>OU696698.1:21577206-22958123 GCA_916050605.2 Platycheirus albimanus | reverse complement strand
CGAGAAAAAGTTCTTTGTAAATTGTTACATAGGTAAGATATCCGCATAACATTTATTACGAGGTTTCGAGCGACTACCCCTCCGGCTATTGGTAATTAGGACAAACAGACAGACAAACATTACTAGCAGGCAAAATATTACATTTTTAGACCCACTTTTTTCAACTCCCTATCAACCTATAATACATAGAATGTTGGATAAATATTTTTTTTACGAATGCAATACTTGCGTTTAAGTGCAAGTAAGAGACAAGAATGGGTCGCAAAACTTTAATTGCATTTTGAACAAAAAAATCTTTAAATTTTTAAAATTTTAAGGTTTTCTCGTTTCTATTTTGAATTTTTTTTTTTTGTATGTTAATGAACAAAAATCTATAGTTTTGACCAAAGGAAAACAATTCGAATAAAGCCAATCTGGCCGTTTCGAAAATTAAAAGAAGAAAATTGTTGATATGCAATGCAATTTGAATGAAAAAAGGCATACACATATTTATAATTTTATTGAAATCATTGTTATCCCAAAAAAATAGTTTATTATATTATTTTGAAAAAAAAACACACACTTAAGTGTTATTAAAATCGTTGTACCGTTGCCAAAAAAAAATTACATTTCTTTTGAAAATAAAATAAAATGCACGACTGGGTCGCACGAACTTGATCCTGTCCTAGATAATTGCTTGGCGGCTGCATAATGTATATTAAAAATATAAAAATTGTTTCGAAAATTCTTTTATTTTTTAATTATTTTAAGAGTTCTCTCGAAAAAACTAAATATGCAATAAAATTTCAAAACTTAATGTCTATCTACAAAAAAAAATATTGAAAATCGTTTTTTTTTGAAAAACTTTTTGAAAAAATATTGGAAATTTTTTTTGAGTTTGTCATTTCGAGAAAATCTTTAGTTTATACCTAGGAAAATAATTTAAAAAAAAGTCCAATCCCCCCGTTTTCAAAATATTTCGAAAACCAAATTGTTTTTAAAAATAATTATTAAAAATCAAAAAAAAAAGTTTTTAAGAACTTTGAAATTCCATATCAATAGGGTTATAAATAACTTCCTGTGTCCAAAATTTTATATTGAAATCGGATGTATAGCTTACGAGAAAACTTGATTTGAAAATTCCTGTTCTAGGAGAGGTAACTTTACAAGACAAGTTCCTAAAAATCTTTTCCAACCAAAAGAGAGATTGTTTAAAAAAAAAATAGCATTCTGAAAGTTTTATCAAAATCGTTGGAGCCGTTTTCGTGAAAATAAAACTTTTTGTTTATAATTGTATGGCAGATAGTTACCGTTATTATTGGGCCTACAACAAAAATTACAAATACATTCCGAGGGACAGTCAAATAAATACTAAGAACGAAGTTTGAAGCAAATCTTTCCATCATCTGTTTAGGCTGGAGATGTGCGAACAGACAGATGCGGACGGACATATAATTTTCAAATCCACTTTTCGGACCCACTCTTATTGTTTGATTAATTCTTTTGTACAATTACACAGTGGTGTCTAAATCGCAAGCTAAAATAATATTGAAAACAAAAATGTTTGCAAAATTATGCATACGCGATTACTAATTTTCATAGAAAATAGAAATCCATCGAGTGGCTAGCGAAAAAGGAAACTAAAAAAAAAACATTCAAAACCGTTCTGTGGGAGGATAATTTTTGTGAAATAATTGTTTAAACCAAAAGACTCTACCTAAAAACACTATATTTTAGAACCCATTTTAAACCTTTCGATTTGATTATTAAATATAGCAGGTGCCGGTATTTTTGAGCCTAGAAGAAAATGTATATCAAAATGCATTAAGTTTGAAGACGGTTAAAATTCATTCATAGTTTTCTAAATTTTAAAAACCAACCAATAACAGTTTAAATTTTAATTAAAGTGCAATCACTAGTTAAAACGTCTTTTGGACAAAATAAGTATGCCATCTGATTTCTTTTTCCAATTTGGTTTTGAGAATGCTTATTTCTAGAACTTTGCAGTTTTGCCAGAAAAATACAATTTAAAAAAAAATTATCAAACCGATTTTGAAATATCAAAAATGAAATTCAAGAAACAAAATTATTTAGTTTAAAAAAAGGCTTTAATATTAAAAATATCACCCGTCAAACCACTTACGAGAAATTCTAATTTGACAAAAACCGGCCCTTCCGGAATTGTCCTGTTAAATCTATTCCACCCAAAATAAAGTGTATACAAACACACCCACCATTCAAAAAGTTTTATCAAAATCGTAAGAGCTATGTTTGAGAATAATTCGTTATTCATTAAAATCACTTGGCAGGTAACTGTTAGTTTTAAAGATAGAATGCTAATTCCAAGAACTCCTCTTTCATAATAACACTGTGCAATAATTTTTATTTTATGGCTGTAGGTGCCGATACAGGCAGGCAGACTGATGGACAGACAGAATTGTCCGACCAACTTTTTTTCGACATCCCTATCATCGTATGTACAATATGTACCAATTATGTTTGATTGTCAAAAAAGTAGATTATTTTTGCACAAATACATAACTGCCTTACATTTTTTGTAGTACTTGTAGTACGCAAGTAAAAATCCAATTTCAAAAATATCTATTTTTGATTTTCACGTTCTTGTTTATAGAATACCTTGCACAATTTTCAAAAAAGAATATAATTTAAAAATGGAGCGTCGCAAATTGTTGGTCATCCCCTTCTCTAGAAATGGTTGTTTTTTAATGGACTCAATCAACAGAATGTTTTTTTTTTTGTACAATAAAATATATATTTAAAATGAAATAGACATACCATAAAATGGGAAGCACTTGCACCAAGTTAATTATGCCGGTACGTCGTCGCCTAGAAATATACAAAAAAATATAAAAATGTTAATAAAAATTATTGTAGATTTACTTATTAAAGGGAACATTTGTTTTATTTAATAATAATTAATTACCTTCCCATTATTCTGCAATATTCATCACAAAGATGGTGTTTCTGCATTTCCTTCTTCTATCTAGGATTGGACATTGGGGGCTTCATCACTGAGCACTGTTCACCTGATACCGGTAGGTAAAAAGCAAAAACACGAACGCGAACGCGACGCCATGACACATCAAAACGAATATCCAAATCAAATTGAAATTATTGAAATTTCATATTCAAACTAGTTTCACCACTATTTATTTTAAACAAACTAACTTTTTACAATCGCGCTTTATAAATTAAAATTAATATTTTTTTAGTATTCATTACAATAGTTTTTGCAATTTGCACTTCCTTCCAATATGGAGGATTGGACACTAGTCTTCATCACTGAGCCACCGAAAAGCACTATTCATTCGATACCGGTAGGTAGCAAGCAAGAACACGAACGCGAACGCGACGCCATGACACATCAAAACGAATATCCGAAAAATTAAAATTGAAATTCTATATTTAAACTTGTTTCGCCACTATTTATTTTAAACAAATTAACTTTTTACAATCGCGCTTTATAAATTAAAAGTAATATTTTTTTAGCATCCATTACATAGTTTTTGCACTTCCTTCCCATATAGAGGATTGGCCATTGGAGGCTTCACCGAAAAGCACTGTTCATCCGATACCGGTAGGTAGCAAGCAAGAACACGAACGCGAACGCGACGCCATGACACATTAAAACGAATATTCGAATCAAATTGAAATTGAAATTATTGAAATTTTACATTTTAAACGTTTAAATTGAACATTCTGTTAAGCTTAACTAATTTCACTACTCTTTATTTAAACAAATCAACTATTTACAACCGCCATTTATAAGTTAAAATTAAAATTAATATTTTTTTTCACCAACTGATCGCGGAGCAAATCGATAAAGAAAACAAAACGGCACAGACTGACTACTGAATGAACTTTCTTCTGACTAAAAAAAGCTTCACTGTAATCTGCTGAAGTGCTGAGTACACTTGCCATGGTGCATGGAAGTCAGTAGAAAACACATAGAAGAATGATAATGATAAGAATGAATGAAAAATGAATAATGACGTTTGATTGGCTGCCATGATCTATGAAATATTGGGAACTTGAATGATGGTCAGAGTGAGGAGGAGGACAGGAGTGAATCTATGCAAAATCCATATTGCACATTCTTATTGTTGTATTTATTGTGTTGTGTCAAGAATTTGGTTTTGGTGGTAAGGTGTGGTGAAAAAATAATAGTGTGTTGAATAGGTGGGTTGGTTTTTTTTTTTGGACCAATTTGAATTTGAATATCGAACTGTGGTTAATTTTACTGCAAGTAATTAAATACCTTACCAAGTTGTAACCAAAATTCTTTATTGTTGTAGTCAACTTATAGCCAGTTTAATAAAACTATTAAAACCAAATTTCCCATATTTGTTGTATGGGCAGTTTAATATAGGTAACTGAATTCCCTTATTTTTTTATTTAGCCAAAAATTAAAAAGGCATTTTTTTAAAATACTTATAGATTCATCAAATTTAAAAAAAACATACAGAATATTGGCTCAAACCATTGTATATTTTTATATTAAATGTAACGACATTGAACATGTTTTTCTGATTGTGTATCTCGTCAGTGGCGGCGCTAATCGTTTTATCTTCTTTGCATCAAATGTCTTCTATCGTTGATTTTGCTTCCCGTGGCAATCTAGACAAAAACCTCCCCAATCAAGATATCGCACCAACGTTCCGCATCTTAAACCTACTTATATAAATATACTAGCTTCTGCCCGCTACTTTTGCACAGCCAGTTAAAATTTGAAAACCAATAAAATGAACTTATAACGGCGGACGGGTAGATATAAACACAAACAGTGCTTATTTTTATGGAAAATGAAACAACAAAAATTAAAGGATTTGTTTATATAAAACATGTCTTATATTCTACGCATAGGAGCCATTATAAACAAATTAACTGAGCCTGTGACCCTAGAGCAACTTATAATAGTTGTCCGTGAGAAGAATAAGTAGTTCGTCCTGAGTACTGAGATGGTTGTTTTGAAATATACTCCCAAAACGTAAAATTGCTGGAAATGGGAGGTATGAGTGGAGTGAAAACTACATACCTACTTTACCAGCTCCACATCCTCTAAGATTTTTGGCTTCTGTATAATTATATTTCGAAGTAACATAACTTTAAGACGGCTTCCATTCCATAGTTGGAGGGTTGAATTCCAAAGCAATATACCTAATCGGAATGCCCTCTTTCAAAACGATGTTACGTGCGGGGAGATATAGAGTTAAGAAACTCTACCGAATAAGTGGAAGCATTGGTTCCGTATAATAGAAGTATGTTTATAGACCGGTATACCACCGGTAGTCCCCTTCAACATTTTCCAAAGTACTGTGATTTATGGCAGCTCTGGCTTTGTCAGTTTTGGGCGTAAGTGTTGTTCGTTCACCAAGCCAAACATTGTCTTGACGTTTACACTGTTCTTCGCGCGTCCCTCTATTCCAATCTATGGTTACATCATTTTTCGATTTCTGGTTTCACAGAATGAGATGGGTCTTTGAAGTATATTTAAGGTTTTAAGATGTTTTTAATGTAACAAATATTCAGAACGACTAACTTATTTCTATTCATGTATATTTGTAGGTAAGTGTGGAGCTAGTTTTATGATTTACAGCGCTATTCTTTACTTAAGTGAGAAGCTTACTTCCTAAAAATCTTTTAATATTGCGTTAAGTTCATTGAATAACGTGCGATTAGAGTAATATTAAAAAAAAAAAACCAGAACTAGATATTTTCGTGCGATAAAATACGTTTTCAACGAACTGTAGCTCTCGTTTATGTTTATTTATCGTAATGAATCTCGATAACAATATCGATATACCCGAAATAAGGAACCACTGTAAATTCTTTTTCAAGTTACAATTACAAACATCAAGCATAAGTCAAACAATTTAAAAATCAAGACATTTTTTATTTGTCTTCAAGCAGACACACAACGTATGCTTGATGAGATTTTGATCAGTGTATTCCTATATATACTCTGTTACACATAAATCGGCAGTACACATCTTATGAGGAAGCTTTTCTTTTATCAGTAGCGTGCCATATTTTTGCACCACACTAAATTGAAGGAAACCCCCATACAAATTGTTCACCCAGCACTGAATTTCCAATTGCATCTGACGTGAACCCCACGTCTTATTCAGAGCACACCTAAATGTGCACTGATTGTCTGTGGCTGGGGCTGCTGCTATTTAAAATTCACCCCCTTTTAAATTGATGTGCATTCAGAGTTCCCAGTGTTCTTTTGGCAACTCGTTCAGCTTTCTTTCCTTGGATTTCTGCTGATGAGCTTTTGGTTTTAGAGCTTTAACATTTTTTTTAAGATTGTTGCTTATTTGAAATGCTTACTACGGAAACCCTGCAAGAGCTTTTGTATGAAACGCACTTACGGAAAACAAAAGAGTGCGAATGAGAGACAAACATCCCTATCTTCCCTGTACCGCCGATTTATGTATGTGTAAGAGAGTATAGTTTAGTATATTATGACCAGGCTTGCCAGACTTTTATGAGCGAATATCGCAATTTCAAAATAATTTTTCGCAAAATACCGCAAAATTTTAAAAAAAATTTCGCAAAAACCGCAAATTGCCAAAATTTTCCATTCGAGTTTTTTGGATTTTGTTGGCTTTTAGTTGGTGTGATTTTCCTTGTGCATGTCTTTCCAAATCTTTTTTGTGGGCTCTTAAATCGCATTGGCACAATTTGCAAAACGCCTTAGGAACATTTTTAGATTTTTGCAGCCACCCTTTAAAAACATGGAGATCCTCCCATTCCTTTTGATATTTAAAAGTTATTGTTTTTTATTTGCGTTCGAACTCATATTTTGTATGGTTTTAATAAGTTTTAACAAAAAATGCTTACTTGAACACAGTATTTCACAAAGAAAAACAATGAGACAATGACTAATGACAGATGAAGTTTTGTTTTGTCACGGGCTTCTTAGTTTTTAAAACAAAAACAGCGGGCAAGTCTCTAAGGTGGATGAAGTTTTGTTTTGTCATGGGCTACTTAGTTCTTAGTTCATACCTAATACAATAACAGCAGGCGTATTCGAGTCTGAGTCTGAAGTGGAAATTATCAATGCAGGACTTTTTGTGTTTAAAGAAAAATGTATGTGTTCTAAGTTGTTTTAATTTTTTGTGATATTATTTTATCTTAAAATTTAATTTTATTGTAGGGAAAAAATATACCGCAAATATCGCACAAAATATGCAATATCGCAAAATCTTATTTTACGCCGCAAATTAAAAAAAAATATCGCACGTTTTGCGATATATCGCACAATCTGGCAAGCCTGATTATGACGCTTCAACACAACATCGTGCTCGCGATCGTGCCTCCCATAGATACCTACTCGAATTTATTTATAAATTATAATGTTTTGCGTGTTTCAGTTCGTCTTCATAGTTCACATTAAGTCTAACCGTAGAAATGTTAAAGATGAAGTGGCAATTCTCTCTTGCCACTAACAAATATATGAACGTAGAGTACGAAAAGTTTTGTCCACAAACACTTAAAGTACAATAAATTAATTTTTGAAATGGCTTTCCAGAATAGAATTCAATATTCTCGAAGGCCAATTAAAACCTACCTAGAAATGTCCGAATGCGATCTGCGAACAGGTTGAGTTGAATTACTGCTGCAACTTTGGAACACAATGGAGACGACAGACGAGACGATACGCAGACGTATCGCATTCGCATGCACTGCTGTCGGGGAAATAGTACCTATAGTGGCTAATTATTATAGTAACATTTGGCTCCTTTGCTGAGCGAATTGCTACTGTGTTCAAATTCAGAAAAATAATAAAAAATAAAAAAAATATTTTCATGGGTTTAAAATTATTGAAAAAAAAAAAATAGAATGGGTAGAATATTTCACATCCCTTTTTTACTTGCGATTATAGGTACTATAAGGCAAGTTATGCATTCGTCGAAAAAAAAAAGTTTTGAGATAACAATCAAACATGACATTACGATGATAGCGAAGACGAAAAAAGATGGTCTAAAAATTCTGTCCGTCTGTATGTCTGTCTGTATGTATAGAGACCTACAGCCCAAACGGGTGGGTCGAATTGCTTCAAACTTGGTATATGGACTTTTTTAGGTATTGTACAGAGGAGAAATTGAAATTTTTTTTTAGCTCAAAAAATAACGGTACCTGCCATACAACCGTTACGTTAAAGCTTATTTTTCTCAAAAACGGCTCTATCGATTTCGATTTAAAAAAATCAGTGTTGCTTTTTAAGTACGTCCAATCATATGGCTGAAAAAAAAGTTTTAAAAAATGGCTAAGAACGGTACTTTCCATGGCGTTAAGAAATAGCGCCCAAGGAAATATCGCCCAAACTGATTTGGAAATAACGCCCAAAAAATAGTCGAACAAATTGTTGTTGTATTTATTTTTCCATTTTGGGTGCTATTTCCTTGTTTTAGTTTGTTTTTATAACAGGCAATACTGCCCAAAATATGAAGCTGAAATGGTGTAAAAGGAATTAAAGCCCAAAAGTAGGAACAACCGCTCAAAAGTGCTAGTACAAAAAGAAAAAGCACCCAAATAGGGGAAATATCGCCCAAAATTTTATTTTTCAAACAAATACTTGTATACTGTCTACCACTATTTGCCTGCATAATGGACACAAACAATTTTCTTGTATTGAACAATATCCTTAAGATGTGGAAATTAACTTCGGTGCGTGGGGGGGGGGGGAGACGCGGGGGGCACGCGGCTTTGCGACCGCAGTGACCAGGCGGGAGCGTGCCGTCGCGCGACGGTCACTGCGGTCGCAAAGCCGCGTGCCCCCCGTGTCGCCCCCCCACGCACCGAAGTTAATTTCCACATCTTAAGGATATTGTTCAATACACTTTACCAGAGATTAAGTAAATTTTACATGCTTCAAAATTGTTTTTGGGTGATGAGAACCAAACATTTTTACTTAAAATAGTGATTGGAAATTACGCCCAAAATTTTGGAAATATCACCCAAATATTGCAAAAACAATTTCCATATAAATTTTTTGGGATATTGCCATTTATTGATTTGGGCGATATGGAATTTTGGGTGTTAAGACAAAATTTTTGGGTCATATTTCCTTTTTTTTTTTGATTTTGGGCGTTAAAAATTTTGTTGGGCGTTATTTCCAAATCAGTTTGGGCGATATTTCCTTGGGCGCTATTTCCTAACGCCACTTTCCATAGGACCGTTTTTTTTTTTGCTTTCGACTAACTCGAAAACGACCCAACCGATTCTTTCGAAATTTCACACACATAAAGCTGTAGGTAGCTCAATTTGTATTGCATACCAATATTTTTTAAAAATATTTTTTTGTATTTTTAAAGGCATTTAAAAATAAAAATTAAAAAATTAATATTTTAAAAACTGCTTATTTTAATTTTTTTCTAAAATTTTAAATAAATGCATATGCTGAATACCTATAAACTGGCGTTTTTGAATTTTTTTTAAAAAAATTTTTCAAAAAGTTTTTCAAAAAAAAACTTTTTCTCGAAAACCGCTCCACAGAATTTTATAAATGTATTCTCATAAATTCAAATTTATCCAAGAAATAAAATGGTACTTTTTTTTCAGCTCAAATTAGTTTAAGTATTAATTTAAGAATTTTGAAAATTTTATTTTTATCAAAATCTCAAGCCCCTAAACCACTGTCACACATTCGAGGAAGTTCGTGCGACCCAGTCGTGCATTTTATTTATTTGAAGATTGCCCATCTCTATCAAAAAATAAATCCTACAAAGTGCTGTTCTTGGATGCAGATAGAGAATGGAGTACCTATGAAATTTCATCCTAAAAAGGGGATATGTAAGAGTAAGGAAGTAATAGCTGGGTTCCTCTTTGCCAAGAAGTAACAGAAAATTTAAAATTTGATACATAATTTGTGTATGTAAATAAAATAAAAATAAAATGCAGTGCAAACTATCAATCCTATTCTAATTCTTAACCAATCTTTTGTGTCAAATGACTAAAACTTTGAAGATTTAAAAAAAAATATATAGGTATATGTAGGTATTTAGGGAAATACTTCGATTTTCTGAATCGGGATTATATTTCTGACGAAAATTTTATTAAATGAAAACCCAAATTGAAAACAAAAAAACACAACAACAAAAGTTGTTGCATTTAATTTGAATTCGAGCATCATAACTAATATGAAATGAGTCTGAGGTTGTTACGGCGGCAAAACACCCTCTAGGTTTTCACTTTGGACGGTGGGGTGGGAGGATCGAAGTCTTAAAGTTTCAGACCAACACTTTCTCTCTTATCGATAAGACCTGAGTACATACTTTTTGTATGTCCAATGTTCAATGTCCGTGACGCACGTGGGCGACCCAGGTACTGTTGATTTAAACTACTACTAACACAGGCGCCTGCCAGACAGCTGGACCTACCCTAAGCGGAGCAACGAAGTTGCGTGAGTGGGTGTGCCGACAAAAAGGGAGTTAAAATCCCTCGAATCGGGCCACACAGCTACTGTTAATTAATCCTCAAAGTGAGATCACCGTAAATACCAAAAACAAAAATCTCATAAAAAATTAGTTTCAGTAATTATCAATTTTCTCAAGAACTAGAAGACATAAAAGCTTTTGGTTTTTTACGTTTTTAAGAACAAAAAGAAAATTTTATTTTCCATTTCACAACTTTGAACAAATATGGTTCAAAGATATTTTTTATAGGGTTTTCACACCGAGCTGAAAACCCCCATAACCTGAACGAAAATACAAGTTTTACTATACATTTTTGCTAAACACAAGTTTCCGAAAACAACTAGTTTTATATAAAACGTGCCGAAAACTTGTTGGAATACAAAGCAAACACACCTAAGTTTGTTGTGATTCTTTCAGAACACACCTAAGTTTGTTGTGATTTTTTCCAAACACACCTAAAAAGCGCATAAACGTAAACAAAAATCAATCATAGCAGCCGAAAATATTTTCATTTCAAAATTTGATAGGCAGTAGTTGTAAAAATGAAGTGAAATGTCAAAAGAAAACTTGAAAAGTCCGGTGTGAATGATTTTCAGGGTTTCGTAAACTTTTAGCTGAAAACCGGGTATAAACGTTTTTTGTATAAACATTTCGAGTTTGAATGCGAATATTTTGAAAGCTATTGAAAAAAAAATTTAATTTAAATGTGAAATAAGAGAATGTATTTCATGTGTTGCTTGTTTTTTAATATTTTTGTTTCCATTCAAAACACTTTTTTCGAAAATCACCCCTACCTCCTAAACGGGGTGAGGTAGACCCCCTCTGATAGTAAATTTTTATTTTCTAGCTGTGTCTATTTTATAAGCTTCTTGAAAATCTTTTTCTTGATAGTTACTTGCGATTATAAGTATAATCTATAAGGCAAGTTATGGATTCGTACAAAAAAATAAATTTTGAGATAACAATCACATATGACATTACGATGATAGAGAAGTCGAAAAAAGTGGGTCTGGAAATTCCATCCGTCTGTCTGTTTGTCTGTCTGTCTCTCTGTTCGCACATCTAGAGCCTGAAAGGATGGATTTAGAATTCTCTAAGAGTGTTTTCTGTTCATTTTTGCTCTAGGTCGAAAAATAACGGTACCTGCCATACAATTGTAAAGAAAAAAAAACGACTTTAACGATTTTAATAAAACTTTCAGAATGCTATTTTTTAAAAACAATCTATCTTTTGGTTAGAAAAGATTTTTCAAAAATTGTCTTATAACGGAATCTCTCATAGAACCAGTATTTTTACCTAAATCAAATTTCCTCCGATTTCAATAAAATTTTGGACGCAGAAAGGTATTCATTGCTCTATTAATATGGCATTTCAAAATTCTCAAAATATTTTTTTTTAAATAATTTTTTCAAAAAAAATTTTGGTTTTCGCAAATATTATTTCGAAACGGGTAGGTATATTGATTTTTTTTAGCATTATTTTTTCAGATGTAAACTACAGATACATATAAATATTCACATACCTACATCAAAATATTTTTTGGAAATATTTTTCAGAAATAACCTTTTTAAAAAAAAAACTGGTCGAACGATTTTCAATATTTTTTTTTCTAGATAGACATTTAGTTTTGAAATTTTATTGCATACTTAGTTTTCCTGAGAAGACTCTTCCACTAATTAAAAAAATAAAAGAATTTTCGAAATTATTAAAAAAATTTTTTTTATGCAGCCACTAAGCAATTGCTTAGCATAAGAGCAATTTTGCAAATTTTTTACTATTTTCAAATATGTTTAAAACTTAACTACCATATAGGTACACCGACTGAGTTAATTCTGTTAAACAAAAACGCATAATTGTGAGGAATAACTTCCAGTTTACGAAAAAAATTAAATTGACTTCCTACATTAACGATTTTTGTGAAAAAAAAAATCCAAAGAAACCGTTTGGTATACCTACAATTAGAAATGTCCACAATGGAGTCGTACGCATTTTTACTATTTATAGAATTTAGAAGTTTATTACTACACATAAGTCATGTAAATGGGAACATAGATTACCTATATACATAGGTATATATTTTTGTAACATTAATATTTTATTTCATTGCTTCGCTCTTGATTGGTTGTTTATACGATGTTGAATAGGCCATCAAACATTGCAAACATTTTTCTTGGCAGACACAAAGACTCCATTGAATTTTTTTTTTCATAAGCTTAATATTTTCAATTCAGTTTTCAAAGTCAATATTGTCGAAAATGCGCACGTAGCTATTTATTAAATGTTAACCAACTCGTCCGTCTCCGTTTGCGTCTGCGTTTCTATCTCCATTGTGTTATAGAAGTGATCGTGCTCGCGCCTCCCGTAGGAGGTACATATACCTACTCGAATTTATTTATAAATTTTATAATGTACATCTACATGGAAGGATGGAAGACACATATTGACTTCCTATTCGAATTCTAGTGCGTTTTACAGTTCGTCTTCATAGTTCACATTAAGACTAACCGTAAAAATGTTAAAGACGAAGTGGGAAATTTCTCATATGCTAGCAACAATTAGAGGTACCCATAATCGCCACTTAAAAGATTAGTACATCATTTTTGAAATGGCTTTTCAAAAGAGAATTCAATTTCCTCGAGAGGCCAATTAAAAAGTCGACAAATGTTTCGTTTGGTAAGATCTAAGATAGATACACTTTTTAAATAAAAAATAAAATGCACGACTGGATCGCATGTACCTACTTGCTCTAATGTGGGACAGTGGTCTTGAAGCTTGAGATTTTGATAAAAATAATTTTTTCAAAATTCTTAAATAAATACTCTTAAACTATACTCTTGAGCTGAAAACAAAGTTAGGCCATTTTATTTATTTTATCAACTTAAATTTATGAGAATTTGAGAATAAATTTCTTAAAATCTGTGAAGCGGTTTTGGAGAAACAAAGTTTTTTTGGAAAAACTTTTTGAAATTATTTTTCAAAAAAAAAAGTAAAAAAGTCATAGGTATGGTAGAAGGGGGTGCATTTGCCATAGGGGTACATTTGTGTAGGTCAAAAGCAAAAGCCATTATATCCACTTTTGATAGTTTCGTGATAATTGAGAAAAACTTGTAGTTTCTAAACAAAACAGTTTTTTGAACTTTTTTTTTTGCAGGAACGATTGAATTGACGTTCCTCACAGATTTAGTCATGAAATCATGATCTGAAGTTTTAAGTTTTGAAATTAAGGCAAAAATAAATATGGATATAATGGGTTTTGAAATTTAACTCGAAATTTTATACTACAATAAGAAAGTTTACCAATTAAATCAAAAAATCATTATTTTTAAAATTATTTTGACGCATTTTAATGTTGCATGAATAGACTTGTAAAGCAAGTACATAATTATTATAACAGAAACTTAAATGTTCCTTAGTACTATTCAAGATTTCTCTTCGAATCTCATAATATGGATATAACGGATTTTGAAATGAAATTAAAAATTTTTTAGTGGATTTAATGGATTTTGGTACAAAAAAAGAAATGTATGGATATAATTGATTTTGAATCAAAAACTGATATGGATAAAAAGGGTTTTGAAACAAACTGCTGACTTTGGGGGCTGATTTCTATGGGATAAAATGTGATTTCGGAGCAAAACTTAAGCTCAACGTATCCGTTTGAACAATACAAAGAAAACCTCATACCTAAGTCATTTTTTTTCAAAAGTGGATATAATGGGTTTTGCTTTTGATCAACACATTTGCCAATTCAGTTTTTCGGTCAAACCAACAAAGTGTAAAATATCGAAAAATCGATTTTTGTTTCACATCTCTAATTGCAAACTTTCCACAAAGTTTGACAGTTCTCAGATAGACACCAACCAAGTTGGACGTCTGTGCTTTTTTTTGTGTCTGCTCGAACCAAAAAAAAAATAAGGTAAACAGTGGTCGTTAATTTGTAGTTTTTATAGTGCTATGTGAATTTTAGATATAAATATCTTTTATAAATATATATAGTGTAGTATGTAGAAGTGATAAATATTAGTCGCTTACAAGGAAAAAAAAGATAAAAATTAGTTTATAAAAGAACAGTGTGTGGGGTACATTTGCCACTTGTTTGTGGGGTGGCTTTGCCTAGCAACTTTGTGGGGTGCATTTGCCAGTGGCAAACCCACCATGGGTTCCTTTTACCAGTGGTAAATTCACCCCATGGGTTGCTTTTACCAGGGTAAATTCACCCCATGGGTTGCTTTTACCAGTGGTAAATTCACCATGGGTTGCTTTTACCTGTGGTAAATTCACCCCATGGGTTACATTTACCAACGACAAAGCCACTTTGGGGGTGCCCTATTCTATCCTATTCTTCCTATTTTTCGGCTCACAGCTTAGAAAATGCTGCGCAATTATGCCAAAAAGGGCAATCGTCCAGAAATCGACGAGGGAAAAATGAGAACAGCAGTACAAAAAGATCTGCTTCGATTTCTTCTGATGAAGAAAATGATCACTTTAGCTTAGCTGACAGTGATAAGTCCACAGGGCTTGGAATTAAAGAAAAAGTGATGACAACTATCAGAGCAGTGATGAGTTGGAGAAAAATCGGGTGCGCGAAGACGATATACTAGAAACTATGTCCTTCGTCCTTGTAAGGTACGTCGGACAAATAACTTCTAAGAGCGGAAGTGTTTTCCAAATCGATTTTTTGATAAAAAAAACAAAAGGGACCCGCTTTTTATAAGCCTATTCTAATATTGATGATTATTGAAGATGTTTCGGGCGTTGACCAAAATCAAATATAATTAAAGTTACCAACACCCTTTCATCCACTGGGAACATCTCGTGCTGCTGCTACCTTCGTTTTCAACATAAATTAAATATACCTACAATACTAAATGATGCAGCCGTTAATTTTAAATCTACCTATTTATTACTTATTGTTTTTCGTTAATTTTAAACCTGACCATGTGCTGTGAACTATGAATAAAAGGTTTCAAATACTAAATATGAACTGAACATGTTAAGAAAAGTCTTACTTAGTATGCAATTTTAAGTTAATATTAATATATATATGAATGAATAAATCTCTTTTGTTACGTTATTATCATTATAAGTATTTTTATTTGTTTTAAATTTAATATTTAGGTACCTTGTAAACCCTCCCCTACGTCCTTGGCAAAACCTCCCTACTGGGGAGGCTTTGCCACATCCTTTTTTTTGTTTTTTGTTAAATCATTAAAAATAGAAATAATTGAGATATTAAAATGAAATATACTTTAAAGTGAAGATAACAACGTCAAGGTACATATCAACAAAATATAAACCACGGAAAAGCTGTATGTAAGGACAATTTTCCTAAATCCTAGCAAATGCACCCCCTTCTACCCTACTCAGCAATTACATTTATTAATAATTTTTGAACAAAAATTAACAAGCAATTTTCAAAATATAAAATTTATATTTTTAAAATGCTTTTAAAATACATAAAAATGTTTTTTTAATTATTGGTACGCAGTATAAATTGAGCTACCTACACCTATATACATATGTGTGAAATTTGGAAAGAACTGCTTGAGCCGTTTCCGAGATAATCGAAAGCAAAAAAAAAAAAAACAACGGTCCTATGGAAAGTACCGTTTTTAGACATTAAAAAAAAAATGTTCAGCCATATGGTCGTACCTAAAAAAAGCTACTCTAATTTTCTTAAATCAAAATCGTTAGAGCCATTTTCGAGAAAAATAAGCTTTAACGTTACTGTTATAATGCAGGCACCGTTATTTTTTGAGCTAAAAAAAAATCAATCTCCCCTTTGTACAATATCTAAAAAACGCTAAGCCTATACCAAGTTTGAAACCATTCGGCATACCCGTTTGGGATGTAGGTGTCTGTCTATACAAGTAAAAAAGACTTGACCGTTTGGTGCGTTCTTTTTTTAACCATAGTCAACAATTGTTATGTCAAACAAAATTTGTTGAGGATATTTAAATTATCCTCCTTTATCGCTCAAAATTGTCGAAAAATCCATTTTATTAATTGTTGTTGGTCACTTAAAGAAAATAAAGACGTTCTTGGTCTTCAAATCGAGAATTTTTAAATTTTTAATAAAGACTTTGAATTGTTTAATAGAAAACGTTCAATTTGACAGATCAACAATCTCAACTCATACCATGGAGGTGAGTTCGATATAGTAACAAATCATAACTATTTGACACTTCAACGTGAGCTTAGGAACACTGTTATGACGTCATATAGTTACAAATCGTATAGGGCTAACCATAATTGAAGAATGGGTACGTACGTTGTTACGTTGCCTTACGAAATACATGTGATTTGTATACCCAATCCGAAATGACTTCTTGATAAGTTTCAGCATGTTTCGTTCACTTGCATTTCCGTACGTAATGTACGCTGACCTTTCCTTTTTTTCTAAAGATTATTCTTCTTCTTTCTTTCTTCTTATTTCTAAAGGCTGTTATGGGCAACTGATGTACTTTACAAATCGGAAGGAAACTTTTCGTTCGGTTTTGACACTTGCTTACTTTTTCTTTCGCGTATTATGGTTGGGCCTTAACTAAAGAAATCATGTGAACACTCCTTAATTTGGATTAGACATTAGAGGAACGCCTTTTTGTTGACTATTGTTAGCAATTTTATTTGCCTATGGTTAGAAAAAGAACGCAGCAATTATTACGATGATGGAGAGGTCGACTACCTTTACCTGTCATATTGATTTTTAAAGAAAACCTCATTTTTCTCAAAAACGTCTTATTCTATAAAAAAGAAGTTAATTTTTGATTATACATACCTATGTACTTCAAAAATGGTTTGATAGTTTTCTATTCTCTTGATAAAAACAAATTAAAAGTGCTATAGGTACATTTTCATTCTCAAAAATAAGTAGAAATATGTTTTCAGAATTTTTTTTTCATAACAAAACCGACCGATTTTGAATCTTTTCTTTAAATTCAAAACAGTAGGTAAAGTCCTAAAGCACCATAAACCATAGAACGCCGACCAGAAACTTACCAAGCATGGATAGTGCAATTTTTTTTCAAGTTCAAGTTGCAAGTAGGTACCTACAAACATCTAAACATGAAACTTCAAACATTCATTGGTTTTTAAATTTTCTATACCTAGGGTTGCATCACCCCTTTTCGCACAAAAATGTAGATAAGCAAACAACCACGACCACGATCCACGAATATACAACACTAGTCAAGCATTGACACGAAACCTGATCTGCGATCACAATTCACAATGCACACTGCCACGGACACTCTCGTATGCTTCATGAGATTTTGATCACTTTACAATTTGTCTTCATAGTTCACATTAAGGTTTACCCTAGAAATGTTAAAGATGAAGTGGGAAATCTCTCATGCCATACGAGTAAAGCAAAAAGTATTTTGGTACCTATAGTCTTTAAACAGGCATAAGTACATCTTTCATAATTTTTGAAATGGCTTTTCAAAAGAGAATTCAATTTCCTCGAAAGGCCAAATTAAAAGAACAGAGAAAAATATTCGAATGCGAACTGCGAACAGGTTCCGTTTGGTATGAATTACATACGTCATTGTTAAGATTTGTTGGATTTTTTTAAACCCTTTAGGAACGATACGTTGTTAAACTGTATACGAGCACTTCAAATATTTGTTTTGTAATTTTTGTATTTATGTATTGAGGAACTAATAATAGGGCAGTCCACGAATACGTCAGTGTCAATCACTTTGAGGGAAAACAATGACAAGCAATGACACTTTGGCGACAAGCAAAGTTCCTTCAAAATAGGTTCCAAATGTTTTAAGAAACCATACAAAAAAAAAAAATGCACGACTGGGTCGCACGAACTTGCTCTAATGAGTGACAGTGGTTTAGGGGCTTGAGATTTTGATAAAAATAAAATTTTTTAATAAATACCTAAATTCTTTAATAAATACCTACTTAAACTAATTTGAGCTGAAAAAAAGTACGCCATTTTATTTTTTGGATAAATTTGAATTTATGAGAATAAATTTATAAAAATCTGTGGAGCGGTTTTTGAATAAAAAAGTTTTGTTTGCAAAATTTTTTGAAAAAAATGTTCAAAAAAAATTCAAAAACGCCAGTGCATAGGTATTCAGCAAATACATTTATTTAAAATTTTTAGAAAAAAATTTAATAAGTAGTTTTCAAAATATTAATTTTTTTTTTTTAAATGCTTTTAAAAATACAAAAAATATTTTTCAAAAATATTGATATGCAATAGAAATTGAGCTACCTACAGCTATATGTGTGTGTAAAATTTCGAAAGAATCGGTTGAGTCGTTTTCGAGGTAGTCGAAAGCAAAAAAAACGGTCCTATGGAAAGTACCGTTCTTAGCCATTTTTTAAAACTTTTTTTTTTCAGCCATATGATTGGTCGTACCTAAAAAGCAACACTGATTTTTTTAAATCGAAATCGTTAGAGCGGTTTTTGAGAAAAATAAGCTTTAACGTAACGGTTGTAAGGCAGGTACCGTTATTTTTTGAGCTAAAAAAAAAATTTCAATTTCCCCTCTGTACAATACCTAAAAAAGTCTATATACCAAGTTTGAAGCAATTCGGCCCACCCGTTTGGGCTGTAGGTCTCTATACATACAGACAGACAGACAGACATACAGACGGACAGAATTCTTAGACCATCTTTTTTCGTCTTCGCTATCATCGTAATGTCATGTTTGATTGACGAATGCATAACTTGCCCTATAGTACCTATAATCGCAAGTAAAAAGTTAATATGTGTATACATACGAGTATGAACAGAAAAAACATTTTAATTACCAAAATTGTGAAAATTCAATATATGTACATATGCCCGATTATTCAATGTTCCCTCAAAGTGTTAACCCAAAAATTAGAAAGGGATAGCTTCGTGGACTGCCCTATTAAATTTTCCTCTTTTATCGCTCAAAATTGTCTAAAAATGCATTTTATTAATTAATTGTTGTTGATCACAGAAAATAAAGACGTTATTGCCCTCAAATCGGAATTTTTAATTTTGAATAAAGACTTTAAATTGTTTAAAAAACGTTCAGTTTGACAGAACAACTTTCTCAACTCATATCATGGAGGTGATTTATATGTAAATACATAGTAACAAATAGTAACTATCTGACATTTCAACATGAGTAGTGTTTAGGAACGCCTTTTTGTTGACTATGGTTAGAAAAAGAACGCACCAATTACGATGATGGTCGGCTACCTGCCATTTTGATTTAGAAAATCTCATTTTTATTAGAAAAAGTCTTATAACGGTACCTCCCATAGGACCAATTCTTTTTTAATCAGATTGTAAACCACTATTAAAGGTAATTCCACACTATCCCACAATGTACGACATGTCAAAAAAAAGTGTGAAGGAAAAAATATTAATTTCAGATCTAAACACATGTCAAATCGTATGAGATCTGTGCTGTCATATTCTGTTTCCACACTATAGGGCAGTCCACGAATACGTCAGTGTCAATCACTTTGAGGGAAAACAATGATGGCGGCAAGCAAATTTCCTTCAAAATAGGTTCCAAATGTTTAAATAAATCATACAAAAAAAAGTTAATATATACATATGAACAGAAAAAAACATTTTAATTACGAAAATTGTGAAAATTCAATACCTATATTTTGCCCAATTATTCAATGTTCCCTCAAAGTGTTAACCCAAAAATTAGAAAGGGATAGCTTCGTGGACTGCCCTATTATACCTACATCTGTTTCATCACACATTTTTGACAAGTGTCGTATTACACTGTGGGATAGTGTGGAACTACCTTAACAGATCTCGGTAACATTTTTTTATCTAGAAGTCTTTTTATAAAATAGATAATTTTGTTTAAAAATAAAAACATTTTTAAGTAATTAAAAACGAAGTTAATTTTTGATTATACATAGGTACCTAATTCAAAAATGGTTTGTTAGTTTTTTTTTTTAAATTCTATTTTCTTGACAACAACTTAAAAGTGCTATAAATTTGCATTCTTCAAAACAGCAGGCGCAGGGTAACAACAGTAGGTAAGTCCTAAAACACGATTAACCATAGAACACCGATCAAAAACTTATCAAGCAGGGAGAGCGCAATTTATGCCGCTTTTATCACAAAAATGTAGATAAGCAAACGACCACGATCCACGAATATACACTAGTCAAGCATTGCCATTGCCACGGAACCCGATCCACGGACCAATAAGATACAGACCGCCAACTCACTGTATGGTTTCTCTTTTTGCCTACAAGATACAAATCAGCGCCATTTATTTTGAGAGTGTGACGCTCTCCCTTGCTTTTAAAACCCATTTAGCAAACACACCTACAAAATAAATGGCATACGCAGTTATATGTATGTAGTTGCCATTACAAAATGCACAGAGAGAGATGTTGTACACGTATTCACAGCCAGGAAAAAATATTTCGAGGGTGTTTCAGGCAAGAGGAGTACGAGTTGGCTGGCGGTCTGTATATTGGTCCGTGACCCGATCAGAGCTCACATACACGCACACTGACACTCTCGTATGCTTCATGAGATTTTGATCACTTTACAATTTGTCTTCATATTGTTCACATTAAGTCTAACCGTAGAAATGTTAAAGATGAAGTGGGAAATCTCTCATGCCATAAAGTATTATAGTACGTACGGTCCTCCAAACCAACAGACTATTATACATCTTACGTTTATTTTTGAAATGGCTTTTCAAAAGAGAATTCAATTTCCTCGAAAGGCCAATTAAAAAAACCGAGAATTTATTGTTCGAATGCGTTGCGAACTGCGAACATGTTCCGTTTGGTACGATAGCTCCTATAATAATAGGTACGTGTGTGGTTTTTACTTGCGATTGTGATTGAATAAAAATAAAACTTGACATTTGGTGCGTTCTTTTTTTTTAAAAATTTGTATGTCAAACAAAATTTGTTGAAGTGTCATTGTTAAGATTTGTTGGGTTTTTTTAAACCATTAAGAAACGATACGTTTTGTTAAACTGTCCTACGACCACTTCAAATATTTTGTTGTATTTTTACTTACGATTATAGGTACTACATATAAGGCAAGTTATGCATTCGTAAAAAAAAAAAAAAAATCTAAAAATCAAACATGACCTTACGATGATAGAGAAGTCGAAAAAACTGGGTCCGACAATTCTGTCTGTCTGTCCGTCTGTCTGTATCGGCACCTACAGCCTAAACGGCTGGACCGATTTGCTTCAAACTTGGTACATAGCATTATTATGACGTCCTACAGAGGGGTTTTTGGAATTAGCATTCCAGCTCTAAAACTAACTGTACCTGCCATACGATTTTTAGTGAAAATTTAATTTTTCTCGAAAACGGCTCCTACGATTTTGATAAAACTTTCTGAATAATGTGTGCAAACTTAATGTTTTGGTTGGAATAGATTTTTCAGGAAAAGTCTTATAACGGTACCTCCCATAGGACCGCATTTTTGAAATCCGATTTTCTCGTAAGCCACTTGACGGATTCCGATGAAATTTTTAATGTAGAATCCCTTTTATAGACGAAATAATATTAATTTTGAAAACAAAATTTCAATTTTAAAATCTGATGAAAACATCAAAGTGCTAGAAGTTGGCATACTCAAAAAAATTTGGAATAGGTATACTCGTATTTTGGAAAAGTTTAAAAGTTTTTGGAAAAAACTGGTCAAACGATTAAAAAAAAAAAGATTTCTGAAATTCTTAACAATGAACAAAATCATATGGCTTACGGTTTTTCAGGCTTGTGTTCTTCTTTTTTTACCTTTCTCTCTATAATGCTGTTACTTCATTTCTTTCAAAAAACCTTTTAACTATTGAATTTTAAATGATCAAAAAAATTGTTTGTACATAGTTTTTTCCCTGATTTTTTTCCAAAATCTCAAACCCCAAGACCGTCTCACATAACAGCAAGTTTGT
The DNA here is from genome assembly GCA_916050605.2 of Platycheirus albimanus. Taxonomy (NCBI): domain Eukaryota; kingdom Metazoa; phylum Arthropoda; class Insecta; order Diptera; family Syrphidae; genus Platycheirus; species Platycheirus albimanus. The sequence goes on along the minus strand of OU696698.1, from coordinate 22,935,808 downwards.
CCGACCCTGTCTGAACCGGCCTTATAGTAATAAACTTATCTATCTATCTTATCTATCTAATCGCAATTCACAAGAAAGTAAAAACTCACGCAGATCATACATCGTACGTACGTGGTACCTGGTACGGCACGGCTAAAACCAGTTTGCATTTTGCATTCAGGCATATAACCTAAACCTAACCCTTTTGATTTTATTTGGCTTTCGAGGAAATTGAATTCTCTTTTAAAAAGCCATTTCAAAAATTAAGTACATTTTATGGGCATTTGGCCCGACTGTACCAATTTCCCCTTCCGAGCGAACAACGATGATGAAAGATCAGTTAGTTACCACATCATCTTCAACATTTCTAGGGTAAAACTTAATGTGAACTATGAAGACGAATTGTAAAGTGATCAAAATCTCATGAAGCATACGAGAGTGTCAGTGTCAGTGTGCGTGCATGTGATCGCTGATCGGGATCGGGTTCCGTCTTCCGTGGCAATGCTAGATCGTGGTCATGTTTGGTTGCTTATTCACATTTTTGTGATAAAAGCGGTGAAACAACCATTATAAACAATTTACAAAACAATGAATGTTTGAAGACTCATGTTTAGATGTTTTTGAAATTTTAGCTTGGACAAAAATTGCACTCTCACATACTTGATAAGTTTTTGATCGGTGTCGGTATTATTCTGGCTGAGCACAATGGTGTAGGTGCGTAGCACTGTCAAAGTTAAATGTACGCAAAACGTATTACGCGACTACAATGTAAAGTAGCAGCTGCAGCACAGAAAATAGCTAAAGTACAAGTCGAATCTACTCAAGCGAACGTGCGGCGCTGCAACACAACAATAAAGACAAACCATAATGGCAGACATGCTTTTTGTTTGCTGCTTTGATGATAGAGAAGCTGAAACAAAATGGGTCCGACAATTCTGTCTGTCCGTATGTCTGTCTGTATAGTTACCTACAGCCTAAACTACTCCAACGATTTGCTTCAAACTTGGTACATATTATTATTATGACGTCATATAAACGAAATTTTTGAAATAAGCATTCTAGCTCTAAAACTTACGGTACCTGCCATACGATTTTTAGTGAAAAATTAATTTTTCTTTGAAACGTCTCCTACGTTTTTGATAAAACTTTTTGAAAAATGTTTTCTGTGCAAACTTTATGTTTTGGTTGGAATAGATTTTTCAGGAAAAGTTTTATAACGTTACCTCCCATAGGACCGCTTTTTCGAAATCCGATTTTCTCGTAAGACACTTGACGGATTTGGATGAAATTTTTAATGTAGAAGCTCTCTTATAAAAGAAATAACATTATTTCGAAAAATTTTCAAAAACAAAGTTGTTTTTTAGTTTTTTAAAAAAGTTTCAAAATTTTTTTTAAATTTTAGTTTTTTCCAAAAACGGTTTAATCTATTTTTTTTTTAATTTTATTTTTCTTATAAAAACTACAAAGTGTTCTATCACTTGGCATACTCAAAAAAAATTTGGAATATATTTTCGAAAAGTTTTTCAAAAAAAAAACTGTTTTTTGAAAAAAACTGGTCCAACGATTTTGAAAAAAATTTTCTTAAAATTTCAAAAACGTTAAACAAACCTGATGGCTTTCTTCATTTTCTCCAAAAAAACGTTTTAGGTATTGATTTTTAAGTGATTTATAAAATTTCATATGATTTTTTCAAAGCTTTTTTCCCAAAATCTCAAGTACCCAAGACCATTTTAACACATTAGAGCAAGTTCGTACGACCCAGTCGTGCACTTTATTATTTATGTATTGACGAACAAAAAATAATTAAATTATTCTCGGCTACCTGCCATATTGATTTAGAAAATCTCATTTTTCTCAATAGATTTTTTAGAAAAAGTCTTATAACGGTACTTCCCATAGGATCAATTCTTTTTTAATCAGATTGTATAGTAAACCACTATTAAAGGTAGTTCCACACTATCCCACAGTGTACGAAATGTCAAATAAAATGCACGACTAGGTCACACGTACTTGCTCTGTGGGTGCAATAGTACAATGAAAACAAAGTTTTCGAGTAATATGAAGAACTCATGTTTGAAAAATTTGGGAAAAACTACAAAATGTTGGTGAAAACTGGAAAACCCGAGCGGAAGCTTATGTTAAGAAACCTTTGATAATAACAAATGTTCGCAGTTTCCATCAAAAAATTCTATGTATATTACGTACAAAGTTTAATAAAAATTGGTAGAGCCTTTTTGGGGTAAATTAGAAAAAATTTAAAAAATTGGCCAAAATATAGTGGCTCTTTGTGTGGGAGCCACCTATTAAAAAAGAGTAACTGAACAAAATGCAATGCCATCTGATAGAGAGTTATAAGGAACTTTACCAAACAAAGTTTGAGTGAATTCGATGCAACCGTTGACAACTTATGGCCATTTGAAAAAAACCGTTAAGAGCAGATCTCCGTTATTTGCATTTTTAGCCAAAAACTAAAAACGCAGCTCTCTTAAAAACACTAAAAAAATATAACACGCAAAATTTAATCAAAATCGTTAGAGCCATTTTCGAGAAAATTAGAAAAAACCAAAAAAAGTTGACTTAAACTCAACGGCTCTTTGTATGGAAGGCACCGTTTAGAAATGCTTAAGTGAAAAATTTACTAAACCATCCTATAGAACACTATGAAAAACTATGTCAAACAAAATTTGAGTTGATTCAATCAAGCCGTTGTGAACTTATGGCTATTTGAAAAAAAGCCGTTAAAACCTGATTTTCGTTACGACCATTTGAGCCAAAAACAAAAAACGCAGTTTTGTTAGAAATGCTTAAAGTTAGCTAAATTTTAAGTTTATTCAAAATTGTTAGAGCCGTTTTCGAGAAAATCCAAATTGAAAAAAACCGTTACTTGAAAGGTACAAGTTTGAGCCGGGCTAAGACGAAATAAAAAAAATCTCGACAACCGTTTTTCTTGAAACTGCTATATACCAAGTTTGAAGAAAATCCGTCAAGCCGTTTAGGCTGTAGCATGACGTGAAAAAGCGCACATCCGCACAGACGCACAGACAGACCGACGGACGGTATGGCGAAAACCACTTTTTTGGGCTTCTCTATCATCGTAATGTCATGTTTGATTAAAACCTCGATTTTTTTTTCTGCACGAAACCAATACTTGCCCTATAGAGCAAGTAAAAAAAGTGTGAAGGAATGTGTGATGGTTTTACATTCAATCCTAAAAAAATATTTCAGATCTAAACACATGTCAAATCGTATGAGATCTGTGCTGTCATATTCTGTTTCCACACTATTATACCTACATCTGTTTCATCACACATTTTTGACATGTCGTAGGTATTACACTGTGGGATAGTGTGGAACTACCTTAACAGATCTCGCTAACATTTTTTATCTAGAAGTCTTTTTATAAAATTGATAATTTTGTTTAAAAATAAAAAAAAAAAACATTTTTAAGTTATTAAAAACGAAGTTAATTTTTGATTATTAGGTACCTAATTCAAAAATGGTTTGATAGTTTTTTTTTTTAAATCTATTTTCTTGACAACAACTTAAAAGTGCTATAAATTTGCATTCTTCAAAACAGCAGGGTAACAACCACGGACCAATAAGATACAGACCGCCAACTCACTGTATGGTTTCTGTTTTTGCCTACAAGCTAAAAATCAGCGCCATTTATTTTGAGAGTGTGACGCTCTCCGCTCTCCCTTGCTTTTAAAACCCATTTAGCAAACACACCTACAAAATAAATGGCATACGCAGGTATAGTTGCCATTACAAAATGCACAGAGAGAGATGTACACGTATTCACAGACAGGAAACAAGAGGGGTATTCACGATCTGGTGCAACCAAGTATTGTAAAAGTGCGAAATTGTTTGTATTTCTTGTAGATCGTGAACTCACTTCTTCCAATCTGTAGCAAAACTCACACAAATGTCAAAATCAGGTTGACACAAATGTCAAAATCAAAAGTACAAATTTTGCACCCTTGTATTTTCCTGTTGCAATGGGGTTGAGGTATAGATAAAGTGCAAAAGTGTAACAAAATGACATCCAGTATATTTGTTGTTGTATTGCAAGAAAACGTAGCACTTCTCCACTTTTACAATGATGCAAGACAAGTTACACCAGATCGTGAATACCCCTAATATTTCGAGGGTGTTTCAGGCAAGAGGAGTACCAGTTGGCGGTCTGTATATTGGTCCGTGGTAACAACAGTAGGTAAGTCCTAAAACACGATTAACCATAGAACACCGATCAAAAACTTATCAAGAAGGGAGAGCGCAATTTATGCCGCTTATCACAAAAATGTAGATAAGCAAACGACCACGATCCACGAATATACACTAGTCAAGCATTGCCACGGAGACGGAACCCGATCAGCGATCATATGCACGCACACTGACACGACACTCTCTTATGCTTCATGAGATTCACTTTACAATTTGTTTTCATATTGTTCACATAAAGTCTAATCGTAGAAATGTTAAAGATGAAGTGGGAAATCTCTCATGCCATAAAAGTACTAAAGTACGTACGGTCCTCCACACCAACAGACTTTTGTAGTTTGTACATCTTACGTTTATTTTTGAAATGGCTTTTCAAAAGAGAATTCAATTTCCTCGAAAGGCCAATTAAAAAAACCGAGAATTGTTCGAATGCGTTGCGAACTGCAAACATGTTCCGTTTGGTACGATAGCTCCTATAATAATACGTGTGTGGTTTTTACTTGCGATTGTGATTCAATAAAAATAAGACTTGACATTTGGTGCGTTCTTTTTTTTTAAACTATAGTCAACAATTTGTATGTCAAACAAAATTTGTTAAAGTGTCATTGTTAGGATTTGTTGGGTTTTTAAACCGTTTAGAAACGATACGTTGTTAGAATTTGTTAAACTGTCAAACGACCACTTTAAATATTTTTATACACTTTTCCATAGAATGGGTATATTGTATTTGGTGCGGAGTTTGTAGCATAGAGAAATAATACCGTTAGTTATAGAAAAGTATACATATGTATATATTCTGGTTCTGACTCAGAATCATAAAGCCTAGTCGATTTAGCCAAGTCCGTCCGTATGTAGGTATACCCTCTAGAGGTCGCAATTTTTGAGCTAGAAAGCTGAAATTTGGTATAGTATATAATCTTTGGTTCAAGAGTAAGGCTACGGTCTTGAACAGGTAAAATCCGCCCACAATCGCCATTTTTGTTGAACAACCTCTATTTGGTAAAATTAAATTATGTTTTTTGTACAGTTACGATAAAAACATAACGCTAAAAGCACACGTAGATAAGCTCTAGGTAAACCTTCTTCCAATTAAATAAAATATTTCAGTTTGGGCGTGGCTGGCGCCCATTTTTCAAAACAATCAATATTATTTTTTTTAAATTAACAATTGTTATATTTAAGCGAAAAGCATTAAATTTTGTGGGTATTACTTGGACTTGCACATAAAAATCTTGTGTGTGAAATCAAAAAAAAATGATTTTGGATGTGGCTGACGCCCACTTTTCATTAGAAACTATAAAAAAATTGTTTTTGTAAATAAACGGTATTTATAATTAATCCGCAAGCCAAAATTTTGCGTCTCTTAATAGAAACGAAAAGGTTTGTGTATGAAAAGAAATTTTTGAATTTTGGGCGTGGCTTACACCTACTTTTCATGAAAGAACGAAAAACGTAGCCTTAAGAATTTAAGGCATTTCCAATGTTTAATTTAAACCTTTTTCCTTCCATTCGTTATTTGAGAAATATATCTCTACATTTTCTTTTGTAAATTTTTTCAATACGCCCACTTTTAAAGGCGTGATTTTGGTAAAATACCTTTGTTCAGGTAAGATTGTTTAAAAACTACTCGATTCAGCTGTAGTCTTACACATATGCCTAAATACTGAAAAAAGTGCAGTTAGTGCTTCAAATTTTTAAGACACGCCCACTTTTAAGGGGCGTTTCCGTCAAAAGTCGTATAATGCATTAATTTTTTTAACGTTTTTTAACTATCGGTCGCAGTTTTGAAGTAAACAGATGAACACTTGGATTTATGTTCCTTGGTTACGTAGCAGAGTGTGGTTCAAGAATTGTTAAAACACCCATAATCGCTATTTCCATTCCAAATCTAATTTTTAAAAATTTAAGTTTTGTCTTGTTTTGTTCAAATCGATCTGCAAGAATAAAATTGAATGTCACTGAGCTCATAACAATTGCCTTGGCAATAAAACGTTTTAACTTTGGGCGTGGCGCACTCCTTTTTTTTATTACGCCAGCACTAATTGAACATCACACCGCATAAAATTAATGTTATTGAATTTTTTTCTGTCTGCTAAAGAAGAATTTTGTTTCTGAAACATCGGCTGTTTGCGGGAGGCAGACGCATGCACATACAAAAATATGGGGAATAGGGTATCCAACAGTTCGTTGCAAACGTACTGTAGCTCTCGCTTATGTTTTTACACTACAGCCCATTGAATTAGGGTTATGTAAAAATTTTGAGTATTTAGTTGGGCAAAAAAGTGACATTTTCTTCAAAACTGATGCAGGTGTGTTTAAATTTTTTAATGCAATTGTTAGCGGGGTTATTCCATAACAGAAAAAAAATTGAGAAAAATTAAGATTTGTAATCACGGCACTTGAAAGGCCGTCAGAGGGTGAGCGTTTTTTCGATTTTTTTTTCGAATGCCTCTAACTCACAAAATACATGGCAAAGATTTTTTTAATTATTTTTCTGATAACTGTCACCACCTACCCTATCACCCATTTTCGTTTTGACGTTGACTTTTGGGACACCCTGTATAGATCAGTGTTTACGAGTTTAACTAATTTTTACCTACGAGTTTTTAAGAATGAATTTTTTTTCAGAGCGAAAAATTGAACCAACAGATAAATTTGATGAATAATTTATTTAACTGTAAAATTATTATAATGAATTTATATTTCAAAAATAAATATAAAGCATAATAATAAAATATTCATAACATAAATAATAATGTTGAAGAATCGTCACCTGGATTAATTATAATTGAATCCCGAAATTGTGTCCCACATCCGGTCATGTATTCTTCCTCAGCTCTTATAGCTTTTTCACAATTGGTTGAAGGATCCAAAAATCCAAAAAATATATTGTCAAATAAACACTAAAGCCATAAATTAAATTCCAACACATCGCCCCCAGTACATATATGTTCCTAAGCCGCAAATCATAAAACCATAAAACATAGAAACAAACAATAATCCCCAAACTATTTATCAATCAATCCTAGGTCACAGGTACTTTTTTGTGTTTAACCCAATTGCATTGTGCAAACAATTTTTTTTTATTATAAGTCCGCTGAAACTAAATAAATGAAATTAGAAAACCCCAAATAAAAAATCAAACTCAAAAATTCAATCTCATTTTAGTAAAAAAAAAAAAACAAAGTTGAGTTAGACATTGTAAAATTTAAGGAATTATCTTTACTCATTTAATATTCTGCGCACAATTGTTGTCCTCTTAAATCCTCTCTTTGTGCAGCCGACCGTTGGCCAAGTGATTTGGATTTTGGAACTGGAACGAACTATACTATACTGCACATTGCACATTGTACCCGTGCAATACGATTTCCGTACATTTAACTTTGACAGTGCTACGAATTACTGCTGCAGCTACACCATTGTGCTCAGCCAGTATTACACTGACAAGCAAACGACCACGACCACGATCCAAGAATATACACTAGTCAAGCATTGACACGAAACCTGATCAGCGGTCACAATGCACACTGACACTGACACTCTCGTATGCTTGATACGATTTTGATCACTTTACAATTTGTCTTTCGTAGTTCACATTAAGTTTTACCCTAAAAATGTTGAACATGAGGTGGGAAATGACTGATATGATACTTGATCTGTTCTCCTCGCTCGGAAGAGTTATGGGTTGCAGTGGTACATGCAGTAAGGCCAAATGGCTTATGAATAGTACTTAAATTTTTGAAATGGCTTTTTAAAAGAGAATTCAATTTCCTCGAAAGCCAAATAAAATCAAAAGGGTTAGGTTTAGGTTATCTGCCTGAATGCAAAATGCAAACTGGTTTTAGCCGTGTCGTGTCTCGTCTCTCGTGGCGTACTTCGTAGCTCATACCTGCGTGGTACGTACGAGGTACGAATACGATCTGCGTGAGTTTTTACTTTTTACTTGTGAAAAAATTGCGATAAGGAGATAAGTTAATTACTATAAGGCGGGTATGGCTTATGGATTCGTGCAAAATAAAGTGCACGGCTGGGTCGGACAAACTGGCTGTATGTAATGTGAGAGAGTTGGTCTTGGGGTTTGAGATTTTGAAAAAAAAGCAGGGAAAAAATTATACAATTTTTTTTGATAATTTAAAATTCAGTAGTTAAAAAGTTTTTTGGAAAAAATGAAGTAACAGGAGTAAGCCATATGATTTTGTTTATTGTTGAGAATTTTTTTTTTCAAAATCGTTGGACCGGTTTTTCAAAAAAACATTTTTTTTGAAAAACTTTTCCAAAATATATTCCAAATTTATTTTTAGTGCCAGCTTTCGGCACTTTGTAGTTTTCATCAGAAAAATAAAATTAAAAAAAAAAATACAGTTTTTTGAAAAAAAAAATAATATTTCCGTCAAGTGGCTTACGAGAAAATCTGATTTTAAAAACCGGTCCTATTTGAGGTACCGTTATAAGGCTTTTTCCTGAAAAATCTATTCCAACCAAAACATTAAGTTTGCACAGAAAACACTTTTCAAAAAGTTTTATCAAAATTGTAGGAGCCGTTTCAAAGAAAAATTAATTTTTCACTAAAAATCGTATGGCAGGTACCGTAAGTTTTAGAGCTAGAATGCTTATTTCAAAAATTTCCTTTGTATTATTATTATTATTATTATTCAGCTTTAATAACTCTTAAAATGTTCAATACAAAAATGTGATTTTTTAAAAAAATAGTACAAAATTAATTAACATAAATCTAGAGAGTTTGATGAGTATAAGCCTCCCCCTTCAACTTCCATCCGTTTCTGTCTGTAGCTTCTCTCCAGTAGTTCGGACAAAAAGAATGTATGTCGTCTCTCCATCGCTTAAGTGGTCTTCCAGCATTTCTTTTTCGGTCTAGGGGTATCCAAACTGTTGTCGTCTTGGTCCATCGATCATCAGTTGAACGAATTATGTGGCCAGCCCAGTCCCATTTCAGTTTTCTCATTTTGTGGAGAACGTCTTCAAAACCGGTCTGAATTCGTATCCTTTCATGGTTTATTCGTTGAGAGATTCTCACCTTTACAATCGATCTTTCCATAGCCCTTTGACAAGACTGAAGTTTTTGTTCGAGGTACCTTGTAGATTGCCAAGTTTGACACCCATATGTTAGAACTGGTAGAATCGTTGAGTCAAAAACGTATTTTCTTGTTTGTTTAGAGATGTTTAATTCTAAGAGATTTCTAACGTTCCAAAATTGTCGCCAAGCATTTGTTATTCTTTGGTTAACATTTTTTGTGTCCTTATCGGTAAATGATATTATTTGGCCGAGGTAAGTATAATCTTCTACATACTCTAAAATTGTATCATCTATTTTTAATTCTAAATGATCTCCATTAGACATGATTTTCGTTTTTTGTCGATTAGTTGATAAACCCACTTTCTTGCACTCGAAACTAAGATCGTTGAGCATACCTTGTAGTTCTACATCGCTGTTGGCAATCAATACAATATCATCTGCAAATCTTAAATTTGATAAGTATTTTCCATTTATTCTCAAACCCTTTTCTTTCCAGTTTAACTTTCGGAAGATTTCCTCTAAGGTCGCAGAAAAAAGCGCTGGAGAAAGTGGGTCGCCCTGTCTAACTCCTCGAGTTATATGAAACATTGGTCCAATCGTTTCTGTTTTTATGAATGAAGTATTTTCACTGTACATTTTTTTCAGAACTCGGACGATTTTCCGCTGAACACCTTGTTTTAATAACGCTTCCCATATAAAAATTTGCTCAACCGTGTCAAACGCTTTGGCAAAGTCTATAAACGCGAAATAGAGAGTTATGTTATATTCTTTGGATTTTTCGATGATTTGACTAATTGTTTGAAGATGATCCATAGTGGAAAAACCAGATCTAAACCCGGCTTGTTCAAAAGGTTGATTAAACTCTAAATTTGCTTTTATTCTATGACATAAACATTTAGCAAAAACTTTGTATATGCATGATATTATGCTTATGGGCCTGTAGTTGTTAATATCATCTTTGCTACCTTTTTTGTGTATAAGGATAATTTCAGATTTTTTCCATTGTTCAGGAATTTCCTCGGTGACCAAAACCTGGTTGAAAATTTCTTTTAACCAGTTGGCCAATGAAAACTTTGCATATTTTAAATATTCTGCTGCAATTCCATCATTTCCATTGCATTTTTCGTTTTTCAAGCCATTAATTGCATTCTCGATTTCGCTTTTCAAAAGTAATGGAAACTCGTCTTCTTGACTTTCAAAGACAATATTTTCGGTTGTGCAGCTATGCAATTGTGTTGTGTATAAACTGCTATAGAATTTGGTAGCTATAGAATTTATATCTTTTCTTTGATGATTCCTTCGCATGTTATCAGACAGAGCAACTATCCACTCCTTATCAGTTTGCATCGAAGCTTTTGCTTTTTTTGTTGATTTCGTTTCTTCTATTATTTTTTTAAGAAGGTTATCATTAAAGAGCTTAATGTCTTCCTGTGACTTTCTCTTAATCATCTTTCTTAATATTTTAAGATCAAGTTTCTCGGATGTATTGAGATTCTCCCTTTTACGTAAAAGTTCACGTTGTTCAATTAGTTGTAATGTTTCGTTTGACAGTTTTTGTGGTTTTTGTGACGACGTTTTTAAAATGTACTTCTCTGCAGATTGTTTAATTGTTCTTTCCATGTTGTTGTAAAGATTTTGAAGTGGCTCATTTCTAGATGATAATATGCTACACCGTAGTTCTAGATCATAATTGTAGTTTCGTATGACTTCATCTGTGACTGTCTTAGGCACGCTTTTCTTTGTTGTTTTGTTAAGTTGCCTGGTCTTGTGATTAATCAGTAATTTAGCTCTCACAATTCGATGATCTGAATCGAACTCAAAATTATTGAGGACACTAACATCTTGCAGTACCGATCTTTTGTTCGTAAGGATGTAATCAATTTGATTCCTATACTTACGATCAGGTGATAGCCAAGTCCACTGGTTTTGCGGTTTCTTTTTGAATAGAGAGTTGCCAACTAAAAACTTGTGTTGAAAGACATGTTGGATAAGACGGTTTCCTCTTTCGTTTCTATTTCCATATCCATATGGGCCCATTATTGTTTCTTCTCCTTTATTTCTAAATCCAAGTTTTGCATTGAAGTCTCCTATTGTAAGTAGAATTTCGGCTTTGAAATAGTTTGTCGCTTCATCAAGAGCGGTATAGAATGTGTCTATTTCTTCTTCCGTTGCCTTTTCAGTAGGTGCATAAACTTGAATTATGGAAATATTGCAATTTTCTATTCTTAGTTTTACTCCTATAACTCTGTCACTGAAACCCTTTATTTCGACTATGTTCTTTTTAAAGCTTTTATTTATTAAAAAACCAACACCAAAGTATCCTTTTTTGACACCGAAATATGCGAATATATTTCCGTTGTTTAATTCGCTAATACTTTCCCCTTGTCTTCTTACTTCAGCGAGACCAATGATATCCCAATGTATTTTTGTAAGTGCGTTTTCGAGTTCAATAAATTTATCTTCGGTGTATAGAGTTCTGGTGTTTAGTGTTGCAATGTGTAATTGTCTACTACAACTTGTATTATAGTTTTTGTTTATATGTTTTAGATTCTTAATTATTTGTTTATTTTTGATTATGCGTTCCGCATTTTCATTTGGAGGGGGGTTTTGGCCTAGATCCTCCACGGTGGCCATCCGGGTTGGAGGTGTGTTTTTTATAATGTTGATTTTGTTTGTTTTATTTCTCATATCCGTTTCGTACAAAAGTTGGCATTTTGAGGTTATTGAATGACTTTTCTTAGTGGTTGTTACTTTGCAGTTTGGTTTTCTCCTTCCATTAAAAAAGCGTTTTCAGAGTTTCTACAAGAATTTAGATTTTCCCTTGAAATAGATTTTTGAAGTATATATTTTCTTAGTGGAGATGTTATAAGAGATGTTGGTGCTTTTTGTCTTGAAGGATATTTGTTCTTCTTGAATGTTCCTGTTTGTGAAACCATTGGTTTTACATTGTCTGTTTGTTCAGTGTCTTCTTCAGATAGTTTTCGTTTGTTTTTTGACTCGTTCGTATGAGAAACCGAAGGTATGTCAGCGATTTCCCTTTCTGAAAGTTGTTTGCCGTTAACTATCAGGTGGTTATGTTTGATTTTAATTCTTGTATTCCCGTCCATGTTCAGGATAGCTTCAGCTTTTTGTTTTAAGAGTTTTATTTTTTCCACATTTACTTTTGGTAAGTCATCATATATAGAGAGTTTTGTTTTATTTTTGTTGTTGTATTGTATAAGACTGCTTATTTTATTCATAACAATGTTTTTTACTCTATATGCAAGGAATCCGATTTTTATGGGTCGAGTTCGTTCCAAACTATGGGTTCCTAGACGATATGCAAAGTCTAAGTCTCTTGTTGTTATTTCTAGATTGAAAATTGTGTTGAAAAAGCTTACAACATTGTCTTCAAGCTCTGATACACTTTTTTCCAACTCCTCCAAACCAAAAAGAACGATATTTTTTCTCCTCATTTGACATTCCAGAATATTAATTTTTTCTTCGTGTTTGTCAACTTTCACTTCCAAAACATCAAATCTTGAACCAATATTGTCGATCTTTGATTCAACCATACTAAGCTTTGATGATATATTTTGTAGATCCGTTTCAAATGTTAACTTAGAGTCAGTAACGCTTTTGTATATGAGAGCGATCATGTCCTTAAGTTCTGAGTTGCTCACATCATCTTCTAAGTTTTGAGTTTTGGTCGGTGACATATTTTTGGTATGATGTTAAAATTATTTGAAAAAAAATCTGTGAATTTTTATGTTATTTAGTTCAGCAGCGAATTATTGAACTCAAGTTTTTTATTTTTTGGTTTGAGTCTTGGATGTTCGATTAAGTAATTGTGCTATGTAATAAAAGATGGCTCTGCTAAATGAGTGTAATAAGCTTATTGTGATATTTCACTCAAACAAAAAAGCTGTTTTATTCGACGTATTAAATATTAATTTTGCTTTGTCATTCTCCGACTTGGCAATATTATGTAATTTTTTTTTGATGGATTTAAGGCTTATAAATACCTGACATCCATATAATCCGAATATATGTTGTTAGTTTTGTGCTTATTTTGGTGTTTTTCAAGTATTCACAAATGTTTACACTTTATTTCTATTAAATTTCTTTATTTTTGTCACCACCACTTTTCTTATAACTCTTAACAAAAAACCAGGTTGCCAACATAACCTTTGTATGACGTCATAATAATAATATGTACCAAGTTTGAAGCAAATCGTTAGAGTAGTTTAGGCTGTAGGTAACTATACAGGCAGACAGACAGAATTGTCGGACCCATTTTTTTCAGCTTCTCTATCAAAGCAGCAAACAAAAATCATGTCTGCCATTTTGATTTGTCTTTGTTGTTGTTTTGCAGCGCCTCACGTTCGTGAAGTTGGAGTCGAGTCCACTTGTACTTCAGCTGCTCTCTGTGCTGCAGCTGCTACTTTACATTGTAGTCGCGTAATGCGATTACGCGTACATTTAACTTTGACAGTGCTACGCAGCTACACCATTGTGCCAGTATTACACTGACACCGATAAAAAACTTATCAAGCATGTGAGGTGAGAGTGTAATTTTTTGTCTAGTTAAAGTTTCAAATACAAACATCTAAACATGAGTCTTTAAACATTCATTGTTTTGAAAATTTTATGTACGGTTGTGTCACCGCTTTTATCACAAAAATGTAGATAAGCAAACGACCACGATCCACGTATATATGTCACGGTCAAAGCCCGATTTCTAGTCAAACCTACGATTGACTAGTCAATGCTCAACATTGACCAGCAGCGTTGGTCAAAGCCCGATGGATACTTTAGTTTCGGGCTTTGACCGATGAGTTTTTAGTCAAACCTAGGTTTCACTAAACTGGTCGGTCAAAGTCCGAAACGAAATTATGAGGTTCGGACTTTGACCAAGGCACTGGTCAAAGTTAGAGGGAAAATATTGTTTGTATGGTGTGAGAGAGGGAATTTTCTCAATTGAGATAACAATCAAATCAACCATGATAATTACAACAACAAACAAATAATATTTTCCCTCTAACTTTGACCAGTGCCTTGGTCAAAGTCCGAACCTCATAATCTCGTTTCGGACTTTGACCGACCAGTTTAGTGAAACCTAGGTTTGACTAAAAACTCATCGGTCAAAGCCCGAAAGTAAAGTATCCATCGGGCTTTGACCAAAGCTGCTGGTCAACTGTGAGCATTGACTAGTCAATCCTAGGTTTGACTAGAGATCGGGCTTTGACCGTGACATATACACTTCAAGCATTACCAACCACGGAACCCGATCAGCGAACACAATGCACACTGAGCACTGACACTCTCGTATGCTTCATGAGATTTTGATCACTTTACAATTTGTCTTCATAGTTCACATTAAGTTTTACCCTAGAAATGTTGAACATGATGTGGTAACTAACTGATCCTTCATCATCGTTGTTCGTTTGGAAGGGAACATTGGTACAGTCGGGCCAAATGCCCATAAAATGTACTTAATTTTTAAAATGGCTTTTTAAAAGAGAATTAAATTTCCTCGAAAGCCAAATAAAACCGAAAGGCTTAGGTTATTAGGTTTAGGTTATCTGCCTGAATGCTGCAGCTGCTACTTCACATTGTAGCCGTGCAACACGATTTGTGTACATTTAACTTTGACAGTGCTACGCAGCTACACCATTGTACTCAGCCAGTATTACACTGACACCGATCAAAAACTTATCAAGCCTGTGAGAGTGTAATTGTTTGTCTAGTTAAAGTTTCAAATACAAAATCTAACTATGAGTTTTCAAACATTCATTGTTTTTAAAATTTTCTATATGCCGCTTTTATCACAAAAATGTGAATAAGAAAATAAGCAAGCAACCATGACCACGATCCATACGAATATACACTAGTCAAGCTTCAAGCATTGCACGAAATCTGATCTGATCAGCGATCACAATGCACACTGACAATGACACTCTCGTATGTATGCTTGATACGATTTTGATCACTTTACAACTTGTCTTTATAGTTCACATTAAGTTTTACCCTAGAAATGTTGAACATGAGGTGGGATATGAGTGTTCGGAAGAGGGGTGCCGGTGGTACACGGCACACGGGCCAAGTGTCCCATTAATTGTACCTAATTTTTGAAATGGCTTTTTAAAAGAGAATTCAATTTCCTCGAAAGCCAAATAAAAGACCAAGAAAATAACGTTATCTTGCAAACTGGTTTAAGCCGTGTTTGTATGTACGACCTACGCGGGTTTTAACTTGCGAATTGCGATTATAGGTAATTTTAATTACGATAAGGCGGGTTATGAATTATGATGGCTTATGGATTCGTACAAACAAAAATTGAAATGCCTCACTCACCCATGTCCCATGAACCATGAGCCATGAGCGATGACCGATGAGCGATGAGTTTTGACTTGAGAGACATTACAGTGATGGAGAAGTAAAAATAAAAGGGGGTCTACAAAATCTGCCCGTCTGTTTGTCTGTCTGTACCCTGGTGACTTTGGCTTTTGAATGGATAGGTACTTTTTTTTTAATTTTAAAATATGAAGGAGTTGTTTAATTTTTGTCAAGCTTCTTTGTATAATTGAATGAATTACAAAACTGTCATAATAGCTTTATTTAATTAAAATTAGATAATAATTATAATACTAAAATTTATTTTTCTTAAAAATGTAAAACAAAAATCACCTGAAAATGTTTTACGGTTTCAACATGTTCCAGAAATATGATTGCAAGAAAAATAAATAAAATCCGTAGCTTGAAGTTACCACAGCCACCACGATACTCCCACAATGGGGCCTACCTCATAGATAGTCTCCCAGGTGACTCGGCCACCCGGGGTGGGCACTACCTCCCGTGGTACCAGAACAAAGCTTCCGGTGGAGCTTCGCAACCATTAGGTCACTTCCAGATGAGCACCATCAATACTCAAGGCCTGGCAGCCTTTAAATATGCGTATTCAACCACTTGCCAAGGTAGAAGCAAACAGCGAAATACGCACATACGAAAGGAAATACAGCTGCAGATACTCACTCCTATTTCACTTACAACAATTTCCCTGCCATTCATATTGTTCCCGGGTTACCGCAACCGCACGGAGGCGGAGGATAGACACGTCTATGCTCTCTTAAGTTCCAACTTCTATCTCAAGGGTTGGGTACGTTTTGTCGAAAATCGTTTCACCGAATATCGTTTTACCGAATAACGTTTGACCGAAAAACGTTTGACCGAATTTCGTACTATTTTCTTAATACTAAATGGTACTATTCATTTCCATATGAATCAGGGGGTCAAATGATGAGAATCACCAAGAACGAAATTTCGTACTATTTTTCCGATTTCTTCACTACTATTTTTGTAGGTATAAAAGACATCCATAGGAAATCCAGTTGGGAAATTGTTCGTCGAATTGAGAGTATATACATACGAGGTGTGCTGATCGATTTTTTCTTAGTATAACTTATACCTTGTACTAACACGGTTCTTCTCAGGACTCAAATTATTTCTTTAAGAGATACAAAATTCAAATTTCATTGAAAATTCAAGAAAAATGTGAGAATTTGTAAAAAAAAAATTAAAATTTAATAAAACAGCAAAAAAAAAATTTTCCATAATTTGACCAAAAATACCAAATAAAAATTTTTAGTACGAACAATACTTTTTCAAAAAGCAGTGTCAATCCCGAAAAAAAACCATTCGGTCAAACGTTACTCATTCAATTATCTTTTCTGCACTAAGTGTTTGAAATTTCATCAAAAAATTCGGTCAAACGTTATTCGGTGAAACGATTTTCGATAAACCGTAACGTTCCCAAGAAGAAGTGGTGCCACGGTCTCTACGCTCCAAGCATCTACACGGAACAGAAGAAGTATTGCGATCTATATTTGCAGCCTTTGTTAAGCGTTGGAAACACTAAAGATAGTCATAGTTCAACCCCTGGTGTTAGCTTGATAAACCCAGAAAACTAAACGTCGCACAAGTAAACAAATAAGTGATCTGGAGAAAAAAACTTCCTGTTCCAACAATTGATCGCCGAGAGACTATTTCCTTTCAAGGAAATTAACAATAATGTACTTGTATATTAAAATAAAGTGCGACCGAGTCGTACGAACTTCATCTTATGTGTTACAGTGGCCTTGGGGCTTGAGAAAAAATAATTTTTCACTAAAAATCGTATGACAGGTACCGTTAGTTTTAGAGCAAGAAAAAAAACCCTCTGTAGGACGTCATAATAATAATATGTAACAAGTTTGAAGCCAATCAGTAGAGTCATTTAGGCTGTAGCTGTAGGTAGCTAATTATACATACATACGGACAGACAGACAGGCAGAATTGTCGGACCCACTTTTTTCGGTTTCTCTATAAAAGCAGCATGCACTGCACAAATACAATGTGTAGCACTGAACTCAAACAAAAATCATGTCTGCCATTTTGGTTTGTCTTTGTCTTTGTTGTTGTTTTGCAGCGCCTCACGTTCGTGAAGTTGGAGTCGAGTCGACTTGTAATTCAGCTACTTTCTGTGCTGCAGCTGCTACTTCACATTGTAGCCGTGCAACACGATTTGTGTACATTTAACTTTGACAGTGCTACGTACTACTGCTGCAGCTACACCATTGTGCTCAGCCAGTATTACACCGACACCGATCAAAAACTTATCAAGCATGAGCGAGTGCAATTTTTTTTAAATTTAAAATTTCAAATACCTACAAGCATTTAAACATGAGTCTTCAAACATTCATTGTTTTTAATATTTTCTATATGGTTGCGTCACCGCTTTTATCAAAAAATGTGAATAAGCAAACGACCACGATCCACGAATATACACTAGTCAAGCTTCAAGCATTGACACGAAACCTGATCTGATCAGCGATCACAATGCACACTGACACTCACTCTCGTACGTATGCTTGATAAGATTTTGATCACTTTACAACTTGTCTTCATAGTTCACATTAAGTTTTACCCTAGAAATGTTAAAGATGAGGTGGGATATGAGTGGGCCGATCGGCAGAAGGGTGTCGGTAGTACAAGGCACACGGACCAATTGTCCATAAATTGTACTTAATTTTTGAAATGGCTTTTTAAAAGAGAATTCAATTTCCTCGAAAGCCAAATAAAAGACCAAGAAAATTATGTTATCTGCAAACTGGTCTAAGCCGTGTTTGTGCGTACGACCTACGCGGGTTTTTACTGGGAATTGCGATTATAGGTAAATTAATTACGATAAGGCGGGTTATGAATTAGGATGGCTTATGGATTCGCACCAAAAAAAAAAATTGGAATTCCTCACTCCCCATGAGCGATGAGCCTTGACATGAGCGACATTACAATGATGGAGATGGAGAAGTAAAAAAAAAGTGGGTTTACAAAATCTGTCCGTCTGTAGAAAAGTATATAGTACCTATGTAATGTTACAGCACCGTTCGTCGATCATATCTTGTGTTGGCAATCGCTGTATCAATTAGGATAATAATTTATCTTTAAGTTTGTAATTAAAAGTTAGTCTTAAGCCTGTACCCGATTGGCACAGTTTGGTTCCGAAAATAAAATTGTTTAAGTCTTTTTTAGAAGACAAAATGTATGTTGATTAGGTACCTATGAAATGGCGTGCTTGGAATGTGAAGGTTGAACTACTCTGCCATCTTTATAGCGATAAGCGACAATAGCGAAGTGGGCAGTTATTAAGAGTTTGTGGAAAACAAGTGGTTAAAGAGCAGCTTGACTATCTGATGAGAAGATGCGAATATTCAACGTGGATATTACGTTATCCCCGAACCAAGATAGAACCTCTTTTCTCGTCAGAATTTTCGCCTGGATTATGGTAGACGCTTACAATGGTTAGGGAGACGATATGAAAGACTAAGATTTAGTCCGGCTAAGTAGGTACACCGTACACGACACGGCGCCAACCACCCCATCTTCGATTTAGTGTAGAAATGAAACTAAACTATCCGTTGAGTATTCCCCCTCGTTCTAATTTAGATCCTTGATTACTTCAAAGTTATAAAAATCACAAACGTTTTGTCCAACCCTACGTCAAAAATGCCCAAGGTTGTTAAATTATGAGTTTAAAAAAAATCGTTAGTGTCGTTTTCGAGCAAATCCGAAACTTGAAGGTACCCGATTCGAGCCGAGTTGAAACGTACCTACTTAAAATGCTGCTTGATGTAAAAATCACTTTTTTGGGGTTTCTCTATCATCGTCGTATCAAGTTTGACTATAATCCCGATTTTTCGTAATGCAAGAAATCGCTATAGAGGAAATAAAATTAAGAATGGTAACACTGACAACGTCTGGTATTATAGTTCTAATTTTCTAATTCCTCTTTTTTAATATTATGAGTTGGCGAGCGAGTGACATGTGAACGTTCCTATAAATGTATCTTTCTAAATGTCGATTATTAAGCGTTAAAACGTAGTGAAATGTTTCACGATTCGTAATACAGTGTGAACCTAATAAGGCATACAAAAATATTGTACATGTGGGTGGAATAGTTGTCCTCTCTCTAGAGTCTAGAGAGTCTATAACACGACGACACAGGCACTCTTTCATCCCTCATCAGAATTATTCTGAATTACGACGTGACGACAACGCCGCGCGGCCAATAACGCCGACGACAACGACGGGTTGAGTTGAGACTTGAGAGTTTCACATCTGTTTGTCAGAACTCAGAGCATTAGATAGTGAACAGCTCTCAATCTGACGCGACCCAATTGTTTAGTTTGGGCTTGTTCACACTAGTTGCGTCGTCATTTATATAAAAATAAAAATAAAAATTTTTAAAAAAATAGCGCTGCAATTTAAAGTGAATGTTTTTTTTTTTTTTGAATTTTTAATTTCAGAACGAAAGGATATAAAATTGAGTTTTATAATTCAAAATAAGTGTGTGGTGCTGAGAGAGCAGTAACAGTGTTTGAATTAAAATTAACATCGCAGGACGACCGCGAAGACGACGACGGTGAATACGGCGAAGGCGAGGAGCAGACAATGATGGACGACGATAACAGCGATTTGTTGGCATCGGCTTCGGAAATCCAACCAAGTGAGTATTTTTGTTTTAATTGATTATTTTGTTTACCCAATTTTAATAATAATTTATTGTAACGTGCTTTTGGGGTTAAGCAAGCAGAACTGATTGTCTGTTGTGTTTGTGTATCTGTAGAATGTGTACCTATCTTTAAACTAGACGAACCTATTGTATAAAAGAGAATGGGATTCGCAGTAGTGTTTGCTTCTTTTTTTTCCTCAAATCAAAAAGTGATGTCACTGAATTAGGTTGAAGTATAAATTCAGTTAAATTTTATGAGCTCAGATGAATAACTAATCGATTTTGTCCTGGTTCATTAAAAAAGTTTTAATTATAAGAGGCAGCTAAATTATAATATTGAGTGTCGAAAGGGAATTAATTTTTTTAACTCCTTAAGTTCGCATTTTGTTTTGGAAAAATGTGTTTATTTTTGTGTCATTTATGTTTATTGAAGGAAAAATGAGAAATTTGATGTGAGCGATTTTTATCGCATGGATTCGATTGGTTTTGGAATCCCCACGATCTCTTTGTTGGTGGTTGAATCTCGTTTTTAAATTTCTGATAGTTTCAAATTTCGTGATGATAGTTCTGTTTTCGATTTATTGCATTGTTTTTGCTACATTTATCTTTTTTATTCATGTCAACTTAGCGAATTGTAGCGATTTTTTTTTTTAGAAAATACGAACTTTCTTCTATAGTTTTAATATTTACGAAAATTAAGCGACTGGGATTTTTCTCCACGAACCCCACACTTTTTCAAATTTTAAATTTCGAGCTACCCTGTAAGGAAAACATTTCTTTTTGTATTAGTTCTATCTTCTAGTCATAAATATGAGAATCTTTGTCTGTGTAATTTGTGGTGAATTCGTGTCCACCTCGGCAGCCATCACTGAGTTGAGTTTTAATGTGTATTTCATTTCGCTCGCATTGCAACGATCAAATAAAGTACCTATACATCAGCAGACTTTCAGGTTTAAGTTAAAAACAGAAAACCACGTTTGTCGGTCGCTGTTCTGTGTTCTTTTTCTATGCTTCCAACACTAACAACCCTCAATTGCGCTTAGTCCCAGAACTCGGAGATGTGGTCACTGCTGATGTAAAGGGTTTTCCAATAAGAGGTGGTATTTTTAATAGCCCGATGCTTCGGTAGTTGTCACTTTTGAAACTTTAATTTTTTGACATTTGACAAGTAAAAACTACGCCATTAATAAAAATGGAACGATACACTTTTCAACAACGCATTGAAATCATTAAAATTCACTATAAAAATGGTGAACATTTGGAAGAGACGATTCGTAAAACTGAAACATTTGTTGGTCGTCGTGAAGCACCTTGTCGAACCGCAATTTAGCAATTGGTGGAAAAATTTGAGCTGTTGGGACAAGCTAGCGATGTGAAGAATAAAACTGTACACGTCGCTCAAGAACAACTGAGAATATTGCTGCTGTAGCCCAGTGTTGAAGAAAACCCAGGTTTTTTCCATTCCTTGTCGTTCTTTGGAATTGGGCATTCCACAAACGTCATTACACCGTATTTTGCATAAAGACGCGGGTCTTAAGGCTTATAAAGTTCAATTAATACAAGAACTCAAGCCGGCTTATCATCAACAACGTATAGTGTCTTTGCTGATTGGGTCCTTGAAATGCATGAAAATGGTCCGGAATTTCATCGAAAAATCATCTTGACTGATGAGGCCCATTTCCACCTCAGTGGCTTCGTCAACAAGCAAAATTGTCGCATCTGGTGCTCGGAAAATCAAAGATTTTTGTTTAAAAGCCTCTCCATCTCTATCCTCAACGAGTAACTGTTTGGTGAGGTTAATGGTCCGGCGGGGTCATTGTACCTTACTTTTTCAACAAGAAATGTTTCCGGACCGTGTTATCTCTCGAAGAGGTGATCATAATTGGCCACCGCGATTTTGTGATTTAACACCTTGCGACTTCTTCCTTTGGGGCCACGTCAAAGATAAGGTCTACGCCAGCAGCGTCAATTCAAGACCTCAAAGATGGAATTCGTGAAGCTATTGAGGGCATACAGCAGCCACTTTGCAATTTGGTGATGGAAAATTTCATGAAAAGGATTTTGTTATGTAAACATAACCTTGGCGGCCATATGGCTGATATTTTTTTCCATTATTAATGGCATACTTTCCTCTTTACATCGAAATAAAATTCCGATAATTTATCTCAAAAAATGCCATTTTTCTTTTAATATCAAAATAACACCTCTTATTGGAAAACCCTGTATAAATTAGTTCCAAATATAGAATTCTGCAATGATCTCCAAGAACAGCGAGCTTTTAACTTGGACAAACTAAATCCAATAAATCAGTTTTCCAGTTGATGAATATAAAAATTACTAGTGCGGAAATTGTGTCTCAAGTCCAAGCGTAAGCTTGACAGAAAGAGTTAATACAAAGAGAGATAAACTATGGGAAATTATGTATAATCTAAAGTCTTATTGGAGGACTTATAATCCAGCGGGGAGCCTGAAAAAGTTGCATCGGGAAATCAAAATATTGGGATTCCGCTAAAAAGTATCACACGTCATAACTAAGCGCTTGACGACAGTTAATTATTATGAGATTTTTTAAAGCCGGTAATGCCTGCAGATGCTTCTCTAATCGACATGACAACTATAGCAAAACATTTTCCTCTCAAACTGAATTATTCCAGAATTTATTGTGGTAGAGATCTTCCTAAAATTTGAGTCCATCCCCCCATGGCTAGCGCACATCGCCGCCTATCAGTTAACCTGCTCTCAATCATGTCTAATTACACAATTTGTTCTGAGGAGCTTGAAAGCCAGGATCTAAAGTTGTATTCAAAGAGTTTCAGATTTTCAAATATTTATTATTCTGTGGTAAGAATCCCTCAAAAAAAAATCAACAAAATCTACAAAGTTAAAAGTCCCACTTAAAGGCTCCTGGAGGAATGTTGCAACGTCTAGAGTATTAAGTTTTCTTTGTCTTAAATTGTTAAAAGAATGGTTCATTGATTTAATCACAAAAACTGCATCTTAAAGTAAGAATTATTGCAAACCACTTAAGTCGTGAATTTAAAACAAGTTGTTAACTTCATGTCTATACAATACTTCGCCAAACCGCCTCTCACTTACAGAAACTCACAGAGCCTCCAATATCCAACCTACACAAGGTCCAATTTGCATCTTCCTATTGAGAGATATAAATAGATAACTTTTTCCGTATTTTAAAGCGGATATCGAAAGCCAGAATGGTCAAGTTGCAAGTGACCAGTAAGTTGTATAATTCAAAATTAATATTCCGCCCAATAACTCCACCCAATATGTTACATTGTACGTTACGTATATATAGATAATGTAATGATCTTGACTTAAGTATTGTCAAATGACGTTATGCAAAGTAGCAGTTTGTGAAAAAAAAAATTAAACTTAGCCTTTTCATTAAATTATAATAATTAGAACGACGAACTAAGCTTAAGTTAATTTAAACAAAAAATTACACCAGAAAAAATATAATTAAAAGGAACAACAGCACAAGTTACATTTATGTCAGTTTAAATTGACATCATCATCATCATCATCACTTCACCCATGAGAAACCCCTTTAATCATATATTTATTTCATGTCTTGTCTACCTTTGCACATCATCATGACAGCATCAGTGCAACTATCTGGCTTAGCCTTAGGGGTTAGATGTGCAAAGCAGCACTCGAATTTAATCAAGAAAATGTTGAATCCAATGACTTAGTCATACACTCGACTGGAGCTCAGGTCTTATGACAAACAAATTTGCATTCTTTAGTTTTACAACTTAAAAAAAAAAAAAAAAGAAAACACGAAAAGAAAAGGCTTTGAATTTGAAGGGAGATTGTGGGTGTAGCGCAGATATTTTCACTTTTTCTTTTTCTTCTTGACTGGTATTGTTGTCTGCTCTGAAATTTATTTTACATTTTTATTTTCTTCACATCATGACAATTGACGTAGGAAAACATTTACTTCAAAACGTCGCCGTCGTGGTGAACAGGTTGGAAAAACGACGAAGGAAAAAAAAATGCCAATGGAAGCACACATTACTCTACTACTCCCTCGATGCTTCTATCCAGTAGTTGTAATTTATTTTGTATATGCATATATTTACTTATACAGTAAACTTTCTAGATTATTTTATAAAAGTTAATATATACCGTCCGCAACAATAAGCGAATTGTTGGATAAATGAAAAAAAAAAACTTAACGAAACTTGTTCGTGTACCGGAAGACAATTGTTTGACAGGATTGTATTTTTTTTTTCTCAACCACCATTTGGTCGATGCATGCCAAAGTTTTTTTTTTTATTGCAAAATGTCAAATGATAAAAATAAAAAATGCATAATAAGGTCACGAAGGTATGTGTCTTGGCAATAAGAATGCCGCCAACCACAATATTTGCCACATCCACGAGTATATTATGCATTTTTTTTGTTGTTGTATCCACCTATTAGCCTCTTTAGCTTTCGCTTGATTAAAGAAATTAATTGATGCGGTTTTGTAATAATATGGTCAACAAAATATCGATTGAAAAGTAAATTGCTTTTTATCAATTTTAATTTTAAAGCTCATTTATAAGCTATTATTATCTACCCGTTGGTTACACAACAACTTTAAAATAAACAATTAGTTTGAGGGAGGATGATTACCTTTTAATGGAGCCTCAATTTAAAAAAAGAAACTACTCGTATGGCGTTGTAATTAAAGCGGTTGATCTGAGCTTTCTGGACTTGATGAGGAAAAATTGATGGGCAATGATCGTGTACAGGAAGATCCTATGTCAATTCCTTTAAATACGGTGGATTGGATCATATCTGGTAGCGACTGATGCTGTTGATACGTCAAACATGATTTCTGCAAGTACCCAGTTCTAAAAAGTTCTAAGCCACGGTTTGACGAGTTTTCAAATATTTGATCTGCGGATTATATGTTCAGAAAAACACGATTATTCCCATCCTTATTTTGGTCTGTGGGGAATTGTAAGTTTTTGGTAGTTTATTCTACTTCCAAAAAATGAAGGGTCTATAACCTTTTGATTATACAGAACATAACTTAATTGAATCCTAAAGTTTTCGGTTTCCAGTTGTATTTTGTGTTAAGGTAGCGCACAGTCTATTTTGAACCACGTCTCCAGTTGCTCATAGCAAGTTGGTTGAGATCGTACTTCACTTGATAGTTATAATTTTGATGGGGTCTTCCAGTACTGCGTTGGCCCTCCAGGGTTGAATTTAAGACCCGGCGGGCTGGTGCGTATTCGCCCACATGTCAGCCAATCGAAGCCGCTGCATTTTCTGATTTTTGACCTAACCATTTCAATGTCGCTGCATAGCCTTTACATTTCGTCATTAAATTTTCTCCATTGATGCGTACAGGACCGAATATCGCTCGAAGAATCTATCCCTCAAACCACCTCAGCTGCTTATCATTCAATCCGAAAGGGGCTTGTATATTGTCTTCTTGGTCCTTTGAGAATCAGCGATTGGCAAGAGTGATTCTTCGACCGTTCTATCAATGAAATTATTTTGAGAGGTTATCGTGGAACCCAAATAGACAAAATCCTTGAGTATACTTCAAAGATATATCTGTCAATCGTGACTACGGTAATGATGTTTTGCACCCGAGGACAGCATAAACAATGTTTTATATTCATTAACAGCTAGACCCATTCTCGTCGCATCCGTTTCAATACTTGCAAATGATACTATGACAATGCGCATCGTTCTTCAGATAGTATTAATATCATCAACATAGATAAGTTATTGAAAAGATCTTTGAAAAAATCGTACCACTGGTGTTCATATAGACAGCTAAAGTTATACCCGTTCCTTAAAATTTCAAAGGCAATGAATTTACACCAATTTCCTTCGAACGCTTTTCTACGGCGTTTGATAAGATAATGGCAAAACATTCTAGTGTCACAAGCTGTCCTCGCTTTACATTTTCTCGCATAATGTCACTGTCATTGAACTTACTTTGTCATATATAACGGATTCTCTTTGTAACCTTTAGTGTTCTACAGGGATCTATCTTCGTACCTCTGCTATTCACATTGTGAATTAATGATCTTCTAACACTTATCAAGCACTGTTCGAATAATATGTGTGTTGACGACATTCTACTCGTTCCGAGTTGTCCATTTGGCTTAATCGAAAATGGTGCTTTCTATGTACAAACGAAGATCTTTCAGAAATTTCATGCTGGTCAAATCATAGCAGTCCTGTTTTAAGTTCCAGCAAAACCACTCGCAATACATCCTTAGGTAATATGATGGCATATCTCGCCGAACCAATGGAACCACTCTTAACATCATTTTTTGAGAATTTTTTTTATATTGTAGAGTTAAGATTCAAGCACTTTTATTGAAAATGTTTGTATTTGGTATCACCGGACTATTCCATTCGGGTTGTGTTTCAGTCTGATATTCACAAAATAAATGCTGGTGTGCCCCAAAGCTCCGATCTGTCTCCGACTCTCTTCCTAATCTTTAGAAATGCCCTATTGTCCAAAATTCTAATCCACTTAACTGCGTTTTTCTATCGACCGTACCCTAAAATTTTAATATTATGCAGTTTCCAGATTAACGATTCTGTTCTTCGAATTTGGAACTGCAATGGCAGCGTATGTAGTAGTACCCCGTGGCGTAGTGGTTAGTGTGTCGGACTGCCACGCCGAAGGTTCTGGGTTCGATCCCTGACGACTCCACCTAAAAGTTCTTTTCCGGGGTACTGCCTCTTTCGAGGAAGTGACAAATCCTCCAAGAGTAATTAATGTCATGTAAAATTTTTCTCTGTTAGCCGTTCGGATTCGGCAGTAAATTGTCGGTCCCTTCCATTCCTGCAGAATATCAACGTACACACAGTAATGGTTGAGAGTGTAAGTCACAGGCCCCGGCCCCGATTGAGCTGTTGTGACAACAATTAATTAATTAGTGGCAGCGTATGATAAGCTGTTAAATTTCGATGTTGACATCGTTGTCCAATGGGGAATTATCAATCGTTCGGAATTTAATACTTCAAAAAATGAATAATGTCGTCTGTCGTTAAAGCATTACCTAACCTACCCCCTAAGCCACAATCTACGAGTGGCACTTGCATCGAAAAAACTGAAAAGCAATGCATTTGCATTCTATGTATGTGTATTTTAATTTGTTACGAACCACCTGTTCTGGAAAAATCACAAATTTGTTTTATCGGTACTTCTATGATTATAAAAGTGCTCCAAAGTAGAATTTCTCACCTTCCGCCACACTTCCTTCGCTAGGAATGCCTTTTAGTTTATTTTTAATCCTCATTCAGGACGTATTGTCAAGTATAGAAACTTCTTCTTGAGCCGCACGATATGAATGTGGAATGCTTTACCCTACAGATATTTTTTTTCGATTATTTGAGTTCCGTTTTTCACTTGTTCCGTTGACAGATTAGTAGGAAAATATTCGTATGTATTATCAGCCAAAATTTGGGAAACATTTGAGCATTTCAACTGTTCCTAGGCCAAAATTAGGTCTAGCATCAGGGTAGACCATTTTGGGAATGGAGGCAATATGTTTAGCGTTAAGGCTGGATATGTTAGAAGTCTAATCAATTTTTTTCTCAGTTTATATCATTAAGCGTTTTGACTTCCATATAGTGGTTAAAGTTTGAAGCCTGTTCATATTCTGACTATTTTCGTTAAGTTCCTTTCAATGCCGCTTGGCTCGCATTCCAACTTTACCACTCTTCAATTAGTACACTCCACATTTAAAAATGAAAATACTCTGTTCATTTAAATACCCCACTATTCTTTTGTTTAATTTTTCAAAAATTTGAAATTAAAATTCTTAATGATACATTTTAATTATACCCTCAATTGGCTCCCAAGCACACAACATAATTAATCTCTCATAGAATGTTTTCCATTCGTGTTGGATGTGCAGCAGCTGATGGATTTACACCTTTGTAAATTTTCAACACATCAAAATCATGTTTCCGCCCCACCTCCTTCCTTGTTCGCATTGTTTATTAAATTGTTCAAAATTAAAGGGACACAACAAAAGTCTAACAACGAACAAGGAAAAAAAAAAGTTTTCTGTTCGC
Source organism: Platycheirus albimanus (assembly GCA_916050605.2). Lineage (NCBI taxonomy): Eukaryota > Metazoa > Arthropoda > Insecta > Diptera > Syrphidae > Platycheirus > Platycheirus albimanus. The sequence continues at coordinate 22,907,483 of OU696698.1, read as the reverse complement.
AAAAGCGCAACACGTAATTTCGAGAAGAATAGTAGCTTAACGGTGATGGAACAATTATGTTGAATTGAAGTGAAATGAAGTGCACAGTTTAGTTGCTATTCATGTAATTTCAGCAAACAATAGTGAAAATATAGGTCACTCTGAGCTTCACTGTAACCAGGCCATCGATGTAACGAAGTCGAGTTGATACGCAAAACTTACTATACTTTTTTTTCAGGCAAAATATTATCTAGGACAAGAGAATTGAATGTTGTGGATCGCACAACAAAACATCCAAATATAAATTTTTGTGCTTTGTTTCATGGATGACCTTAAAGTATATATATAAAAACCACAGGAGGTTAGAGTTCTTGTTCTTAGATATAGCCAGCAAGACTTATCCTTTCGTGAGGAAAGTGAACATTATGAAAAGAAAAATTTTGCAGTACTTACTGTAAGTGTGTGCATAGATGTTTTGAAAAATCTAAAGAATATATGAGATTTTGGTTCTTATTAAAAATAACTATTCCAAATGTTATTTTTTTTTTTGGAAAAATTAAATACCCTATCTCATGTCGTTTGGAATCAAATGAATCTTTGGACAAATTTATTTTGAACAATTTCGTTTTTGGAGTTTATGCCTTTTGAAATGATTTATGGGCCGAACTTTAGTTTTTAGAGAGCAGTGGGAAGCTATTATAAACGTTAAGTTTTATTAAGAGAGTGCAAACAACAAGTGAAGCCACTTATTTCAATGCAATTGGTGTTTGGTGTTGGTGTTGGTGTTGGCAGTATAGAAAGAAAACACAGAACGTGGACTGACGTAGCTGTCTGTTTTTATGTACCAAGATGCTGAAAATATGCTAAAGTATGTCTACCTTTTCCACTATGCATTCAAAATAGAAACTCTGCAATACAAGTATAAGCATTGTAAAATGTGATGGCTGCCGAGGTCGACACGAATTCACCAAAAACTGTTCAGGCCAAAATGTATGTGTATTCACAAGTATTTAAATCGCTGTTCTTTGTTGGTTAAAAGTTCAGATTTGAAAAAGCCTTTGCGAAAAAAATTATCGGCAAGCCTACCAGTTTTGGATTGTTCCAATTCTGAGGCCAATTAAAGACTGGTGTTACAGCATTTGTTTGAGGGAGGAGTTTTTGGACCTGCCTGTCCTCTTTCTTCCTCGCGATCGTATAAGAACGTTGTATAGTATTGTCTTTTTTGATGCTGTTCTCACGATCTCTCATTTGAACGTGACAATACCAGCTGAGCTGGTCTTTTTTTTTTTGCAAGACGGTATTTTTGACTTGGTCGGATTTCCGTACTTCTTGATCATAAAAGCTTTGCTAGGTTCTTCTGCTGTCATACGAAACATCTTCCTCTCAACTGCTTATAATTAACTTTCATACGTTTTGTACATTGTCCAACATTGTGAAACGTATGTGAGAGTCGCGGACTCACAAAAGAGGTGCAGAGTCCTCCTCTCAGCTAAGGTGGCATTTTTCGGTCACATAAGATAACTGAGTTTTCCCGCCACTTCATCCACCCCACGCTTACGTGATGTTTGATGTCGTCATCAAAAGTTGCTTCGGCATTAACCATAGATCCCAGATATTTAAATTGTTTACTCTTGCGAATCGCTGTTCCATTCAACAAAATTTCTGCACGTTCCACGTTATGTGGATCCATCCATATTCCTACGTGAAGTGCTCGTTGCCATCACTTACGATGTCGCCATCATCAGCAAAGAACAACTGATGCACTTTGGGGTCATTCACTTCAAGCAGGTAGTCAAGCACTGTAATAAAGAACAGGGGACTCAAGACTCTTTCCTGGTGCACACCTACTGCGGAATTATTCAGTGATTCCAATTGTCCGTCTTACTTTTGTAACTCTTCCCTCGTACATTTTCATGACTAGCACATAGGTTTCTGGAACTCCTCGTTGCTAAGGCCTCCCATCTCAGATCTCGTGATTGTTTTTCAATTGATTTTCCTATAAAGAAACCCGATGTTTTGCATACTGATCCCTATAATTTGGATTGCATCTGCTGTTGACTTCCCCGTGACAAACCCGCACAGGTTTTAGTCGGCTATCCAAAACTCGTTCAACGATCTTCAAGGTGCGTGATAAAAGCTTAATTGAACGGCAATAAATCCCCTTCTCTTTATACAGTGGGTGGAGGTAACTTTCCCTCCATTGATCACCTATTTGAAGCTTTGAATCATGAGCCAGCCATCTGACCCCGATGTCACCAATCTTTTTTCCAAAACTCAAGCTATCTCGTCCCAACCACTTTGCATTTTTTTGGAGCTTCTAACCGCCTCACAAATTTCATCGATTTCAACGCCGGGTACCTCAATAGAGTGAGGTTGATCCATTATTGGAAAGTAAAGCCGAAGAAGTAGGCTTTTTCAAGGATTTAGAATTATATTTCCAAAAACCCCTCAGTAGGGAAATTTTAAAACATTGATTTTGAAACAGACTGTTATAATGGCCCGGCCCACTTTTTTCGTCCCTATCATTGTCATTTCGTGTTGGATTATATTGAATGATTTTTTCTTTTCCGATTAAATAAATCATTAAACTCTCCAAGAAAGATTTCTTTGCAGTATTAAATCACGCTTGAGTCATTTCTCGTCTCATTAAAATAGGGAATTAATATGTTAAGGAGATTTCCCAGGAAATAAACTGGGATGTAGTTGCTGGAAGCTTGTAATTAGACAGATCCAATTAAATGGACTTTCCTGGAAAACAAAGTTCTTTTATGTCATTACAAAAATATCCTTTTTCACTCGAATGTGAGGAAGAGTCTTTATTTATTTGCTAATTTAACTTGAATTAAGTGTAAATCTGAACAGAGGCTTCGTAAACAGACATAAACTTTAAGTCAAACAGGAATATCCAAATAATTTCCAAAAATTTAGGGTGTTATAAATGTGACCAAGAGCATAGGTGCTCAAATTTTCTTGACTAGCTAGTGTGATGAAGCCCTTATTCCAGGCAATGTTGTTTAGCAATTCTCGATATTCACCATTTATTAGCTTGATTGCTCACTTACAATCGGTTTTCGGAAGATATAAAGGAGTTTTAAAACATTATTAATATTATCTTTTGAAATTTCTTCAGTATGCGTTTCTTTTTCAAAATTGTATGTTTTTAACGGGTTGGTTTGCCCAAGACTTAATCTCCAAAGAGAGAATCCCCAGAACATAGATCCCCAAGCCAATATCTCCAAAACAAATAAACTCAAGTAGTGAATCGTGCAACAAAATCGCGTGATTTAATCGCATGATTCACTACTTGAACTTATTCGATTTTAAAATATTTGGTTTAATTTGTATTGCATGACAACACCCTTAAAGCATTATTTACACTATTTTAAAAATGCAACTTAACAATTTTCTTTAAAATTTTTCAGATCGACTCTATTTTGTGGCCTTCAAAAAGAACTTTAAGCCAAAGAACACACCAAGTACGCATTATTTTAGCATAGATGAAGATTTTGTCTACGAGAATTTCTACAATGACTTCGGTCCTTTAAATATATGCATGCTATACCGTTACTGCCAGAAGCTCAATCGCAAAATAACCTCAAAATGGCATTCAAATAAAAAGATCATTCACTACACATCGATGAATCCGGCTAAAAGATTGAATGCTGCTTATTTGATTGGTTCGTATGCAGTAAGTGAAGTTCTATTCTATTTAAAATGATTCACTTTAAAATTAAACATAATTTTTCTCTCTCCTCTTCAAAGGTTATCTATTTAAATAGGACACCTGAAGAAGCTTATCGGCCGCTGGTAGCCGGTGATATACCAGCTTATACACGTTTCTGTGATGCCTCCTATGGAACAAGTGGATATAAAATATCCTTAATTGATTGTATAAATGCTGTATACAAAGCTTTGAAGGCTGGTTTCTTCAACTTTGATGACTTCGATGCTGAAGAATATGAATACTACGAACGTGTTGAAAATGGTGACTTCAATTGGATTGTTCCAGAAAAATTCCTGGCATTTTGTGGACCTCATCAAAAGTCGAAAACACTTTCGAATGGTTATCCTTGCCACTCACCCGAAACGTATTTTGAATATTTTCGTGAAAATAATGTGACAACGGTAATTCGATTAAATGCCAAGGTCTACGAAAGGGCTAGCTTTCAGAATGCAGGATTCCAACATCACGATTTGTTCTTCATCGATGGCAGTACGCCGAGTGATACGATTTTGAAAATGTTCCTTAGCATTTGCGAAACAACAAGAGGTGGTATTGCGGTGCATTGTAAAGGTGAGAATTGAAATGTTTGACTAACGATACTAGCATTTAATTCTAATTCTCTTTTTTGTATCTTTTGCTTGTTCAAAAATGTTTTCGAACACATTTTCAATTATTTAAATATTTAATAAAATGTCAGCTGGACTTGGACGAACTGGAACTTTGATAGGTGCTTACATCATGAAACACTATGGTTTCTCAGCTTTAGAAGCGATAGCATGGCTAAGACTCTGTAGACCAGGGTCAGTTATTGGCCATCAACAACAATGGATGGAAGAGTAAGTTCCGAGGATTACTTTAAATCTTTAATTTTTTGTATCTTAATGTTTCATCATTTTAGTAAACAAAGCTGGTTGTGGACGCGAGGTGGTCGTCAACGAAAATGCTCTGGGCAGGAACGCCCAAAACACAAGCATGGCATCTACTCGAAGATTTTAAATGGCAAAGCCAACAATCAATTGAATGACAACTCTGAAGTTCTCCTCACTAGTCGAGTGAAAGGTATTTCACAAAAAGTCGATACAATGCACATCAACGATGAGGAGAATGAAAACGGAAATGTTCCCAAAAAGAAGGTGCTCACGGCAAAAAATGTCGAAGACGCTGAATCTACCAGTGACGATGATAATAATGACGATGAGAAACTCTTACATCATCGTAGTAATGATGTTGTTGACAACAATATACTTTCCATAGAGCCTTTGTATACTGAAAAGAAGCTTAAAAAGCCCTGCAGTATTTTTGAGGCAGCTAATAAACACACGATAGCATCAACCGTAAAGATGACCCAAGCAGCTATTGATAAGAAAAACGCCCAAACCCAAGGCGACAAGCTTAACCAGATTAAAGCCTTGCGAAGGCAGCATAATTCAAGATCAGTAAATCTGGGTGGAACACTGTTAGTGTTGTTTACTATTACCTTTGATGTTTGCAGAATTTTTTAGATACATTTTTATTTTTTTTTAGTGACTGTGATAATCCAGCTAGACATACCCGAGCACGGTCGCAACCATTTAGAAACAACAACGGCAATATTGTGAATGTTTTGGGAAGCACTTCACCACCTCCTCAACTCTTGAAGACCACAATTGATTTTAATACGGAAATAACAACGCAAACAACCCCTGCAGGTACAACAACTACAAGTACCACGAATAGTTCCATAAGCAGTACAAGAACCAAAGGTCTTGCGTTCTATAGCAAGAGGTAAGAGTAGCTCCCAAAAACTTCCCTCCAAATTAAAATCAAAAGAACAACCTTTTGGGTGGAACTGTTTTGTTTTTAAGAATTTTTTTTTTTTTTTGTAAATTTGTTTGATTTGCGATGCTATATAGTAATGCCTTCCTTTATCCATTACGAATTGTCCTGTTTTTTAATTCCTTTTAATAAGTATAATGTCCTTAAATGCTTGCCATTTTTGTTTTTTGGAAAATATTTTATTTATGTTTTTGGAAATAAGCACACCAGTTCTGTTTGTACGTTTATTTTTGTTAACGAAATCGGGTTTAAGATTAAAATGTATATACTTTTTTTTTTTGTAAAAGTACATAATTTTTTTAAGGTTTTTTGAAAAAAAATATTCAATTGAAATGCCAGTTATTTCTTCATAGCTTTTTATAAAATAATGGGGGGTTTTTTTAAGTATAGAACTTTAAGTTGGCAACACTATTTTAACTGGTGGCCATTTTGTCAGCTGTCAAGTGATTTGTTTTAAGTTTGGTTTGGTATTTCAACATGAATAGACTGACGTCTGAACAATGCTTCCAAATTGTGCAAATTTAGTTTGAAAAACATGGTTATACGGCGCAACATGTCACACAGCTCGTGCCAAAATTGATTTTTTGAAGGAAACGTTTGGTGAGAGCATAATTTCGCGTTTTGGTTCCGTGAATTGGCCTCCAAGGTCGTGCGATTTAACGCCGCTTGACTATTTTCTGTGGGGATATGGCTTTCACGCCTTTACTACTCAACCTATCACCATGAAATTTCTTACACACATTCTAAGGAAAGGACATAGGGTACCTTTCATTTCGAAAAAATGCTTGTCCCATGAGTGCATGCCTTTGTATAACAGTTTGTATAACAGCTCTTTGTGCAGCTGTTATACATTATGTAGTTTTGAAAGTTGTTTTGAATTATTTAGTTTAAAAATTAAATGTTGTTTTATTTTATTTCAAGACTTATTAAAAGCCAAATGAAGTTTTGTGGGTCATTTTTTAATTGTTGTATAATGCATGCATCCGAACAAAGTTTTTATTTCAATAAGAAAATTGACAGCGATGGGAAACTTTTGACAGTTAATAACATACAACAACTGTCATATTGATGTGTAATTTTAAACTTTGTTTATTTTTAAAGTTTCACTGCATTCGGTTTCAATCATGCATTCATTCATAATAACAGGTCCCTTAAATAGGACAAAATAATTATGTTTGAAGTCTTGTCAAAATAAAATGCTCATCTTATACCTACATGGTCAGTTACCAATTTGACGTTGGTTCCACTACTACAACTACTCTCAACGCCACTAAATCATAGTATCGAAATCGGCTAGAAAAACAACCTAGGCACACGTATAACAGTTCTGACTTCTTAAAGCGGAAACCACAAAGATGCTTTGCTGTTAGCTTTGAGAGACGTTTAAAGTTGAAACATAGAAATCTATTGTAAGCAATTACAAAACGACTTTGTTGATATTTTATTTATGATAGATTTTTTTTTTATAATGCACCCGCGCTCAAGGGGTTCGTTATAGCCCTTTTAATGATAAGTCACAGCGCGAGCGATAGGAAGTTAAGGAAGAAGGGAAAGGAGGTGTCGATGAACATTGATCTTGAATGTTTGAAAATCAAAATGGCAAGGAAAAATTGTGCCAGGCAATCCATTCCACATTCGTGTTGTACGGCCAAAGAAAGAATCCCTATATTTCACGGTACGTCCGAAATTGGGCTCAAGTGTAAACTGATGAGCGTTCCTAGCAAGACGAGTATTACGGGGGAAATGTTTAAGGGGCGGAACGCAGCTGGCTACCTCGAGTGAGCATTTTTTTTGTAAAAGAATCTGTAAAATAAGGAAAGACATGAGACATTTCTACGATGTTCGATTGACGGAAATATTTCCTCTCCTATCAATTTTAACGCTTTTTTCTGAACTCTGTCTAGCAGGTGGAGAAAAGTTTGAGAAGCACCTGCCCAGAGATGGGAGTTTTACTCGAGTTTAGGGCGTATAAACGCTTTGTAAATTGTAGCCAGATCAGAAGGGGTGAAAAACTTCTTGCATCTATTAAGGAAGCTTAAGCATCTTGCAGCACTTTTGGCAATCTCAAGTATATGATCATTCCAACGAAGATTGTCACTGATACACATACCGATTACTGATAGCTTTTGGGCCTCCTCGATGTCAGTTTAATGTACGACAAAGCCTACTGTAACGTAACGGAGCTAAAGCTAGCATAAAATTATCTCTGTGTACTTTTTCGCTTTTTTTGTTGATGTGCATTTTGAAAATAAGTCAAAACAGAGTTGACATTTCCGCCATTTGCAATCTTCCGATAGGGGGAAGTCTTATGTAAAACTGTTATACAGCACTTAAGAATCTATGAAGAATTAACTGGCATTAGGGAATATATATCTTTATAAATATTCTGTAAATCCCTAAATGTTTGCAGTACTAAACCTCAATTTTTAGTTACCCCATTTTTAAGAGGGGACAAAATCCAGCACATCCCTAACCCTTATTATTAAAACTGTATTTGTTTCTGTTTGTATGTTATTTTTAGATGATTAAAATATTTATAATTTTTTTTCTGTATCGCATGCCAATAAATTTAAATACAAATAAAACAATTAGTTTTTTTTTTAGTTATTTTTGTTTGAATAAATAAATTGCTCATTTTTGATATTATTTTTTGTGGTTGTTTTTTATTGATAAGCTTTTATTTTATCCCTATCCCTTGCGCATTGGATCTTTTTGCTATGCTTTTCTTTGTTTTAAGACTTTTTTTTGTTGTTGTTGTTGAAGTAGAATCCTTTGAGAATGTTGCCATATTCTCATTCTATGTGTTTTCTTTTCTTTCTTTTTTCTCTTTCTCTCTATCCTACATATCTGTTATAAATGAATATGAAATACACACACACAAAAACTGAAACCTATACCAGAATGGGCCTAATGCACATGCGTAAAGCGGAAGCACAACAGAGTAATATCCCATCAACATCCTTCTCTAGTTCTACCATCACTAACAGCACCTCATCATCGACCTCAACCATTAATACCACCAACACCACATCCACAACCTCTACAACAAATTCTGTTGCTACTACTAATAATAATTATAATACTAGTTCAATGGCTGGGTCTGTCCAAAATTCCAATCATCATTATCATCACCAGCAGCAACTGGATCATCATCATCATCATGATGTGACTGCACCAACCCTTAGTAGTTTGAACAAACAGACCAAAACCCACAACAATACCCTTCTATCCTCGTCCAGTGTAATGGCACCGATAACTGAGAGTAAAATTCCAATAGTTCGCGATGTGGACAGTGGTGGAGGTGGCCCTGCTGGCGGAGGGGCAGGCAACACTAATAACACTACAAATAACAACAATAATAGCGGCAGTAGCGGTATAGTGGTTTCGGGACGATCAACATCGCGTCTAGGTCATCATATGCATCATATGACGTTGCGTGGTAGATCCCGAATACGTTATCGAACATCGGTTCACAGTGTCGAACAACAATTGTCGTCACAAGCACCAACTTCTTCTTCTTCTTCGGCGGTGGTGGGTGGTGAAAAATACTATCGTGACAGCTCAACCACTGCCACTTGCGGCAGTAATGCCAACACCACTTCCTCATCCCCAATATTATCTTCTGTCTGTGCTTCTTCTGGTGTTCATGTTGACAACAATTCGAATGCGATCAATGTTCCGCCAATGACAGCCTTGACGGGGACAAGGGGTGTAAGCCAGAAATTGCTAATCGATGATAACAATCTCTCTTCTTCCAGCAACAAATCGAACAACGGTGTTGTGTTGGAATTGAAAGCTGCCAGCACCACAGGCACTGGTGGTGTTTCGTCCACTCATTCTCAATATCATTCACACCTGCATCCTCCTCAACAACATCAAAATCATCAACATCCTCATCATCATCAACCATCTGGCATCCCGGTTAATAATAACATTACCAAACGCAATAAACGCTCCTTGAGTAGCACACGGATAGAGAAGGACAAGTGCGATGAGTACAACACAAAGTTGCTTCGAAAGACTGCCAACCAAAGTGGAACTAACAATAAAAACGCCACAACCACTTCGTCATCATCAGGCACAACAACATCGACGACTTCGTACAGACCTGGAAGTTATAATCACGCTCATAATGCCATATCAGTTTCGGCATCGACATCGCCAGCTCCATCATCAGTTATTAAAAATGCCTCATTAACACGCAGGCTTATTGGTCCTGGATCAGTGATGGATTCCTTACTGCTGCATGCTCATTCTTCGGCAACAACAGTGGCGTCGGCGGCAGCAGCAGCGGTGACGACAGCAAGTAGTGGACGTAGTACAAATAGATTTGTAGAATCACAACAAGACCCGCCACTGCGGCAGTCCCTATCGCTGAAGTTACGAAAAAAGGTCAGTTATTAGGGTCTAAGCGGCAGTTGGCGGTGACGGAAGAAGTATATAGAAGGGGCTTCTTAAATGTTTAAGTGTCTTGTTTATTTGTATTTGTTTATTGGGATATAATTTCGTTATAAGGAAAAATTTATTGAAAAAAAAAACGTGACTGATCGTAAAAGAGACTGCATTGTATAAAAATATTGTTTTAACTTAACTTTGAAATTCTTTTTTTTTTGTGAACTCGTGGAATGTTTCAATACTTGACTCCGACTGAAATTGACTATAATATAGTTTCTTAATTTTCCCTTTATTGCATGAATAACCTTAATGTTCCGTGTGAATGGTCCCTTGAAAGCACACACCCGGCAACACGGTTCGCTTACGTGCAGTTAACGTCGAATTTTCCTATAAAAGTTGCCGTAAACGCTGCGAACAAAAGTAACGAAAGCGAGAATACAACGTTCCAGTCCTGTTGGGGAAGCACTTTAAGAAAAAAAAACACTAATGGCAAGACATTTCGTAAAAACTTTACGGTTCCGAAACGGAAAGTTAAATGTGGACGCCGTAATTTTACCGGAAGGTATCTTTTAAGCGAAGAAGTTCCAACCCATGATAAAAGCAGTATTTTTTAATTCGCAAATCAACACAACTGGCGATCACAATCGGCCCCATCGAGGTATCTTACATTTTTCAACACTTTCCTTAAATTCGTAAAAAAATCCGCCAGCAAAATTGTACCAAGCTGTCAAAAATTACACCAAAAAATGTAATTTAACGTACTGGAACATTGTGCGTTAAAAATTTTCGGAGAAATATTCCGAACAGCTGGTCGGAAAAACACCTCGAAGAAAAAATCGTCCGAATCGTATAAAGTCGGAAAAATTTCCATTTCGACGGATACCCCGGAAGGGCCGATTATTATTTCAGTCATGTAGGCTTAAGGGGTTTTATGGTATTTTCCATTGGTATACCAATCATGGGTTGCTCTTAGTTTTCAATAAAAACTGATATGCCTATAAAACGACATCTAGAAAATATACTTGCCAGGACCTTGTTTCTGTATCCAATGTCACAGCGAGTACACGAATAAGAACTCGATATAGATAATGCAAGTAAACACGTGTGGGGTGTGGCCAAGGAACAAAGACTTAAACATTCCCCGTTGTTCCAGATCTTTCAATATATTTTATAGGTCCCTCAAGTGTAAATTAAACACCATTTTTTCTAACATATATAAAGTGTATTGGGGATACCTGCCTAAATCAAAAAAGAGTTACCAGCGTTAAAATGCAATCAATATAAAATTATTTGTTTATTCGGTATTCGAATTCATTTGACACAAACTTCATGATTTATAAATGTATACCTACCTCCCATTTAAATATCTACTAATTAATAAAAAAGGGAAGGTGAAATAAGTTGCTTCCAAGATATTGTGTCTCGAACTACAGAACCGATTTTCTTAATTTTTTTTTTATAGAATCATCAGTTAATATTGCTGCAATATTTTTTCTCGAAAATTGCTCTAAAGGTTTTGATAAAACTTTTTTGGTCCTTATAGATTAAGTTTATAAAAACCACCAGAATGACATAGTAGCAGGCTTTCCCTACATGATAAATTACAAATTTTAGATCATTTTAATACATTTTTATATTCTAACGATGGCAACCCTATTTTCCAACGAGCTCTAATCTTGTTTGTTTCACTAAATTTCTTCGAGTTTTAAGAATATTTTTCCCCAATCGTTTTAACAACGACGCATAGCACCGGAACAAGACTTTTCATAGCTTTAATTTTCGTACTTGTAAAGTTGTTGAACTTGTGGCAGGATTATTTTTACTATAATTTTATCCTTCAAACATAATCAACGAAATATCGAATATCAGACAAAAATTAGTCCAAATTCAAATGAACTGTTTGAAAACAAACATATTAGATTTTTATATGCATGACTTATTATAAATTTCGTACTTGGTAGCTGTACTCATAGTACAATATAAAAGTGCACTTTTTGTTTAAAAAAAAAATCGAATGAAAAAGAATAGTTAAAAAAGTAAAAGGAATGGAATAAGTAGTATTAATTTGTAAAAATTATTATCCTGACAAAAACAGATAAACAATTCATTTCGTAAATTCTTGTTGTTTAGAAAAATACAGTAAAATAGCATTTTTTTATTTTATGTACTTTTTGAATACTAACCTATAATTAAAATGATTACGGATATAGCTAACCATTTCATATAGGTTTAATGTAAAATCTCTAAATGAAACAATTCAATATCCGATTAAATGTAAAGTCCATAAAACAAAATAGAATAAATTAATTGTATCGCGTGCTTTATGAAATGGACAATGAAATAGTGTAATGTTTTTTAAAAACATAATTAATTTAAGTTAAAAATGGCGTCGAAGTTGTCACCCTATCGGAAGATGCTAAAACTATTTTTAAATGGCGGTGAAATGTCAAATATAAAAAAAGTTAAATGTCAATGTTTGTAAAAATTATAGCATCTTCGGATAGAGTGATGAAATAACTTTCGCGTTTACTCACTTTTAGAGTAAAAAATCAAAACATTTTATGTGCAATATTAAAAATGTGTCAAAATTAAGTTTTAATTAAAAAAATAAGTTTGAAAATTAATTACTAATTTGATTTTGTTTACAGATCGTACTAGTTTGCCTTTTAACATTACTCAAACATTTACATTTATTATGTATGTCAAATATGCTTAAAACGAATGTTTTAGTTTTTAACTGTCACAATATAACTTTTAAGTGTAAAATGATTAAACTATATTCTGTTAACTTTAAACTCTGGTTTGTGTTGTTTTTGTTCATAAAATCTGTTAGTTTTGTTTCTTTTAAAAACATAAAAGCATTGATACAGTGGGGGTCGTAGGTATAGAGTTATGTAGCTTAATTTTTAAGTATTATTTTTGGTGCTTAAATAGAAAAATGGAGAAGTATTTCAATGTTGTAAAGACCTGTTTGCCGTCCAAACTTTTATCCAGAAAACATACATACATATATAAATATATAATTTTGTTTTATACCGTACAATTTATGTTTGTTTATGGTGGATTTACATGTTTAAGCATCTCTATTTCTATACATAAAAAGAGGAAAACATTTTTAAAAGTGTAGACTTGTCACATAGAGAAGACTAATCTTAATAAATCGAAACTATGGGAAATGCTTTGATAATCAAGATCAAGATTATGGCAAATTTGGTTTTAGTATGTAGTGTAGAACATGTTAGACGTCAGGTGGCTTATTCCACTTTAAGTAGGCAGCTGTTTAACGTAAAATGACGTCAGAGACACATGATGAAGTTTTACATGTCGTCACTGCATTGAGTGAACGAATTTTTGTTCTTGTTGTCAATATAATACACGAACACCAACTTCATGTCATTATAACAAAACTTAAATAAAAAACAAAATTAATTAACATCGTTATTGACATTGACAGCCAGCAAGGTGTCATAGGAAGTTTAATGGCAGCAAAAGTGTTATATTTGCATGTCTCACTTCACTTCTTTTCCTCAATAAATATCATGTAAATCCACCACGCACACCTTAAACATAATCCAAAAACAATCGAGAAAACGTTAACACTTCTCAATGACTTAAATTTCAATGAGTTTGATGTTAAAACAATTTTTTATTTTAAATAAATGTTTTCACTTATTTTAGGAAAACTAAAATAGTATTTAAACTGTATAACAATTTTGATTCATTATAGTATTTTTTTGTTTGTGTTGAATTAAAACTAGAAACAACCAGGATGTACAAAAAAAAACATCATTTTTTAAACATTGTCCTTTTTTATAGGCGCTCTGCAGACTAATTTTAAAAAATATAACTTCAAAAGCACACTTCAAAAGATTGCAGATATGTTTTTGAACAATATTCATCTATACAAATTTGCTAAATGAATATTATTTTTAAAATTTCCTAAAACAAAAAAAAATTGAAATCATATTACAAATACATTTTTGCTCTTCATTCATTCATCAATTCACAAAAATAAAAAGTAAACTTTGACATCATCAATTCATAAATACCTACTAATACATAATATAGGATATTATACATTTTTCTAGATTTATAAAAATTATAACTCACAAAATATAGAAAACTTCAAACATAAATGTATCTCATGAAAAGAAAATTAATTTAAAATTAGATATGCATTTACAAGTCTAAATAAGCTAACAGAAAACAAAAAATCATTAAATCAAATAATTTAACATTAAAAAATAAGTACCTAATTTTTAAATGAAAAAATATATATATTAAATAAATATTAATAGGTATATATATTTAACGATGAGAAAAATGTTATTGACAAACAAAATATTTATTAAGTTCTCTGTTAAAATTTAATTAAAAGACTTTGATTTATTGTGTAGAACTTAACTTGCCTTCATAAATAGTAATATTGTACAAATAGTTGTTTAAAACAATGAATGTTGTATAATTTAATTGTTTAATTTTATTTTTTAGATCGCATTGATTGAAATCAAATATTTTATTGTATTTTCACTAATTTTTTTGTTTGTATTATTATAAGAATAAAAAGTGTCTTTATTATTTATAATATTGATTTAATCAAGAAATGATTTTGAATAAAATATACAAGTTTTCTTTTAAAACAAGGTTTTCTTTAATTTTTTAACAAACTTCGCAATTTTTTTTCAGGCTAAGTAGAGAATATTAAAATAGTCTAAATATAAACCAGGTACTAGTATATAAGCTATAACATTGTGAGGTTGGTAACGGCCTTTAGACCGGACTCACATAGAGTATTGACAAGGCTTTCTTAAAACTCTTAAAATTTTTAAAATTTCCCCTTAAAGTTAAAAGAATCCATTTGATCTTTTATTACGCACACATACCGTTAGTGTAAAAACTAAAATACCAGGTTTTGGCGGCCTGTGCCGGACATGCTTGTTTAGTTCCTTTTCAACATCTACCCGCCCTTATTGAAAAACACTTTATATGCCTACATTATTATGAACTGGTATTCTAATGACTAATAGCACTTTCCATTAGAGAACAAGAAGTGTACAAAAATGACATTTCTGACGATTCTGAGAAGGGAATTTCAATTCTTGATTTGATTTCAGAATCCACTCAAGAAGCCTTCGAAGATTTGAAGGCTAAGCTCTCTTTAAAATTCGCCATATTTTTCCTTAGTTGCACTTTTTTCCGAGAATAAGGATCTCAACCTGCAAAACCAGACGTAATTTATCAAAACTGACATGTATTGAGATATGACTAATTCTGGGAGCATTTGTTTGGCATTAAGTATAACAGTTTTTGTTCAGAAAAGAAGATACAATTGGATTCCAGATTACTATGTGGGTTTTAGCGAATTCCTGCAACTCTTTATAATAAAGGTACCTAACAACATGAAAGAGATTCCTCAAAATTCAAAACAACTCGGTAATTTCATTCTTTAATTCAGTAAAAGTTCTTTATTTCATGTAAAAACAAAAATGTATCATTTGAAGCTGACAACACAATTAATTCCCTTGGATGGAAGGCCACATCATTTATTTTGCCTTTGTGACCGGGTAACTTTTGTATGACTTCCCCACTGTTTGCATCCAACACAAAAACATCGCTCTCTGTTGTTCCCGATGATATCTGAAAAGAAAATTTAAAATTTTAGTTATAAATCAATTTATGACAACAAAGTCGATGTTAATCTTACCATAGATCCATCTTGAGACCAATTACACCGCATCAGATTGTCAGCACCATCTTGATTGGATGGAAAGCAGCGAACTGCTCTTTGAAAGTTCGTGTATGGACGAACATCCCAAATACGAAGTGTATTGTCGGTGGAATGCGACAGCAAGTAGCTTCCACAGGGTGATAAAGAAATCCCAGTTATTTTACCCATGTGGCCAGATAAAACGGCAAGTACTTCTTTCTTCCTGAGATCCCATATTTCAATATCACCATCATATCCCCCAGAGAAGACATAGTCGCCTGTTTCACTGAAAGATGATGCTGTTACAGCTGTATCGGCCTCACTCACAAGAGTTATTGTGCTCTTTTGCTCACGTGTATCCCAAATTTTAACTGTACCGTCATTAGATCCAGAACATAGTAAAGGATATCCTGTTTTGGTTCCATCAACGCAGTTCACACCAGCCTTATGCCCTCCTAGATTTGACTTCCTAGCACCTCCGAAAGTATCCCAAACACCGAGAGTTCCGTCAGTAGAGCAAGAATACACATCAAATCCATCCCTGGAAAACTGGGTTTCCATTACCGGCCCTGAGTGTCCTTCCATAACCATCATTTTCGAAAATGTTCCATAAATATCACAAATGTCTTATAGTGAAGAAAAAGAATTATTACAAAAATATCATTTAAAAGATAAAATCAAACTTACGTAGTTGACCCTCACGATTCGATGATAGAATATATTTTCCCGTTGGGAGGAACTCACAGGACAAAACATGGCTTTTGTGATTTTCAATTCGAATGGTTGGTGTCTTGAGAGATGATGTTGCTGGCAGTCCTAATAGATTCATATGTGTTCGTATCTGTGTCTGCATTCTAGTTGTATTTTGCCGTTTTGCGTTGGGCGCCATTTAATATATTTTTGAAAGTTATTTTTTGTTTAATGAAATGTGAAACAATTCTGATCAAGACAACTTAACGATTGGATGAATATTTAACTTCTTGTTTGGTATTTATACATTTGAACTCTTCATTTTGTATCTTCTTAGATACCTGGTTGCTAGAGAACTGATGAATTTACAAACAGCTTGACACATTGACAAGTAGTTTAAGTAGGTAATACCTAACCATAAATTTACCTGAGGCTTCAAATGCCCTTTGGTAAGGAGGTTAGTTAATTGTTTTTTCTTATTATTATTGTAATCTTGATATTTAACCCGGAAAAATATTGCTGAACTGTTTAATACATGCAGGTAGAAGGTAATTATTGTTTATGATTGTTGCGATTTATTGGGTAAATTAGGTAATGACGGTCAATAATAAAGGAAACCCTCCCTCCGTGTAGAAGCCTCCGACCCAGGCAGGGCGGCAAATTTTGAAGAATGTAAGAAAGAACTAAATAATGAGGAAACATAATACTGCTCTCATCACACTATTTGTTCGTCTTTGCATCATATTTCATGGCGGACAACGCTCAATCACATTCATGTGCAACGCCATTTTGAATTTCCCATCATGTTGATTAATATTATCTTTTATTATACAAAGTTTCGTCGCGGTCATGATGGCAAGCCAGTTGAACGTTTTTTACTTGGCTTTAAAAAAAACGTACTATATAAATCTCAAGGAGTTATCAATAATACCCTTATCTTGAAATAACATAACGCAAACGCTTGGGCAGGTTGAATAGGACATCAGGATTTTTAATGTAAATTGTAATGGGAGGTAACAATTTATTAAGTCTGGTAAAACATTCCACATTCGTAAAGTGGGGTTTAGGAGTGAGTCCCTATATTTAACAGTACGCCCGAAATTAGGCTCAGGTAAACTGATGGACATTCCTATAGCGGTGCAAGTGGAACGGCTAAGGGAATTAACTGATTTCGGCCATTTTGTCTGCCATTTCGGTCCACTTAATACCAGATACTACAGTGACAGACCCCGTTCTATGGGGGGGCATTTGCCTGGGCGCAAAATTTTAAAATTGAGGACTAAAAATATAGCTATAGATACCTTTCCAAAATAATTTTACTTGTTTCCTCAACAACATCAAGGGGGAAAATATATTATGTACTCAGAAAGAATTTCAATTTTTCGTAGAAGAAATCTACCAATTTCTGAATGCGTCAGTGATCAGTGTGCAGTGTCATAATTAGGTATGCTGTTCCCAAGTTCCATTCACGAAATCCTCTCTTTGTTAAATGTGTCTTGAAATATTCTATAAGCCATATAAAATTACCAACCGCAATGAATTTTCTGAACTCTATGGCAGATGCCACGCAACTTCAACAGCGTCTGCATTTATTGCCGGAGTAGAAACGATGACAACTTTGCGATGCGAGCAGAACGGGGCAAAAGATTAAATGGTGTAATATTATTCCTGAAGCAAAAAATAAATAAATAATAAAACAACCAACAAAATATTTGTATTTGAAATTTTATTATGCATTTCAAAGACTACATTTTAGATAAAAGATAATGTTTAAAAATTTAAATCATAAACAGGAAATCAGTTGAAAGGAACTACGTTTTTATTTTATTTAAATCGCGAAGAAATAATCACGTTTGTTGTATGGGAGCCCCTTTAAATATTTTTTTTATTCGGTTTTTAGTATTTTTTGTTATAGCGGCAACAATAATACATCATCTGTCAAAATGTCTACTGTCTAACTATGACGAATCATGAGATACAGCCTGATGACAGACATAAGAAAATCACGTTTGTTGTATGGGAGCCCCCCTTCAATATTTATTTTATTCAATAAACACTTGCTGAAATTTCTCATTGTAACAGGCGATCATGATTAGCAGAAGGCAACGAACTGATATTTTGTTTAGGAAAGATAGCGCCAAAAATGATCTTCTTTGTATGAGTGGAGGAAAAGAAGCAAATCAGCAAAAATAAGAACAAACAGAGACAGCTATGTATGTAAATTCAAGAATTCCAGAAATCCCTACGGAAGAAAAGAGCCAACAATACCGACTTCTTGGTCTTTATTTGACATTCGTTTTGTTTTCTATTTTGTTTTCCGTTCGAATTCGAACACGAATAGAAGAAAACTGAGCTTTAAAAGCATACATAGGTTGGCTCTTTTCTTCTAAAAGAATTTCTGGAATTTACATGTAGGTAAAGCTGTGCCTCACTCACACAAACGAGAACATTTTTGGCGCGATCTTTCCTAAACAAACTGTCACCAAGATGTCTTCTGCTAATCCTGGTCAAATATTACACTGAAAAAAAAACTGACATTTCTCATTGTAACATGTGACCAGGAATAGCAGAAGTCAACATGATGATGAATTGTTGTTTGTGTGAGTGAAGGAAAAGTAGCAAATCAGAAAAAAAAAAGAACAGAGACAGTTATATTTGAAAATTCTAGAAATATCTAAAGAAGAAAAGAGACAACCTATGGATGAACAAACATAACAACAACGATCAAAAAATCACGTTTGTTGTATGGGAGCCCCCATTAAATTTTTATTTTATTTAGTTTTTAGTATTTTTTATTATAGGGAACACAATAATACACTGTCTAACTGTCTAACTATCACGGTTCATGAGATACTGATACAGCCTCGGACGGACAGCGAAGTCTCAGTAATAGGGTTCCGTTTTCACCCTTTGGGTACGGAACTCTAAAAAATAATTAAGTAAACAAACCAATAAAGTAAATTACATAAATATTTATTTTAAAGTACTTTAATTCTATAAAATAAAAGAATTTATTAAGATAGAAAAAAACAACACGAGCATTTTTTATTTTTTCTCTTTATGAACAAAAAATGGTCGCCACTGACCCTAGCCAAAAAGGCATTTTCTTTCTTTCTTCGATTTATCAGATAACCATAACCGTAACTTTTTGTTCCTCCTTATGATCGTCATCACACACTTCACATATACAACTTTTGGCGGCAAATATGCCCCTACAATGTCTACCTACCACTACCACTGCTTAAAGTGTTTCTTCTTCTTCCTCCTTACAAGGTAAACGTTTAAATTGCGAGCAAAAAGCATATGAAAATTGTTTGGATCACCAGGCGCTCAGAAAAAACAGGTAGCATTTTATTTTTGCCGATAATTTGAAAATGGGTGGAGCCAAAGTAGGACATGAATATCAAAAGAAAGAAAGAATGGAAAGTAGTTTAGGCGACAAAAAATAGCCTCCTGCTATTTATGAGCGCCTGGTAATTCAAAAAAATTTAGAAGAAAATGTTTGAGATGTGAGGCACCAAACATGTGGCGCAGCGGTGGCGAAAAATGTAACCAAACTGTACAGGGTTTTTCAATAAGAGCGGGTAGTTTTTGAAATGGAATAAAACAAGTGTTGTGTGAGGTATTTTTATTTGAAAGTTCCACGTTTGTTCGGCTGAAAGGAGTTAGATCTTTTTCTAAGGGTTTCATCTTGATCAGATTGAGATGTATTATTAAATTGCCTCAAAAAGACATTTATAAATACATTCCATCTCTTTAAATAGGTGCGAGTTTTGCTTCTTAGAAACGCTTTTATGTAAATATTGAAACACAATTTTGTCTAACGTTCCCTTATTGCATTTTATTTATATATGCTATATTAGGTTTGTTTAATTTGTTTGCCAATAACATGTTTTATTCTATTATATTATATACTTTCATTTCGCCTTATGTTACTTATATATCTATAGACACATTAATATCTTTTTATAAACGCCATTATATCCATATACGCACAAGAAATCCAACAGTTTTAATTTGTATTATTGAAGCATGTATTGTATAGGTTTGATTTGTTTTAATACATTTTTATCATTAAAGTATTTTGTTTTTACTTTATATTTATCGCAATATAAAAATATACATTATATAGCTTATTTGCGTTTATTTACTTTTATCATTATTCGTGTTTAACAAACAAAAAAACAGAAATGAGGCTTTGAACCAATAGAGTATTATTTTTAACAAAATTCATAAAAAATAGCAACAATAATAATATTTGTGTAATTAATAAACGGTTTTTTAAATAGAGTACACATAAGCTCAGGGATCAGGGTATTGAGTTTGATTAGAAAAAGACTTAGCTTTTCTATTACATAGTTTGTAAATCTTAACTAAAGTTTTATTTTTTTCTGATTTATTTACAAATCTTTAGAGTAATTTAATATTTTTTGAGATAATGGAACTAAGTTAAAAGAAATAATAGATATATCATCACAAATTATTGCTCAAGAACTGTCACCTCGATTGGTGGAATAAATTTCCATGCATGTTGCTGGCTTTCATGGTAGCTAGCGAATTTTTGGTATGCTGATTGCTCCATATGGCCTAAAGCACCGACATCAGTCGCCGCCGTTGATGTAACTGGCCTATCTTGAGTTGGCAGGGATCGGCACTGGATGTTTGTTTTATAAATACCAGGAGTAAAAAATATGACTGTGCATTCATGATGAGCCTCTTCGTTCTTTTCTAACAATGGAATTGATGTTCTAAAAAAGATTAAGAGAATATTTAAAAAGTGTTTGTTTTGAATAATAAAACAATAAAACAAACTCACTGATGTGGACCTGACATGGCAACATCTAGGTTATAGTTATCAAATCCATTTTTAAAGTCTTGATAGAATTGTATTGTCAATGCTAAATGTTTAAGAGGCGTAACTGATTGATTGCAGACTGTTATACTTAATGTTACATTATGGCCAGCTCTACAGATAACTTCGGATTGCGGCTCTACTGGAGTATTCTCAATCGCAACAGCTTCAAAACAATTACAATTAATTCATGTTAGATTTTGGATACACTTTGTATTTTGAAGAACTTACTCCATTGTAAAGGTGCAACTGTTGTTAGATCAATCATGGCAGGAGTTAGAACGATTCCTTTTAATGAAGCTATGCCTTGGATTTCAGTTCCCGTTAAAAGCCAGCTAATGTTTACACGTTTGACTATATGGTCCGAACACAATTTACTTATTTTATCACTATAAGAAGGCTGTGTATTCATATTCATATGAACTGAAAAGAAAAAAATTAATAAATATGTAAATATGTTTGGTGAAATGCGCACAAAGCGAGCAGTAACCGGCGCCTCCACTAGCATGGACTCAGAAGCACGCTGAATGAGGCTGATTTTAAAGCAGGACGGGACGGCGTACATAAACATATTCTTTTTTTTAACAAAATTCGCATCCCATCACCGACTCGGTCAGAAATTCACAAGATAACTTTTAAGCATTCAGTGAATTATTCTAACTGGGGACTGCTGTAACCACGGAAATCGAACGGAGAACAGCTCTAGCTAATCGCTGTTTCTTTGGGCTTAGCAAGCAATTGAGGTATAAGGCTCTGCTGGGAAGGGCCTATGGCTAATTGGTGCGGAATCATAGACCCTCTACCAGTCGGACTACAGAGCGACATGATCCTAGTCAAAAAATTCGTATTCATCTGTTAAGATGGCTGGCCACGTAGAGCGAATGGACATCAACGCCATAACGAAAGGCAGAGGGCCAAGGTAGAACTAATTTTCAATGGAGCGACCAGGTAAACGAAGAAATCTGACTATTTGAAGCATAGAAATCGAATCACAAGGGCACACAAAATGAGGTCTAGGAGCACAACGCTTCGCAGTCCCGTTGATAGAAAGAACTTACTACAAAAACAACAACACTAGCAAACACACATTACACAAAAACATACCTGGTTCCTCCATCGACTGCTCGTCATTTTTACAAAGACTCTCCAACGAACACCTATCCACCGGTATTGGCACCCGACAGCTTTCCTTAGCTTCTATAAGAATATTTTTATTGTTTGTATAGTTGAGCGACATTTCTTGAGCAGTTAAATTCGATACATCCAGTACGAGGTAGAACTGAGAAGGTCTACAAAAAAAGGACATATTAGCAATAAATCATAAGTTATGATCAAAACACTTACATCTCAGCTGGCAGGACATCCCAACTGGTTATTTGAGCACTTGGCAATAGCTCCACGTTAAAAGATATTGCACATTGTCGGCAATAGCCTTCGCGCATTGCTTCGCCACCCGAATATTTTATTCGGAACTGAGCTTCAACATGATGGCCCATATTAATATTGGACGGTTGTGGAAGGCTTAATGTAGCCAGCGATGAATGGCCACCGGAATGAGAGGAACGAAAACTCGATGTTTGCATATCATTGCGTCGACCCGTCACACCACCCGAATGATGATGAGGTGTTGGCGAACTAACTCTACTCGGCAGACTAGCATGACCCGATGAAACGGTAGAATAACCAAGGGAGTGTGGTCCATCGTAGTGCCCAGTCGCATATGTTGTTGTTCCAGAGTGAACAGAAGCCGCACGCCCACTCACTGTTGGGCAAATAAAATTCGCATCACCGAATATACGAACTGGAAAATCGATTGTACTCTTTGGAGGAATTGGCAACTGGGATTGCAGTTCGGCTTCGTCAATGTGGAATATTCTCGACTGAGCTGCTTGGTCAACATTTGAACTGATAACCATTTCTAAGTGCTCCACCGGCAGAGGACTGTCATTTATAATTGTTATTGTACACACAGCACTTTCTCCATTGTACAGGGTTAGACTAGCAGATGTTATGACAGTTTCTGAGTTGGCCAGAGTACAAAATGTTGCAGTCTGCGGAAGTGATGTCTTGATACTTATTCGCGGCAATGCGGGGATTACATCGATTAGATAGTTTTGAGGGAAATTTCGATTGCGCATGTGTTTAAGGCGACAATTTGATTTAACACCCAAAGTATGTGTACTGTAGCCTTGGACTTCCAGCTGACCAACTTCAATGGGAGTTCCGTGAAGTGTGATAGGTGTGGGAACCGATGGCTGGAGCTTCACTGTCTGCGGCAGAGATTCGAACACTATACCGTTGGTCAACAGTCGCATATCACAAATTTGAAGCTCGAAGGGTAGCGGGTTGCGCACTTTGATTGTGATCTCGGAAAGGTCGTTTTGGACCCAGAAGAATGCTAAACAATTAAAATTTTGATGTGGATCTTGATAAAATTATTTAAAAAAAAGAAAACAAAAATATTTACCAATTTTGTTTTTGTCCTTTTTCTTCTCCCTTCGGTCTATTGAACTTATATGAATAGGAGTGAAGATAAATGGACCACTGTCGACTTTGATGACTTTGATTTGCTGGGGTCGCAAATGCGAGGGTAGGTCCTTGAGAGTTAACTCCAAACAATAGGGAATATCTGTAAGATTTGCTGGAGGTATTACTGTACCATTTTCTAGCACCAATGGCACCGGTGAACCTTCACATTGAGCACTTAGTTTCTGTAAAAAATTTATTTTTTTAAATAAAACTCTTTCAAACGAGCCATTTAACACCTACCTGTAGATCCTGTGCCATTTTACTCTGCTCTACTGGGCCCATATTATCCCACTGTGTCTGTAAAAGAAATGTCATATGCCGTGTGGCCAACGCCGAATGCCCTAATCGACCTGCCGCTGTGATCAACGACTGCAACTGTTCTATTTGAAGCGCTGGCCATCCAGCATTGTTTTCAATCACCTCCAATGGATCAAGCGACAGCATGTACCCGGGAAAACTCTCCAACATCAGACGATAGCTTTGTGCCCATTCGGGATTTTGATGACCAACTGCGACATGCTTCCAAGCTGCCATTCGCTGGAAGAATGCTGCCTTTCGGCGATACCCAATTTGTTGATACAAATCCGTTATGACTTCAAACCTCTTTACCCGATCCTGATCGCTCATATTCAGATTGATCGATAGAATATTTTGTAGAAACATTGTCACATCCAAGTTTTTATTCTGTTCGATACAAATGCGAGCTGCCTTCAAAGCAGACTCAGTTTCAACAACAGCTGCATGCCTGTACTTACTGTAATTGATAATAGCATGGCGATAGGTTTCGGTAATATCATTAGGCTTCAAGATGTACGCTGGCAAGTCATTGCGTCCAGCCGAAGATGATAGTGATGATGAGTTGGAGGACGAAGATGTCAAAAGGGATGACACTGACGAAGTTGATGATGAATTTGATGCCATCTGTGGGGGATCATTGGAATTTTGATGCTCGAGAATGACTTTTTTGGTAAGATCACTGGCACGCCATTTTTCTGGCGTCGATTTCAATGGCGAAGCATTTCCTTCTTGTAAACTAGCATTTCGATGCAACGTTTCGATTTCCCTCAATTGTGGGTAGAGAAGAATGGCCGATGCGGCACATAAACCCTCTTCACAAGCACCTGCCCACAATGAATCGTTTATGGCACGTAGAGTTTCGTTAGCAGTGTGATACAAATTTAACGCCTCGCCTATAAGGCCTGCTTGTAGTGAAAGATCGGCTAAATTTTTCGTTACACGGCCAACACATCGCTTGCGACCATTGCGTGACTCCAAATCAAGTCCAACGAAATCACGTTTTTCAAACGGTGCCAAAATAAGTTGAATCTTTTCCACTTTCTCCCGCGATCGATTGGATCGTTTAGCTTCAAGAACCCAAAAGAGTGCATTGACAAATTCAGTAATGTGTGATTCCAGATCGACACAAGGATCGTTCTCACGATAGAGGAATGCATGGCTTTTAAAATTGGAAGGGGTACTGAATTCATCTTTGAGATTTTGGATTTCATTTTCATTTTTTATGGGCTCCTCTTCGTTTTCATTTTGAGTAGTAGATGCAGGTGTTCCTTCTGCTGGTCCAAAGAGAATTGCACGAGAATCGTAAAGCGTTGTCATGTAAGAAGCTTTCAATGATTCATGCTGACGGCAGAGTTCATTTAGTTCTGATTGTTTGTCGAACTTGCCAATCGTTATAAGCCCCAACAGACGTCTGTGGGTTTGGAAGTCGCCCCATTCATTGTTCTCAGCAGGATGATCGTGGATATATCGTAGCCAAATATCACGACTAAGTTCAGAGCCTGGAAATGGTATTTAAAAAGAAGATTTAGAAAAACGTAATAATTTTGTGAGTGGTGGTTGCAGAGGAGCTGGCTGACTTCATCTCTAGGGTGAACAACAGGTTTAGTAGCAAAGTGTATAAGAAGAAAATAGGTGGTAGTAAGCGGAAGAATTTCAGAATGGAATTAACTGAAGCGTAATCAACTCTAGAAAAGGTAAAACGCCTAAGTGAACTAAATCACATTCAAGATATTGTGTTTCTATAAACATTTTGGGAAGGAAATGAAAAACACACTAAACTCATGACGATGAACATGAAGAAGAGCATTAAGGGATTGTTGAATGGGGAAGAACTTGACATCCCTTGTTAGGAAGTGGCCGGGTTAGTTGCTATCAAGCTGCTTTGTACAACTTATCTCGTATACAATCCTAGAAATAACCCAACTGCATAGGTACCTATACTCAGTCAACAAAACAAATTTATCTTTAATAAGGTGGTTGAAAAAAGAGTCAAGTAAAATCGTTCAAAATCTGGCACAAAGTTGAGTTTAACAACCACCTCGAGTGTGTGCCTGCTGCCGTATTTTTCAAGTTTCCTACAAGAAACAAAAATTTCCAATCGAATAATAATTGGGTCGCCTTTTTTTAATGAGGTTTTATGGTCACCAATTTATTGTGTATACACTAGAAGTGTACATAATTGTACACTACTTTTGTATGCTTCGCTAATAGCTATTTGTTGTTAAAATTATAGTTCCAGAATAAACGAATCTCTTTCAGTAAATTTAAGATAAATAAAAAGATACACCCACCTGTTATCTTTACATTATTCACTTTCCTCACACGGTCAAATATTCGTTGAAGAGATCGTGGTTTAGCATCTCCAATACCACGCAATAGCACGAGCAAAGAGCCGTGATGATAAGCACACTGTTCGTAGTCCGGACGAGACATTACAGGCTCCCCGGATCCATGCGATAACATATAACTAACCGTAGATTTCATTGACAGAATTCCAGCTATCAAAATATCATTTATTTGCCTTGAAGACGGCCCCCTTCTTTTATATCAATTTCGAATTCCTCCTCATTTGTGAAAGAATTTGTGTACGAACAAAAATATTTTAGTGATTTAGTGATTTTTCTTTCTTTTTTTTTTAATTTTATTTTGTTCGCCAGTTAGACTTCCATTTAGAGTCAAATTGTGTTTTATTGTTTGTACAATTGCTTGTTAAGATTTATTTTATGACGGGAATTCAGCACATTGTTCGTTAATTGATTAAATTGTTAAAGGATTATCGTTTTCACCAAGACAAGATAGCAAATTAGGAAACAAAACACGAAGACGAAATTAAAAAATTTTTTATCCACGAATTTGTGACACAAAACTCAACTGTCAGTAATGACAGATTCGATTTGTTGTTGTGAAATGCATTTTGTTCTAAGATTAGTGATGGGTTAATTTTGGATTGTAGTAGATTAAGATTGGACTGAATGTAGATTGTTATATAAATTTTTATGATTTTCCGAAAATGTATACACACGAAAAATGGGTTTAATTGAAATAAAGGCTTATTGATTGCAAAAATCTTAATCCGATTTGACTGTTCCAGTGAAAATGTACATATATAAAAAATAAAAAACACAACTACTCTAAATCTTTTTTACGTCTTATAAATCGATGAACACCGACTGCACGCACGAAAAACTGTCACGTTCCACCTGAGCCGAGCGTGCAAGTGAGAGCGCGGAACAAGCGAAAGAGAGGCACGATCGTCCTAAGCTAATCGCTTCCATTCCACTCCATCGGCCGATGAATCCGAGTAGAAGAGATACACTTGAAAATTAGAAAAATTGTGTTTCTTCTTCAGCAAAATAGCAGGATTAATTCAAAACCTTTATATCTTGTATGCCAAATTATTGCAGTTGCTCTATTTTCTTGGAATCAAGTTCACCGGAAAATGCCCACATTCGTTTACTATTCAATGACATGTTTACAAATGATCTGTCATGACAGGTGCCCCACATTAAAACACCGAAACCAATGTAAAAGTCCAAAGGGGACACAGTACCCCGTACCTATAAAAATACCTGTCAATGAGGAAAACAAAAACTGAGAAACTTTCTCTTAAATGGAGACACCAACACCAATTGATTGGATGACATAATATACATACGTATGACGAACTTTTCTTGCAGTTATATACTCTAAAAAATATGCTCCATCAATTTACATTTTTTTGGGTGGACCTCTTCCAGTAACTTTAGAAATACATGTTTTCCTGAAACTAATTTTTTTTTTCTTCTTAAAATTGTCTTCATCTTAATATCCTTATATAATAAGGGGTTGAAGTGGGTATGTCTGAGCTTTTCTACAACCTTCGCCAATGTGGAAAGTCTCTTCTTACCTACTTTTATACTCTAAAATACATTCCTAATAGTTTGCGCTGATTCTTATTGACTGTTCACAATAAGGACACAAATCTCTCTTCATATAAGATCCTAGTGTTTTTGTCATCGGAAATAATTGCTACCTGTCGACCTAATTGTCCATTTTAAGAATAAAGGTCCACTTTTATTACATACCTATACATATCTAACCTGGTAATTACTTTTAGACATCTGTTTACTAATCCTATCCTTTTCCTGACTAAGCTTATAACGCCCATTAAGTCGAGCCTTTATCTAGTATAAAATGCATATTTAGTTAATAAGAATTACCTTTTAGTGAAATCATTAGGCAATTCTTCAGAAATTGATTTAACTTTTAAGAAGATACCTTTATCCTGACCTTAAGCAATCTTAAACGCTATGATAATTGTTCTTGGAATTTTCCCAGTCAGTTCGCTTAACAGCCCCAAGAGTTGTCGAAAAGCTATCGGCTTTGTGCATTGAGTCCTGAACTAGCCCTTAGCTCACAAAGTCACAACAAATCCTTTTTAGAAAAACCTTAACTCGGCCTGGAGAAAAATTGTCTATTTTTAACGATGTCCTCATGCTGATCTGTCAGATAAATGATAATGTCCTACAAGGAGGCGCCAAAAAACACGCTCGTTATTTTTTTTCACATGTAAACGAATATAAATTCAAAAAAAAAAATTGTTTACATTGACTATTGACGAGCTTTTTCCCTTTTTACAATATTTCCTCGAGGGTATCAGGCTAAATTAAATAAAAAAAAATGTTTTTAAGGCTTCAACACTCTTTTTAAAATACTTCATCATTTTAAACCTATCATTTAATGGCCAATTATTATTATCTAATAATTAAAAATGAAAAAAAAAAACAACATCGTTTCTCCCCGACGGGGAATTGAACCCCGGTCTCCCGCGTGACAGGCGGGGATACTGACCACTATACTATCGAGGATGTTGAAAAAGTGTCGGAAAAAAACTTTGTCGAAACAACCAAACCACCCTAATCATTTGTTTTTGTGAAGGGACTACTGGTATAAAAAAAAGATATTGACCAAGGAAAGATACCATGGAAGGATTAATACAAACTTTTGAAAAATAATAGTTGACATGTTGATGTTGCTGAAAAATTTCTAGTTTTGCCTGTCTAATTATAGATTTCGATGTTAACATAATTTCCTTTCGAAGGCTTTTATAATGAATTTATTTTAAAATAGAAATTTACGTACACACAAATGTACGAGTATCTAATCGTTTCGCCAATTCTCACGAATGTATTTGTAATTCTTTTTCTCTATGTACTATAGCAAATATTTTCTCAAAAATACATATTTTGAAGGAACGTTCTTTTTCTCGAAAACGTCATATTGCGTTATCTGCAGGTAATTGATTGCAACTTGATGAATTTTGATTAATTAATATTTTGAAATGAACGACACATTTTATGGTGACCGTGTATAATCATTAGATATGGTTTATGGGACGGCCGGCCCCTTGGAACCGACTTTAATTTCAAATAATTTCGACAGTTTTCTCAAGCTAACCTCTAAGCAGATTTTGATCACTGATAGTTCGTCTGAAATCATTCGAGAGATCAGAATGCGGACGAAATCTAGCTCGCTATAAAAAAAGATTAAACACGTTTATTGCTTAAAATATAAAATAGTTTTATGGACAAAAAAGTGAACAATTTAATTTAATTTAATAATCTCTATACTATTTTAAAAACACTTTATCGACGTTCTCAATGTCACATATACAATTGAAAAAAAAACTTCATATTTGGTATTTTGAATCGGAGAGTTCCGGAAAGCTATTCCGATTCACATTTTTCAAAAACAGTAATATTTATTAAGAAAACTCTCAAAATGATAACAGTATTGAAACATATAACATTATTTAGTGAGTATCCAAGCTCATCGCATTCCCATAAATTATTTGTTTACGTCTTTTAGTGGAAATTTACAGTTATGACGAACGCTTCAAACTCAGTATTTTCGCAAAGTGATTCTGGACATTTTTCAAATAATAGATTACAAAACACAGGTATTAAAACAAATTATTTTGAAGCTATACTTAGGTACTCAAAATATTTATGGGTTTTCTTACCTCACCCATAATTAAGGGATTTACACCGTCATTATTATACCTGCGTGCGCATCTCATAAGCACCATCTATTCCAATCTATAAATTATGAGCGACTTCAACGTCTTTTCATCAATTCAGCCTGAGAATCCTTCGAGTTCGTACCTCTTCTTATAAAATAGAAAAACATATTTGCAAATCAATTTATTTAACTGCATACGATGGCAACAAAACGTTCAACTAATACTCCTGGACTTATTCAAGCTCAAAAGCGTTCAAAGCTAGAGGAATTCAAAGTTGGGAGGATGAACTTATCCGAAATACACCGGTCATCTGGGCTATGCTCACCAATTTTGAGATTAGAAGACCATCATGGTGTGATAAATTCTTGCAAATTTCACACCAATGGCGAACTTGTGATGTCAGCTGGCTATGATAAGAAAATTCGTAAGTCTTGAAAATGTCTATAAAAATTAAGTTGTAAAATAATAACCATTCTTTTAGATATTCGTTGTATTTATGGAGATGAAGGAGTTGCTATGGCCATGCATGGTCACACAGATACTATAATGGAAGTACAATTTTCATCAAATGGATCTACTGTGTACAGTTGCTCTCAAGATAACACTGTTGCAAGTTGGGACACAGCTACTGGAACACGACTTCAATTTCTCGAAGGACATGATTGTGTTGTCAACACTGTACAAAGCAGTAAAAGTTCACCTCACATTATTTGCTCCGGTTCTGATGATCGTACAGTGCGGCTTTGGGATCTTCGGGAGCGTAATTCAAGTCAAGTATTTGAAAGTGGCCACCAAGTATTATCTGCTTGTTTCAATGAAAATGGCGATCACATCATAACCGGTGGAGTAGATAATGACATCAAAATTTGGGATATTCGAAGGAATGAAGTTGTAAGCAGACTGCAAGGACATGTTGATATGGTTTCAGGTATCGCAATGTCACCTTGTGGATCATATCTGCTTTCGAATTCTTTGGACAATACTCTCCGCATTTGGGACGTACGTCCATTTATATCAGGTCATCGATGTGTCGATGTTTATACTGCCAATCAAGCCGTTTCCGAGTGCAACCTGCTGCGATGTACCTGGTCAAAAGATGGCACAATGGTAAGATTAACATATATTTTATCCAAAAAGAATATTTCTTATTATATTTTTATATTTTACTTTTTTCAGATTGCTGCGGGATCTTCTGATCATCACGTTTATATTTGGGATGTCGTTAATCATCAATTGTTGTTTAAGCTTCCTGGTCATGAAAGCAGTGTCATTGACGTTGATTTTCATCCCGAAGAACCAATAATTTTATCTGGATCAACATCTGAACATTTGTATATGCATGAATTACTTAGTTGATATGAATTATAGTTGTTTTAATTGTATATATTTTTGATTTAAAGAACATAACTAATAAAAAAAAGAAAACTAGTTAGTTATACCTAAACAAAAAGCGTTTTTATATTGAATCTTCCGTTAATTGAAACCATGTCGGTTTATTGGAAGAACCTATCAAATAGAAAACATTTTTAAATGTGATTTATGCTATTCATATTGTTCAAAATTAAAAAGTTGTTACAAAATTTTCAAAATTTACTAGCCTTCCACATACAATCCACACTCCAGCGAATACATTTATTCTTGAGCGATTAAAGGACTTTTCAGGAACCGTGAAATAGGGCCAAATGGAAAGATTTGGCCATATTTCGCTTTTGTAAAGTAAAATAAAGCCAAATTTTAACGTTAGGCAATATTTCACTTTCGGTTTCTTTGTTTCCCCAAAATAAACTGAAAACCATCTCAATAAGGTCAAAGCGTTCCATTTGATCAGCAATTGGTGAAATTGTGATCCAATAGCACATCTAAGAACTTGAAAAATTATGCTATCGACTCCCTCTAAGGAGCTGCCAGTCTTATACAAAGCTTGCACGATATTTTCTCGGGCCCTTTCCTATATTTGAAAAGAGGAATGGTTTTTGGAAGTATATTTTAATGTGTTCAAAGAATAGCTAAACGATTGGGAAGGGGAGTGCGTGCAGCGAAGAAAGGGGGAGGGGCTATCGGAAAGGGTGGAGTTTAAAATATTGTATTGTTTTGCCGCTAAGAGCGCTGTTGATGTGGCAAATGTGTAAATGTCAACAAAAGCAAAACCCATTACAAACAATTTTTAGTCGGTCTTTGTTGAAGTCTTTGTACTAAGTGCTCTCGTTTTCTTACTGTGTTCAATGATGACAATTCTCAGCATGTTCTTTCCTCCCTTCCATCTCTTCTTTCTTCACCTATCATCTGAAATGGTTAATGCCTTGTTTTGCCGTTCGCGGCTAACCAGCAAAATGTAATAGTATGTTCTATATATGTACAATGCAATAACAAATGCAATGCAAACAGTATGTGTATTTGAAGTGGAGTTTGTAAGAAAGAGAAATAATACCGTTAGGAATAATCTTACTCAGAATCAGAATCAGTTTAAAATGTTAACATTATTTTTTTTCTTGATTTTTGAAAAGTAGAACTTTGAAAGCAGAATTTCTTAAAAACAACTTAGATCCCGGAAAAATTTTGACCCCCACCATTTTTTGACAACTCTTTAAGTTGTAAACAAAACCTGGGTAAAGTTAAAAAAAATCTATTTAAGACTGTTTTATTGTTAACCATTCTAGGGATGCCGTTTGACTATAACTTTTTACCATAACCAAACGCCTGCCCATTTTTAGACAAGACCTACATTTAAAGAACTTGTCTCTGATCTTAAATCTTCAACAAACGATTCCAGCAAAAATAATTTCAGATAAAATCAGATGTTTGTGAGTCCGGACGCCCTCTTCCTGGTCAAACATAGTGTCAACTATTAGGTACGTCAATAATCAGCACAATGTTATAAGCAAAAAATACAAAAAAAGCATTAGAGTTTTGTATATAATTTTTATTTATTTAAAATTACAAATCAAAAAAATATCAAATAAAATGAGTACTTTTATGTATGTATAAGTCAAATCCAGACGAAAATGTCCTTTGTGTTTACTGGCAAGCTTTTAAATAAGTTCACAAGTCTATATTATATTTACTGTCTATAAATTATTTCTGCTCTTGGTGCGCTTTTTTTTATAGGGCTGAAATTGACTGGTGATGACATGAATATGAAAGCAACTTCCAGATCGTCCGAATCAAAATCATAATCAAAATGCTGACTATCATTCTGAGCCGTCCTTATAACATTCCAATCACTGCTAGATCCACTGCCCTCTTGATGTCCATCTTCGCTGCTATATATCAAGTCAGACGAAAAAGAATCGGTTTCTTGTTGTCCAAGTAAGTCTGAAGGACTTCCGTCTACTTCGTTGTATGTTGTACTGTTTAAACGTCGACCAGATGATACTTCAAAACTGCTTCGTTCAATGGGAGCCCATATTTTTGTTGCGATCTCATCATATTGACCTAAAGCAGTGTTGTTTTCCAATGACCTACGATAGGCTGGCTCAACTAAGAAATAGGCTTTGAGTAATTCAGTCTCGTCTCCAGAAGTGTTTTGCATTTCAAAAACTTCTTGATTGGCTTCATAGATGTGAGAAATAATTCTTTCAGGTGCTTTCATAGTTACTGTCACACTGTTATCCTTCTGCTTGTGCTGCATGGTTATGGTTATTCCATACTTCATTCCTAGGCTCATTACTTCGTAGGTATTATTTGGGTTTTCGGGAATATCAAAAGTTAGTTCAATTGGCAAATGCGACATGAGCTCTTTCTTGGCCTCATAGACTCCTTCGACTGAGCCGGTTATTAGAACTGGAATATTGCTGACATTTTCATCAATTTCTGGAACTGAAAATATTGTTTGTGTTTTTGCTTTCAGATCCGATAAGTTTAATCTGTTGTCTGCAACGGCCAAATCGAAGATTTGCTTTGAAATTTCTAGGTTTATGTTATGCAAGGTATAACAAGCTCTTGTGCCACACGTTGAGTTTACCAAGAGTCTGACAGCTTCCTTCAGATTTTCATATCCTGACTCGGCTCCTTTCACAACGGCAAAATAGGTGTCATGTGTCGGAATTGACATGAAAATTACTTTCACGTTGAAATCGATTTCCAACTGTTTAATATACGGAATGTCATGCCTTGGTAATGGCGTCCCAATAGGCAACTCAAAGGACATCAGTAGCGGTGTTGATGCACGAAGAGAAACTCTGGCCCTCTCTAGACTCTCAAGAGTTCCGTACAGTGCTACCACATTACTTTTTTCCGCCAACGTTCGACGATTTGAATCGGGAAAATGAATATGCGTGTCCGTTTGTTCCATAATGCTTTTGACATTACTTCCGACACGACCAATTATATGCGGATGATCGGTATCGGCGATAATCATTTTCATTTTGAGAAGAGGACCTCTGGTAGCTAAGCTAGCTAAAATAAGGCCCTTTGCCCAGGTGATATCATTTGGTCTGCCGATGATATTCACAAAAGGATCCTTTCTGGTCTTTGCACCAATTCGAAGGTTCCTTGGCCATGTAATGAAGGTATCTGTAGTTTTCATTATTTTGTTGAAAAATTCCTCAGCGCTGTTTGTTCCGCAATCGGCCTGGGATGATGTTTTGATCATTTTCTCAAGTTTGCGACGATCGATCTTGAATCGCTCCCTTGCCAGATGGCTAAAATCAGAAATGTCTAACTTTTCGATGCTTGAATGATCGTTGTCACTGTCTGTTGTATCTGTGGAAGATGATGAGATTTCGTACTGATTTTGTCGGAAGGCAGCTTTCGAAGTAGTAACCACATAGGAGTACGATGGTTTTTCCTTCGGTGGTTCAGAGCTAAACATTTTTCGATCTTGTTAAGTTGACTAAGAGCAAAAATCTTTTTATTTTCTAACGAATCTTATTATTACGTGTGACCTCGCAACTTTGGATTGAACTAAATGAAAATCACTCTAAAAAAGAGTTTAAATATGAAAATGCAATATCAAACAACCTTCGAAAGATATACCTGTGAAAACCTTTTTAACTAGATAATCCCAATAAACGACTTTTAATTAAGTCCAGGATCAACATAGGTGTAAATTCTAATACATTTAACACTGAAAAGGGGTTCCTTTTCCCTTAATTACTATTTACAGGTACCAACTCCTTTAAAACAGGAGCGAATTTATTGCACCTACCTTCTAAGTAAATAGGTATATTTTGTAAACTATAATTCGTGTAAGTTAGGTAATTAGGCCAGGCATGGGTATGTATAAACGATATCCATTGTCCTCACAAATTTTAAGTATAACGATTATGTCATATCTTTTGAACAACCATTGCTCAACTTCCAAGCAAGCAACCCCTCCACAATTTGGTTTCCAAAATTCTAAGAGGACATAAAGAAGGAACATTAATTTGAATAAATGCTGTGATTTTTTCAAATTAAAATTTTTAACGGTAATATTCTAAATTACCAAATTTCAATACAACACCACATTTCAAAATAACGTCATTTCCACCTTATTTGGACGAAATTAGGTTGGAAGTTAGTTAAAACGAATATTATTAATTTAACTGAAAAATGCCATTGTTGAGTTTTGAAATTTTTAGAATTTATTGTATGCTCATCAACAAGATAAAAAGGGTATTCAAGATACGTGTCGGTAAGCACTCTTGGAAAGTCGACAAAACATTTTTTATAAACGTATTCTGAAATTGTCGAAATTCAGGTCTCCTCAAAAATTTAAAGAGGCTTAATTTTGAGGACAGCCTAAGTATTCAACAACAAATCTTCTTATCCTTAGTCTTTATGAAACACTAAACTTATGTGCCACCAAGGGCAAGGCCGTTTACGACACAAATTTGTGTGGGAAAGCTTACGGGTTGTCGTAAAAGATTTTAAGTACTCATTTTGACAGTTCGTTTTCGATGTCGAAATCTTTCCCACGATTACATCGTTATGACTTACTTAGTTTCTTCATCAATTTCTTTAATCTCTCATAGAACTCACATGAAATATTAAATGTGGTGAGATTTTAGGATGAAATTTTTACAAAATTTGTTCATAAAATTTTCTGTGATAAACTACAAATATAATGCCATATTAATTGTATTTAAAACATGACAGTAAAATGTACACAAGTAATTTTACATTTAATGAATAATTACCACAAAGCCATTATGTTCTTGTAGCTGTAACGTTCTTTACGTTTAACTACTTCCTGTTAAAAGACATTTAAAAAGTTCTTCTTTGTTAAGAAGTATGAAACTGAGAGACCTAATGATATATTCCTGTCACTCGACAAAGATGGAGACACTTCGTTTGGCTTTTGAGCTGCGATAGTATCGTTCCCGAAGTGTGATCATGTAACATCTAAATTTTCCCTTACAGCTTTCCAAAAACTACGAAAAAATAGTAGTCATTAAACGAAACTACGAAATCATTAAACAATGCGAAATTTGGCATCTTTCAATTACATATTGGTATTTTGTTGCAAATGTTGTATCAATTTCAATCAACTTGCTAATTGTGTACATGGTCATTCATTTTTTGGTTTCGAAAGTAAAGCTAAATAAAACACAGATACATTTTTGATGAACATTTTATTTCATTATAAAGTTTGCCATTAAGTGTGAAAAACAATATCATTCAAAAGGCCGTCTCTCTGGAAGGTTGTCTTTGAGGTAATGTTTAACCATTTTTCGGACATTTGGGTTGTATCTCGGCTATAACTTGAGTAATGTTGGTTTTTAATGTGTTTAAAGTTCGGGATAACTCGCGCTAGCACAATCTTTTGCGTAGTCCCACAGAAAAATCTAACGGTGTAAAAATCGCATGATCTTGGTGTCCAATTGACGTCGCCAAAACGTGAAATTACGCTACAAGAAAACTTCTTACGCAATAAAGCCATAATTAGTCGTGGTGTGTGGCTTGTTGTTCCGTCTTGTTGAAACCTCATATCATGCAAGCCATGATCTTCAATGGACCACATAGCTCCGAATTGACTGTAACCGTCCTTTCGACCTTAGAGCACACCTCATGGCTGAGGAAAATGTTGTTCGAAAAATCTGTGTTTTTTGTAGTAACACCAACTTTTGTAGTAAGTTTAAATCATTTTAACACGGTGTTATTGACAAATGTCAAATGCCAGCGATGCCAGTTTGAAGCCATGAACGGAATGACCCTGTGTATAGTATATTTGACACGTCAAAAGTTTCCATTTCGCTTTAGTTGTCTGATTTTGCTTGAGGTACTTTTGTTAAAATAAATGCATTCATTAGCATTGCTATTAGTTAGCTTCCAAAAAATTAAACGAAAAATCAAAAACAGCGTGTGATCTCACGTGAAACACTTTGACATCAATCGTCAGTGATTTCAGGACAATAGGAGGTTTCAAAGGCGTTAGGAAATAGCGCCCAAACTGATTTGGAAATAACGCCCAAAAAATAGTCGAACAAATTGTTGTTGTATTTATTTTTCCATTTTGGGTGCTATTTCCTTGTTTTAGTTTGTTTTTATAAAATAAAATACTGCCCAAAATATGAAGCTGAAATGGTGTAATAGGAATTAAAGCCCAAAAGTAGGAATAACCGCCCAAAAGTGCAAGTACAAAAAGAAAAAGCACCCAAATAGGGGTGCTTTATATTGTTCAATACACTTTACCAGAGATTAAGTAAATGTAACATGCTTCAAAATTGTTTTTGGGTGATGAGAACCAAACATTTTTACTTAAAATAGTGATTGGAAATTATGCCTAAAATTTTGGAAATATCGCCCAAATATAGCAATTTTATTATTTCCATATAAAATTTTTGGGCGATATTGCCATTTATTGATTTGGGCGATATGGAATTTTGGGTGTTAAGCCAAAACTTTTGGGTCATATTTCCTTTTTTTTTGATTTTGGGCGTTAAAAAATTTTTTGAGTGTTATTTCCAAATCAGTTTGGGCGATATTTCCTTGGGCGCTACTTCCTAACGCCGGTTTCAAAATATAGAGAATTTCCTTATCAGTGCAAGTTGCGGTTTTCTAAAAAACGAACAAAATCTAATTCAGTGTTCGACTAATGGAACTCTTGTGGTGGTGCTCTCTATCTTCACACGTTGTTTCTAAGCGCTTACATAAAATACACAGTGGTGGCGATAGCAGTGACGCCTATCACGTGTGTTGGTGACAGAAATGACTGCATCATGATAAAACTGAAGTTTTGAAAGCAAAGTTTTCATAACAAATCATTTCTAAATAAAATTGAGTCATATAGGTAATAAATGTTTATTTTTTATAAAAATTAACCAAACACAAAAGATTTTTAATTTCGCTTTATGCGATGATAATGTAATAATTATAATGAATATTGTTTTTTTTTAGTTGTAATAGGGCATAAGTATTTGGTATTTGTTACATTATTTTAACATTGTGGGTGTTTGTTTTTTTATAATTTTATAATAAAAAAAATCATTCAAAAAGATTTCCCCCAACCAGTACAAATGAGCATCTGGGCAACAGATTCTTGCGATCCAACAATCAGGGGCGATGAATTTGCCAACAAAGACGAATGTGAAGCCTCGGATTCATTTCTATGGACATTTTCGGGCTGAGAATAAAGTTGATCAAAATCGAACTGGTGGTTATTATAAGTTCCTTGCGTTTGTCTAGACAATACATGAGCACCAGAATGGGTATTTCGGTTAGTGTGATGTGATGATATATCAGCGTGAGCTTGAATTTGTTCTACGCTCATGTGGTGGATTGCTTCTATTCCTTTAAATCCAAAAATTACCCAATCGTTGGCTTGATGGTTTGATGTTGAGGAGTATGTTAGCTGGGGCTGCACTTGTGTATTATTTAAATAATATTGATTTGAATGTGACATGGTGGAGTGAACTTCTTTGTTTGGCTGATAGCTTCCATTTGAATAATTGTTTATATCTTGGGCATCTGGGTGTATCCAACTGTACTGGGATTGTTGTCCTGCTGATTTGGAAGAATAAGGAACATGCTGAGTGTTTTGTTTTTCTCCATTTGTTTCATTTATATTTTGGTTCGAATCAAAAAGAATCCATTCGCTTTGCTGAGGTTCATCTTGGTAAGATGCTTCACTGTCGTGTCCCGAGTCTGGCGTGCTCATAGCTGGAAACTGTTCATTTGAAATTGATCTTTCGTTTGAGCTTTCTTCACTTGCAGAATCGCTTCGATCCGTGTAGTTATTACTCGTTAGTGCAGAATCTACAGCATCCTCAAGCAAACATAATGTTTTGGGCATATATGTGTCATAGGGAAATATTGTTTTTAGTTGCAGTATGCTACTGTGGACCTCGTAGATTTTTTCAATCAATCTTTCGGCACCTTTGATAGTAACAGACATCCCGCTTTCTCGTTCCTTATGAGAAATTGTAATGCAAACTCCAGCTCTCTTTCCAAGACACATAATTTCAGTGGCACTTTCATTTTCAGCGGGTATGTCAAAAGTTAACTCGATCGGGAAGTGGTTAACCAGCTTTTCTCTAGCCTCACAAACTTCGTCAATAGTTCCAGTAATTGTGATTTGTGATCTCCGGCTGCCTCTTATAGAAAGTTCTGGGAAAAGTATTTTAGTATGTGTGTTCTCCATAATCGAAATTATATTTGAATTATCTTCTCCTTTAACCGATTCCTGATGCTGGGGTGGAACTTCCAGAGTAGCACTTACTATCATTTTGTTTGCTAACTTTCCGAATGCGGAATTGAGAAGTGTTCGTGTGGCTTCCTTCAATTTATCGGCTCTCCTTGTTGATCCTCGTATCATAACTAGTGAAGTGTTTGGCTTTGGACTTGTGGAAAATATTATCTGTACCTTGAAATGAGTTATAATGTCGTCCACGAATGGTATAGATTGGTTCATTGGAAATTCGAAAGACATCAATATTGGCGATGATAAACGCAATAAGACTCTTGCTTTTTCCAAACCATTTAGTTTTCCGTGAACTGTAACTTGGTTTCCTTTTTTCACCTGATTTGCATCGGGAAATTGAATATGGGTATCGGTATCGTCCATGATTCGATTGATGTTTTTATTATTTCGTCCCATGATAAAAAGATGATCGGCATTAGCAATGGCCATTTTAAGTCTAAGAAGAGAATTATTTGTTTCAAGGCTTGTCAACACTAGTCCTTTTGCCCAAGCAACATCTTCTGGCCTTCTTCCGGAGATACGAACGATTGGGTTCTTTTTGCATTTTGGATCATTTTTGTATGAGCGTGGCCATTCAATGTGGGTATCGGTTGATTCCATGATTTTTTCAAAGTACAGGTCAGCATTACTCTTTCCTTGAATATCACTTAACGTTGTCATCATCTTTCGGAGTTTAGTTCGATCAACTTGAAAACGATTTTCGTGGGGGCTTTCAGAATCAGAAACATCATGTTCTTGGCTGCTTGCTGCACCATCCTCGCAATGCATGAAATCTGTTTCACATTTTTCAGTTGTAACGTCACTTGTCACTACTACTCGTGAATACAACGGTTTTATTTGTTGTGCATTATTTGATTCTGCCATTCTTTTTGTTTTAAAGATTGATTTGTAAAATTGACTCACTAGTCAATTTCTAAATAATTTTTATTTTTTGTTTCCGCCTATAAGTCTGGTTCACCTATTGAGACACGATTAACTGTCCATTTGGCATTTACATTCCCTTATATTGTATTTACGGGGCAGATTCAGTATACAGGTAAAAATATGGTGCAGGACTGCTTTTACCGAAAAGTGATTAACTATTGCCAGGATCGCAGCATGACAATAAAACACATAATTTGCCCAATCCAGTAATCAGGTAGAAATCTGAATATATTGTATAACCTTATTTATTGATTTGAAGAGAAATGTTGTGTAAGCAATAAAGATTAACCAAATTGTTTGTTCTATTGAAAAATGAAGTGCTGGATTTTCATAAGTGATTTCGTGGCCCTATCAAAAAGGCGTATCATATCCTTGCAGACAACAAAAGGGTATTCGAAACAATCATTTTGCAGACAAAATATATAATACTCTCATTGCGCCGTTTATTTGTGGAGTTACGTTAAATTCTTCGTTTCTAATATAACTTATAAATAATATTAAACGGTTGCAGCACTGGTGACAGAAATAACTTTCTCATGATTATACCAACGTTCTATAGTCAAGGAATCTTTTCTTTTATTGTAAGTTTCCACACACTACGTTTTTTTTCCAACCGGTGTGCATGTGCACTTTGTCAAAAGGTCATAGGATCAAAAGCGTATAAACTTCTTTTTTAGTGTTTAGTCTCTCAAAAAATGTCGGTGCTTTTAGGGAGACATTTTTCCTGTCATAAAATATCATTTGCATTGACTAGAAAAATAAGAGCAGCTTGAACAAGTGAAAAACCCTATGTCAATCTTGTTCGTTTGTTAAAGAACAATTTATCTAATTTTTAATTAATTTTGACATACATAAATGTCAAGACTTGTTGTAGCACTTTCCTTTAAAGAAAACGAAATGAATAAGTTAGCGGTACATATTGAATACGAGGAAATAGCAAAAATACCTTTATATCGCGTGGTATTAGTTTCTGATCAATGGATCCATGTATAAGGGGCGAAATGGTATTTAAGGCACATTTATACAGGTGCAGCCATTTAATTCAAATCAACTTAAAATTATAAAAAAAAAAAACAAGTAAGCAATGAAATATTAAATAAGATAACGTAGTCGTACCCTTAGTTAAATTATTCTACTACATCTTATATTTTGTATATTACTACATTATTTGTACTAAATTTATTTGTACTAAATTTGCTGTCAAAACTGACATGACGAAGCCGAAGCCACCATTTGTGTTCGTTTGGAATTAGGAAGCATATTTTTTTTATTTACAGCCTAGTTAAAAGTTAAATATAATTCTTAATATTGTATTTTATCAACTTTAAGATAATATTTTTTAAAATGGGATCAAAACGTGTGTCAACTAGTATTGTCCTTGCTCAGGACAATAAACGCTCAAGACAAGAAATGGTTGCATATTCAAACAGGGACAAAGCTCTCCTGGAATCGGTATATTTTTGTGGCCTTGCTTAAATTAAAAAAATAAAATAGTATAATGATTCTAGGGAGTTCAAAGGACATCCAATTTATCTGCTTCCATCATGTTGCTAGAGGGTCATCAGGGTGAAATATTTACGTGCGAATTTCACCCAGATGGAGAACTGCTCATGTCTTCTGGCTACGATAGACAGATATGTAAGCGCATCCTTGTCGTGTCTTGAATTTTTTTCAATTAAATAAATTTACAGATATTTGGGGTGTCTATGGTGATTGTGAAAATGTTATGGCTATGTCTGGTCATACCGGAGCTGTGATGGAAGCTCATTTTTCCACAGACGGAGCAAACATCTACACCTGCTCTACGGACAAAACACTTGCAATT
The DNA here is from genome assembly GCA_916050605.2 of Platycheirus albimanus. Taxonomy (NCBI): domain Eukaryota; kingdom Metazoa; phylum Arthropoda; class Insecta; order Diptera; family Syrphidae; genus Platycheirus; species Platycheirus albimanus. Next base: position 22,865,123 of record OU696698.1, on the reverse strand, counting down.
TGGGACATTGTCACAGGTGAGAGGGTTCGTCGACTAAAAGGCCATTCGACATTTGTCAATTCAGTGCATGGAACAAGAAGAGGTGTTCAAATGTTATGCTCTGGATCCGATGATCGGACTGTAAGAATATGGGATGCGCGTAAAAGGTTTCCAGCGCACACTTTTGAAAGTGGCTATCAAGTAACAACAACTTGCTTTAACGACACAGGCGAACAAGTCATCTCGGGAGGGATTGACAATGAAATAAAAATCTGGGATATCCGCCGGAATGATGTTGTTTTCAAGTTGAAAGGTCACACAGACACAGTGACGGGCTTATCCCTTTCACCTGATGGTTCATATATCTTGTCGAACTCGATGGATAATACATTGCGAATTTGGGACATTCGTCCTTATGTCTCGGGCGAGCGATGTGTGAAAATCTTCAACGGAAATCAGCACAATTTCGAAAAGAATCTTTTGAGATGTGCTTGGTCACCAGATGGAAGCAAGGTGAGTCGATTTCGTTTCCAGAGTTTGATCTTTTTTTCTTTTTAAACGAAATTTTATTGTTTTAGATATCGGCTGGGTCTTCTGATCGTCACGTGTACATTTGGGATACAACAAGCCGTCGGATTTTGTACAAATTGCCAGGACACAATGGTAGTGTTAATGACGTTGACTTCCATCCAAAAGAACCGATCATTCTCTCGGCATCGAGTGATAAACACATGTATATGGGGGAAATAGAAGATTAAATAGATAATTTAAATAAGTTTTCAATTAAAAAAGTGTTCAAAAGATCGATCTGCTGTTTCAGACTGTTCTCCGTAAGAAATTGTTCTCTGTCTGGAATCCTGCAGAAGTTTCGACTGGTTTGTTCAAATGTGAGCTCCGTCTCCGTAACACTATGCTGTTAAGATGACTTCTCTCCAATTGTTGAAAGACGTTCAAAATGATCTTTCATCACTGATCACTGTAATGTGTTCCAACACGATTTTGCCTTCATTTGCTGTATTTCGCTCAATGTGTGTCTTTTGTGATGTTTTTTAGATGGTTCCACATTAGTGGCCTCTCTTATATGCTGAAAGAGTGATTGTAGCTTTGCTCCTAAGAGTCCTATGATCAGGCTTTTCGTTTGTTCCATCATTTAATCAAAATTATTTCCATTTTGAACTCTCAAACAACCTAGTTGGAGCTTCCTTGTGGGAAGCCGCAACTCCGCCATTTTTCTTTGTAACGCTCAGTTTGTGTCTTCGTATATTTGAAGCGATTCGGCTCCATGTCCTGTTAAAGAATCATTGTTTTCCTTTCTAATAAGTGTTTGGACCACAAATTTAAATAAAATCCTTCTTTCTTCTCAAAAATAAGCAAAAAATTAATTTTTTATATTTAGTTCAGCAAGCTCCTCTTCATATGCAATGGTTTATTAAGCATACATGTGTACAGTAACAACCAAAACTTTATTACACTGTCAAAATCTATTACATTCATTTACAAACTGACAACCATTTGACAGCCATACTTTTTCCCAAACCCAAAAATAAACATTCGTGGCATTTACATTAACAAAGTTCTTCTTATTTTGCATAATTTAATTTATTTATGTGCCTATACTAACAACAACAATAAGTTAATAACAATTATAAGTTTCTTATCAAATCTCAAAGAAGCCAATACAATTTAAAACATGGCCAATTTAAAGCAAGATCTAGATGAATACTTACTTTTGCAAAGCGACCAGAAGAAGAATTTCAGCATGAAAATGCCTGACATTAAAGTTCCTGAATTTGGGAAGCTATTTTCGCGATCCGAACCAGCTCCCGAAGCCAATAGCTGGTTAAAGGAAACCCAAGACACATGTTGCCCAAAATTAGTAAGATTCTAAATGCCGAGTCGAGGACGGAGTATTTCTTTTTACAATACAATCTCATTGCAGTCGCGACTACAAAGAATTGTTGGATTCGTTGCATGCCTTGGCATGGGGGCTCTTTGCATAACGATCTCCACATTCTACATTCCTGTCCTGATGTTTAAAGCTAGGAAATTCGCTCTCCTCTACACACTTGGAAGTGTTTTCTTTATTTTAAGGTAAACCAAACAAATTAAAACACAAACAAATAGAAAAATCAAGAAACAAAGACTTTCTAATTTTATTTATACCTACAGTTTCTGCTTTCTATCCGGATTTACGACCTTCTTCAAACAGATGTTCTCTAAACCACGGCTTCTTGTGTCGGCTTCCTATACGTTTTGTCTTATCGCGACGCTCTATTGGTCGTTGTTTGCCCAAAGTACTGCCTTAACAGTGCTCTTTGCTGTGGCCCAGATAATCGCCTTGCTTTTTATGGTTTTGGGCACCGTACCTGGTGGTGCTACGGGAGTACGATTCTTTGGGCAGTTGTTCAAGAGTAAAGTTACCAATACACTTCCGGTTTAGAGTAGTAATTGCTTGCTTGAGGAAGACGAAAGCAATAATTAAGTCGTTGCTGAAAATACAAACTACCAGAAGACCTATGGTATTTTGTAAGTATGTATAGTTTTAATGCTAATATAAGTTTATGTGATATATTTTTTTTGTATAAAATTCCGAAATACAATCGAAAGCACAAAATTTTGTTATAATTGTTGTCATCTATGCCTCAGTAGAAGGTATAAGTTTTCTTGAACTATAATCTGTTGGCAAAGACCAAGAAATTAATTTGTTATCATCCAGAAGTGTTCCACTGTAGACTATTAAAACATTATGATAAGCAGCTTAAGTTTGGAGATATGTAGTACACGGATTCGTTTTTGTTTTATTACACAAGTCAAGGATTTACTTCAATTAATCCAGCAGGAAATTTGTTTAATCCGCTGGTGATGAACAACCGTTTGGAGAAAAACGTAACATCAGTCGGAGTGGGAAGACATTTCAGAAGGTGTGGTCTCCAATATTCAAGGAGGTCTGCATACTGAAGGGATGCATCGTATAATTTTTTCACTAGATAGACTCAATTTTTTAAAAATTTTATTAAATGTTAATCGAATTACAAAAATTATATTAACTAGAAACTAGCTGTTAGGTCTATCTATTTACTAGGATAATGAAGGTTTTTTTTTAGATAAATGACATCACTGCTCTGAACGCAACTTGTGTGAAACCTTTGAAATAATAGTGCCGCCCATATATCAGAATATTATTTTGCAGAGATTTGTCCGACCCAGAGTTTAGTGCTTATTTTACAGCAAACGTGACGATAAACTATAGCCCTTTGTAAATTGCTCTTTACGCTTCATCGTAAGTAATAGTTGGCGTTCAGTCCAGGAACAAGAGATGTTAGCACCCTATACCCACCACCCCAACGCTTATTCGTTTTTACTGTGCAATAATTTTTTCCTGACCTGCGCCTGCGGTTTAAATATGGCCTGAAGATTCTCATTTGGATTTGTAGCATGGATCAGATGTTGTAAAACATTGCTCTGAATCATTGGTGGAAGCAAAGCGACAATAATATTGACAACACATACTCAATGGTATATTGCCAAATCCCAACCGTGTCTAATTTAGTGCTTCAAAAATACAATTCTGTCTTTTGTCGTTAAGACAGAACGCCATTACCTATGACTACCACTTACAACCAAAAAACTGAGCACGTTTCTGAACTACAAACCACTGGAATTAACACGTATTGTGTTTGTCGAGTGTTGTGCGAATTGTTTAGATGTCCTAGGACGATGCAAACAATATTTCCCCACATCTCACCTGGCTAAAATCTACAAGGCATACATTTGCCCAAAGCAGGATGTGCTCCCATTGATGAATTCAGAAAAGAGCCTTTAAATATATAGGTGATACGAGCATAATAGAAACGTTTGTTTCACTTGAAAACCGTCGTTATATTTTGAACTTATCTTTTAAATGTGCTACACGACTAAATTTTTCTTTTCCAATAGGATACATGAAAATTGAAAACCATGGTAAGTCCTATTCAACTTTCCTTACCTCTCGTTCTACACAAATTCCTGATAGAGCATTGATAATCTCTTGGCAGCGGAAACTAGCCGATAACGTAACGAAGCATAACATGGCAGAAAAAGCCAAGTCTTAAAATACTTTTAAGCTTCCCATACACACATAAGAATTGTGAGACTTGTGCTTGAATTTTGAGAAAGGGGTTCAGGTCTGGTTCAGTTTTTTTTTTATATATAATTCGCGAACACTCGAGGGGTTATTGATACCCATAACATGAATTAACGCATTGCGAGCGTTTAGGGAATTTAGATAGGAAATTTCATGAAATTTTAGACAATTTTCTCAAGCTCGAATTTTTTTTTGCAAGTCTGGTAAAATATCTTTATAAATTTTAAATTTGAATTTTAAAAAACAGTAGTATGTATAGAGTTTTCCAATAAGAGGTGTTATTTTATTGGTTTTCCAATAAGAGGTGTTATTTTGATATTCAAAGAAAAATTGCATTTTTATAAATAAATGATCATATGTTTATATGAATACAAATGGCATACTTTCTTTTTACATTGAAATAAACATCCAATCATTTACCTAAAAAAATGACATTTTTCTTTGAATATCAAAATAACACCTCTTATTGGAAAACCAATAAAATAACACCTCTTATTGGAAAGCCCTATATTACTGCTTACCAGACGTCAACCGTTTTTCAAAATTCAAATTTAAAATTATAACGACATTTTACCAGATTTGCAAAAAAAATCCGAGCTTGAGAAAATTGTCTAAAATTTCATGAAATACCAGGCAACCAGCAACCGCAGCAGGTATACTCACCAAAAAAAAAAAGTACCCCCAAAACTATGCTTTAAAAATAAATCCATCATACTACACTTCCGGTATAAATTATTTTCCAAGTGAATTTTTTTCAAAGCCTGCTTTTAGGAGCTCAATGTTCGAATTTTTGTGGTTAGTATACCTGCTGCGGTTGCTGGTCGCCTGGTATTTCATGAAATTTTAGAAAATTTTCTCAAGCTCGGATTTTTTTTGCAAATCTGGCAAAATATCGTTATAAATTTTAAATTTGAATTTTGAAAAGCGGTTAACGTCTGGTAAGCAGTATGTAGGGTTTTCCAATAAGAGGTGTTATTTAAACGGTTTTCCAATAAGAGATGTTATTTTGACATTCGAAGAAAAATGGCATTTTTTGAAATGAATGATCATATGTTTATATAAATGTAAATGGCATACTTTCTTCTTTACATTGAAATAAACATCCGATCATTTACCTAAAAAAATGCCATTTTTCTTTGAATATCAAAATAACACCTCTTATTGGAAAACCCTACATACTGCTTACCATCAACCGTTTTTCAAAATTCAAATTCAAAATTTATAACGATATTTTTGCAAAAAAAAAATCCGAGCTTGAGAAAATTGTCTAAAATTTCATGAAATACCAGGCGACCAGCAACCGCAGCAGGTATACTAACGACAAAAATTTCGAAAATTGAGCTCCTAAAAGCATGCTTTGAAAAAATTCACTTGGAAAATAATTTATACCGGAAGTGTAGTATGATGGATTTATTTTTAAAGCATAGTTTTGGGGGTACTTTTTTTTACGTGGTGAGTATACCTGCTGCTGTTGCTGGTCGCCTGGTATTTCATGAAATTTTTTTGCCAATTCCTCATGCTCGTATTTTTTTTTACAAAAATATCGTTATAAATTTTGAATTTGAATTTTGAAAAACGGTTAACGGGTTTTCCAATAAGAGGTGTTATTTTGATATTCAAAGAAAAATGGCATTTTTTTAGATAAATGATCGGATGTTTATGTCAATGTAAAGAAGAAAGTGTGCCATTTACTAAAATATGATATTTTATTTCAAAATATGCCTTATACTCCTAATGAAGTGAGAAGTGCGGCCTTTGGTTGCCGCAAGTATATTTTTATACAAAGTTCATATTAAGGTGACTGAAATTGTGCAACACTTCGAAGATGTTGGTACAATAATTTTAACTATCTGTAGTGCTCCGTGGGGGTATGGATACAATACCCGTTTATACCAAAGTAGGGCTTGGCTACTGCATCTCTCAAGGACAAATAGTTAATGTGTGAATATCAGCATGAAAAAGAGCATCTCTTCTGGTTGTTTGGAGTAGTATATCGTTGCCTCGTCAAAACGTTTTCACTGAAAAACGAATGTTAAATCGTCTTCTTTCAAATTAAAACGGCCATTTATTTTTTTAATTTTATTATTTTTTCTCATATTTTATTTCTTTTAATCCATTGACTTTTTATTAAATATGTACAATAGTTTATTAGTTTTCCATAATTCTTTTTTTTTTTTTAGTTCTTCAGTAATAATAATATAATATAATATAATAATAATATTCTATATTTATATGCAATACCTACAAATTAAATTCATTTTTACAGATTATATTATTTATAATATATTATATATTTTTATTTGTTTTTCTTATAACATTAAAATATTTTTTGTTTGCTGTGTTTTTTCTCATTTTTTTTTCTTTTTTGTATTTTACTTATCAATACTTTTTTTTAATTAATATATTTATATATATATATGTCCAATTTGTATATTGCTAAATTAAATATTTTAAATTTAGTTTAATCAATACGAACTTTTCTTTTTTTTTTGTTATTTTTAATTTAATTATTTGTATGTATATATATATATACACATATATAGGTAATATATATATATATAATATATTGTATAACATTTTCTTTGTGTTTTCTAATTCTACTTTAAATTATCTTTTCATCTGTATTTTTCATTTTTTCTATGTTTTTTGTTTTGTTTTCTTCGTTTCTTGTAATGTTTTTTTTTGTTTTGTTATTTACTATTCAAATGGTTTTTTTTTGTTTTCTTGTTTAAATAATATTTATTATGTAGTTTGCAGTTTTCTTTTTTAATCTTTTTGTTTGAGAAAAATTTGCCTGTATACACATGGTTTTTTTATTTTATTTTGTTGCTTAGTATTTTCGTAGGTGATCTTATTTAATTTAATATTTGAATTTGTTTGTATAAGAAAAAAGATTCCGAAAAAAAAACAACTCTTCGTCAGTACAAAGTGGTAAAAGTGTCAGAAAAATGATAAAAAAAAAGAACTAAAACAAAGTTAAAAACTTATAAAATAAGAAAATTAAATAAACTGTACAGTTTTTCTTTTCGACATAGATAGCTAGTCTTATTATTAATATGTTACAAATTTATTACAAGAGTTTGTATAAACCGAGAAACATGTTTAGTTTTCTTTTTGCAGTTTGCTGAAATTCACAAAACAAAAGAAGTAGAGGTAAAGTTTAAACAAAAAAAGTTATTTGTCAATAAAATTCCTATAAAAAAAAAAAACTAAATAAATACTGGCAGTGGTGAAAGCAAAATAGCCATCTCAACTATTTGTTTGTTTCTACAATTTAGTTTGATGCGTCCTTTTGTAGTCAAAAATCAGAATGGAACGCATTGGAGGAGGAGAATCGTCCGTTGCTGGGCAAATGTTGGTCGGAAAACTCACACGAAAGGGAAATAAGTTACAAGAATTTGAAAAAAAAAACTTACTTCAAGAGTTGCTACGAAGGTAGTGCTTAAATTCCTGCTTAATCAAAACATCCATCAATTTATGTCACCTTTTTGTTGAAATTTGAATGAAGTTGGATTTTTATCTAATATAATAATCAAGGATCTATATTTAAAAATAAAAAATGCCCCATATGTGATACAAGTTGCTTCGACTTTCGACTGATTGACCAACGAGTCATGCGAACAATAACACCACATTCCATTGGATGAAAAGTAGTGCCCATAGGCACTCGAAAGCCTACTAAAACCGTTCCAAACGCAAACGTCTGCTTTCGAGAAAGGATCCACTCGAGTAGCACTTAAAACAAGTAACAAAAAGAAAAATATTCTCATGGATTGACAAATTATTCTTTTTGTGACCCACTTTTTGGAACACACAGAGATAACACTGCATTTGTTCCCTGAGTGAAACCAATGGAAAGTGCTATTATTGCGTCTAGCAAGTCGTATCACATATGAGATGGGAAAACCTTGTTTTTAACAACAAGCACAGCTACCCTACAAGTAAGATGGATCCGTCAAAAAACGTGTTTCACTCGGGATTCTCAATTTTGTATTTAACAGAAAATACCGAACTTAATGTTGTTTTAAATAATTGCACAAGCCACAGCCTGCGAATTCTCTTCTAAAACAAAAAATCATATTGTAAACTACTCTCAACAAACAAAAAACGTATCAAGAATCCCCAAGTGAAACGAGCAATTGGTATACCTTGAACCAACTCCCTTGTGCTAAGGGTAATAGATTTGTATCTTTTGGATTTACTGGGGTTTTGAGTGCAAATTTTGTTTTCACTCAAAAATCCAGTACTTGTTTAGCTGGCAAACGAGCTAGTTATGCTTTCTGTTAAAAAACAAGTTTCGTTTTTGATTGATTTTTGAGAGGTTTTTTGAAATCATGAGTTAATATTTTTAAAGTTGAAAATACAAAGCATTTTAACTACAATAAAGTAAAAAGCTTTAAGAGCTTAGACATAGGAGTGTTTTTTTTTTTTAGGAAGAGTTCGTTTTGATACAACTCGCTTTTTCTATCCGTGTAAGATCACAAACTGAAAAATTATTTTTATACAAAATGACGAGTTTTAGTCAACAAAATATTTTATGAAAGCCGTGATCTGTAGGCAAATCAAGAGGTCAGCTTACTAAAATGAACTAAAATAATTGTACATAATTACACTGAAAACGTATCACATAATCCTAAACCTTTAAAGGATTTGGTGATTTGCACGTAGCTTCTGTCATTATAATAAAAAAAAAAGACAACAAAAATGATTTGATTCTTCAGTAAAACAAAACTAGGTTGCAAACGCCGCCGTGTCCATGTACATTAACAGTAGAAAAGACAAAAAATAAAAAAATAATAATATGTATTACAAGTTTTGTTATTTGAACTTCAACAAATAAAAACTTTTTCGTTTCCTTTACAACAGAAAAAAAAGCTTGTTTTTGTTTTTAAAAAAACAATAAATTAATTTTGTTTCCTTTTCAACAGAAAAAAAAACTTCTTCATATTTACACACGCACACGCATTGTTGGTATTTCTTGTGGTTTTATTCACATTTTTTTTATGTTTGTTTTGTTTAAAAGTTTACAGATAAAGTAAAAAAAATAATTAAATCGTATTCAAACTTAAAAAGAAAATTATATTATATAAAAAAAAAAAAAAAAAAAACAGGAGAACATATACATATTTGCTTATTTTGTTTTTCTATATAAGTTAAGGGCGGGGAGAAAAAAAAGAGGAATTGTAGATAACATATATACATATTCAAATATTGAGATCAAATAAAAAAAAGTATTATTTTATCATTTGTTTGTTTGTGTATTTATAATGTTTAACCTATATTTTATAATAAGAAATAAAAACATTTAAATATATATATTTATAAAAAAAAATTAAATTATATCTTCACTTTTGTTTTGTATCCAAAAAAAATTAGCATGATTTTGTTGATTTTTTTTTATCATTGAAATACAAAAGATGTTTTTTTTTTTTAAAGTTTAATACACTTTTCATAGTTGTGTGTTGTTATATTTTTTTACAATTTTTTGTTTGTTTTTAATATTTTATGTATAGCTAACTATTTTTATTTGTTTGTTTAATTTTTAACCTATTTATACATTTTTAATTATTAATCCTCTTGTGTTTTATTTTTTATAGCTATTATTATTATGTTTTTGTTTAACTTAAAAAACAAGTTCTTCTTCTTCTTCTTTTTCTTTTTCTATTATTCAGAATATTTTTTTTTTTTTTTAGTTTTAGTATTCGTCTAAGTCTAGCAATTTTTTGGTGTTGGTGTGCATTTATCGCGTACATTTGTCTTTTTTACACATACAAGGATAAAGCAGCTTTATTAATTTTTTTTTCAATAGGTGTTCAATTAATAGGGCCGTGATTGTTGTGGACTGTTATACAGTCGTGTTAAATAGTCATTGCTGGTTTCCAAAATTTGGATTTTATATTTGTTTTAATTTGTGTTTACCTGGCTGGGTTTTGTGCGGCTGTGTAGTTAGTTAAGTGACTTACACAGTTGCGATTACGATAAGTAGATGAGCGATTTCGGCAACGCGATTTTTAAGATCAGGCGCTGCACGCTCTAGGTTTTCATTGGCAAAGTCACACGATGGGAATATGTGAACTACGTAGGCAGCTTGTTCACTGCCTGGCATGGGTATGTTGACAATTCCAGCTGCCATTTTTTGTTGTAGGTATGTGATAAATCCGGTTTGAAGATTGCGCGACTGTTGAAGTACATCGGCATGATCGCGACCACATGGAAGTGCTAGCAGCATGCAATGTTCGTTTTCGTACTGAAAAATAAAACAATTTTTATAAAAATTTGTTTGATTTGAATATTTTACGCTCCAGAAAGATCATGTTTTTAAAAACTCCAAAATAGGTCAAACATTTGCATCAACTTACCTGCATTTTCTTAGCAACTCCCTCCAATTGGGTTTGTTCCAATCGCATACGCTGAGCAATACGCAACGGCGGTGTACTGCCATCACTATTGCATGGCAACGAAGCTCTCGCTACTAATGGATTTCCAAAAACAAAATGCATCTGCACAGCAGCTTGATCAGTCTTTAGAGCCAAAAGACCCTGCCACATAACTGGATATCTTTGCAAAAGCGTCAACAATGAGTCTGGCTGAGGTGGTGGTACCTGACTGGCATGGGGAGGTGTAGCAACTTGCAGACTTCTACCACTTGGTGTTGGTAATGCAGGAACCAAACTATCATGGCTTGGCATACTTGTATGACCTCCTAAAAATTTTTAATTTGAAATTAATTAATCAACTCTATATTATATACATTTTTGCTTGTTTTTCCATACCTGGAATTGATATTCTGTCCTTCTCTCGCAAATCACGATGATCTCGTTGGTCTCTTAGTTCACGCTCACGTTGTTCGCGTTCTCTTTGTTCTCGATCGCGTTCACGTTCACGGTCGAATACCTTCGGATGCAGGTGTGATAGATTGGCTGGTCCAGCAGCTTGTGCAACGTAGGCAGATGGAGCTGGAGCAACAACACTGTGAGATGGTCTATGCGCTGGTGGTGGTTCAGCTGGATAGAGACGAGAAGAATCGTAGAAGCGTCCAGCCACTTCAGGGTAGTGAGGATGTGGAATACGGGTGTTGTGTACGTAAACTTGAGCAACTTGTGGTGAATCTTTACGAAATAAATAAAAATATATTAATTAAGAAAAATGTCTTATGAGGATTCTTAATGATGAATAGTTTAGCTATTTAGACGTCAAAGTTGATGCCAAACAAATTGAAACTGAACAAAGAAAATAGTACGACTGGCATTTATTTCATCTAACTGGTTCACCCAATTTTATTTCCTAAAAACAGAAAACCAGATAATCACAAAGCAAATTAGTGCTTCGAATGGAATCCTCAAGAAAAACCCCTGAGGCATCGTTATAGATGGAATGACTTTGTTGCCGCATGAACGGAACAGAAGAAAGAAAAGTGTTTAGCGTGGGCTATTTTGTAATGTCAGCCACTTGGATACATTTTTAATAGTTCGAACCGCAATGATTATCCTTAGCTAAGTTTTGTAGTTGACTAATAAACTATATTCGACTTTTGCTGCACCAGTCATTAAAAGGAAACGTTAGTTCCGAGAACTGTTTTGGAATCAATTTCAGACGTGTTGGGTCGACAACAAGTTTGTTTATCTCCTTCACTAAATTCAAAGAATATCTGGCATGTGAATTGACGCCAAGCATGAAGAATCCAACAGTTTTTGTTTTTACAAAATAAAGTCAGCCTATAATTAGCTTTGTTTGTTGAGCCCTGAAGTCACCCTGGGGTCGCCACAGCGCGTTTTTTTAATTACCTCAACTCCCACTTGGGTGGGACATAACTAATTAAATCGATTATGGACTTATGTCCCACTAAGAAAAAGTGGGACATAAGTCCAGGACTTATGCCCCACTTGGGTGGGACATGACATAACTCCATAAATCGAATATGGACTTATTTACCACTAAGAAAAAGTGGGACGTCCATAAATCGAATATGGACTTATGTCCCATTAAGAAATAGTGGGACATAAGTCCATAAATCGATTATGGACTTATTTCCCACTAAGAAAAAGTGGGACGTCCATAAATCGAATATGGATTTATGTCCCATTAAGAAAAAGTGGGACATAACTCCATAAATCGATTATGGACTTATTTCCCACTAAGAAAAAGTGGGACATAACTCCATAAATCGATTATGGACTTATGTCCCATTAAGAAAAAGTGGGACATAACTCCATAAATTGAATATGGACTTATTTCCCACAAAAAAAAAGTGGGACATAAGTCCATAAATCGAATATGGACTTATTTCCCACTAAGAAAAAGTAGGACATAAGTCCATAAATCGGATATGGACGTATGTACCATTAAGAAAAAGTGGGACATAACTCCATAAATCGATTATGGACTTATTTCCTACTAACAAAAAGTGGGAAATAACTCCATAAATCAATTATGGACTTATGTCCCAATAAGAAAAAGTGGGACATAAGTCCATACATCGAATATGGACTTATGTGCCACTTGGGTGGGACATAACTCCATAAATCGATTATGGACGTATGCCCCACCTTAATGTGACATAAGTCCATAGGGGCAGTGGCATAACTCCCTGGGACATTAGTCCATAATGGACTTACATATGTCCCACCTTAATGAGACAACTCCATAAATCGATTATGGACTTATGCCCCACCCTAATGGGACATAAGTTCAAGACCAATGTTCATCGACACCTCCTTTCCCTTTCTCCTTAATTTCCTATCGCTCGCGCTGTGACTTATCATTAAAAGGGCTATCCTATAACAAACCCCTGTCATCGGCCTTCGCTCTGATAAAGTATCGCTTCCCAATAGATCAGCGAAATCAAGCATCGTTGCGCGTGGTTAGAAGTTAGATGGCGGACCGTCAAAACTAATAACTGCGAGCTGTTGGCATGTGTTTGTCTGTCCTTCTTCTTCTGTTCTGTCTGTCTCTCTCTGTCGTGTTTGTGTTGTCTTGAGCCGGAAGGCCTCAGTTGCCAGTGCTTGTAAGTGTGTCTACTCCGATTGATTCATCGGCGGAGTAGATTGTAATGTAATGTAATGTAATTTCGATGAAAATAAATCAAAATCGAACAAACAAAGCAAAATGGAAACTTATGATTTTGTGCGTTGTGAAAAATATACAATCAGCAGTCCTAATGCGTTTTTTGAGAACGAGAAAACCTGGGGCGACCCTGGGTAAAGTTCAACAAACAAAGCTATTATGTTTGAGTTTTTACATCACATTACATATTAAATTTCTCCGTCGATGAATCGACTTTTGTATGTACGTATGATAAAGTAAGGCATGAAATATTCGTTTATATTTATATTGCATTTACCTGTTGCTCTATCTTGAGGACTCTGCAAACTATGTGGCACAGCAACTGTTTTTGGCACACTACCCGGCCTGCGCAATTCAAGCGGTGGACTAGCCACCATTGATTCATCAAGCTCAACAACATCTTTTTGATCTGTCGCACCAGGCAAAAGAGGTGATCTAAAATTTAAATAAACATTTATATTAAATTGTTATTGGAAAAGGTACGAATAGAAAGAGAGCATTGACAAAATGTATTCCTCACCTAGCAATATATGGTATTCTTGCAGTTCCAAGTGCATCTTGAGCCCGCAAATATTGCTGATACATTATCAGGTGGTCACGAGTAACTCCTCTAATGGCCCCAGCTGGATATGGTCCTTCACCCTGAAACAGAAAAGAAAATAATCGGTTTTAAAATACTTTTCTAATACAAACAAAAATGAAAAGTTAAATAAACAACACGTTAGCACAAACTACAAAAACTATCATGTAATTAAATTATAACAGATTCATTTTTGATTCCGAATAAAATTAACATAGCTTCCTTTCGTTTTGAATGAAAACTTTAAACTAATCCAAGGCATTAAAAACATTTATGTTACGAAAATTCATTATTTCAACAATTGTTCTCTAAAAAAATTACTAAATTAACAAATGAAGGAACAGACAAAGTCCAAGTTTGTTGGATTTTCAATTTTCCAGGCAATAAATGTGTACGTACTATTCAGGAGATACATTGATACAAAAATAAATGAAAATATTTTATTTCTGGATACTGGACAGCTTTAATGCGATCGAAATGCCATCTATATAAACTTTATATTTAAAAGCTTTGTACTTTACTTTGTACATAAACGAACAAAGTAACTCATTTTATTACAAAAATGTATCTGACTCGCTCTAAGGATGCAATTTGTTGCTTAATGATTTCGCTTGGCAGTAATCGCAGATACACACCCACATGAAAAATAAAAAAAAGAATCAGGAATTCGTTCCTGGAATAATTCTTAAAAATCCCTTTAATTGTAAAATGCCTTTTTTAATACTGTATGTAGTAGGCATCACGTAAAAAAAACGTTTTATTAAACCCGATTGATTCCTACCAATCATCCAGTTCCAGGAAGAGCTGTTCAAAGCTACTTTTAATTCCACTCATCATTACCCATAATAAATATTTTTGTTGCATAATGTACACGTGAGAATACGAATTTCACGAATTGTGTAATTATATTTATACCACTTTCCATTGGAGGGAACAAAAACTTATAGAAGCATCCGGAAGTAAGCCATTACTTTGACAAAAAACAACTCTTCTAACGATTCTGAGAAGAAGTAAAAATACACTCAAGAAACACAATTCATATAACTTTTTGGGGAGTGTCTACTCTATACACGCAGTAATGTCGCAGGTTTACCAGTTTCGCTAACGCCGACACAGGTTATAGGACATTTTTGAATACAAAAACTGTCGACAAAGGCGCCAAAGACAAAGTTATACGAGTGGTACTGCATACAAAAAGGAGTGTAAAACGTTTTATTTCGCGAATCGGGCTGCACAGTGCACGTGCACACTAAAGCACGAAATTGACGAAACTGGAGCATTTGAATATTTACTGCGTGAAAATTGAGCGGAAGCAATTTTTCTTGTTCCATTAATTTTCGGAATGATTGGTTGCCCGAGTAAAATCACTGATAACAGAAGTTTAAATTCCCTTTGAATATCAGCTTCTTTTAATAAAGTAAGAGACTGAAACATAATTCCAGCGTATATTTTTGGAATATAAAATGACGACGTTGAATGCGTGTTCTAATTTTTTCTCATGTGGATTCAGCTTTCAACTATGCGATCGTGAACCTAAAGTCGAGTAGAACTCGTGTAACAGCTGATAAAAACAACGAAAAATCTAATGAAATTTTGGTCAATTCTCATTGAAATTCATGGTGTGAGCCTCTTTATCATCGAAAGGTCATATAACGATAATAGTTGTGTTTAATGAACGAAACTAGACAGCTCCAGCTCCTATAGCTCCTATAGTTTGTGGTATTTGATATTTTAAAAAATTATTCTGAAAATTTCTTGGTGGGATAGGTTTCAGTTTGCCTTTAAAGCTTTTTATCAGCTTCGCAAAAGGTCTGTACCGATGTTTGACTTAATTAGGATCTAGTTTGAGTAAGCTTTCCATTTTTTTCTAATAATTCAAAGTCATTGCATTCCCATTATTTCAAATTACAAATCATGAGATAATTAACACCTAAAATCTCAAACCACTGTACAACCTTTCTTTCCTATCTTTCTATTTCTTCTCTTTCCTCGTTCGCACATGTTAATTCATTATAAAGGTGTTAATAACCCTTTGAGTGCGAGTGCATTATAAAAAAAAAAAAAAAAAAAAAAAGCTGACACTTTTGAGTTTGGTGCGCTTTTTTCCTTTAGTCCAAATAAGTTACTTAACCTACGTTGAAGTGTAAGACAGTTACGATTTGTTACTTATTTCCAACTCACCTCCATAATATGGGTTGAGAATGTTGATCGGTCAAATTGGACGTCTTTATTAAAAATCAAACCAAAAAATTGAGCGATGAAGGAGAATAATTTAATTAGTACCTCAATGTACAAGCAATTATTGTTAAAAGTGGTCGTTTGACAGGTTAACAAATTCTAACAACGTATCGTTCTTAACTGGTTTGTAAAAAACCCAACAAATCCTAACAACGACACTTCAACACATTTTTTTTTGACATAACAACAATTGTTGACTATGGTTTGAAAAAGAACGCATCACTTGCACTACCTCTAAAGTAGATGCAGACAAAATTATGCAGTATCCGCAGACATTAACTGCAAGAAAACAGTATTCTTAGAAGCTCCCTTTGACCCGAATTGTAGATGTGTAATGTATGCTTCTAATTGCAGAAGATGAAGAATTCATGTAATATTTCTAGTTTCTTTCTACAACAAGCTATTCATCCTTTATCTTTTGTTTTAGCTTTAATTTTGTTTATTTGAATTATTGCAGTTATTGCAGTAGAGTGTAGTTAAGCGTTGAATGGTTTCACTACGTTCTTATTTTGAATTTTGTACTCCTTGTTTTACTACCCTACTTTCAAAAATGTTTTCAAAAACCGGAAACGAAAACAGTTACCATGCAAAACAATATCTAATATCTATCTACATCGTTTATCTAGCTACATATTATAATATTCTTGGTTATTAGCTTTACCGGTGTAATGGGTGTTGCCTGCTGATGGGCAGGCGGTGGACTTTGCGAACGAGTTGAACTATAATTTCCAATTTCATGCTGCGTCCGTTTTAAAAAGAGTTTTTGTTAGTAAGTTGGAAAGAAAAATAGATGGGGATGATGAATATTTTTGTACTTGGATGTTACATAGGTGGATATGTGAAATGCAAAAATTTAAAGGAAAACTAAAAAAACTTACCATGTTCGCTTCGAAAGCAGCAACTGGCATACCAGGCTGTAACAAGTGCCGTGATTGTCCTTGTGGGCTTATCGGTGGTACTGTTACACGGAGACTACTTGCACCTAAAAGAACATAAGAAATTGAGTTTGGAACGAATTGGTAGGTTATGTTTTTGATATTCTTACCAGTTACGACTGGTTGCTGACCAGCATGATGTGCTTGTTTGAGCGGTGGACTTGCTACAGCTCCTGTCATTATTTGTGGGGCTTGTAGGCCTATAACAGCTTTACCGGCTGGTGGCACTACTTGCTGTTGGTGAGCTGGTTTAGCTTGTAGCAACGATGCACCAGTTGGCTGATGCAAATGTGATGACTGGTGTGCATGGGCCATAATATGCTGGGAGCTTGATATTACATTGGACACGGTAGGAGCGTTGCCACTGGCTGCAGCTACAGCTTGACTGGTCAAGACCAAAGGTTGTGCTTGGATAGCTTGTTGTTGTTTCACTGTTAAGTGATGTTGCTGTGATGGCGGTTGTTGTGGCTGTTGCTGTACCAAATGATGCTGAGGCGGCTGCTGTGGCACAGGTTGCTTGATTATCTGTTGGTGTGTCACAATGGGCACTGCAGATAACGCTGGCTTCTGTTGCTGTGGCTGCTGTTGTTGTTGTTGTTGCATATGCAGATGTGCATGCGGTAATGGAACTTGAATAGTCGTCGCATGTTGTTGCTGTTGTTGTTGCTGCTTGCCCACTGTTTGTATTGTGGATTGTTGTTGGATAATCTTCCCACCTTGCACCAACTGCTGTTGCGTTTGTGGTGGCCCGTAGGGAAGATTTTGTGGATGTTGTTGCTGTTGTGGTGGTAGCTGTTTGCTATGCATAACCACAGGTTGGTGTTGCTGTGCATGTTGTGGATGCTGTGGATGAAGCTGCTGTTGCGTCAACTGTTGGTGTGAGGTTGGCGCTTTAGAAGTAACCACATGAACAATTTGTTGTGTTTGTTGGGGATGGAATTGTTGTTGCGCCTGCTGTTGCTGAGGTCCGAACGGCCCTGGATGTAACTGAGAATGTTGTTGCTGTGATTGCGCAGTTCCTTGTTTTATTACAACACCTTGTTGGATTCTAGGCGAGTGAACTGTACCGTGCGGCGAATGAGCTGGTGGAATATTTACCACTAAATTGGGATGTGTCACTGGTGGTTGCACGGTTGGGGGTTGTGATTGCAACCCACCTAATGGAGCTGCATGTTGCAGATGACGTGATACCATGCCCGATTGAATCACATGGCTAGCGTTCGTCACAACAATGTGTTGTTGTTGTTGTTGTTGTTGATTAGCATGTGTTTGGGGCTGTGGTGGATTGGTATGTCCCATTTTTACAACACTCTGACCCAACGGTTGCTGTGGATGGTGCTGTTGTTGTTGATGGTGGTGTTGTTGTTGCTGTTGCTGCTGTTGTTGTTGCTGTTGATGTTTCTGACTATTCAGCACATGAGCTTTTAATGTCGTAGGCCTTGTTGAGCTTAACTGCGGTTGTAATGGTGGTTGTACCTGCTGCACAACAATAGCTTGTGGTTTTGGAATATGTTGCTGTTGCTGTTGCGATTGCGATGGATTTTGTGACGGGACAACGCTATTCGGTGCAGATTTTGGTGGTATTGGTAGTGATCCAATAGGCTGTTGGGAGTTGACAGGCTTTACAACAACACTAATAGGCTGCGAAGGTGCATTTACTACTTGCGGTGGAGTTTCGACCTTTGATGGCAAATGACTGGCCCCAGTGGTTGGAACAACTGATGTGAATGGTTTCACCTTTTCCGATTCAATCACTTTAAGTGGTTCTTTAGAGCCGGAAGCAGGTGTTTGAACAACCGAAGGGGTAGCTGGCAGACCTCCTGGCACAGATTTTTTCTCTACGATTGGCTGTTTGAGTCCACTTCCCGGATGGTTAACAAATTGATTGTCTTTGCTTTGATTGACAACAGTGAGAAGACCAGTAACTGGATCTATCAAAAACGACTCTTTGGTGGAAGTTGCTCCAGCCGAATTTGATATTATTGTTTTCGTGTCTGCCGTTGTGACTGCTACGCTAGTGCCAGTAGTTGTTGGTGGTGTTGATGTTGAAGTAACAACCACTTTTGTTTGGATAACAGCTTCTGTTGTAGTCTCTTTCTTCTCAGACAATTCTTTCTTTTCCGGTTCTGGTAATTTTTCCGTTGTTCCATCTTCATCTGTTACTGGAGACTTAAGCTTTTCAAACTTATCATCAGATTCTAAGGAGTTTTCCCCAGTAGCCTTCAAACGATCCTTGGAACGTCGTGGCTTTTGTGTTGTTGTATTGTTTGACAAATCTGCCGGCTGACCTGGCTTCTTAGGCTGAGCAATACGTGTTGAACGACGCGGTGGTGTTTGTCCACCTTTGGGTGATGTCTGAGCATTACGTACAACGTCTTCAATGATGTCATCCACGGTATTGCGATCCTTCTCCTGTAGTCGCCGTGACTTTCTAGTATTTGGTGTTTGAAAGTCTTTCTTCGGATCTTTAATGTGACCCTCTTGCGGTTCAGGAGTCGAAGGAGATTGTGGAGGCTGAAGGGGTTGCACTGTTGGAGTTGGCGATGATATTGGAACCTCTATCGGAGTAACTTCTTTTTCGGTTGATTTTACAATAGCTGCTGCAGCAGGCTGTCCCGGGCTTTTAATTGTTAAAATCAAGCGAGGGCGATCAGCACCAGCTGAAGATGACACCACTGACTTTGGTTGTGTTTCTTCGCCAGAATCTTCGTGAAATTCATAGACATCTTGGTCACTAGCTAAGCCAGTATTACGCTTCTTATCAAGCACCACTGGTGTCGTCGTTGGTGGTAGCGGTTGATGTTGGATTGCTGGAAGCGATTTAGTTGGTGGACGACCCTTGCGACCACGCGTACTTGGTGTACCTTTAGCACGCCGAGTTTGTACGCCTGTTTCTGGTGGGGATATGGCTGTCACAACGCCGGTCGACTTCTTACCACCCCTCGGTGTGCGTCCACGTTTGGTAGCACTGTTGCCCCGCAATTGCTTGCCTGTGCCTGAAGTGTCGGTCGTCTCACTTTGACTCTCTTCGGTAGTTTCATCTTCATCATCATGGGTTTCATCCTCACCCGCACGTTCAGTTTCATTGACGTCCATATTTGTTGAGGAATTGTGTGACTTCTCTTCAGTGGCTGTTGCAGCTCCTGGAGTTTTACTTGGGCTTGGTTCTCTTTTATCAATCTTTTCAACACTCACAGAAGTTGTTGCAGTAGGTATAGGAAGTGCGTCTGGAGTTTGGATTTTCTTGTTTTCTTCGCTAGAGCAAATCGCAGCATCGACTTTCTTAATCACAGAATCGATATTCAACTCCTTAGCAGACCAATAATCACTGTCCTCCTTGGAATCTTGTTCGATTTCATCTTCTTTCGGTGGGGAGATCTTAGTCACGTTTTCCTCGGTCAACAGAGACTTCTCTTTGTTCTGTTGTTGCATTGGTGAGACAACAACTGGAGCAGCTGTCGGTTGATTCTTAATGACGGACACATTTTCTTCAGCAGGTTTGGGCTCAACTGATTTAACGTCGGAAAGCGCAGAAGCTGTTTGAGGCTTTTCTGTTGGCTTAGGTACATCAGAATCAATTTTCTTAGCCGAAACTTCTTTAGCTGGTGCTGTTGGTTTGGTCATCTCCGGTTCATCGTGGAGCAATTGTGGCATATGCGGTGCAAGAGCCTTTTGCAATGGCGGTATTTCTTGTGGTGAAGGTTTAGCCATATTTGGTTGTTGTTCTGTTTGCGGTGGCAAGTGGTGTCTTGAATGCATTTGCTGTTGTTGCAAGGGTGGCAAGTGTTGTAGGGGTTGCTGAGATGCTGCTGCTGGTGGAAGCTGCATTGGCTGTACATGCTGCGTCGGTTGTTGATGTTGCATGGACTGCTGAGGTTGCATCGGCTGTGTTTGAGGTTGAATCTGTTGTTGAGGCTGTTGTTGTATGAATGCAGGAGGCACAGATTGTTTTTGTTGAATAATCAGATTACCAGTTGGTGGCAACTTATGGTGCTGTTGTTGTTGTTGTTGTTGTTGCTGCTGCTGCATGATTATGGGAGGCTGTGGTTTGGCATTGACTTGCGATTGCTGTGGTTGCAGTAGAACTTTCTGCATTGGTGGCATTTGGGAGCTAAGAGGTGGTTGTTGTTGTTGTTGCTGCTGTTGCTGCTGCTGTTGCTGTTGCTGACGAACAATCACAACATGCTGCGATTGCTGTTGTGTCAGTCGCCCAGAAGCATCCTTTCCAGTGCTGTTGCAGTGCATACTTGGAGCATTGTGCGTCGAGCTCGATGTGATCGCACTTGTTGGCGGTGGTGGCTGCAAAGTTTGCAGTAACCTCTGTTGCTGTGTTGCTGTTGGCTGCTGCTGAGGTTGCTGTTGCTGATGCTGTTTCAACTGGGAATTCTTTTGTTGTGCATTCTTCATCTGCAGCTGCATTTGCAAAATTTGTTGTTGCTGATGCTGTTGAGCTTGTTGCATTTGAATCATATGCTGATGATGATGCATGAACTGCTGGTGATGTTGGGGATTGATCTTGGACATCTGCTGCAGGATATGTGGTGACATGCGATGCGGTGACTGGGATTGCTGTTGCTGCGGAGAACTGCCGTAGGCATTCGCACCGGGTGGACCGACTTTCATCGCAACGGGAGACTGGTTTTGCTGCATCATGTGCTGATCGAAAGCATTTGGTTTAATAGGTGATGCTTGATGATTCTTTGAAAGCTTGCTGTCTTTGTTCTCGGGCTGTTCGGGGATGACGTTCATGTTGCTAGTTGCGTTAATCATATTAGGAGTGACCACAGGATGAACGTTAGCTTTAGTCGCAGGAGTAAGCGCAGAGGATACTGTTGTAACTGTCATACGATTAAGTCCAGCAGCCATAACACTTGGGCTACTGGTTTGCGGTGGTGCTGTACTTGGAGGTGACATTAACTGCCTCTGTTGAAGGATCACATGTGGTTGTGGAGGCGTCGGCGAAGTTACAGGACTTGACTGCTGACGTATGTTACTTGCACCACGTTGCTGAACATTTGGACTATGCGGAGAGGGTACTCGAACACCACTTATAGACGGTGAAGGAGGTTGTTGCTGGGCCCGAGGTGAATGCATCTTGGGATCGGTAGTTGATCTCGGAGACACTACAACATTTATGGATGGATGAATAAAATGTGTTGGCTGTGAATCGGGAATACTAATTGTTGGCGGCTGAATGGTAAATTGCGGCCGAGCAATAAGTACCGATTGGGTGGTAGAAACGGACACTTTCGGAGCTTCTGGTATCGCTGTTGGGACACTAGCTGTCAGTGGTTGTATTTGGACCGGATTATCGATCTTAAGCACCGAAGGCGTTTGTGTCAGTGACTGTTGTAGAGGAGGTTGAAGAACAGTCTGAACTGGTTGCACAGCAGGTTGGTCCTTGGTTATCGTTGGTGGTTCGATTTTAGGAAGAAGAGGTTTCTTTGGTAGCTCCGATGATTTCTTTTCTTCGTTTTTCTTAGAATCTGTAACTTTAGTAATTACAGAAGGAGCTGTTGGCTGACTTGTCGATTTCTTTGGCTCTTTGGTCACTTTACTAGCTACCTCAGTTTCAGACTTTTTACCCTTCAACTGGTCGAAATCAACATCTGGAGTTTTAGGTCTTTCATCTTCAGGAGCCTCTTCAGTGTCGGTGTCAATTTGTAAATCTTGTTCCGATTGCGGTGTATCCGCTTTGATGTCGATATCTTCATTGCTAAGCGACTGAACAGCTTTTAACATCTCTTCAGCATCTTCTTCAGGGATCACTGCAGCTGATTGCTCTTCTTCGACAGTCTGCGATACTACCTCATCAATTGCTGTGGATTGTAAATCACAAGGATCATCGGTAAGGGAATAGTCGACAGTACTGGAATTTCCGAAACTCTCTCCAAGCAGAGCAGCAACAGCATCTTCGGTTTCTTCTTGAGATATAACCACACGTGACTTCTCTTCGATTTTTTCAAGATGTTTGGACGAATCAGGTGGACTTTGGACTGGAATCTTTTGCTCCACATCAACAATCGAATCAATCGCTGATGCTGTAAAGTCTGCCGAAATCGATTGAACAGCTGATTCGCTGATTTTCTCATCAAGTTCACGGTCAAATCCAGGAATAAAGTTCTCTGGCTTCTTCTTTGGTTCAAGCGGCGTTGACACGGCCGATTTTGTTGAAACCGTTGAAAGCTTCGAAGAAGGTGGAGTAGTAGAAGTCAAGTCAGTTGAAACTGGTGTGACTGTAGCCGAAATAAGTGTAGGTGTCTTGGGGATTGGACTTATTAAAGTATTCTCCCTTATCGGAGACCTTAAGAGAATTTCTGGAGATGACTTGGGCATACTTGAAGGTGGTACATCATCATCCAACAGACAGGGAAGACTTGGTGAAGGCTTACAAATTGGTGCTGAGTCTTTCAAATCGTCTTCAATGTCTATTGAAAGCTTGCTCGAGCATAATGTAGGCGGCGACATAATTGCTGACTCATCCATTTGCTGCTGCTGTTGCTGATGTTGTTGGGTATGGTGGTGTTCACGCCGTTGATGATGGCGTTCCTCTTTCGATCGTTTCTTTTTCTTCTTCTTTTCTTTGTTCTTATGATGATCCTGCTGTTGTGGCTGTAGCGACTGGTGGAGCAACTCTTTCTTTTCGGAAGTTGCTAACAAGGATTCAGATGGATTAATCTCCACACTGTTTTCGCCATCCGAGAATCGGAAAACGTCTGTCATATCACTACGGTATGTCGCAGCAGTTGAAGGTGTGGTCTCATCAGTCATTTTATTATCAGAATCTTCCATTAGTTGTGCTTCCAGCGCTCGGCCTGCTTCATCCAAGTCCACGCTATTATCATCCTCCACTTTTGCAGTAGTGGGTGTTGATATTGGTGTTTGGAGAGCTGCTAAGGCGTGTTGTTCACGACATTTCTCGCGTTCTTTGCGTTTTTTATCTCGCTTTTCTTTGCGATGTCGCTCCCGTTCAGCGTGCGTCGTACTCAAGTTGTTCAATGTCTTCTGCATATTTTCTTCGTTCTCTTCCACCGTGTGTGACTTTGGTGTAAGAGGTTCTGTTTTGTAGGGATTTATTGCAGCTGATACCACAGGACCACACTCGGCTTTGGTGTGAACAATAGGTTCACTGCCCGATAGCTGGGACTCTTCTTCGTCCGAAATTGGTCCAAAAATATATTCCATTTTTTCTTCAGTTCTCTTTTGATTTTGAGATGAAACGGCATTAATGGTAGGCGTCGTGTTTGCAGACGAGGGGTTATAACGCAAAAGATCACTAATTTTTGACTTCTTAGATTTCTTAAGCCTGTGACGTTCTTCTTTTGATAATACAGTGGATTTGTTAACACTACGAAACTTCTCTCGTTTCTTGTCTTTTCGATCCTTATGACGCTTCTTTTCACTTAATATTGTTGTTGGCGTAGCGGGAGTAGCAATATTGTTAACTTGTGTTGTTGTTGGTAGAGGTGTTCCACCTCCTACCGGAGACAGGGTCTCCTCTTTAAGTTTGTCAAAAAGATCCACCACTGCAACAGAGCTATTCGCTTCAAATTTCTCAGGATTGTCAATCTTTTCGATTTTGTCTGATACGTTCGCATCACTATCAAGGGGCAGAGGTGTCTTTTGCCTTTTCTTACTCTTTTTATGCCTCCTTCTGCCTTCGGGCGAGTAGTGGGAATCAAATATGGATTCTTTACTTTCAAGAGCGCTTTCAGAGTGAACATTATTATTGTCTGATTCGGTGATCATTTCAAAGAAGTCCTTGTTTTCCTTTTTAACCTCACACATAATAGATGCTGGTGGAGGAGCCAGGACATTTGGTTTTTCTTCTCTATCTTCGCCTTCGTCAATTTCGGTTTTAATTTTCTCTGTTTTGACTAAATTGTTAAGTTGTTCATCATCTTCTGAATGTTCTTTCTTAATATCAGTCTTGAACTTATGTTCCACGTCATCGGTGTCATTGTTTTCAAGTTTCACAGAAGCAGATGGTGTCTGATTTGGAGCATCTACATTTATGTCAGACGAATCTGATTCTATACGGGTTGCGCGTGAGTTCCGCTTTGAAGAAATCCTTCTACATAACGAACTCTTGTTGATAATATAGACACCGTTTTCAGAGCTATCATCGGCGTCACAAAGTTCATTCAGGCGCTTGCGATTGAATTTCAGTCGACGTGTATCCGAGTCGGTATCAGATATGTTATTACAGCCAGTTGCACTAACTCGGCGTTGAATTATTTCGCTTTCATCGGAGGAGCTTAAGAAGAGTCCACGGCTAGATAACAACTTGTAGCCGCCATACAGCTGTTGGCGATCTTCGAAATCTGAATCAGAATCTCCATCGTAGGACGTTGAAGGTTTCTTTTCTTCTCGTTTCGCTCGACACTGTTTAAGTTGAGAGAACTTCGCCTTGATTTTCTTCTCCTCTTCTTGCTTCTGCATATTTTTGCAAGAGCGGGCTTTCACTTTGTCATACATTGAGACGTAGGGTCCTTCGTCTGGGATGTCAAATATGGAATGCTTTTTAGATGTTTGTGCATCCGAATCCGAATCATTGGAATCAGTCAACATTAGGCGGCTAGTTGGTGTTGATTTATTGCGATGTGAGGATGACTTTTCTCCACCACTATTGCTACCACACGAAGATGAAGGCTTTGGCGGATGGTGCTGCTGATGACGATGATGAGAGTGTGAACCTTCATCAGAACGTGAAGACTTTCGGTCAAGATGACGAGTCGATGCATCGCATTGATCTTTCTTTTCTCGATCTTCGAAGTCTCCGATGCTGTGACGCTTCTTTTCGCGATGTTCACGTTTGCTCTTGTGTCTCTGGTGATGATGATGATGTTGCGACTGTTGCCTCTGATGGTCTTCATCCTCCGACGAGGCTGGACCAGTGTGCTGAGGTGTTTTAGGCGCCACATTTTCCGACTCTTCTGGGTGATTGTTGCTAAAAGAATGCTCTTCGTGTTTATCACTTATGTTGTTTGTAATGGGATCTTTGTCGTCCTTGCTATTGTGCTTTTTGAAACGGGACATAAGCATTGAAAAGGCGCCTGGATCATTCTTTTTGAACTTTTTCTCTTCGAACCCAGAATCTTTGCGGTATCGGTGCTCAATTGATGTCGCATCATTCAGCTGCTGGTGCTGGTGCTGCTGTTGCTGTTGTGGCTGCACCTTTTCATCGTTTGTATTTTTATGGGAAGACGAGGAAGACTTGTGATGTTTCTTTGAGTTGGGATCCTTCGAATCACGTCGATCACTGATTTTGTGATTGTTTATAAGGTTTGCAGAAGTTTCTGTAGACGATGTTATACGAACACGTTTAGCTGGATCTTCAGACGTATCCATACTATCTTGTGAACTAAGGCGACGCTTTGGCAAACGAATGGGAGAATTGCGCGAAGACTTGCGGCTACGATTTTTTTGTCCATCAGTAGATGGCAGTAGTATATCATCTCCGCTGTTCTCTTTATTGTGCTTGTCTTCGTAGTGCTGCATGTGGCGAAAGAATCGCTTCTCAAAGTCGAGGGTGTCTGCGGTGGTAAGATCACTTCCATCGGCACGAATGTGATTTTGTCGGTTCTCTTTTTCATTGCATTCGTTTGGAGGAGGGGCTGGCGTTGGAACTTCTTTTGGCGGTTCAAGAGGTAGAGCTGGTTGCTCACGTCGTTCTTGATCTTGGCGCTTTTGTTGCTGTTCACGATACATACGCTCGTGTTCTTCTCGATCTCGACGTTCACGATCTCTTCGTTCTTTGTCTTCACGCTCTTTCTTCTCACGCTCTTTTTGTTCACGCTCTTTCTGTTCACGTTCTTTCTGCTCCCGCTCTTTCTGTTCTCGCTCTTTTTGTTCACGCTCTTTTTGTTCACGTTCTTGCTTCTCGCGTCGGTCACGTTCTTCTCGCTCTTTTTCTTTTCGTTCAGCCTCTTCACGATCGCGACGTTCTCGCTCTTTACGCTCTTTCTCTTCGCGTTCACGCTGCTGCTGCTGTTGCTCTTCCCGTTCCTTTCTTTCTCTTTCTTCACGTTCTTTTTCTTCTCGCTCCCGTTGCTTCTTGAGCTCTTTTTCACGTCGATCCCTTTCTTTCTGCTGATGCTTTTCTTTCTCCTTTTCCAGTTTCTCGCGCTCCTGGCGCTGTTCCTTATCTTTTTCTTCGTGTTGCTGATGTTTCTGGTCTGACTTTTCACTATCTGCTGTCGTCGCAGAAGATGTTGCAGCAACTGACGATTCTTCAGCCGTAACAGACGAAACCGACGTAACCGAATGTTTTCTTCTCTCCGTCGACGATTCACTTTTCACTTTGTCACTTTTTGTCGAAGAGGATTTTTTGTCACTGTTTAATGAATCACTGCGATGGTTATGTTTGTAGCTTCTTTCGCTCTTTTCACAGCCTTTTCTACTACTGCTGGATGTCGACGTAGAATGTTTAACCTTTGGCATCGGCGCTGCTGTCACCGTATCATCATCAACACTGGAGCTATGATGTTGATGCTGTTTTTGACTGGATGATGTTGTCGAGTGGGAGGAACTGCTACCGGTCGTGGTTGTTTTAATTGTACCAATGTTTGTGCTGCCTGGAACTGAGGCGGATTTTACAAGAACCCTAGAGGGCTGAGCTACAGAATGTGTCAACGTTGGTGTTGACGTATTCACTAGCGTCGCCGTTGCTACCACTGTTGCCACTGGGACGGAAGACATCTTATCTCCAGGCAAACTCAAGCTTTTTGTTATAGAATTAGTCTTTGGTTTGGTTGGTGGTTGTGGCGTAACCGCAGCGGTATCTTGCTTGCCGCAGCTACTATGATCTGAGCTATTGGGCGAAGCACCACTAGCAGAACTAACCAACGGTGGGTGGCTGGGAAATGGATACTGCAAGCCCTTAGCAGGTTTAGGCGTTATAATAGTTGACTTTCCATCAGCCGAGGGCAAAATTTTGCTTCCATTCGGAGCCGTTGTACCACTCACAACGGGCGATGGTGATGGGCTATTATACGGTGACATCGAACCCTGAGGGCTGTTCATGGGTGATGAATTACCTAGCCGCTGAAGCACTGTCGCCGCTGTTACCGTAGCACTCTGCGGAACAACTGGAACCGTCTTATTGAGCGTTATGCAGCCAACAATAGGTGTTTTTGTTGCTGCCAAATTGGGAAGGGCTGGCGATGTTGATGCTGCAAGTACGGCCTTTGACAAATGCGACACTTCTGCTGGTTCGTACTTCTCGTTGATGTTCTTCAGCCGCTGCAAGTCATCGTCGAATATTGATTTTTTCGCTAGAACGGATTTCACTATATCAGAAGGCTTCATTTCCTTGACGTCTAGATCGAATAGCTTGTGTCGCGTGGGTGTGAATGAAGAACTGTTGCTGACAACACTATTCGGATGTTGATAGTGCGGGTAAGTGGCATGTTGTAACGGAAGGGACGAACTGTCAACTGAAGACGCTGAGGACGGCGTTGTCGACGCGGTCAGTTGGTTAAGACGTGAAGTAAGGCTACTGCCTCCCCCATTCCATTTCTCATAGAGTTCGTCCAGCGATTTGATGCGTTCTTCAAGCGTTGGACTCGAACTGCGTCTCGCTCCGGCATCTGAATCACTAGAGTTTGTACTTAGTGAACGTGATCGCAGGGAATTAGCCAATGATGAATCCGGTTGATGGTGCATTTGGGAGGAGGACAGATGATGCGGCGCATGCCCACCCGTTGTATTGTTATGTTGCTGTTGTTGTTGTTGATGATGGTGATGATGATGATGGTGGTGGTGCGGATGATGATGCAACGCCGATGACGAAGATGCTGTGGTGGATAATCTAGGGCCACCCAACAGCATCGAAGCAGGCGGACTTGACAGAGTACTACTAAGACTAGAATGATGGCCGCAGCTACTGTTTGACAGTAACGCCGGCCCCGAATTTGCAGAAGAAGAAGAAGAACTTGAATTTATTAAGCTATTACTAGGATTACTATTACTATGATTTGCCGCTGCTGTCGCCGCCCCTAACGATGATGATAAAGCTCCCGCAATAGAGGACGTTGAGGAAGCGTACATCTGATTGGTGGCGGCCATTCGATACTGTTGAAAAAATGGTATGCCAAATTTTGGCAGCGGTAAAATCATCGGCTCGTGCGGCCGATCGCGTGGTATTCGTCGCGGTTCACTGGGTACTGGAATTTCGGGTCGCTCATCGCATAACGGAGTGCCGGGCCTTGAGCCGTCCGCACTTTCACCACCGGACGCTTCATGCGAGTGATGGGAATGTAATTGATGACCGCGACCTCTTGAAGTGTGGTATTCGTGGTTAGCATCGTTAAGCGTGTTTGTTGTTGTTGATGATGATGATGATGACGCACCTGGTGCTCCACCACTTGCCGTCGTGGAAGAGGATTGCGCACCACCAAGTACACCACCCGCCATAAGGCTACTACTGCCCACAACTCTTCGTCTTTTGCAGGCTATCGATGAATTCATTGTTAGAACTGATGCCGAGGAGCTCGATGTGCTAGAGGAGTTAAGAGTTGAGTTGTGCGTGTGCGTGTGATCGCTGCTGCCAGCAGAACGCGCAGTTGCAGCCAACGATGATATTTCAATGGACGGTCGTCGGCTACTATTACTGCTATTCGATAGCTGTTGCTGCAGCTGTTGATGATGGTGGTGATGCAGCAATGGAGGTGGAGGCTGTTGTGTTTGCTGTTGCTGCTGTTGTTGTTGTGAACCATACTTAAGACTATTGCATTCTGATAATCTACGGACTTCAACGCCGCCACACATGCTGGTTTTCCGGTGAGGATGAGGGTGCGGATGTTGTTGTGGTTGCTGTTGTTGTTGCTGTTGCTGTTGTTGTTGTTGTTGCTGCTGCTGTTGCTGCATTACTGCTGAACTATTTGTATCAGTGCTTAAAACATCACAGTTGGAATCACCGATTAAGGCCGGTGGCTGTACACTACTACTATTGGTGTTGCTGATGCTGGTACCATCAATTGAATGCGACTGCGGCTGTAATGAAAAATAGAAGAAAAAAAAAACATTATTAGCTAAAAATTAATTGGATTTAAATTTTGAGAAATAAATTACAAGCGTGTGGGCTTCAAAATAAACGAAAAAAAAAATGTAATAATTGAATGGGACTTCAAAAAGCCATAGACTTATCGTAAATAGTTGTGATTTAAGTTTACTTCCTTGTAAGCGTGAGAAAAAATAATAACTAGTTCGAAAATAAATGTTTTCTATGTTAGAAACTACATGGACATTGATATTGATTGTATGAGGAACCAATATTTTGGTATCATCATTGCCCCATGAAAGGATGTTCAGATTTGAGATTCGTGATTGATTGGTTGAGCTGTGTTCACACGAAAGCATTTCCCATATAAGAAATTCATAAGAAAAGAAGCTTGCGATAAAATTCAACAGCTAACTGATGACTAGCACAAGTACGCAGCGAGTGAACCGATCACCGATGAAAAACAAGCACAAGAACCTGCAACCTTGGAAGATTTTTATGCAAGGCCACTTCTTGGTAGACAAAAAAGAAGTGCAGGAAATAAATGTAGGGATCAGTATGAACCTGAAGTATATTGTAGTCACGCAAAAATGTGTACTCTGTAAAAAGCAACACCGAAAAGCCCTAAAGCTATTCCTTGCAGAGCCAAATTTAGAGAGCGCTCTATATCACTGCAACTAGCACATACTTGGCAAATAGCTGGACATAATGTTTTCTGGACAACATAATGTCTATTTGAGACATAAATTAAATTTTAAAGTGCTTTGACTTCACATCCACACTTCCATGCTGTGACGGTTGGTTTCCATAATGCACTACAGCAGTAGCTGAGTAATGTATCCTGGAGGTTAGCCAAGTAATGTTTATAGTTATATATCTCTTGGAATCAGTTAAGACATAAAAGCATGACCACCGTCTCAGCAAAACTTAGAATTTCGTGGCAAAAATTCTAGAAAATGCAATTATTGCAGTTTTTAGTGACAAAGGAGATTTTACAAACAAATCCAAAGCACACCAGCGTTATGTTTTGTCTTCAGACATAGAAAGTACTTATATCGAGAGGACTTGTGTACATTTTCTGATATCAATATGACAAAGCTCATCAGCCGTTAAATGGAATATCAAAATCTTCAGTTGAGATCATACCAATATGCACCAGAAAAAGAGAACGACGCAGGGCCATCACGTTTTTTACTTTTTTAATTGTTCAAAATTATCGACGACTTTATAATGCCCCCCGATTTTTTTAATTTGGCCACAGTAAGCGCGTCGATCGAAATTGTTTGGAATAGTCAAACTTCGTGCACAGCGAATGCAAAGTTTTAAAATTGACAGAACCCCCTTTTTGTGTAGTTGCTTTGTGATGCATTTTTGAGATTTGGGCGACCAATAATTTAGGCTTTAGCCCGCGGTAAAGAAGAATTCTGAGATAAAAAAGGTGCACAAGAACACAAACTATAATAATCAAAGTACTATTCAGTTCTACTGTAGTCATGCAAATATAATTTTGAAAACTAGAAAAATCTGAAAATAAAAATAAACGTAAAAATGTTTCAAGGAATAATTGTAAACGGCACAAAAGTTCTGACTTAAAGTATTAATTTGTAAATAATAAATTTTCGTTTTGTTAGTAAATTAATTATTAAATAATAAAAACAAGCAAAGCAGAAAAATAAAAGTATAATTTTGCGAGTTCTTTTTTATAAAACAACCTTTCTACTATCAGCCTCTTAACTAATAACATTCATTCGCATAGACATAAAAAATAAAAATAAAAAAAGCCTTACAAATTGAAAGGAACTCACCAATCCGATTAATGTGTGATGATGATTGTGGTGATGCGAAGACGATGAATGATCGAACTTCATACGTTTCTTAGGGCTAACTAACTCATCACCACTGGACGGGCATTCTTCTAGTTGTTCCAGCAGATGGGAACGTTCCTTTTGTAAATTTCGTATATCACCTGTGAATGGAAAAATATTATTTAGTTTTTCAAATTTACCTTGAGACGATCCACTTTCACGCGTCGTACCTTTTTGCTTTCCAGGACTTTTGTCGCAACGACGTCGTCCATTATTAGAATTACTAATATCAAACATATCGATTGTGTTACTGGTGCCTGTAGCTCCAGCAATGCTAACAGTACTGCTGAGGTTAACGCCACCAACAACGCCTCCACCACCGCCACCACACAGTCGCGACAGAGGCGAGTCTGATCGCTGTGGATACCCACTGCAATGTTGACCCGCCGGTGTCGCATCCTCGTCGTGTGAAGCAGCCGAACCTTGGCTGTATTCGTCGTAACTACGAAATCTACGCTCCGACGACAAGTATTCATAATCACCGGTATTGTGGCGGGAACTTCTGGATCTTGCACCTCGAGGTGTTGTGCTGCCTGCAGCTGGAAGTACACCAGCTACAACTGCTGGCAAAACTCCTACGGACGTGATCACACCAGAACTGGCTAAGCCGCTGCTGCTCGA
Organism: Platycheirus albimanus; assembly: GCA_916050605.2. Classification (NCBI taxonomy): domain Eukaryota; kingdom Metazoa; phylum Arthropoda; class Insecta; order Diptera; family Syrphidae; genus Platycheirus; species Platycheirus albimanus. The sequence goes on along the minus strand of OU696698.1, from coordinate 22,832,716 downwards.
TGATGATGCACCACCTAAAACAGCTACATTACCACTGCTTACTCCACCTATTGGCAGAGTTGAAGAGCCAACCACTGATTGAAGACTACTGCTGCCTGTGGAACCACCCGCACTACTCGATAGTGCTGTTGATAGATTGTTTGGCGAACAGTTCCCGCTGGAATTTTGATGACGACTAAATGAAGACGCCCGTGATCGCGACGATTGTGAATCGTACCGATTAAAACGGCTTCCAGCTGGAATTAAAGAAATCAAAATAAATTGAAACATCCCTCCCATACCTAATGGTTCTTTTTAGTTATTTACCTGTAGATTGTTTTTCTAGCTTCTCGTAGAATGCCTCTTGGCATTCTCGGGAGGCAAAGTCCACCTGCAGCTTGCGACCTCGCATCGTTGTGCCACGCATTTCTTTCACAGCCGTTTGCGCATATTGGATCTGATCGAACATGACGAGGGCCAATTGACGCACTCGATCAATAATCACCTTTGAAACGGATCCATACCGTGAGAACTGCCCCATGAGATGGCTTTCGCTGACATTGTCCGCTACACCATCGATCCACACACAGTTTGTTGGCATAGATTTACCAAACCCCAATTTTATCCGATTATTGCCCAGATGTTCCCCATCCATTTTACGCATTGCCTTTACGACAGACAGAATATCTGAGTATTGGCAGAAAGCGTACGCATTCATTCCCTGCTTTTTGATGTCGATTTCAATGATTTCACCAAAGCAATCGAACTGAGCCCGCAGTTCACTTGCTGTAATGTCCTTCTCAAGGTTACCAATGAAAAGGGTGCGTGTCGACTTTGGGTGGTATTCGTCCAGTTCAGCTTCGTACGGTCGAAACTCGTTATCGTCAACATCATAACCCTGATAGGGTTCCACTTCGATTTTACAGCCGAAAAATAGTTTGTCGTGTGAGACCTCGAGGGCTTTATCGACGTCGTCGGGTTTCTTGAAACAAACTAACGCATAACGCTCTGAGTTTTGGCCGACCACCTTTACCCAGGTTACTTTGCCATGCTTTTTGTACTCATGGAAGAGACCATCCTTAAGGGATGTATCCGAGGAACGGGCCGGTAAATTTCGAACACGTATTGCCAGCGGCCGGTTATCTTCGGAATGCACAACAGGATTACCACTGCCTCCGCCACTACCGCCACTGGATGTTGACGATGATGACGCTGCCGTGCTGTTACCTAAAATAATACAGTTGCAAGATGATGGCAGATTAAGAATCTGATTGGGAAAACAAACAAAAAAAACAGAAGCAAAATATGACTTACGTTTTCCTTGGCCAGGCGCCGAAACAGCCGATTGTAGATTTCTCGTACGAGTCGGAGGTTGCTCACTGCCTGACACCGGACTGGACGCATGTGAATTACCCGACGAACTATGCGTCGAACTATAGCTGCTTGGACTACGTGAATGTGATCTACTTGACGCCGTACTGCCGCCATCACCACGCCCATCATTATGATTCTGGCTGTGATTGCTGCTTCCACTGCTATTCCCTCGATCTACTAGGTGACAACTATGACTACTATTTGCTGATGCTGCCGTTGTGCTGTTGTTAAACGACGACGAGGAGGAGGGGATGTGGCCAATGTTTAAAACACCGCCACTACTACTTGTATTATTATTATTACTAGTGCTGCTGCTTGGGGCAGCGATGATTGTACTACCACTATTACAACTACTACTACTACTTGCGCTACTATTGACGCCCGCTGAAGCTGCTGCCGCAACAACAGCCGCTGCAACCGCCGATGTTAAATTATGTATGCTACCGCCGCCACATGGCGACTCAGAGCCACATCGGGATTTTTTACTTTTACTCTTTAAGATTTGTAAATCATTGTTGTAGCTATTGGTAGCACCACTACCACCTATACTGCAATTACTGCTGTTACTGTTTGTGTCTGGTTGAACAACAGCACTGGCTACGTTGCCGTAGACAGTTCTTGAAGCGGCGGGTGATTGAGATGACGAGGAACCGGCGACGGTAGACAATAGGGTCGCAGAGCTCGGCGCAGAAGATAAGTTTGGTAGATTGCTGCTGCCGCTGCTGCTTCCACTGTTTCCACCATTGTTGCCTGGACTTGTGTCGTACCATGACGGCACTCTATGGTGGCCCACTGATGAGGGTGACGGTCTGCAAATGAAAGAAAAACAAAAAAAATTCCATACAAAAAAACAGTTAAGCCAATTTTTAGGTACAACATCAAAAAAGCTACATTATTTTTACCAACTCCAACACTGTAAGGAGTAAGAAGTAAACAGATTCTGGCAGAATTGTTTTCAAAGGAAAGTTAGAACACAAAATAAATCAACGTTTGACCACTGGTCCATTGTATTCATCTTCCTTGGAATACTGCTTCTTGGCACCATCCATTGATCTATGTTACCTTAGCCTCCAGAGGCAATGGCTGTTGGAACATCGATATAAATGAGGGAAATAATATTTTAACTTCGCGCTTCCAAGTAAGTTCACAACACAATTAATGAAAAAATTTAATCAATCCATCAGAAACATACAAAGCACAAACAGATACCGCGCCATCTTGTTTATAAAAGAATCCTTGTTACTGGAACAGTTCCTTGCAATTTGGTTTTGTCGAAACTTATTCAAACTTTTCACCTCAAATAGATACATTTAAAAATCGAGACTAATCACTATAAGGGAACATCTACGCAAGATGAACATCATTTTAGAAGATTTTTCTGATAAGTGCTATAATCGACCTAGATGAGGTTTATTAAGAGCCCTAATAAGCTAAGGAGTAGAAGCTAACGTAGACTTTTCAAATACCCAATATCAGCTCAAAATGGACTTGAGCTTCAGTTTCCAGTCTCTAGTTGGCAAGTCCAGCCATAGCTTAGCTTAGCTGCTACATTTTGAATCCAATCAGAGTTTTTGTTTGACTATGGAGCCCGGGAAACCGTAGGCTACGCCCTAAAGATTCAAGCAACAATTACAGCAAAAAAACTGCAGTTCAAAAGAATTTCAAAGTTCCAAGACATTGCAATTAGAAAGCTTTATTCGCCTTAAATTGACAACATCACTTGTGCCTTCCAAATTGAAAATTAAAATACACAAGGGTTCGATATGCAAGAACGTCTTCGATGGGCCGGCATTCAAAGGGAAACAATCTTGTCAATGTTGAAATAATAAGCTTTAGATCGAAGATGTGTTCCCTATGCCGTAATAAAGATGTGAAGGATGTTCAGGACGCTATTCTCAAACAAGAACTAATTATGATATTTTTGTGGGTGTTCCAACACAAATGAATGTCATAATGAGCACTAATTTGTATTATTGAACAGCTTTTTCAAAATCGATTGGACTTGACTCACTGTAGCAGTTGATTGATCTCTTAAATGTTCGTGTGCACTCCTTCAAGTCCAGATATTCACTTCAACCAGATCCATCTAGCAATATAAGAGAAATAAGAAAATATTGTCGCGATTGGAGTTAATTGGTTAACACTCAGGCAGGCACACTCAGAATTTTCTTGAAAAAAAGCAAGAAAAGCATTTTTGTTATAAGAAAACACCGTATTATTTTCAAAATAGAAAAGAGAGCGATTAAGATTTTAAATTGAACACACTGTTTCTTCACAAACTTGTGAAATATTGAGTGTAAAATTATGTTAGTTTGTTATTTGTTCGAATATCATGTTTTGAAATTAATTGAAAACACTCTCAATCATTCCTGAGCCTGAACTGCTAACCAGTATACACTTCTTCATGACAAGCTTAGTCTCAATGGATAACATGGATCCCCGAGGAAACTCAAAAATATTCGTAGATTGCTCGGGAACCGCCCTAGAATCGATACTTAGAAGCAGAACAATAAAAATGTCATTTCGATCAAATCTATATCAAAATGGAGCAAGTTTATAAAAGAAAAGCAAACCCTGGCTTTTAAACAAACTACAAGATTCGTTTAACTACCTTCTTGAATCTGCTTCTCATCTAAATAATATCAAGAGATAACATTAAGAAAAGATTTTCGGATCACAATCAAATCAATGTGTTTAAGTTAACATCTTACAGAAAACAATGGAATCCTCTCCTATTTGTCTAGCTCTTGAAATGTCTGTTGTAATCAACATAGGTACCAAAAAAGCCTTAACTCTTTCCCGATTCAGTCAGGTATGGAAACATAAAAGGTGGATAACAAGAATCATCTTGGTTTCTGGCAAGCGAATGGCGTTAACTGTTTTGCAAGCCCTACTGAAATAAATAGACTTCCAGGAAGTTGTGCCCCATTCTACATTATTAGAAGAGCATTGAATTTGGAAAGATGTGAATGTGATAATTAAGTTCAGATTAATGACGATGAAAATGAAATGGGGCTGTAAATAATGTGATTGCATTCATCAACGTTTCATCTTGAGGTATTGATGGAGGCCTTTTATACAATGTATCTTCTAAGGTGAGGTAATTAAGGATAAGCCTGTTCTATCTATGACAGACACCTAGGTATAGTGAAGATAAAGGAGTTTTACTTAAAATACCAACGGATGTATGCGTTGGAATAGACCTCTCAGAATTTATAGCGGAAGCTCGGTTTTAAAGCGAGAAATAAGATCGTTTCATGACCTTCCCACATTCCTCGTGTAGTTGACTGTTAACTAAACGAGATACACCCTACTCCTTGAAAAGGGGCATAGGTACAATCATAACAAAAAAAAAGGTAGGAATATTATTTGTTTTATTGAACAAAAAAAAATAATGAAAACAGACATTGAAGTGTGAAATTTAAAGAAAATATTAGACTCACCTATCGATTATCGAACTATATGGACCATTTCTGTATAGTCTATCCCTAGTACGCCCCCGGCTATCACCAGACGAAGAATGATAATTAACATTTGGTCGTCTAATATATTGTTCTGTATCAGTAACTAATCTCGAACTGCGTTCATAGTAGCTACTGCTACGCTGTTCGAAATTCGGTGGTGATACGTCTTCTGTGGACCTGTAAGAGATCAAATAAACAGTACGTAAGCATTTATAAAATCACAGGCTCGGCTGTAATAATGTTTTTTTTTATAATTTGTTCTTTCTTTTAATCAATTTGGAATACCTTTTCATTTTGAAAGAAGAATATTTTTATATGAATGTTTATTAAAATTAATGTTCTAACAATGGGTTTTTCTGTTTTGTATCTCATCCCACAGTCACTTTAATATGTTCAAGATCACTTCAACACGAATCTATACATTTTTATATTTAGATATTCCTCCAAATCATTGCTAAATGTTTTTTTTGTACGCTCCCTCGATTAGCTAGATGTGGAGAAAAAAAAAAATTAACAAAACCGCAGTTTTATATGAGATTTCAATCGTTTTACCACGCGTGTGGTAAAACAAATGTTTGGAACATTTTCACAGGCGTAATCAATTTTCCATTTTCCTTCCACTTTCCACACGATTTTAAAGTAAAATAAAAATAAACAAAAATGCTCGTGGCGTCAAATAAAGAGACCCAAATGATGATGAAATTTTTTTTCTCTATTCGAAGACGAAGAAAAACTAAAACTTAAATATAAACAACACAAAATTATGCAACGAAATGATCTTAGAAAGGATCAACACTATTTATTAACTTTGAATAGATAAACTCAGTATTTTATTGAAACTGAAACTTATAAACCAACTTTTTATTTGAATATAAATTGAATTATGTTTTATAAAAAATAAAATATCAATTTTTTTGTTTTCGCTTTCGAAATGAAATGTCAAGGTAAAAAAAATGGCGTCAAATGCATTTCTAGGGCGAAAATATTTTGACAGTTCACTTTTTGTTTGTAATGTACTAGATTTTTCAATCCAGCGAAATTAAGGACTGGGTGACACTGAGCTGGTAAATAAATAAAATAAAATACATTTTGATATTATCAAAATTCGATTTGAAAATTTTGTATTTTAAAGTGGAAATGAAATAATGTGGATTTACATGAGTAAGAGGATTATTTTAAATGTTATTTCAAATGGACAACAGATAAAGATCATTTTCTTAAATGAAAACGTAAATTTGTTCGTATGCAGGTAGTCATCGTAGATTGTCGTTTACAAATAAAATGAGCTATTTCGGGGCGGGGAAAAAATACTGATTATAAAACTCTATTAATCAATAGTTAGAAGAATAATAGTTTAAGATATTTCGTTCTTTTAAAATTATATTTGACCAGGTGGTGTTAATGGATTTAATGTATCCATCTTTAATCTTTTAAATTTAAGAAATTGTGCGTATGCATTTGAAAAAAGTAAATCATAAACTCAGGAGACAATTTTAAATTAAAGAGTTAAAGTAAGTAGGTATCCCTTCAAGGTAGTTGTAAGGTTTTTGAGTTTTTCCTAGACTCTAAGGTCAAATCAATTTTATGTCGTTTTAGAGTTTCGTAACTTGCGAGTTTGTAATAAATATTTAAAGGAAAAAGCATTAATTATTTAATTGGTATCTTTATAAACTGTGTAAGTATGAAGACTAGATATTTATTCGATATTTAAGTCCTTAAAACCCATCTCAAAATAAAATTTAGCTTTGTTTAATTGATTGTAAATAAAATACCACAATGTTTTTTTTCCAGAATTCAACAAAAAATTAACGTGTTTCGTGATATTACGCAATTTTTGTTTGTATCTGTTCTCAGCATAAAAGTCACTCAGAAAAACCCTATAAGTATTTGTGCTTAACGTGCTTTCCAAGAATAAAGTAAGCCAAAGGTATAAAAATGTAAAACAAAATCCCTAGGCATTCATTTTACACTGGGAAAATTGGGTCAAAATAAAAGTTGATAAGGAAAAGTTTATTTATAAGAAGCACCTATGTAAATACAAACTGAAAAGTTTTATATAAAGTTGTCCTTCCATAGTAATTATTGCTTCGGGAAATAATTTTAAATGTGTACGAAAAGGCTTTCTGATTTAAGTCTCTAATTGAATATCATGTAGTATATTGTATATATGTTACACCCAATTATATGAGGCGTTTGGGGTTCATTTCATATTTTTCTCTCAAAGTTGAAAAAGCACTAAATGAGTCTACCAAATTGTTTACACAAATATAGGTGTATCAACTCAGGCTAAAAATTGTCACGGAAGTATAAAATTCAAAACGAACCTGAAAAAAAAACTATGCAACAAATATTTCGTGAGAGGTTAACACGAACAACATGAATATAATTTTCTTTTTATTTAGATTTGGAAAATCGAAAACGTTGTGTCTGGTTATTTTAAGGGGTAAAACATAATCAGATCAGACACAAATATATAATTATAAAGAAAAGCCAAACGAACAAGGGGCGATTACTCTACCACCGTTACCTTTGTTAACCAAGCCATTGATTGCATTAGGCAACAAAACAAGCAACCTTAACACGACTAGGACAAAAGATTTAAGAAAATTTATACCTGACCCTTTGGTTCGGGACAATAGACACACCTTTATTTTTTAATTTTTAATATTCTTTTATTATTGTTCTACCAACCCTAGCGTTATATTTTCACTAGAGCGAACAGAATGTGTTTGTGAAACTATTTTGTTTGACTTCAATATAGCATTAAAGATGAAAGTAGTAAACACCAAATGCCACCATTTCGGCTGAATGTCAAATTAAATAAAAAACTGTCAGTGTAAAGGGCCTCAAATTTGATTGCTATTGTGTTCAATTGTTTAGAGAGAACGTTAAAGAACTATCCCCCAATTCTATCGTTATTAAATATAATTATTCAAAACGAAGATGACCCTGATCGGCAAAAGACAAAACGCAACTTATTAACAACTTTCTGCATAGCCTAGGTACCCAACCTACCTACTTTTCTGTTCACTTGAAGTATGTGACTGTAATAAAATATTTTGTTTTTTCTAAAATTTTACCTTCGGCTAGGTTGGTGCCATCTAAATATCAACACAACTTTAAAATATTATTTAGCAATAGAGATAGCAATAGCAAAATAAAACAAATAGCAAAGCACTCAAACAAATGTGAATGACTCTGTAATGATGTCAAGTTGACTTTGTTTCTAGTTTTTTTTTTATTATTATTATTCTATCGCATTTTCTTTTTCTTCTTCGTTGATGTACAGTTTTCTTGGGTGCAATATGTAGACATGTGGACGTTGACGAGGTTACCTATTCACAACGAAAATTGGTTCTAATATAAAAATGTTAAAACCAGTAGGTTTATTACAAATAATATAAAGTAATTGCGTAAAGTAATAAATTGCATTTAACATGAAGTGAGTGTTTTAAGTGGGATTAAAGTATTTTTGAACTAACTTATTGCGTAAGAATAAAATTTGCAGAATTTTAAAATCTAAATTTTAGGCAATGGGCTTACTAAGTACAATTTTTATATCGTAACAACTGCTTACTGTTTGCTCGAAAAGTTCCCTTTAATGGTTTCTAACTTTTATTTTATCGTTAAAGATAGGTTAAATAAAAAAAAAATACATAATACGAATACAAAGTACTTAAACTCAACATTTAAATTTAATTTAAAACAGACAGAGAGAGATGGAAAGCATTTGCATTAGCTAAACACAGAAAAGCTTTCTTTTTTTTTGGTATTGGGTTTTTGTAGGTATTTGTCTTATTCAAAAAATATAATTGCATTAGCTCAGAAACTGACCGACAGATAAGAGTTCTCTTGCAAACGCTGCAGTCCTGCAACTGAAACATACATAAGTTGAATGCAATTCATTTGCGAATTCAAAGAGTGCACTATTGTAAAGAAGACTTATAAACTTACCCAGTGAAAGAAATTACAACCTATTTGCGAATAAATGCATCATATTAAACAAATATGCTTTCAGTTTGCAAATATGGTAATATAAGCTGCATTTTGTTCTTGCTTATGGATGCTCTAGAATATTAAATTACTTAAAATGTGAGGTTTTTTCTAGCTGATTTTTTTCGTATGACGGTATAATAGAAACCTCCTACCTAATATGTACCTACGAAGAATTTCATGTCCTTTAAGGTATTTGTGCAGTGGTATGCACTTTCTGCATCAATATTTAAGCAACAAAATAAAAAATCGCATGTGTATAGTATGTATGAGCTGTGGAAAACAAGATATTTAATTTAACCCAATCCACGCAAAATATTCTACTTCCTTTTGATGTGAGTTCGACGGTTTGATGAATAAAACAAAATAAAATATGTAATAAGGCATTATCCAAAACAAATTTGAAACATCCTCCATGAAGAGAGAATATGTTATCAACTCACGAAAAACTAGTAAACCATTCAATCAAAAGCAATAAATGTCATGTATGTTAACTTACTGTCACCTTAATGTCAAATATCTTTGAACAATACCTCTGTTCGCGTACCCAAATGAAACAGTTTGCATTCGATTTCATACGTTTACATTAACACAAAAAGCGTTCGCGTACTGAGAGATGAACGAAAGAAAATAACAGCTGTTTTACTCTTTCGTTCATTTATTTACAAGTTTTTACCCACTGAAATTTCATCTGGTAAAAACTTGAACTCTGTCAAAATCGAATGACGTAAGCATTTGTTGTTGCAGATGACCCTTACCGCGAAGAGCTAACCAATCAAAAAATTCGAATTTGACGTTTTTCAAGTTTTTACACAAAAAGTGTTCGTGTACTTTTCGGTAAGTGAGAGAGATTTTTCTCTCATTTGAGAAATTTTGACAGTTTTCATTTTTTGGCACAAAAAGTACGCGAACAGACATAATAATTGGCAAGACAGAGACCTGCAATTAGTAAGTTACCGAAATATTTAATTTGTACAAAGTAAAGCCATGTTAACTGGGGGATAATTTTACTTGGAACATGTCGGTTATCATCTGTCAAAGTATTAATTTGAAATTGACTTATAACCATTCTGACTGAATACAAAAACATATCGTTTTAACATATCTGATTTTCATGCATGCAGGAAAAGTTTGAATATAATAGGATTTACAACAACTATTGTAAAGTAAATTATCCTTGTTTTAAGACGAAAAAATAAATTTTGTTTTAATATGAATTCCATTTTGTTTAAATACATAAATGGCATCACTGACAACATTACAGAGCAGCAAAAAAATGCAGCAGCTTCGACAGTAACAACCACTTTATGTGTATCTGCAGCATGCACTGCACATGCATATACCGAACAAATACAATACCTTCTGTGCATATTTTTTCTGTAGAGAACTATCTGTGGGAATCCAAAAAGCTCGGCCTACTTTTTCATTTAATTTTTTTTTTGTCATGGTTTTTTTTTTTTTTTTGCTCATTTGAGTGCAAAATTTTCTCGTTGGTTGCTAGCACTAGTGCTTGCATGCAGTTTTGTGATGTCTCTGTATATCTAAGTTGCCACTATATATATGACTGCTGCACTATCACGATGCAATTTGTGTTTTATTTTTATTTTTATTTTTCACTGCATGACGTTTTAACGTTTAAAACGCCTGCAGGCAATTGAAGCTACCGAAGTGCTGCACACATGGTTGGGGTTGTGTTGAAGCGTATAACAAGTTATGGCTTGGTAGGAGCTTATAATGAATTAGACATCTTAAAAATATATATGTATATACATACGAGTATGTTTAGAAAAAAATCCTTTTAGATGAGATCGTAATGTGTATGTGCATGTGCACTGTGCAGCAACAAAGCTTAGACGAAAGGTCACAAAGTTGCTCAAATGCGTTTCGTTTGAAAATGTCACAGAAAGAATGGAGGAAGGGGGGAGGTTAAAGAATTTCATTGCAAGTGCTTTACTTTTTTTTTATAGTTGAGGTAAAATTTGTATGTTGGAACGAGATGCCAAGACTACAAGACAACTAACAAACTATAGGAGGTGGATGAGAATTTTCTGAAGTTATACCTGCGAACGCCAAAAAGTCGTGATTAGTTTTGCTTTGATGAACTTTTCGATAATAAATACAACACTCAATACATACAAGTCAACTAAGAACAACAATAAAAATCTATAAAAATGAACAGTTAAACAGAATTGCTGCTCCTCTTGATATAAAAAAGATTAATCTGGGATATATTTAAAACAAAGCCAAAACTTTGAAAATTCACTATGATAGTTGATAACAATTTAATAATTTGACAGCAAACAACATAATTTATAAGTATGAACGTGGTTTAAGAAAGGAATTTCAAGCATTTGACACAAATATTGTACCGGAGTCTCTGTTAGCGAAAGTTGAGTGCTGACTCAGAATAGTAATCTGGTACAATTATCAGTTTAAAGCCACCTTAACACTGCAGATTTTTCTTTTAGCTACTGATTTAAGCGAAACTGGTGGCAAAAACATGGATTTAACCACGCAAGTAGCTACTCAACCGTAATTTGCAGGTTAAATACCACAAAATAAGCAATAAATATGGATTCTAAATATTAACTGCTATGATTTGCAAGTTGCAAGTTCCGGCAGCGTACAACAAAAAGTTTTCAAATAAAAACTTTTCTTGTCAATAAAAAGTCGATCTGATTGATTTCCTGGACAGTAAACTTTTATAATACGTCAGCATGAAAATTAAATTCCTTTTTCATGACAATCAATCAATTTATTTTGTTAACGTATGTACCTAAATCAAATTCGAAATTTGTAAGTATCAATATTTCATTACGATCTACCCACCTATCTACCTAAATCATTCGAAAAAAAGGAACAACGTTCATTAAATTTAATTCAAACTTAAAATCGTTGCAATTAGTCAGAACAATACTGAAATTTACCCAGCTAATTCGTAATTATTTTGTGCAATTAGATTGTAATTGCCTTTCTTCCCCTTTTCAGTCACTGTACACTGTGTATACGAGGAAAAATGTTATGTAAAAAGCTATAAGGTTACATGATTTAACAATTAGCTAATCAACTATATGTAATCTTAAAACATGTTTTAATGTTAAAGAAGGATTTTATAAAAATAAATTAAAAAAAAAAACTATCATAAGGTGTCATTAAATTTTAGCAATCACCATGTACTTTTTTAAAAGCCTTTAATCTCCCAGAAACACACTTTCAAGTGGAAAAAAGGACAGCTAGGCAGATAAAAATCCAATGTAACAGCAGTTCGGCTTTAAAAGGATCTATTAAAAGTGGGAAAAAGTAACTAAAAAAAACAAAACCCCTACAGCCCACATCAGCAGCAAGCAGCTAGCAGCTAGCAGCAGCAGCAGTAACCACTACCATACCACGGCTGTCTCATTATATGAGAAATCGCAATTCGCAATTTAAAGCTTCCCTCTCGCTGCTACCCTGGGTAAGCTACAAAACGCAAATATATACACCGTCATAGGTACTCGTTTGTTGTATCCATGAGGCAAGCAAGGATCAGGGAAAAGTTTAAAGGAGAAATGAAAACAAAAACGGCTCTGTTAACGTAAAAAATCAATTCAGCTATGTACAAAAAAGACCGGGCCGGGCCGTGAGAGAGAGAGAGAACAGACTCAAGCTCTTGCTGCTCCGCCTGGTGGTGCATATACAGCGAGCAGTTCATTTTTCACCAGACCCAGAGTTTTATCCGGTATAGGTACTATTAAAGTAATGGGATACAAAGTTTTCACTCCCAAAAACCACTGCAAAGTATTTTATGTTTGATGTGCACCTCCCAAAGGCGGTGGTGATGGGGTTGACTGCTGGTTTCTTTATTGTCTTGCTCCAAAAAAAAAAAACCCTTATCCAAAATTTATTACCACCCCTCGAAGCTCGAAGTGTATATAGTTACTTCCTTCCATTACTTTGGCCGATGGATGGGTTTACATTACTGTGACAGAGTATTTTATGTGCGCAATTGTTTTCTCCAACTGAAGCTGGATACCCCACATAAGTTATGTAGAAACAACCAGCCCCTTTCTATCTGCAGAACCTTTAAATGTATGTTTTATATACAAGAGCCCCTTAAATTGGGGGTATTTTGCTATAGTACAGCATATTACCCCAGCTTTAGATTTGGTTCATTCATTTTCAAAGTATGTATGTAAATTGTATACATAAATTCCATATATCCTTCTGATGGAGAAGAACGTCCTTGTCTGAGGTTAAACCAACACTATTGCAGAAAAATTTTAAGTCTCTCCGTGTTGGTGGGGTTGTCGTGGAAGTGGAAATGGCAAATGACCTCTACTTTACCATACTAGTCATCTGCCTCATAAGCTGATAGAATTTTCCGGGAAATGGTGAAAAAAGAGGAAATTCAATATTATTCATGAGTAAGCTATGTATGTACTGCATTGTGTACATAACTCCGTATCTATATATAAAATATATACATATGTATATCTAAAGCAGCAATTTGTGAAATGTATTTGTGCTGAGGTTGTATTTTGCTTGCATCAACGGTGTATCCAACAGTCCTCATGTGTCATCATCTGTTAAATTTGTGTTTTTGTTCCATATTGAAGAAGATGGGTCCTCGGAGACAGTATACCCTCAAAGTTTGATAAGGATGCATCTTCTGTTAAAAACTTTTACTTAATGGCTTACATAAGTTCATTTATATATATATACAATACAATGATGATACATATTGTATATTTATTTTTAAGTTAATGGTGTTTGCTAAGTGATTTCTCACATTAAGACGTACTTTTATAGTTTAAATAGGCTTCAATTACAAATTTTCGATCAGGGAAACTTTTTTATGATGCATATTTGAAAAGATTAATGCAAAATTAGGTTCAGTCAATTCCATCATTCAAAATAATAAACGACATTCCAAGTGTTTGAATCCTTAATTTAAACTAAGTGATGGCCTACCCTGTTACAGTGGTTGGCAACGGACACCTGTCTAGAGTTTTGAAATTTAAAGTCTAGAGCCTAGAGTTGAGATGAAATACATCGCTTGAAATTGATGATAGTTAAGTTTTTTTTTGTATTAATAAGGTCTTAGGGCTGGTTTACGAGATACTGAATTGATATGTGTTTGCCAATCTAACAAATAAAAAGCAAAAATTAAACTCTTAAAGTTTTAAAAAGTAAAACATATAAAATATTCATGGATCCCTATTTATTTTTCATTTTACTCGAAATGAGCCGATTTTGATAGTTTTATTAAAAAAATATTTTCTTAACCTTTGTTAACATTCCTGTTCAATATTTAAATTATGAACGTACTAGTTTATGATTTCATGTTAAACTGTTTCACTTCATTTTCTTTTTAATAAAGTTCAAATTAAGTGCCAATAGTTTAGAAATAATAAGCGAATTGAATCTTCTGCACCAGTACTAACCAAACATAAATGTTTCTATCAAAAGGCTCAGAATAAATTTACCCGCTTACGTTCAAAGATCACAACCAGGGTGCGCAGTACTCTTTTCGGGTCGTCAATTCAATACATTTTAAATTTATTTTATACTCGTTAGTATGTATAGTAGTAGATTACTGCCAATTGATAACATTATTATATTTTTGGCAGTTGTTATTAGTTTGACAGGACAAACATTAAATCAGAATTCTAAAGAAAGAATGAACGCGATAAGCAACACTATTCGACACGACACTATTCGTCAAATTACAATTCGTATCAAAATCTTTGAACAAATCATGCTGCGGTGAAAAGCAGCAAGATAATAATTTGGCAAACTAGAACCAAACATATCTATCTATACACATACTATGTAATAAATATACGGTGTCGAGTTATTTCTCTGATGCACCTACATTATCGCATAGTGCGGTCTTATTTTAACTGGGAAGGGTATTCCTACGAAACTAGTACTAATCAAAATTTGACATAAAAATTGTAACGAATTCACAGTAGCTTTTAGTTGGATGCAAACTAATCTAGTACACTTATCAATTTAAACACACCAAACACTTATGGTGTTTAATCAAGCTGCACTTGCATTAAACTATTTCTGTCGCGAAAGTAAAATCAACTTGCGCGTGCAGACATACTCTCGAGAAAATCCAAAAATGGTTGCAATTCACACCAAAGTAACAAGAGTTGGTAGGTTTTAAGTTTTAACACTGAAATGTCATCTTTATCGCTACTTACTCATGGCATGTATGAAAACCTTTTTAAAGCTGCGCTTTTTATTTTCTAAGGATTAGAAGCGTACTGTACGATACAAAGTTGAACATAATAATGCTTTGTATTCCTTGCAGCGTTTCTTAACTAAGCACCAGCAGGGTAAACGCTAAAAGCAGGACACTCTACTATCTTACTTAAAAGTTAATCAGCAATCTATTACTTTTCCTACATAATTTGTATTTAAATAGAATGGCTTTAATGTCATAAACAAACTTCCAAAATGCTCTTTCTGTACTTTAGGCCTAAGAAATAACTAAATTTGGCACACCCAACAGTAACTTATGCCTAGAATTTCACATTTTAAGCAAAAGTTGTCTCCCCACAAGTGTACGGGTTTCAAAGAAAATATATTTACTATAGTAAAGCAGCAATGCATACACTTTAAACTCTTAAAACTATCCCAAGACATTTACCAATAGGCAAAAGGAACCTCTCTCTTCCGAATCCCTTAAGATGAAGTTGTTAGTAAAATCTAACCAAAGCTCATAAAATTGCTTCAATTTATAGCCCGCAGACCATTAAATAAAGCTTCATTCTGCCGGCAGACATAACCTGCTTCAAGCCATATCTCCCCCATTCCACTACTCAAACATTGTACTGCACTAGGTATCTCTACTCGTATCCAGATGAAAATCTCTTAAAACATAAAAATATCTTTTCTTTTTTTTTTTATATAAATTATAATTTCATCCCTCGCTGGATTTACCATAAATATTTAAAAAAGGAATTCCATAGAAGATCTAAAAGCATCAAAAACGAAAAAAAAAGTCTCCAAATGGAAAAATACCTCTGGAGAAATGAAAAAAAAATATTCTCCACAAATCGATGGGTTATGTCAAAAAAAAAAAAAAAAAAATGTGGTGTGCGCGTAAGTGAATGGAATACAAAATAGAATTTAAGACAGCTAGTGTGTGAATACTAAAATTGGTAATACACTCTCAAAACAAACACAACATGCTCGATTGGAACGGGTGGGTGGTGTGGTTGGGATGATGTGGTGTATAGCACATAGCACGGCGCCCTCATTTAACCCGTCGTCGTCGTCGGTCGGTCTGAAAAAGGATACAAAAAAAAAAAAAATTTATATTTTGAGTGCACCGGAGTTCGGATGGAATCCAGGAAAAATACCAACTCCAAGGATACCCCTAGAGAGAGACGACAGCCAGTGAGAGAGAGAGAGAAAGATTGTTTTAAACTTTCAACCTCTTTTGCAGAGAGAAAGAGCTGGATATTGTTTATTCTCTTTGGAAACCCTGGACTGAACCCAACCGACCCATCCGACATGCCTGGGTAAAAATAATAATATGAAAAAAGTCATGAATGACATACAACGTTCCTTGCTCCCCTTTTCTATTTTCAGGATTTATGTTTCATGTATATGCGTGCTTTGGTAAATGATTATTTGGGTTGAGTACACTCACTGGTACAAATACAAAGCTAAATTCTGTGTGAATGAGGAAATAGCACATATACAACTGTACAGTACAGATAGATGTTCATCGCGCATTGAGAGAACTATACGTTGTCGAATATAAGAGTGAGCAGGAGAGGTATTTTGCAATTTCTTCGCTTCAACCATGTGTCAGACACTTACCGTCACCGGTTTCAAAAACCGTGTATAGTGTATACACCCCCGACCCCCGTTTTAATCTAGAAAATTTGCACTTTATGGCCAAAATGAGGTCGAAGAAACGGAAAACGAAAGCTCATGAGAGCAACCCTGATGAGCTGCTTCTGCTGCTGGTGCTGCTTCTGTTTCTGCTGCTGCTGCTGCTGTGGCTATAGGGTGTGTTCCTTGTTCTCTCATGTTTCTGTCCGTAATATTTTTGGGTTGAACAATACGACTGTCGGACGAACTGAGTGCAGAAAAGTGTAAGTGCACACATATACGTAACAAATAATGGGGGTTTGGGGCGTATTGGGTAAACATAAAACATGGACGCTGGACATCCATGATGTTCATCATCGTCAAAATGTAGTAGTGCGGATTACGAGTACGACACGAACAGAGCTGGAGCAGTGGCCATGTAGTAGTAGCAGAAGGGATAACGAGGGGGGATGGGAGCCTGTGGTAACATTGCTGACGGTGGTTATTTCAATTTTGCGCCCGGTTTTATCGAATGTTTGTGTATCCATTGCACGTCCGGTGAGCGACCCTTTTAACCCGGGGTAAGCTTTATAAGCAAAAAAAAAAAAAAAAACAACAACAAAAAAAAAGATGATGAATGAAAGACACTCACAAATTGAAGGAAGTGGAAGCCCTGCAGGTCTGCAGGAGTTTATCAAAGCTATCTTGCAATCCTATCTTAATTCAAAAAAAAAAAAAAAAAAAAAAATGAAAGAAAGAAGAAAAATTTTACCGTTGAAAATTTAACTCAGTAATCCTTGCAAAGTTTTTGGAAGCAAAATAATAACCAATAATTGTGCTGTAAGAAGTATTTTTTTAAAAAAATCATGTTTTTAAATTTAAAAAAAAAGCCGTTAAACACGAATGACTAATCGAAATCAAATTGATCGATATTTGCAGAGCAAATGACTATTTTAAAAATTTTATAATTCACATCAGAATAATCATTTTCTTTACGAATTGAAATGTTTGAAATTACAAATAAGGTGAAACCGTTCAACATAAAACTTTATTCTACTACAATTCTACTGAAAGAAGAAGAAAAATATAACTGAAGTATAAGTAGTATAGAAGCTATCTTTCTCCTTCCTTTTTATTTCATATTTTTTTATTGCAATTGTACTAGATAAAAGTTTGGTGTTGAACGGTTTCGACGGATTTGCAACATGGTGTCCCATGGCGATAAAAGGATCCATGACGTTTTTTTCGCGTCTGGAAATGCAAGATTTCTGCAATTTGGTGTGATAAAGTCGGTATGCTGAGGAAACTTGGTGATTAAATATCAATGTTTTGAAAAGCAATCAAAGTTTAATCTAAGAAATGTCAAACCAAACCTTTGTTGGAATGAAGAACACTGAAACACGACTATTTTTAAGTCGTTATGTGACAGAGGACGATATTTGACATTTGATTAGTCTTGATAAATGCAATCAAGACAAAAAGTTAACTAAGAATATGCAGCTATCAACAAATGTCAAATATTTTTTGATTTTTGACAGCTACTGGCAATGTTTTTAAAACGTAAGCAACCTATTGTAATAGATTTTTTGTGTGGTATTGCTTGCTTTAATTCTCTGAGATAGGTCATGACGGTTCTTGTCTTTCATTTTGTGCTATTCTTAAAGGATACAACAAACTTCATTTCCAAAAAAAGAAAACGAAAACTAATGTTAGATAGGCAAAGATCCACCTACGAATTTAGCATTTTTTAATTTGTTAGAACCAAATCACGTCAATTATGCAGGATACTCTGCTGTCAAATAATGAACATTTTGTAATCCAATCTTAGCTTAAATTGTACTTTGGAATTGGTAGACGTGTGTCCAGGCGTATACATCAAGCATTTCCATTTTTAAATTGATTTATTTTTTTCCTGTTGAATACATCAACTCTCTGTATTGCAAGGTTGATTTTGTTTTACCTTACGTCCCTTTTTATACCACACCCAAAATTTAACTCCACCCCCGCAAAGAAAACGACCAGCAAAGAAATACCTTTATTACAATCCAAACATATCCCTTAACGCAATCCTAAGAGCTATTTCTTCTTTCCCATTCTATCCATCTTCGTTTAGCGGGTGGGAGTATTTTCTTTTTTAGACTTCACTTCCAAAAATCTCATTTATCATTTCAAAATGACAAAATTGCCAACGTGAGCAATTTTCCTGTCCGTTAGAAGTTGAATGAAGAAAAAAAAATTATAATAAGATCCTAATAAAATTTATTTGAAATGACAAGAACGTATAATGAGATCCTGATAGGGGAAGGATAACATCAAAAAATGAGCTTTGGTCAGGAACAGGAATTCACACAAATTCGTGGTCATTTTCAAGATGAAAGAACAAAAAATTTGTGGATGCGGCAAAAAAGGTGTTCTGGAAAAAAATAAGTAAAAATATAAAATACACACTAACGAAATCATTATTTAATATCATACCACGGATGATTTTGTGTTTAAAAAAATGTTTGATGTAATTTTAATCAGTTAAGGACTTTTATAAATAAATTATTTTTAAAGACAAGAAACCAGATCAAAGAAGTTCTTATCCAGATTAGCATTCAAGGAATAAATATAACAATTTTGTGATATTCGTTAAAATGTCAACTTAAGGATAGAAATATTTTATGGTAAAAAACAAATGAAAATCCATATTTAGATTCTGGGCAGAAATTCATTTCTTTTTCTAGGTGTCAATGAAGCATATTTAATCTTGAATTGCTGGCAACACCACCCAATATCAATTCCATCCAAAAAGGGTGAAAAACAACACAGAACATATTTTGCGAATCACCCTGTATAGAAAAATATGTTTTTTTGTAATTATACTATGTGAATACACATGCATCTTGTTTTGTCCGCTTTGTGGAGGATGGCTATCGGCCTCGGCAGCCCTCAGTGTGTATATGAAGTTCATTTTACTTTTGTATTGAACCCTTTCCAGAAAAAGTGCACATACTACAAATCAGCAGATAACCGACAACCACTTCCCCAGTTAATGTTCTATGTTCTCTTTCTATGCTGCCAACACCACCCGACACCCAAATCAATTTAATTGAAATGAGTCTCTTCACTTTTTATTTTCGTTCTTTAGTAAAACATTACGGGTGCTAATGCAATTGATGCAATCTTTGATGATTTGAACTAAATTTCACCCACCATTAATCGTTTCTAAAGGATTAAATTCTAGAAAAGATCCACTCAATTGAATTTGTCAGCTCTCAAACAAAAATTCTACTTTTCCACGCCTATAAATAACTGAAGTGAACACAACATCAAACGATAGACGTCATTGATTGTCAGCTCCGATTGATTAAAATAAGGCTTAAATGTTTGCAAAAAAGCACGCATACGCCCCAGTGCCCAACGCAATCGGTTCGTTGAATTTTCCTCAAGGCTTACATAGATTAAAAAACAAAACTTGTAGATTACAATCATAAATAATTAAATCGAATTCATTTCAAAAAGAAAATTACTTGTCGTTTAATATTGAATGCTTCCCCCATTCGAATCCCTTATGCAACCTTTTTATATCATTCCTCATAAGGACTCCGGGTGCAGGGGGAGAGTTAAAAGAAGGCAAAATAATTAAAAAAAGGGAAGGAACAAAAAAACAAAACCACTCTCCCTGTTTCAATTAGATTCCCTGCGTACATCGTATGTCATAATGCAATCATATAACGTAACATAACAATCGAAGTGATTGCATTACACACGAAGCACTCATAGAGTCCTTTTTCCCTTTTTTTCATTTCTCGCTTAAAATTCTCGTTGTAACACACATCTCTTCTATTGTAGGCCCCCGCAATAAAACAAACGAACTTAATACATACACAAAAACACACACACACATATACGCAGACATTTATAGAGAGCCAGCCCATCCTTTCGTCATGTAATTAGAATTGATTTTCGGATCGATATATTCTATAGGGAAATTTAATCAAGGAACAACAATAACAGAATTTCTCAAGCTCAATTCAGGACTGTTTCTTATGTCGAATGATGCGAGTGTAGAGTGTGGAGTGGTGGCAGTATGCTATTGTTAGATGTGATAGGATAGCTATTAATGGGGTGGTTGGGTTCGGTTGGGTTAGGTTGAATTGAGGGTGTGACACAATCCGCACTATTTAATAGGTATTATAATAGAAGAATGCGGTGTTTTTATTACGTCGAAATTCCTACGAAAACACGATGATGGCAAGTCGACAACAAGAATCGACCAGAATGACAGAGAATGTCGATGGGCTCCAAGCAACAGTGTTAAATTGAGCTAAGAAATGTATTGAATTCAAAAGGGAATCGTGATATTGAAGTTGTGCGTAATTCAACCAACAACTGCCGATATATGTTTGGAAGGAATTTATAAATATTTAAAATGACTTACCTCCTACAAACTTTTAAAAGAATGTCATATTCGCCCACATTCCACATGATTTTTTTGTTTGGTTTTGACAAATCGTAGAAATGGTACTGAAAGTAACATTTGTACAGATGTTTTTTTGTACTAGTTTTCCATATTGATACAAGCTTGTTTTTTAACTGTTTTGATGAAGTGCCAAAGTTTTCAAGACCGGTGCTTTTCCCAGGATACAAAATAAGAAACATAACATTGACGTTAGATATCATAATACAAATATGAAAATTGAATGCGTCAAAGTTCACGAAGAAATACCTATATTGTTTCCATTAATGAAAAAACATCTGATGTTTAAAATAAATCAACTGATTTTAGAATTCTTCGCAAAATAATTGCTAAATTTTAACAAAGTGCAATGAAGAATGTTCTATTTCACTGATCATATTTTTGAAAACAAAGTAAACTAAGCCACTTTGAATTAAAATGGAAGACATGACACTTGCTGCCATTTGCTGAATTTCTCTTAATCTAGTACTAAATACTTTTGAAATAAAATTTCCGAAAAAAAGTATCAGCGTGAAATTTTAGCTTCAAAGTTTCTTTTTATCGAGAAGAAATCACCTTATTTTTGGACCTACATCATTTGAGTTGGATATTTGTAAAATTCAGGTTTGTTGTTTTTCATATCAAAAGAATTGAGTAACAAAAACAAATGGACTATGATGCGTATAAATTCTGTTTGAACCAGCTATATTGGGTATTTCCCGTACGATAGTTTTGGTTTTTGCAAAGTTCCTCGAAAGAGTTTTTTTTAGAAAATTAAATTTCTTGGAAAAAATATATGGGATAACTGTTTCACAATCAACGAATTGGACCATTATGTCGGAAGGAAAAATGTGATTACCACTTTCAAGCGCATTGGACGTTTATTACTCAGTCTCCTTTTCTTTTCTCATGCTCAGAGTTTTTTTTACCAAGTGGTTACATTTGTTCGATTGCCATTGACAAAGGAATACAAACAAATTTGCAATTGTCAACTCACTTATTATTTTTCAAATATAAGGCTTTTTCGCATTAACTTCGTTTTCTGAAGTATAATTACTACAATTTAAGTGACAGCACTGATTTTCAAAGTGTTATAAAGTGTTATAAAAGCATAAACAAGTGGGCCAAATTGTATAAATTCGTGTTGTGATCACTTTGTAGAAAAGCAAAACTCAACCTAACAAACAAATAATTAATCAACAGATTTTGACAAAAAAAAACCACCACAACTTGACAAGTAACTGCATGTCGTTTCATATTAAATTTTTTTTAAAGAAGAATTTTTCATATTTTTAACATCAACAACACAATTTTGATTATTGAAATCATTCACACAGTTGCGTAACTTTTTAGTCGCACCAATTGTAATAGATTGTGATGGAGTCTTTGAATCTGTCTTCTTGCGATTGTTTAAAATACCCACACACACAGTGTCTGTCAAAAAATAACTAACCAAGAAAGAGACAACAAAGATCATCTTTTATACCAATTTACATTATATTATATTGTTACGTACGCCTGTGTGAGGTCTATAAATATAGGTTTATGTTCACAATTGCAAATTAAAAATGCAGCATGCATTAAAAAAAGACACTGGCGACATAAAAAAAAAGTCAACATCAAACAATCTGACAGACGGAGACATCATTGGATTACGTTCCAAGTTGAAAGACAAGAGTGATTATTATAAAGGAACAAAGTACAAAAACTGTGACGAATTGAAGGTGTAATGCCATAGCGAGACAGATAAAATAAAAATAAATTTGCCATTAAATTTATGCAGAATATGCTTGCACTATTTGTGCTGATATGTGTGTGTAATAAGTTAGAGGCAAAAAAAAAGACCCGGTCCACAGTGTGTAGGGGTCGTGCGTCGTGAAAATGAACGTTTGTAATATTCAATTATAGTACACGTTGCCAATATTACAATAATAATAAATGTCCTTGGTTGAATTATGACATTTATGTTTTAGAAAAACATTCTGTATTCTTTTTACTTTGCTTATTTTAAAACTGAAATTTGAGACTGATGCTGGTTCATTATTGATTGCAATTATTTTATGCTTGGTTATTTGTTAATTTTGAAGTAATTTTGCTTACAAAATTCGGTTCCCAAATTATCTCAAAACTCATTCCAATTGACATATCAGTTTAATCTACTACAATTTCAAATTAAATAACAAAATTCAAATCCAGAGAATGAAGTATGGTAAAGAAGGAAGATAGTTAGCTTGAGTAGGAAACGTAGTAGAACGTAATTTTCATTTGCCCTACGGTTTTAAAGAACGGAAAATCTTTCTCTTTGCTAACTGTATCCTACGTCAGAATAATCCAACGACAAAGATTCATTTTCCGATGTAACGAGTGAAACTTAAAGAAACGTGACTCAAGTCTAAGCAACGTGACGTGTTTCCAATTCCAAGATACTATATAGATACCAAAGAGTTTTGCTTTATTTTTGTTCTATTACAATTTCCTCAAAACCAAAATGGTGAATTTATTTTGCAAGAATAAAGAAATTACCCGCCCCAATACAAAATGAAATATATTATTAATTTTTTTTCTTTCTTCCTTTTTCAAAAGCCAGAGGTTTCAGCTCGAGCGAATAATACCCAAAAAATTGAGTATACGAACACCAAACAAAATATAAAAAAAACTAAAAGGAGAAAACGTAATGAAGAATGCTTGATAAATTGCAGTCACCCATTGCATTATAATGCAAATTAGATACACATTGCATTGCAAGGCACAAATGAACTTTTGTGCGGCCACAAAAGTCATTTAATGTTCTCCTTTGCCCCACGAATCC
Organism: Platycheirus albimanus; assembly: GCA_916050605.2. NCBI lineage: Eukaryota > Metazoa > Arthropoda > Insecta > Diptera > Syrphidae > Platycheirus > Platycheirus albimanus. The sequence goes on along the minus strand of OU696698.1, from coordinate 22,808,841 downwards.
CTACAATGCCACAACTACATAGTTTTTTACCTGGTATTTTTTTTCTGTTGACTCCGCCTTTTGGCTTTTCATTGCAATTTCATCAACTTTTTCCTTTTATTTTTTCATTGATGTTCTACAATTGGAATTTCATGTTAAAAAAGAAGTTCAATTCATTTAACTTTAAATTGTTTTCTTGTACCAGTTTCTTGTATATATATTGGAGGAGGCATAACTTTGGGAAAATGTTTAAAATTAGTGTTTTTGCATAAAGTCAGAGAAATTCGTTTGGAATATAGATAATTTGGGGCATTTGGGACATCCATGGTATTCTAAAGCAATCAAAATCAATTTCTAACTTTTGTTGGTATCACTTTATGAAAACGCCCAGATACTTCACAAGACGCAACATAAATCCCGTCTGCATGTAGATATGTCCTCAATATTTCAGCTAACGAAATTATAAACAAAAAACCTTAATACATACTTCAATTACGTACTATTCCCTCAGTTTAAATCATGAAAAAGGTACCTACTTTAGTGAAATGTCAAAATCAATTGTGACAATTTATTACATTTTCGTGAACAAAATGGAGCCTAATCTAGAGAACTGTCAAAATCCATATGTAACAATTTATTACATTTATCGTTTCTTAAGTGGAGACAACACTTTAATCCTACAAAAACTACACGTAAATAAAATGATCTATTACCTTATTTTTAATTCAAATAGAAATCACACCAAAAGGTCAGATTAAAAACAGAAGATGGTCAATTTGCTTTGGTATGATGATGATGGGGATATCCCACCGCAACTTATATTATTATATTTGTATCTCCTTTCTGATGCAATTTTATTTAACAAAATACATGGCATGAAAATTTAAAGAAAAAACCCCCAACGATAAGCAAAAGTGTAGCCATAGCAGAGCGAATCGTAAGCAAAACTGAGACAATTTTTTACGAGCGACATATTAAGCGGTTTTGCCAAGCGCACGTCATGTACTCGTTTATATAGCAATTTGGCAATTACCAAACGAAACGATAGAAATAGAAATAACTTGTCGCTGCTGCTGCTGAACTGATATATATGCATATATTTTTTGTATATCTTTCTGCTCTGCTTTCAAGGTAGAGAATAAGAGAAAGAGGGAAGAAAAGCTAAAGTTTTTGGCAAAGTAATGCATAAAAGCAAAGCAAATTGGCCGATTTCAAAAGGGGGGACGATTTTGCACACAATTTGTTGCATCGGTAACAATGTTGATACAGATTATCTAATTTGGTCAAAGCGTAAAAAAAAGTAATAAATGACATTACAAAGTGACAAATCAAATAATATGTGTGTGTAGGTATGATGAACAAATATGAGAAATTAAAAACATGGCGGTGCACCAATGCAGTCAAAGCTTTAAAAATGACAGCTAGACAGAATAATAGGTGCAATTTTTAATTTCACCATTTTTTTCATAGTCTGATGCAGAAGTTCAGTTCAGGGTGTTTCAGGTTTTTGTTTTCAAAAAAAATTTAAGAAAATTATACAAACGAAAAAATATAATTGATTTAAAAGGTAAACAACTAACTAGCCATGAAGCTTACGTAAGGGCTTTTTGTAGTAGAAGTTTGACGTAAGAGGCTACAAAGTTAATGAAACTGCAAGCAGTTATTAAGGACACATCAATACTTTGGAACCACATTATTGATTTTACCTTATTATGGTTTAAATAGATATTTAAATGTGTAGATAACGATTCAACGGTCAAATAATTTGATGCATATTATTCATACAAAAAATACTTTTATCAAATCAAATCTGACCATGATTCTCCTAGACTGAGGTCATCATCATCATCATCATCATCTATTCATTCAGTCATAACGTTTAAATTGTTAAATTTATTATTTTGTACTTTGTTGTTGACTTTACTATACGACTGGTTGTGATGATAATGGCACCAGCACCAATAGCCAGTGCGGTTGACATATTACACAAGACAAAGTCCATATTCATCCCAAGTCTAATGAATAATTAGAATCATTTTATATATAGATACGTACATTTCTGCGGGTGTATCTTATTTTCGAACACAATGTAGGCTGGAATAATTTAACATTGGTATAGCGGTTCACTCATCCCATATGTTCCATTATGTAGTGCGACATCTATTGGTAGAATTACCTACTATACATATTTTGACACAATAGACCGGTAAAGCAACAAATTGTATGGTCGTCATTATGGTGCAATTATCTAGCCATTGTTATTATGATTTTATAAGTTTAACAAAACTTCATACAAATGTAGCTTGAATCTTTTGAAAGTGTCACTATGACAATTGAAAATAATATTTTTCACACATTATTTGATTATAGAAACATTTTCCGGTTAACTATTATACAACATAGTACTCATAATGTACATATATATGTGTTTTCTAAATATATGTTTGTGCATAGAAAATTGATGATGCTTTTTAGAGTGGGTGAGTGAAACCGATGTGGTTGACAACAAAACCACATTATTGTCAGGCACTCTCACACCATACGTACTACGAATCCATTTGCACACGTATAATGTGTTCTAAACAATTATAATGATTATTATAATTGTTACAATAGACACACTACCTATACCAACAATAGCAACAGCAAAAGCAAAAGCAGCAGCTTCTGGTAATCTCTCATGCAAATCAATTTAATTTCCTGTTACACATGAATGCATGCCGCTCGCAGTGTTGCATTAAATTTTAGTGTGAATTTGATGAAATATATTGTGATATACTTGTATGTATGTATTTATAGAAAGAAATATACGTTTATGTTAATGCAAGTTGAATTTAAAGAATTTAATTGTTCAAACAATGCAACAAAGTACAGTATAACAGTTTTTATTGCAATTGACGTTAAGAACATCGACTACAGGAAACTAGTACGTTCGTTTAACTTTGAACGTTTTCCCTGTCAATTTGAAATGTCAAACAAATTGACCATCAAACTTATTTCACAACGCAAGTGTTTCATTAATAAATTCAGCTATAAGGAAACTGGGAGTGGAAATATAAATGTTAATAAGCAATGTATGATTATTTGACATAAACTTTTATAAAATCGGGACGGCCAGTCATTAAACAAAATACGAAGTTCTTAAAACAGAGAAACTTAAAGGCTAACACAACATGTTTGTAAATTGGATGCGTTCGTAAATGTTGTCGAATTATAACAAGAGTTTGCAGGACGTGAATGTACTAGATTGGAAAAATTGTTTCTATGATCACATCATAGAAATTTTAAAAAACGAAGCTTACTTCATTGGTGTAGAGAATCTACATGAAACGTCAATTTCGTAACTTCTCTTACGTAACGTAAAGTTGTTTTAAATACGTTTAAGGTTTATATTCAATAAAATCGAAATTGAAGTACATTTTATATTTAACTGAACAACGTATCATCCCTTAAATACTTAGCAGAATATTTTAAATATAATCGATAGACAAGGTCATTTCATTTATTTCCATTTCTTTATAATTATAGCTTAATACGAGTATTACAAAAAACAGGCAGCTGTCATTGCTTCCATTTATTAATTATTAAACTACAATATAACTGCCAACAAATTTTTAATAAAATCAATATGTAATTGCAATTGCTAGCTTTGTAAGTGAATATTTAAGTAAGCTGATTAAAGTGATTAAAGTAATGGTTTATGAGCTATTTCAGAGTCTTACGTCAATATCTTATCGATTCGAAAGTAAAGGAAATCTCTTGAATACTTTTTTAGTGAAATATACTATATGCGTCATTCTTTTTGAGTGCTTAAAGTGACGAGATTAAGAGCCTTTAAACCTCGAGAATACCATATCCCACTTCAGGACCCTGGGAACTCTATATATTTTTCTTTTAACTTTAAAAAAATGTTTACATAATTTATTTAAAACGAAAAATCCCACCGTGTCAATTTCGACGAAGAGAACCGATTGAGTGTCAGTGATTTTATTCATTTAAAAATTAAGAACGTTTTTTATATGTTTTTTTAACTTCATTATTGCGTTGAAAGTTCGTTTATTTCTTTCCTTTTGTATACCTGAAACGCTTTTATGGACAATTAAAAAAAAATCATCTTTCGGGTATCCTTGTGAATCTGAACTACCAGCAACCAACATAAACTAAAAAAAAAAAAAAAAAAATAATGCACAAGTAAAAACATTCAGCCCTCTGAGACAACATGACATTAATTAATAAAATTTCTCGTTTGGGAAACCATAAACCCATCATCATTATCCACCATTTCTCCATTAAGGATGTATACATACATATATGTATGTAGACATGGGCGACTGACAACAAACGACATACAAAAAAAGAAGCTTTTACGAGACAAACACGTAAGAACGATCGCAAATAAAATTATGTAGGTACATACACATACAACAATTTTAAAATATATCTATCTACACTCTCATACTACATTGGCGTAAACAGGATTTATTCATGCATTTAATTGACATATTTCATATAACACGACACACAAAAAAAAAGGACGAACGATTAAGGGAATCCAAGAGAACAGGCAAAGTAAAAAGGAAGCTGTAGTCGTTTAAAAAAAAAAATAAAAGCCTCGACGGGTGCTTTGTTCATTATTTGGAGAAAGCAATGAAATTTAGCTCATCATCATCAACGTCATTTTGTTTGGATTCTTTTATTCTGGGAGTCCTGCTGAAAAATGTTTAGACACTAGAGCACAAAATTATTCGTTATAAAACGGCATTTGTTGTTGAGTTGAACTCAGCTGCATATAAGCTGTTTGATTATTCTAGACTAAATCGATCGACGCGCCACTGTGGACAAAATATGAAAGTCAGGTGGCTACAGAGCCAAAATACAGACCTAAAGTTCTTTCTGTTTTCACCGTTCTAGTTTTGAAAAGATGGTGCTGCGTCACGCGCACAACGAAAACGGTTACTTTTGACCGGGTGCGACGTACGACCAAAATTGAGCTTTATATGAGCTTTTTTTGAGCTTTTCATAGTAAATTTGAAATTTTTTGAATAAAAACACAATAAACGAGGATTTTATGTAATTTTATCAGTTCCCCCAAAAAGCTTAAATAGCTTTCAGGCTTCGAAGATCAAGTAACTCTTTTGCTGAGATTTTAAAAACATGTTTGTCATTTAAAGCTCTCAGTAAGCTTACTGCAAAACAAGATATATCATAGATATAGGCTTACAATTGTTTGCATAAAAGCTTTAGCTGACAAATTTCGGCCAAAATTTCCACTGCCAATGTAGTTTTTAAGCTTTTTAAATGTTTCCCGGATTTCCAAAGCGTACCAAGGTATTGATCACAAACCACTTTTGACCAGAGAAAGTAAAAACAACTTCAACGGAACCATCTAGTGACAACTTCTCACCAGATACGCTTTCAGCAGTGAAGACTTTAAAGACTGGTAGGTTTTTGATCGTTTTGAAGAGGACCTTTTATTATTTATGGGACGTTAGTTATTCCCATAAAAACTTTCGAACAGTTTGGAAAATTTTAAAGTACTTGAAACAATCAAAATGTATGAAAAAAGGTTTGACAAAATATACTGAAACTTTTGATTGATACTGTTGGAAGAGAACGAAAGTCGAAAAAATTTACAGAATCCATAAAAAAGAATACATTTCTCAACTTCGTCTTATCCCAATCTATTTTGCGTCGTCTTATATATCTTTTTATGGTGAAATTTGGCAACAATCTTCTTCCGACAACAGAGCATAAAACGATTCAAGGAACACTTACTCCTTCCTTCTTCTTCTTATTATTCTTTTTCTTTCAACTATAATACATCTCTATGTCCCGAATGTGCCGGTGCCCCTACCATCCAATAATCTTATACTGCTTCTCTTCCTCTGCAGATAAGTGTGTAATACAATCTAAGCATTCAAAACAGTTAATCAGCAAGAATACCCTAAAAAAAAAAACAAAGAACAAAATAAGACGGATAAAACCAGAGACGGCAAAAGTCCTTTAGTAAAAAAGAAAATATATATATATATGTATGTGTGTATAATGAACCCAACAACGAACGTTTGGTAAGAATATCTGCAATAAATTGCGGACTAGATAAGAAATGGCGAACAAGCAAGCATGGAAGTGAAAATCTACATAATGTACTCCGTTGTATTGCGTCGCACAGAAGCGCATAGCACACACAAGAGGAGGCACTATTTGATAAGAACATTGTTCAACTTTCATCATGTGCTATCTGTCATCGTGCCATCGTGCCATGGTGCCGCAATGGAACACAGTCTACCACTCTCTCTCTACTCTAACTCTGCACATAAAATAAAACATAACAAAAAAGAAACGAAACGAAAAATAATAAAAATAAAGAACCAAAAATTCCGAGACAGTAACGCATGAAAAGTTTGAAGAACTTAAGATGGTGGTGCGCGGCGCGGTGATGGTGATGGCGCTGCGGTAGTTGTGTCGGTGTCGGTGGTCTCCATTTTGCCGTCTTTGTGAAATGTCAGATGGGGGTGCCATTCAGACAAGATACTACATTATATACATTCTGTGCAAAGAGACGTGTACATATACACATATAAGAAGTATAGCAATTGGATCCATTTCGGGCACCATCATCATCAACATCATGGGATTTTAGGAGAGAAGTGACGAATGGAGGTGGTAGAGACCATAAAGAATTGCAATTTGCGATAAGACAAGACAAGACAAAATTCTAAAGCTACCCCCTCTATCGACCGGAAAAAGTTTCACCATCATCATCATCATTGGTTTGGGGATTACAACAACCCAAGAACGTAGATCTTTTGAAATGTCAAGATTAAACTTTGTATTTAAGTTGAAAACGGGTTATACAAAAACAAATAAAAAAGATTTATTTTATTGTTGTTAATTGTTGGTTTTTTTTTTTTTAGTATAATTTAAACAAAACGAAAAAAAAACATTTAGTCCAAAAGTAAAATAGTATTTTTAATTTATTTTTTTGTGTTTAAGTTATAAAATGTACAAAACCATAGAAGTAATATAACATTTTCCAAAATATGTAATCAATATCAATGAACAACTAACTTTTTGTTTTCCTCTGGCAATATTGTAAAGATAAAAAAAATATATATATAAAAATAAAATCTGAAAAAATAAAAACATCTCGAATATTAGTCATATGTGTGTAGTAAAAAAATAATGATAAGATAAAACAAAAATAAAATTAAGAAAAAATAGACAATAAAGTGGTTTCCAAATATTTGTAGAATGGTCGTAGTTGGCTGGCTAGCTGGCTGGTTAAAAAAAAAATATCTTACTTAAATAAATATTTTTGTTTTTGTTTTGATAAGAGGCTGATAAGACTTTTGTTTTCTAAACTGCAGTTGTAGTAGTAGTTTTTGCGGGGTGGTTAATAGTAAATAATAGTTTACTTAATACTTATGTATTTCTCAGATAGTCAGTATTATGTACTATAGCTATGTTGCTGTTTTTAGTTTTTTTTTCCTATTTTTCTTTTTGCAACTCACACAAATAAATAGTAATCATTCAACTTACATCATTATTTTTGGTTATGCACTATAACTACGCATTTGTAATCCAAAAAGCACACGTACCTGTAATAAAAAATGAAAAAAAAAATAAAATTTGTTCAAAATATAATGGTTTTAAAAAAATAGCCTAAGAAATTATTGTTTTGATGTCAGTTTTTTTAGGAATTTAGATTTGTATACAATTTTGCCATCAACATTAATGTATAAAACTTGATTTTATCATTTTCCAAATCAATTGTTGCTTAAAGCAAAATGCAAAAATAATTTTCGCTCTTAACATACACATCCGTGAATGCACTCATTTTAAACGTCAGATTCTTAAATTGACAAATGAACAAGAAATGGGAGTGTTCAGAAAACAGATGATTTAATTAATATCCGCTTCAGTTTGACAATGACTGAGAATGAAATTTAAAAATGGAAAATATTTAAATCTTACACTGGCAGCTAATAATCTTGTATGTTAGTTGCACTTTTGGCAGGGTTTTCAGAATCTCTTTAAAACAATGTAATTAGAAATTGCTTTTAATTTTTTCTTCAGCTAAGTACGCAAGTGATGCAAACGAAATTTCCAATGGTCTATAAATTGACAACGATACGTTACATGATATTTAAATTGGACAGAAAACTTTCACAACTTCCAAATTTCTGTCAAAAAACTGACGGGTTTTTTGAGGTGGGCACGGGACATCTTTCTGATACGAAAGATTATGAGATGATAGTTTAAAACTTGCAGCATTGTCAAAACAATTAGAAATTCAAGTAAAAAAAAAGGTTCGGAAAAAATCATGCTCTTGCATGTTTTCTGAAACAGAAAACCGATGAAGGGTTCAGATTCAGATTCAACTATATATATGTAACTTGTAGAGAAAATCAAATGTTAAACTACAAAAAAGTGCCTTTTTGCGAATAGAGTTGCCAAGTGGCAGTAATTGAAATTAATTGAATGTCAAATGCAATTTTAATGGCGGCTATCACATCTCATGTTCATATAAACAAGAAAAAGAAAAAAATACTAAAATAAAAACTTCAGACCCTCTGATGTGATCGTTTGGAAACACTTTCTACTTCAAATTAAAGACAAATATTCAAATGCGGTTTTTTTTTTCAAAGTAACAAATTTCTTTTGAACAATAATAATATAATTTACTTAAATTACAGTTCTTTCAGCATTCAATTTATTTTTAACAAATTATTTGCTATATTTTCAACCCACAAGTCATCTAATCATATCTTAAATTAATTTTATTTTTCGCTACTCGTTTTGAGTTGTCTGGTTATTGATGATTAACACCAAAAGTTTTTCTGTCTCAAAAAAATAAATAAAACTTGTATTTATTCCTCTGGTTTAAATAAGTTTATAAAATATAACTATGACCTGAATCAGAAATTGTCAACAAACGCACACATGATTATATGCATACAAAGTTTTGTAGTATGAGATGCGAGGTTGTGATTTATTTCGGTTAAAAGAATTTTCTATTTTTGTTTTGTATTTCTTTTAATATACACAGAAATGAATAAAATCAGAAAAAAGAAATTCTTCCTTAATCATCGGAGAAAAAAAAAACCATTTGGAGATACCCGGACATTTTGTTTTTAAAATATAAAATATGAATCGTAGGCAATTTACTGGTTCACTGGGGCGTATGTGGAATAAAAAAAAGTGTTTCTCATGTAACATTGTTTCCTTTTTACTTTTCTCTCCAAATTGTCCACATTCTTTTGATATAAATAATGTTTAAGCCTTAAACACAATGTCCTAAAGTTTACAATAGAGCCAGAATGAATACGCAGTTTTCCTAAAAAAAAAGACAAAATCATGGCTGACTGCACGGAATGAATGCCTACTCAAATTAATTTGAAAAATGCATTCAAAAATATAACAGTTTGAAAAATTCCTTTTGGGTTTTCGAGGATTAAAGCAATTTAACCCTTTTTTGTCAACCCAAACAATAAATAACTTAAAAAAAAAGCATGAAATTAAATTGAATTTTGTACTTAAGCACAATAGAGGACAACAAAAGAAAACAACCAATTCAATTTATTTTATGAAGGGAGGTGATATTGTGGACTACCATACCAAAATGGGACACAGATATTAAACAGATTGTAATAAAATAAAGATGGTGGACATTTTGTACATGTTTTAAGTAAAATTTAAAATCTTGAAGACACATTTCACAGTTAGTTGGCAGCAGTGACACATGACAGGTGACAGGTGACAGACGATAGAACATAATTGCGACACCCAAATGAAAAGCAATTGGTGGATCCAAAACGAAAGCATGAAATGAAAACCATCATAAGCAATAGCAAACCGACGCAACGGTCAAACAACGGCAAGTAGGATAGGACTGAGAACTATTCGAAGACGCAATGCTCAAGACCGATTTTTTTGAAAGAGAAGAGCGTGATGATGAAATTTTAATTTGCAGCTGATCTTATCATAATTCCAACTCAAAAATTTAAAAACTTTGTCACAAAGAATTTATTTTTAGAAATGATTGGAAATTCGTGCTCAAAATTTAAAATTGAATAATTCCGAAGCCTGAAAACCCCACTTGAGCTAATAATGCACACGTTAAATGAAAAAAAAACTAAACTAAATACAATTAAATGCAGAAGGTACTTTAACTGGCCTCACAAACACAGACAAAAACATAAACTTATATAATTTAAAGGAAACAAAAAACATGCTGTAACACATTACGTATCCTTAAAAATTAAGTGATGTAATCTTACCTTTAAAGGACCCCTCCATATAACACCTTATCTTGATGTCAATTTTACAAATGCCTTAATTATACCAAAAAATCATCTTGATTCACCAATTTGACAACAAATCATGTGGGCTAAGTGGCGCGTGTGATTACCAATCACTTTCATATGCAACCTAATTGCTTCACAGAACCAAAACTTTAATAAACCGGCTTTTTCAAGCTCGGAAAAATAAAATACGAAAAAAGAACTTCTTCATAAATCATGAATCACACTCTGGTGACAAACACAAGCATAAGAACAAAAATATATAACACAAGGAAAACAAATTGCTCTTATGTCACAATTTAATTGTGTTTCCAGCCAACAAAATTACTACTGTCACTTTTGGACATGTAACTGTCTTTTTTGTTCAAGATAAATATTCATGATAATATGCTTTACATCTAGATTGTTTTTTTACTTTGTAAAAAATGTATATTTTGAAATAAAAAAATATATATAAATATTTCTTCTAGACATACACAGTTTAAAGAAATTTGTGCCTAGAGGCAAATATTGTTGTGGGGCGTAAAAAAAAAAAAAAACAAATTTAAAACATTAAACCATTTTATTTTTGTCACTCATTTTTGTTTTCAAAGGTTGTACGATATTTTGTATAAGCAAAAGCAGCGCATGTGATCAGCAAACATGGAATAATACCAGCAGCACACGTTTTGACAGCACAAACCATCGCCATTGCTAGCTTAAACCAATATGTATCTTACTGTTTGCGTTTGTAAATATTGTTAGCCTTGAAATTATTCAAAACAAGCGGGCGGAATTTGTATAGACATGACGCGTTTGCCTTCCTAATCGATTGATTTCCTAATCGTGTTTGGTCGTCTTTTAAAATATAAGTAATAATAATTGAGTTCAGGTTTCTATGCAAAAAGACAAAATGTCTATACCTTAATTTCTGACAATGGAAGGGAAAATAAATTTTGTTAAATTTTAAAAAGGGTAAAACGTGGGGAACAAGTGGAACTTAAATTTTGTTTTGTTAAAAAAATAATATTTTGTTACCAACCAAGAAATTGAACAAACAAATTGGAAAAAGTATTACAATCAATGGCTTAGGTTGTCAAAATCTAGTCTGTCACTTTGGCAGTTCAAATTGAAGAAGGTACCTAATTCGAAAGGCTTATGTAAAAAAAAAAGTAGAAGATCATCAGATCATCAATCAGTTTGTAATAGAAGCTTTTTTCTTGATTTGACGACTTTTGTACGATTTTTGTTTGAAAAGTAGAAAAAGTAAAGTAATATGTTCTGAATTGCAGTTAAAAGCTGCATATAGTGTATTAAATTGATGTTCCCTCAAAACGTTGATATTTTCTCAGTTAATTACGTTATAATCATAAACACAGAGATATACTTCTGACAACAAATCAACCACGAATGGGCGGTCTCTGACATCCGCCATTTTACTTTGGTTTTGACAGATGCGCAGAAGTGAAAAAACAACTTGCATTAAGTGTTAACTCGTTAACTTAATTTTGCGGGCTTAATTGGAAACTTACGGCGCTCTTCTCTTGAATTCTACATCGGCACACATTCGTATGGAAAAAGTGACGATTTCCTGTTAGAGATTTTAAATTCTTATTTTGACGTTTGTCATAAACTTTCTGACGTTTATGACGACGCTATATGAATTCTCCTATTGATTTTATCTTCCTTTCTCGATCTACTACAATTTCCATTAAAGTATTTGTTCGACAAGAGAGTAAATGTCAAACATGCTTTGGCTCTATTACGGTATGCTTTTTTGCAATACCTAATTATTTTTAGAAAAAGTAGTACCTAGTTTTTGCTCGTTATCTGGAACAATGATAAAATTAGCTGTAAGTAATAAGTGTCGTGTTTTTCTTTTGTATTAATTTTCACATGAAAAGTATATTTATGTAATTTCATTACACGTTGTCATCTTTGATTTCTGTCAGAATGTATTAAAAAGCGTTTTGAAGCGAGTATCCCTACACAATTTATAACCTCGAAAGAGTTTGTACAACCCTGATCATACCACTCCTTAGATCGTTCGTATTCGTCGTAGTTTTGTACTTCTTCTTGAAATAAGTTTCGAATGAGAAGTATAGGAAGATCTTCATGGATCAATCTAAAACAAGGAACTTTACCGACTAACGCTAAAGTAATCAATTAGTCAGGGAGAGATCACTCAAATATACCGCCTGCCACTCATCCTTAATTCAAACAAAGACTTCAAACCTAAAATTCCTATAAATTAAATTCTATTACGCTTCACTTGCTCACTTACAGATAGACAAAGACAAACCTATACATTTATTTATGCTCATGAATAAAGGTAATAAAATTCAAACTCAACCAAGCATTTGATTTGAAAATCTAAATTGAGTTTCATTTATTTAGTCAAAAACTAATTTAGTGGTAGGTATACCTCCTAGTGGAAGAACTCAGCCTCTAATCAACCTGACCTCGGCTGGAGGAGTTTTTATTGTGTAGTTTTTTTTTTTTTTTCTCTTTACTTTTTATTTTTCAATTTATCCTCAACACTGATTGGAAATGTTGAATTCAAAAACCCAGAGAGAGTCCAGTCCAGGCCACACACCGTAAAGCATTATTTTTGGATTTAATAAAATGAATTTTGTATTCGTGCCGATGCAGATTTATATAGATTGCCTACTGCGGCAAACATGTGGCTACAATCAGCAGCAAAATGGGAACGAAGCTGCGCGTTCAACAAATTTCGAACAATGTTGAAGCATTGTACTACTATATATACGTACGCTCTGCACTCTGCAGGATGGTTAGAGGAGATGTGGTCAAGTTTTTCAAATTGAATATTTATACAATATTTTAGGTTTTTATTTTTATTTAAATGATTCAGATTCACCCAGTCAGTCAGTCATTCAGTTGTTGTGATTATTGGTTAAGTGGATTGAATCAGGAAAAATTATTTTTGTTTTCATTATGATGCACTTTGGTTGGTATTAAAAATAAAAAAAAAATGTTTTGATAATTAAAAACAAAGGACTTTAAAAAGGATGCCGCCGCCACATTTCCAACCATAATCAGAATACAAAAAAAAACTACTGTACAAAGGGGAGATAAGTAAAAAGCCTAATCATTTTGATAAAAAGTGCATTCAATCGAAACAAATAAATTCATAAATAACTCAAAAGCAGTAAAAAGTGAGTTGTTGAAATTTCTCAAGGGAAGTTGGCATTTGTTTTATGCTAAAAATACAATTTGAATAGTTTCACTTGAAAAATACATCCTTCATTAGTTCATCAAATTAATTGCAACTACAAATTTAATAATTTTTAATGTGTTTGTGTTAAAGTCAGTCTGAATTGTATGAGTTTTTTATATCAAAAAGCAAATATGTACAAAATTTAGTGAATAGTCGATATGAGGCCTTTAACACTTAAAAAGCAAAAAAGTATAAAAACAACGAAATAAGACAAGAGCAAGTGAACTCCAGCTTCTAGCTACAACCTGTACAATCTTCAACAAATCAGAACTACTTTGGAGTGGTAAGGGTTAAAAAGGGTTAAAAGCTGAAACTTGCCTGAGACAGAAAAACACATCTCCTAGTAAAATCGAAGGAAATTTTGAAATGTCTCTGAAGTACCGCAAGGCTTTTGTTTGTGGCCACTTTGTTTTATCTTTTTTTTACGAAACTTGCCTGAGGCAGAAAAACACATCTCTTAGTCCAAAGACAAACATTTTAGCCTAACTGACAGATAGAAAGGCAGTGAAAAACTTAATATTAAAAAAACTTGGTTGTCTGTAAAGTCGGTTTACGGACGATAATTTTACGTGATAACCAGTTAACAAAACAGTTCATGTGTAGGTTGTATCTCTTTAACCACCATCAACCCACCCCACTTACAACTTTTTTTGAATTTTTTTCTCTCACCCCCTCCACCCAAACATCAACCTGTTACCCCAACATACAACCAATAGCCCACCATTTTTGATAATTGTTTCCCCCCCCCCACACAGTAAATACATTCTTTCTTACCACCAACAACCACCAACACCACCTACAACCACCCAGAACCATCCACACCGCCTACAACCATCATCATCCAACCACCCACTGTTTTTGACAATTCCCTCCCAAACACCAAATCCAACCACTCACTCCACCTTCAATCACCTGCTACTCACCCACCATTTTTTATCATATTATCTTCCGCCCCGCCACAACCACCTTCACCAACCACCACCGCCAACCCAACAATTTTTGACAATCCCCCCACCCATCCCCCAAATCCAACCACCCACTCCACCTACAACCAAGAGCCACTCACCCACCTACACTTTTGGCCTCCCCCCAACACCAAATCATCCCCATCCCCGACATCACCGCCAACTACCCATCCCACCTACAGCAACCAACCAACCATCTACCATTTTTGACAATTTTTTAATCATTCCCTCCGAACACCAAATCCAACCACCCACCCCATCTAAAACTACCTTCAATTCACCCACCACTTTTGACAATTTTTTCATCGCCCCCATACAAATCAACTATCCCCACCACCAAAACCGCCGACCAACCACCCACCATATTTGCCAATTCACCCCCACCCTCCCCCAATCATACCAAATTCCCCCAACACCAAACACCCATCACACCTACAGTCACCAAGAAACCACCCATTAGTTTTGACAATTTTTGTCTCACCACCCAAACCAGCTACAACCACCCACCATTTTTGACAATTTTTCCTCTTTCCGACACTACCCCCCCCCCCGGCTGCCCCACACACACTCCCACCACAACCAACCAACCACCCAACACCCTCCACTCCCACTTTAGCCGCTTTCTAGGCTATCAAAGCAGCTAGGTAACGTCAGTGTGACTGTGACTGTGACATTTTTCTGTGCGTGCTGCCCATATATTCCAAACTGATTTATTAGACGTTATCACGTCAAAAAAAAGATATTGGTCATGTATCCAGTATGTGATACAGTGGCTACAAATCGGTAGTATACGTCATGCTATTTTTTCCAAAAACCTATACCATGAGTGTATACTGATAAACTTCAGGTGAATGTTGGAACTCTTTAGGAATGTCTCAGAACAAAGTGGGATCACGACGTTATCCAGAGTGACAGAATCTAGAAAGAACAAATTCTATAAAAAAAAAAATATAGAAAGGTAAAATCTAGAAGTAGTAAAAATCTAGAATGTTTAAAAATCTAGAAAGATGGAAATCTAGAATAATCTAGAAAAAAAGTGTTCTAGATTTTTTTTTAAGAGGAATTCTAAATCTAGATATAGATTTTTTTCTCGATTTTTGGTTTTCGAAATTAAGGTTTTCTAGATTTCGAGTTTTCTGGATTTTCCTGATTCTAGGTTTTTCTTTCTAGATTTTCTCTTTCTAGATTTTCTCTTTCTAGATTTTTTGCTCTAGATTTTTTTTATAGATATCGTGGTAAGCCCAAACAAAATAGGTATATCATTATGTTCATGCCCACGTGGCAAATCTTGTCATATGATACTAAAACGAAAAAATGGGAAGCCATTTTTATTCGACAATCGGATTTCACAGCGATTAAAGTCGCCACCCTATCGGAAGATACTATAGCTTTTGCAGATGGCGGCAAATGTCAAATAGAAACAACTATTTTTCTAAAATGGATGTGTTGTTGACGTGTATTTCTTTTGTTTCTGTTTAAATCATATATAATGTCAGTAGAAAAGTCGAATTGACATTTGCGGCCATTTGTAAAAACTATAGCATCTTTTGATAGGGCTATGACATTGGCACCGCATTGTATTATGAAATATAGTGTGTACTCTCATGTTGACGGTTGATTGTGGTGCCCTCTGGTGCCCCAGGATTCGTTTAATAAACCATGAAAAACAAGCAGTTACATCTAGAATTTAGTGGTATGTACATGCAAATAAAGGGTGTTTTTTTTACGTGTGGTTTTCAAGAAGAAATAAAACGCATATAATTCAATGTTATGGCCAAGAATTTAGCTTTATTATAAAGATTAGAGTTCGCCATTATGTTTTAAAAATGATTTCTGACAAGTAGCCACCGCGGCTGGCTCGAATAAATTACTGGGCGATTATGTCGGACGAATATTGAACGCAGCGCGCGAACCGAACCATTATTTTGTTAATAAATTTGCAAGATTTGCAAACGTTGTTCAGGAGTAAGTCCATTCATTAGGAAATGGCAAACCAAACTGAACATTAATCAAGTGACAGCTGTCAAAAAGACCAACTCCGAAAAAAGTATTGCTAGATTGAAAAAAACACCCTTTAGTATAGTTGCTATAACAAAGCTGTCCTGCAATGAACCATAATATGCATAAACAGAAAGTAATGTCCGAAAAATATGCTTCGAGTTCGATTTATTCTTTAAAATGCTTCCTCCCTTCTAGCCACTTGCATATAGCAAATATAAAAAAACCAAAAACAGCCATCATTGAACAAATTGAATTCTGCTTATTAAATAAAAATTCCTGTCAGAAATTTCCAATTAATTTTTTTACGTTTATCATGTTCGAGTATAAAAGAAATTCCTAATTGGAAATTGCGTGCATTCCTTGAATTCAAATTTAACAGGCGGTATTTCTACTAAAAAATGTTATCAATTATTATTTTTTTTTTTTTTGTGAAAACCAGACCCACATAAAAAAATTAAGATTCTCGGAACAGGTTTATGCCGAAAACATTTTCCAATAAACTCGTCATTCCAAAACCAAAAAAATGTAAGACTTTATTTTGTTTTTAAAGCTTTCTGTGCAATATTGGATTTTATTGGCCCTCTTAAGAAGTTCAGAGAACTGTCTTTCATTCCATCAATTTTCTTAAAACATGTGTATTGAAAAAAATATTTAAATATTTGCCTTGAAGTTGTTTTCCCGATATCATGTCCAGCAAGAGCTATTGCGGAACTCGATAGCGATAGTATTTCAATTAAATCTATTTCGTCATTGTTTTATTATTAGATATATGCTTTTAATATTTTATTCCATTAACTTTATGTTTTTTATATCCTCCATTAATGGTATGACATGATATTTTACTTAAGGTAAAATAAATATTGCCTTATATTTAGAAAAAACGAGTACCTTGTACTCTTGATAAGAAAATCAGAAATGTAGCCAGCCCATTAAGAACACAAAAATTAGAAAATACATTAATTTAGCTATGACGTCAAAAACCGCCCTCTGTTTCCATTTGGTAAAAAAAATAACACTACAAATGCATATACATATTTATAGACACATATATTACTAGGCTGGTATACCCCACTTAAAGGGGAGCGATAAAAAAATACAAAAAAAAAAAAACACAGCTCCTCATATTCGTTGAAGCAAAAAAAAAAACCGTTCAAGGTCACTTCTAAAGGCAAACATTTCGAGCCAACCCTCGAAAAGTCGTCGTCATTAAAAATGATGCGAGGTAGAATAAAAACACACACCCTTACCTATCTTAAGGGTGCGTGTTTTGTTTTTACGTGAAGCTTTTACAATAACAGTATAATAAAAAAAAATCTATATATACAATACACACAGTTATAGATACATTTGTATCTTTTCTCTATAGAAAGGTGAAGTAATATCATAGAAATAAAAATGGTCGACGTGTATCTTCTATCTTGTTATGTAATGTTGCTTAGTTCATCTAAGGAAATTAAAGTTTTTTTTGTTTTGTTTTTTTAATACGTTCATGTTTTTTTTTTTTTTTTTTTTTTTGTATGTGTTGTTGTGGAAATGACGCACAAAACCGACAGCGACGCAAGCTATAAGTTAATTTTTAAGCAAAACCACATGTGCAAAAGCTGAGCACTTGTTCTTACTTTTGAAATATTTATGTTTTTTTTTTCTTAATCTTAATGGATGGTCATTCGTTATCTTGCGGTGCCATACACTTTTTTGTTTTGAATTTTTTTATTGTTTTCTACTGAAAAAAGAACGAAAAATGGAAATTTTATTCATTCGAATGGCAGACGCATGGGCTTTAAATAGGCTGTCCAGATAAAAGATTTTGATTGATGGCTGTGTGACGGATAGCTTATATTGATCACAGAATATCTTATAAATTCGCTCTATTTTTATTTTTTTTTGTGATTGTTTTCGATTTGAGGTTTGTTCCTAATAGATGAGATGAATGGGATAGCACAGTTTCATAGTATGTGGTTGAGATTTTATCAATTCAAAAGTATGTACTCGTATGTATAAACTTAAACACATTCCAGGGAATTCTGTGACTGTGTGGTGGCACTGACAACAATTTGGTTAAACCGCAAATATATTCATTTAACGACAGGTGTTTTTATTTCATTCTTCTCACGTTTGTTAAGGTTATTTTTATATATTTTTTTTATGCGAAAACAAATTCTTGGCCTATGTTGTAGAAACCTCAGTGTGGAAATGAATATTTGTCTATTTATTTTTTATGACACTTTGTAGCAGTCCCTAAGAGTACCGAATTTGAAATAAGTTTCTTGAATATTATGTTTTGAACTGGCCATTTGGTGGATAAATACGAGATGGTTGGCAGAAACTGGGCTTAGAACTTAATGTGAAACCTTAAGCTCTGGATCCAAGACTCAATCCAACATTTCGTAATAAACTGTGCTAAGTTGGGGGGTTGAGGATTCCTAAACACCTATGGGATAAAAGCGATCACGCAAAATAATCCGAAGTGAGATATTCTCAGAGAAACTAGATCGGAGAATCTTGCAGAGCACGTAGAAAACACTGAAAGTAAGGGACATTTTGAAGCGCTGACTGTGGTTTAGGACTGGGCACACAGAAAATGGCAAAACACTGAAGAATCGCGATGACAACATAGCAAAACAATGCTTTGAATTCAATCATCAAGGTGAGTTGGAAGACCAAATGATACATGGAGGTCAACTGTTGTAAAGGGAGCTGAGTCTGAGAATTTGAAGTCATGGTCACATCTGAATTATTATGCTGTGAATAGGTAAATGGCAGGATGTAGTTGTGTCACTATTCTCCAGGAAATATTCAAACAGCAGACTCCAGAAATCAATAAAAAGTCCTGGATGTTACTCTTTTGGTATTTTGAACTGATCTCACAATCCCCCCCTAATCAACACGATGAAACAACTGAATTTAAAAAAAATTAAGCCCAAACAAAGTTTGTTGTTAGTTCTTCAGGCTTTTTTAGATTATCTAGATTCTAGGAGGACACGATTTGTCTCACAAAGCAGATTTGTCGCTAAAGCTGGATCCCATACTCTCTAAAACTTCGATCTGTCTAAGTAGGAGTCACATTAGCTCCACTACAGGTGTCCCTATTTCAGTTTGAATAATAATCTAACACTTTTTATAAAAATATGATAACATTTTTTTTTAGACTTTATAATTCAAAAGTTGTCACCCTGTCGAAAGATGCTTTAATTTTTTTTTGCAAATGGCGACAATTGTCAATTCTACTTTAACATTTTGTTTGTTCTATATTTGACATCTGCCACCATTTGCAAAAATAATGCATCTTCCGAACAACGCCATCTTGTGTTATACACCGTTTAGAATATGAGGTGAAATGAAACAGGATTCTATTTTAATTAAACTTTTGTGTTTTGTTTTAATCAATGATTAATTCTAGTTGGGAAAAATATTGTGTGTCTATATTCTAATTACCAGTGGAGTGATCATGGAAGTGCCAAATTTACAAAAAAAAAAAAATATGGAAAATACTCAAACATATCTAAAAAACATGTTTATAATAATTAATGCCTGAAGGGTTATTTTTTTTTTCAGCCAAACTTACGAACTGTTGAATTTATATAATGTAAAATCCATTTAATAAAGGGTATATTCCAAACAAATTGCATATCTCTTTTCTGGTTTGAATACGTACCTGTAAATAAAAGAAATAGAGAACAAAATTAATAAAACTGGAATATAATATTTTTATAAGCAAATTGTACTAGAATAAAAACAAGCGATGTTGATTCAAAAAAGAACTGACCCATTTGTTGGTGAGTGCACCAACAGTTTTTTTTTTTTTTTTTTTGAATTTATTATCCTTTTCATAAAATGCTTATATAAAACTTAAAAAAATACCAACACAACTGTTTGTAAAAGTTAGTTTCACAAAGGCAATATGGACGATGAGAAAGAACATCCACTCCCCCTGTTGGTTGATTATTTTATCCACGAATGCTTCTATTCTTTATAGTTAACAACCGATGCATAGATGCCCTTTAAAACATATTCATATAGACGAGTACACATTCATATAAACACACAACGATTTTTGAGCTTAATTGGCATACTATATAAATAAAGGAGTGGAGGAAAAAAAAAAACGTTAAAATATGCGCTAAGGACTCTTTAAACTACGTACAACTCTTGGCAGAATGCTTTTGTGAGGTAATTTTATATGATCCGCTTTTTTTTTCTTTTTTGTGAATGCACTAAAACTATATGTACATAAGTACTTACTTTTAATAGTTAGAAAAATATTTGCTCTGTGTTGTTCGTATTTAATTTTGCTCTGAATGGATTTTTGCTGTTGGATTTCTATTTTAGGATAAAGTTTTGTGGCAACGAAAATGTTGAAAACGTTCAAAAAAGCGCAGAGAGCATATTTCAAAAGTGAACATAAACAATGGGTTTCATTGTTTCGGCATGGAGTTTGAATTTGGGTTTGATTCAAATCGCTTAAGCCTTCCGCTTTTTACATAAAGAATTAGTTTTCAATAACCTTTCGTGGCGTTGTGGTTGGTATTTTGAGGTTTGGTTACTGAACGTTTGATTTCAAATTTCCAAGTCCCTTCTAAAAAACTGCAAACGTTACTATCTTTTGAGAAAAAGTAGTAAATCTGACAAGAATATTAACTGTCATGTCATAAACCTCACCTCACTTTAGTCGTAATTGTCAAAAAGAATACGTTTTCGAATAAGAAATTAACGCAAAACAAAATATTTATTTCATACGATAAAATTCCCACTTATGTAATTGACACGATTTCTGTCTAAATCGCAAATTGTTTCTTTGAATACGCAAATTGATAGCTTGAATGCAGCCATTGGGTTCCCAATAAAAAATTCAAAGTTCAAAGTAAACCTTAATCTATTACGTTAATAAAAAAAAAAAAACAGTAGTAAGAAGATGGCTACTTTCTTTTCTTAATTGGAACTGTACTAGATTAAGGTCTAGTATCAAATTGTATGAATAAATGTTGCGCTTTTGTACTTTTGATAACGATATTATACCGGATCATGAGTTTGACCACCAGATGGAGACAATAATTGCTTTCCAATACGATGTTAGTTTGAATTTGACATTTAACTGGTTTCAAAATGGCTGGAAGTATAAAGGATAATAAGAAAATACGTGGACTAGAGTAAAAGTCATGGATTTAGATTTAAATTTTCTGTTCTATCTTATGCTTTGTCAAATCACGCTATAGGAAGTAAGAGACAAATTCAAATGCCCCCACATAAACACCGATTCTTGTTGAATTATTTAATGTGCTAATATTAATTTTGTATAGGAAAAGTTGGAAACATTTATAGCCTGGCAATCTCCCAAAAGATATGTCAAACATTTGTATAGATACGAAAATTTTGTAGACAATTGCGTCGAAAAGAATTTAAAGGTCTATATTTGAAAAAATTGTTTTTTAATAAGAATGAGACAAAAGAAGTTAAACTCTATGATTTGTTTCTGAATCCTCTTAATCGAAACATCTTATTTTCGAAGATAATTATTTCGTAGAACTATGTTTAAAGCTAAATCGATTGATTAGTAATTCCTTTATTAATTAAATTTACATCTTTGTCGAATTTATAATGATATAAATCTTAATCTATTCCTGGGGTAAACTACCTCAAGTCTATTTAAATAAAAGACAAACAAACTAACAAAAAAAAAAGAAAGATCATTAAATCTTTGGACTTGTAGTTTTCCATCATCCATCGTTTGGTAGGAGCGAATTGACATACAAAAAATAAGCCAAGATAAAAGAGAATTAATAATTAAGTTTTTTTTTTCTTTTTCTTTTCTTTTTTTAAATAAAAGAAACTTACAAAAAAAAAAGATGCAAACGCACCAATGATCTTGTAAATTTATTAAAACGTACCACAAGTAAGATCGTTGACCTCCATCTCGGGAGAAAAGTATATTTAAAAAAAACACACTCAGAAAAAAAGAGAAAGAAAAATCATATAAATTCGAGAAAATGATATGATATGATACCTATGAGTTCTGAAATTGGTAAAACTTGGCCTTGCATTTTGAAAAAAGAGAACAAAACTATGTTAAGTCAAATAAATACCTCTTGTATCTACAATGGAGTGCCTGACCTGCAATAACCTAGGTCACAATAGAAAATAATGTTTTTAGGATGTCTAATTTAATTTTGTTCATTTCCTAGTAAAATTTAAATAAAAAAAATAATCTTGTTAAGAAAGCTTAAATTGGGCCAAAGTCGTGTTCCTTAACCTGTGTGTTCTACGAATCGACAGGAATTGAAGGGGGCTGATTAGTTCTGCAGAACACGAAGACATTTTTTATTTTGTTTCATGATTTGATTGTATAGTATGAACATGACTTAAGTAAAATTTTGTGACAGTTGCGAAGGTATCTGTCACCAGTTTGGTAACAAACAAATGTACTGTCTTTAAGCATTGATACTTTCAGTGCGTCCTAGGTTGAACAGCGTTTAAACAAATGTAACAAAAATAACTCACACATTTTCAATTTTGGTGGCGCGAGTGACCATCATGGTAACATTTTATTGAGGTGCTGCATGTTTGTATTAGAATCGCTGTTGAACAAATGTTACGCGAAACACTTCATCCTGGGAAAATTTTGTCCCACCATTTTTATGGCATGTCCTTGTTTTTGTCACCAGTTTGATAACGTTCTCTTTAAAGGAACACTTTTGATAACGTCTTTAATCCCAGAACTTTGAAGATAATGTTACGCAAACAAGTTGGTAAGAGAAGTTTGATGGCGCCTACCAACATTTTTTTGGTCACGTTAAAACGACTTTTTAATTTTAACTTGTGAGAACTCCCTATGTGAATAGCATTCAGACTTAATAAGTGTCAACTTTGACAGGAAACACCTTTTGTTAGGGCTTTGTTTTTCCATTATGTATCATCACTTCTGTGCTGTCAAAAACGCGCTGACTGAATTCAACTGATACAAAAAAATTTCGCTGAAGTTTACCGCCAAAATTGACGCAGAAACCTCATTCATATCAATGACTAAACAAAGTTTCGCAGAAGAAATAAAATAATCTTCCATAACAAAAGGAACCACAACAACACAAAAGAATAGCCAATCATCATAATCAAGCATGTGGTAGTGAAGTTTCTTTCCAGTCATCCATGCTGCTAATGAATAATGAAGTGGCCCAAACGAATATATGAATAGGAAAAAAAAAAAAATGGCGGACAAAATAGTAAAGTGAAAAAAAAAAATACAGAAAATCTTAAAATGAGAAAAAGTCAATGACACCACTGTCCGTCGTCGTCGCCTACTTCTTCTTCTTCTTATCCATGGAACCGTCGTAATCGTCGACTCGCAGCCGTCAAGAAGTCTTTTAACAATGGGTGGAAAGAGGTGGTGTAAATGTGTCTGCATGTATGTATGCAACACTGAAGAGAACTCAAACTTAAACTCATAACAATAAAAGTTTCCATGAAGCACGATATGAAAGAGACATGCAAACGCAAACCAAATAAAAGAAGAGTTAAAAAAAAAAAAAAACAATCTTCGCCCGGAAATTGTAAATGCGCATATGGAAAGAAAATATTCAAAATGCCGATTTCTTTTTGGGTTGCAATGCAATTGCAACTTGCAAGTTGGAACTGGCGAGAGAGTTAAGACATGAGAAGGAGCAAGGAGGCAAGTTGCAATTTAGGTATACAGTATACACCATCCAGGCCAATATGGAGGCGGTGATACAATCAACCAAGAGACTTTCGATCGCTGTATACCCTCGCTGCGCGCCATAAGAAGGCAGTGGGATTCGTTTAGAAACTTTAATGCTAAAGTTTTGGGTTGCTGAATGCAGTGTTGCCGCTGAAAAATGTTTTCAATGCATCTGTACAAAAAAAAAATATATCGAGATAGGCGTATAACAGAATTTTGGAAGTAATGCATCTACTCACGTTCAAAATAGAAATTTTTATTGAAGCGGCATGCTTAAATAGGAAAATTTTAACTGTCACATGTCCTGTCATAATTTAAAGTAATTTTGGAGTAGATTTTTTAATGAATCGCTAAGCCAAACTAGAAAACTGTTTATGAATAGTAAGCTTGTCTATAAACTTAAAAATAAGTTATCCTCGGCAGTGTTCATTCGTACGCACCAGTGTCATAAGCTTATAGCATCGCAGTACCGTGGATGTATAACTTTCGTTGCATAAATGTTATTGATTTAGTTCTTCTAGTACGTTCCGCTCATTCGAATTCGTTGCAAATCTTAGCTCCAGTTTGTTGTACAATCATCCTCTTTAAAATACAACTTACTTCACTTCGTGTTTGTGTGAACAAAGTTAAAAGTATAGTTCAACAGTGGTTTAAGAGTACAACTGATATTTATAGTACGTCAAATTGTGTAGAAGGCACCTATGTATATCAAGAGCTGGTTAGTTCTTAGTTCGAAAAAATTTCTTATCACGCGGAATAGTAAAAATGACATTATCTACGACATGCGAATAGAAGTCCCCATTTTTGTCCAAAATATTGACAGGCACTGTCGATAAGGGCACACAATTTTGCAAAAACTTCAATCTTAAAGATATGAATAATACAAATAGAGATAGAATAGAATGTAAGAATTTTATAGACAAAAAAATCTTTTTGAATCCATGTGGCAACTCTGGTCTCCATGCAAGCGCACTTTACACAAAAATAATACGATGCACTTGTAATAATGTTGCTCCTTACTTATGTATGTAAGTTAGTGTGCAACAATTTTTGCAATAAAATTCCGCATCTATGGCACGAATATATTGCCGAGTAAAGTTTTTAGGGCGAGGTGTGCATATCGTTACAAACATTGAAATCGTGATGCTCTGAAGGAGAAGATATTTTTCATTTCAATTGTAGTTCCAGCAAGTTTTTTTTTTCTTTTTGAAAATGAAAAAATATTTTTTTAAAAAAATGTGCAAATTGATATTGTTAGGTATGCTCGAAAGTTGAGGTCCTGGAGTGAAAAGGCTCCTTTTTTTTCGAGTGAAGAAATGCACAAGGTGGACCAAACCTTTTCCTAAAAAAAATATAGACTTTTGTAATTTTATTCAAACTAAATGGCTTAAAGGCACTTTGGTTTTAAAAATGCAGCTGCAAGTTGCAGCAAGACACTAGGCAACAAAAAGTAGGGTGATACAGGATAGAGTTTTTCGTTATGGTGGATGGAGAATATGTTGGATATTATTATTATAATGAATCCCACGTGCAACCTCAATTTAAGGCTAGGAGGGAAGTATGAGGAAAATTGAAATATGCTACCCAGGCCAGGGTGGAAAATGAATACATGAAATCCAGTGAAATATCCAAGCATTAAGTCATTGCCTTCCGGCTGACGTTTTTTAGACAAAAAGTAGGACATCATTTATTCTATTGGTACCTACCCACTTTTTATAGGGGCATATTATGGAATTGTTAACAAAATTAATAAATATTGAAACCAATTTTATGTGTGGTTTCAAATAAAAGAAAAGTCTATTAATTTAAAAAAATAAAAACCTACACTGTCCGACTCGTGCATGTCATCTTGTCTATTAATATCAGGTTCCAAAGCATTGCGACGGGAGAACGAGTTGCTATGCCGGACGACCACATACAAAAAATGTGTCTGTCCCTTGGGAACATTGGTTTTTCGAAAAAAAGGTATCCTATGTCCTTTTATGTGTACTTCACAATGTGTTTCATGGTAATCGAATGAGTGGTTTCGGCGTGAAAGCCTTACAAAGCAACAAACAAACTCACATTAGCATTTATGATATTAGTTAGGACTGCAACCAGACTGAAAAAGGTAGTAGTCAATACTTTTTTAGTAATGGAAGCATTCAGTTCCGAAATTCATTGGAAATACATTTGACAATAAAACTTTGCAGCTGCTGACACATTTCTTCAGACGGACGGAACCTGACCCATATTGGATGTAAATTTTGAATTCAACTTGAAGTTGAATAAATTACAAACCATGCAACGCACATACTTATCACAAATGTCACAAAACCAATAAAATAAATTTCCCTTTTCTATAAGTAGTAACTCTCCGAGTTAAGCCAGTCCCGCCCACCTTTCATCACACATAAAAATATTCATTAAAAAAAAAGAAGAAGAAAAAAAGACAACAAATTCCAAATAATATTCAAAAAGGTGAAAGCTCCAAGCAACCTCAAACAAAAAGATTCAAAACTAAACTTTGCGCCAAAGGTAAAGAACCTTTACCGTTATATATATATATAAAATTAAAAAAAAACAACTAGGTAGTTAATATGTAATAAAAAAAAAAAACAAAATGAGGGAAATTTCGAATGACACAATGTAAACAATAAAACTGACCAAAAATAAAATAAAATACAAACAAAAATATCACAACTTCAGTTCGAATTATTGTGTTCGGGGGTTTATGACCACTGATGGAGATGATGAAGAAACTTATGTGCTGTGCGCTTTCACCTTAAAACAAGATTGATGGGTCGGCCGGTCGGATCGGGTCGGTCAAAGTAAAGGTTTTAGTTTTATGTTTACTTTTCAAATTATTTATTATGATTTTTTTTTTGTTTATCAGGAAAACCTAATTTTGTAGGCAGTTTGGCAACTCCCAAATAAAAAAAAATGCAAATTAGAAAACCATCACACACACACGCAATGTAATTAAATTATACATACTTTGTTTGTTTTTATTTGAAATGTGCATTGTTTAATCAAATCAGTGTGTGTTGCTTTGTTTTTTTTTTTTTTTTCTTCTTTTTTTTATTGTGCCAATATGTTTTACAATTAACCTCATAACGTGCCCGAGTGCAATGAACGAACGAATTTAAAAAAAAAAATGTGCGAAAATGTAAATTTGAAAGTTTCTATTATTTTATGGAATTTGGTTTTTGTTTTTAATAATATTAATGTTTACTTTAGTGAAGAGTTACAGAAATTAAAATCAGAATAACAAATTTAATTTGTTGTAACGGTTTTTTTTATTGTATTTTTAAAATTGATTTGATTTATTGATGGGAATTTTGTAAATTCATTTAACATTGTGAATGTGGCACGTTTCGGCATTTTTACACGTTAAAAGTGTATTGTTTCTGTTTACAATTCGGATAAGGAAATAAACAATTCAACACGATTTAAATGAAATATGATGATAGCGTAAAATTTTATTTTTAATTTGTGATTTTGTTAACTTGGTAGTTTATGTAGTAAAATGTAGTAGATAGGTGGTGAATAATATGTAATCCATTTTTTTTTTAACTACAGGAAACGCCCGCCGAACAGTGGTGCCAAATATTTGTGTTCGTTCGAACAAAGTAGTAGATTTTGTTTGTACTAATCGTTGTAGACAGAGTAGTACACAATTCTAGCGGATATGAAACTTCCACCTAAAAATTTCAGTGTGGAATTAACAACTTAACAGCTAATATTTTGGGACATTAAAAGTTATTTGACAGATGTTAGCTGTTTCCACGAGTTTAAAGCAAGCTTTAAGGAGGAAAAACAAAGAGCTATACTTTTAAATCTAAAACTTACAAAATAGATTTATTTCCCTGTACAGTATCCACTGCTTGAGAAATGTAAAACGAATACGTTCCACATTCTTTCCAGTCATATTTTCATTTCGACAATCTACTACCTTATTGGGAAATCAGGATAAGGACGAATTTTATGTTTGGTCTTATCAATATCTGACAAATTGAATAATGCAACTGAACTGAACGTCAGCAATAGAGCTCGTAGTGCATTCAGAAAGCTTTATCCATTGTGGAACTCATTGATTCGTACCAAATTGAAACACTGTGAAGTGAAGGCAACGTGACATCTACGCTTCTATAATACATAGTGCTATGAAACGTTGAAATTGTTCTTGTCATACGAGTACAATGAGGAAACCCGGTGAGGAAAGCAGTGTTTTAAATGGAATCCTCAATGTGAAAGTTGCGTTGGAGGATCAATGAAAGCATGGGGACCACTTTTGGAAGTTGAATTGGGTTGTGGAAATGTCAAATTCAGTCAAACTGCTATAGTTTTGAAAAAATACTCCAAGAGAGAACACTTCCTTTATTAAGCAATCATTAAGATTCAAATCAACTGGAACCATAATTTTGATTTTGTATTTGAATGCATAATTAGGAAGATTTACAGCCCTTACGTTTCCAAGCACAACTTTTGATGTCTTCATCTAGCCAGGGTTATCTGTTTTCAATAAATTTGTAATTGTAGCCACAAAATATTTAAATGACAAAATCCCCAGACACAAATACAAAACAGCTCTACACAAGAGGTAAAACATTTAGTATTCATTAAATTCACTCCAAGACCGATAAATAAAGCAATTAATAATGTACTGCCCTTTTTTTAAGATGCGATCAGTTTAATCTTAATAACCATCCATTACATGCGAGCCCAACACGATTGAAATCATGGTCTCATGGTTGGCTTCTCTAAACCACATGCTACATACACAACACCATAACAAAAGTTACAAGGACGACGACGAAGTCCACTTGTATGCATCAGAACAGAATCACATGCACACAGTTCCCATGATAGGTTTTTGTTTTTTTCCTCTTGAATATTTTGTAGTTCTTCAAGTCACATGCGTCAGATGAGATGTTTTTACACAAAAAGTCAACCCCTTGAAAAGTTTTTTTTTTTTTGCAAAAAAAAAGTGCAACTTCATTTTTTACATTTCCCACATAAATCTCAATCAGTGGTTGTTTTTCCTCGTGTTACTGCTGAAGGAATTCTTTTGTTGCTTCACTATACAATGTATGCGCTGCGCTGTGCCTGGTCCCTGCATCTGTGGAACTTTTCTTTTGTGGAAGATGCAGTGGCAACAACGGTGATGATGATGCTGATGGATTCTTGTATGTATTCTTATTCTCCCCACACTCCAGAGAATGTTGTAACCTGGGGAGGATATAAGATGGCAAAAAAAAAAAATAGCAATCCACCTGCATATTTTAACTCATGTCTTCCTTCACATTTGTATTTGCAACGTGTCGAAGGAGGGTGTAGCCAGGTTTCAATTTTCTTACTTTTTTTTTTTTTGTTGCCAAGCCAATCAAAAAAGTTACCTACCTAAGGAGTTCTCATAAAATGTATACCATTATACATTTTTTTTTTTTGGTTATGTAAGATGCTTTTGAAGTTTGATCTTTAAAAGTGGAAGAACGCTAAAAGCTGGTGAGGGTGCTGTTTTTCAATCAATTTATCTTTCATCAACTTTTTGAGCAGAATTTGGTATCCTTTATTTTTGTTTTCTGTAAGCAGTAAGCAGGGATAGATTTTGACAGTTTATGGCGGCCATATTGCTGTAACCAATAAGAATTCGGCACTGACCCAGGAGTCGAAGGATAACGAACTGTGAGTTCGCTGATTGTGTAAATTCGGGAGCATTTGGTCCATCCATCCATCCATCCAGATCCATTTTTTTTATAAACTAGTACGTCAAAAATCGAAATAAATAGATATGTAAACACACCAATCGAAACGGAGTCCACAAAGTGGTAATGCATGCCGAGATAGTTACTATTTGATGTCGTTGGTGAGTCGACGCACGTAGATCACTTACAATTGATGATAACTAATTTCTTTTGGTCCAAATAAGATGATGTGTATGTGTACGACATGGTTATGGCTTCAAAAGAACGGTGCAAATGGACGCACTTTTGATGCCACAATGCTACATTCTGCACGAGCGAACGATATGATTCAATTTAAATGTTCTTAATTGCCAACAAGATACGAACAAACGATGCTCTCAAAGTATTGGTAGATACAAAATTAATCAAAATCATTTAAGTTGTTTTTGAGGAATTCAACAGAAGCATCAAAGATTTGGGTTCAAAATGAATTGCCTTTTATGTGTCATCTTCAGTTAAGAAAAAGTTGAATTAAGGAATCCCTTATACTATCTTTGAGAAAGTATTAAGGCAGCCTTATCATGTTTTATAATATTCGTAACCAATCTTGTCAATCAATGCCAGTTAAATAAAACAGTTCAAACCACATTTCTATGTTCTCTTTCTATGCTGCCAACACCAACACCACCCATCGATTGCAGTGAAAACTGTCACTTCAATTTTCGTTTGCGTTCTCTCAATTGAAATTCTCTTTTTCTTTTAAAATTAAGTTTCGTCCCTACAAATTAGTGAAGTACAAAGAAAAAACCCAAAACTGCTATTTTCAAAGCATTTTTTGTGTAGTAGGGTGAGTCAAAGAGGCGGTTGAAAACTACTTTTGGGACAACTTTCTCATCGTTCTATTAACTTGATTTGAAATCTCTATTTTCCTCCACGAAAAATCCAATAATAAGAGAAACACAACTTTATTCAGGAAAAAAGTTTCATCAAAATCGTCCGTGTTAATTTCTTTGAATAAATTAAATATTTGTCCACCATGTTTTTATATATTTATGACATTGGATGCACAAATTCACACACAAAAACCTTTTTTGCAAATAAAAATATCTTCTATAAAATGAAGAACATTGCAAACACTTATTTACACAATTTTCACAAACAATGACACAAGAGCAGAGAATGATGCAATCCCTAGGCATTCTAGGGTCAAGCCTATTTGTCAAATGTCAAAAGAGTAAACTATTTTATATTTGCCATGTGTGTGTCTGCTTTGTTTGTCAATTAGCAATGTTTTCGTGGATGTTACGAGTAAGCGCGTTCGTTGTCGACCTCTTTTGCTATTTTCACTTTTTTTTTATTTTCTTATAAAAACGTAGATGGCAGGAACAACCCTTAATATTAATATTCCCCTGCGGTATTTAATTAAACGATGATGAATTTTTTTTTGTAATTTATATTAAAAAAATAAAGTTAAAACTGTGTCACGTTATGTCAATATAGATTTGATATCATCAAGTATCATCATAATCATTGGCCGTTGGTATTGACATGCACGCCAGTGCTGAAGTACATCATCAATTAATATATTGGAGTCATTAAAATTTCTTATCAGTTTTTAATTGCAAAAATGAGTGTGTTTTTATTTTTACGTATATGTATGTATTTTATATAAAGTTAACTACATTTTTTGTTGTTGTTTTAACTTGGTCAATTCGATGATGCTTGTGTTTCGATTAAATTAAAAAAAAATAATTATTTTCCTTTACGATTTTATTGGGACATTATTTTAATCGTTAACAATTTACAATGGTGTGCAGTAATTTTTGAAATGAAGATATTATTTATTATACTCGTGGTATGATTCATGTGGAGTCGTTAAGAAATTTATTTTCTTTTACATTTTATGGATTGATTCAGAAATTATAGGATGTAGGGTTTATGTGTTTATAATTTTATAGTTATGAGATTTTTTGTCCCTTCTTTGTGTCTCGTGCAGCTGCGGTAAGGAAAGGAAGACATGACATTACTTATATACAGAGCCCCTAGCGTTTAAGCTTTTGGGATGTTTCATTTGATTTCTTCGGACTTATTTTTATCGAGGTTGCTATGTATATATGTGGCAACACTTGTGTGCAGTGAATGTGTCACATTTGACACTGTCATCGTAAAGTTTGACATTTGTCACATTAATCTTATTCAGAATGTTTTGTCTGACTCTTTTGGACTCAATTCGGAAAAAATAAAAAACAAAAGTTCAATGAAGTCGAGATATTTTGGAAAACGACAAGAAACATAAAAGAAAAACAAATTTTTCTTAACAAACCATCCCTAGGATTTGAGCTCCAAAATATCGATCTTATTTCCGATTTCAGCGCAGTTCCTTAACTTAAAAGTTGTGAGCTTTCAGAAGTGGACAAGTTGTTAAGTTTACAACACACATTTCATGTCTTATCCACCTCCTCGTGAGTAAAAACAAGTTGAACACAATTTTAATGTCAGCATATTTACGAAATGAAATCCTTTTGGGAAGTTTTACGAACTGCTTGACAAGATTTCATATATTTTTGACAGTTAATGTCCGAAGTCGTAAGCTTCCTTTTGTATGATCTTTCATGAACCCAATATCCTATTAGCTGAGTAACTCAAGTGATACTTGATAATAAGGCTTTACTTGAAAAGAAAATGTACAAATCCAAAATCTACAAGAACATAAAATACTTTCACGAAATAAGGCCTTGAGAGTTCTTTTCGTAGCAGGTCTCAACTTTTAAAACATAAAACCAGGCAATGGAAAGATGACATAAAAAACTTCTATTTGAGAAGGTTTTTTTCCCCATATCCAAGGGATTATGTTGCGCATCTGTCAAAAAAGTAAACAAACAAAAATGGCGGCTCTTTGTGACTATTTTATTCATGTGCTGAGAGTTTTTACAAAACAATTTGTTACTAGTGTTCAATGTGTTAAATAGTCACAGTTCACCGCCATTTGCAGAATTCTGACAGATGCGCAGAATCGCAACCAAAAATATGCTCGGGATTATATTCCCACAATCAACAATCAGAGCTCCGTTCTTCGATACGGAATCAACATATTTTCGCAAAATGACTTTTATTGGGATGTTTTAGAACGAAATGTGTTCTATCAGACGTCGCTGAAAACTAAAAGTTTAGAGATTATCCAAAGACTACTTATGGTTAACCAGAAGTCGAAGTATATGAAGTTCTTGCAAACAAAAATGGTGCCCAAAGAATATCATTTCGAACAATAAATGATAAATTTATCTTGGACCGATTTTGACAAATGAGGCGTTCAGAATAATTATGGTATAAAACCACTTTAAAAAAAATCATGATTTTAGCTTTTTACAAATTATTATAATTTGTATACCTATCAAAACAAAAAAATTAGCAACAAAAATGCACTGCTACATTTAAATAAACATAATTTTTTTTTATTTTCCCAGAATATCCTTGACGTCTTTTTATTAAAATGGAAATATCTAGAACAAAGCTTTTTTTGCACTTATTTCACTATTATTCTGAACGCCTCAAATGTGTTTCGACACCTGCACTTGCAATTTTTTGGGTTTCGAAGTGAGGTTAGCTTCTGGAAACGTACAAAGTTCAGAAGCCATAAAACGCCCCACGTTCCTGGGAATCCCAAAACATTTTCAGAGTATTTTCGGAAACAAAGAAGTTTGAAAGCCGAATACATGGCGAATACTAATACAAACATTTCGAAAACAAAAAGAAATTTGACTTGCAAGACAGATCCCTTTAACCGGATTTTAACTTTCAAAACATTTTAGATATATCTTTTAGATACACCTTACTTAGTCAATTTAAAAAGAAGAAAAAAAATAAGACCTTCTAACATTAACAAGTTCAGATAATAATTCAAATTTTAAAATCGTCTTTATTTTTCTTCTTTTAAGCCGGTAAAGTCAAATTAATTTAAGCTTTGTGAAAAAGTATCTTTTCTAATGTCGTAGGTATCGTATCTCGTAGCTTATAGCAG
Source organism: Platycheirus albimanus (assembly GCA_916050605.2). NCBI lineage: Eukaryota > Metazoa > Arthropoda > Insecta > Diptera > Syrphidae > Platycheirus > Platycheirus albimanus. The sequence goes on along the minus strand of OU696698.1, from coordinate 22,774,998 downwards.
CACCTCGACATCAATTTCACCATCATATAAGTCAGGGTCACATGTTTTTTTCTTTGTAAAGTGTGGTTCTACATAATTCCCGAAAAAAAAGGAATTCATCTGAAGACACACATGATGTGAAGAGATGGTGTTCTGAGCCACGTGATATGAGAAAAAAAATTCTAAATCTTTCCGGCATGGCAGGTTTTTTTCAGTATTTTTTTTTTTTTAAGAAAACAAGTGATGATGACGTTAATCATATACAATCATAACCCCTTCTATTTTTTCTGTTCCTCTCTGGTTGATGACGATATGTTTTAGAAGTTTTGTACATATATACCTATATCCACTTCCATATCAAAATTCCATTTATAGAAGGTATATAAAAATGTACCTGTCATCGAAGAAGAAAACGTTGAAAACATACCTATACAAAACTTGAAACTCGTTTTTTGTCGTAGGAAGCCAAACATTGTGTACAGGTTTTTTTTTAATGTAAAAAAATATAAATCAGATACGGTGCAAAGAAAAGAGAAGGATAAAGAAAGCAAATACAAGAAAAAAAGTTATTTGTTGTTCAAACAGAAGATGATGGAGCAGAAAAAAAAATAATATAGGTACCTAGCAAGAAAACTTGAAAGACAGGTTATATTTTGTTGTTCGCCTTTTGTTTAACCCGTCCTGAAGCCCATCTATGTATGTTAGAGGTTTCTTCTTCTTTTGAAGCTACACAACACAATAATAAAAGCGCGTTTTCAGCGTCCGTCAGCTTCTTCTTCTTCTGCTGCTGCTTCATCTGTACAAAACCCATTATTACCACCACCACCTAAACCCAAGATGATGATGATCATCATCGACGTCGTCATCATTATGATCATGTTTCTTGGTACCATCATCATAATGTTCCAAGATTTCTTGTTGGTTTTCTTTTTGGAATCATCTTCATTTATATGGCAAAGAAACTACATTCCACATAGTTTTCAAGAAGAAATATAAAAAAGAAAAATATCAAGGCATCCAAACATATGCTCTTTTACTAGGACAGACTCACAACTTTGTTGTTTAACTTTATTTTGTGTAGGGTTTGGAAAATTTATTTCATCAACAATATTTCTTTGTGTTTGTTCAGAAAAAATCAATCAGTACCTACACTTGTTGCACTCCGACATAAACTTTTTGTGTTCTTTTTTAAATGTTTGACATTTTGTTTATCTCCAATTCTCTTATCCTTGACGAACATTTTTGGTTACCGAACGATTTCATTAATTTAACCAGAAAAAGAATATTTTGACGTTAGAATACTGATTTGATTGGGTGTCTTGAGGAATTGTATGTAATTCCTTTAAGTCGGCACCACAATTTGCATTTCTAGACACGACATTTTTCTGTCAAAATAACCTTAACCTAAAGATTCCAAACCAGCGGGCTCCCTAATGTGTAATAAAGTTTTCGAAATGCGTTTTTATGCCTACATGCTTTTTGGAAAAATAATTTGACGGAAACGAAATAAAAAGTATTTTAAATTTGACTGTCACTGGGTGCGATCGAAACCACCACTTTCTGAACACGTCTTTTTTTGGTTGTCATTTATATAATATGACATTCAAAATGGGTGCGTTTACACACAAAAAAGTTCATAGTTAAATGTGAAAAACGAATATTTACATGTAAAATATAAAATGATGTAACATCCTGACTTTAAGCGCATCCTATGAATTATGGGAACTGTCCATTTAAGCTTCAAACTTACTTTGTTTTCATAACAGCCAAAGTTAATGAAATTTGCAAAAAGGGGGCTCTATTTAAGGTTCTTAGTTTCGTTTGACAGTTGTTGGTTTCTTACTTCTATTTTCTTTCAATAGAAATTGTAATAGAATAAAGTTAAGTGTAGTGTTGAATGAGTTCACTAAAACTTTATTCGAGATTAAACTGCAATGGAGAGGGATAACTGTTATCGAATTCGAAAAACTTAACATTAGTTTGTGATTTTAACAATTATTTAAGGGTAGGATGAGACTACGTGAAAGCTTGATTTGTCGTAAATCAATCTAATGCAGAATTCTATAGATCAATTCCATTTATTTTAAAATTCTCAAAACTACTCCATTCGACGCAATATTTTTTAAGATTGTTAGAATAAATTTGGGTCAGAAAATGGCGTTATTCCTGCGAAACACAAAATGTTTCCTTGAATCATCTGAATTACTTATTCCTTGGAAAAAATTATGTTTTTTTTACTCTGAACTTGTTCATTTGGAATTGATTTCTGAGTACGAGACTTATTTTCGGTCTAATTTTTATGGAAATGGTGTTTCCTGACGTCAAATTTACTTCAAAATACCCCCATTACTTAGCTCCTGCAACTTTTTTTCAACAGATTTGCACCTTTTACCAACGGACATACTATTGCCCGACAGTTTGGTTAGTTTCAGCTCAATTTAAAATGATCTCATAGTTCTGCGTGAGGAATGAAATTTATAAAACGCTGAAATTACGATATGAGTGTTTCGAAACATGTATTTTGCTGTTTTCTTGAGTTCTACATGTCCTTTGTATATTTTTTTAGGGTTTAAAAAAAAATTCCAGCAAACTATTAAAATAAAAAAAATAAACAATTCTCAACGATTGTGCTTCCGTTTTTTTTTATGCTGCTACTCTGCACTTCTTGTCATGTTTTTTTATTTGTTCCTTCGTCTGTTTTTCCCTTGAACAGCATTTCCACTACAAGGGCATACTCGCAAACTTTGTATTTCTAGCATCCATGTGTTATATTATTTACTCCCGGCTATTCTGTGTTTATATTCCTGTTGTTGTTGCTGTTGTTATTCTTGCTGCTGTGTTGTGGTATGGACAATGATAAATAGGAAGAGAATAATAGGGAATAGGAATCTGGAAAGCCTGTTATAAAAAGGCTGCAAATGTTCTGGTTTTACTACAAAAAAAGAAGCAAAAAACCAAATCAACACTCATCCACAGATGGGCTTCCCTGTTTTTGCTCGAAATGTTTATTTTCTCTCTCTCTCTTCCTCTGTCTTTTTCTTTCCACATACACAATACATCAACATAATACAGTCGACACCAGAGTGCTGGATCATTGAATTTTTGTTCTTCTTTTTTTTCTCAATTCAACGACAAAGATACGATTTCTTTTATTCAGTAAAAAAAAATGCTAATTCTTAGAAATATGAATCTACATGGTTGCGGGTACTTGATGTTTTTATTTAAGTGTTCCGGTCTGGCCAAGAAAACACTAAAAAAAAACATTCAAACTTAAAAAAAAATACATAAGTTGTGTTCTTTATTTTGGAGAGAATTTTCAAGGACATAATTCATTGCGACGTTATGGTTTCCTTAATTTTTTCTTAAGATCCCAACATACGGTAGGGCTGAAGGTGATAATTTATTAAAAAAAAAAAAAACTTCTTCCAGGCAATAAAAGAAGTCTTTGTTTTATTTTTTCTTTTGAAAATGTTTTTTTGCGCTTTAGTAGAGACAAGGGAGCTTGATGTGGTCTAAAGGCTTTTAACAAATAATTTAAGTCACTCATTCTTGCGTCGCATATCAATACGAGTCCGTGAAAATAAAAACAAAATGCGTTACCACCTTAAATATAACATTTTCTTTGTAAGCAATCATATTTTGACAGATCATACTATAGTTTATTAGACAGATCTGTCAGAAAGTTTCGTGGTGGTTGCCATTTTGTATACAAAGTTTACTTTTTAAACATTATTTTTTAAACTTGACAAATATTTCGAAGACTCTTCGCCATCGGTTGTGACCATTCAACATTGGTTTGCTCAATTTTGATGCAGTCGTACCAGCCAAAGAGACGCCGAACGCTCTGGTCACCCAATTGAATTCAATGGCACCAGAAATGGTCGATAAAATGCATGGTTTAATATTGGACGATCGGGTCCATGTGTGCAAGCTTAAAGAATCGAACGAATTATCACATCAAAAAGCTTTCAGCAAGATGGGTGCCAAGTTTGCTTATACAATTCACAAGGAAACGTAATCGTTTGACAACATCAAAGGAGTGTCGGGAGATGTTTAATCAAAATCCGAATGAGTTTTTGTGACGTTTCGTAACCGTGAATGTAACACCACAGCAGAAACCAAGGAACAGTCAAAACAGTGAACTTAGCCTGGTGAATCGAACCCGAAGATAGCCAAATCGGGTTTGTCGGCAAACAAGGTTATGGTGAAACTTTTTCGGGATGTACGTGAACTGACAAAACTTATTTTTCACCAGGACAACGCACGGGTGCACCAGTCCGATTCAGCCCTGGCAACTACTTTTTGTTCTCGAAAATGAAAAAGTGGCTCGGTGTTAAAGAGTTTTGAGTCGCATAAAGAAGTCTTCAGTAAAGCAAATGTGGGTGGGGATCGAAAAATCCTAATATTTAGGGATTCAAAAAATTTAAGGTACGTTAGACGCAGTGTAGTCAGCAAAAAGAAAATAAAGTTGAAAGATAAAGCCTCTTAATCGGAAAAAATGTGTTTTTTTCAATTTGCAGGGAGAAATTGATCCACCCTTGGCTAACTTCAAAAGTTAAAAACTTAAAGAATTAAAAAATGTTTAATTTTTTGAAAAAAAATACTTTACCACATTTCTGATATATCCATTAATTTTATTTGCGACTTCGTTTTAAGTACATACCTGCAAATAGAAAAAAAAAAACAACGAATTAATAAAATTCAAAACAGTTAACAAACAAATAAGTTTTATAAAATTTTCTGAGAAGCTTTTTTAGCGTAGTAGTTCGAAATACTGAAGATACAATTTTCGAAAAATCGGAATTTCGAAACATGAAAACCCCAAACCATCAAATGGTTGATGGTGATGGTACTCCCATGAAACATGTCAAAGAATGAAAGCAAAACAATATTGCAACAATTAAGTTGCCATGTGACCAACAATAATTGCCTTCTGTGTAATATTTGCTCGCCAATTCTTAACCTAGGGCGTGGCTGAGAATAACATTTGAATATATTAAAAAAAAAAAAAAAAACTAATTCGATTGTCTGGTGTTGTTTAGGTTTTCCATTTTATATTTTAAAAATAGATACAACGTCAAAGTTTGGATAGAATATCGCTCTCATTGTTTTTTTTTGGGTTGTGAAAAAATAAATATCAAATGTGTGATAATTTTTATTCTTTAGGAGACACAACGACGACGACCAACAACTTAAATTGAATTAAACTAACAAAAGCCAAATTGACAACACAATAAATTTAAAAAAAGGGGGGTGGGGGCGAGGAGAGAGGAGAAGGACAACCTACAAAATGTATGGAATTGTGTCGTGCAGCGAATTGGAAAGAAGAAATAAAAATTGTGCACCATGCACATTATGTACAGTGTACAGGAAAATTGTGGAAAATTGAAAATAAATCAATTCTGTGAATGGCATGGAAAATCTATTATTATTGTGACTGTCACAGACCCGTATTAATTTTGCCTTTACACAGCCATTGTTGCATCACAAAGTTCACAAAAAAAATTATGGGATATTTGCATGAACAACGACGAATTGAGAACGTTTTTAACATATATGAACTTATTACTTTTTTTTTGAATTTTGTTCTTTTCAAAGGAAATTTCATTTCGGTATGATTATTCGAGCAGACAAACAACCAATTTTTTTTTTAATTTTAAATTTCAATTAATCAAACTTTGTTACACATTAAATTAAGCATTCTAATTATGGGATGTGACTTAGATAAAACAATATTCATGATTTAATTTAAGATGTGATTTGCAACAGAAAACTATCGCTATTTGACCTGATTTGAACTAATAAAAGAAGTTGAAGGAAGACAGCCAAATGCCAAACGAAATAAGCAAACTGAAATGAAAACACTTTTTAAGAAGATTTCGAAAAAAGGTCATTTCGGCCCTTGAAAATAAAATCAAATATTTCAACCCCAGGCATAGAACTACTACAATTTTTAATCTGGACGAAATAAATTTGAAAAAGTGCAATACCAAAACTCAATCTACTACAATTCTGATAAAAAAGAGAGTAAAATGTCTAGTGAACTTTCAAAGGAAGCAAGCAAGAATGAGAACCTAGCTATGTAGAGACGCTTGTCAGGACTGAGACAATTGTAAGCTCTAGATACCAACAATGCTCTGACAATGGCCTGCTAATGAGTTGAAAATTGCAAATATCTAACAAAGTTCAAATGTCAAAGTCTGACAATTGCATTATTCGCCTGACAATGCTTTGTGCCATGTTGAAAATTGACAGTTCACACAGTTGGAAGGATACAATGAATTGTCAGATACACATACGTCATTAGGCATTGTAAGACAAATTTATAGAAAAAAATTGACAATGGTCTGACAATTGTCAAATTGTGTGTTCGGACTGAAGATTGTCAGGTTCCTCACAGTTTCAATACCAGATGGAAGTATGACAATGACATAACACCAACCTGACAATGCCTTTTCTTAAAACAATTTGTAAGTTCACAGAGTTTTAAGATTTAGGGGACAATTTTCCACTGACAGATTTGACAATCGTCTGTACATAAATTCAGTAATGATATACAACTAACTCATTTCGCCTAAAAATCGCATTTCGGAAGTGTCAAAATAAGTGAAATCATTCAGCAACTAACTTTAATCTACTACAATTGTAATAGTCTTTTGAATGGGTATCGAGATAAATAATAAGCTTTAAATATTTTCCTGGTGTTGCCAAAATAAAATTCAAAATGAAAGCACACAATGCAAACGCTAATCCTAATTAAATATTTCATTTATTAATTCCTCCACAGAATATATTCTTATATAATATTGATTCTTTATTAACTTCTTCATCAATCCTTCGAAAAAATTCATATTTATTTATTTATTAGAGGAAAGTTTCCAAAATCCAATAATAAAAGATTAATATAGATCGAGTTTTGTTTTCGTTTGAGAATCTGACATTTAAAAGTAATAGTCACGCAAAGTGACAAAAGGATGACATTTAACAATTTGTTTCACATGTCATTTAAGTGCGTCAGATGTATTTATATATATATTTTCAACAATAGTTTAAATTTAAATTAAATTTTGTGAACAAAAAAATCTATTCCTTTTAAATGAATTTTTTAATCAGCAATAAAAACAATTATTTAAGGACATGATATTTTGTTCGGATTATTTAAAAAATATAATTAATCAGGATATTGTCAATTCCTCGTCGTGTTTAAAAATTAAAGAAATTTTAATTGGTCGTCACGTACATTTTTCATTTAGCGCACATAAATTTGTAATTGAATTTTGTATTTTTTTCTTTTTTGTGGCAGTTTGGAAGTGACATAATCGATTGTGCTGGTGAGTATCTACATAAATAAACAATATTTTTTTTTGTTTATTTTCAATCGACAAACTGTACAAGATTAATTACAATTGTTTTTTAATCCATTTTTCAATTTTCTTTTTTATTTATTATCATAGTGGTTGAATGGAAGTGCGTTTTTTTTTTTTTAATAATTACTATTTCGAAACCGGAAACACTGTAGGGTGACATGCGGTTTGTTCATTGCGTGAAACTTTAGTTTTTTTTTTGTATAAAATGAGTCGGATAATTTTTTTTGGGAGGGGGATTTACATGAATAAAAATGTAGGTAAAAAAAAATAATAAACAAGAAATATAAGGAGGAAATAAATAATAATACTTGTCATTTGTCAATGTAGGCAGCATATAAGAGTTGTATGAATTATATTGCCGCAGCTATAATCTTCATTTGAATAGAGTATTAATGCGACGACGAAGTACTACAACTGTCACAGAGATTTAAATTAAAACTGCAATGGTTTGGTGGTTGGTAGTTATTGTATGCGTTTCGCATAAATTATAGATTTATTGCATTTTTAATTTTCCCTCAACTTGCGGATTTATACAAAAGACTATATGGATTCTCGGTTTATAATGTACATAGAATGTAATGGGGGGTTTTATATTTGGTTTTTAATTTTCTTTTGAAATGAACGTTCATTGTTATAATTTCAGATTCATTAAATAATCTGTCTTTTATTTGACAACTTTGTATAACGTTAAGTAGGTATTCTTTTTAATAGCATGATTTTGAATGGAAGCACTTCTTTCCGGACTTTAGTCAAATATTTATATATATAAAAAAAAAAACACTAGATGTATTTTCTTTCTGAATAAAAAATTGTAGGTTACGAAAAGCCCATAATCTGACAGTTCTGTGGAATGCTTAATGACACCAATTTCAGAATTCTTTCATTTCGGCTTCAAACTTCTGGAATCATTAACCGGGGTTTTTTTTTTTTTTTTTTAGATTTATAGAACTTTAAGTTGGCAACACTATTTTCATTGGCGGCCATTTTGTCAGCTGTCAAGTGATTTATTTTTAGTTTGGTTTGACATTTCAACATGAATACGTAGACTGACGTCTAAACAACGCTTCCAAATTGTGCACATTTATTTTGAAAATTATGGTTCTGTTCGAAATGATTGCGTTTTGGTTTTGTAAATTGGCCTCCATAATCTAACTCTTAATTTTAAATGAATGAATTAAGGAATTGGTCAAAACTACCTACTGATTGGACAACTTTGATCGAAAAACGTCGTTATAGAACGTTGCTTTTGGAATAAGGACAAAAACCAGGACAATCATACCGTATTCAACCATAAACAGGCTCGCAACCATCAACAGGACTTCCCTGGTTGACAAAAAATGGTGGAAGCAACTACAAAAGTTTTCGGAAGCTGGATAAGATAACTTGCAGAAAACCTTTATTGGGAAAAGCCAAGATTCGACAGTTCAACCCTAGTACGAGACTTAGAATGACAGTTGCCAAACCAATGGACAATAACCACAAACAGAAGTATGGGATAGAACTCTCATTCTAAAAGGTCTGCAACAAAGATAAGACAGTGAATCTAATTTTAGAAAATTCAAAATATAATTATCCCGAAGGATTTGTCCATTGTCATCCAACCTACACACTATACAGGAACAGTATATCTATCTGGTTTAATAAATATTTAAGTATCTATTCCATCTCTTACGTTAATAGTTTGAAGCTCATTTCAACTTCATAATCCCAAGCCCAAATAATGTTTCCTTGCAACCCTCATAGAACCTTTTGACAAGACAAATCTAACTAAAAAGGTTTTACATTATCTACTTCATGCTTTTTTAGATACAGATTCATGTATGTATTGATGTATGTGTGCGTGTGTGTGTGTGTATCTTATGTGATGGCTCTGGTTTCTGGTAAAATCGAATTACTATTTTTTTTAATTCTCTTTCTCTATTCACATTTAATATTCTCATAAGGTAATGCCTGACCGACCGACCCCCCACATAATATATTTGAATTATTAATTCTTTTTTTTTTGTGTGTGTCTGTATCCTATAGAAAACTGCTGTGCGTCCAAGAGCCGCCAATGTACCATCTCACCATCCGCACCACCATCGTCTCTGTCACAGCATTAACCGCAATTCAACGCCATAGTTGTCGCAGTCCTCCTCAATCCACAACATGCCTCAAGAATAAATAATTATTCTGCGTTGATATAATTAGCATAATTCTTCTATTAAATACTAAATAGTGTCTAAGTAAATGTGAGTACATAGGTAGGTATCTATACCGATTTTATATTATATAATATGCTTTGGCATAGAATGTATCTATAAACTATAGTATCTGTCTAGTGAGCGCAAGCACATACATTAATGAGTAGTTTTTTTTCGTTTTTTTATTCGAGGACATGCAGCAAAATTATTTTTTCACCCCACACTGAGTTAGTTGAGTGACAAATATAAAGAAGGGAGTGTAGTTTTTTTTTGTTTTAATTTTATTTTATTCATTTTGTTGATGACTGAAGGTGGAAACGCAAGCGGGAAGCCGGCTTAGGTGTCGCTTGTCGCATGACCTGACTTTTCCGTCATTTAAAGACAAAACAAAAAAAAACTTGCTGACTGAGTAGAATGTTATGTTTTTTATTATTTTTTATTGTTGTTCATTTTTGTTTGCATTACAATAAAGTGGGTATATGTACAGCTAAAAAAAATGTATCTTTTACTTTGGTTGGGTGTAAAGTTTCAGGTTTGTTTGGTCGGTTTGTGTGGATATGTTCGTGCCTACGTCAATGGCAGATAGTATTGTAGGTTGTCATGTAACAATATTCTTGTGTAATAAAACGCGATTGTACCGTCCAAACTAAGTAACAGCATACAAAGAAAAAAAAGAAAAACAGATGACAATGCTTATTGTTGAGTTTGCCTACCTGAAAAACAACCCTTGTGACGCAGGCTTTTTTTGACAACCCCTCTCGATCTCCTTCTCACCAATAATATTTTAAAACTTTCTATACCTACTTGCAAGAGCCGAAATTTAAGGTGGTAAAAGGCACAGTATATGGTATGCTTTACTGCTAAGCATTTTTTTAACTCAGGGAACTAAAGTGCTTAAATTCAATGTTCTTCGTTAAGTTCTCGAACACGGCGGCCTACTTCACATTGGTTTTCGATAACTTTCGAAATTCAAATTCAAAGTTAGGTTTATTCAGTTCCTATGATTTCCAACTTTACCCACTATGAGTAGTTCCAATGTAGCTCTGATATGTCCCTATTTAAATGAAACTTTACATCATGTCAGAAGTGGGATTAACAATAGTCTATGTGCTCAATTTAAAACCCCATTTGCACCCTTGTCTTTAGGTGGACATTTAATTGTAAAAGTTAACGAAATCTTATAAAAGCGCCGCTCAAACAAAAAGATTTTCCTCTTGGAATTGGAACCATTATAAATACAGTTGTGCAGAACTGCACGTGTGATTGCAGTAGCTAGACGTGCAATGTAACGTGGTCCTTAGTTATTTTTTTTTTTATAATTCGAATATGAGTTCTGTTTGTGTGTAAGTCTTCCACGGCTTAACTACTCAACCGGTTATCATACGTAAATAGGGACTGTGTTTAGTCCTGTGATGCCTGACGAATACATCCGGCCCCAAAGTCCAAGGCCCTGTGTCTATCTGTTAACTGGAAGTATAACCACATTTTTGCATCGCTTGAAGAAAGTCATTCAGGCAGTGATTGTCTCTACTACAAAATTCTCTATTCTTTGACACAATTCACAACTTTTTTGAGGAAAAATTTAACTTATTTCTTTCTAGAACAAAAACCATATGTGAAAAATTCTATATCTCTTTTCTAAATAAGTTGACAAAACAAGGATGGATCTATTTTTAAGTCAACTTCCGCCCAACCAACGTTTGCATCTTCGCCTCTTTTGAATGTATTTGATAAAATGCGGCCCTGTCAGCTTCTGTACTTTACTTGTGTTTTTAAGTGGGTGGGTGCGCAGCAACCAGCAACAAACGCCAGCTGTCATTCAATCACCCAGTTTACATCACACACACAAACACACACACACACACACAATATAAGTAACAAGGAACTTATATTCACAACAGTCGATTGTGTTACTTCGTCGGGTTTCGGGCATAGAATAGATACTAATAACAGCATCTAACTCGTCGTATACATGAATAATGGCATTTACATATCCCATGCATCAGCACATAAGGTCTAAAGTATCTATACACTTCGTATCTCGTATGTAATGTATCTCCAACTTACTCATAATGAATGATGCAAAGAAACAAAATCTATATGTGCATATTTTATGTAGGAACAGTAGGTTTAGGTTCATATGTATATAAGTAGTTTATTTAGATCTCTCTGATGGTCTCTGGTGTGATGAGATGATGATTTTCATGTTGATGGTGCTGCTATGTGTGTCTTTTTTTCGTACTTCGTACTTAAAGGCAAATGTGGCAATCATGCCATGTTGCCAGACTTTTTTTTTTTTTTTTTTTTCATTTTCTTCTGTGTAATCAGTACACACAATATCTTTCGTATGGAGAGTGAATCAACTACTTTGTGGGATTTGATGTGCACTTAAGTGACTTCCTTGTGACTGACTGCCATATGAATTGTTGATTTTGATGAGAGGTTCGTTACTATGCTCCCATACAATGCAACAGAGAAAGGTTATATAAAAGAAAGGAAGCAAAGTGTGTACTTTTTTTTACATAATATACCATGTTGAAGATATTTTTAGATTCTTTGTACATAGCAGACGACAAAGCCGACTTAAAACAAAGTCCATTAAGTATAGGTGCACCTAGCTATATAGCTACATATGTATGTGTTGAAGTAAGTGTATGTATGTCAAGCATATTGATTGATTATAGTACATTAAAAGGTCTAATTAATTAATGTTGAGGGACATCAGGTGTCAAGTGCAAGTTGATGAACACAATTTTAATTGGATGCAACGTCAAAGAAAAAAAAAAGAAACGGTTTCTCTACCAAAAACAAAATTACAAATATACTTCGAACCTGTTCAGGTGCTTAACTTGCTTTAAATATACCGTTAGAGAAGCGCCTACTTGTGAGAAGCAACAAAAAAGTTTTACAAAGCATATATGACACCCTGCTCGCGTATAAAGTGTTTGAAGTTTGAAAATTAAAGTAGTAGAATAGTGTTAACTTTGATCGAACGCAGCCATAGTGAACACATCTAACGATCTTTAACAATTCAGTTCAGTGGCTACATGGATTCAGTTTGTCGTAGTATTTTGTATCCGAAGTTCAGAATGTTCTCATTCAACAAGTTTATCTTTCTATCATTAGTGCCAAAAAATTAAAACTACCATTATTCTTTTCATGTTTGTTTTTTACAATTATATATAATTTTTGAGTTGATTAAAAAACATTTCAGTGCCGCATTACGTCCATACTGCAACACAAGCCAGGCCAGCTGTTTTTGCACTGAGTGAAACCCAATTAAGTGAATATTCTGATCCTTTGGAATTTAGCTAACACGACTACAGCTTTGTGCCATTATTCTTTTAGCACCGCGGTCTCTCCGTATACTTTAAAACTGATGTTGCTCGCACCAGCATCTACCAAAATTTATGTTCAATGTTCCTATGAATTATTTTCCATTATCCTAGGACAGAAATCGTTGTTACAGGTGATTTTAATGTATACAATTCTATGTGGCTTCGCGATTCTGGCCAGACAACACTCGAGGGAAGATTTTTGCTGAGTTAAAAAAAAATGTTCAGCTCATTGACGAGCCAACACAAATCCCTGACATTGCAGGTCATTCCACATAAGCTTTAAACTTATCTCTAATCTCACACTATGATTAATACACCATCAATTTAATATCGCCTCTAGGCACGGATTATGGTATCATATCAGCTAATTTCTCGTTAAAGAAAACATCCTCAAGGGAACCGGCAAAGTTTGTTTGCTACAAAACAAACACTTTTGAGAAAAACCGGAATATGTCAAAGCAAGCTGGAGAGACCTGCTATGCTCACATTCAAAGAACTAACTTTGTTGCATAAGCAAACAAAACTACTACAATGTTCCAAAAGGGGAAACTGCACTACTTCTGCGTTTCCGACTTCCTTTTCAAAGCTGTCGTGGAAATTTGTACCGAAGGCATTAAAACCAAAAGTGAAGAGGTTTCCACTTTAATGGTCATATCACAATATTTCGAGATATTCTTAAAACGTGATTGACGAAGCTTCTGTTGTTTACGTTTTGCATATACGTGCATACTTGTTGCATACGACTTGTTTACAATATCTGTTTGGATGAATCTAAAATCCAGTCTACAGGTCAACTATCAAAGTATCAAATTATTTCTCACCGAATGTAGGTATGTAGTATCAAATATGAAACTCGCATCTGCTTGCTTGCATCAAAATATTTCAGGAATGTGTTTTGATTAAAAACATTTCGTAGACCGGTTTGTTCAGCATGTCCTTATAAAAAGGACTGGTTCTATTGTCCTTTCTCTAAAAACCGGATCTAATCTTCTTTGGTCTAGTTTTAGAGGGTTGAACTGCATTCATAGAATTTGTTTTTATTTTTTTCGAAAACAAATCCACAAGATCATTTCCAGATTACCTAGCTAATCGAGGAAGTATTACAATTCATACAGCTGCGATTTCATGTGGACAGAAAAACATCTACTCAAGTTATGTTTTGAATGCCGAATTTAAAGTACTGACAGCAGTTGTTAAAAGAACTAAAAACATTTTCAACCTCTATAGGTAAGCTCTAAAAGATAGAAAACGACCTTCAATGAGACTCTCAGTCTCTCCACTAATAAAACTTCAAGCAACAATCAATTCACCTTCCATGTTAAGGTTATGCAAATCTATCAAAACACTTGAATGACAAACAATAGACAAATATTATCAACAATATTGTCTGGCGAATACGCCCCTTAAAAAATAAAACTCCAACACGACTGACTGCAAAGATAAGGGTTTTGTAAATAAGTTCAATTGAATTGACGATGACAGAACCACGTGTTCAGTATGTTTCTGTGTCGAAATCGAAACATCTACGAGTACCTATTTATATTGCTTTGACAAATATCAAAATTTCTTTTTTTTTTTTTTTATTAAAAGAGAAAACAACAATAATTTTTTTTTCAAATGGAAAAACCAACATTGACGTCGTTTATGACATAGCCCACCCCTAGTAACAAAAAAAAAAAATACTCGCAGAAGATACTTTTTGAAGCAGCATAACACAAAATCTTGTCACGTTGTTTAATTTTTTTTTCTATAAGTGACTCTATTACGGATACTTTTATAAGTACATATCATATATTATATAAATGCTTTTAATTTATCAATTGCACTACATAACTCATAAACAATCTTTTAACACACACAACAACAAACATTTTTATTATATGAGAATGTGTTTGTAAAGATACTTTGCAATGACCATTAGATAGACTTTGAGTGTTGATTTGATTCCATCTCTTATCATATCATTATAAAAAGTTAGATTTGATAAGACCTTATCTTTATGAGCTTTACTTTTCTTGTGTGTATGCATTTTTTTTATATTTGTATATAGAGATAGACAAATTGACATATTATTAGGTAAATTTTTCATACACACACACGTCTTCTTATCATTGTGACACACTTTGTTAAAGCAGCTGAATTGATGGAATGTTTTTATTTTATATAATATCTTAGAGAACTGATTCATTTAGAAGTAATTTAGGAGCATTTGGAAACCTCACGACAGACGTCAGTTGATTTAAGAAGTGGAGATCATGAATCAAAGAAACTTTTATTGACAAAAAAGAAGTGTGTTGGAGAGATCAGAAATTAGGAACAAATATTCGAAATAAATTTGAAGGTCTAACGATCTGCTAGCACTTCTTGTTACTTTGAAAACTTAAATGATCTTTGGGTGAAAGGATTTTCAGAAAGTATGTCATGACATGCACCCAAGTTTTTACTGACTGTGCTGATCAAGTGTTTCTGTTTTAACACATATAACCTGTAATTTAATTTAAAATTTTACAGTTTCTCAGAAAATACAGCTTAAACTCTGAACGGTTTACTTTTAAGTTTTTGACACCTGTCAGTATCGTATGTTTCTCCCCTTCACTCTGATGACAGCCAGCATTTAATTTGACATTCGATTTTGACATCAATATGGAAACAGCTCTCCCAAGTGCCCAGCAGTCTTTGTAGAAGTTTGGATAAGCGCTCAAACAATTTTTGAGAATTTCTCCTGTAATATTCTATATGATTAAGGTCCCGACTTCAAGCGGGCTACAGATTTTTCCATTACGGAACTGAAAATATCCTGCGAACCGTAAATAGCACAGTCTTTGTCCCTTTCCTACCCCTTTCTATTCCTCCATAAAAAACCAAGTTTCTGTGGTGGCTATGGGTAGAAACTGCTCTAGTCTTTTGGCGACCATTTGGTGCACGTAAAGCGGTTCTGCCTTCACCTATGAACAGAACTCTTGCCTACTGCTTGTGATTGCAATTAGCATGCCCTCTAGATGCAAGATTTTATAGGGAACGTTCGCCTATATTAACTTCTTTTAACGGTGGTGAAGAAACGGATACCTAAAATGTCTAGTACAATAAATCGGTAATCCCGAGCCGATGTGCATTTTACTCCCCCCCCCCCCCCCCCCCACTGCCTAGTCAGTGATGGTAGTTACTGTTTCCCTGAAATTAAATAATATTTCTTAAAATTGCTTAAGCTTGGATTAAAACCCGTTAAAAGGCTGAACTATAATGGACGGAAACAAACGGAAGCTAGTGTCAAAAACCAAACGAAACGTTGCCGTCCAACCTGTAAAATGAACACGCTACCCATAATGGACGGATTACCTCGGAAGCAAAACATGTATTTTCCTATGAACAATAAGATGACTGTGACGTCACTCACAAAGTCAGCATACCTCTCACTCTCATATCCATTCACAGTCAGATGTCAAATTTTCGTCCGTAAATTGCGATAGCGAGCGCAGTTTACGTCCGTAAACTAAATTGATCGAAATTTGACGAAACGACAATCCGCTATTTCGGGCATTAGATACGAATAGCTTGTTATCGCACAATTACTAATTAATTTGTACTAGAAAAGAAAATCTAAAATTAATTGTGAAAACAAAAAACAATAATGGATGGATGACAAACTAAGTTTAAGAAAAATGGCGTTGCATATCAAAGTGTCATTGTTGACATAGCCACTGAACTGAAATAAAAGTTGCATTCAGTCAATGACAGATGTGTTCTTGGGTTATTGCTAGTTCAGTGGTATACACGTTACGACATTCAAATACATAATTTATAATTCAAATGTAAATTTTTATTTTTTCGATAATGTGTAACCAGATCCATTAAAAAAATTGTAAAATAAAAAAGATTAAAAAAAGCTATATTCCCTTGATTTGTCTCGAATGAGTCTAGTCGATAATCTGGTTTATTTAGAACATAACCTGCCCAAAAAGCTGATTTTAACAGTTATTATTATCACGTTAACAATCATTAAACTTTTAATGACCAAATTTATATCTCAAGCTTCATCGAGCTAAGTTTTTAGTGCCCTTGGGAAATAAAATTCCAAACAAGAATACAAATTTTCTTTTTTCTTTAACCTAGATGTGAAAAATATAGTTAATAGGCAGTATATGTAGGTATCACTGATTCTTAAGAACTATTTGTCAAAAACAGATTTGAATAAATTATTTCTTAATTTTCTTTTCCTATCAACCGTTATTCCTGTATGGTGTGTGTTTATCTGTCTGGCAGCTAATCATGACAAATTAGGGATTTTTTTGTTTATGAAAATCAACTTTCTAAGTGCCTATCTGCATATTTATACAGACAAACAGTTATTAACTTGAATACTTGATCTTTGAGTTGAAAATAATATGCATCGTTTCAGATTAAGTCATTTCGTAGATAATACAGTTGTAGTTTCTTAGTTCATGCAACATATGTATGCGTTTTTCATGCAATTTGACAGGAAGTACTAGAATTTCTACGAAGAAAAACGAACTCATCATCACAGGCGAATTGTTTGTCAAATGTACTAGATGCAACAACAACGAAACACAGATCAAAGACATTTATTCTTTTTCAAAGTCAATCTTTTATCTCAAAATCCATTCCCATCTGCCAGTGTACAAAAATATACAAATTATGTATTACTTTTTTTTATCATTCACATCAATCAATCATAAGACTTTAAACAAAACCAACGAAGCAACATTGGATTTCGGACTTTTATCCAATTTTATTAAAAAAAGATCAAAATCTTAACACAAATGCGTCATTTGATGGAATACACAAACAACATAGAAGCAATATCCTTCCAAAATTAGACATTTTATTGACGTTGTCGATAAGGAAATTCAATTTTAACTAGGTATATCTTCTCCAACCCATCAGAAGGAACAAAAAATAAACGAACATTATATTTCTTTTCTCAGATTCAGCTTATTTTTATACACATCTAGAGATACTAGATATTTTTCTTGTTATTAATATTCCATCTAAATATTGTTTTTTTTTTTTTTTTCAAAGGTACCTACTATAAGACTTTGATGAACTGACAGTTTGACAGTTCTTCTGCTACAATTTTTTTGTTTATTCTATTTCTTTCTTTTTCAAAAGACAAAGTGACATGTGAAAAACACTTAGCAATGAAAAACATATCGATTGCAAATTTTTGTATTTACCACAATTTGTTTTGTTTTGAAAAATCCATTAAAAAATGTTTATAATCCACAACGTACCTGAAAGAAAGAAGAAAAAAAAATTAAATTAGTCATTTGCATTATGAAAAAAAAAATAGGAATAAAATAATTTCAAAGGAATAAATACATTATTTAATAAGGTTCGCAGAAATTGTCAAAACAAACAGAACTTTAAAAGAATATCAAGATAGCTTGATAGAGGAATTTATTTTGCTTGTGCTTTCCTGTTTAAAGTGTCAGTCTAAACGGTAAGCATACTTTGATAAAACAAAAGAAGGAAAAAAATGCACATAAACAACAATTTTTGATAAATTAAATTTCAAATCACGTGCCAAACGTTATTTTAAGCTCAACTTTTTATTTATGAGCATGCTCAGGTCTTAATGCGTTTGACTTTATGGAAGAAAGGAAAGAGTGGTTGGAAGGTTGGTGATGGCAACGGGCAACGGCACACAGCACACGAAGCACGAAGCTGATGAAATCTATTAAATTAATTCACACCCAAGAAAGGATCGATTCTATGTTTTATTTGATTTTTTTTATGGAAATGGAAGCAAAAATTTTACTAAAAAGAAGGAAGTTAGGTTTTTTTTGTTGTTGGTGTTTAAAGAAGGAATGAGAAGTTAAAAAATGGCCGATGACAATGACAACGATGACAAGTGAATGATGTGAGAATTTAAACATTTCCACAGGTGGCTACGTCAATTTAAGGATTGTTCGTATTAATTCTTTGTTCATTTTTGTTCGTCATCAATTTTATTTCATTTGAAATTATAAGAAATTTTAATAATGATATGAAATGCAGGTTTTAAGTGCTTTAAAGATTGTTGCTTGTATTTTATGGGTGTCATTAAAATGGGAGATATGACAGTCAGGTTTCACTTTTTGGTATCCCCTCAACTTTCAAATACGAGGGTCAATCAATAAGTAACTGCGTTTGAAAACAGGTGGTAATCAATATTGTTCATAAAAATTACACATTAGAAAGCTGTCCGATGTCGATGAGAGGCGCCAGTGGGCAGCATATTCAATAATGAAGTGTCGCTGCCAAATTGCATGAATTGAGTTTCGAATCGCTGCCAAACCTACTACATATATGCACCCTTAGAGCAAGTATTATTTTAAAAAAGAAAGATATCATTGCTTTAATACCCATTTGTGGTGGCGTGATAACTGACTGCTGAACGCGTTCATTTTCTATCACAAACAAATCTACTACCTCTGAGACGTTGGGATGTTTCTACGCAGCCATGTTTGTTGTTCTAAAATGCTGACAGTACTTAGTACATTTTAAAGGGTTCGGACTTCGGACCTTAGTTCAATAGTAGTACATTTTTCTATAGTTTGTTTAAACATTTCCAATTTATTTTGACATTGTTTGGTTTATGTTTTTTTGAATGTTTGAAATGTGTGTTTTTTACTAATTTTTTTTTTTAATTAATTGAATCATTTCCACTCGAAAGATAAAAATCACTGAACTTATATGAGGGTATACCAGCATTTTAATCTTTTCAAAACTTCCAACCCAGAAGAGGTTATGTAATCCTTAATATATGTATAATATACATATATATAATACACACTCTCTTAATAATTTCCGGTCATCAGGATTAGTTCGGGCTTTTATCTTTGGCTTCTACGTCAAAAAAATAAAAGAAAACAAACAAGCAAAAACTTTTAACAAAGTAAATCCTTTTTCAGAAAATAAGTTGTGACATGTTATGTCATATTATATAAGAAAATATAATTTGTATAAAGGATTATGGACAAAGAAGCTTAAAAGGGTACCCAGTTCAAGCAAAATGTCTGTTCATAATCCGAATAATTCTTAGTCAATTTGAAACAAACAAAAAGTTATAGTTTGAGGCAAGGAATTAAAACGAAAATATATATTTTTGTTTATGTAATTTAGTGAGGTATTGGTTGTATGGTTTCTTAGTCCTTGAATTCAACTATGTACAACCGTTGGAATTGAAAAACAACAATTTAAAAACAATTTTCATCAAAATCGGATAGACAGGTCAATAACAACAAATTGACGAAAAGAAAACTGCGATAATGAGACCCTATTCGAACAAAAGCTAAATAAAAATCAATCTACTTGTCGACTTTGTCTTAGCAAAATTGTTTTAGTAGTCAAGGCTTGTAAGAACAATCAACAAATGTTCAACAAAAATTTAAGGAGACTGCTGGTTCACATGTTTGTGGTGCCAAATTTGATCGTTTTAAAATTGAAATATGCTGGAAGAGTCTCTCTTTGCCAGCTGAGGTTTATTTAAATAACGCCTGCGTTGTCCTTCCATCCAGAATCCCACAAAGATTTAAAGATTGGACACGTTGGTACCAGACTATTTGATCATTCTGTTTTCTAAATTCCCAAAAACATTTCTCATCGTCATGGAAACCTTTTTGAAGTGTATTTAGCCCCAAAATTCTCAAAACTTATATTTCAAAAAAAAAAAAAAAAAATATAACACAACAGATTTAGTAGGAAGCTGCTGCTTTGCAACCAAGGATTAACCCTGTTCTTTAGAAAATGAAATTTTAATTTTTTATCTCATCAGCATCCCACAGAATAGCACACACACTTTAAACATAGCTTAAAGCTAGGGCTATATGGGTTCTCTCGCAAAAAAAAAACCCGCATCCACAAAAGGTTTCCATAGCCTTTTTCATTCTGCACATTCCAAATTCTCTTGATCCTTTAATATTTCACCTGAAAAATTATTATGTATTTAGGAGTTGTGTGTGAGAGTTCGTGGAAGGTAGGTATGCATCTGAATAAAAAAAATCTAAAACAGATAACTAGACCACACCCCAAATAATTTCCTTTTTTTCTCTCCCCTAGATTGGGGTAGGTGATAAAAAGGACATAAAGCAACGAAATCCTTAACAGAAAAAAAAATTGGAAAGTAAAAAGAAATAACAAGCTCTTTGTGTTATGCAAAAATAAAAAGTATAGATAGATGGATGGGAATATACAAAAAAAGAAGGCAGAGGAAATGTAGGCCCCGGCTCTTTATCCAAATTTATTCTTCAATTTAGGCCCCATTCTCGGATCGGATAGGAATCTGCATATTTCTTTCAAAAGCTCCACGCCTTTGTTTGCCTTTGTCGGTGTACTCATTGGATCCACCGCACGTTCACGACACGTACACACTCAATGAGTACGTTCTTCGTTTTCCACCATCACACCATATCGGTCTCTAATCAAAGAACTTTTCGTTTTCGGTTTCGAAGAGTTTTAACATTTTTTTTTTTTTTTTCAATTTTTTCTCTTATTCATTTCTAGAGAACATGATGAGTGTCCTGTTGTGTGAAGTTTGTTGTCAACGTCTTGTTACAAAACATAAAAAAAAAAGAACCAAAGGGACACACGCAGTTTAGGGCGACACTTGTTCGGGACTTTACGAAGAAAAGATAAGAGAAACCTAATACAACACACGCAAGCAAAATGAATAAGGACGAAGTTGAGTTTCGACGTTGTTAGTGACAAAGTTAGACAGTTTTTTTTTTTTGTAGTTTCTTGGAAATTGGTATTTCCCAAAGTTCACATAGAAACAATATTCATGTATGTGACGTGACAAGAGGGAAGGGGACCTCTCTCTCCCCCTATAGCTAAGCATGAAAAAGATAGGGTAAAGAATCTATTTTCGTGTGGGTCCTTGATGTTACAAGGCACATGTGTGTTTTCATAGGGTGTGACAAGTGACATTCAGTAAATGTTCTCTTTTCTGTAGGGAATGTCGAATATTTACCGACAATGTCGAGGGAGTCTTTTAATTATAATTTAATTACAATAAAAATAACACACATAACCTATCCCAAAACCAATCCTAGAATGATAAAACAAGTGCCACATGAAAGAAAAAAATTAAGGAAGACTAAAATCAATAATTTTTTGTTGGCTTTAAAATTGAAAATAAAGTAAAATAAACAGGGTGTTGAAATAATGTATTATTTTTGGAGCGGATTTGATGAAGGGAAGAGTGAAGCTAGAAAGAAGTAATTGGAGTAAGAAGGAACAGGGTTTCCCTGAAAATCTAGAATCCCACGAAGGATTCAGTTTTGTATAGGAAGTAAACGAAAGAAATTTTGAAGGTTGTCCTAAAAATAATTGTATTTTAATTTTGAATCCTTTTTCACACGGAACAGGTAGAGTGCAGACATCCAGTTGTAGAATGTCTTTGTGTGAATCTCTGGTGTTTATTTTGAATCCCCATTTTTTCTGTATTGTGTTCTTTTTGTTAAACCATAAAGGTGGGGATAGTTGTAACATTTGTATGGGGTAAATTGTAACATGCTAAAAATTAATCATTTTTTGAACTAAGTTCCTCATGAACCCCCATTTTCAAATCCTTTAGAAGCTAACTGCTCACTTAAACCATCCGGTTTATAAGACTAGACCTACTACAGAATACTCATACATAGAACAGGGAAAGGTGGAGCCAAAAACAAACCAAAAAAGCACATATGAAGAAATGTTATAGCCTGGTCATCCTAGGAAAGAGATAAGTAATATTTGTGTCATACTTCCTGTGAGTCATATTCCCTTACAAGTGTACGAAGGGGTCCCTTTTTATATTTGTTTGAACTGTGACAACAATGGAGGTTCCGCTTCTCAGTCTTTATTCAACTCCATCCCCATTTTGATTATGTTTTATGGCTATTTCCTTTACGAATATTTTCAAACGGGTGGCAATGATATAGTGGATGTAGTGCGTGGTTGCTTAACCTAGGAGTTGTGAGTTCAAACCCAGCCTGGGCAGCAATTTTAATTTAATCACCCAGTTTCAACTGTATGTCACTCGTGAGATTTTCGTGAGAGTTCTTTTTATCCCTCCTCTCCTCGATTGCACATATTTAATCATTGTAAGGGTATTCATATCCACTTGAGAGCGAGTGCATTAAAAACAAAAAAATGCAATGGCAACACTTTTCATTTAAAATAATTATTCCAAACCAAAAACGAAAATAAAAATTTGGAAAAAAGCAAAAAGATGTCACGAACATGAAATTCCTTTTTAAGTCCAAAACAAAATCTGAATTGCAGCTTTTAATAACATTGTCTCAAGGAACCAGGTGCTGAGTTGGCTTATAAGATAAAAAAAAATGTCTTAAACTGTTTTCTTGGTATCTAATCAAAAGCTGTATATCGTTGATAGAAAAAATAAATAAGACAGGTCCTCAGAGGCTTCCTTGAGGGACCCCAGAGGTAGCAATAAATTGGCTAAAAAGGGCGGATCTGAAACGAACACTCTAATGGCGTTTTTTTTTTCAGATGAGAAGAAATCTATTTCAAGAAGATAAGTTCAAAGTAGAGGGTGAAAAGTATTTAAAATTAGATTAGCTTTCAAAATAAAATTGATCATTAACATATAAAATAATAGTTTTTTTAATTTACTTCTGACTTAACAGGGTGATTCAATGAATTTTTTTACTTTCAGCAATCTTTCAGAGTAGTTTTTTTTTTTTTAAACCTACTTAAAACAAAAACTTATGCAAATAACTTTCGTTGTAGAAAAAAAGAAAAAGAAAACTAAATCTCCAATTAAAATAATTGACTCTCGAGAACGAAATATGCATAAAATGCATTAAGTTGTGATAAAAATAAAAATAAACAATTATTAGTCGGAACGAAGTACAATCCTCTGAGAAGGGATTAAATAGCCTTGAATGGCTACAATTCTGAAAGATTAATCGAAAAACTTTCGGTATGCTTCTTAATTCCCTAAAAGAAAACTCCCCAAAGTATATGTTCAATCAAAAAAAAAAAAGAAGAAAAACAATTATCCCCTTTTACTTCATTTTAGCTTGGAAGTAGATATACAAAGATCCACTCCTCAGGAACTCCTTCTCCTACTATACTTTCCTTTTTATCGTTATTATTATTTTTATTATTATTCTTTAACACACACACACATTCAGAAAAATAAATACAACACAACAACAAAATAAAAGAAAAAAAAAATAAACATCCTTGCGAAAATGGAAAATCCCATTTTTAGTATAGTTTCCTTTTATTTTTCTTGGCTAAGCTGGAAAAAGGAGAATGGGAAGTCGTTTATCCTGAGCGAGGAGCGCGGGTGTGTATATCACCGGCTATAATGGATTTTATGGAATGGAAATAGTGGCAGTCAAAATCATCTATGGCAATGTTAAGAAAACGAAGACACACCGAGGGCAAGCACATCAGCAAGAAAAAAAAAATTGTATAAAAAGGGTAAGGCAAATAATATAATAGAAAAGAATATTGTTTATAAGCAAACACACCCACACCTAGCCATATATATTTATATATCCCTCATAAACACACACCAACACACCGAGAAGGGATTCGCATCGCAAAGATAAACGACTTTTGTTCTGCGGTGCTACTGAAAATACTGAAAAGGAATTCAATTTGTCAGCAAATGGTGGAAACTTGAAATGAAAGGATGTGGAAGAGATATGGATGATGGCAGAAGAGATGATGCTTCCTTTTCCCTTGCTTCCCAAAACCAAAAACTCTATTTCTATAGCATGGAATTCTATTTTCTGTGATTCTTTGGATAGAGTGAATTTTTTTGTTCGTTGAAATGACGCAGAAGAATATGATAGTAACAACAAAATTCCAAATAAGAAAATGGCACAAAATAAAGGATGAATTTCAAAAACGGCTCCTTATAGTATTTCCATCTACTAGATAGAGGCCAGAGACGAGGTATCAACTACGGACGTATTCGTTGGTTAAGTGATGACATAGTTTCGAAATAGGATTCCAAAGTCAGTGATTTGAGTGTGATGGTGTGGATGCGTGTTTATAGAATTTTTGTCCCATTAAAGGATATCCTTTCATTTTTGTTGTTTGTTTTGTAAATGGTATATAGGCAAATTTAATTTGAAATTTTTGTTCAAACTAAACAAAAAAAAAAAACAAATGTAAAATCGTTCCAAGTTTTTTGGGGATATTCATTTATCTTTTATTTACAAAAGCAATTTAAGGATATAAATGAAGAAGACAAAATAAACAGGATCTATACTTTGATCCCGATTTATGTTTGCTTCATATGTTATGTTCTGTTCAACCCAAAAATATAGCTGCAATATCACGTTTCAAAGCTCCCCACGTGTTTCTCTTAACACTTCAGTGTGTGGGGATTTTTTTTATTTGTTTTTCCTGGAAAACAGGAAAATTATTTTTACTGGAAAAAGGATAAGATATCACGTTAACGTGATTGTCACGTGCAAGGTTTTTTTTTTAAGGTGTTTCTGTGAAAAGAAAATTTGCGAACTTGGAAAGTTGCACAATGAGAAAAAAAAAACTGACTGAAAAGATTTTGCGTTCAATTGGAATTAATTTCTTTTCTATTTCACGATTGCAGGGAAAACGTGATTTTTTTTTTATCAAATAATTTACCTACGCAACAGTAAAATTATTACATGTCATAAAATGTTCGAAACACACAAAAAATAAGGTGTCAGAAGTACTGAATAAGTACAAAAAATTACGTGTTTTCAAAAACAACAAGTAACGAGGCCTCATAACTATTTCTTTTATAGACATAAAAATTAAGAAGTTTTATCTTTGATTCCACACTTTTGTGTGATATTAAAGTTATATTCAAAATGGCTTTTTTCACAAAGTCTTAAATGTTTTCATAAGAAAAAATGAGTTATTTCTTCTAAAATTTCCAATTCACATTTCAAAATCATCTCATTTCAACTCTATTTCGACAAAAACTCGTTCCAAATTAAGTGAAACCGTTCAATGTCAAACTTAACTCTAGTACAATTTCAACTGCAAGAACAAAAAGAGGAGTAGGTACAGTGTAGAAATGAATAAGAAACAAACTTTTAAACTTTTTTTTCTAATTTTAATCAAGCTAATTTCGGCCTGAGGAAAAAATTTGTGTTGAGTGAAATCGTTCGACGTCAAAGTTGAATATACTGCAACTTCTATCTAAAAGGAGTAAGAGTGTGAACAAGAAAAATGATAGAGAGCTGCAAAACTTATCTTGCAAACTCTAATCAAAAGATTTTCTCAACAAATTTTAAAATAAGCTTATTTCGGCTCTTATTAAAACGTAGTAGAATACAAACTAATGGTACCTATATTTCTGAATAGCAAACAAAAACTTATCAATGACAAATGTTTTGTAAAGCCCATTCAAATTCCAATTTCGAAATCATCTCATTTCTGTTTAATTTAGTTTGCAGGAAATAAAGTTACCTACTAATAAAATAAAACTGTCAAACCCCAAACAATCTAGTACAATTGCGAGTAACAAAGAAAACTAGATGATAAGGTATGAAAGCAGTCAGCTGACAAAATTAGCAAACATTATTGAAAGACAATCTACTCATTCAATAAAATAAAAGTAGGTACCTACATTATATAAGGAACATAGCTTTAAAATATAATATTATGTTAGAAATAATGGCTGCCAAAACATTCCATTCTAGCACCAAGGTGGCACTTCGGAGAATGCTTTATTTTTTGCAAATAGCGACAAATGTCAAATCGAAACAAGTTTGGCGGTTCATACCTTTATAACGTGTATTTTGTATCTGCTGTTACTTGACAAATAATGTCAAAGTAGAATTGACATTTGCTGCCATTTGCAAAATATTAAGCATCTTCCGCCATCTTGTAAATATATTTATGTTCGTGTAATGGTTGCATTCAGCGCCACTACAAAAAAAAGTTTCCTAAGTTGTAATGAACGCATCTAACGATATCTAAGTACATATCACCAACAAATTAAAGCAGTACTAGAAAAGTTATAAATGGCTGAATTCAGCACCACTGAGAAAAAGAATTTCGTCTTGTTTGTAATGAAAGCAACCAGCGATGTCTTATTATTTTCAACAACAAAAAAACGACCGAAACAAGAACCCTTTTAAGATCGTCAAATGACTAATCTATACAAACATGAAAGAGTCCATTCTACTATATGAATGTTCTAGAAGTGTTCTTTTATATAATTTGAGAGAATTCGTCTATTGTGTAGATAATCGTTTTTTTCTCTCTGGGGATAATATCAACAAAAGACTACAACTGCCAGACATCCCTGAACGGAATTTTCATCATACATGAACACATGTGCTGAAAAAGTGTTAATGTACCCTTAAGTGGTTACCTTCTATTTTTGCAAAGAACAAAAAAAAAATAATAACGGAAACAAAGGGAGAATGATTGATCCTTGTGGAATTTTTTAGGCCAACAACAACAAAATTCAAAGAAAAAAAATTACCCTTGAAATTGTGTATTAAAATGATGTACCTACCACCTTGCGTGAATTGCAAACGTTTTAACCCTTTAAAAAAGGTAGGTACCTTTAAAAACACTAAAAAGAATTTAAAAAAAAACTCGCAGTAGAATGACAAATATACAATATGTGTAAATGTAGGTAGAGGAACATATAAATGGGTAATTTGTTTGCGATGTCGTCCTTGTCCTTAAAAATCCAAGTAAACAAAACAAAGAACAACAACAGCAACAACAACAAAAAACCGGATCGCAATAAAAATCATCCCTTTTTACATATATTTTTTGTATTATTTTTAAGAAAAAAAAATTGTTTAAATTCAGGAAGCATACGACGAATAAACAGGATATTACTTTTCTACAACCCCCACTAACGCATATTAAACGGCACCATATTACCACCACCGCACCGCAGCATTGCTTATCCAGCCAGTATGGCTGAAAAGTAGTCCTTGATGATGTCAATGCTGATGCTGTTCAATGGGCTCTCCCAGCCGGCTTTTCGATCGTTCGCGCAAGGGGTGCCTCCTGCCTTTATATAATACTGTACAAATACATCAGTGAGCGGCGGCCTCCCTGCTGTTTGCTGCGGCATGAATGGAAACGCCATCACACAATCTTTCACGTGCACAAACACACGCATGTTACAATGACATTTATCTTATTAAGCCACATGCACAACGAATATAAAGGTGCATGCAAATTGTTTAACTTGAAATATGACATTTCAAACGAAACATTCAAATGAAAACTATGACATTTTTTCATTACTTTTTGTGTTGTCAAACGATTAGAAAATGATTAAGGATGAAGGGTAGAATTTTGAAACCTTAAGATGCAATTATTTTGAATGATGGACATTTTTTTTGCGTCAGGATTAACCTCCTCCCCCTGTCAAGAGCAGGGATTAAGTAAATAACATAGAATTGGATTCCTTCTGCTTTTGAGTTGGGATGGGAGTGGTTTTTTTTAATTTAACAGTCAATAAAACCGTCCAGGGATTTATGGCTCCTGTTTCAAACATTACAAAAAAAAAAGTTGAATTAAAAATATGTATGGGATGGGATGTATTTATGTATCGCTAGCTAGACATAGGAAAGAGGCATGTATTGTATACGATGGCCATTCTACTATTGGGTTTAGTCACTATAATGGTGTTTCTGAATTGCGCATTGCATTTGGACCGATGCCATGTGCCATGTGTATAAAAATATGTACACAAACGAGGGGAACGATTTATATTTTGGTGTAGCAATCTTCTCGTACCTCTATGACAGTTTTTTTTTTTTAATTTAAATTTTGTATCGAAGATGGTTGTTGCCAAATTTCATTTTTAAGGAAAAATAATCACAAGTTCAGAACTTCAAGATGGCTATCTTTAATTTTGTTTTCAGGGTTTGAAAAGTATAATAATAATCTTGAGACGTCACCATGTAGGTAGGTATATGTGGAAGGATGTTTATTGTAAGGACAATGTGGTTTAGAATTTAGGAAAGCCTTGGTTTTTATTTAGTTTTCAGTTTATTCAAATGTACAGTGTAAATGCTATTTTGCAAAAGGAGGACAAGGCAATTCAAAAGGTTTGTAGAAAAGGTTTTTTTATTTTATTCCTACAAAATAAAGCTGTCCAAAAAAGAAAAAATAAAATGCACGACTGGGTCGCACGAACTTGCTCTTATGTTCAATAATTGCGTAGTGGCTGCATGGGTATGGTACGGTTCGCCGAAAATGTTTGGCAAATTAACGTTTCGCGGTGGTTCATTTCGCCGTTTTTCATTTCGCAAATGTTTCATTTTGCATTTTGTTGTTTGGCATTCCACGTTTGGCAAATTACGTTTCGTTTTTCAATTGATTTGACAAACAATCATTTCGCGTTTTTCATTTCGCAATTTTCGTTTAGTTTTTTGATTGATTAGCTTTTTGAGGTTTTGCAATTTGTCATTTGGCATTGTGTTGTTTTGAATTTTTTAGTTACGCATTTCTTCGTTTCGTTGTTTTTTACTTGGCATATTGTTATTTTGCAATTTTTTGTTAGGCAATTTATTGTTAAGCATTTTTTTATTTGGCATTAAATTCTTTTGCATTTTGTCGCTTCATAAAATTATATGCCTTAAAATTTCGCGCGAAATTTTAAGGCATATAATTTTATGAAGCGACAAAATGCAAAAGAATTTAATGCCAAATAAAAAAATGCTTAACAATAAATTGCCTAACAAAAAATTGCAAAATAACAAAATGCCGGATATAGACCATATAAAACTTAATACACCTACCTATATAAAAATAATTTAGACCACTAACGGAAAAATCTGTAAAACCTGAACTATATAACGGATTTTGACAAAATTGCAGAATGTCGAGATTGGTCTTATGCATAATTGGTGAAAATTTGGTAAGAAAAAAAACTTACTAGAAGAAAGTTATTGACATTTTTCTAAAACGGCGAAACGTTCTATCAGCGAAATAATAAAACGGCGAAACGATCAATCAGCAAAACAATAAAACGGCGTATCGCTATTTTGCGTAATAACTAAACGGCGAAACATTATTTGTCGAAGAAAAACATTGCCAAATATAAAAAAATCTAATGAAAAAATGCAAAACAACAAATTGCCAAATTAATTTTGCCAACTGGTCGAAAAGGATTTTGAAAAAAAGCGAGACATAAAACCGCAGAATGT
Organism: Platycheirus albimanus; assembly: GCA_916050605.2. NCBI lineage: Eukaryota > Metazoa > Arthropoda > Insecta > Diptera > Syrphidae > Platycheirus > Platycheirus albimanus. The sequence continues at coordinate 22,744,990 of OU696698.1, read as the reverse complement.
CAATTGCGAAACGATTGAAAAACATAATGAATAAAAAACAAAACGTAAATTGCCAATTAAGGATTGCGAATTAAACGAAATATTTAACGACTACGGCGAAACAAAGAAATGCCAAACGAATTTTGCCAAACAATGGTGACCCTGGCTGCATATATGGATATTAAAAAAAAATTAAATAATTTCGAAAATTCTTTTATTTTTTAAATTAGTTTAAGAGTTTTCTCGGAAAAACTAAGTATGCAATAAGATTTCAAAGCTATACGTCAATCTAGGAAAAAAAAATATTGAAAATCGTTGGAACAGTTTTTTTTAAAAAAGGTTATTTTTGAAAAACTTTTTCAAAAAATATTTTGAAATTTATTTGAGTGTGCAAATATATGGCAATCTTTAGTTTACATTTGAAAAATAATTTAAAAAAAAATCAATGTACCCGTTTCCAACATATTTCGAAAACCAAAAAATTTTTTGAAAAAATTATAAAACATCAAAAAAAAAAGTTTTTGAAAATTTTGAAATGCCATATTAATAAAATTATGAATGACTTCCTGTGGCCAAAATTTTATTGAAATCGAATGTATAGTTTACGAGAAAATTTGATTTGAAAATACTGGTTCTATGAGAGGTACCGTTATTAGACAAATTTTGAAAAAAAAAATTCTAACCAAAAGATAGATTTTCTTACAAAAATAGCATTCTGAAAGTTTTATCAAAATCGTTAGAGCCGTTTTTGAGAAAATCAATTTTTGTCTTCAAGATTGTATGGCAGGTGCCGTTTTTTTTGGACCTAGAGCAAAAATAAAAAATTTGTTCCGAGGGACGGCCAAATAAATCCTAAATACCAAATTTGAAGCAAATCGGCCCACCCGTTCAGCCTCCAGAGGCGCAAACAGACATACAGACAGACAGACAGACAGACAGACAGACAGACAGACGGACGGAATTCCCAGACCCACTTTTTTCGACTTCTCCATCATCGTAATGTCATGTGTGATTGTTATCTCAAATTTTTTTTTCGGCACGAATCCATAACTTGCCTTATAGTACCTATAATCGCAAGTAAAAATACGACAGAATTTCAGGACGAAGATAGGAGTACTCAACCTACTAATGCAAGCCATAAATGGCAGGAAGTTAAATGACATCTGGATCAGAATTGTCGCCTTCTTGCCTAAATGAGGTTTATAGATATTGTAAATAAAAAAAAAGTTCATTCAAATATGGCGGTTTAAAGGCGCCAGAGTTTCGGGGACATAATCTGGAGCTTGTCATCTAAATGCTGGAGGAAGCATTAATAAAGTTAATACATATTATTCAGTCCATATATTATTTATAATAAAAAAAAAAAAAAAAAAAAAAAAAACGGTGTACTACAGGGAAGCATAGTCAGACCCTTGCTTTTAACTACGAAGCCCCTCGACTATTTTCTTAAATGAGAAACTGGCTTTTTGAATTACAATTATTGAATGTTCTATGCCTTGAATGTTGCCACTATAATATGGGCTCTAAGTAATAGCAGGTGTTGCTGATTGTTTCGGTGGATAATTGATTAGAACTTAGAAGTCGAGGGCAAAAATTTAAAAGTTATATGTGTGTCCCGCAATCACACTGTGGGATGAAAAGACTTCACCATGACAGCAGAAGTAACAAATAAAAGGAAGGAGGAGCATACGCGTCAAAAAAGCAGCCTACAGAAATATGGATCACAAACGGCTTAGCTGGTTTTATCATGTTACCACAATTAAAAGAATTTTTCAAAATCTTTTCGGTACTGATAGACCTGCCCTAACCTTTATGCATATAGACAAATAATATACTATTGGAAAGGTATTAAAAAGGCCAATTGCACAATAATTATCAAACTAATACAGTTCAACTTCATGTAAAAATGATGTACCGTGAACCCGGGTGACTTTGGCCTGGTTGGGTGACTTTGGCTTTTGAATGGATACATTTTTAAAAAATTGTTAAAATATTAAGGAGTTGTTTATTTTTTTCCAAGCTTCTTTGTAAATTTGTATAATTGAACAAATTAAAAAATGACCATACTAACTTTATTTAACTAAATTTAGATAATAATATATACTAAAATTTATTTTTCTTGAAAATGCAAATAAAAAAATCCTCTGAAAATGTTCGATGGTTTCAACATGTTCCAGAAATATGATTGCAAAATGACATTAACTCCGATATATGTATTATTTTCCAAATTGAATTCCCTTTATTCAACCCTTGTAACTATTTTATAAACAATAAATTTTATTTTGTTTATAATTTACGCCAAATGGTAGGGTGACTTTGGCATGCATTTCGGGTGACTTTGGCTGGGTGCAAAGTACCCCTTACGAAGAAGTGCTGGGTGTATCTTGTTAAACCCAAAGAAAAAAGACGTTGCACAAGTAAACAAAAGTGATCTGGAGCAAAAACTTCCTGTTCCAACAGTCGATCGCCGAGAGAGACTTTTTTGTCAATATCCTTTCAAGGAAATTAACATTAACGTACTTGAATTTAAAAAAAAATATCAAAAACCAAAAATTCAGAGTTAGCTCATAAAAAAAATACCTACATATAAAAAAAATATCTGGTCTTTCATTTGGGTTGGGTGAGACAGACTTGCTGCTTGTTATTCGCAAAAAAAATGACGAAAACGTACTTCCGGCCAAAGTCACCCGAAATGGGAGGGTGACTTTGGCCACCCATATTTTAGCTTCTATATATAGAACTGATCGATATATTTGTTCAAGACTTATCATACCTATAGAGTTAGCGAAGTAGGTAAAAAGGTTCAAATGTTCATTAAAAAAAAAAAATTATTGCAAAAGTTATTCACATTTTAAAATGAAAAAGCGCCAAAGTCACCCGGGTTCACGGTAGCTACCAATTACAATTCTTTCCATTAAATGTTTAAGAATTTTGTTCAAGCTGTAGAATATGTAAAGGTTTTGAAAATATATTTAGTAGATGCTCATCATGAAATCGTTTATCACAAAGCATTCCCCCGTTTTTGGGTGATTCACTTTAATAAGTTAAACAAAAAATCCCCTCAAAATCTTAGTAACGGTTTGCAATAATAACAAAAAAACGGAAACAAAAACCTTCGAACTGATTTCTTCACAGAAAAGTCACAACAAAAACCACCTAGACAGTTCATAAACCTTTTTATTGCTCATCTCCCCTTCTGGGTGTTGTGTTTTATTTTTTCCTCCTGTCCTATCCACAGTTAATTATGTATTTATTTTTATTTTTTAAAGTCAATATAAATAGTACATAAATCTAGATACAAAAGATGATGATGCTGAGCAAATAGTAGGTAAAACAACACAAAAATCTGTTAAACATATAAAAGAAGAGAAAAAAAAACTGCATTTTAAAACAGCAATAGGTACACGTAGAAACGTAGGTATAATGCCCAGGACAGCTCTTAGCACCTATATTTCATCACAATGTGTGGCGAAACTAGTTACTCTGGAATCATTCACAGAAAACCTGTAATATGCCTTTGCAATTGCCCATACTAAGTGAATCCCATTGCGCGCTACCAACACAAGCTGCATTATGAAAACATGCCGGATTGTTGCTAGCTCTTGATGGCTCCAGCTTGGTAGACCAAGTAGGACGTAGGTATAACAGCAGCAGTAACAACAACCATCCAACTCTCTCGGGTGGCTTTTTTTTTTGCGGAGGAGCTATCTGCGATACTGGCTTTAAGTTCAGAGGTGTATTTATTTTCTTGAAGGGCCCTGTTCAAATTTATTTCTGAGTTGAAAGATTAACAAAAACTTAACTTTTTTGTAACTAGATGTCAAGAAATAAGTGTAGTCATAATATTGTACAAAAATCAGTCTTTTGGAAATGGTCCATTAAAGTTTTTAGAATTTCTTGGTTTGGCCGTAAAAATGCAATGAATGATCAGATATTCAATAGATCGATTTTTGAAAACCTGAGATTGGCGCCCAGTCTAGCCACAATGGTCAGTACGGCCATGTTAATTTTTCTTTTTTTTTCATAAGAGCTTGCAACTCGCGCGTAGTTGCATTTTGAGTTTACACTTGATGGAGTATGTGGGATTTGTTTTCTGCATCTTCTTGGTTTTCACTTCTCTGCGTCTTTTCCATGAATTTTCCTCGTAAGTACTTCTTTTTTTTTTTTTTGTATTTCATTATGGCAACGAACACCAATAAAATAGGTGGAATTAAATGAGAAGTAAATAAAAAAAAAAAATACGCAACAACAACAACAACACAAATAAAATAAACCAATCGAGTATTAATTTCAATTCACAGGCGGCCACAAAAGTCGTGGAAGTCAATCGGCGTTAAAGCCAGTTCAAAACCGGCCAACATATTTGTGTATCGTAGGTAGAGGTAGAGGTGGTTGTATAGTGTTGTCTTGTTACTCGTATAATAGAGGGGGTTTCACTTGGCCGTATAGTATAGTAGAGTCTATGTAGGCAAGCTGCGATTTGACTTTTAACAAAACAACACAAACAACACTTCTGGAAAGTAGGTAGAGTTTGAGGGACTGAAGCATGTCTAATGCTGTCTCATGGTTGTCCCCTTTTTGGATAAAAAATAATAATAAAAAGCAAAAAAAAAAAAAACAAATTCAACAAACCATGGTGGCATATGCTGTTTTGGAAACCGTATGCGCACGGCAAAATGCACCCGATTTTTTCCATTTTTTTTTTATTTAGATCTTTGATGTTGTTGTTCATAAATTTAAACTGTGCTTTTCACGTTTATTGCAACAAAATGCTGCCACTTTGAGTAAAACCTTACAAAAGATTTGTTGCGGCGCTGCATATTTCTTTACCAATATGGTGTTGCGGCGCAACGGTGCGGTGGTGCACAGGCAAACTTACAGTATTAAATATACAAGTGGGCTGCATATTTTTGTAAAATATGTAGATTTTTTTTTCTGTCTTTGTGTTGATGTTGTTGTCAAAATTATTAATCGATTTTATAATTGGAAAAATTTTCATTCAAGGATATGCAATGCACCGCACATATTCGTGAGTAGATTTATTTTGTTGCTTTGGTCAATGGAAATAGGGTCGTTATGTTTATTTTCTGCATGAACAAAGAAATCATGTTTTATGTCATATCGAGGAATTTTTTGGGCTGAACACTTAAAAAACATGGGTTTTAGAATCTTAAAAACAAGCATGCAGGAGGTACATGCTATTTGATTAATTTTCATTAACTCAGGAACTCTGAGTCTTAAATTTAAACAAATAATTCCTCTCTCATCAGAAAACAACATTTTAAGGGTGTTTTCATTTTACCTCACTACTTTTTTTGGCAGCACTTACTTGATTTTGTAGTAGATTAAAGTTTGGCGTGGAACGGTTCCGCTAAATTTGCAACAGAGTTTCATGGAAGTTACTTTTTGATTCCATTTCAACTGGAATTTCCACTGGGAAGTGATAGGTGAAACTGTCAATTCGTCATAATGTTAGAAAAATAGAATCATATATGCAATCTATTCACAACAAACTATAAAACTGTAATTCGTTTACACAAAACAAGTATAGCGCTCACACCGAAAACTAACTCGTTCTTTTTTGACATTTGACTTAATAGGCCTGTTCGGAATCGGAGGTCACAAAACATTCCCCTATCAGCTCAACGAAGACAAACCTACGAGGATATCTCAGCTTTCCCCTATTTATTCAAGTTCAAATCATAACTGACCAGCAAGTTTAAGAATTTCAACATTGAAATCGTATTCATAAGTAGAGGTCTCGGTTTTCTGAACACGCTTCTATTGACAGCAACCTATCAGCTGTTTGACCTTTTGAAACTGTCAATTGCAGCAGTCGGTTAGGTTATGAAGTCACCTATGTAAGTGCAGTTGACACTTTTGTATGTCGAAACTAGAGTCAGTTGGAATCAGTTGAAAAAAAACTGAACAGATACAAATTGGTCAAATCAAGGCCTATTTTACAAAACAAAAAGAAATCATGAACCATAGACCCCGAATAAAATACAAATAACCAGAATCGAAAATGTCAAACTGACATTAAGCTTTTGTAATAATTTAACAATGCAATAGTTTGGACGAACACAAATTTAGATAAAAAAAAAAATTGTGAAATAATCAAATTAAGGTACACTTGTTGTGTGTTCGTGTATAGGAATTAACTTTAAAGTTATAAATTTCCCATTAAAATAAATCGTTTTTCCCCACCAATTATTTTTGTTTTTCACTATAATTCAAGATTGCCATTCACAAAAAAGGTCGTTCATCTTGTTAGGTATTGTGTTTAGTCAATGAGAGACCCAAAGCATAGTGAACTTATAAAATATATATGTTTGTGCCTACTTGTAACTCTAAAAGTCCATTGCATAACTTTGAATAAAGTCACGTTTATTTCATCAACAAGCACAACAACTGTCAATGTACTCGCATTCAAATAATACTCAAAAATAAAAAAACACAGTCTTCGTTGGTTGTTTGGAACAAAAAAAAAAATAATCAAGCCAAAAGTTTTGTCTTATTTTTTTGGATTGGATGACTGACTTTCCGGAGAGTGCACGGTATGGATCTTGATTTGAGACCCGTATTTCTTTTTTTTTTGTAATCTTATGTGCGCTTGCAGTATTGATGTCTAGCAATTGTATTTTATTTTAAACGTCACACATAAATAATGACAGTAACATTAAAATCAATTGTTTGATCAAATGTCAAAGAATTTATACTTTATTATAAAAGAGAGGAAGCAGGATTACTTCAAATGCGGGCTCAGAATGTTTTAACTAAAAATGTGGGAGGTGATTTGATTTCGAAAGCAATTTGTTACGAAAATTATGAAATACCGTCTGTGCATATTATATGAAGCATACCAACGTACTTTTGAATGTGAGCTTGGTTTAATTCTTTCAAAATTTGAGCTTCAGAATTTAGCTTAGCTCTCATAAAGTGAAATATACCTACCTACTCTGCCCAGCTTATACATAAGTATACGTTTACGCACAGAAAGTGAACACTTTATTTTGTGTTGTGTCAGTGGTATGGTTAGGTATGTAGTACATTGTACAAAATAAACTTTAAAAATTGTCAAAAATGGCAGCGCGAGAAAGTCGAAATTGTTTTGACAGATTTATCATTAACTTTTCTATCCTTCTTTGTCCAATTAAATTATTGTGAATATTATTTTTCCATAGTGCCTAGTATCAAATGTCAGATCGATTCAGGAAACGAGAACACTGACAGACTGAGCCAGAAAGGTGAAGCAATTAATGTAGTAGATCTTTGCGATGAATGGATTCAGACCACACAAGTGACTTTTCTATTTACTAAATATGGATCAATAGGTATGGGTACAGGGAATCTTAAATACAATTTTACACGTAGGAACAATAATTAAAACAGATAACAAAGATTAAAGGCATTTCCTTTCCAAACAATAAAATCTTTTAAAGGTTCCTCGCCGACTCTGGTTACCACATTTCAAGCACAATTAAGGGATTTACAGACGAAATTGTAGGGATGTTCGAGTTTGATCAATAGCAATCTTAATATTTACAGAATATTAGGAAGAATCATCATCGAAAACCTATTCAATAGTGCTCTGTATTCGTAAACAAAAAACATTCTACCTATTCAATAAAAGCAGGATCACATTTGCTTTTATCACACAGACACATTATCAGTGCTAAGTTCCAGATGTCATTATTTTACAATAAATCCCTTTTTGCAATAATTCAATGATCAATCCTTAACTAAAACCTTAGAAAGGCAATTTACTTGTCGTCTTAAAACAATTGCAAAATGGTGATCTGAAATATAAGAATTACGTTGCGTATGCTGGATGTCGGTCTGACAGAAAGAGAACACACATCGTATGCAATACAGTTATGTGTGAGAATACCATGCTCCACTCTACAATGGTTGCATGACTCATTTTTCAATTTTACAATCAACAGAATTTAATCTTTTTTTTTTATATTTGTATATATGGCGGCTACGCGATTTTAGTGTAGGTATGTAGGTACTTTCCTCATGTCGGCCTTATTATGCTGGTGTACTCGTACTGTTGGTTTTGCACAAAATTAAATACATACACATGTTGTAAAAAGAAAAAATAGCTTTGCTTGGTAAAGTGCATTCAACGACAATGTGGACCTTGGTGCAGGGTTGTTATATAAAAGTCACCGAGAGGATGTTTTTTTTTGGTAAAAATTACAGAAAAATGCACTGAAATGGTACTAGAATTTTTGTTTAGAACCGCTTCTGGCTGGTGAATGTTTTGACAGTGGTACCTATATTTCGAACCTTTACTTTACTTTTAGTCCAATTAATTGTTTCTTCAAAGAAAGGAAACTACCTAATTAAAGTCCAGAACGCCAATATCAGAATTTGGTTCTTCTGACAGCTTTAGGACATACATTTTATGCTTCGATAGATTTAATTAATTTCTTTATTAATAATAGCTAATGTGTGTTTCGTTTCGTTCAATTGAAGAGGGCTCTCCCTTATTTTGAGAATTTGTTCGCTACTGACAAACAAAATTGAAGTCTTCCATGATTCATAATTCCATTATAAGATGGCCCCTTTTGAAAGTTATATGTATTTTCTGGATTATCCTTTTCAGGATATACTATTTCAGCTAAATTCCCGTTGCAATGTCTTCCCTAATTTAGAGCAAAAACATAACAGCGCTGGTTTCCCTTGGTTATTTGATTTTGTCAATGTAGGGTGGTGTTTAGGGTAGGTATCGGGTGTTCAATGTTTGTTTTGCATTGCGTTTGCAATTTGCCGTTTATCAAAAATATAATCGTAGCGGTCTGAAAATTACTATTTTTTTTTCCTTTTTTGCTTTGTCATTATTGTGAATAGGTAGATAGATAGATATAAAGCTATACACACAATAAGAAAATATAATTTTCCATATCAAAGTACCAATACCTACCACATCTCCCACATTTTTCATTATTTATGTCTGTATGTGTGTGTGTGTGCTCTCATGCTTGTGTGTTGTCATGGCAGAAAATTTTCTCATGCTGTCACCGTATTTGCAGTGTATACAACAACAACAAAGAAACACACAACACATTCTTTGTATCTCTTTCTTATGTATCCCTTGAAAAAGAAAAGGAAAGACAATAGAGAATGAATGAGAAATCTTGTGTGTGCGCGCTGCGCTGAAGTTGAAGCTGTAGCTGAAGTAGTGGGAACATTTTATTATTGTTATTATTATATGAATAAGTCTCAACACTCTGCTGATGCAGCGTTGCCACATTTCAGTTTAGACCAGGCCACACAGTAGAAATGGATATTTACACTAAGCCACCATACTACAAGTATGTACACGTTCTTTTTTTTAATATTTCATCGTCGTCGTCGTTGTCGGTCGTCCGGTATTTTTATTTTATACAAGTCCAAAGCATTTTATTTTTCTATACATAGAGAGAAATACCATCTTTGCTGAGAAGAGGCAAATAAAAAAATTGATTATGATTATAATGATGGTAATAACGACGTTGATGTGACGTGTTGTTATTCCGACGTACAAATCATCGAACCATTTGTGTGTAGCAGCTAGCTAGCTAGCCTCCCATAAGATAGAAAGAGAGATACACATTTTGAATTTAATTTATTATACAGATATTTTCTCCATAGGTAGGTAGGGTAAGTATATATGTATAGGTACATATTTATTCTTTTTTGTTATTATTGTTTTTAATAGAAAACAGAAATGACGAAGAAATACACTGTGCCCCGACCCGTCCCACATGGCGCAGACTGTTAAGGAAATAATAGTCGTGCCGCAGCCATGTTGTCAAGTTTCAAACGCACCTTCTTTGACAGAGAATAAAATTATGATTTATAAATATTCATAGGGATAGGTAGGTAGGTAGATATTGAGTTTTTTAAGTGTCGTATCGTTTTTATCTCTGCTCTATTGTGATCTTTCCTGGAAAGGTTTCTTACTTTTCCGGATTTAACTTGAAATCTTGAGTTCCAATTTGGTTTTATAAAATTCTTTCCACATTTTTTTTTAGTAGAAAAACATCTATGTAGGTATATACCTGCCTATTGGAGGGATACCTATGAAGAATGGAAATATAAAAACAGGTGGATTATGTTTTACATAATATATATATACATTTCTTCTTACTTGCCCAGCTCTTAAGATACTTATCTATCTATATACAGTTATACCTACCTATAAAAGAAAATTGTCAAACAAATGTTAAGAAGGCAGAAAGGAAGGTAGGTGGATGCCTGTCACCCTGTCAGTGTGCCAATTATTGTCATGTCGTAGGAATACGATGACAGTAAGTAATGTCGTAAAAGAAGTAGACATTTGAATTAACTGTCATGTTTTTTTTCTTTACTTTTATTAACATAAAGCTAAAATCTGATTGCATTGGTACCCACCTACCTATATACTTTGTTTGAATAGGAAGTGCGTTTTTATCTATATTGAGCCATGGATAAAGGATTTACCCAAATAGATGTCGAGAATGTCATTTAAAAGGGAAATAAATACATCAACTAATTGCAAACGTCACTTGTTTGACAAACAGTGAGTGAGATCAGAATATGTAGGTACAGAAATGTTTTGGAGGTGTATTATAGTATTGTGGGTTTGACACTATAGTAGATACCACAGAAAGGAAATGAGTTTTATTTAGCTCCAGCTTTTTGGGGTACACTTTAAACTTTGAAAAAATGATGGTTTTTTTTTTTGTTATTTTATAACACTTTCCACACGGAAAATCACTTATTCTGAAAACCAATGAAGCAAGAAAAATTGATTTTGATCAATTTTGACACAACGTCTTTTCGAACGCATCAGTGTTACAAGTTTTGCCAATGTCAAACTGGAGTGCGCAGTACTAGTTTGTAGTATTAAATACCATTATATCAACTTCGTTACTGGGCTGCGACTCCTATATCATAAGATTTGGATTTAACAATATTGCGCCACATGTGTCGATACACAAACACTTTCGACAGTGCTGTGTGCGAATAGAACCTTCCCATGGAATATTCTGTGGCTGATAGTTGAGTTATATTATTGTTTTGTGCTTCTTGAGTTCATTCTGACTTCAAATCGAGAAAAAAACTCTGTTCTCAGAACAGTCAGAAGTGTCATTTTTCACAAAGGAACGGTTTCAGAAGACTTCCTTTTTGCTAATGGAAAATGCTATTAAATTACTTATTACCTAATGAACCCATTCAGTATCTTATCAGTTTTTTGTCTTGTTTTAGAAAATGAAGGCATTCAGACCTTTGCAGTTTTTGAATTCGTTTCAGAAAATAGTAATAAAAATGATGTGGAGAATTCAGTCCTGATTTTTTTTAAATGAGCACAGATTTTTGTTGAACTCTTGTTAATGAACTTAAATGTTCCTTAAAATAACAGATTTAATTTTAATTAATTTTTTTATTGTTTAACAAGGTTCTTTAAATGAGTCAAATTGTGTCTACCTCGAGCCAGACGTTGTACGCCTAATCAATAGCTCTCACATACAGCGATAACACAGTCATGTTACAAACAACAGCACAATCAATCGTTATAATAAAAAAATTCCATTTGAATTGCTAGAATTCAGTTCCAAGCGATAAAATGTATTTCTTTATTAATATAGGTATGTATAACTGGCAGTCAGAAGCAGAAGATATATATAGTAAAATATTTAGGACCAGAAAGTGCGCATTATGTTAAACATTGTTAGTGACAATCATTTTTTTTTTACAATTTTGATAAAGATAAACAATATTCTTTTTTTACAAGGATTTATGACGGATATAAAGGTGGTGTGTTGTTACTTTGACATTTGCATAGACCTTATTCATATATGTTATAATTGTAGTAGATTCAGATTTGGCGTTGAACGGTTTCATTTTATTTGGAACCTTAATTCGACTTAATTAGTTGTTGGAAATGTGCTTATTTCAAGATGTGAATTTATTTATTATATGGAAATGGGGTCCTGAAAAATATAATTTGGAGATTTATATTCCAATAAGAAATGTGAGAAGGTTTTCAGAAGGGTGATATTGAACCTACCATGTTTAAGCTAAGTTACAATATTGTTAAAGACATGTTTCTGTCGCTTTTGCGTAGTAAATATATCTATTTTTTTTTTGTATTCATTTGAAGCACTTATAATAGTGATCCAATTGAAAAACAAAAAAACTCACGTTGTACGAGTATTGTCCACTTCAATTATTTACACAAGAGTAGACGATGTCTGACGCATGCAATTAACACCTTCTTTGCTAATCCAGTCTTTTTTTTTTTTTGTTAACTATAATATCAAGCTGCAAGTTATGCATAATATGACAGAATATTGCTTCTACGTTTGCATTTCTATATTAAATGACCTTGATTTATCTCGTTGACAACATAAGCTCAATTCAATTCTAAAACCAGTATAACAACTCGATGAAAATGGTAATTTTTTTTTTTCAAACACAAAAAATGTCTGCGTGAAGACAAAAATTATTATAATATTATACCAAAGCTAGCTAAAACCGGCTACATTACTATTAGTCCATAGATCAATAATTTAATCATAACAACTACGAAGCACCATCTCTAAGTCCATTAAAATATTAGCTAAATCACAAACGAGACTGTCATATGCATGTCTAATTGATTTTTAAAAGCTAAAATTAATTGTGGATAAGTCGAAATTGTAATTGAAGATAATAAAATGCTTTAATAATTCGCACTGAAGTATATAATTGCACCTAACAGTTACACTGCAAAAAATGCATCGATTTTTGATATTATGTCAAAATATAACAGAATTTTGACAGTTTTACATTGTTTACAAATTACTGTGTATTGTTACCTGTCAATAGGTTTTACTATTTATAATATCACCTGTCATTTGAGTTTCTTGTCATTAAACGAAATTCCCTAAAAGTTATTACGCATTACAAAATTAAAGAGATCAATCAAGAACAACAAACAAATCTAGCTCACTTAAAAGGTATCGACTTGTTTTCCTTTTTTGACTTCTATATGAGTTTAAGCTGTGTCAATCTCTAGGTGTTAGCTTAAAACAGATATTCCGCATATTTCACAATAATTACCTTACATAAGACAGACTTGCACAAAATATGTCAATGTGAAATCACCGCCATTTTGTGCGAGTTGTCAATTGGATGTCGTATCTTTATTTGATCATTTAAAATCAACCGTTTGTAAGTTAAGTATGAGTTTGAAATCTCTTCATTATTATGTAATTATTAAAAATTAATTTTTTTATTAAATAAAATATTAACGTTAAGCCCCTTTTAAATGTTGTACATATAAGGTCACATTTATTCAGAGATGAAATACAAAAAAAAATTAATTATGTTCAAACAACTCCTGTTGTAAAAATGACATTTTTGATGAACGCATTCAGTGAGCCAGTTTTTCATTAGTTTCCGAAATTTTATTTTTCAGAAATTAAACCAAACACTTTCATACATCGACATATTTTAATTTATGTTCATGTCAGAAGAAATTAAATTTTAATGTATCCCATTATAACAAAAACGTCAGTTTTATTATGTATACTATGCACGAGAACCTACGAACAAAGTTTAACTAAAAAAACTAACCTACGCAATTTAATATCTATCTACTAACGTTCAATTCATGATTTACCCAGAACAAGCAGAGTATTACACATCATTTGGTATTTTTAGTTGAATTTTATGAATTTTAAATGCTTTATTTTCAAAAATACTTAGAAACGAATTGATGGGGAGAATAAAGCAGACAATCATGTGTCCGAGAGGAGTATGCTGTCAAAGTTCAAACAACTAAAATGTCTGTCCTTAGTCGATAATAGAGGTCTGTTGTTTTTCGGTGCGCAAAAAAAATGTGTTTTTTTGATATCGTATCTGAACAATGATTACGGAAATATAAATGTGTTCATTTTAATGATGATGACTCAAAAACACATTAGTAAGGCGCAGTTAATTTTTATTTGCCATTATATTTTTTTTTGTTTGTGCTGAATCACAAACAGTTTTTTTTTATTATTATTTTTCTAACAACAACTTTTAACAACGTGTGCTTTGAACAGAACAATTTCCTTCCTATGAATTAGGAATAACAAACATGGTTGAAAAGTTTAACTGTTATATTTAGTGACAATATTAAAACAATGGGGCCTGTGGCGAATGACATTACTGCGGAAATCTATAATCCAAAAATTCTTATCGTGAATGCTGCTTGCTAGTTTCACACGAAATTCAATGTTATTGTGAATTTGATGTTCGATTGACATTTTGCTATCATTTCAATGATATTTTTACTTGCGATTATAGGTACTATAAGGCAAGTTATGGATTCGTGCAGAAAAAAAATTTCGAGATAACAATCACACATGACATTACGATGATGGAGAAGTCGAAAAAAGTGGGTCTGGGAATTCCGTCCGTCTGTCTGTCTGTCTGTCTGTCTGTCTGTCTGTTCGCGCTTCTAGAGCCTGAACGGATTGGCCGATTTGCTTCAAATTTGGTATCTAGGATTGATTTGGCCGTCCCTCGGAACGTATTTTTTATTTTTGCTCCAGGCCCAAAAATAACGGCACCTGCCATACAATCGTGAAGAAAAAAATTGATTTTCTCAAAAACGGCTCTAACGATTTTGATAAAACTTTCAGGATGCTATTTTTGTAAAACAATCTATCTTTTGGTTGGAAAATATTTTTCAAAATTTGTCTTATAACGGTACCTCTCATAGAACCAGTATTTTCAAATCAAATTTTCTCGTAAACTATACATTCGATTTCAATAAAATTTTGGCCACAGGAAGTCATTTATAATTTTATTAATATGGCATTTAAAATTTTTCAAAAACTTTTTTTTTTGATTTTTTATAATTTTTTCAAAAATTTTTTTGGTTTTCGAAATATGTTATAAACGGGTATATTGATTTTTTTTAAAATTATTTTTTCAAATGTAAACTACAGATTGCCATATATTTGCATACCCAAATAAATTTCAAAATATTTTTTGGAAAAGTTTTTGAAAAATAACCTTTTTAAAAAAAAACTGGTCGAACGATTTTCAATATTTTTTTTTCCTAGATTTACGTATAGCTTCGAAATTTTATTGCATACTTTGTTTTTCCGAGAAAACTCTTAAACTAATTTAAAAAATAAAAGAATTTTCGAAATTATTTAAATTTTTTTTTAAATCCATATATGCAGCCACTAAGCAATAATTGCTTATCATAAGAGCAAGTTCGTGCGACCCAGTCGTGCATTTTATTTTCATAGCAATATTAGCTTATAAAACCAAAATACAAAGCATTCGATAATGAAAATAAGCTTTGTTTTTCTTATACATAGGTACTACGTTTTAATTGGGGACGAAATTATCTCATTTCGAAATTAGGAAAAAAGGTGTTTTCATTTGAGTTTGCTATCGAGTTTGGCAACTCTAATTCCTTCTTTTTCCATCTTACATTTTTAGATTCCTTTCTTCTTCATTCAGTTCAAATCGTACTAGAATAAAGTTTGGTGTTGAACGGTTTCAACTTATTTGGAACCTTATTTCCTCGAAATGAGATAATTTCGAACAGCGAATTTGTATGCGAAATGAGGTAATTTAAAATTTAAATTTTTTACGAAATTACCTCATGAGGCCCAATGAAACGTAGTTTTAAATTGAACGTTCTTTCAGGGTTAAACTTATTCCCAGTTGAAGTTCACTATAGCACACATTGTTTCATGGAATCTTTTTTGTCCGTCAAGAATCTAATACTGAATGAAGACTGTCAAATCAATAGATTTGCTTGCTATGTCCCAAGACTGTTCGCCAAAAAGTTGTATTCCAATTTCATTCTGTTGGCTTATTTACAATTTCACGAAAACTAAGTCACATAAGTAAGTGAAACCGTTCAAATCTATTTTCAATACTAACCTTACCTAACCTAGTCCCTTTCTAGCAAGACGTTGTTAAAGAGATTCGATAATCAACCTGATAAATCTTTTTTACGTTCCCCAGCTTAAAACTGTCCTACGCAGCAAAACTAAAAGAAACTCAAAACAAAATTTAGTACATATTTATTTTAAATTACTCATCATTAGCTTGCACACCAAAAGCAATAAATCACACATAATTTAAATAAAATTAGTCTCAATTATATTTTCAAGTGTAATTTTGAAGGAAAAAAGAAAGAAGAAAATAAAACTATATACGAGTACAAGCACAGAACAATCTAAAAATGATAAAAATAAATCTAGCAATCAATGGGTAAATGTGTATGTGTGTTTAATTTTGTGTAACTGACCATGAGACGATGATACGATTTTCAAATATTTGATTTAAGCTAATAATACTATTAGAAGGGTGTATGGTTATTTAAATCGAAGGTCATTTAAGGTGTTTTATAGTAAAATTCTTATGGTGCTGGTTTTCGCTTATACATTGATTTCATAATAAGAACTTGGTGGTGATACTGTGCACTGTCAAAACAAGACAAAAGTCAAATAAGATTGTCTGAACGCACTCATAGAACTTCAAAAGGAAATCAAACTCTCTGAATAGACTCAAAGAAATCATCTGACGTTTTTATTCAAATTTGTACATAAATAGATAAATACAAGAAATTGCCATTTTGTTTCTCAAGGACGTGAAGTTTTGACAGCTGATCAACCATAAATACAGAAAATAAAGGTTTAGACAGATATTTTACTGCACTTCCTGTCATTATGAGTAATGTGTTTATTTGACAGAACGGAAGGCATAATTCGTTCAGTTCTGAAATTAGCTTTCGTTTGCTTTCATCCATTTGACGTTCTGATCGTACTCTCGGGATCTGTTTGTCATGAAAGGATGAACTTGTCATATTTTCTGCTCCGTGACATCCACAAGGCACCAATTTAGCACATGACAATTCGACATTTGGAAATAATTTCACGTTTCTTGATTTTGATATAAGGTTGGATGCTAACTGAAACCGTTCAACACTAAACATAAATCTACTACAATTTCAATTGAATTAACATAAGCAACATTAACAAAAACAGTTTTTGTTTTAAATTTCGAAATTAGCTCCAGTTGGTATAAAATGTTGAAGTTTAGTTTGTTTGTTTTTCTGCGTAAAAAATGCATTTGCAGGTACAAAAATGTCAAATTTGACCAAAATAAGGTTGCAAATTAAATAAATGCATTCAACACCAAACCTTAATCTTCTACAATTAAAATTTATTGAAATTAAAAGCAGGAAAGTAGAAGATGCAAGAAAAAACGAACCTCAAATGACATTTCACATCTCCAAACGTTTTTGGGATACTGAAAATTTGGTTGACAGGGTCAAAACGTAGGAAGGTAGGTACTCAATTTAATTCAAGCTTGGAAGTTAAAAAAAAAGAACAAGAACCGAGCTACATGGTTAACATCTTTATTCCCATAGGTACCATTGTGTAAGCAGCCAAAACTTTCGAGTTCACCATTCTAAATTCTGAATTTGTGTGGTTTTTTCTGAGAATAAAGAAGCCAAGAAGCCTTTCACATAAAGTTGTTTTGTTTTAACGGCTGCTTCTTATTTTTTTTTTATTATTTGAGTATGTTCTTTGTCATATTTTATTTTTAATGTTTATATGTGTATTTGCATTATTTCCAATTCAATAAACCCTGTTGTTCAAATTGAGACCAGAAAGAAGGTATCTACGAGTTTATGTATCTCCTAGACTACTAGGTACAATTTTTTCGCTTCAATCTTTCTAACTTAAATGTTAACCAAAATAGATAGGTTCGCCGATAGTGGTAGGACCAAAAAAACAAAACCTGACACGAATGTATGCACAAAAACAACACAAAAAAAAGAATAAGTTGGAATAGCTAAAAATGTCATAATTCCAAATAATATACATAAAAGAACATATAATTCTACGAAGAATACGGAGAACTACGGAGACTACGGCGACGACCATCGCCACCGCATCTTTTTCACAATATTCTGAGTTTTAACTTCTCGTTCACTCCCTTTCACCACCCCTTTTTATGATATGTAGGTATATGTATTTTTTTCTAAAAACAAAAAACAGGGCTAAGCAGTAAACAGCAGCAGAAGCAGCAACAAAATACCGTGTGCGCTTTTGTCGTATACCGTACCAGTACAGTACCAGCC
Organism: Platycheirus albimanus; assembly: GCA_916050605.2. Lineage (NCBI taxonomy): Eukaryota > Metazoa > Arthropoda > Insecta > Diptera > Syrphidae > Platycheirus > Platycheirus albimanus. The sequence goes on along the minus strand of OU696698.1, from coordinate 22,726,890 downwards.
AACTCAGCGGACGGGGTCGTTTGGTCGGTCGATTTTTTCGGGGTTCGTTTGTCTTTTTCTGACTGCTGCTGCTGGCTCTGGCTGCTGCTTGCTAATGTTTGGTTTTGGTTTGCGCTGTACGAGTTTTGCTGGCCATGTTCTTTTTTATTTTATTTTTTTTTTTGCTTTGTTTATTTTGAGACGTTGCCAGATTTTTTGTTCTCAGCTCAGTATTGGTGTTATACTGAAAACTGAAAACCAAAAGATGAATTTGAGAAGAGGAATTTTGTTTCTCTGTAGGTATATTTGTTTTTAGTTTCTATTGAAAAAATCATCACCTTTGGCTGTAGTTTTAGAGAAGCCCTATGGCGACTGAACGAACAGAATGTGGCAATAGTGTTTTCCACACTATATACCTACCTATATATGCACTTTGAGCTCTGTTGCCAAATTTTACAAAAAAAAATTACGTAATGTTTTTTTTTTATTTCTTTTAATAAAAACAAACAGTGAAATACTTAGGGACAGCAGTAGCAAGTAGTACCTTGTTGGTCTACGTAATTGCACTTTTTTATTCTGGGATAGTTTCCGATGATTTATGACATTGTTTATACCGGCTTGTATTAGGTATATGTCATTTTTATGTAGATAAAGGTAGGTATGACAATGTAGTAGAGTATGTGGCAGATGTGTAAAATAATTGATTCAATTCCCTGAAGTAGAAGTAATTCATGCATTTTTCCAGAAATTTGTATATTGGGAGGGTTAAATAGGAGGGTAGGTACTTTCAGAAAGAACGATGTTGGTGTTTGCACTTTGAACTTTTATCATAAATATACGATAGGAAGGTTGATAATGTTTGGAAACGGAGCAGTTCCATTAAACAATTAAGTAAATGTATAAACACGGCGGGCGCGGCGCAACAAAATGGAATAGAATTGCTTCTTAATGATATTTTCGAAAATGTTTATTTGCATCTTCCTTTGGCTTCGCAATGTTTTAAGAGCTAAACTTAAGTTGTCGATACCTTCTTACACCATAAAAACTCATTTTTCTAAAGCTTTCGAAAAAACTTGTCAAAATTTAGTTGTAATAGATTAATTGAGGCACAACTTAAACACCAAACGTCAAATCAAATTGAAGATCAAATGCTGTCAAGAAAATTTTTACTTTGTTCAGAAAATAAATTTCTTTCGTTTTTGTGTTTCCTTTAAAGAATAGAAAAGATGTTTTTTAGATTCTGATAGGTATGTTACAATTCTTTTCAGAATTCAGCTACATCAATTCATCAATCATCGCAGATAAATTTCTTTCAGACTCCTTTCAAAAAAGTTTTTTTAAACTGACATTGGTCATAAACTGTCTAAATTCAACCGAGATTTGAGAGTTACACTTTTTTCAAAAACTGCAATTTTATCTGTTATAAACCATAAAACTGACAGTTCTTGAAAGAAAAAAATCCAATCCTACGTCAACAAACGTTTTTCTAACTTTTTAAACGAACAAAGTTTCGTAGCAAACGTAAAATTGTGTAGAAAAGGGTAACTACACTCCTGGAGCAAGCGCACGCTTGTGTAATCGGGCCCTTTTTTTTTGAGTGAGTAGGTAGATAGGTATCTTAATCTAGGACTTTATCTGCCCTAAGGTCAAAAATAAAGGGTCGTGTCACCAGATCAATGGATTGGAAGAAGTCGCAAGCAGTCGTTTGTCTGAATAAAACTACACAGCGAAGACCCTCTCTTCTCAAATAAAGGAATGAAAAGTTTACTACAATATTGCTTATGCGTATAAATTTCGGCGATTTCAATGTGTATGTACTTTTGTGTTCTACATGCTCAGATTTCGGTGTAAAATGTTGAAATACGATCTGGATCTAAGGTTACAGGATCAAATAGAAATGGCCTGAGTGATTCTTATAAGGCTTAATTTTTGGAAAAATTAGAGTTTCATCTTACTACTTTCACTTTGGAATCATTAGTTGACAGACGATGAAGTCTTTGAAAATACCCCTTCACAATCGATTCAAAAGGAACGAAACATATTGAGGTCATTGAATTTCATAATTTGTTCATACCCATGATAGAAATCTTGTTTTCAAACTGTGACACTAAGTTCAAAAGAAATCAACTACAAACAAACTCAGAAGTGACAATGGGCAGACTGTCAATAGGGATACAATTATCAAAAAGAGAAAAACTGTGAAAAAGTAAATGAAAGCGTTCAACATCAATTTTTTTTACACAACTTAAAAACGTCAAGAAATAATTTTTCGCAGATTTTCGCAGTGGTTTTTTTAACTACATATATTTAAGAAGATTAAGACCTTTATCGACTTCTCAAAGATTCCGATGAAATGAAAGAAATTTAAGATCTTTTTCTCGCATCAGTGGAGGAAACCCTTAGGAAAAAGGAATTGCATAAAGGGGTATACTTCGAAGACTCGGTTCCTCTATCCAAAAAAAAGGTTTTGTTAATCGTTCTAGAAGCAACGATATCTCTGAAAAATTTAAGTTTCCTTTTTTCCTTCAAAAAATTAACTACAAAAAGGCATTGCAATATTTTTGTAGCTGACGTTGATTGGCTATAAGTTTCACTTTGAACAAGACTTGTGGATTTGTAAAATTTGTCTGAACTGTCAAATTTAAATTTTGACAGAACTCACAATTTCTGCCCAAAGAAATTTCTTCACCGAAATGTTTTACCTCGTGAGCTCTCTTTATGTCGAAAACTACCTAATTTTGTGATATTGAACAGAGTTTGGTTGAAACTCGTAGAAGTTGTCATTGTATTTATATCTTATAGTATTCCCAAGAAGCGGAACGTTTTGTGCGGCATCTAGCGACGACGTTCACAAGCTTGAATTGGAGAGAAATTTGAGTGGTTTTTGTCTAAACTCCATGGGAAGCAAAAACAATATATGTAAAGTAGATAATACAACTAGCGCCGCCATTGACGACGTTCAGAACGAAAATAAAATGTTCCATGAAATTACTATAAGATAATATGTAAATACAATGAAGTTGTTATTGGCAGGAGAAAAACAGAACTACTACCTATTTCCTAAGCTTGGTGTGGATCTATTACAAAATATTCCATTACAAATTACAGTCATTATAGACCGGTGCTTACCTAGAGACCATTTCGCTTTGCAAAACTTTTCTTTTGTAATTTTGACATCCAAAGGGCTAACCATAATTATTGTAGAATAGGTACCTAAGTACGTTGAATTGAGAACAGTAGAAATACATGTGATTTGTATACCCAACCCGAAATGACTTTTGATAAATTTCGGCAAGTTTCGTTCACTTGCGTTTCCGTACGTAATGTACGCTTTGAGTCGTACTTACATTACGTATACGAAAATCTGACATTCCTTTTTTTCTAAAGGGTACCTACATGTTCTTCTTATTTCTAAAGGCTATTATGGGCAACTGATGTACTTAACAAAGCGGAAGGAAACTTTTCGTTCGGTTTTGACACTTGCTTCCTTTTTCTCTCACGTAATATGGTTGGGCCTTAAGTCAAAAACGCATTTCCCCATAAAACAAAAAAAAAAAACATGGTTTCCTCTTCAACTTGGGCGAGTTGAAGCATTCTTAAATCAAAGGTTAAATTGAAAGGTAAGTGACTATTTCCTAAACAACGACGATCATCCGAAATTTCCCCCACTTTCCCTACTCCATTATTTAGGTTCTGGCTTCTTTGCCGTATTAAGTATACCTAGTAGTGCTAATGAATATGAAGTACCTAATGTTACATCTGTGGCTACTGGAACCCCCTACTACCTATCTTCATATTGTTTTGTATGTAGGTATGTAAGATTAAGAAACAAATTGTTCAGTCACTAGAGAGCCACCCAGTCAAAGGCTAGATCGACAGCCTTAGTAAATATTTTGTCTATGACATGACCTGACACGTCATAGTTAACTTTAGTAAGAAAACAAATTAAGATTTTAAAGAACCCAGAATTGTGAAGCAAGTCTTCTTCCATATCAAACATTTTAAAATAGAAATTTTCTAGGTACCTACATAGGTAGGTTGCAATAAACGCTAAAAAAAAGTCCTAGATTTTGAGTGTTTTAGTTTAAAAGCTTACCGTTTAAAATGATCTCGTATCCTATCCTCACGTGCTGTATCGGGTAAATGTCCAACCCAAAGGTTTCGAGTCTCTCGTACCATTTTGCTTTATGTTCTTCATGGAGGCGATTCTAATGGGCGACCTCCTCCCAAAAGAATACTCGTATAATGTCGTTTATTATCAATAATTATTGTTGTTTTAAATTTGATTGGTTATTTATTTTTATTTTTTTTTATTGTTAATTCAAAAAACAAGGATTTTCCTTTTTTTTTTGATTTTTTTGATTCACCACAAAAGCTAAAAACAATGGAAATAAGATTTGGAATTGGTTTTAATTTTTATTTATGATAGGAAGGTATATTTTCTCCATCATTTTTTGTATTTCTGACCAATTTCACTAAGAACATGCATTTTTCTTTCCATCGGCATAAAGTTCCCAAAATAAATTCGGAGATTGAAAAGCAAATAAAATACCTACCTATCTAGCTAAAAAAAATAAAGAGAATCGGAACAGATGTAAGGAAGCATACCTACCTATATACATACCAACCAACCATTATTTATTATTAAATTATTATAAAAAAGGTAATCCCTCTTCTTTTATATTTAATTCTATTAACGATTTAAATGTTCACATATATGTATCTCCATATCTATATACCTCTACCCATATAGAGATTTATTTAATTCGCTCTCATGTTTCCCTGAACACACTCAACAAACTATACCCTATCGTTTTAATTGTATCTCTCTCGCTTGCACTCACACTTACCATCTTAATCCAACAGAACTATTCAATGTAGTGAAGTGAGAGAGAAACATTACCTATTTAGGGGGAAGAAACGCAAAGTCTGGTAATTGTAATCTACGTTTGAAAATTTCCTACATTCTTTCTATCTTTTTTTTTTTTTGTTTATTTCTTCTTCCATACCTATTCTGTTACTAATATAATATTATGTACAAAAAAGGGTACCTAACTAATATCATACATAAATACATATATGCTAGTGTAGATGTGGAGAGCCTTAAAGAAAAAGTTCTTAGCTATATAGGTAGAGATAGAGCGTAAGAGCGTACAAGAGGTTGGTAGTAGGTACCAAAAAGGAACGGACGTTAAGCAAAAAAGGGGGTTGATGGGGAGAAGAGAGAGTGCAAAAGATGTTTATATAAGTATAATCCAGCATTAATTTTTGTTTCCTTTGGACTTTTTTTTTATTATTATTTATCTTTTACTATGGTTTCCTTCCATACCATCATCGTTTATTATTGCTAAATACAGTGGTTTAAAGTTCTGTTCTCTTTCTTCGTCGTGTTTTTGTTAGTTTTGTTCCAGCAAACGATCTCTCCTCTTCTGCTGGGCTGGCACTTGTGGTAGACTTTGTAGTGAACTGAAGTGAACTGCTGCCATTTAAAAACGTATCATAAAAAAAACGAAGAAATAGAAAGAAAAAAAAAAACAACACCGACATTAATATAATAATGTTGACGAACGCGATTCACGATAGTGGAAAACGGAGAAGTACGGCAACAGCGCATAACGAAATAACAGACTGATTTTTTTTTTCTTTCTCGTTTACATTTTCAATGATCTACGAACATAGAGAAGAGAAACGCGACGTTGCACAATTTAATAGCAATTTTTTTTCCCTTCCCTTTATTTTATCATTTATACCACTTTATACTCTGCGATACACTTTTTCTTCTTATTTTTTTTTCTTCTTTAATATTTCTAGCTCTTTTTGGCACACGGATACACTGAATAGGAATTTATTTTTATTTTTCTCTTTCACTCGCATTTAAAACATTTACCTAAGTAGGTAGGTATAGGGTGATAGCATGGCATTTTATTTCCAAGGCACAAAATAAAATACAGGCAAAGCAAAATTTTTATAAATACACATATATGTATGTGTATAAGACACAATTAAGAGTAAACACAGCATTTTTTTTCTATATTTTTTTTTTTGTAAATATATCTGGCTTTCCTTCTTCTTTGCTTTTTCATTTATATACACGAAAATAAATATATATACATATATACCACTGCATATCTCGCGCTCTTTCATACAGCCGTTGTTTGACGGTTTTATTTTATACTGCGTTTTTGCTATGGGTGATACTGATGATAGATATGTCTACACATAGATGTTTATATATATATATGTATAAACATTTCCTTATATGCGAGCGCGCGCAAGGAAAAACTACAAAGTACATACACACAAATGGGCACAAAGTTTTATGAATCCCCTTTTCAGAGCACCACCGCTTTGAGCTCTATACTATTTGGTTTGGTTTGAAATTGCTGTTTGCTTCTCTGCTGCTGCTGCTTGCTAATAGTACTCCTCAGCAACTATCTCCCTTTGAAGCATTGCTACAGATGGATTCATTTACTATTTACTATCTCTTTCTGGCATTAATCGCTATATTTATTGTAGCAGTGTTTATTAACTTGTCTAGATGAAGATGGATGGAAATGGGAAAGACGAAAGAGCTCTCTATGTATGGCATGTGGTGAAATCCAAAAATGGGAGCCCTCTTGACACACACCTCACCAACTATTCCTCTATATAGAATAAAATTCCATTTATTGCCACACCACTACGTGTACATATACGCTTTCATATATTGCCCGACGGACGACTGCTTCCACTTTCCACACCACACTCCCCTTGCAGGTTAAATATCATACAGCAACAGCATACACAATACACCCGCTCGAAAATGTTCGTCGTCGTTGTCGTTCTCGTTCGCTTTCGGGTCGGGTCGAGAAGAAAACACAAGAACCAGCTTTTAGCTTTAGCACACGCGCGCAAAAGCCATATAAAGTGAACGCCCGATTTATTTAGGTAGCTATACACACACTCGCACTGTGTATATACAAATTTAAAAAAAAACTCGAACGAAAAAAGAGTTTATTATACTTGTGTGCGAGAATTCCGTCCGTATATATTAAAAAAAAAAACGTTATGGCTATAGCGACATTAGCTAGCGCGAGGGAAAACGATAGGGGGATACGTTCGAAAAGTTTTAATTTATATTTTCAGGCTCTGACTCTGGTATTCACTCATTTCATTTCGTATTTCGTTTGCTGCCATGAAATGGGGTGGCTGTGTGTTGGATTGATAGATGGGTTGATAATAATCAATGATAACGGAAACGACCGACCGCGGCGATTAGCCTCCGGAATAATTGTTTTTTCTTTTATTTTTTCATAATAAAAGTTTCAAAAGTTAAAAAAAAAAACCGTTGACCGAAATGACGTGTTGTTTTTGTAATGTTTCACCTTTGGCGATTTTGACATTTATTTTCTTCGAGTTCTTATGTCATCATAATAATATGTCATTAATTATATAAATTATAGATTTTCATTCCACTTTTTCGTGTCATTAAACACAAAAACCAAAAAAAAATCTATTACGTTTGTGCAATTTGGCAAATACTAACGAACATAATAAAAAAAAGTCATATTTTGGATACATATTCACAATACTTCTCTTCTACCCAGAAAAGAAAATACACAAAGGCGGCCATTACAGTTCTGCAGATGGTCGTGTGGTGTGGTTTTTTTTCATTCCTTGTATATTTTGTTCATAAGATAAAATTGAATGAAAAAAATCCGCCTCACTAGAGTTTTATCCCAAGAATATGGTCAGACCAGGGCAGGCCATCATCATCATCATCATCCAGAAGAAGGAAAGCTGGGAAAAAAACATGCATATTTTTTTTTGCTTCCTTTTATAGTGTTCACGTTTAAAACATGGTTCGAATTCGACCGTTTCTTTCGATTCGATCGTCCTCTTGCTGTGCTGTGGCCTGTGGGAGATGTTTTTGTGAATTTATATAGTTTCCTTGAAATAGCAAGGAAAAAAAAATAAAGACCACAGGGCACAAGGGGAGAGGGAGTGAAACTTCTCGTGAGGTGGGTGAACGCTGGTGGCTTTTGTTTCCTCTGCTAGCGCTACGTGACCGAAAAAGTTGCACGTCTCTTTTTGCGTTGCTGCTTCTTCGCTGTCGTCTCGAAAATAGTTTACGTTCGTTCTTCTTGCCAGGTTTTTTTTTTTTATTCTTGGGTTCTTCTCTAGTTGGAGTTATTTTTCTATCTATAACTACCTATCTCCTATAATTTTCTGCATCTCTTTCTGTCGCATTGATTAGGTTTCTTGTTTCGTGTTTTTAAAACCGGAACGCATCGATTTTTGTTTTATTCTTGCCTTTTATTATCATCAATTTTTTTTTTCTTTTCATTGTGTTTTGTTTAACTTGTTTATTTTTTTTTTTATATTGCTTTCATACTCCCCTGTGTAGTTGTTCCCCTGCTTCTTTATTTGGTTGGGTTCGGTACGGTTGATGGTTCTTTTTAGCTAATGCCATCAGTTCTTCACCCTCACTCCAATGACACATCAAATGCTCTATCTCTCTCGGTTTCATGAGTCTCGTGAGTTTATGACGATGATGGCGGCGTTGGCAGCAGCAGCAGCCATCCGATGAGTGTAGTGTAGAAGTAGATGTGAGGAATTTTGTAGTCGTTGTCGTTTTTTTTTCGTTGTTCGTGTTCCTTTTTTCTTTTCCTTGCCTTCTCTGCTTCTCGTACCATGACTGGTTGCGGTTACTCCGTCGTTGTCGTTCATTCGTTTTGGATTCGGAATCGAGTTCTACATCTCTCTTGCTCTCATTCATTTATACGATACGACCATACCTACTTGGGCTGCTGCATACAAACACACACATACCTACAAAATATAAATATGCACATAATCTTGTCAAGGGTTTTTGTAAGTTTTCTTCTGTACTGTACGATTTTTACGACACATGAAAGAGAGTTCCTTGGGAAATGGTGAATGGTGCATAATTTTTCTTTTACTGTACCTACTGTTTTTTTTTGCTTTATTTTAATTTCTGCAGAGTAATACCTAATAAAAGCAAAAAGGAAAAAAAAACAACACTACTACTTTCGTAAATATGTACAATCTACAACATACATATCTACTACACTAACAATACCTCAGTTCAAAAGAAGGAAACCCTAATTTAATTTATCCCTAATTACGATCTGTTTTATTTCTCTTATTTTGTTGTTGTTGTTAATATAAACCCTGCCTTCTTCTCTCTCAATTAGATGGAAAGAAAAATACGAAATTAATTAATTTTAACACACAATTTAGAGATATATATTCGAGGGAAGAAGAAAAAAAAAAGAACTTACATTTCAAACACTTCTTTGCACAATTAATTTTCTTCCTTTCTTTTTTTTTGAATTTTTATTCTTTTTTTTCACTTTACACTCACTTTTTTTTTCTTATTTTGGGAAAAATATCATTATTTCTTGAGCCGAGAATTAATGTTGAGAAATATAAATTACTTTTTTTTTTAATTCATCAATTTCAATTTCATCGAAAGGCGCAGATTCTCACTCGAATAAACCACACAAGAAAAAAAAACCGAATTCTATTCGAATTTAACGTTGGAGGATGTTATTCGCGAACTTTTTTTTAACGTTATTTTGTTGAAGCGTTAAAGTTTTCAACAAAAATATCGATGTTTCTTTCAATCCCCATACGTACGCTACGCGAATTTAAGGGTATGTTTACCAACGGAGTGGTTTAAGCTCAGATTCTGAGCTGCTGCGGCGACCGCATAGCGCGCGATGAACTTTTCGACACGATTTTAAAATGTTGGAAGATTTTTCTTTTCTACTATTTTTTTTTGTCAGTGAAGTAACGATTTAGTACATTTTTTCTAACCGGTAAATTGATGGCGTTTTCATCTGAAAAGAAAGAGAAAACAAAAAACATTGTTTTAGTTTGAATATCAAAACAGTTGTGGATTTAAATAATCAAATAAGGAAGTAGAATTATTATATGCTTGAAACTGTGGTTGAGTTGGTCTAAATTTAAGGTACCTAGGTAACTATACAAAGTTCTTCAACGATAGCAACGAAATAGAGCCGTCCATGAAATCGGCAGATAAAAGTACCAGCTTAAGGAAGTAATATTTAATTCTTTTTTTCGGTACTAATAGATTTTGGAGTTTTGAAAATCATTTACCTCAAACTTAAAAACATTGTTTATGCAAGATACCTATGAAAACTAAATTAAATGTATTTTAAGGTAGGTAGGTACCTAGGTAGCTATACTACCTACAATATTATCATTTTTGGTTTTAACAAAGTTCTATCAGGGTTCTCAGTGAAACATGATGAAAAAGGTTTCTGATGGTTTTTGTGTGTTGCAGAAATTTGAAAAACGAATTATTTTTTAAAACCGTTTTTTTTTTTTGTACGGAGTGAATTTCTGATGCCTACTGGAAAATGGAAAAAGTTCTAAGTAGCACCAGTAGAAGCCTAGGTCTAGTCACTTACAATGTACGACTATTGTTGGTGCGTTGAATCTCTGTAGTAGGTAGATAATGGAAGTTGGAAGGAACCTACAATATAAATTATGTACGGATCAAAGGAAATGCGAAAATGCAAGGAGGAACTGCATACGAAACAGTAAACTCTTAAAATTCCTAATAACAGTCTGCTAGTACAATTTCTGTCAGAAAAAAGACAAGGAAAATCACCATTGAGGTGGCAATAACAATATGGCGTCTTGTAAACAGAGGGGGGCTGCGCTGTCAAGTTATAAAGACGTTTAAATTTGAAATTAAGAAGTGATCACAGAATTACAACAACCAGGAACAGGACAAATCTCACAAAAACTGAGTTTACAGAACTGAGCAATTATTGAAAAGAATTGGTGTGAATCAAATTTATTTGGTGCATTTCGACAAAACCTGCACCAGAAGGAGCAATTTAAAATTATGTAGGTATGTTGTACCTACCGATGTGCTTTTGATTTTTCAACAAAATTTGGTAGAAACCCATCTAAAAATTTTAACTTATTTCGGTAGGTAGGTAGCAATTTCAAATTTTTAGTATATGTCGTCTAGGTTGACTAGATTAACTAAAATAACCATAGTGTTATCTGGGGTCAACTCGGCGAATCAGTATACAATTCATGAGTTTTTATACTTTTTTTTGTATAACACAAGTCACTTTAACTAGGTATGTGAACAAACCTAAGGACTTTTAGATGCAACTTTCACGGCACTGGTAAAAACTTAGAAAGTAGGTGTACAAATATGGAAAAGAATTTCTGTTGGTTCAATGAACTGGGAATGAGGTTGTTTTTACAAAGAATGAGCATCCAGTTGAAGCTGGAGAGGCTTCATCCCACACCTCTAAATTAACAATCAAGTAGGTACATACATAGTACCTTTGTCAACCCTCCTTAGTAAAAGCTTATGTCTGTAGGTACGTTATGAATTTAAAAAATTTTTATAGAATTTTTGAAAAAATCAACAACTAAAAAAAACAGTTTTTGAAAAATTTAATAATTTATATTATTTCGTTTATAAAATTTCATCGAAATCCGTCAAGTGGTTTACAAGAATATGTGTAGGTAGGTAGGTATGCGACTTCTCCTGAAAAAACTATTTTCACCAAAACATAAAGTTTACACAAAATCATCATTCAGAAAATTTTATCAAAATCGTCGGAGCCTTTTAGAGAAAAATGAATTTTTCTATAAAAAATCGTTTGGTAGGTACCGTTAGATGTAGAGCCAGAATTCTTATTCTTAAACCCCTCTATAGGACGTCATAATTATACTGTGTAACAAGTTTGAAGCAAATCGGTCCAGTCTTTTAGGCTGTAGGTGTCGATACAGAGAGACAGAATTGTCGGCCCTATTTTTTAGGCTTCTCTTTCGTCGTAATGTCATGTTTGATAGTCCTAAAAATGCATAACTCGCCTTATATACTACCTATACCCATTATCGCAAGGAAAAACAAGGCAGACAAAACAACAAGTTTTTAGCTGGATTAGAGGTTTTTACTAGAAAAATAGGTAGGTATATCAGCATTTATATTTTTTAAATCATCAAAAACTATCTGTCTGATTCGATAGCCCTTTTTTTCCGACTATGGCTGTCCAAGAAACAATCCTTCAGATATCAAATGACAGTAGAAAAATATAAGACCTTAAATTTTTGAATCTTTGGTGAGAAACCGTGTTTAGATTTTATTCACAATAGCTTTAAAAGTACGAGAGAAAGTTTTAACGAAACCAAAGTTTGATTAGTAAAATTTTGTATATTGTTTAAATAAATGGATATAAACTACATATAGGTACCTAGTTAAAAACCCGTAACATTTCTTATAAGAAGCCACCTCTGTTTAAGCATAAAGCGAACCTAAATATAGGGAGCTAACATCATAAGCAAAAAAACGGGTCAAGCTTTCTTAACTTAAAAGGAGTATTTTTTCTTTCAACATTAAGCTTTAAAATGGGTCAGTATACGCCAATGAAAGCCTTTTCTTGAATCCCCGGTAAAGTACGATAAAATTGGAGATAACCCATGAATCATTTCCGAATTCAATATGATAGGAATATGCCTGGAGCTACTGTCCATCTTTTTACTTGCGATTATAGGTACCTACTACAAGGCAAGCTATGGATTCGTAAGAAAAAAATTTGTTTGGACAATACACAACATTACGATGATAGAGAAGCCTAAAAAACGGGTCCGATAATTCTGCCTGTGTGTCTGCCCATCTGCCTGTATCGGCACCTACCGACAGCTTAAACGGCTGGACTGATTTGTTTCAAACTTGATAGGTACATTGTATTTTTATGACGTCTTACAGAGGGGTTTTTGGAATTAGCATTCTAGCTCTAAAACTAACGGACCCTACCATACGATTTTTAATGAAAAATTCATTTTTCTCAAAAGGGCTGCTACGATTTTGATAACTTTCTGAATGGTGTTTTTGAGGAATCTTTATGTTTTGGTTGGAATAAATTTTCAGGAAGTTTTATAACGGTACCTATACTTCCCAAAGAACCGATTTTTTCATATCATACTTGTTGCGGTGAATTTGGCCGCAACGAGAAAACTCTTTTGTCAACCAGCAAAGTAAAACGAGTTGGTAACTTTGCATAGGTTACAAATCCTTTATTAGGAAATTAAAATAAGTTTAAAATTCAGTATAATTCAATATAAATTTAACTTACTTAGTTTTCTTCTAATTTATGGTTTTAGATTTCTTAAATAATTAGCAATTAATAGCTAGTACTTATTTCGGCAAATAAACCCGCCTCGTGGCTTGTAAAGGTTATGAATGAAAGAATGATTTATACAAAAAGGAGAAAGAGACAATTAGAAAAAGGAGCAAAAGGAAATATGATTTGATTTGGCATTTTTATTCATTAGTGGCTCCACCCACCAGTCGGATGGGGAAGCTACATTTTAGGGTGCGTTTGCATTCCTTTTCACAATACCTACTTTCTCGTAAACCACTTAACGGATTTAAATGAAATTTTTAATGTATCTTTTTATTTTTAATAAACGAAAAATTAACACTAATCTTAAATTTTTCAAAAAAAAAAGTTTTTTTTTAGTTAAATAAAAGTTAATTTTTTTTTTAATTTTTTATATTTAAAATGTTTCCTTTATGATTAAAACTATAAAGCTGCTAGATGTTGGCATACTCGAAAAAAATCGGAAAACCTACCTATTTTAAAATTTAAAACATTAAAAGAAATTAGATGGCTTACCATTACCTCAAAAACCGTTTGAACTAGTGATTTTTAAGTGATTAATAAAATTTAATATGATTTGTTCATTACTTTTTTCCCAAATCTCAAGCCCCAGGACCACTGTAACACATTGGAGCAAGTTCGTGCACTTTATTTTCTTCTTGTTTTAATGGAAATTCTCGTAAAGATCAAGATGGAGTTGAGCTTAATTTTCAAAGTTATTTTGATTAAATTGCTCCCTGAAATTACGCCAAAAAATGGGAAAAACGCTGGTTTTTTTCCAAATCGAAAAGGAAAAAACGCCGAAAACGAACTTTTTCGCCTTTTTTTCAAATCAAAAAGAAAAAAACCCAAAAAAATTAACGTTTTGTTTTTTCCCAAATAGCTAGGTATAATTATTGAAGCGATTATTATAATGCAATCTGTGTAAAAATCGCGCGATTTTTAAACATACCTATTAAATTATAATAATCGCCACAATAATTAATTAAAAAATCCTCACATTGCTTAGCAATATAGTAATTAGATCCTGCAATATCTTTTTACTTTTTCGGTGTAATTTCCAAAGCCATTTTGGAAATTAAGCCAGAAAAAGCTGATTTTTGGTTCTTTTTTCCAAAGCATGTTCGGAAATTGAGACAAAAAGCTTATATTTTTTTAAATTAATTTCCATTTTAATTTTTTGGCCTTTTTTGCTAAATTGCGGCCTAATTTCCATGCTTTTTGACGAAATTTTGTAAAATATTTTCGGCGTTTTTTCCAAAAATTTTACGCTCAGATTCTTTGGGCTTTTTTCTAAAACTAATCATTTAGAAATGAGATTATTATTATTATTATTATTATTATTTTATTACAATGTAATTAATTACATAATAATATTTAAAAAGCATTAGCTACCAGGACTATCAGCTTTGGAAATTAAGTGAAAAGATAAAGTTTAAATAAAGGTTTATATATGTTTTTCAATTTTTAGCGTTTTCAAAATTTTGTAGACTAGCTTGATGTTAATTTCAGAAGGATCTTTTAAAATATTTGCTAAAGGCTTATTTTTAGTTACAGTGAGTATTATAGATTTTGCAACATTACAAGAAAATATTATGTGAGGGATGGACAGTGCATCCCTATTGCATAGATGACATATAGGTGGGTCTTTTCGTTCGAGCAGGTAGTTGTGTGTGATGAAGGAATGTCCCATGCGGAGCCTTAGAAAACACCGAATCATAGAAGTTGGACAGTTGTGGGGATATATAGTCGGTTGGCCACTTGGGTTAAAGCTGGAATAGTGGTGTTGATAATTCCTCCATAGATTTTGTTGAATGGTTAAGAAATGTGTCTTTATCAATTTGGATGTGTCTTTTTTGTTTGGAAGAAAGGTCGTAAGAAGTGGTTCTTTAGATGCTTGTTTTGCGGTTGAATCAGCAAATTCGTTCCCTTCAATGCCTGAGTGCCCGGGTATCCAAAAGAGTTTAAAGATATCTTTATTTGTGATGAGTTTGTCTCTTATTAATTGTATTGTTGGTGTGTTGTTGTTAATGTTTTTTACAGCAGACAGTGTTGCCAGGCTGTCTGAAAATATAATTGTCTTACGTTTGTTGATAAGTTTTAAGGCTGAGAGAATAGCGGCTGCTTCGGCGGATTGAACAGATGAGAAGTCTGGGAGGATATTTTTACCAAGTATATTCTTGAATTCATCAACCACGGCAAATGCTGTGCCATGTTGGTTCTTGGTGAGATTAATTTGAATGCCTGTATGAAAATCGAATTTGGAAAAAGGAGTTTATTTTTCAAAAACAGCTTCAACAATGTTGACAAACCTTTTTGCGAGTGATGTTTAAAAAACATTTCTCTCATTTTTTGATAATTCTATTCACAATTTTGTCAATACCTTTTTATGTTTATTAAACATAGAACCAATGTTGGTCTAAAAAATAATTTTAAGTTAAAACAGGTAGGTACCTACCTAGGATCAGTTGAGAAATAACGGACAGAAACAAATATCTTTTGGAAATCTAGTCCAAATTAGTCCTTGTTGTCGAATCAAAGAAGGGCCAAAGACCTATCAATTCAGAACTGACATCAGAGATGCACTAATCCGTTTTCTTTTCCTAGAGTTTGTTATTTGGCTGAAGCTTCTACCTACACACAAACTCCACAGAAAAATCACATTGGTAGGCACTTAACAAGTGCTCAAAGACATCCCCAAAAGGAGTCGATTTCAGTTAAGAAATTATGATCCTTCATCGATCACTGAACTGCCTTTCTAAACATAAACGGTAAAGTCGTAAGTACCTATTTAAAAAAATGAAATATGTAGATAGGTACCTACTACTTACGTCACACGGCTGATTTCATCTTAAGAAGAGAGCTGCTTTGCGCTAAAGTAGCGGCAGAAGTACATAATGATAGTTTTTACATCTCGTCTAATATTATCTTAAAATTTGACAAATTTTCAAGCTTTTCTATAGACACGAGTTTTAAATGAATATTTAGAATAACTATAGGTGCAGGGTGATCGATGCACATTACGATGATAGCGAAGACGAAAAAAGATGGTCTAAAAATTCTGTCCGTCTGTATGTATAGAGACCTACAGCCCAAATGGGTGGGCCGAATTGCTTCAAACTTGGTATATAAACTTTTTAAGGTATTGTACAGAGGAGAAATTGAATTTTTTTAAAAAATAACGGTAGGTACCTGCCATATAACCGTTACGTTAAAGCTTATTTTTCCTCAAAAATCAGTGTTGCTTTTTAGGTACGACCAATCGTATGGCTAAAAAAAAGTTTAAAAAAATGGCTAAGAACGGTACTTTCCATAGGACCGTTTTTTTTTCGCTTTCGACTATCTCGAAAACGACTCAACCGATTCTTTCGAAATTTCACACATACCTATATAGTTGCAGGTAGCTCAATTTGTACTGCATACCAATATTTTTGAAAAATATTTTTTTTGTATTTTTAAAAGCATTTTTAAGAAAAAAAATTAAAAAATTAATATTTTGAAAACTGCTTATTAAATTTTTTTCTAAAAATTATAAATAAATGTATTTGGTGAATACCTATAAAATAGCGTTTTTGAATTTTTTTTGAAATTTTTTTTCAAAAGTTTTTTTTTCTCAAAAACCGCTCCACAGATTTTTATAAATTTATTCTCATAAATTTAAATTTATCCAAGAATCAACTCAAATTAGTTTAATTTTTAAGAATTTTGAAAAATGTATTTTTATCAAAATCTCAAGCCCAGCTATTTAGGTGTCACAAGAAAAAGTCACAAAAATGTGACTGTCACATGTGACAATCACCTAGCCAGACGAAATTTGTTGATTGTGACTGTCACTTATCACAAATCACCTTAGCCCATTCCACCCCTGGTTTTACAAAAAGACTTGGCATGGCATTGTTGGAATTACTGTTTTTTTTAAATATTTTTTTTTCCAATTGAAGTCATTTTTTTTTATAAAACTGCACCACCCGGCTAAACGGGCAGGAATAGACCCCCCTCACACACGATTTTTTCTTGTCTTTACCCAACCTAGGTACCTACTCGCTTTAGCTTTTTGATGCACCTTACCTAGGTAAACATCACTCTGTATAAAATCGCACCTTCGGTGTAATATCGACACAATTGCAGTTTTTTTTTCTGAAATTGAGTCAAAAAAGAAGCAGGTAAAAGATATAAAAGAAAATCATGTGAACTACCTATATCTCACTGAAGTCAGCTATTTTTAGGACTCTTGAAGTTGATCCTCTAGGCCTAGGTATTTTAGGGCGTTTTTGCATTTTGAATAAGCAAGCAAACTTTAATCGTGATTCCCCAACATTTCAGAAAATTGCAATTACGTCGTTATTACACCGGAGGTGCGAAATATTATTTAATTTAAGAATAATAAAAACGAAGAGAGAAAAATCAAAAATTTCGCTGAGGGGGGCTGAAGTAGGTCTTTCCCTGCAGTAATTCTTAAGCCCTGGAATTTTTCTAAGGTCGCTTAAAAACTTAAGCTCGCTAAATCAAGTGCACAACTAGGGCACACAAACTTGTCCCAATGTGTGACAGTGGTCTTGGGGCTTGAGATTCGGAAAAAAAATTTAAATTCTTAAATAGGTAAATAAAGCTGATTTTTGAGCTCAAGAAAAATATGCCACCTTATTTCTTGGATATACCTATTGCGATTTATGATGATAAAATAATAAAAGTCTGTGCAGCCGTTTTTTGAGAAAAAGTTTTTTTGAAAACATTAAAAAAAAATTCAAATCCACCCCAATTCATAGGTATTCAGCAAAAACATATAAATGTGCCTATCATTTTTGAAAAAAATTAAATGATCGGATAAGTCGTTTTCGAGACAGTCGAAAGCAAAAAAAAATAAAATGCACGACTGGGTCGCACGAACTTACTCTAATGTGTGACAGTGGTGTAGGAGCTTGAGATTTTGATAAAAATACATTTTTCAAAATTCTTAAATAAATAGGTAGGTACCTAGGTACTTAAACTAATTTGAGCTGAAAAAAAAGTACGCCATTTTATTTCTTGGATAAATTTAAATTTATGAGAATAAATTTATAAAAATCTGTGGAGCGGTTTTTGAGAAAAAAAGTTTTTTTTGAAAAACTTTTTGAAAAAATTTTCAAAAAAAATTCAAATTTCATAGGTATTTAGCAAATACATTTACCTGTTTATAATTTTTAGAAAAAAATTTAATAAGCAGTTTTCAAAATATTAATTTTTTAATTTTTTTTCTTAAAAATGCTTTTAAAAATACAAAAAAATATTGGTATGCAGTACAAATTGAGCTACCTACAACTATATATGTGTGAAATTTCGAAAGAATCGGTTGAGTCGTTTTCGAGATAGTCGAAAGCAAAAAAAAACGGTCCTATGGAAAGTATACCGTTCTTAGCCATTTTTTTAAACTTTTTTTTCAGTCATATGATTTGTCGTACCTAAAAAGCAACACTGATTTTTTTAAATCAAATCGTTAGAACCGTTTTCGAGAAAAATTAGCTTTAGCATAACGGTTAGGGTAGAGTAGCCTATTTGCGGCCCCCTCCAGTGGCCGGCCACCTATCACAAAATTCATTGTAACTAGTGAATCCATATTATCTCTTCTGAGTGTTTGGTTTTAAATTGTTCTCTTAAACTTCTTTCTCATTCTTTCAAAATTGTGGTTACATCTGCTCAGTCGCTTTCGAGAAATTAAAACAATTTTGTAGCGATGTAGTCCGGGAAGGTTTTTTTGTGAATATAGTGTCAAAATCGTTAGTGGACTTGCTGTTGGAATTAGTGTCTAGAGGGCACATTTTGTGGGTAGGTGTTTTCTAGTATTGTTTTTCTTCAAAAATATATTATTTTTCATTAAAAACAGACTTTTAATGTCAAAAAATGTTGTATTTACTCTTGATTTTAAGGGGGCCGGAAATAGGGCACGAAAATACACGTGGTTGCCTATTGTCGGCCGGCCCGGCCGGAGATAGGCAACTCGATTTTTTTATTTATTTTTTAAATGAGTATGTGAGATGATAAATAAACCTTCTCTGATCATCGTGTAGCAAAAAAAATCGTTAAAATTCAAAGATTTCCAGTGTCCGGCCCCCCCTTTTCAAAATGATTTCTTGGTGGCCGGATATAGGACACAAGCGTCCTAATTCCGGCCCCTTGTTTTATCTTAGGGTTGACACAAATGTTTATAAGGTTACCACTTTTTGATCATAAAATAGATATTTCAAAATTGTCTCAAACGGTTTAAAATGGCCCGGACAAATGAGAAGGCCCAAATTAAGAATAGGTACCAAGCATGTCATACCATATTAAGACATGGATTTAGAGCAAGCTTTGTTTAAAATGCGGCAGAACAAACTGCCAATCAGAGCAGCAGCAAGATGGTTCAAGGTCCTAAGGACGACCCTTCAGGACCGAGTACACAACGCAACCGCGGGTAACCTTGAGAAATTTGGTCCCTGACCTGAGCAAAACTGGCTTGTGAATCTGGCTAAATGTGGCTTTCCACAAACCTCTGAAAACCTTTTGAGAACGGTGCAATCTATTCACCAAGAAGAAGGGTCTTTTTAAAGACAACAAACCCGGGAAGAAATGGTACTACAGTTCCATGCGAAGCCATGCCATCCCGATCTAAGCCTGCGAACCGCTAAAACTGTGTCCAAAGCTCGCGCCCTAATAACAGAAGAAGGGATAAGGAAATGGTTTGAAGAGCTTAAGGAATTCCTAACCGAAGAAGATACTTTAGACATTCTCAAGAATTTTCAATGCAAATGAAACGAGATTCAGTATGGCTCTAAAAACTGGAAATGTCATTGCCCCAAAAGTAATCAAAAATTTATATGAAATCAAGGCAGCTTATGAAAAAGGAAATTTGATTGTGCTGATGACTTTCTCAGCAGATGGAAGAACACTCCCTCCTATGGTTGTTTTGCCTTAAAAGAGATCTCCAAGTTGTCTGAAATCAGTGTAAAATAAGAAGCCTAACTGGGTTTTTGGCAAATAGGACAGTGGATGGATGCGGGGAGAACGTTTTCTTCATTATGTGAAAGAAAGTCCATATATTTGAGAAGTGTCTGAAAAATCCGAAACCTAAACGCGACTCCGTACGACGATTCAAGGGTCCGATCCGAAACCAGCAGTCGAAAAAAACGGATCGCCACCGAAGTGGCAAAAAGAAAGCTTACTCTACAAAAAACCAAAGTAAATGAAATCTTTTAAAACCGCAGAAGTTCAAAAAAGAAAACTTAAAAGACAAAATAGAAGTGAAAAGCGAAAAAGAACTCAACAAACCGAATAAAAGTTGTTCCAAAATGTCCATTGCTTGAAGATTTCCTTACTTACGGATATACATAGAAGAAGAAAGGCTAAGGAATTTAAGAATTTCACAATGTCACGTTCCGTAACTGCTTTTATAGCATAGAAATTAATTAATAATTTTAACTATAAAGTCCATACAATTTTTCAAAGTGTGAGGTGAGGGTAGGGTGTTGGGTGGCTAGGTGTTGCTTAGGGGGGAGGTTTGGTGAGGCAAAAACTGTGAAAAATGGTGGGTGGTTTGTTGGTGTAAAAGTTGACAAAGGGGGGTTATTTGGGGAGTGGATCGGTGTGTGGGGGAGGGGTCGGTGCGTAGGGGGAGGTCAAAAGTGATGGGTGGTTAGTTGGTGATTGTAGGTTGGTGATTGGGGGGATACTTGCAACCTACACGTGAACCGTTTGGTCAACTGGTTATCAAGTAAAATTATCGTCCGTAAACCGACTTTAGAGACAACCAAGTTTTTTTTAAATATTAAAGTAATTTTTTCTAATATTTTCAATAATAAAATCTTTGAAAAAAAATTATTATACAATTAATGCCCTTTATTTACTGGGTGGCCGAAGATGGGACACCCGCTGGCCGGAAATAGGAAACAAGGGGCCGGCCACTGGAAAAATTGACTTTTTTTATAAAAATCTAAATAAATATTTTTTTGGTAAAATTAGTCGACTTTTTTTTTCTTTCACCGATAAAAAATTTAATAAAGAATTATATATTTCAAGAATCATTCGAAAATATTAGTATTTGTGGCTACAGTGCTATATTTTATAAGGAAAAATCCTTAGGGGGCCGGCCACTAGCGACTCTACCCTATATATATGGCTAATACCTAGGTACTTTTTTTCGACGAATAGAACCTTTAATCGCAAGTAAAAATTGAGAAACACTTAGATACCTAGCTATTTGTTCAGTTTTCAAAAAAATACCTATTTAAATTCTCAAGCTAATGCCTATCTACCTGGGCTTAAGTTTGGATTAAAAAAAGCAGCTTTCCTAGGATATATTTTACTCTAAAAAATAAGAAAGTTCCTAATAGGTACCTATGTAGCTATTTAGCCACCACTTCAATTCCGTTTTGTTTCCTTTTCCCTGAATCTGTGGAAATACCTATATGGATCCACTGTGATCCAACCTTAGACCATTCCATAACCTCTTGTCCATGTTGGTATGAATTTTTTTAAGACTGATTCAAACGATTTTGATGAAATTTAATATAATATTTACCTATTTAGGCAATATAGGTATATTTAATAAAAACAATTTTTTTTTGTGGCTAGGTATGGACCTCAAGACCCAAAAATATAAAGAAATAAGACCCTAGCTAACGTAGGAAACGACCTGCATCATGAAAGCCAGCTTTTAAAACAAATTTTAACCCTCGATGTGCTTAAAACTAAGCGATAAAATTTAATTAAAAAAAAACTGCAATTAACCCACCCATTACATGAAAAAAGGGTTCCATTCAATTTCATTTGAATTAAATTAAAATGGGGTTAGCACCTATGTACATAACCGTGCATAGGTAGGTACCTGCCAAGTTGGGTCCTTAACCTCTACCAAGGTACTACCTGGATACAACTTCAGATGGCTGATTCATTTTAGTTTACTAGGTACAAAATGTTTTGTCATTACCGTTAGAAACAAGGTTTCGCATTCAAAATTTGGGCTGATTTTATTAAAATTTTCAATTCTATTTCGGTATCTGTTCCTACATGACGTTAGGTGAAGAGCTTTCCATTCACCACCTAGGGATTAATCCAAGGCCCCCAGAGCACCTACCTTCCTACCAATTTTATCAAGACAATGCGTAGGGGCCTTTAGACTTTACACTTTTTTTGTTGTCCGAATTGACTTCCTTTCTACAAACTGCGAATACAAAAACAAAAACACGAGCTCATTTCCCAAAACTAAATCGGTAACGTACCTCTACCCTCTGCGGCGCTCTACCTGTGAGATTAAAAAACAGTTGTGGGCGTAGTATACAACATAATATTTCTATGTACGTTGTTACGCAGCCATTTTTCAAAATAAATGAAACATAATAATCAAGTTTTGTACATAAGAATGGTTTCGAAATCATTGTTTTGAAAGAAAAAATAAAAAAAAAACTCAACTTACATCATTATTTACGAAAAATTGAACCCCATATTTGATCCTTGCAAAAGTTTCCTTTTATTCCTCATGTTCGCGATCACACGTGAATAATTTGATTTTTGTTTTGTAAAATTAAAAAAAAAAAAAAGAATTTAACACAAACGTAATCAAGAGAGAAATTTTTTTTTGATTGAAAACACAATTTTCTTTTCTTTTTTTTTTTTTGTAGAAAAAAAAAAAGATTAATTAAGAAACAAAAATTAATCGAAAAAGAGAGGGGAAAATGAATTCGCGGGCTTTTTTTATAATTATTTCACTTCTTCTTGCTATATAAACTTTGTTGTTGTTAATTTAGCGCGGTTAACTTTTTTTTATTTTTGCTTCTTTTTCACAAATCTCTCTTCACTTCACACACTCTGCAGCACATAATTGTTTAAACTTTGAATTA
This sequence comes from Platycheirus albimanus, assembly GCA_916050605.2. Lineage (NCBI taxonomy): Eukaryota > Metazoa > Arthropoda > Insecta > Diptera > Syrphidae > Platycheirus > Platycheirus albimanus. Next base: position 22,703,897 of record OU696698.1, on the reverse strand, counting down.
TATTTCATAAATTATTATTTTATTTATTTTTTATAATTGTTTTATTTACTTGTTATTATTTATATTTTTTTTAATTTATAACAGTACTTGCGTGTATATTTCAATGTATGTATATAATTATTTTTATTATTAATTTTTTGTTATATACAACGGTTACCGTAAGGAAACGCGTAACACTGACGATGCACACTCATCGCGATTTACTCAGTAACTGAGAAAATGTTCCTTCCAAATAAATGGTGAGAGCCCGGCAAAATGGTTGTCCCTTGTAGAGGGTGATGCAAATTGTTGAATATCCGTTCATGTGTCAAACACTTAATTTCGACACTAATTGATAGTATTGTGAGGTAAATTAGTGTTCGATGTTATGAAAAAAATATTTTTTAAATTATTATAGCCCAAAATATTAAAATTTATTATTATTTTGTGAATCTGTTTCAAAACAAATTTCCAGTGGAATCACCCTCTTCGATTTCTCTTGAGAATTCTGTATATTTTATGCATCCTCTCTTAATAGGTATTTGTTTCTCCTATCCAATATACCTCACTCTTTCGTTACTTTTTTATTGTTCACCATGGAAATGATAAGTAAATAGAAATTATTTTGCTAATGCTATCTCTTTCTTACTGCTTATTTCAACTGAAAAAGAATATATACGGCAAATTAGATTTCTCCAGGCAAAGTACTCAAAGAAATGATAAATTTATTAAGTAATTAAGGCAACTAGACGATGGAACTTGAAGTTGTGTTCGTTAATTAAATTGAAACTGAAAAATTATTGCAATTCAAGCCACTGGCTTGCGTCAGCTCACAATTTCCTGTCGAAATACGTAAAAAAAAGTCACGAAAATTGTTCAGGTTCCATTGGAAAAATATCAGTATGTATCTGAGGAGGGGAATTTGGGTTGAGAAAATCAAGAGAATTTTGTCACCTTAATAAAATAAAGAGTTATGTAATTTTAAGAGAACGACATAAATACTCTCAAATGTTTTCTCACTAAGTGATGACACTTATATAGTTTGATACTTATTTTAAATATTGTGGAATAGAAAATCGTATGCCATTTTCGTACTTTTAATCAAGCCTTTTATTTTTCAAAACACTAATGCATTTATGTTTTGTTATTTCAGTTTCAGTTATCAACACTGTGCCACATACATACAAAACAACTTTAAACATTATAAAACCATTTTAATTTGTCATGTGAGGAGGAAGCTATAACGACTCTCAATTTTTTCCCTGGACAATCTAAGAATAATGGTAAGTGGAATTGATTCTATTAAATAACAAATCAAATTTAAATTTGAAATGAAATCAATCAAAACTATCGAAAACAAAAACGTAGAGTTAATCTGTGTTGCCGTCTAGTGTCTCGATCATGCTGCTGCAGTAGTAGAGGGTGGGCCAAATGAAGTCGTCCATCCGATGTTGTTTGGCTCCTTTTTTTTTTAATTGAAAACTTCGATTCTTTTTTTGATTATGTTTATTTTAACCTTAAGACTTGTTTTGGTCAAGTCGAGAAGATGATATCGGCCAAATGGGCGCCGTCACAATTAATTGCTCGTTTTATGGCATTTTTCATCACTTCAGCGAGAACTTCGGGCGACAGATTCTCGAACTCGTGTCGAATGTTGTCCTTGAGGCTTCCAGAGTCTCGGGCTTGTTCGCGTAAGCACGGAACTTCAAAAAACCCCACAAAAAAGTCTGAAACGGTTAAAGGCTCGCGCAAACCAAAGCGGCTGCGGTGGCGACCTAGCAGGTCGCGCGATAAAGAGGCGGGCAAAAAGTAAAAAAAAAATTTCATAAGTGTATCTTGCATATTTCTCAATATATTTTTCAAAAACATTTTTAGTTTTTAAATATTCAAAATGGCTTGCAATACTTTCAAAAAAAAATTAAAAAGATATCACGAATGGCAGGGTGCATGCAGCGTTCTACATAGATCGCGTGGCTGAACGCAGCAGTAGATCGTATTCACAACCCACATATCGCTTAGGTGTGTGCCATTTGTATGGTTTACATGTGCATCATCTGTTTGGTGATCGCCACCGCAGCCGCTTTGGTTTGCGCGAGCTTTAAATCGGGCGATCTTGCGGGCCAGTGCAAATAGCCAAAACGAGGGTTGGGGCGGCCCGGGAACGCCGCCTTCAGAATATCGGTTCATGTATCGCTCCATGGCTTGTTTCACTTATATTCTGCATCTTTCTAGTCCACAAACGTCAAAACAGATTTGACATTGGTAGCCATTTGCAAAAGTGAGAGCATCTTCCAATACGGTGATTTCTATTGACCCACCCTGTACGTAGCGATGTCAGTTAAGGTAAAAAAAATAGCGCATTAAGCAGCATGCACGAATGTGTAGCACTGAAGTCAAACAAAATCATGTTTGCCATTTTGGTTTGTTGTTGTTTAGCAGCGCAGCTCGTTCGTGAAGTTGGAGTCGAGTCGACTTGTACTTCAGCAACTCTCTGTGCTGCAGCTGCTACTTCAATTGTAGCCGTGCAATTCGATTTACATTTAACTTTGACAGTGCTACGTGATCTGCCAGTTTACAACCCCAAGAGTATTATTCAAAGATTTCAGTTTTTGTATATTTTATAGCACGTTGGCTAAATTTTTTTATATATCTTTAAATTCTCTCTCATTAGCGTGGTCGTAATTTCACATTCTCTATTTTGTTTTTGGCCCTGTTATATTTGTTTTTTTTTTCTTAAATAGATACTTATACATTCATTACTAAAATACCTGTTTTTATATCGATTTGTATTGTTTTTTATCGATTAAATATAATCTAAGCGCCTGAACTGAGAAAAAGAGCTCTAGTACTTGCATTTATAAAAAAATTAATACAAATCGAACAAAACTCGATCTGACGTCTTGAATGACATTTTTGTTTACATTTGAAAATTCAAAGGCTTTTTGCGTCTTGTGAATTATTAAAAACAAAACTTCGATTTTAAAAATGGTTTTGTGTAAGTTTTTTCTGAATGGAAACTGCCGATTTGGCACAAAATGCGTAAACGAACATTTAGATGTGAAGTAAGTTAAAAATATTCGCCAAATAATTTCAATTCGATTGATTTGTATCAATTTTATAAAGACAACTCTTGAAATCTGATGTGGAGTCTGCTGTAAACGGCAACCAATGGCCCCTCTCCTGCTTTGGTCCTTTCAAAGAAAAACCATCAATTCCAAACTTTATAGATGATCAATCTTTCGAAGAAATTAGATTGCTCTGTTATGGGTCAAAAAAGCAAAACTTCTTTGAAAATTTCAATCAACAGTTTAGCAAAGAGGTTGTCGATGCCAAGAACAAAATGAAAATGCTGCTTTCACTCAACAAAGAAGTGATGGATGTTGTAATAAACATATACAACTCGAGTGAAACACCTAAGGGATGCAATGCCCAGGCAAATTCGAATCCTTTTGCTACGGCGAATGCACAACCAAGCACGAACAATAATATATTTGGTGCTCAATCGGCTGCCACACAGAATAACATTTTCGGGGGGTCAGTTGGTGCTTCAACATTTGCTGGAAGCAATAATGCTAGCTCAGGTGGGGGTATTTTTGGCGGAGCTCAGAAGCCTCTCCTAGGACAAAGTGCTTTTGGTAGTTTTGCAGGTCAACAGCCACAACCAGCAACAGGACTTTTCAGCTCTAGTCAGGCAGCCCAACCTCAGCAACCGAACGCTTTCGGAGGCAATATTTTCGCCCAAGCTGCACAACAAACCCCAGTTGGTGGAGGGTCGCTGTTTGGTGGTGCTCAACAACAAACACAGACTCAGATGACACAACCCCAACCATTTGGTGGGACGAACACGTCAGTTTTTGGACAGCAACCAAACGCTGGTGGAATATTCGCCCAAGCAGCACAACAAACCCAACCACAATCAGCTGCTGTTGGCGGTAATATATTTTCCCAAGCTGCCCAACCACAACAGCCTGCTGCAGGCTTTGGAATGTTTTCTCAAGGAAACCAGCAACCTCCTCCAGCTTTTGGAGCTCAAATGACTCAGCAGTCATCATTTGGTGCAGCGCAGCCACAACAACAGGGCGCTTTCTTTGGACAGACTCAACAGCAGCAACAAAATCAAATGCAACCAGCTCAACAAAGTGTAGGAAACATGTTCAATTCACAGATGCAACAGCAACCGTTTCCCCAACAACAACAGCAACAGCCTGCAGGAATTTTTGCAACAGCTGCTGCCGCCAGCCCATTCGGAGCTCCACAGCAACAACAACAGCAACCGAATATTTTTGCACAAGCCGCAGCCGGGTTTCCACAGCAACAGCAGTTTCAACAACAACCCACTGCCACTGCAGACGACCGAACATACAGTAAAATGGAAAACTTGACGCCGGAAGAGATTGAAGCCTTCAAGGCAGACACTTTTGTTTTGGGAAAAATTCCCTTTTCACCTCCACCAAGAGAACTAGTCAACTAAAATTACGACCAAATTGATTAAATTCATTGATCAAATCCTAAAGAAAAATTTGTGATGATGAGGGAGAACTGGACAGGAAGGAAATACAGTCTGAAAACTAAGGAGTACATATATTTGTTGTAAAAGAATAAGGTAATAAATAATGTTGTTTTAACCAGTGAGTAGGGGACTTAAGTTCCATTTAATTTCTTAATTTTTTGGAGGTCCTTCAGTAAATTTAAAAATGCTCATCTTGCGGGCTTTACTAAGGGATATGTCTACTGCATGGGATCCTTTGCCTCAAAACCAGCTTCACCTACCGTTATCTCGTTTTTTTTTGGAACATTATGTCAATTACCCTTCAGAGTTTTAAATTCCCTCTAGACCGTTCTGGGTCACGACTCTATATTTCTTTTACCCAAATACTCTTCTGTATCATTTGTTGGGAAAAGTATTCGGCCATAAAATTCGGAGGAAAATTCCAAAAAAAAAGAATACAAGCTGTAATTATTTGTTGGAATTCTAACAAAATCACAGCTCGATGGGAACCCGCACATGCCCAGATTGAGCATCATCGCAAACTTTTGCTTTCAGGATAATTAGAGAACTTACCTTTTTCTCAGAATATCCTCCTTTAGTCTGACCTTTGCTGATTCTTTGTCGCTCTCCCAATTAGAAACCTGAATCGTCGAAGACTGATAATGCTTCAAAAATCCACATCAGTGGTGGTGCGGCTTTTCGTCTCATCTCCTCGTCAATTGGAAGACACTTTTATTCATAGAGGCAGTCACTTCCACGTACGTCTTAGAGTGAAACAGTTTCACCTTAGTGTTGTTTATGCTGTAAAGATTGCTTTCCCTTTTAAGTAAAATTTCTGAGTTGAGAGTTGTTGTCCTCAGTACGCCATTTGGAGCAAGTCTTTGATAATGTGCAATTACCCTGAAGCACTCCATTTTGGTTTCCAAAGGCTTCTGTAAAGTAAGCTAGATAAGTGCTTGAGTAGAGCGGCAAAAACAATCACCTCGTTCATTGAGAGGGATCATACTTACGAATGGACCATCGCTCATATAAGAGCATGCATTCGGTTTGGCACTCTCCTTGACTCTGACAGCTTGCAGCTTTAGACAGGAATGCCAAAACTTTGCTCTATATGGCTCGTCTTTAAATGCTACCATACACAGTTTTGAAAACGATGAATAGGTGGAGTTTCGATTTTAAATTCCTAATGTTGCTCAGGATCTAGAATACTGTTAATATTTTGTCGATGGTGGACGTTTCTTGCTTAAAGCCACACCCATAGACGTAAAAAGTTTATGATTCAGGAGTCCATAAGAAACATCTGGCGAAGTAAAAAAGACCTATGCTCCTATAGTTCGAGCAGTTTAGAATGTCTTCTGCGAATCGGGCAAACAATCCTATGTCCAATTAGCGTCCATACTTTTTTCCGAACGTATTTTGCACTGAGTTGGTATACTCACCAAGTCATCGCATGTCACTTTAAACACTTCGGCAGCGAAGCTTTTTGCTCCGGCAGCCTTATTTGACTTACTTTCAGTCCTAGGTTGGCCCCATCTCTAGCCTATAGCCTCCATATCCGATATCGCATTCCAAGTAGTCTCCTTTTAGCACATTGCTCCATCAAAGTCTACCTTGCCTTTTGTCTCACACTGGTATGGCGTTGCAGACTTTACGAGTTGGAGCTTTGATGTCCATTCGGCATACATTCCTCAGCCAACTTAATCGTTGAATGCGAATTCATCCGACCAGGCTTATGACTTTGTTTCTCCTTCGCTATATTTGTTCTTCTTTGTTAAGACGGACAGGAACATAAATCGTACGCAAAACTTTTCTCTTGAGTTCTGCAGCGGACTTTTCCCCTGATTGTAAGATGGTACATGCGTTGCACCATTTAAAAAAGAATAGGACAGTGAGTGTTCTGTTCAGCGTCTCCTTGGCTCTTCTCTAAAGACGATTATTCCTTAATTGCTTACTAAGCCCACAGAAACCGTAATAAACCAGAGTTATTCTACGTTTGAATTCAGAGCCAAGATTGTTTTCCGTGTTGACAACAGTCCCCATCTCCGAATTAAGGTTAGATATCTTTATCTTTACTTGGCCTAGACGGAGTCAAGAGCTTTCTTAATCTTCGAATTCTTTTTTGAATGTTAAAATGGGATTGACAGGTTTATTCGATTCGTCGCATCGGTACGGTTATAACAGTTTGCGTTTTTTTCATATCCTTAACATAGCCCGAGATTCTACTGCGATGTTCGCCTGATTGGCCTTAAAGTCTTTAGGTCATTCCCTGTATCGATAATAAAATTTCCGAACCTGATTCCTGCTTCAAAATCCTTCCATTTATATTTCAGTTCGTGCGATTCTCCATGCTTATACTCCTACTATATATACTCCTAGACTCTTGAGCAATCCATGTCCCTTTAGTCCACTGCTCATTCCTCCTCTTTAAATAAGGAACTAACTAAATTATTTTCATGAAATATTTTTAATACTTTTTTCAAACTTAAATTTATTTATTCCATTTTCTGAAAAAATTTGTTCAAATAAAAAAAAGTATACTTCGAACTAAATTCTTTGACTTTGCCTCTAAAAGACCATTAGAATCTCAAAGGTAAACTCCTGTAAATGAAGATTAGCTAATATGTTGTGTCCTGTTATTACTTTAAGTTTAAAACCGATAATAGTTCAGTTAATATAAATTCTTGATAAATTTTCACAATAAATTGTGACAATTGAATTAAATTTGTGAATTAGCTTCGACATAATCCTTTTCCCCACCACTAACACTAAGGACCCTCAAAGCATCAGTCACTTCGATGCAAGGATCTGCCTTCAACGTAGCTTCTTTAGCCAAGCGTCTATCTTCTTGTGACTTTTCCCAAGCTGTCTCAAACGGATATGATAGTGGTTTGAATTCATCTGGAACTTCTTCCTGATTTGGGGCAGTGGCTTGCTTAACTGATGCTCCACGGGTATGAATCCGTTCCAACGTGGCAGCATTGTGTTTTTCAACATCCAAAGTCGTTATAAACTCAAAAAGTTTTTCTTTTGTGTAAACATTTGGCAGTCCACGTTTCCTAAAGAACTAAAAAGAAAAGTTAGCTAAAACAAGACTCCATCAAAATGAAGAATTTATACTTACAGTAACAATATTGTCACAATCACGCATAAGAAACTCAAGTGCGCTTGGATGTTCTGGCTCAACAGATTGAGCCACATCAATGAACCAACATTTGTCGTCATGCCACAATATGTTGTATTCAGATAAATCAGCATGCACAAGCTTAGCGATATTGTAGAGCTTGTGCATCATCCCCAAGATCTCTTCATAGGCAATACACAATTCTGCATAGGTGAGGCGGGCATCTTTGAGCTTGGGAGCTGCATTGTGATTATCTCCAATGAATGACATGACAAGAACGTGTTTCTTAAGAGTTACAACATCGGGACAGTTGATGCCAGCATTACGCATCCGCATCATATTGTGCATCTCCTTCTCAGCCCACATATTGATGATGACTCGATTGTTTTGTTTGCTGAAACGGTCTTTGAATCGATAATCGTCCTTGATGTAACGGTCACGCTGCTTAAACTCATTCAAAGTGGTCTTGAAGATTTTGATGGCGCATTCTTTGGGCAACAGCAAATCCCCAACATAATTGGGATCAGACGAGCCATGAAGAATCACAGCTTCCTTGCCAGTAGAAATAATCCCATTGACTTGCTCGAGGATTTGGTTGTTAATTAGTTTGTACAGCAACAAGCGGGTGGGTGCGTCCATGCCCATCTCTGCAGTTGCAACGTTTTCTTTGCGGTCTGCCATTTTGGGTTTCTTTTGAATCTTAGTGCTGTAGGTTTTCAGTTGATTGAATACCTGATTGGATAACTTCATATCAAATCCAGCAGCATCGCCAGTGGGGAAATCCGGTGGGAAAGACATAACTCTGCAGGCATTACGAACCCCACAGATCTTGTCATCGTGCTTTGTTATCATTTCGCCGCCCTTGTCAATTTTGAAACCGCACTTCGGGATAGTCTCGAATAGCTTTTCGTTGGTCTCGAAACGGTCCCAGTCTCGTCTTTCACTCGGTTCATACTTTTCGTCTTCTTCATCGTCTGCCATGAATTCCATATCACCATCGCGTAGGTAGTTGTTCAATGATACAGACACCTTAGAGCCCTGATTGCGTTTCTTCTCAATGCGCTTGACTTCCTCGTTGTACTCATGATCGAACTGGGATTGGATCATTTGAGCAATCAAGGCGTCTGAGTCACAACCCATATCGCTAGCATCTTTACGCAGTACATCGAGAATGAATTCCGGGATTGGACAACCCTCTGCAGGGGTATAGTCGGGATTTTCCAGTAATTTGGAACAATCTTTCCATTGTTCGGTAGTTGTTGGTTTTTTTGAAGTCCCTGGCTTATCTTCGTCAATTGTTGGAATTTTCACTGCAGCTGCATACGATCCATCTCCAGAGATTAAAGATGCAACACATCTGTCCTCCCACAACGAGTCCCGGTCTTCTGGTATTTCTTTTTCTTTAATTTTAGTTGCATTTTTTAAACGATCAATCAGCAATTGTTCGTTTTTCTTGATTTCTTTATTTTGCATTTCACGTGCATGTTCTTCGGACAAGATATCAGCAAAATTCATACTTTGCACGTTTTCAACTTTACCCCATGGCGAAGACATTTTGTTATTTAATTATATTTATACTTAATAAATAGATAGTTTTATCTAATAATATCACAATTTGGACGTAGTATATACAAATATTACGTTTTAAATTAAATAAAGTTTTATTGGAGAAGAGTATCAAAAGTTTTCCTTTTCAGCTTTTTATTTTATAATGCAATGCAATGTAGTCACTTTTATATTTGTCATTCTGTCGTAGTTGTGAAATGTAAGAAAAATCTAGTACGTTTTATGTGAGAACTGTCAAAATGTGTGGTGTAAATTTGTGTCAAGTGGTTTGTTTACTTTATGAAATTGATGTTTTTTGTAAGAGCATGTAGATGGCAGTAAAAAGTGGTGATGTCTTTACTTTTGTTGGTTTAGGAATATAGTAAATACAGTTTTGGAGTCACTCTCACTAGAATTATTGGGATTTGAGTCAAAGAAACCCTGGCCGAATGAAGAGAACCCATTGTATACAGGGTGTTTCCTAATTCGTAGACAATAATTTGGAAAATTTATTATGGACATGTTTAAAGAAATTAACTGTTTTATAGCAAGAATCTATCTGCAAAATAAATCTCCTAATACTAGCAATAGCAACTTTATTCAGGGCCAATATTTTAAGATAAAATATTAGCCTTTGCAACTGCTTAGCAATAAATTGAATACCTTGTTTGAATTCTCAGGTTTTTAGTTTTTAAGCATGTTCCATTTGTCTTGCCTTCTCTAATTTTGACTTTCAGATCACTTTTCTCTAAAATTTGCATGATTAACATGGGTACCAATTAATAGTTTTTTTTCATACATTCATAAAGTGAGATAGGCATACTGTAGAACATTATTTTTATACAAACCATTTCTCAAATTATTGTCTACTAATTATATAACGCCCTGTTCTATATAACATGCAATGATTACATAAGCTCAGCTTGGTTTGCCATTTCACAATGAATAGACTTACTCCTGAACAACGTTTACAAATCGTGCAAATTTATTACCAAAATAATGGTTCGATTCACGCGACGCATCGCGCGCTGCGTCCAATATTCGGTCGAAATAATAGCTCAGGAATTTATTCGAGCCAGCCGCTGCGGCCACTTGCCCGAAATCATTTTTAAAACATAATGGCAAACCCTTATCTTAAGCTAAATTCTTGGCCATAACATTAAATTATATGCGTTTTATTTCTTCTTGAAAACCACACGTCTAAAAAAAACACCCTTTGTATGCAACGTAAAAGCATTGAATAATTTGAATTACAGTAGACGCTCGGTATAGTGAACCTCCGTATAATGAACTTATCCAATACCTTTGGTAAACAACAAAAATTTAACACAGTCTATTCTATTCTAAATAGTGAACTATAAGATTCTCAATAATTGATTTTATTGATTTTAAAATAGAAGGCAATTTCAATTTTGTTAAAAATCAGGAATCAGGTATGGCTTCGTCGCAAGTGATGGCTGCTTTAAAATAAAAATTGATAATTCTATTGTTCTTCATTAAACTGTTGAATAGAAAAAAAAAATTAAATCAAATATAACGATCCATCGATAGATAGTGAACAGAGGCTTGGTTTTTATTAGGTAGTGCAATAAATCGAACGTCTACTGTATTGTAATCTTCAGAGGTAAAAGAAGAGAAATACCTAACCAATAAAATAAATGTTTTAATGTCCTGTTCTCATGTATTTGCTTTACAAATAAGTTGTTAGTTAAAGTGCAGTTATTTTACATTTAATCTAACAAAACTTTAAGCTGAGTACATAGCAATTTGCTTGACAGTAACTTGCACGTCCAGCCCCCGGTGGCAATGATGGAACACCGCTTTTTCCTTGAAAATTGTAACCTTGATACTGGACAAAGAATTTCTAAAGGAAAAAAATCAAATGTCAAAACCATGAGCTGAATGACACATGAGAATGAAATTTGCCAACAGACTTCGACACAATTAGTGACAGTTACTCAATTTTTTTTTCAATGTCAAAAACCATTGTTGTGTTTTCCTAAAAGATGTTTCAGGAAGAACCCTCCCTCGCCATGTACTGACTCTTCATATGTGACATAGGACCTGTGTAGATTTCCCACCTCCCCACATTCATATAGGACGTTCATACTATTGTCACGTGTTAATACAGTACGAGCGTTACGAAAAGTAGGAGAGGAAACAAAAGGATGCCAAAATCAAGTCAGTTCGGGATTCTTGTAGTGCGGCTAAAAAAATGAATCCCTATACTTAACATTAAGTCCGGAAAAAAAATTTAAGGCACTCCTAAATCCTAGAGAAGAGTGTATGTATTACGGGGAAATCAGTCAAGAAATGCTACTGGCCATTCTTTATAAAAGTTACGATAACATTCCAACGATGTTGAAGTTAAAACAAAAATTTTTCTTTCACTTAAATACCTAATATACATTTTTAATCTGTCCAGGGATGAAAATGTGTAATAATTAAAAAAGTGTTTTAACAGTTCGGTGGTATGTACACTAACATCGCCAGTATTAGGTATTGTTTTGTAGCTTAAATTAGAACTGACATACAAACTGTTATCACTGCCAAAAACAAAGAGCAATTCAAGGAAACAACAAAAATTGTTTTTCATTGTCCATTACTAAAAGTCATAAAGTAAACGTAATAAAATATTTTCATCATAAATTGTTTATTATTTCTTTCATTTTCGAAATAACAACAATATTGACGACGTGATGCCGTTAGAACTTGGGAGTGAGTGTCATCATTAATATGACCAGACCAGACGCACCAGAGGTAAATAACTTCATATCAGTTCTCGACAAATTTGATTGACGTTTGAAGGTGCAGGTCAAGTAGTGACGTTTGGTAAAGTATTCTGATCTGTAGCAGCCGATTCGTAGTCTAATTTATTTAACTGTTACAGTCAATACTTCCGCGATACTTGCATCGCGGCGAATGTTCTTACAACAAACGTATTATGACACCTTTGACGTATCGATCTAGATCTTTGGGACGAGTTCAGGTTCGTTCAAAAATCAATTCGACTTTGACCCCGGACGATGGCAGGAAGGTTGAATGATAAGATTCTTATTTATTCCTAATCGAATGCAATTTATACACGCTCCATTTATTCATCGCACCTTATACGAATCACCCTTTCTATATATCTAAATGTCTTAATGTTTTGCGTGGCTTCTCCAAGTGAGATTTATTCATTGAACTTCAAAAGCTCAAAATTTAAATTTTCATTTCAGCTTGCCGCATCTGTTGCGAAATCTCTCTCGGTTTGAGTTTTTTAACCTTTTTGTATATTTCTTCCATTCATACGTTGACCCCTTCTGTATCTCTATAAATGGTCCTCTTCATTTTACACTTCGCAGTTCACATTCTGCATAATACGATTAAATGCGGGCTCCTCATGAGCTCATCATCACACTATCTCGACCTCTTCTATGTCTACATGCTGCTGAGCTGAGCTGACGTATGGGGGCTTGGTCGTTTTGGCCTCCACGATATGATGGCGGCACGTTTTGTATTTGTTGTTGTTAAAATCTTTTATTTCCAAAATGTACGCTTGCTCGAATAAATTACTGTCTACATACATTTGTGCCACATGAGCTACATACCTCCAGACGAAGAACGCAAATAGTACTCTACTCAAGTATGTATATGTAGTGGCAGCAAATAAAATGAAAAAAATAAACAAAATCGCAAATCCATTTCGAATGATAATGAACGGTGTCATGTCAGCCTTGAAACTTTTTTGGAGAAGAACATTTAAGATTTTTGAGGTACTCGCACCTACTTTAGTTCTGTCAAATGAAAATTTCGTTTCTTTTTACGATGGCAATTACCTTATTTGTTCAGAACTGTAGCAATGGGAGGCGTGTCCCTTGCTAGATTTACATAACAAAACTGGCAAACAAATTAAGTTAATAACACTTTAAAAATATTTGGTTAATTTGCTGGGGTTTTATATTTGCATAGGTGTTTAATCTCAAGGTACTCTTTCACAACCTACATCCATAAAAATAGCGAAAGCAGTAGCTAATGAAAACTTAGACTCGAACGAAAACCTTATAGTGACACTTTATTAACACTAGTGTAAGCCTTTCCTACAAGTCTGTATCCCTAAAGCCTGGGCTAACAGTGACAGGGCCAGAGCACGACTGCAGAACTGTGTCATAGAAGATGGAGCAAATATAAAAACAGAAGCACATACGAATTATTGTTGCGAATTGAAATAGCCCGGATTCAAACCCAGACAGATAATTTGACACATGGAATTTTTATTACTTTATTCGAAAATTCGATTTCGAAAATGTTGCATTTGTATGACAGTTCCTGATTAAATTTCACTCTGTGTAGTTAGTTAAGCACGAAATAATAACTAATTAAATTGTTTAAACTCCATTTCTACAAAGAAGTTATTTTTGTCTTGTTTTGTATAACAACCTTGAAAAGTTCCTTCAATATGTAATTGCTATAACGAGGACCCTAAACACGTATGTACCAACTTAGGTACCAACATACTTTGCGCACAACATTTCGAAAACACACCCATTAATTAGCAGTCAGATTCCACGAATACCCATCTCTATGGGTTGTCAATTTAATTCGCGTTAGTCCTCCTCGATGATTGAACCAAGCAAATCCAGAGTTCAACGCATCTTTCCTTTTCCAAGTACCACTTATACACGCCCTTCTTAAGACCCCAATCATTAAAAGGAAGGCAAAAAAACCAGAATTTATTAAAATTGTAACTGAGTGGAATGGAGGAGCCCAGAGTCCGAGCCCCTTTCCTTGGCGAAGTCATTGACATCTGGTCTGGCGTTCGCCCATTGCCCTTTAAAAAGGATACTGTTGTTGGGCTATTTTTAACCAAACGACTACCCACATCATTATTATACAGAGGCATGCTGTTCACCTGTACCTTGTTGCGTGTCGTCTCTTAGCACGCTATATGTACCAGACCAGCCCAGCATAAATCGACCGAAAGACCGACGGACGAGAAGAACGCGACTTCGACGGCCATAACTTGTGGCTTACAAAATGCAACACAGCATATTAAAGACAACTTAAACGAATTTCACCAGTAAAGTAGATTCAAATTTGTGTAATAACTATGCATTAACTGAAATTGTATAGCATATTCAGATAAAAATAAGAAAACATTGTGGCTCGAACAGCTCTGGTGAGCGCCAAGTCCTAAATTGACTTGAACTCTCAACTATTGCTGTGCATGAGTTGATACCCCCAGAAACGGAAAGAACCTGCAATTTAACGCCGAATCCAAACGGCTACTATAGATGAACTCTTTCGACAAAATGTATTCCTGAAGGGTTTGTCACTTTCTCGTAAGAGTCAGTACCCCAGAAAAAAACTTAAGTAGAATCAGATAGATATTGAACCCTTCGGCGAAGCAGTCGGAATGAAATATTTCAAATGTGGTTTCAGTGACCGATACGCTGCCGTTTTTCTGTTGGTTTAAGGAAACATAGAAACATACATTACACAAAGTTATTTAAATTTATATGCCTTTTAGAAACCTAAAATAAAAATAAAACCTTGCTGTTGCATCCCTAACCATTATTATATTAGTTATCACTTATCAGTAATAAATAATCTAATATGCTGCTGAAATACACCTTGACCTTGACCATACCGGCTCTAACTGGTTGTTTGTTATTTTCAGCCGTCTGAGATCTCCCTTACATCGGGGACACGGAATACTGGAATCTTTCAAGGAGCTCCCCCAGATTTATTATTGGCATCGTGGAATGCAAACCAACTATGGGAATTGCCTCTCTATGGTTCCTACTTAAGGCACTGACAAGGTAACTAACTATTCTTGATTAAAAATAGCCGATAAAGATGCTGGTGAACAGCGATGAAAGTGAAATAAATGTGGTTTCACGTGTTTGGCCAGAGATTCAAACGTAGAAACATCAATATAATATGCGCCTTGCCTATAACGTCCACTTAATAATGATTTAGTATAGTATAGTTGAATACGGGTAAGAAATTTTGTCCATCATA
The DNA here is from genome assembly GCA_916050605.2 of Platycheirus albimanus. Taxonomy (NCBI): domain Eukaryota; kingdom Metazoa; phylum Arthropoda; class Insecta; order Diptera; family Syrphidae; genus Platycheirus; species Platycheirus albimanus. The sequence goes on along the minus strand of OU696698.1, from coordinate 22,688,757 downwards.
TTTGCAGCCGGCAGATTAATTGACAGACTGAAAATATGAATAACCTAATCAGTGGACAAGTAACACAAACTGTTGTGACTAATTGTAATGTTGTTTATCATTTTTATTGAAACAAAAATAAAATAAAACAATATTTGGTGAAAGTACTATTAATGACGGTTAAGCTGAATGCGGGTTGCTAGAATGCATTTATCATTTCTTCTCTTTGGAAAGTTAACAAGAAAACGTCATAATTGATAGGAAAATTAATGCATTCAGCAATTTTAAATTTCCGACGTGAAACCTTAATAGTAAATTATAGAGGTTGAGCGGTGAGGTCCTGGCCTGATGGTTTTTCTCATGATCAACATAAAAATCTAGTACACTGTTTTGTATTTCAAATCTGCAAGTGTGTTTCAAAACCTCAAGTCATCTCAACACCCTGTCGGCTATAATTTTTGCAAATGGTGGCAGATGTCAATTCTACTTTGACATTACATGTCAACTATACTCTAATTGATCGCTGATAAAATGTTTCGATTTCTTGCACAATAATTCGTACGACACAAAAATGGCCAAGATGAATATTTTTTGTCAACAAGAAATTCTGTAAAGTATCAGAACTGTTTATCCTAATGAGCGTTTATAGCGATCAGTAGTGACTGTACAATATATTAGAGTTGATCATTAAAAGAAGCTGTTAAAAGAGAAAATCAAATTTGAAAAGGAAGTGAGGAATGTAGTTGCGCATTATCATTTTGTCAAATTCTTAAATAAAAATAAAATACAAGATACAACGCCTTCAAAGTAGACTCGAAATTATCTTATACAAATTTTTAAAAATTTCATTTTCATTTTAGTTCGACATACATACATATTTATGTATGTATGTATGTATGTAATTCATTGCCTGACCTTCGGTGTGACAGTTCGACACATTAACCGCACTACGCCATTTGAATGTAATTTGACAGTTAAATAATAGATCACTCTTTTTGTTGGCTGTCAAATGTATGTTCGTCACTATATCAACTTAAATGATCAAACAATCCGCTGGCTTGTAATTCCACACGCATCCAACTTTTTTTGTTACTAATCGTAGTTTTGCCTGAAAAACCACCAATAACAATATAGACAGATATTTACCCTTTTTATTTAATATAAGTAGATATTGTCTATTTTCTAGTAGATAAATGCAATAATTTATCGCTAATTATAGCAACCCAGTACTAATTGAATAATAATTCGTAGTTCTAGACTTAATTGTTTTGCTTTCAACTTCAAGTTATAAATTAGAGAAAGAAAAGAGGAATACTCGTATCGTAACTACTTCAAATCTTGTACGTTTTTTACAACACGTCTGTGCCAATATGCTATCAGTCTCAGCTTAAGTCAATAAATTTACTTTATAAGGGTACTAATTGCCTTTTACAACAATAATGTAGAGAAGAGAAGACAATTTTACGAATTCCCCTTTCACATTAAAACAAAAAGTATCAACTAGTATATTTAAATTAACAATTGCTTTTATTAAAATTGCAGTCGTTAACGAATGTCAATATTTGACTTACCTAACCTACATACCTACTTTTTGCGGAAGTAACATTTTTCAGTGACGTTTAGTGAAGCTATAAGTAAAAGGAGTGACATTTCAGAAAAAACTCTCAGTCAGCGATCGGCAACGAAAGAGGACACACGGAGACCGGATTACTTAAATCTAAAAATAAACAGAAGCCAATTATTTACAACCCCATAAAAAGGGACCCAAGAAGAACTACCTGCCAGCTACCTGGAAGGTAATTCCGAGAAGAAAAATCCAGAAGATTAGAAGGTGATTATTATCGAGGGATAATCCTCGTGAACATAAACCTTTACATTTTCCAAGAAGGCAGGTCAATATGGGCGAACCCCTAACGATTGACACTGCCGTTGTCGCAATAAAGGAACTATTGCGCCGAATGCTGAAAGACCTAGGACCGGATTTTGCACCAAAGATTAATGCAATCTTTGCTGCAATCACAACTGAGGTCAGAGAGGAAGCCACGGACAAGGAAACCACCAAGGATATTGAAGAACCAACAACATCAACATCAAACCAAGAGCAACCTATGGAGGAAGAAGCCGAAGAAACCAACGAAGAGCAAGTCAGAAGAGGTCCCCTCGTCTGTCTCACCGGAGATGAAGGTGATGCAGATGAAGACATCAATTCTGACTGGCAGGAAGTCAAAAGAAGGTCAAGGGTTGACAAGAATACGTCCAGCTCTGATGAAGAACCCCGTAATGGATCAAAACGGCAGAAAAAACCATCAAAGAAAACTACACAAAAGAAACTGAAGGAAGACAAATTACCTACCGTACAGCCAACCAGCCAGCCGCAACCCACAGAAAACCAGCCAAAAGACCAACCTGCCCAGGGGGTTCAAGTGCACCAGCAGCCAGCTCCGCCACTCCAACAACCAACCCCACAACCACATAAGCAGTCAAAATCAACCCCACAAACCGACACAAAGAAGGAAAAAATGCCGCCAATCATCGTCTTCTCCAGCAACACTGCCGAAATAGGAAGACACGCTAAAGGAAAGAGTATCAAGTTCACCTTCAAGAACTTGAATACAATTAAAACAGTGATCAACACAGAGACAAAAGAAGGCTTCACAGCAATTAGAGATTTCCTGAAGACAAGGAAAATAGAGCACCACACATTCACAGCGAGGGAGGAAAGGAAAAACCTGCTCGTCTTGAAAGGCATCCACCACTCCTACACCGCCATTGAAATCCTGGACGAGCTACAAATTGAAGGAATCCCAGCCATCAAGGTTTCCCTCTTCCGGTCAAGGAGAAACAAATCCAAGGCTTTCAACCAATTTGTAGTTGAGGTCAGCAAGAACTGTGACGTCGCTGAAATCTACACAAAAAAACTCATCCTGAACCAGGTCGTCCACTGGGAGAAGTATGAGAGCCACGAAAGACCTCAATGCTGGAACTGCCAAAAAACAGGCCACGTATCGATTAACTGTGGAAAGAAGTACGTTTGCGTGAAATGCAATGAAGACCACAACCCTGGCGAGTGCAAACGCAAGGAAAAAGGAGATGGCGTGTACTGTGCCAACTGTAAGGAATTCGGACATCCAGCCAACTACATGGGATGCAAAGTGCTTGTTGCCCAAAGGGAACAATTAAAGAAAGTCGAGACGCAGAAAAAGGCTCAGCAGGAACAACGAGCAAAAGCAGCGTGCATCCTAACGCAGAACAAGGCAAGTTTTGCAACCGCAGCCAGGACAGGATATACAAAACCAGCCCAAGCCCAGAAAAAAACACCACAACAAACAAAAACAGTCCAGGATAAGTCAATGGGAGCCCCCAGAGTAAACCTGAATGAGGAAGCCAAGGTGCACTTCGGAGTCGACCTGGAATCAGCATTCACTAAAGCACGCAGTGCCATGCCAGCAAACTACTCATCATTGAGTAAGGAGAAGCAGTCCGTGGCCTTGGCCACCTTTATATTCAGCCTATGCAGCGCGTAATGCGCATCAACAAACTTCGCATAGTGGCGTATAACGTTAATTCGTTATACAGCCTGGAAAGAAGAACATGTTTTAACCTGTTTTTAAAGAAAAATCGCCCGGACATGGCACTCATCAGCGAAACTAATGTGACAAAAAGGAACCAGATAGACTACAAAGGATACAACACCTTCCGGACAGACAAGGATCAAGGCAAACGAGGTACTGCGCTCTTTGTAAGGAAGAACATCAAGGCCTCCCAAGTCAAAATCCCGAGCCTTAAATCGTTTGAAGCAACAGCGGTTGTTGTGGAGGTCGAAAACAACATGACGCTGCTTGTTATCAGCATTTACAACAAATGCAAGGCCAACGGAAGCGATATGGAACACGATTTGCTAACCCTCAGCAGGATAACCGAGCAACATACATACGGACTCATTGGAGGGGATTTTAATGCCCGACACCCTCTATGGTACGACACAACAGAAAATAGCGCTGGAGTTACGTTGGTCAACTGGCTCGAAGAAAATTTTGAACACCACTCCTTCCACATCGTCTCTCAACCGAAGCCAACATACCCAAAGACGCCATCCTGGCTGGACTTCTTCCTTGTGTCGGCAAACTTTATCAACATCCTGCCTGAGCTACGGAACTACACCTGCAGAACCCTAACAGGAGATTCAGATCACGAACCAGTCGAGCTCACAATTACACTGAACCAACCGATATCAGTAATGGTTAGAGAAGAGTCAGAGGGTTTTATCAACTACAAACGTCTTGATGTTGAACGTTTTCAAAGGAAGATTGAGGAGACAATGGTCATGCCGGCTGCCAACAAAAATCTCACAAACAACGAAATTGATGTGGCCATTGAAGAAATTGAACTGTCTATAAACAACGCCCTAGACGAACAAAAGAGGCCAAGAACTTCGAGAGACAAATACCAACATCTGCCAGAAGGCATTGTTCGTCTATATGACCACAGACAACGGTTGAGAAAAAGGCTTCAAAGGATCCAACAGAGGGAATGGAACACTACCAACAACAGCTACCAAGCAGTTAGAAGTGAACTGGAGTGCACACAAATCATGCTAAGGAATGCAATTCAACATTTTAACAACGACCAATTCCAGAAAAGGCTACAAAGCATCAAACCAGGACCTGACGCATTCAAAAACATCAACCGAATTATTGGCAAGAGGCCACAGATGCCAGAAAAAATCACCACAAGACACGGGGATGTCAACACAACCCAGGATAAAGTTGAAGCATTTGCCGAATATTTTGAAGAAAATTTCGTGCCAAACCCACCCAACGACCCTGAATTTGTCGAAGAAGTGGAATCAACAATTGAGGAACTTCAAAGGATGGACACTCAGACAACTACTTTCAGTAATAGTAACCCTGCCAGTGATCCCGAGGGTTCTGAAATTTTCTCCAACCCTGAAGAAGTGGCTGAAATAATCCACAACGGACGTCCAAAAAAATCATCCGGACCTGACAAAATATCCAGCTACATCATAAAGAAGCTTCCCCAAGTCGTGATGATATATTTAACAATAATATTTAACAACTGCATCAACAACAGCTATTTCCCGGAAAAATGGAAGAAAGCAAAGATAGTAGCTATTCCGAAGAAAGGAGACAGAGGTTCGGTGTCAGGATATCGGCCAATATCACTGCTAAACAGCACCAGCAAAATCCTCGAAGGACTCATTTTACGAAGACTTAAGTCATACAGCGACGGCAACAACATCATCCCAAATATGCAATTCGGATTCCGGCCCAAACATTCGACTCTGCATCCTCTTCTAAGGTTCCAAAAGGACGTGGTCAGCACTCTCAACAACTATCAGGTGGTAGTTGGATGCTTTCTTGATATCGAGAAAGCATTTGACAGTATATGGATCAACGGTCTGATCCATAAACTTTCTCTACTCAATTTTCCAGCAACATTAATAAAAATAATCTATAGTTTTCTTTCTTCCAGGTCCTTCTTCGTCCAAATTGAAAACAGCCAGTCAACAACCAAAGCCATCAGAGCAGGAGTAGCGCAAGGATCCAAGCTAGGACCATACCTCTATAGTATATTCACTTCTGATCAGCCACAGCCCGAGAACGCGATGAATCTACTGTATGCAGATGACTCACTCACATACGCCAAATCGATGTCAGCAATTATCGCAGCCAGACGAGTTGAAGAACACGTGAGAAGACTGTGGGACTACTACGTGAAATGGGGCATCAAAGTTAATTCTGCAAAGTCGGAGTTAGCTTGCTTCAGAAGACCCGTGCGACGCCAAAATACACGTGCAGCCACTACTTGCCGCAGTATTATAGTGAATCTACCAGACGGAACCCAATTGACACCCAAGCCAATTGTGAAGTACTTGGGAATCAACTTTGAGGAGAGGTTACGCTTCAACCCACACGTATCAGCACTCCTCAAAAAAGCCAATTACGCCTTTCATCGCATTTATCCGCTAATGCGAAAAAGAAATGGCCTTAATCAAAAGACGAAGTTGCTTCTATATAAGCAACTAATAAGGCCCATAGTTACATACGGTTTCCCGGTTTGGTTCACAACATCAAAGACAAGTATGAAGAAAATCGGAGTATTTGAGCGAAAGATGTTAAGGATTTGCACGAATCTTCACTTCGATCAACGACGGAAGAAGTACCCAAGCAACAAACGACTCTACGAGGCAGCAGCGATAACACCGTTGGACAAATACATGACGGAATCGGCTAAAAGGTTGGCGTCAAATTTAGTCAACCATCCGAATCCTCTAGTGAGCACAATCAACAGTGAAGAACGGCATCCTGAACCACGATACCTGGACATAACTGCGCTAATGGACGAAGGAATTATCACAATCAACGACGACGAGGCTATCCAGTTTTACGAGGAAGCAGCGTCAACTTACCACCGTGGCTAGTAGCCAATTCATCAACACATCAAGGACAACCGGATTTGAACAACCCGAGATGGATACCCCCACTTGACTATTAATATAAGTATAATTAATGACAATTTGTTTTAAAAATGTATTATAAAATTATCAATGTATATAGTTAGGCCCCTAATGTGCCAACAAATATTTTTTAAGTATCATAAGTAAAATAGAATAAGAATCAATTGTAAATATTATATTGTTCAATAAATATCGTTAAATCGTTAAAAAAAAAAAAAAAATCAGAAAAAACTCACAATAAGGGATAAGATACGGACGAGTCAACAATCCCAAAATGCAATAATTAAATTTAACTCTGGATACAGGCCACCAGGCACATATTTGACAGTTGTTCGTCAAATAATCAGCCGACCTTACAATATTGCACATACATATGCAAACATATACAATAAACACACAAACATCCATCTACCTATTATAAATGAAGCGTGTAAGATTCCCTTTCAATTTAACTGCCAGATGTTGAGGCACATTTTGCCAGTTCAAACAATTTGCGGCTCACCATGAAGCAACTGTACTACCTAAATCCCTAAGTCACATGATTTTTTACCTGGGAATTAGAAATGTAACTTAAGAACCTACGAGTTGATGAAGGTGCTGTTCTTACTATGAAATGTATGAGAAGACAATAACACACTTCGTGAGGTATACTTTGGTCCAGATCAGATCTATGACGAGCAGTTGCTTTGCGTTTGCAATCATTGCATTTACCTTTTTTTATGAAGTGACAGCTGCTGTCATACTTTTCTCGCTTGAGTCAGACAACTCATTATTATTCGTTTGTTTTGTTTTTGTTTTTTTTTTTTTTGTTGATGCTGATTATTGCTCTTATAATTTTAAAACACATGAGGGTTGCTGCTGGTTCAGGTTCTGTGTCGGTAATTTCAATTACCATTTTTTTAGAGTCTGTTTTTTGTTGCTATGGAAATATAAATGTAAGATAAAAATTGTCAGTAACATTTTGATTAAGTAGGAACATGATACTTATTGGTAGTGATGACTGCAAATTTATTGCTATTGATTGTGCTGGACGGGAAATTATTTATGTTTTTGATAACTAGATACATTTTCAACTAAAAAAGAAGTTTGAGTTTGAAATTTTGTAAATCATTGCACAGTTTCTGTTGGTGATTGGGCCATAAAAAAATAAGCAAATGTTATAAACTTTAAATGTCAAAAGGTAATTAAAATCGAAAGAAAACCGAGTCGGAAACTTGAGGTACACTAGCCACAAAAATTTAAACATCTATTGCAAGAAGTTAATAGATTTTTTTTTCGAAGAGTGAATGTAGCAATACTTGCGCACCTTAAATATTTTTTGAAATATAATTGATTTGAAGTTTTTGTTTTTGGGAGTGTCAATTCGCAAACAGAAGTAGTGAAAATGTTTATGTCTAGGAACGCTATTCTGGGGACGACAAAATGTTTTTGAAACTCGAAAGCAAATAAAATCTCTTTCATGTTTTGTTTTGGGTAGGGTAGGTTTTAAAATGCAGAATGTTTATTGCTGCTTCAGCCCTAAAGTTTAAAATGTGATAATATGTCTTGAAATATGAAGATGAAGACAATTATTTGCAAAGTTACATTAAACCAATAAATTTCCATGAAGTTTCGAAACAAAACCATATCTTTCACATAGAATTTATTAAATCTACAGTTTTAGTAACCTTCATACTGCAACATAAGAAACGTAAATATTTAAACAAAAATTAATGTTTCAGTTTTAGTTTTGAGAGGGATTTTCCTTAATAAAATTTATTTAGAACGCCAGACATTCTAATCTTAAGTCAAAGAGCATTTTTACTCACATTCTAGTATGATAATCCAGACAGAAAGATTGTAAAGTGTGTGACCGTGAAATTTCAGGAAGTTTAATAATATTTTGTAATCAACTTGTATGTAATGAGTGTGTTTAATGAATATGAGTTGCACAGAAATGCCTAGAACGTAGTGTTCCATAAAGAATAATCTTGTCCCTATCTGTACTAAAATCTGTAACTTTGTGTAATTTCCAAACTCAGTTTAGTACAATATTTTCTGCACCTGCTTTTGAGGTAATGAAAGTGCTTGAAAATTGTGTACTTATAGTGTCTGCTGGGAGAAGCTAGACCGATTCCAAAAATATCACAAATATAGAAATTTTAAATTTGACTGCGGTTCTAAATTGTTTGCCTTTTAGAATATATGAAAGCATACATTTAAAATTTAACGTACATATTCGATGTGTATCATAATTTAACTTATCATTCTAGAATCTAGAGCATTCAAGTTAAAATCGAATATTTTATCTATAATATTTCGAAGATTAAATAAATCAATCTATAAGAGACAATAGTATCTCGTTCTAACTAAATTGCGTCAGTCAATCGAATATCAAGCCAATGAATGTTGTATATGTGGCATGCGTAATAGTATTCTAAATATTTCTAGTTTTGTCTAAAATTATAATTCTAATCATTTGAAGTGAAAACAAAAATACACATAATAAAATTTATTTACCAGACTAAAGTCTAGTCAATTTGATTTTTTTTTTCAATTAAAGTCACACCCTCAAATTCTGATTTCATATTGAGTGTCCAAATGTTTCAAGAGGTTATCATTATATCATCGTTTATTGACAACACAAAAAAAAAATGTTTATGTTTTGAAGTAGGGGCCGCCACTTTAAATTGTCATATAATTTAAATACTTAAGTAAATGGGACTTCATAGTCAAGGACATTTATATTTGTATAGCTTGGTTTTGGGTGGCAGTCCAATGCAATATGGTCAGGTCATATTGAATGTTTTTGTGACCAATTAGACTTGTTGGGTGTTAATTCAATTTGTTTGCATTAATCATCGTCAAAATAAGGGCAGACATCATTGTTCACATGATTTGATGAGCTAACAACTTAAATTGAAAGGTTCAATAAACAAAACTACAACATGGCCTTTCTTTTGACAGTCGATGGTAGTTTTTTACTTTGTGATGGTTTAATTTTGAATGGATGGTGTGAATTTAATCAATTTCAACGAACGTCTTCATTACAAAACAAAATTACTAAAGATGAAAATAAGGTCAAGATCAAATTAAAGACTCAAATTTGTTGGTGTTGTTTGGTCAAAACTAAATAAATGCCCTTTTAAAGAAGAGTCAGCTCTAGGAGCATTAAAGTTAAAAGAGAATCATAATTTTTGATAATTTAAGAAGATACTTCGGAACAACCAAAAAAGGTTTGGAGATACTGACGCCTGGATTCCATTTTATTTTTTTATTTTAATGGAATGAGAAATCCAAATAAAATATAAGAAAAGTTCTTTGCAAAACCTCACTCGCAGTTCGTTGTTCGTTGTTGCTATTATAAAAGAGTGGTACACAAATTAAGATTTCTTTTTTTCGACAGTGGACAGCTTTCCAGGTCATTTGAAATTCGCAAGGAGTACCACAGGATAATGTATGTTTATGCTTGTGATTGATAATTGATATGACTACCGCGGGAGAAAATGGGAAAACTGGTATCCAAGATTAAAGATAAAAATAATGCACATAAGCCGAAATAAGGAGTAACGGGTATTGTCAGATAGGAGACAATAAAAGCGGTCACTCAGTTTAACTATATGAGAAGTAATCCGGCAAAGGTTCAAATAAAGCTCATAGTGCATTTGGAATCCTTTCGCCAGTAAGCTAGAAAAATATGTATGAACAAGGAAATATAGGGTTGAGCTACTGAATTGATAGAGACCTAGAGTGCTCCAGGAGGATAGTTTAAGTGTTGCGACAACACAGTATCGCATTGTCGTATACGTTCTTAAGCTCTTAAAGATGATTTAAAATCGTTAATTCTATCGATGTATTCTATTAGTTCTTTTTCAAAAGACTTAACAATTTTGTGTTATCGAATGAAAGCTGAAAAAATAGTACGCATACGCCCAAGTGTCCACAAAAAAGTAATCTAAACCCATCTTAAAAATATTGGTATAAATAAATAACATTTTATTGCTTTCTTCTAGACTCAACAAATGTCGCCACAAATGAAAGTGATTCTCAGAAATGATTATAAAATAACATTCGTTCCTGTTTTAAGGTTATGAATAATGTTTTGACAGGTACAGTCACAAACAACTAACAAACTGATGTGACGTAAAAGAAAAAGAAAAAAACAAACAAAGTTTGGTAATATTTAAATATAAAAACTCGTTTCAAAAATCGAAAAAGTGAACGTCATAAGCGTTAAGTAGGGTTCTAGTGGGACAGGTGCTATGGTATATAACTTATTTTTATTTCCATTTTATTATCAGTCACTTAATCTCTATATCCAGAGGCAATCTAACCCATTCAGTGAAATGGCAAAGATAAGATAAAATATTAACGCAGAAAAAAGAAATGTATCTCCAACAAACCTGTCTGAAATATTTAGCACTCAGAGTTATTAACCGAGCACGTTTATTTTTTTATAAAACACGCTTTGCTTGTTGGAGTATTCTGATTCATCAAGAGATACTAACCACACACCATAGGCGGATTGTCTGGGTTAATCTGGTTAAAAGGTTGCTTCAATATAGGAACAGGAACAGATAGTCCAATGTATGATAAGATGTATACAATACAAAATAAAAAGGTGTTTATTTCAAATAAAGCAAAACGAAAATCCAGAAACAGAATATTGTATATATGACATGAGATATGGTACCAACGTTTGATAAGAAAAAAAAAATTGCACGAAAAACACAATGTTCCAGTTCTCTACTGTAAAATATTTGGCAGTCAAAATATTTGCCTCACTATTTTGTATCTATTTCTTTTCTATTTATCTGGCAACGTCTTTTACATTGCATCATTCTAGCAGTCAGTGACAGTTGATTGTCATTTAGAACCATGTGGTTTATTTGAATTTATGTTCTTAAAACATTAGGGGTATTCACGATCTGGTGCAAACAAGTATTGTATTGTGCGAAATATTTTGTATTTCTTGTAGATCGTGAACTCACTTCTTCCAATCTGTAGCAAAACTCACACAAATTTCAAAATCAAAAGTACAAATTTTGCACCGTTGTATTTTCCTGTTGCAATGGGGTTGAGGTATAGATAAAGTGCAAAAGTGTAACAAAATGACAGCCAGTATATTTGTTGTTGTATTGCAAGAAAACGTAGCACTTCTGCACTTTTACAATGATGCAAGACAAGTTACACCAGATCTTGAATACCCCTATTGTTACTTAAGCTTTAAAAAAAACATTCTCTATCGAAATGGCTTCATTGTTTTTCAATATTTTCTCCATGAAGATTCATACACTTTTTACTCCGGAAAAGATCCAAATCATAAACCTATTACCAATGTTCAGGCGACGAACAAAGTCGATTTCACATTTAATGTTTGATTTGCCGGATAATAAAAAATGAAAATCATTAAGTGCCAATTCAGGACCTTACGGTGGATAACCCATCAATTCGATGTTTGTAGTGCTGAAAAACGCACTTGTTTCATTCAAAAACCAATGAACAACAAGTTCAGCACTCGTATGACAAAACGATCTGAGCACAGTTACATCATAACTCCGTTTAGTTTAAAATTGATAAATCTAGGGGATCATTGCAAACATATAAAAACAGATACAGAGTAAGCCCGTTTATCTGTTGAGGCTAAAGTTTTTATGCAGACAGAAGCAGGCATGGCCTTTGATTTTGTTTTGATTTAAAATTTGTTAGAGAAACTTGTATTTTAAAAGAAAATACTAAAAAGTTCTCCAATCTTTATATCGATGATAATAAAAACTGCATTCAAACAAAGCTATACAAATCTATGCACATGCGACTTAACTTACGGGTAAAAAACCCAACTTGTCTGAACTTATATAATAAAACAAATAAATAATTCAATCAGGGATGAACATAAATTCAATTAAATAAAACTTGATAAGATTATGGGTGTATCCGATTAAAAAAGTATAGTTCCGTCGATAAAATTGTTACCATCTTCCATATAAGCCATTTCAAATTTAACGTCTTCAATCTGCACTTCCATATATAAGTAATACAACTAAAAAAAAAACTGCTTTAATTACTGTACTCTATACACACTATACGATTGTATTTGTTGCGTGGCAAAGACAAAAGGAAACTCAATGCCACCCACAAAAGCGCCACACCATACAAAATATGACTCACAAAAGTACCGTCATCAACATCATCAACGTCTCGGCGGCTTCAACGGCCGGCGGTGGGGCGTTGCGTTCCTCGTTGCTTGTTGCCTGTTGCCTGTTGGCTCCAATCCAAACCCACTCAATAAAATCGGTTTATACCGGTATGGATATTCATATGTATAATACAGTACAGTCCACTCAACATTTATTAGCCGATCTAAAAGTTCAGAAACAAATGAAACCAATACAATCCAAAACTCGAAAAAGTATCGCGAGTACCTAGATATAATAAAACTTCATTTAGCATCTCACATTTTCATCGCAGACTGATATAAATTGCAAACAAAAAAACGTATCACTATGAAGTACAAACCAGGGTTGCCGGTTTGAAGTTTTGCAAAAGTTTTAAAAAAAAAAAAAAAAAAAAAATGAACTAAATGTTTGATTGGTATTTGACACAACATCATCTTTTGTTTCAATTTCATAACCTTAGTTTTATAAGTTGACGGACGCTTATGGTGCATTGTAGACCCCAGCTTGAGCTGGTAGAGGTCTTCCTCCACTAGATCGCCACACTCCATTAATACATGGAGGACCATATATCACCCGAAGAAAAATCGTCCTCTCAAAGCACTCCAGCCGCTTTTCATCTGATTGTGTCAGGGTCTACGCTTCTGCCCCATACAACAGGACTGGGATAATTTGATTATATTATGTCTCATCTGTTCTTTGCGAGAAGTCCGGAGAACCATCGATTGGCAAGAGCGATTCTTCGTCTGATCTCTTCACTAATATAATATTATTCTGAGAGTTTAAGTGTAGCCAAAATCCAAACATTCATTATTTGCGTGATAAAAAAATTTGACGATGCTGTCAAGTGTAAACGGAGCTTATACCATTCCAAAATCTGGACTTGTCGTGGATTTTTGTGTGAACGCAGTTTGATCCTGAATCTCAAATCAAACAGATCTCGCATATCTGACAGCTAATATGCAAAACTTCACATTGACAGTTGAACATTGTGTGTCGACATTATTTGATTCTTGTTGAAATAACAGTAAAGGTGTCACTTAAAATTCTCAACAAAACGCACTTAACTAAAAAACTTAATTTTAAATTAAATCCATACTTCTTGAACAAAAAGGAGACACTAAAAAGCAGACATTTCAAAATTGGTAAATGATTACGTATGAAACAGAAATCAACTCATAAACCGCACAACGACAACCATGTTTTACAAATTGAATTCAAATTCAAACCACTAAAATATATCATGAGATACTAGCACATAAAGAAGCAACATTCTCTCAAGCAATTTCATGACAGCAAAAAGGCACAGCAACGTTGGTAAAAGATTCAGTTGAATTCGTGGTTTAGTGGCGGCTACATCTCTTCCTAAGAATAAGAATAGTGTCTTCCGTCTATTTATTTGATTCGAATATAGTAAAGAAATTATTTTAAATATTGTAACCGTTTATTATTTTATTTAATACATATATTTTAAATTATTGTTTGTTTAAAAAAAAAAAAACTAAAAGTGATATTTCAAAGTTCTGTGTTTTTTACCAAAAGCTGTTTGTTGTTTAAAAAGAAAAATTCTGTGTAATTTATTTAAACCTTTTGCAAAAATATTTAAGTGCCTAATTTTGGTTAGCACTTTCAAAGGGTTCATAAATACCCTGCGCAACATTGTGTCCCAACACATCCGGCAAAAGGATAAAAATATACCAATTTTTTTCATTCGATAAGTGTTTGAAGGTATGCATAAATGATTAATTAGTGCGGATTAATTTGGCCGTTATTTATAAAATAATCTATAATTTATTTATTTGGTGCTTTGAGTTCGTTTGCGAAGATCTTTTTTTTTGTTGAATTCATGCAAAAAAAAAAATTCAGCCACATGGCGACTTAGTTTTGTTCTATTTTTGTATAGTTTTTTTTCGTTGTTGGTGTGTCTTTTGAGGAGGGTTTTAATAAATTCTTAGAAGTGCTTGAGTTGAATATAGTAGAGAAGAAATATGTAGACCCTGACGAAGTGCAAGCACCACATGACAACAGCGGCTTTCGATTGTCGAGTTGTGATGTTTGGCGGCAAAAAAAAAAAATAGTCATCTAAGACAACAACCACGTGTTTGAATTATTGTGTTCTTTGTGTTTTGGGCTTGTTTTACACTGTTGTTTTGTTGTTCGTAGTAGTAGTTTGTTTGTACAAAATTACTAAGCAATTTTCATTGATAAGTTTCCGTGTTTGATAGTGGTCTAGTCAATGGGGAGTTTGTGGTGAATAATTAATTGTTAATTATCATTACTGTCGATTGAAGTGATAAGTGCTTCGATAAAGTGGGCTTATGGTTGTTTAGTTATAGAAAGTCGTGAAGAGTTTCAGTGATAAAACTGATTTTATTATTCAAGTCTCAGGTAAGATAGAGCTTTAGAATGCAAAATGTATTTATGCTGAGTGTGAACAGGTGTGAAATAAATGTATTGCATTGGAAATGGCATTTTTTAGGCAAATCAACATCTAAATTAATAGATACTTTTGCAATAATGCTGTTGAAAATATTCAAGGCAATATGTTGATTTAAGAAAACGACTTTTGAATGCTGGAAATAATTTTAATGAAGATAAAAAAAATTTAGGTATCTTTTACCATTAACCATATATTTGAAAATATACATACTAATGATGATCACTTTTGGGTTTAACATCGTACTTCGCTTTTAAAATTCTACCTGCATTTCGCAAAACATAACCGAAGATATTTTTCTTTTGTTTGTTGAAATGTGCCTGATGGTAATTTAACAATCGGGAAGGTACCTACACAGAGAAAAATATTCTTATGATTTTATCAATCGCTTGTGGAATTTTTTTTAATGAAATTTAATTGACTATTGTTAAATCCAGTGACTTGCTTTTAAATTGTAAAAATCATTTTTAAATTTTTAGACGCTAAAAAGTAATTGATTGCCTCAAACACTTACAAAACTATAAAATTTTTAAAAGATTTATTTCGTTTGGCTGATTCTATATAATTTAACACGAAGACATGCATGTTCGAATAATACTTAAAAAAATAGATAAACATTAATTTCAGAAAAATTCGTTGGCTGTTTTAACAAAAAAAAAAAAACAATTTTGTTTGAATATTTGTTAGTTTGAATTTTTTTCTCAGTGTAGCGTTTTTAATCGCTGTTATATGTGTATAAAGGCAAATTTTAGAAAACAATCAAACATTATATCACAATGGTAGAGAGGGATTTAAAAAAAAATGGGCCTGGAAATTCTCTGTCTTCGCTTGTTTGTCTGTCCGCACAATCACAACCGCATAAAAGGATGGGTTGATTTGCTTCAATTTTTTCTTTCAGTAGTCTCCCAGAAAGTATTTTTCATATTCACTCCAGGTTCCAAAATTATGGTACCTGGTATACAAAGTTATCAAAAATTTTAATATTCTCGAAGACCGCTTCACAGATTTTGATGAAATTTTTAGTGGGTGTTTTTTCATAACAATTTAACTTAAGTTACAGTGTTTTTTTAAGGATTTGTTTTATAACAGTGCTTCACAAGGAACTTGTTTTTCCAAATCAGTTTATTTCCGAGCAGAGAAAGTAAAAAACGTTTAGTTTCTTAGGTATGTAGGTATATTTGGAAAACTGGTAAATTGAATTTAAAAATGTTTTAAATTAAATTTGTATCTCAAAAAAACTTTTCATCAGGTTGTTGCAATTTTATAAGTGTTGAAGAAACTGATCAAATGAAGACGGCTGGGCACTTTTCTTCGCCTCAAAAAGTTTTAAATTGTCAGCTTCCGCTCTAGGTACGTGAATGGCGCACACTTCTTCGATCGTTAATCAGTGATGCTTTTTGTTTTGTTTTGAGATTTTTTGGCAAATGTTTGTAGTGTGTACGTACATGTGCAAAAATAGATTTATTAATAAATCAAACTAAAAGATCTTTTTTTCAAGGACTGAAATATTTAAAATGTTTGAATTTGTTTGATTTTGTAAACAATTTCATTTTGTCTTCCTTGTTTAATAAATTTATTTGTTCAAGCTGCTACTACATTTGTCCAATACATTTCGAAATTAACGATCTCAACTTTGCTCCAGCTTTGACAGGACTATCGTTACATTGACGTTTAAATATTTTGTTGAACGATTTCATCTATAACAATCACCCATTAACCGTCAAACTAATGTAGGCATTTCACTAAATTACAGTTATGTATGTTTGGGCTGGATGCGCATGTGATGCTAATTTCATGGAGGAAAAAAATGTTCTGGGTCGATCCGTCATTTCCAAGTTTCATTCAAAGCTACAATAAACTTGTTTCAAAATATTGAAAATAATTTCTTTTTAAAATCCTTTTCGCAACAATTTTAAAAATCATATATTTGCCTTTATAGTTGTTTTCTTAACTGATAAAAGATTTCCAACAAATCAAAAAAGATAAAAACAAATGTTATTTTAAGGGTTAACGTGCTTGGAATAAATTTAATACAAAATCTTTTGACAGACGTGACGTTGGCACGAGACCTATCGCGTGACAGTTTACTTGGTGCTTTGCTCAGACCATTGACACACGGTTCTGCTTAAATGCGAATTCCGGATGTGAGTAATAGTTGATAAAGAATGTTTGTAAATTAACAAAAAAATGTCAAGGTGTGGTACAATGCACCAGAATTTAAAAAAACGTTTGACACAATTCCAGCTTATCATTTTCAAGTACATTAGCCTCTAAGAAGTGAAAGTACTTTTATTTAAAATAGGTAATTGATTTTAATATTTAAACTGAAATGAAAGCCATTTGAAGTTTTGAAACCCGATTTATGAAACAAATTACAATACCTACCATCATCATTATTATAGTAATTGTATGCGTAGGAACCGGCCGCCCGGCGCGGCGACGCGGCTCGTTGACGCGTCGATGATATGTGAAAGCCAATTAATGTTCATCGGTGAAATTGAGCTTTGAATGCATTCATTAACTTCATGGTGCAGAAGAGAGGTGTAAAATGGAAAATGGAAACAAATAAAAACCGGACATGTTGGTTTTTGTGATGATATGCCGGCCGGGTGCGGATGTGTCGGCATTTTTGTGATGTGAAGTTATAAAAAAAGAAATGAAAAGAAAGTGGGAGCAAAATCACATAGTAAAACAAAATTTAAACAAAAAAGAAGTACATATATTGTATCCATTCATAGACTAGTGAGAGATACTGTTTCAAAGAAGGTATGTAATTCTGGTCCCATTACAGATTACAGAGTAGGGTAACGATTTGCTATTGTGAAATACTTTTAAAATAATGAGCCACAAATTAAAAAAGGTTATTCGCAGCTAACATTTCTAAAAGTTGGGTAAAATAAGGTTTTATTTCTCGTATTTAAAAAAAAGAGTTCTGTCAGTTAAGTTGAAAAGAATAAGGCAGTGGTACAATTTTGGTCGTTCAAACATCAACTTATATTTTTGACATATGACTGCGAATTTTGACAGATCAAAAAGTAAACATATTAACAAGTTCTGTTTCATGATCTGACCTGAAAATAAAACAACGACAATAACGAAAAAAAGCTGATTCAAAAAATAAATATGTTTACAGACGCAAACCAACTGTTTTCCTGTTTCCAAATACCTACATAATTGCATTTAAAGACCGTACCGCTTTGAATACATATTAAATTTACAAAAAAGCTGTTCATTTTCTTCATATTCACCCGTTTGCTTGTTTTGTTAATTGCAAGATGTTGTTTACCTTAAATAAACAAATAAAATAAAATTCTTTACAATGTGCAAAACGACAGAAAAAAAAACATTTGCATCGATACGCGCTCATTGAACTGCATCATCAAATCGACTGCAAAAATGGTTTGCATCTGTCGGCTTGTCCCTGAAAATACAGATTCATAGATCGTCAGTTTACTTTAAAACAAAAATTATGTTCTTGAAAAATACTGCACTTCAAAAGAATTTTCTAAACACATTTAAGTCAATATTGAACAAATTACAACAAGCATTGTTGTTGTAGTTGCGCCCTATAATTAGAACAAACTCGTGTTATTTGTGACGCGTGAGCATTTGAAATTATAATTTAGAGCAGAAGCGTGGGCAGGAATATACTAAATCGAATTACTCAACTGTTATACACACTTGACATTCTCATTCGTATGACAACCAGGTCATGTGTGACTAACATTATGGGCATTTTGTATCACTTTGTTTGAATTACTTTTGGATTTCCGAGAAATCGAAGCCGAATATGAATTGTTCAAGCGATTCGTAGATTTTTGATATATTTTTATATGAGACGCTTTGATGCCTTGTAGCTTATCGCTTAAGATAACTTTTCAAGACCGTTTCAAACTACGTGTTTGCATTATTTTCTGGAATGATCAATGATTTGTATGAAAATAATATCATTTAAGACTTTGGTTGTTAAAATAAATTTGAATATTACAGCTTAGTATTAAGAATTGTCAAGAACTAAGGTGGAATGTTCTCGTATGACAGTCTTTTCTTTTGAAAAAAATGTATATTCATGTTTTCAACGGTTTTGGCTTCGATAAAGCATCGCTTCCCGGTATAGATCAGCGAATTTAAGCATCATTGCTCGTAGGCAGTATATAGTGGGATGGAGGACCGACACTAACCGCGTGCTGTTGACATGTGTTGTCTGTTCTTTGCTCTACTGTTCTGTCTCTGTTGTGTTATTGTGTTGTGTTGTGTTGAGCCTCAGTTGCCAATGCTGGCAATTGTCATTACTTCTATTAAATGTATTTGTAATGTGTATTTAGGTACTCATGCCCTTATGCACAACCAGAGTTAAATGACCTCAAAAAATTGAAATTACTTATGACAAAATTGATGGTTACTATTTCTTAAATGATGCCATATGATTGTACAGTAATGACCGAACTAAAAACAAAAATATGGCTTTTGCCAATGCGAATCTGTCAAAATAAAGTTGTTATATTCGTCTCAGTTTACAGATAAACGTCATTTTGTTGATTGTTCTAGTACAAAATTTGTCTTTTCAAATATTTTCAACTAAAAAATGTTATTCTTTTTCGTTTTTTTCAGGCGCCTAAGGAATGTCTAACCCGGACAAGACAGGACAAAGTAAAATAAGCAGTAAGTACTATAATTTTCCAGAAAATTCACACACTAACAAGAATTAAATGATGTGTCCTCAATAAAGAATTAAATGACACTACCCAAAAGGTTCTTTGATCGTCAGATCGTCATCACTCTCGATTGTCTATATTCGATCTTTACGACATTGATGAAGAACAAAACGACTACAATAAATATGGGAACAAGTCGTTAAGAAAATTCTCCTTTTTTTTTATTGAATCAATTGTTGCAAATTGATTAGTGGTATGTTGAAGTTTATAGGTTACGGTGACATCTAATTGAAATGTCAGTGAAGTTCAGTAATGGCAATGCTTTTTCAGTTAACGGATTCTCGAATGTTTCTAAAAGGTTTTCTTTTCGCAAGATATGTACATATGCACTCGTACATATGTTCATTAAAATCTTGTTTTCCATTGTCAATATATTTTATGGGTTTTTTCCAAAACGAAATTTATTTTTGAGGTATACACACATCCCAGACTATCTTTAAGTTTTATAATAGCTTATTGTTAACACACCCCCAGTATAACTATTAAAGTTGAACAAATTTGATTAGTGATGTAATTTTCATGAAACACACTACAAAAGTAAACTGGGAATAAAATTTGATGGAGAATTTGCTTTGTTTCATTTTATCAGTTGCTATGCTACGCAATGTTTTACAAAATTTAATTATAATTTGATTCAGTCAATTGAGTGAACAATAAATTATGGATATCATAACTGCCTTTATGAGTTCGAGAACAGCACATTTTATTTGACCGATAACAACACAGGCATAATTGATAAGATGAAATTGGGGATGGGAATTGTTTTAACACATGGACAAATTGGCGGCACAATGACACACAAATAACGTACATTATAATACAAACAAAAGTTCATTTGATTTCAAAAATGATAAAGGTGTCTGGGTATACTATATAAAATATTCAATCGAAAACCGAAATACGAATTTTTGGCACGAGTATTGGTAAATCCTGACGTCAACGTATTTTTCGTGAAAAATTTGTTGTTAAAACGTCAACAAAGTATGAATTGTATACCGTATAAGATGAGTGCAACCTGCGTCAGAATATTTTTTGAACATTCGAACTTGAATGAAAACTGTTTCCCCAAAAATGACAAAGGGTTTATATTGAAAGATACAACAGTATTCAAATGCATGAATGATTGTTTTTACTAAAAACTAGTCTTTTTTAAGATCTATCGTCCTTGAAAAGATGTAAGTTCATCACATGACATTTATCTTACTAGTAAAAACATAGCAAACAAGAATTTTTGAAGGCTTTCAAAGGCTTAAATAGATAAATCTTTTTTTTATGATTTCAAGATTTTTTCAAAGTTTTTCTTTTAAAACATGATAATATACTTTTGGCTTTGAAATATTTGTACTAGAATTTCAACATTCTGTTCAAATATTATTATCAAACCGTTTGGAATGCTTAAAATTTCAAAGTAGCTATCCTATTGCAAAATCTCAAACGATACATATATAAATGATAATAAATTTGAACAACGAATGCTTCTGCTTCATAACGTCTTTTATTATTAGCCTTTTTAAAGGCCTCTTTTTTGGAGTTAGTTAATAATGTTTGACACTTGATTTCCTGCAACGGAGGAACAAAAAATGTAAGAAGTGAAGTGTCATTACTTTCTACTGGTCTGTTTAGTTGTTGGCTATAGAGAGACAAATTTTGGCACTGGTTTCTCTCTTTATTAAGGTTTGGTGTTGGATGGTTCCACCTGTCAAATTTCGTTTTTGAATTTATTTTAATTTTGTAAAACAAAAATATCGTTGAAGTCAATCCAATCCCTTTGAGTAGAACTCATTAAAATATTTAAAAAAAAGAGTTGCTTAAAGCATGTTAATAAAACTTTGTTATTGATTCCTTTTATAAAATTATACATTAACAACAACAACAACAACAAAATGTCACACAATGTCACACAATGTCGGTTTAGTTTTAAAAGGAAACTATCAAGTTTCCTATTTGTCACACACTTTCCTTTTTCTAGCCATCTAAAGGAAAAATTTTCCTTTATTCCATCGATGACGATTTTTGTGATGAAATGAGATTGATTCTAAAAATAAATGCGTCTTGGTTTCCGATTGAAAATAATTAAATATTGGCAAATCACTCACTAGATGCGTGATAACTGAAACATTGCATTATTCCTTCTTAAATTTGTATTTACTCTTAATTTAATGTTATTTTTGTTTTCTTACACAAATCGTGATTGTGACATCAAACTTAATAATAATGTGCATTTAAAACACCTCTTTCATTAATTACTGCCTGGCTGGGAGATTATGTGAATGACATTGTACGAGTATGGACATACTTAATGAAATTGCTTTTGCACTAATTGTCTCGCCGCGCCGTTTTAATATTAAGTTTATAACAAAACAAGCAAGGTGTGGTCGTGGTGTAATACAAAATGAAATATGCAATGAACAAAGGAATCATATTCGTGTTGTCCTTTACAGCTGGTTCTCCCGAATTCGTGCTACGACGTTCGTGTAAGTGTAATTATATTAATAAGTGACGTTCGTTGTGTCAATTTGTGTCTGTTATCTCAACTCATGTGTCAGTTTTCTACGATTTGCATATTAATGACTTAACGTCTACGCGCCGTTACACCCTCTAAATTGTTTATAACTTTGTGTCATACGTATAAGACGTAATGCCCATGACCTCAATCAAGCAAAAATTGAAATAACATACAAAATATTTATTTTTAGTTCATTTTGGCAAAGGAAAAGGAAACGTGTTGTCTTATTAGGCAGCAATTCCTTGCTCATATGGACGCTAATTAGGTGATTGGCCGAAATATCTCGTGAAAATGAGCAATTAATATTGACTTTGTTGTGTTTGCTCCATATTTGTGTCACGCGATGTTAATTTGTAGACTTTGTGGATTTGGATAGGAGTTTCCTCTACATTCCAGTAGACTCTGTACTTCAGTATTTGTATGGTTTTAAAATGGAACTGAAATGAGCGGAACATTGTTTACAGAGCCGTAGGTACGGAATTTTGAGCGCATGAAAATAGGCAAATAGATCTTGTGGTTTGAATGATACTCCCGTTCTTTAAGGGTAACATGTTTATTTGAAAGAAAAGAATGTGTAGGTTTTATTTATTTCTGACACTTCCATTCATTTCTGCCCAACATAATTGTTCTCAACGTGTAAAATATTGGTTTTTTACTCAGCAAAACCACAAATTGTCAAAAGATGTTGTTTTTCTTGCATTTCCAACTTTTATACATAGTTTCAGTTTTTCAGTTTTCTTTAATTAAGTTAAACAAGCATGCGGCGAATCATTTATTTTCAACGGCAAATGATTTTTCTTGACAGGAAGTCTAAGTCTAAAGACATTGACAGAATTTTTACAGATTGAAAAACAGAGACTGAGAAAGTGTTCTGTCCATTGGAGACAATCTGTTGTGGTAGGCTCTTACCGTTAAAGGGCTTATCCACAGTTGAATCTGTCATCGTAACGTTAACGTTAACAGCTGTCTCATCGATGTAATAAATGCTGTATTATGAAAAAAGCTTTAAGATTTCATGGAATATTTCATAGAAAATTTTTAGGAAACATATAATTTTAAAATAAAAATTTGGTGCTTTTTGTTCAATAAGAGGTCTTATCAACATTTTTTATATTTTGCGGGCTGTGGTAAAGAGTGGAATGTGCATCTGACACACTCAAACTTTCCAAACTGATAAAGATTAAGAACAAAGCAATCTTTATGTCCAGGGACTTTTTCGAACCACTATCTATCTTTTCGAAAAAAACCACTTTGTGATAATACAAATGAATTTCCAGGAATTGAAAGAAGCAATAACGAAAATATAGAGCAACAAATGTATTCATCATCATACAAGGAACCCACAAAGTCCCGGAGAGTCATAAACTGACTTTGACCCAAGTGTTTTGATGTTTAATGAAATTACTGTTTTTTAAAAAATTGATGTTTAATGAAATTACTGTTTCTCTTAGACAAAAGCACATGCAAAATCAATTCAAAGTCCGAATTCCAAACGATCAACTCAAGGAACCAACGCAAAAATAAAATTGAAATAAAACTAAATAACAATCCATATAAATAAAATTTTACGTAGCTATCGCAAAAAAAAAAAAAATAAAATAATTGTTGATTTAAGTAAAATGATTCCTCAGGCAGTGTATGACGCAAACACCAATACATACAAGGTTACGAAAAAAGGGGGCTCGCCTTGCATCGTACATACTCTAAACTTGTACAGCCCTATGTTTGTATAACAGATACAGTATCTACACAAGTTGCTATAAACCACTATCTCCAACAAGTGCGAGTAGCTATAGCTATTGTATCGTTTGGTTTAAGCGATTTTTTGTTCTCCCATTTGTATAAAGTCGAGTCGAGTCTTATCTTGGAAAACTTCGCAGTGGAATTTTTTTTTCTGCTTGTCATTCATTCTCCTTCATAGCTGAACTAGGACATCGAGTTCAGATATGGAGTCACACTATTCCGACCGATGCGATGTGATGCATGGTGTGGTTCAGGAGTGGGGTGGTAAATTCTATCTCAGAGTGTTTATTAATCAAATCAAAGACTTGAAAAAATAGCATTAAACGATCGACAACGATAGAAATATACGTGTTTAATTCATGCGATTGTTGTTTAATCCAGTTTGCCTAGTCTCAATTGCGTTTCGGGACTTGGAATCGACTTAAGGCTTGGATACGCCGCGCAATCGCAATGTGAATAGTAAATTATTCTCCGTGTACAACCCACACAGTTTCAAAATATTTCGTTTACATTTTGAAAAAGTAAACAACAATGCAACGAGGAAGTAAAGTTGCATCATGTTAAAATGCTAATGCACTAATTTATTTAGTTTTAAATAGTTTAAATAACAAGTTCGTTGAAATGATTAACTTTTAATAGCCGCATCCATAAAATTAAAGTTACAGTTTTTTTTTCTTCTTGTATATCGTTGTATCGCCACTCTGATGTGGGTTGTAAAATATTCTGAAATTTGTGTCAATGAACTGAGTACAGTGACTTAGCGGGTCTGTGGGAAATTTTGTTTACAACATTTAAAATTTATAATTTAGATCAGTCGTAGTTTTTATAAGTATTTTTCTAGAATTCATAATTAACGCAGGCATATTTTCTGAGAAGTGTGTTAAAATCAATTAACTAGAGAACGATCTCTAGACTTTGGGATCAATTATCAAATCGTTGTATGGAAACGACGGCATATTTCACCAACTTTAAGTGATCAATTTATCAAATTAATTACTTAATAGATAGTTGAATAGGAATTTACAATACTTTAATCAATTATTCCAAGAAACCGTTGATAGAGTTTGAGCAATAATTTAAGGATAAGTCAATTAAATAAGCATTTTGCGTTTGGTGTAATTTGAGTTTAATGAAACTTTTTATTGAGTTTTCAATAAAGTTCGAATAGAATGTCAGCTTTTCACCTATTTATTAGACATATAAAGCCAAGATCTAAATAATTTTTAAGAATGGGATATTATTGGAGTTGCTGAACTCAAAATAATTTTTAAAAGCTCAACTATTAAAGTTTTCCTTCTCTGAAATTAATAAATACAATAAAGTACGTTTGACATCACTTGATTTAGTTATCAAATGAAATTTATTGAAATGAGGGTTGCCACTGTAAAAATTATTACGGCGCTTGCATCGTGCGAATCTTTTTTGCTTTTAAAACTCAACACCATAGACTCCAAATTCAGTTTTCATAGTGAGCATAATAAAAAAGTACATGGCAATACTGGCTTTTGTTGATGTTAATACTGTAGTTGATTTCCAGCAAATTCAAAATAAATTTGTTCTGAAAAAGGCTTGCTTCAAAAGGACTGCGATTGAATTTCTTCATCATTTCTTGGTGCTGATCGACACAAGCTCTTGTCATTGTTATGTGGAATCAAATGCCAGTATTTTTTTTTTTTATGAAATGGAAATACCCAAGGATGTTTTAACAGTCTTACAGTATGTCCATGACGATCTTGAAAAATCAGTTCAGCTGAACTCACGTAGAAATTCATTGTACGGAAATTTTCACCAATCAATTCTTTGACGAAGATGAATGTATCAAATAACTGTAAACAGAACAAATATCACTCGTGTGCCAAAACGTTCTGAGTACATTAACATTACAAAAAATGTCAAACTTTATGATGAAATTGTCAAATTAGACAAATTCACACTAATGTTGCCTTATCTATCAACCGTATAGGCCATTTTCAACAATCAGGCAATTACTTTGTGTCAAATCAACGTCGTTAGTCTATCTCTCCAAAGCAGTCATTGCGATTTCAAGATCATTTACTCAATTTATTTCTTCTGCTAAATTTTAAGAAACATTAGTATATTTATTTAAGAATAATGCCTTCTAGATTGTAGCATAGATAAATGTCAAAAGTGATTGATTTGATAAATCTGTTACAAGGAATCACATTCGTCTCCAAACGACCAGCTTCATTCACAATAGTTAAAACTTTTTTTTTTAAATCTATTAAACGTTATACGCGTGCATTTGTTTATGGCCGTCTAAAGTAATTTATGTTAATTGTATACAAAAATCAAGATTGAAACATCAAACTGAGGTCACCGTCCGGTATACTATCGCGTGAAACTCCCACTTTTGTTTGCAAAAAATAAAAAAAACAGAAAGAAATAAAACTAAGCAAAATTTTACATAAACAATTCTTGAAGTAGTCACCTGCGTGACTTGGTGGCTGACTAGACTAGACAATTCACCTTGTGTGTTCTAGGAAATCGTGATCGGTAAATAGAGTTGTTATTGTTAAAGTTTTTTTTTATTGTTAAATCTATCGATTCACTAAATTGTTAAAGTTTTTTAATCGAAGGAAACGGTTTTATTTATGGGCTTTTAAAGCATTTAAGGTCTTATTAAAGAATTTAAAAAAATCACATACATTGAAATACGTTACATTTCATGCTGTCATAATGAACGATGTGTCTACTACAATTATTTCCGTCAATTCACTAGAAATATTTAATGCATTGATGCTTAAATTATTTGATACGCCAATTTCACCAAATTTTCCACTCAAACCTTTTAAATAGCAATTTTATTTTTGCAAAAAAAAAGTGCTAATTGAAAAGTGATATTTATCACATTAACGTACTAACTAAGTGCTGTTTACATTTTTGATTTCAATTGAAATTCATCTGTCATGACATGACAATGCCTAACTTTGATTTCATGCTTCTTTTTTTTAATGATTTCTATTTTATTTTTTATCAATACAAAAATAAGTTGTTTGTCTAGCATTTTTTTTTAAATTGAAATCATAATCATAAAATAACTTGAATTTCAGGAATATCATCGAAAAAATAAGTTTTCGGTAAACAAACTCTATCAAACTGTGCTGTGACCCATACGACCCTGAACTTTTCGCAAGTTAAGTCACCGAAAATAATAAAATAAAATACCATATTAAATAAAAAATTATTTAAAGTACATCGGACTTTGTACTTTTCAACTTAAAACAAAATTGTAAAGCTTAAGAAAATAATAATCAATTAAACAAAACATTTAAACACATATCAGAGTGGTTTATTTTTAAAACAACATTTCGGTCTCTTTTATTTGGGTGATTTTTGTTTTGTTTTTTGTTTTATTTCAAATTTTAAACTGGTAATAAAAAGATTTATTAAAAAAATATTAATTGACAAGATTTTAAATCATTCATTGAATGTTTTAAGTTGACTTAATGAAGCAACAAAAATTGGATGCAAATGGCTCGGAGTGACTAATGTGTTTTCAGGCTTCAAATCTAGTTTAATATCCTGTTCATATGTCAAATCTTAAATCAATAAATTATTGGTCGTTTTAAGAAGTTTAATAAAACCAAAGTCCAACGAGTCATCCGCTTCCATTTTTGTTTCATATACCAAAATGGTGGGTTTTCAATTCTGTCATCATTTCAAATGGATATTCTTTTTGGACCATGACATAATTAGTGTTGACACAATGATGATCCAAGTACCAAACACTTTAGTTCTAAGAGGATAAGAAGAACTTTCTGAAACACTGATGACACCACATTAGTTGTATCATAGGTTACATATTTTCTATACTAAAGGGGTTTTCAATAAGCGCGGGTAGATGTTGAAATGGAATAAAACAAGATGTGTGTGATGTATTAACAAAATTTTATTGGAATAACAGATGTATGCCACTATATATAAAATGTGTTTTCCTTCATTGTCCGTTTCGGCTTCTTACGGTGGCACGGTAACTTTTTGAGGATTAATTGTCAGCTGGTGAAACTCGTATGGGTTTTTGTCGTCTGATATACACCGCTTGTTATAAACACACATAACCTTCTGAATTTTTCAAATTTTTTTGTGTCCAAAATACATCAAGGGCTTGTCAAAAAGAGTTTGTTTAATGATGGCGCCGCAGGATTCAAAATATTGGCGGCAGTTCCAGTTAAATAAAAACACATCACAAACCACCTTTGAAAGCAAAAATTGCAAAGACGCGACACATCAATAAATGTTAGCACAGAAACGTATTTTTTATTTAATTTTCAAGTCTGTGTTTTTATTGGTTAATAGAACAGTATTTAAACGAAACTTGTATAGAATATTTAACAAAATTGTTAGTACAGCTTGAATTTACTTAAGGCTTTTTAGACAAATTATAAAAGGTGTGTTTGTTTTTGTACGCGTGATTAAAATTCTGATTATTTTATACAAAAAAAAAAGGGAGGTGGTTTCTGGTGTCTTTTATTTCCAATTTCAACTGTGTGTAGCCTACTTTGAAAATCTAACATAGATGCACTTCATTGCGAAAATTTTTACTCTGGGATGATTTGCTACTTCTCTGCGAGAATCGGTATTCCTGGATAGATGTATTTTACTACTTTACCTATTAAAACATTAAATAGTTTTGGATGTTGGTCCTAACAAAATATATAATGTTCAGTGAATAGTAACCGATATAAATTTATTTAGACATGTTTTGGAATAGACAACATAAATTAAAAATACTTGAAGCGAAGCTAGTATTATGGTGTCGTTTTTTCCATTCATATTGATTCACTTCTGTAGCGAGTTTATTTTATTAAAATAAAGTGTAAAATAATCATTTTAAAACAGTCGTTAACGTGCCATTTGCGAGTGCCTGTTAATTCAAAAGAAGTCTGATTAAATAATGTATGGTCGTATACAAGCTTCAATTTGCAATAACACTTTGATTTTAACGGCGGACACTTCATTAGTGTCTGTTTCCAAGTAAATCGTACAGTTTTTCCTTTTTGGAACCAGGCTAATCAATAAACAAATACGAAATATAAATAAAAAAGAGGTCATACTAACCAGTAACTCGTACAAGGAAATAAATTCACATTTTGTATGAAATGATTCACTTTTTTTTACATTATGAACTCATGTATTTTTGTTCCCAAAAATTTCATAAATAGCCAGAACGAAAGGTTAGTGTTACTCCGAAGCCAAAAAACTTAAATGAATTTATTATTTTTTATATTTATTTTTGAAATAATTATTTTCATTTGTCAAAAAGTGAATGCAACTTTTATGATGTTCGCTTATCTTCAATATTGACATTGTATGTAGATGACCGAAGTTTATTTTTATAAGGGTCAATAAAATTCTTTTTAATTTTGATAAAGCAGTTTACATTACTCAAACACTCAGAAAAAAACCAAAGATAAAGATCTTTCTTATTCAAACTGTTATACGCAGGTTTTAAAAAGATGTAGGTGCAATAAGGTGGAGAGCATGGTTCCATGTTTCCATCAATATTTCTCATCAACTTGGATCCCACTTAGATCTTATTCATTGCTGGGCAAGTGGTCTTTTTTATTTTTACTTCAATAAAGAACTGTGAAACGCTTACGTTTTAATACAGCTCAGTAGATGAAGTAAGCTAGCTGACTTCGCAAAAAACCTAAACCTTTTTCTCCATGTCTTCATCAGCACCAAATTCATGACAGACATGTTGATGCGTATATTTTTTACAAACTAACGTATTGGTAAAAAATAATCTAAAATTCAACACGTAATTAACTATATTTTTTAAGAATACGTTAAAAAAAACCTACTTACATAATGTGGTTATCAATTATCATATGTGAATCACATTTCGTGGTATAAATTTCATTTTCAAAACTTTTAACCATATCTTTTCTGCGAGTTATGTAAAACAAACATAGATAAATACAAACGTATATATAAAAAAAAAAATACACATTATTGTATAAACAAATTCAATTCAATTTAAAAGGCAAACAAATTAATGACACGCTTCGTTGATTTTTGGGATCAACAACAACAACTATTTCGACCCTGAGGCGACACGCGACTTTAATAAAATTGATACAATAAAAGATGTTGTATAGCTTTGTTGAGTTTTGTTATAAGAGGGGAGATACAAAGGAGGGTGAGGAGAAGGGTTAATCTAGAAATTGTTAAGTAGTTCTGAATTTTGGTTATGCTATACTAGATGGAACTTTAGAGCAAGATACATAGTGATTCACGAAATTGATTCTGTGCTCGTCCCTGGACCATATTGTAGCAAACACTTTAAGTTGTAAGGTATTTAAAGTATTTCGCGTATAACTTTAATCTGGTACATTCTCTAGCAATTCAAAATAGCAAGACAAAGGTTTTGACAAACCCCAATGAACCAATATCTTTCTTTCATAGAAGTTATAAAACAACCGGGTTCCAAAAATTAAAGTTAGGGTTTCGTAAATTACAGAACGATTTCATGAAAGAAGGAAAAAAAAGATCGCTGCTTCATTACACAAAAAAAAAGTTTTTTGCTTATGACGTCATCAGAAAACCAAGTATTTCAGCTTGTGTTGCTGCTATAATAACGTTTATGTGTTGTTGGAACAACAGTTGAATACGTCATTAAAAAAAAAATTATAGGAAGGCGTAATCTTCTATGCTTAGATTCATGAAAAGGGTTAACTTGACATTAGTAACAACTAAATTTACTAAATATGCGCAGTGTCTATTCGTATTTTTTAAATGTCTGCTTGTTTTAAGTTTTGTTTGTATATCTACTTATTTATAAATACATTTATGGGTTCTTGAGTAGTTTTATTGTTCAGGAAATGATTTGTTGACTGATACATACATATATGCCACTTATAAAAAAAACTCCCAACAATATACGCCGAACATATTTAACTATTTTGTCTGATAAAATCCAAACTTGTTCCCATACCACAAAGTATACTACGTATAGTATTGAGTTATCGTATTACAATTAAACATTGATTGTGGCTTAACTGATTTTGTTTTAACGGAGTAAGTGCGTCTTCCACTTGTCTATTTGCGGCAAATAAGCCACAAATAACTGTGTTTCCTGCATATCACTCAAAAGTCCGAAATCCAATACGTAAAACTTTTTTAGCTTGTAAATTAATATCTTCAACAACAACTACAATTTCTTTAAAACTTAACAGATGGCACACAAAAATATTGTTAATTAAGAAAAAATGAATTGTATTGTAATTTCCTTTCTCAAGACTGTTGTTATCCAATCAATTGACGTTTTAAAAAGAACTTCAAAACAAAAAAAGATAATCGCTTAATCAATTAATCTTTTGAAGTATTAATCAATTTATACGTACAGTTATACAGTTTATGTGTGTGTTGGTTTTGATAGTTTTAATTATTGTAATAAAGATATTGTTTATACAATACATTGAAGAAGAGTATTACATATTCTTTAAGAAGTTATCATTCAGCGGAGATACTTTTTTGTAAAGTTTGCCATCAATTGCGTCGTTGTCTTAATTAATATTAATTAATGTGTTGTAGAACTCCACTACTAAAATTCATATATAATTCTTCAACACTGTCAAGAATATCAGCTCTCAAATATGTAGCAGCTAAATAATGAACTTAGAAACATGGATAATGTCATTCTTAGCAGACATTTTTTTTGCGCTTCGTTGTTCATTTAAAAACTGTAGCCGGATGTTGAAAGTCACATACCTAAAAAAAAAAGTTGGTACTTAAAAAGTGACGAAAAAACTAGGCTTTGAAAGTATATGTTAAGATCTTCTAAAAACTAATAATCCTCTCTAGTTTTTTATTCAACTTTTTCAAGCAACAGCAAAACATCTAAAAAACAGTTGAACATACTGTTTCGAGTCTCGTTTGAACTGCAGTTTAATATGCTGTCCCGAGTCTCATTGAAATGATAATAAGCGTGTCACTGTCATTCTATTTACACATTTTTACCACACTCGCGTTTAGGTCCGTCATTTCGTAAAAGTGTATGAGCAAAGGAATCAAGAAGTTTCTTTAAAACTACGCCAAGGAACGCTACTTTCTTCTTTTTTGAACCTTAAAGCCCCGACCCATAGAATCCGTTGGTCCGTTGCGGCAACGCATCCGTTGACCTTTGCCGGATCGCCGAATTGGGGGTGACCCAATGAATGCGTTGACGTTCCATTTTTGCCTCTTTTTTTTCTTCGAACATGCTGCAAAAAATTATGCTTTACATAATTACAACTGTAACCAAAACCCTTAGATGAAGAAATATATTTCTCTTCTTCAATGCCAAAACGAAACCACTTCAAATCGATTGCCGGAGAAGAAAAAGTTAAAAGTTCGGCTACTTCTGTCCGTTGCGTTGCCGCATGCGTTGTCTATGGACCACTTCTCGTTAGAACACGTCTATTTAATCGAGCTGTCAGTTGATTTGCCGGACGCACGGACGCAACGGATTCTATGGGTTGGGGCCTTTACTAATTTTTGAGCATCTGTAAACCAAACACAATCCATCAAGTTTTCAGAAAAACAGAAACAAAAATTAACTGCAAACAAGTGTTGTTTATTCAACAAAACAAAATTTTGGCCTTCAAAACATTCTGTTCAAATAAATGACGCAAATTAAAATTTCTCAAATATTGTTTGATTTTTTTTCTTTTTTGTTATTTACGCAATTGTTGCGCTTGACAGCACTGTTCTTTGTTCATTATTTGAATACTTGAAAAATCTATTCCGTAATTGTCAGCTACTACAATATTTGATATAACAATCACCGCTAAGAAATAAGATGGCGTTTCACATTAAAACTCAAAATTATTGCAGTTATTTCTATGGTAACTTCTTAGGCTCAAAATTTGTATTTAAATTTCCATCAAAAATAAATTTATTTCAAGACAACAAAAGGATAATACAAAATAAAAATTCGTTGTTATTTTGTCTGGAATTGTATTTTTTTAAAAGTAAATACAAATTTTATATGGAGGTGTGTCTTAAAGACAAAACAATGCATTAATCTAATTTAATATTTTGGCAGACGTTCAACATTTTTCTTTTCAAAAATACTTACATACATATGTACATACATATGTACGTACATATGTACATACATATGTACGTACATATGTACATACATTTATTAATTACGTAGGGGAACATTATTTCAAAATATGCGTTCTTCTGACTGTGAAGCATTTCAAGCACAAGAACATCGTGGCCTTGAAAAAAAACCACGTGTTAAAAATTGGGTAAGGGTCAGTGTCAAAATAAATGTATATTATTTCTTTGTCGATAAACATAAACAACATGAAAAGCACACGCGTTCGCTAAGATATTTTTAGTGTTTCTCGTGCTTTTATTCATATTTTTATCAGTAAGTGGATTCAGATAAAACTTGGTGGGTGGAAAATCAATTAATTTTTTTTATATCCTAAAACATTGACGCAAATAGAAAAGACAAAAGCCTCGGAAATTTATTAAATGCGTCTAAGTTTTAGTTCAGTGAACTTTTAAAGATTTTAAAAGTTGAAGAGAAACTTGTGCAATAAATAAAGTCTCAATCTAGTACAATTGCAATGGAAAGAACATTTCATTCATTTATAAGGACTGTCATTAAAATAAGGACTAGAATAATAGCAGTAGAATATAACAAATGTTGAAATTAATAAACGTACATTTCACTGGTTCACTGATGACGTAATTTCGCTCCAGCTTCTATAAATCTTTCTTAAAAATCCGTCTTTACTATCCTATCAAAAAAAACATTGTTACGGTTTTAAAACATTATGTGAAATGTGGTTTTGCCAAGTCTAGTTTTATTGAAGGCATCTATAAATGTTTGGTTTCGAAATGTCATTGAAAAAACTGAGCTGTCAAAATCAATAATTCAAAAGAGTTGACAATATTCCCACATGCGGTTTTACAAATATTTGCAACTTAATCGCATGGAAGCAGAGTACAACCTTCGCTAACACAAAACATTTGCTTTGGCTTCACGAATAAAAAACAATGAATCAAACTGTCAAATAATTGTCATGATAGCTGTCACGACAATGTCAAAGTGATCATGAAAAATTACTCTGAAAAACTGCGCCCACAGCAGGAGTAGATGCATATAATGTTGTATTTCTTTCTCATTAAAATGTCTTAAAACAAGAAGATAATTTAATTTTTTTTTTTTTTTTTATTTTCAGATTTCCTATCATGTCGCCAAATCCTGAATATAATGACAATGCTCGGCTTCATGCTGAACTATGCCCTGCGAGTCAATCTCACTATCGCCATTGTGGCGATGGTGAAACCCAACTCCACGGGTGTAGAAACCCATATTGCCAGCAGTTCAAATAATCAAACAACACCTGCCGCATTTGAGGAAGAAAAGTTCGCCTGGGATTCGTACCAGCAGAACTTTGTACTTGGCAGTTTCTTCTGGGGCTACATTCTGACAGAATTACCCGGTGGCCGATTGGCTGAACTAATTGGTGGTCGAAGGGTATTCGGACACTCTATGCTCTGGGCGTCTCTGTTGACCTTATTCACACCAATTGCAGCTCACATCGATTATGTGGCTTTGATTGTTGTGAGAGTTGTTCTGGGCTTTATGTTGGGTAAGTTTTTTTTTGTTTTTTTTTTTTTTTTTTTGCATTGAAGGTTTATGTAGTAGATTGTAATGTGAACTGATCTCGTTTTTTAAAGGTGCGTCATGGCCAGCAATTCACCCAGTTGCTGCAGTTTGGATTCCCCCACTAGATCGTTCTAAATTCATGTCCAACATGATGGGTGAGTTTTTAACTAAGAGAGACTTTTTGGCATCTCAAACGTGCAATTTTATTTCTATAACAATTCTTTTTAAATAGCTTCATCCCTTGGTGCCGCGATTACTATGCCAATTTGTGGATTCTTTATTTCATCATTTGGCTGGGCTAGTGTTTTCTATCTCACCGGTAAGTAAAATTTACAAGACTACACGAATTCAATTTGTTCATTTTAAAATTCACTTCACTTAAAATGTGTTGTAAACAATAATTTACCAACGAAGCGTGATCAATCACATATTTGATTTCACAGAAGAGTGCACTTATGGTGCTCGTGCTTTTGGTCTTGGGTGTCTCAGTATAACTACTTATGAGTCATGTTTTGTGCTAGGCGGTTTATAAGGCCATTTTGTCTGTGTTGGAATTGCTTTTTTATTACATTATACTGTTTATGTGAATATTTGTAGTTTATTTTTATGAATGAAAATATTGCAATTATTAATTTAAATATTTTCTTTCAAATGTGATTACGAATATGTGTCAACTATTAATAGACGTTTATAACGTCAATGCAGACACAACCATCACTTGGACTTTTAGAATAAAGTTCAAAGATTGAATCAAATGGAAATAATAATCTTGAAGGTTTTGAGATGAATTTATGTGATCGACTATCAAAACTTGTTGAAGCTTAGATTGTAGATTTCTGTTTGACACACAGACAAGAACGCAGTTTGAATAGAAATGAAACATCCAATACAAAACATTGATTTCGATGTGGAATAAGATGAAACATTCCACATATATTTCTCCTTCTAATCTAGATAAATAAATTGACAAAATATAGATGTCAAAAATCTTTTTCACGTCATATGTTTGATTTTGTAATTAGAAACTGTCAGTTAAGAGTCATATGAGTTTTAGAACCATCTGACATTTGCGAAAATATTTTCATATATTGTTTCAAAATAAAAGCTGTGGAACGTAAAGTTTGTGAATCAAACGTTGACGTTTTTTTTGTTTGAAAATCTGTTACTCGAACTGTGTACTTACTTCACTTAAAGACAGAAACTTTATTACAAATCTTAGGGGAAAAGTTATTGAGATTGAAACTCATGCATCTTAATCAGCCTTTCATTGTTTTCTATTACGTTTTAGTAAATACCAACTATAAAACCGTAGGTAATCAAATATTTAGTTTTTTATTTGAAATCATAAACATAAATGTATCTAATCTTTCTCGATAGTGTTTGTTCAGAACACACGTATCTATAGGTGGCTGCCCGTAGTGAAAACAAAGGAAACGTCAACATACGAATCCAATCACGAGTTAAATTTAATTGCAATCAGAGGTGTCTTTAGATATGGAAATTCCATAAATATATTTCCTTGACAATCAGACATTTAAAAAAAAGTTTTGTCATTATCAATAAATGATAAGATCAAATATTTTTTCTAAACGTCAATTAGTGCCGATAACGCCAACGTTTCCATCAGGCGTTACTTATCGACAAGGAAATTCATACTCTGAGCAATTTGAAAAAATCGTGTGTAATAATATAGAAACAGAATTCTTCAATTTGTTAATAGTTTAATCAACGTTATTGTTAAAACCAAGTTAAAACTTTAAGGAACTGTGTCTATTCCAGTTCTATTTTTTGACAGCTGAGATTAAAAAATGATGCGTAGCTAGCCCAATGGTGGCGGATTAATTTAAAATCGAGTAGAAACTTGCCAACAAAATCATACTTAGAAGAAACGTAATAGAATACTTTAAGCATACCTATGTTTCCGCTTTTTTAATTTCATTTTGACTAGAATAGTACAAGAACTAATTTCTCATATAAATTGTCAGTTTAC
Source organism: Platycheirus albimanus (assembly GCA_916050605.2). NCBI lineage: Eukaryota > Metazoa > Arthropoda > Insecta > Diptera > Syrphidae > Platycheirus > Platycheirus albimanus. The sequence continues at coordinate 22,652,121 of OU696698.1, read as the reverse complement.
GATTTCGTTGTAAAACTAGAAATTTTGAAATATTTTTATTTAAAAAAAATGAATTGATCCAGGCATTGTTTTCATGTAGCTTCACATTACAGAGTTTAAAGCTTGTCATAAAAAATAATCTAGAACCTTATGGATAATTAGTAAACTCAATGGGAGAAATAAAAAATGAAAAAAATGTTTACCAATAGCATACTTCCTAAGCCAAGTACTCACCTCCTGTCAAATGAAGTATTAAAACTTTCCACAGTCCTCTTCACGACATATTCTTTTGTTTCATAGTGTCAGACCACTGTTAGCGAGGAAAGCATAGAAAACTATTCATATTTTGAAATCTTGGAGGTCGAATTTTAAGTAAAGTGAGTTTTACAGCAACACTTTTGTATAGTATAACAGTTTAATATTGATTTCAACTACAAACTAGGCCTAATTTAGCTTTATAAAATTAATATTTTTTTTTAATTATTATTTAAGGTGCTGTTGGATTGATCTGGTCAATTTGTTGGTTCCTCTTCGTCTTTGACACACCCGCAACTCATCCAAGAATCTCACCAGAAGAACGCCGCGAAATTGAAGAAGCCATCGGTTCATCTACATCCAAAAAACGTCCAAGCCATGTTCCATGGGGTCAACTCTTGTCATCATCTGCTGTATGGGCAATTATCATAACTCATGGACTGTCTGTGTTTGGATTCTTTACTGTCATCAACCAACTGCCAACTTACATGCATGACATATTGCAATTTAACATTAAAGAGGTTTGTTCCATTATATTCAAAAACTAAAAAATAAAAACGGAAAAACAATACAATTAAAAATGAAGTAACTAATTTGACAATAGATTAAAAGTAATTTGTTATTGTTTATCTAACGCCCCCGTAACACATATGTATCTATTAACAAGCCAATTCATTCATTTCAATTAAATGATTTATAAGAATTAAATTGATTGTCCTTCGCTGTAAGGTTGGTCACAATAACCAATTTAATAATTGATTGCGAGCACATTTGAATCAATGGGATTTAATTCTTTGTGATTAATTAGTTTTGCAATTGACTTTTATCTTTTCAATTGGACACGCGAACTAGTTTTTATTGCAAGCAGGTGTAAGCTCTACATAATGGCCAATATAATTGTTAGTATTCTAATGGCTTGTTACACTTTTAAAGCTGTCAGGAAAAGTTGAAATTTACATTTTCTGGAATCTTAAACATAAATCGTAGTGACTTCTATGGGCAAATTTGAATTTAAGACTTGTACTCACGTCTTGTGAAAAAAAAGAACGCGTTCCACAATCTTTCCCTCGTGGTTTACTTTTTTATTTTTAAAATGTGTCCAACAGGAAACAAATATGTAGTAGAACATCCAAAACTTGTCAAGCTATGATTTTTTAATTGCAAGCACTATCCTACTTTTAACTTAAACCGTGATTTCTTTCTAAATTTGTATTTTTCTTTTTTTAGAATGGATTTTTCTCATCACTTCCGTACCTGGGCAAATACATTATGGCTGTAAGTTCATCATACTTAGCTGATTATCTGAGACAAAAAGGAACTTTGTCAACAACTGCTACAAGAAAGGTGTTTACTTCGTTCGGTAAGTTCAATAATTAATATTGTAGTTTTCACGTCACTTTCTGATAGTAGTCTGTTCGACGGAAAACGAAATTCAGTTTTCCCTTTAAAGTGTTTAAGATCCATTTGAGTCTGATATCTTCTGTCAATGTGTCCTTAAAAGATTGAGAAACTTACTAATTTTATGGAACTCAATAAATGTATACGTTCCACAATTTATTTCAAGCATTTTTTTTTAATTTTGCATTGTTTTGTTTCAAAATGTATGGTGTGGAATATAAACTTCAAAATCCCTAATCCACAATTCTTCCAAAATAATATTTTCAATTATTCATCCTAGTATTCACTTCCAGAGAAATAAAAATAGTTATAGATTTATACGTTCCACAGTAATTTGCATGCCATATTAGAAAATCCTACAAAGCTTTGACAGCTGTCACATTATATTTCTGTATTTGAAAAATAAAAGTTCATGAAGTTAAATGTTATTCATAATCCAGCCGGAATATGAAGATTTCATATTTTATCGAAAATTGACTAGGAGCAATATATACATTTTTAATGTTGTGCAGCGAAGACATTTGAAATGAAAATTTACTTTTCACTTTATCTATAATGTTCTTGAATAATTAAGATGTGAATTCAACGCCTCTTTAGTTTTAAACTATCAACTCTCTAGACTCAAAACTAAATAATTCTTGAATATTTACCTTTACAGCTCTTTTTATTCCTGGACTATTGATGGTAACTCAAGTGTTCCTTGGAGATAAGGCTTCATGGTCAGTTGCTATCTTTACATTGGCCCTGTTCTTCCATGGTGCCGTGACAGCTGGTTACTTAGGAAATGGTCTTGATATCGCTCCCAACTTCAGTGGAACGATCTTTGGATTGGCTAATACACTCTCATCCTTCGGTGGTTTCCTTTCCACATGGATGGTTGGAGCACTCACTTATCATGATGTAAGTTCTCATCACAAGAATTTTGAATTAAGTTTTCTCAACTAAAATATTTAAAATTTTTTTTTTCTTCAGAAAACCTACCATCAATGGCAGATTGTCTTCTGGGTACTCGCAGCTACATACATGTCTGGAGCTATAGTCTATGTGATAATGGGAACTGGAGAGCTCCAGTCCTGGAACAACCCACCAGAACGCAATGACACAGCTGAAATGGACCACGAAGAAGGTCTTCCCTTAAAGTCAAAAGTAGCAAATGGAAATTAAAGGAATTGTTAATGTTTTTATTTTTTAATTTAAAATTATTTATTTTTTCCTTATTTTTTTGTGTATCAATGTTTTTTTTTTTTTTTTTGAAAGAAAATGAGAGGAGACAAAAAATAAATCACACCGACAAAACGATTGCAAACATTTTCGTCATACTCATTAAAAATTTCCTACTCATTCATTCATTCGAATGACTTCGTACACTCTTCTCAAGAGTCAAATACTAAGAATAAGTTGAAATTATATATATCAACTTGAATAAGGGAACCAATTTTTAAACAAAATTTGACTTTACTTATTTTTAGAATGTAAAATTTTATTAAATTAATTTTTTTAAGAAGACGATAAAGACAAAAAAACAAAGTTAAGATGACGGCGGACGAGATAATTGTAACACTGATAGTATTCAATGTTAACTATAGAACTAATTTTAAAGAATATTTTAGATCTTAGTTTTAAGTTTAATGTTAAATTAATAGCAAAAGATATAGTACATACATATACTTAAAATATTTTTGTAAAGACTTTCCAAAAAACAGTTTTCAATCTCTACGGAAAAACTAATTGTTAAAAAAATGTATTTTCTCAAAGAAAAAAAAAAAAGAAAAACGAGAACTCTGTTAAATGTTTAGACGTTACATTAAAAAACAAAAGTGTACGTTTTATTTGTATACAATTAAAATGTTATAAGTTTATAAATTAAATAAAACCTGTATAAAATTAACTACAAAATCTCTTAACTTAATTGTTGGCAACACTCTAATGTCTGGCAAAGAAAAGAAAGAAAGTACTATTTTTGGGAGAGTTATGAAATAAATTTTAAAATCCGAAAGACAAAATATTTTCACGAAAATTCTCATCCCATTATCCACAAAGAAAGCGTTTCATTTCATTGATCGGGGAAACAGCGATGCAATTTTCTCCGGATGACACTTCAATCAAGTGTTCAGATAAGTTTGCTCATATCGATTGACAGCTTGGAGTGTCCCATCTTCTTCTTTAAATTGATTGTAGTAGATTAAGGTTATTTGGTATACAAAGCCTTTACTTTATTCGCAACCAATCCACTCCAGGACGCCATTAAAAAATCAAATCATCGAAAACGGACTCCTTTTAAAAATTCAGGACTCTTATTAAGAATTGAAATAATTTTTTTGAATGCCAATTTTTTATAAATACTTTTCTTATGCATTATTTGTTTGCGTTTTGCATTCTTCTTGAACTGAGCTTATTCAAATCTTTTTCTAAACCTTCTCCTGTTAGACAGAATGCAAATCACTCATATCAACAAACATATACTAACTTACTCGTATCCACGCGCCTACTCACTCGCTTTAACTTGACAATATACAATGCTTAGAAGACCAGAGTGAGAGGCTACGTAGCATAGCATGGGAGAAAATGAGAGTTAGAATATAAAAAAATACAGTTACAGCTTACAGCTTACAGCTTACAGTGTCGTGATTTTTTTTTTCATTAGTTCTCTCTCAGGCTTGTTGTGGATAGTTGTGATATATTAATTTATTTAATTTTGCTTAAAAGTGTCATGGCGCCTTTTCTTTGGGTCGAGTTTCAAATCACCCCGATGTTAAAGAAGTTTCATATCAAAAAGATGGGAGTAAAATTTAAAAAAAATTTCTATCAGTTTTCAGTAGATTCTCTGCATAATTAGTTGTCAAATATTGACTTGATTTTTGTGTTGGATTGTGATTTCGATTTTATGCAGTGATTAAAGTGCTTTAGTTTTAGAAAGAACTAAGGTAAGTAAACAAAGTATATACATATGTAAATAATACAATAATAGGTTAACCTAACTATAAATAAATGTATCTAAGCTATCAAAAAATTTTGTGATAGCTGCGATATCACAAAATTTGCCGATTTGTTTTAAACTCTGGACCATGATATAATTAAACCAGGTAGCGCCGTTCTGTTTCCATTTTTGATTCGTTTACGGCACTTTTACGTCACGGACGCCTACGCCTTTGCATTTTTGTTTTTGTTTTGTTCTGCACTCTACGTCCGCGAGCTCGTGAAAAACAGAACAGCGCTACCTAGTTTAGTTGTATCATGACTCCCGGACCCTTATTCGAATATCCATTCATTAATTAGGAAAAAAATCCCTGAAACGGGTTTTATAGAGACTAAATTAAAATCCCAAGCTTTCACAAGCAATAAATGTTCTTGAAACTTATCTGGTGTGGGAAAAACGTAAGATAGAAAACTGTTATAATACACTAATAGAAAGAAACTTCTAGCCAGAGTCAGAGCCGCAACCTCAAGACCTGCCACAGAAAGGCTTGTTGTTGAATATGAAACTATTCTCTCATATTTTTTCGATGGTAGGGTTTCCAAATCATCAAAAATACAAAATACTGGGAGGAATGTTAAGAAAAGTAATAAACCTGTATATACATATATTGTTTATAATTTCTGTAGTATTTTTTGGAATACAAGACTAAACTCCCCTAGTAGTCCCCATAGCTAATATAAGCAGAAATAAAGTACTATTGGGTTTGCTCACTAGATGACGCACAGTTTTTTTCATTTCATTTATTTTTGAATATACATTTAAGAGAGATTCGTGAAAAGAACAGAAACAAATAAATTTAGTTGAATATTTAAAGGAACAATGTGAAAATCGACTGATTACTGATTTTAAAGTGACACTCACATAATTGATCATTAAGAATTTGGATGTGCTTGGCAGATATGTTTTGCTACTCCTACTGAATCGTCATAGTCTCGAAATCACTTCCGATTTACCATAATTTTTAGGTTTCAAAAAAAAAAACCTCTGAAACACCCATTTGCAAACGTTAGTATGCCAAACAGAACTTTCAGACCAATTGACTAGTACTGAGCTTTGTTTCTTCTATTTATGATAAGGATTTTCGTTATAGTTAAAGGAATTTTTTGAGAATAATTCTGTTCAGTGATGAACGTTCCAATCAGATTTGTAAACTTTTTGGTTCAGTGTAAAAAGCCTAGACTGGCTGTTTTTAGCATGCTCATGTTGTACATGATGGTTAGGGGCCAATTATAGCGATACGGAAAACCAAACCGATACAATTTTCAGATGGAAAATTTGGTATGTTCTGATTCGATTCTTAAGGCAAATGCTACACTGATCGATGGGATGGCAGTCAATTCAGAGACTGTTTTTTGTTCATAATAATTTTAATTGAACAAATACTTTTTGTTAAAAATGTACTTATTTGTTTTTGTGTTATACGTATAAAAGAAAAATAATAAATTTCATTTTCAACAAAAAGTACAAGTTCAATTCAAATTTTCATTTGCAAAATAAATTCTCTGAGTTGGTTTCCATCGATCAGTGCAGCATTTGTGTTTTAAATCGAACCATAACATACTAAATTTTCCATTTGGAATTTTTTTCGGTTTTGCTTTCCGCATCGCTATAACTGGCCCCTTAGAGCGATACGGAAAACCAAACCGAAAAAATTTTCAGATGAAAAATTTGGTATATTATAATCAGATTTAAAACACAAATGCTGCACTGATCGATGGCAACCAACTCAGAGAATTTATTTTGCAAACAAAAATTTGAACTTGTGAACTTGTACTTTTTGTTAAAAATGTATTAATTCATTTTTCTGTTATACGTATAAAAGAAAAAGAAAAAAAATAGATTTTTAAAAAAAGGTAATTCTTCAATTAAAATTATTATGAACAAAAAACATTATCTGCATTGATTGCCATCGATCAGTGTAGTATTTGTCTTAAAAATCGAATCAGAACATATAAAATTTTCCATTTGAAAATTTTTTCGGTTTGGTTTTCCGTATCGCTATAACTGGCCCCTTAGAGACATATTGGAGCGAGTATTAGGTATGGATCTTTATGATATTATTTCTTTAATGCCGGACAAATATAAATGCAAATTGGGCATTTTCCAACATCGAATGTACACATTGTTGGAATATTTGATTTGTGGCATTATTTCTGGCCAATATAAAAAAAATTAGATATTCCTACTTTTTATTTGCTTATCGTATTTTGTTTAAATTTATATATATGAACAAACAAAAATATTATCAAAACTTGGGATAAGCAGAACCAATCAAATTTTGGCCTTGCTGTCTCCAAATGAAAGTCTGGATGCCAATTGACTTTCCACCCAAAGAAATTGGACAGACTTGATCAGCTCTTAATGCAAAGCACACAGTATACAGTGCCATATCTAGTTCAGGACTTGTCCCCACTAACAAGGAGTTCACTGGTTTGTTCAGACCATTATGTGTAAATCGAGCTATAACCAGCTTTCCTTTCTGCAAAAATAAAGAGACATATTACAGGCACTGTTGCGATATTATTTTGCCATTAAAAAAATACTAACAGTTCCCAAATCAACATTATTGATGTAACCCTTGTAATCGAGACGACCCGATTGTTCCTCCTGATTGAAATAGATCCAATTGTGAAGACCCATCAGTTTTCCGTTTTTGACTTCGTGTAAGAATACATGTTCAAACCCAGAGCTCCCGAGTTTACCTTGACCCCGGGAATATAGTGTAAACCAGAGTGATTTCAGAAGATCTCGTTGAGTTTGTGGATTGGGTGATACCATTCCTAAGAAAAAATAATAAAACTTCTTTGAATTTCTATTTTCTATAGACAAATGAGACCATCTTTACCCTTGCTTTGCAGGAACATCATGGCTTGACGCATGACATTTGTAGCCATGACAGCATCGATAAATTCGTCTTGTTGCTTAAGCTTAGTGGCAGTTACACATTCTGCTATCGAAGTATCAGCTTCATAGTGACCAAATAGAGGTCGCAATTTTGCAATTATTGGCGACTGTAGAACTTGCTCACTCACTTGCAAGAGGCTATTAAAATGACAAGTTAAAAAGTCTTTAATTTCAAAAATAAAGTATCGTAATTAAGTTGCCTACGGTAAAGGAGCTACGTCGTTTGTATCGACTGAACGAGTTTTCCCCTGAATGTTAACAGATATCCTATTCAGTTGGGAATTGGTCTCTTTGTTGTACAAATCCTCGGTAAGTTGTTGAATTTCATCGTCTGTTGCCAGAGATGGATCTGGCATGAGGACGATATCTGGGCTGGGCGAACCTTGGGGCAAACAAGCTGTTTGCTTGTTGTTCAATGATCTAGCAAAACTAAGTGCTAGTCCTGCTGGAAGTTGATTTCTTGGGTAGTAAGGAGTCTGATAAGAATAATCTGGATCGAACTCTTCCTTATTTGGTTCATTATACACAATATCTGATCCTTGGGTATCCCAAGGTCTGTAGAGATCAGGTTTATATATGTCTCCATCATATTCTTGACAATCTGTTGATAAAAATTATGTAATTATTGTCTTTATTAAATTAATCGATATCAAGCATAAAGACTCACTTGTGTTTTGGCAGAGACATAGCAACACCACAACCAAATAAGTGGCAACGTATAATGTGGACCTCATCTTATTTATTTTTCAAAATGTTTACACAACTGCTGACGGTTTATTTAAAAAAAATATGTTTCCAGCAGCTTTAAGGTCCGTTACTAACGAAATTCAAAGCTTAACTAAAAACACTTCTAGTGCGGAAGATTGTCTATCAAAGATATAGGTACCTACCTAAGTAGAATATTGTATGGAAGCACGCCTGTGGAATTGGTTTTTTAAATATCTATATTTAAGAAGATAGATACGTATCTGGAAAAAAGTGGTTTTCAGAAATAATTTAATTACTATAATCATTTTGGGGCTATACCTTTATTTTGCATAGGAATTTACTGGCATATGGTTAGCTTAACTGGTGCCAATGTTTGTATTGTTTTGTATATAAGGTTTAAATGTTAGCTCAAGTGTCAATTGAGGCGGCTAGATTTTGGCGGCCATGTTGTTTTGGTGACATCTGTCAAATCTGTTGTTTATTATTGAGTTACTGATGCCAAATCACCATAGAATTGAGCATTACGTCTAAATCATAAAACTTTATTATTAAAACGAGTGTTCGAGAACATGGCCTCGGTCCTTGTTTTGTTCGTTGAGCTCTGAAGTCACCCTGGGGCTACCACATACCGTTTTTTGAAAAACCTCAATTCGCCCTAATGAAAAAGTTCTATGTTTCTTGAAACCTGGGGTCACCCTAAAGTCGATGATCTATCAAGCAGTTGAAATGACGTTTGATGTCTGTATTTGACTTTTCATTTATTTTTTTTCGAAAGACATGCAAATGAATCCATTTCTTTTAATATGAGTATCTATATCAATTATCAAATAATTATAAATGGAGCACTTGAATAAATACGTTCTTAAATAAACCTTATCTGCATGTACATATACCTACTTATTTTTAACGCGTATCCTAACTTACGCATCAAGATTAATCATTCTTTAGGAGATTGATATAACAGATATATCTTCAATTAAGCGTTTAGCATTTACTTCAGAAATGTGATAAGACTAAAAAAAAACCTAATGGAAAAAGAGTTACAAGGTTAGATAATGACAATTTGTTATAACTTCAACTAAATGGATACTAAAATATTGAGGGGAAGGCACAACACATTCTTTAAATAATTAAAAAATTGATTTCAAATATGACAGCACAGCCAAACATTTTTGTTAAGATAATAGTGATACCTCTTTAAACTTCTGTTATATAATTTTTGTTTGGTCCTACAGAATCGTCCTGAGGTACTTCAAATAATTCTTAAAATGTTCATTTGACGTATACGTTACTGAATGAGAGTTCGTGCTCTGATCGTTCTGAATATAAAAGGACATTGATTCCAGAATTCAAATATTTGTATCTTACCATCTTTAGAAGTAATATTTTGTTATTACCAATATTTGAGGATTTCTGAATTTCGTATAAGTACTTGATTGCTTGAAAAACTAGCAGAAATAAAATTTAATTAATAAATCACAAAATTTACACAAGAAAGAACCACCAAACAAGAAACATAGATCTGGCAATGCTGACGACAAGCTTTAAGCAATGGCGGTGGCGTTCAGTAAACAGAAGATGCATGTGCAAACCGTTACAATGGTTTACTATACATAAAATGTTTAAGATTTGTGTTACAAGACAGTTCGTTTACAGCGCGGCGTTGCATAAACTTTGACTATTCCGTTTAAGTTAATGGTTGCTTAATGATGAGACTACGACTTGCACGATAACCCCTGTATTTTTTTTTTCATCATAAGCAATTGAGCTTGCGTTTACATCGTTAACGAAGAGATAGACGTGATACAAGCTTTAAAAATTCTTTCCGAAACCGTCTCGAATAAAAGTATCGTTTTCTTATTGATTACGACAAGTTTTGTTTCCGAGTCGTTTTCCGTAATACAAAAGATCGCATGATTTACCGCATGGGTTGTTTCCAGTTATAGTAGCACATGTGGAAACTAACCAATTTCAATCCTTCTATCAAAAATAAACTTTATTTTGCCTTTAAGTTACAAAAAGTATAGTTATTAAATTATAGGATAAGCAGACCCAATCAAATTGTGGCCTTGATATCTCGAGGAGTATGTCTGGATTCCGAATCTCTTTCCTCCCATCGAAACTGGACATATTTTATCTGGTCTCAACTCAAAACAAACGGTATAAAGTGCCAATTCAAGTTCAGGACTCGTTCCGATAAACAGGGAATTCACTGGTTTGCTCCGACCATTATGTGAAAAGCGGGCCTTGACAACAGTTCCTTTCTATGACAATGGAATACAAAAAGTAATATTGACATGTTGAAAACAAAATGGTGTTAATTACTAACGTTCCCTAAGTCAATCTTGTTTAGATAACCTTTGTAGTCTAGACGGCCAGCTCTTTCCTCCTGATTAAAATAGACCCAATTGTGAAGACCCATAATTTTTCCGTTCTTGACTTCGTTTAAGAAAACATGTTCAAATCCAGAGCTCCCGAGTTTACCCTGTGCTCGTGAATATTGGGCAAACCAAATTGTCTTCAGAAGGTCCCGCTGGGTTTTTGGATCAGACGATACAATTCCTAATACAAAATCAAAATTTTTATTGAAAATTATAAGATTAAGATGATTCTCACCCTTTCTCTGGAGGAAGAACATGGCTTGACGCATAACATTGGAAGCCAAGACAGCATTAATAAAATCATCTTCTTCCTTTTGTTCCATGGAAGTTACACATTCATCCTTCGAGGTATCCATCTCATAGTTGTCAAAGAGTTTTCGCATCTTGACTATGGTTGGTGTCTGAAGAGCTATCTGATTGACTTGCAAAAGCCTATTTAAATTAAAATGACTCATTAAAAGATACTTTAAAAAAAATGGCCTTAATTTTACGGATAAGGAGCTTCGTCGGTATTATCAACTGAACGTGTTTTCCCTTGAATGTGTACAGCTATTTTATTTAACTGAGAGTTTGTCTCTTTGATGTATAAGGATTCAGTTAGCTGTAGAATTTCATCGTCTGTGGCCGGAATCCTGCTTGTATTTGACGAGCTTGGTGATCTGGGCAGAACTTGAGGCAAACAAATTTGTTGGGTCTGATTAGATCGATGGGCAGTGGTGAAGGCGGGTGAAAGCCCATAGCTTAGATCGAGTCCAGATGGATATTGATTTGGTTTTGGGTAGTTAGGAATCGGACGAGGTCCTTGGTTGGTGGTTCCGAAAGGATTATTCTGATTGTATTTTGTATATTTCTGTGGTTGTCTACCGGGTGAGTTAACTGCAGTGGGATCATTATATTTAATTAGATTAGATCGATTGGCAGTGGTGAAGGCTGGTGAAAGCCCATAGCTAAGACTGTGTCCAGATGGATATTGATTTGGTTTTGGGTAGTTAGGAATCGGACGAGGTCCTTGGTTGGTGGTTCCGATAGGATTATTCTGATTGTATTTTGTATATTTCTGTGGTTGTCTACCGGGTGAGTTAACTGCAGTGGGATCATTATATTTAGTTAGATTAGATCGATTGGCAGTGGTGAAGGCTGGTGAAAGCCCATAGCTAAGACTGAGTCCAGAAGGATATTGATTTGGTTTTGGGTAGTTAGGAATCGGACGAGGTCCTTGGTTGGTTGTTCCGATAGGATTATTCTGATTGTAATTTGTATATTTCTGTGGTTGTCTACCGGGTGAGTTAACTGCAGTGGGATCATTATATTTAGTTAGATTAGATCGATTGGCAGTGGTGAAGGATGGTGAAAGCCCATAGCTAAGACTGTGTCCAGATGGATATTGATTTGGTTTTGGGTAGTTAGGAATCTGACGGGGTTCTTGGTTGGTGGTTCCAATAGTATGACCCTGATTGTATTTTGTATATTTCTGTGGTTGTCTACCGGGTGAGTTAACTGCAGTGGGATTATTATATTTAATTAGATTAGATCGATTGGCAGTGGTGAAGGCGGGTGGAAGCCCATAGCTTAGACTGAGTCCAGATGGATATTGATTTGGTTTTGGGTAGTTAGGAATCGGACGGGGTCCTTGGTTGGTGGTTCCGATAGTATAATTCTGATTGAATTTTGTATATTTCTGTGGTTGTCTACCGGTTGAGTTAACTGCAGTGGGAACATTATATTTAAGTGGCGTTGTTCTAGCTATTATATTAGTAGCCCTGGGTGACGACGAGTTGCTTTTGCCATAAAAGCGTCTTAAGTTGCGAGGTGTTGGCTCATCTAAGTAGTATCCTTGGCAATCTGTGGCAAAGTTATGCAGTTATTAATTGAATGTAATTGAAAAAAAAAAATTCAACACTTACTTGCATTTTGACTAAAAGATAGCAAAGAAACCAATAAAATGGCTAAGTATAAGGTAAACTTCATATTCAAATAAAAAGTGTGTACACAAGTGCAGAAAGTAAGCTGAACAAAAATGCTTTCGAATTCTTGTGGTTCATTCCAATCGAAGATCAAGGCTTAACTAAATATGAAGCAGTCTTGCTATAGGAATGACAATCCGATATTCGTTTTTTCTTAAACACGTAGGTTCGTTTATAAATCTGGAAAAAACTGGCTATCAAAAATAAGAACAAGCTGCAAATTTGTATAAATATTTAGTTTGGTTCATATTCGTTTTGTAGGTGGGTCGCACTTGGCACATTAATATAAGTAGGAGCATTTTTATATACGTAAAATCTTATTTAAACAAAATTTAAAATTTGATAACTGAAAAAAAATTCCGTGAAAACACAGATATGGAACTTGACAGGCCCAAGGAAAACTTACATGTATACATTTATGCAGATACGTACATACATATAAAATGTTCATAATCTTAGCCAGTTATAGTCTTCTAAAAAGAAACCTGTCCCAAAGATGAATCCAATATTAAAAGTTGGAGCAGTTGGACCAAATTGAGTATCCAAACAAATACCCGCAAACAAAACATCAACATAATGTCAGATAACCAAGCTACACTCAAAGCATTAATCTCATACGCTGTCAGCAGCTTAAAAACCTTAGTAAGAGCAACAAGGTTACCTATTCTTATCATTTGATATCAGGAAAACGACGAAGATTATATGGCTAAGTTGGGGTCTGTAACACCTTAATTTATTGCTGTATAGTAGGAAATGTGATCAAAATCCACATCAAAAGCAAGGATAAGACCAAAATGGACAAAATTGGTTAGAACTCTGTTAGTTGAGCCAAACTGGTACTTGGGAACAGTCTTAATAGGCACAATTAAAACAATTCAAGAGTTATGAGGGCAATCCTTACTCAAGAAAAAACCTCACCTTACTGGCCAGCAGTGTCAAATGTAGAACAGGCGATAAATAGGAAGAAATGCCAGACAATATGCCCAAAGTAATTGGGAACCAATTTTGACTTTGGAGAAAACGAAGTTTATTGTCCAGTTCTGAATAAAGGAGCTCAAGGTCACAGTGAAGCCAATCACTACCATTGTTCGTTCATTCAGCCCATGAGTGTCAATCTTATTTCCACCATCGGTCTCACCATCAGCAGAAGGGTTCACATTCACATCAATACCCTTGAGCCGTGAGTAATGGTATACAGACATTTTTTTGTCGCGTGTTGTGTACAAGGATTAAAATGAAAATTGAAATATTGTCTGTTAAAATTAATTCGGAAACAACAACAGGTACGACTAGGTTAGTTTAACCAGATTAATTTAAAAAACATATTCATAAAACTTTCATAAAAAAACATGAGTTAATTTGGTAAATACTTCCATTCAAAATATTTTTTCTAACCGGTATGATATATCAGAAACAATGACAAAAAAACATTATTTTATAAACCGCAATTATTTAAAAATAAATTCCAAATTTGTTTTATCATTGTGAATTGCACTTTTTTTTGTGTTTCATTCCCAATAGATTGTGTGAAGTGTGAGCCATCTTGTAGTTTGTGTATTTGCTTTAGCAACAATTTTATCATATCTCTCAACCTCTTTTATGTTTCGGAACATTTTTATTTAGCAAATACATCTACCCTTTATGTTCAACGTTCAACTGTTTTAAAAATTCAAAATACTGGTAACAAATTAAGGAACAGAAATCGGCGAAAGGCAAAAATGTTGACTCGGACAAATTTAATTTGAAATATAATTTTTTCGAACATTATCATAAAAAATTATTCAGTAAAGTGCCCTTAAATATATTCCAGGAAGAAATTTAACCTTGGCGAGACTTAACTAAATTAAATTAAAAAGAAATGAAAAAATACCCTGGTATGAAAATCGTAAATCAAAGTTTTCATCATAGGTACTATTGAGGATGGGAAAAGTTGGTGTGCGCGATGGTTAGGTAAATTAATAACTTAAATTAGCTATTAACGGTTGTTTTTTAAAGAAAAGACTAGCTAGAAAATTTATAAAAGTCAAGTGTAATGCGAATGGAGCTGTCGGAATAGTACTTTATAATCAAACACCATGTTTTAATATTTGTAATTTGTAATGTGATACCAAAACAGTGTAGTGTGTGGAAACATTTTTAAATTGTTGTGTTGTTTCAAAAAAATTATCTTATGGCTTTTGTTCTGGTTTGAGTTTAACTTTTTTTTTTTGCAATAGAGCGAAAATGTGACCCGGTTTCATTCTCGGGAAACAAAAATGTTATAACTTTTGTTTGCAAGGATATCTCAAAGAACCATAATCCACCCTTCTCCTTCTAAAGCATTTTCAGAAATAATTATTTTCAGGTAGACATTTTAAGGATCAAAAGTATGATGATTGCAATATAAAATATTTATTTTCTAAGAAATTTCTTTTTGCTGGTATAGATTCGAAAGGATCATTAAAAATAAATTAGGACTATTGTGTCACTCTTTCTTTTAGCATCTGAATCTCAGATGGTTACCTATGTACACAGCTGGTCAAAAAAATAGGTGCAATTATTTTTTTTTATATAAACTTAATTTTTTAATATGTTTTGTTTATTTAAATATTATTTTAACATTAGTTTTCATTGGACTATCAATACTTAATGAAATATTAATATTTAAGGCTTTTAAATTAAGTACCTAATTATAAATTTTATACAATAAAACCGACGGTGTAGACATTTGCGCTTGGACAAAAAAATAGGTGTGTCTTCCTAAATTATGAATAATGATAGTTTGAATGCAAAATTTGTTGTATTTTATAATAATTTTCGTTTACCATTCTCTTATAACCCGAGTATAGGACATCATTGTTATCCAAAACTTTTTAAAGTCAGCGTGGTATTAACTCTACAAACTTTTGGCATCTTTCTTGGGGTATATAATACCATTCACTCTGAACAGCATCCCACAATCGGTTCCAGTTTGGAAAATATTGGCATCCTAGTTTCCGCATAAGCTCATTCCTCAAGTTCTCAATCGGGTTGAGATCTGGGATTGACTTGGCCATGAAACAATTGAAACTTCTTTCTCGATACCACTCTTTCACAAGATTTGCCATATGTTTCTGATCGTTATATCCTGCTGAAAAATCAATCGGAGAGTCATGTTTTCTTCGGCAAATGGAAGCATGATATCTTCCAAAATATCCCTATAACCTATAATTTGGTCAAGATGTAACTAATACGGAATATAGGAATTAGGGCCCACACCATACTAGAAAAAACGGAACCAGACCATAATATTTCCTCCCCCGTATTTGATTGTTTTCCGGGTATAGCGAGGGTGGTAGTCCTTTCCTTTTGGTCGCCTGACATTACCCCCGAATCTGATGAGAACAAATTAATTTTTGTTTCGTAACTCCAGAGGATATTTCGCCATTTTTTTGCTCCTTCAGGTCCATTCCAACTTCTATGGTTTAAGGCAAATTCTTTTCGGGACCTTATATTACTTGCTCTTAGTAAAGGAACTTTCCTGGCAACTCTTCCTGGTAGGTTGAAGCTCTGAAGACTTCTGCGGATTGTGCGGGCACTGACTTCATTATTGATTTGAGCTCCTATTGTCCTTGACGAAGCAAAAGGGAGATTTAACCAAAAGGAGGACACAGCGATCAGTGGTGACTGATGTTTTTTTCGGCCTCCCACGATTTCCGCGCACTAATCTGGCCTTGAGTGCATTTGTCACAAAATTTTGTGATCTTCCTAGGGCTTCTGCTATAAATTTGTAAGTCTTACCTTCATTTCTTAGCTGTAAGACTACCCGTCTTTCTTCCGCCGAACAGTGGACGTTTCTACCCATACTAAAAGTCTAATAAACTATTATTTATTATTTTATTTATTAACAACTATCATTTATGGATAGTAAAATTATTAAGAAGAGGTTACCTTGAAATTTAATATTTTTTTGAAATAACAGAGATATAAACTGTGGATTTATTTGGAGAACACCTATTTTAATGACCAACTTCTTAAAAACACCAAATCCTAATGCAACAAAGAAAATAGAACAGCTCAACATAACACACACAAAATGCAGTAAGCTCAGTGTCAACAGAATAACCGTTTTTTCTTAAAACAAGAACTTTTTGTAAGGCCTGCGATCAAAAAAACAGTTATTTTGCATCAAAGACAACAGTGGTGCGAAAAAATTTGATCACACCTATTTTTTTGACCAGCTGTGTATATAACATGATCAGTACCTTGTTCGGGTATTCAGTTTAAAGAAAATATCCTCATTGAAGCTACACACTTATCCAGCATAAAATAAATTAATGGGGAATTCAGATTCAGTGCCGGAAAAAGTAACAGCGACAAGCAATGAAAATGCTGATGTTCGTAACAAGGACATGCAAGTCGAACGTATTCTCAATCAAGAGCATTTGAAAAAACTAGTTCAAATGGCAGACAAAAAACTTGACTTTGAAAAAACTATAAGTTCATTGGAAGAAATGGATGACATCGAAGAAGATCTCATCATGTGCAAGGATCGAATTAAAACACTTCATAGCAAAATAAGTACCAATTGCACATTTGAAAATGGAGCCGACTGTTTTGCTCGAGGCCAAATGACACAAGATGATGATATGGTAGCTGGGATACTTTCGAGGCTGGAAACGCGTCTCAGAAAACTTCACCTTAAACAAGAACGGTTGCAATGTTTAGAAGATCAACAACAAATCTCTTCAAAATTGAACAATTCAAAAAATTTCAATAAACAAACATAAATTGTGTATAACAGTTATAGTAATAAACACATAAACAAAAATATATATAATGCGTTTTATTGTAGGGAGGTTCCTACAACCGTCTTATTTAAAAATTAGGTTAGATCATTGATTACGAAAACCTTTAACAAATAAAAATATGGGGAATTTATTCTTCTTGTTCTCACAATTTAGATTCCTTAAGACTTTGGCAATTTTTATAGGTGGCTGTCATTCTTTGTTGATAGTTTTATTTTGAACAGACTTATGCTTTTGGACAAGAGCTATACAAATAAAATCAATGTGATTCGAGAGTGCTTGAGAAATCGACACTATTTTGAAGAGAAATAAGTTGGAATAACGAATATTAACTTAGTATACTCTCATCGGCACCACTTACCAAAATAATCACAAAATGATTCTAAAGCAGGAGTTGGTGTTGGATCAACAATTTTTGTTTGCTCTCTATGAAACAAGAAAGCCCATGAAAAGTTATTGTTATAGTCAAATTTTATTTAGCTGCTATTTAGCTGCCCACGGGTAAATCTCTTGCATAACAGTGCCTTTTAGGGTTTTAGGATACTTATTGTCTTTGTACTAGCTTATTCAGAGAAGATCTTTCAGGTCTTTCCATTACTTCGATACCCCAAAGGGTTCACCTCTTCGACATTTCCCCAACCTGCAGGGCATTAGATTTTCAACTGAACACAGTTACCCGGGGATGCTACTGGTGTGGATAAATCTAAGGTGGACATATAATACATATTTAGAGACAAAGTGGATTTCGCCAAAGCTAGAATGGAAACGCTCTAAGGCTTAGATCTCTCTAAGCAGACGGTACAATAGTTCCATTATAAATGTCATTACATGACACTATCTCCTAGGTAGAAATGGAAAAAACTTAGCGGTGAAGAAGAGGAAAATAAGTTCTCCATCTCTTTTCCACATGCTATACTTGGCCTAATATAGAAACGACTTTTGGGAATTTTTTTTTTCAACGATATCAATGAACTGAAACATTTAGACATTCAACATCTCTTCTACCCTTCGTAGGAAGCTTATAATTTTGTTTAAGCTTTTGAAAGAAGTTCGGAACCTGTTATTCTTTGGAATCAGTTTTTCAGCTTATTCCCTCTTCTAGCTGACATCCATCTTAGCATAACAAAAATAACTATTTTCGTTACGATTCAGTCTTGACGCAGCTTGGTTCCTTTTTTTTTTTAATCAACATGAAGCTCTTGGTCAGAAAACATGAGTAGTAACCTCTCGAATCCAATTAATCTGTTTCTTCTATGTTGGCTACTTTGTTTTTATGAATTAATACTTTATTTTTTTTAAACAAGTATTTGACTATTTGAAACCAAGCAAAAAAGTATAGTTAACTGGATGACTGTCTTCAAACAAGGAAGATGTTGTAGAAAATATTGAACAAAACGAACGATCTAAGGAAAAGGTCAAACGCGGGCTTGAAAAGACATCTATTAATAGATCAGGAATATCAACCCAAAATTAAACAACAATCGACTGTTTGAGTCAGAAAATTCAAGTACTTGGAGAAATCTGCATATAGGTCATGGAAAATGCATCAGACCATTTTAAAAAACAATTTTGAACATATATTTTTACTTCAAAAGTGAAGTAGCAACCCCTATTAATTGCTTTTCTGATCCCGCAACGTTTATTGCAAAGATATCATGTCCCTTTTTCAATGCAGTTGCCGCCCACAATGTATCTTAGAGCGACCTGAAAGACTTGGATTAAGTTTGGGCATCTAGATTTATGGTTTACCTTAGCATTTTAATGTATATTTGCATCATCCATAAAGTAGAAAAGTTTTATATACCTGAACATTTTGGTTGAACTAGATCCTTAAATGAGCATCATCAGATGTATGGTTGGATTTTCCTAGAAGTTTGGTGATTAAAATTAAATTAGGACTCTCGCACATCTGTGATCTGATTTGACACCTGAATCTCCATGTGAGCATTATAAATATGATCACTTCTTCGTCAAAGTATTCAGTCTTAGAATAATATCCTTATTGAAGCAACACATTTATATTTCTAAAAAAGTAAAAAGAATGGGAAATTCAGAATCAATGACTAAAGGTGACCAGAAAAATGCAAACAGTAGTGTTAATGTTGGAACTGACGTCATGCGAAGTGACCGTATGTCCAATCAAGAGTTTTTAATGAATTTGGTCCAACAAGCCGAAGATTGCTTGACTTTCGAAAAAACTATAAACTCTTTGGAACAAATAGATGATGTGGAGGAACAACTTATCATGTTCAAGGATCGCATTACAGCACTTCACAAGAGAATGAGCGAAAATAATAAAATTGATAGTAACGCCAATAGTTGGGCTCGAGATGAAATGACTTATCATGATGATCAAGCAGTTGGAATGATTTCGAGGCTGGAAACGCGTATCAGAAAACTTCATCTCAAACAGGAACGTCTGCAGAGTCTGGTTCAGCAAATTTCTTCAAGATTGGATAGCCACACTCCGAGTACCAAAAGTAGCAACAGGAAGAGTTTGAAAGATAAAGAAATTGCATGAATATGTCAACCTCCTTTTTTTTACATTTGTGATTCAAAAATCTTTAATAAAATACATTTATCAAGAATTTTGTTCAGTTTATTCCAGAAAATTTTTAAGTCTGATTTCGAAAATATTTTGCTTTAATTTTGTTGGTTCTAAAACGCACAATACTCCCGGTCCTGTGTCTGTGTGTCGTCTTGAATTCGTGCATCGAAAGCGAGGTATGCTTTGGACAAATTGTTGATTTTATATAACTGACGAGTAAAATTATGACAAAGAATATTTATCAATTTGCTGGCATCCTGTCAATTCGTCAATCGGTTGATTTGGGGCATAATAATTCAAGAGACATTAAATACTCGTAATGGCATGTTTGAAGACTATACTAGAGTCTCCAAAATATAGAAAGAGCATATTTATTTTTTAGTATGGACTTGCCATTATCGTACTTTTAATATTATAAATGTGAAAGATTTGTTTGGGATATGTTTGTTTTACTTTTTGAAATCACGCAAGAACGGCTGAACGGGTCGGTATGAAATTGAGCACAGAGATAGATTATAGTCTCTGATAGCACAAACACAACGGCTACTATTTTTTCCCGTAAAATGTATGGAATCAAAAAGCTCGGGCTATAAAAGTAGCTAGATTACGAGAGACGACTCCTCCAGGCTAGCGAAGCTAAATATATAAATAAAGAAAATTTAGTTTTAATAGTTTTATTAAAAGGCCATAAGTTGACAACAACAATAACGAATTTTGGTTCCGACTTGGTATTAATGCAGTGTGATCAAAGAGAAAAATTAATCACAGTTCCACAGTTCGATATTCAAATTCAAATTGATCTAAAAAGAAATCCGACCCACCTATTCAACACACGATTATTTGTACACCACACCTTACCACTAAAAGCATTTTCAAACGCAAATTCTTGACACAACACAAAAAAGAAAAACAACATAAGTATGTGCAATATGGATTTTGCATAGATCCAATACTGTTCTCACTCTGACCTTCACTCAACTTCACCATATTTCATAGATCATGACAATGGCAGCCAATCAAATGTCATTCTTCAGTCATTCTTATCATTCTTCTATGTTCTACTGTACTGATTTCCATACACCCATGACAAGTGCACTCAGCACTTCAGCAGGTTACAGTGGTGAGTTTGTTATTCAGAAGAAAGTTCATTCAGTAGTCAGTCTGTGCCGTTCTGTTTTCTTTATCGATTTGCTCCGCGATCGGTCGGCGAAAAAAAAAATTAATTTTAATTTTAATTTATAAAGTGCGGTTGTCTATAGTTGATTTGTTAAAATAAATAGTGGTGAAATAAGTTAACCTAAACAGAATATTCAATTTAAACGGTTAAAATATAAAATTTCAATTATTTCAATTTCAATTTGATTCGGATATTGGTTTTAATGTGTCATGGCGTCGCGTTCGCGTTCGTGATTTTGTTGTTACCTACCGGTTACGGATGAACAGTGCTTTTCGGTGGTTTTAATGTGTCGCGTTCGTTTTCGTGTTTTTTCTGGTTACCTACTGCCTTGTATTTAAAATCTATAGTATTCCCAAAAAGCGGAACGTTTTGTGCGGCATCTATGGACGACGTTCACAAGCTTTGATTGGAAAGTAATTTTAGTGGTTTTTGTCTAAATTGCTATGGGAAGCAACAACAACAATAGAAGACATTTGATGTAAAGACTAGCGCCGCCATTGACGACGTTCAGAACTAAAATAAAGTGTTCCTTGAAATTACTATAAAAATGTATATTCAATGCCTACTGGCATTGTGTTTAAAATCTATAGTATTCCCAAAAAGCGTAACGTTTTGTGCGCCATCTATGGATGACGTTTACAAGCTTTGATTGGAGAGTAATTTTAGTGGTTTTTGTCTAAACTGCTATGGGAAGCAAAAACAACAATAGAAGACATTTGATGTAAAGTAGATAAGACAACTAGCGCCGCAATTGACGACGTTCAGAACTAAAATAAAATGTTCCATGAAATTACTACTGGTGTCGGGTGAACCTGAACAGTGCTTTTAGGTGGTTTTAATGTGTCATGGCGCCGCGTTTGCGTTCGTGTTTTTTCTTGTTACCTACCGGTGTCGGGTGAACAGTGCTTTTCGGTGGAAAGAAGTGCAGAAAAACCATCTTTGTAAAGAATATTACAGAATAATGGGAGGGAAGGTACACACATACATAAATTATAATAATATTATATAATTCTAATTATTGAAAACCTAAATGTTAAGCAATATACAATAATGAAAAAGCTTGAATTATTTATAAATATCGAATTGACAATAAATAATTATATTAACATTTTCTATTTTCTTGTTTTTTTCTAGGCGACTTACCGGAAAGATTAATTTTGTGTAAATGCTTCCCATTTTATGGTAAGTCTATTTTATTTTACATTTATATTTTATTTTACAAAAAAAAAAAAAATCTATTGATTGAGTCCATTAAAAACAACCATTGTTGTTTTTGTAATGTAAAGACATAAAAAGATAGACGAGGAAGGGGATGACCAACAATTTGCAAAGCTCCATTTCTAAATTATATACTTTTTTTTGAAAATTGTGCAAGTCTTGTATATAGTAGAATTTTTTCTGGCAGACATATTGACAGACTTAAGACCATTTATACACACAGAAAAATATTGCGATGTAAAATCAACATGACGAATTGTTGATTTCAATAAAAAACATGAATTTTTAAATCATTGAATTTCATTTCGATTTAACATGTTTAAGTTCTTTTTTTTATATTTCAAAACATTAATTTGAGTCTAAGTCCTGTTGATTTAAGATTAAAATCAGGTATTTAGATTTTCATTTCGAATTAAAACGTTTGCGCATAGTTTTAACTTGGAAAAATTTTGAAAGAATATGATTCATGCTTAAAATTCAGTTCAAAAATATTTACTGCAAAAACACATGTAAACAACAGGGTATTCACTCGATACGTTAATTCAATTTTGAATCAACGTGCAAATTTTCACGAAGGAAATATTTTTAAATCATCAATGTTTCATTTAAAAAAATTTCGCTACTATGATCATGAGGAAATAACACGATTAAAGTAATTTCAACACTAAAATTGTGTTGAAATAAAATGATTCTCATATTAATTCCAAGTAAAACGAACCTAACATTGAAACAAACATTTTTCATGTAAAAATAACAGGTTATACACCTAAACAACTACTTTCATTTTGAATCAACATGATATTTTCCCACAGGAAATATTTTAAAATCATCAATGTTTCGTTTAAAAAAATTTCACAACTATGATCATGATGAAATAACACGATTGAAGTAATTTCAACATTAAAATAGTGTTGAAATAAAATGATTCTCATATTAATTCAAAGTAAAACGAACATAACATTGAAACAAACATTTTTCATGTTAAAATAACAGTTTATTTTTGGTTGTTTCTTCCTTCTTCTTTTGGAAAGACAGCTCCACTCCACAAAATCACAATTATGCTAAAACAAATTTAAAAAGTCAATGAAAAAGGAGTGATTCCAAAAATAACTTCTGGAAAAAAGTATGTCTGATATTACACGATGAGTCCAGGTGCATTAAACTTCTTTAAATGAAGAGAAATGTCAAATAGATTCCAGGAAAATCTTAGCCACGGAAATAACTTTCATTTAATACTGAATTGTATTAAATTTTTGGTATTTTGCAGATAGAGAATATTCGGCACAAACACAAAACAAAACCAAGCATTGTTTTTTTTTTTAAATGAAATAATTTAGATATAATCCTACACACTTTTGATTTCCACAAAATTTTCAATAAGTGCCGTTATTAAAAAAAAAGAAAAAACTAAACTAAACGAAATATTTTTATTTTTAAATGAAATCGTTTAATTATAATCCTAAATTCTTTTGATTTCTACAAAATGTTCAATAAGCTCCGTTATTTTTATAAGGAATCTCGTAAATAACTACTATTAAATAGTAGTTAAATTTTAACTACAGGGTGATACCTATAAATAAAAATTACCTTGTTTATTCCTAGTCCTAGTTCACATGCAAACTAATAATTTATGAGTATTGTGAATGTGTGGCGGTACATTTGCTAGATAAAGCGAAGAAGTAACAACAAATTTTAAATTGGTAAATAGAAAATGAAGCTTTGATTAATTTCATGGGCAATTAGAAATATCAAGGGTATTCATGGACGTTTCATGAACGCCCTTTTCTGGAAATGTTATAAACTTTGCCTTAACTCAAACAGCAGTTTGTTAAACTTCATTTAAGTCATTAAAGTAATTTAACAAATTTGTTGAGTTATTGAGAAAATGATATTTGATGTTGGAAATATTGGGAGCAAAAGATAAATTGTACATTATGTCAATTCGAATTCCTAACCTAAATTCTAATAAATTGCACGATTGGTAAGCTCTTACTTGCTTTTATTTCCGGTCACAGTTTTGAATACAATTTGAAAAACATTAAGATAACTCCAAAGTTTTTTTTCGATTTAGGTAAATTTACATTGTTTAAAAAAACATTTTAATACTTTTCAGCAGAATAATTTAAATTAAATTAATTAATAAGGTAAAAATAAAATTTAAAAATACAAAAAATAGTTTTCGAAAACATTTTAATTTGAAATTATTTTGGCTACTTAAATTTTCTAGAATATCAATTTTGATTGATATCGGTTGATCTGTTGAATAAAACTGGTCCTTTGGGAGATGCCATTTTCAGTACATCATCTTAATATATTTTTTCGCCAAAATATAATACTTACATAATAACAATAAACTGTTATTTTTTCATAAACATTTTTGGTGACGTTTTCGAGAAAAATCAACTTTTAAATAACAGTTATTACGAAAGGTACTGCGAATTTTTGAGCTAAAGAAAAATTAAAAAAAGTTTTCATGTTTCAAACTTAAAGAAGTTTGGCCCAACCGACAGACTGACAGAAATCGGCCCTTAATTCAAATATGTTTTTCTATCACCGTAATATAATGTTTGATTATTATCTCAAGTTTCTTAATATGCACGAATATGCATAAATTGCATTATAGTACTTATAATCGCAATTAAAAACTGAGGAACGTGAACAAAGTAGATGGGATTAAAGAAGACTTTATTCATAATTATGACGGTAGCTGAGGGTTCTCGATTTACTGAACTGATACATTTTTCCATAATTGGGTTCATCAGCACCAAAATTTTGTTTTTGTAAACATTTACGCCAAGACGTAGTTGCGCAGAACGAAATAAAAATGAATACAGGAAGGAGCCTATCTTAATAGTTGTAGCATGAAACAGCTATATTTTACTCACTTTGTACGTTTTATTACAAATACATCGACAAGAAACGTCAAATAGAAACCAAAAAGAATCCTCATCTGTTTAATTTTTGTAATCAGTGATTGGAAAGCTCTAATTACAAAACAAAAACGATGAAGACAATCAACTTATCAATTACAATCAAAAATAATAATACAAGTTAACAACAATTTATACCCATATTCATTTTCATATACGGCTATACCGAAGCGCATTACCCTTAGCACCCAACGCTTCATTTCCTGCACACTTCCCTTCATTATCTTAGTCAGCACGTATTTACTTTAATTTGTAATTAATAATCAAATACAATTCCAATAATAACAAAAAGTAAAATTGATTTGTAAGCAAATATAGCATTAAGTTGAAATAAATAAACGCAACGAGCCAGTTGTAAACTCAAAAAGAAAGCCGAAACATCTTTTATTTACTTACATTCGGCCCAAGATAGGCGCACCCTGTATCATGGTTTTTGTATCAATATTGAATCGCGTTGAATCAATTTGAAGTCCACACGAATCAAAATGAATTCTCTTTAATTTATGACGAAATCGTATAAGAACATCATTGTTTATAGTTGATTTCTACAAAAATTAAAGGATCCCGTTATTTCTTCCAAGCCAAGCCAAAAAATATTTCAGAAATTTCCATCAGTTACCTTTTAGTCGCTGTGCATGAGACATGTGCCATATCGTTTTAAGTTTCGGGAAGTGAAAAATATACTTAAAAATATGGCTTCAAATGAAAGTTTTAATTTTGATGCGCAAATCGTGAACATTAGTGAAGTGCAACCTATTGACTGACAGATGACGAGGGTAACATCGTGTTGAGTATCCAGGATAGCGAAGCGGAAAATTGTATGCATTTTTACAAAAAAAAAACAACATTAATGAAGCAAAAAAATACCTAATTGGTGAGTTTTAAACATTGCACAAATATTTATGTATCTTTGATAATTTTAATAAAAATATATTAAACAAAAACTTCATAAATTTTTGTGTTAGGTTGAAATAGTTTTAGTGGGCTTTTTTATGCATTCAAAACCATCCAATTATCCCTACAGGACAAGTAGTTTAGAAATTACAGCGCATTGTGTCTAACAATTTCAACATTTTTTAGACACACAACAATCGCATTGGTAAACATACCGTGCTGTTATTGCTTAACTACTTCTTGTGTCGGGATGATTGGAACAGTTTTGAATCCTTAAAAATGCTATGAAATTACTTTTGCGCGACCCTATACAATCATCAAAATTGATTGTCCAAAAGATGACAGGCAACAGTCATTTTAAACACCCGATTCCACCGCAAAAATAACAATTTAATTTCTTTTTTAGAAGCTGAAATAGGTTATGAAAGCTTAAGATTTCTGTCGAAGGAGGATATACAAGAAGCAATAAAACCAATTGGCTTGCGGGAGCGTTTTTGGGAGATGATTTTTTTATGGAAAAGAGCTGAAGTATGTTTGCGTTTTTTTTATTAACTTTAGTGGTTATTAACAGATTATTTTGTATTTGTTTTAAGGTTCCGAGATGATGACGATACTTTGTCCCAATCAATTGCCAGCAAGGTATTTTCTTGGTTAGGTAGCGAATCCAGTATAATTTCTACAACATCAACGCTAACATCGATTCCAAAAGTCGTTAGCTCGCAGCTCTCTAAAATAAGCAAGTAGGTAAGCTATGCTAATATTTCACCTTTACACGAAGTCTAACCACACATTTATATTTAGATTCACTGGACTTTACTGACAAAGCAAACAAGCTAACGAAAAAATCAGCGTTCCCGATGCCAATGAGAGTTTCATCGTTCATCTAACAACAATCAACGATTATGAGAGAACCATAAATCAGCTGGAAAATAAATACTTCACCCAAGGTTTGACCATCCAACTATTTTTAATTGTTGTAGGTTTGATTCTATATGAATTAAAAGGGTTATACGTTAATTTTGTTAAGACCCTTTTAAAATTTAAAAATATTTTAACTAGCCTTGATGTTTGTTTTAAATTGATATAATTATTTTTTATCACTGGAATATCCAAAAGGTTATAGAGGTCCGTGGTTCTTTATTCAAGAACAGCAAAAAAAGCAAATTACTACGTATTTATTCATCTCCAAATAATTGTACCTAATGTTTTATTTAATAGAATATTATTTCAATAAATTATTAAACTTTTAAATGATTTCTGTAAACATATGTTATTTTTTTAATTTGGCCAATGGAATAACTTTTCTTACAGGTTTTGGCTCAATAAAAGCGTAAGTATGTTTCAATGGGACCAAAGTTATTTAATTTACAAAACATATTTGTTTCAACAGGATTTTAATTTTATATCAATATGATGATCATGCTGATTCATCTTGTAATTTGAGTTCTAATGCAATTTCATTTTGCAGGATTAATCATATTATCATATATTGTACATGATGATCATGGTGATTTAATATAATTATCACCGTGATTCAATATGCTGATAATGAAGATTTAATATGATGACCATGGTGATTCAAAGCGATGATCATCATGATTCTATATGATGGTCATTGTAATTTAATATGATTATCATGGTGCTTCAACACGATTATCATCATGATTTTGCATGATGATCATGGTAATTTAATATGATTATCATGGTGATTCAATATGATGATAACGAAGATTTAATACGATGACCATGTTGATTCAAAGCGATGATTATCATGATTCTATATGATGATCATTGTAATTTAATATGATTATCATGGTGTTTCAACACGATTATCATCATGATTTTCCATGATGATCATTGTAATTTAATATGATTGTCAAGTTGATTCAATATGATGATAATTAAGATTTAATATGATCATCATGGTAATTCAACATGTTGATCGTGGTTATTTTAAAATGAAATCCATGCTGATTCAACACTATGATCATCATGATTCTAAATGACAATCATTGTTATGTATCGTGATGTTAATCGTGAATCAACATGATAATCGCGGTGTTTTAACATGACCAAGCCTTGGTTTTTATGAAGAAGAAATCATTTCAAAATGACTCGAATGCTCTATGAAGCAAAAACATTGGTAAAACATGTTGAATCATTATCATTTTTATTGATTTTACCTTGTTTTTTTTCTGTGTGTACTTACTTATACTTTTTCTTGGGTATGCTCCTAGGCATTCATCCTGTTCGATCTCTAGCCTGTCATCTCCAACTTCGCTTTCAAAGAAAAGTGAAAGATCTGGTCACTTTTTCGCTTCGTCGAAGCTTATGACTCCCAATGGTATGGAATTACGAGGTGGGGTGGTTATTTCAATTTTCTCTACGTCATCGCCAGTCGCAAGGCCATCTTAACCGCCATTCTACAAAACGTACACTACGTTTTTAGTTCATCGTTGAGTCTTCTTCCAGAATCCAGATGCCTGATGTTTTCGTTTTCACAGACAATACCAAAAATCGTAAAAAAACTTTACTCCCAAATACTGCATGGAACTAATTATTCAAATGGGAGAGGTTTATGCTTCTGCACTAAAGAGTAGGATCGGGATATTGGATGTTCTGTAAAGCGTGTTCAGGATTTTTCTCGATAGGGTTTTATCCCCAAATGCTTACTTAGCCAAAAGAAAGCTAGCGAGAGTTGTTGAAGTGGCCAGGTAGACAAATTCAATGACTACCTCGTATAACTTTTAATGATTAGGTTCTGACCAAGTCCAGTGGATGAAAGCATACACTTGGCCTTGTCCTTGTTTATAATCAGTACAATATACCATTCTGCTTCCTGCTGAATCCATGGTAGTGGAGACACTGGTTACTGCTCGGTTTGTTCTTTCTGTCATGTCGATGTTCTTATGTACTGGGGTATCTTGCGTAGGTATTTCACCTTTCCAAAGGCAAAACTATGACAGTTTCATGATAGTGCGCCATCTTGTCTCTGTCCTCTTGTGGAGTTAGGTTTTAGTAGAATACCGAGGGAACCCATGAGTACTTTCCAACGTCATCCTGATAAGACGTATCAGTTTACAAGGATTTCTTAATCTGCTTATGGCATGGTAAAGTCCTAATTTGCTTTAAAATCGAAGAAATGGTGGTGGAGCTTATTCTGCTCCTGACCAGGCCATTTTCAGCGTTTTTAACAATTCCGCTTGAAACCCATTTGCTGATTTGTTTTTTTTTTTCGTCAGGCGATTGATACTTTGATGATTTTTTGTTCGGACAGCTGCAAGTCTTGGTCGTCCTCACGGTTAGATCATGGTTACAGTCTTGGCTGGTATCACCATATTAAGGAACTTGCCAGTCTTCCGAAATCTTTCTTTGATCAACGTTGAGCTTAATAAATGCTCTTCTTCTTTTTCTGAGGCGCAAGTTGCAGGTCTTCTTTTTGGCTCTGCCTGGTTTTCTCGGAGGATGTTGTGAAAAACCCCAGCACTTCAGTCATGCCATTAGTCCTTCGTGTTTTTCTCCTCTACCAAATAGTTCGGAAAGTCTAAACAAAGAAATCCAGAGCTTTCAAACAGATTCTAAGGATCTGACATCCTGACGGATTTAAACCTCATTTATTTTAAAATTATGGTGTGTTAATAAAATATTATTATCAAACATATTGAACTTTTGTTTCATAAAATCCCTAAGCCTGAATATGATACAAATTTCATTTCATCCTTGTGTCCCTAGAGGTCACTTAAAAATCCACTTGCTCATGTATTCGATGGCAGTAAGTAAATTTATGTAAACGAACTTATTTTTTCCCCCATAAGTCCAGACATCAATAAATTTACATGAAGCCAATCAATCATCTTGGAACTCTTCCAACTATAACCTCCCTCAAGGATGAAAAGGAGGGCTTGTCTAAGTACATTTCTATAGTTGTTGGAAAGAAAAAAAGAAGGCTGAGTGTTCAGAACATTGCGACACTGACAAACAACTGCCATGTCCTGTCC
This sequence comes from Platycheirus albimanus, assembly GCA_916050605.2. Classification (NCBI taxonomy): domain Eukaryota; kingdom Metazoa; phylum Arthropoda; class Insecta; order Diptera; family Syrphidae; genus Platycheirus; species Platycheirus albimanus. The sequence goes on along the minus strand of OU696698.1, from coordinate 22,622,024 downwards.
CTGGCCATATAGATGTGTGTCTGAAATGCTTGGCGAATGAGTGGCCAACCCATCACCCTTGGTTGATTTAGCCTCGAAGGATACTCTCACACCAATTTTAGGGCGCAACATCTTTTCACTTTTCATTTGGGATTTGGCATGTTGTCAGAGGGTGTCCAAATTCAGATTAGCATCCTTCAAGTTCTCGAATTCAGCATGAGCTGAGCATGCATAATGTATTTCATTCGTTCTGTGGCAACTATATACCTACCTACTCTGGATTGGAGCAGGAGCAGCGAAGCAGAACGTGGACAGATATCCTGCAATCATTTGTCATCCTTTTTTATTCTGTACGTGTGTGTGTGATCGTCTGATGTTGGAGTTGGAGGAGCACTTTAACAACAGAGTCTTGTGAGTTGTGAACAAAAATTTGATTTAGTCACTTTGTTATGTTTTTATTTTTGTATTTTAATACCATCAGGATGGATGTCCTGTCCAGATGCAAAGTGGCGTGTAATTTGCGTAGGATGCTTTTGATTGATTGAATTTTAAACGATTTTCAAAAAATTGGGGGAAGGAAAATATATTTTGTTCTATATGGAAGAAGTTCTTGAAATGAAAGCGTATGTTTCAATTTAGATGTCAAGGACTAAGAAAATCAGTGAGACTCCCACACACCCCCCACTAAACTTTCCCCATTTTGAACAATGCCAAATGTTATACAAAATTAGTTGATGATTGTTTATTCGGCCTTATATCCTTTTGTTTGACTTAAATGAGGGGCAATATTCTCGGATGTGTTATTGGTACCTTTTTGGGTCCCAATCCCATCAAAAGTAAACATACCTTTAGAATACATTTTCAAGTTTAAAAAAAAAAAACAGAATCCGTACTGGATAAATGTATTCAATTGAATTCCTCAGCACGAAATAGTAAGCAAAAGAATGTAAGGACTAAGAAAAGGACTTCCATAGACGAAAAAAAGAAAGCAAAAAAAAAAAAACTCAAGATATGTGAAACAAGGCATTTGCAATAACAAATACCAAGAAGTTGACAATTTAGAAAAGACCAACCTGACTTTCAAACAAAATTTTAAGGATCCAATTAAATTGGATATGTGAATGTGTATATGGTTTTTTTTTTTTGTCTACAATTCTTTGATTTGTTCCTCTGCACGTGTCCTTTTTTTAAAACGGACTTTTTAGCCACATGACTGACTCAAATGTACAACGCCTCGTGTTCTTTGTGCTTTTTTTTTTGTTGTATTTTGTGTTGAAGAAAAGAAAATTTGAGAATTATTCTAAAAAGCATTGGTATGAGTTGGAAATCCATTGGAGGCCATTTATAAGGAAAGTCTATTTATCAAAATGGCAGCTTTGTCAACAAGTCTTAGGAGATATCTTAACATATATTTTTTTTGGTAGGGACGAGTAGATACCTAACTTTAAAAAATTTGTTCACGCGTGTACCAATACCTATACAAAATTTATTCGCCAACGTTGTAATAAGGACATGTTAAGGACATGTTAAGGATTTGTATATATGGACAACATTACAACATAGCGAACCGTTTTGGAACAGAATTGCTTATATTCCATCATGCACCGTAGCACATTTAATTTTCTTTTACTTTTGCATTACATCAACAGGATTCAAAGATTTCCATATTCACTAATCCGCTGGTCAGGGTCGTATACTCATATGTAATCCATCGCTCAACAGATGTGGGTGGCAATGGTACAGTGGATGTAGTGCTTGGTTGCTCAACCCGAGAGCTTGGAGTTCAAACCCAGCCTGGGCAGCAATTTTTATTTATTTCCCAAGTTTCAACTGGATGCCACCCGTGGAATTTCCATGAGATAATTATCACCTAAAATCTCAAACCACTGTACCACCTTTCTTTCCTATCTTTCTATTCCTTCTCTTTCCTCGCTCGCACATGTTAATTCATTATAAAGGTATTAATAACCCTTTGAGCGCGAGTGCATTATAAAAAAAAAAAAAAAAAAAAAAGATGTAATTTTCCTACTGTTAAAGCATATGCGTAAGCTTTTACGTTAATACTACCTTTCTAGTGTCCTTGTAAGTGGATTAGAAAAAGTAACTTTGTCCTTATTGTCCTTAACAATGGCTGATAATGATCCCCTTCAACCTATCGACCGATGCCTTTTGAGCACTACTTTGCATGGTATAGGCTAATGCACCATCTGTTTACAACGAAGCGTTATGCATCTGCCCATTCTACAAGAAACCTGTTCCATACCAACGCCTCCTAATTTAATTGTAACACAACCGATTCCACCGAAAGTTTTATACCAGTTTTTTTTGTTTTATACCGCCGCAGCCCCACCATCATTAAGTGTTAAAAAAATCAAGGCAAATAAATTTTTATTACAAATCGAGTTCGTCGACCACTTGACCAGGTACCAATCAATGGTACCATCACTGAACAGAACAACCAGAGCTTCATGAGTTTTGACAGACTCAGATCCCAGAGTTGACTAGACGGGGGCTGGGCTGCTAGCCTTTCAGGTGTTAAGTAGTTAGTCGTTAGGGTATTCCTCAATTTCTCGAATTTTACTCTTCGAATCCTTTGCTTTCTTTTACTAGAATTTTTGGTACGTTTTCGGAAAAAAAGTCATCTTTGTCCTGCTTTTACACCAAAAGAATATCCTTTAGATATACGAATTTTTCGTGCGTTGACCCCCCCCCCCCACTAAGCTCTTTTGGATTTTAAAAATCTCTTTAAAAATACATACGTGTTTTAAAGCATTTTTTTTCTTCAAAAAAAAAAAAAAAAAAAACATTAAATGAAGAATTTTTTGAAAGATTTATCCTCATAGGACACAACATCAAAATGGGGAATTTATGTCCATCCCCTAGTTTTACATTAAGTAAATGCATAGTGGGCATTTTTGAAATTCAAGTTCGAATGGAAAAATACAGACGTTTCACGTACCTGAAAAGATACATTTTTTTGGGATTATAAACGGATAGCTACCTAGTCGAACCTGTTGGGTAGGGAAGGATATATTGTACAATCAAATATATTCTGGCAAATCATTGAATTGTGTGTTTATTTGCTACTGCTCTCTCAAAGTATAGTTACCTCATCCCCATCGATCGCCCACGTCCGCGTTGGATTTGGTCAGTCCGACCCCAACCCCGACTTCAACGACCGACGACGAAGGCACCTTTTGCAATAAAAATTTGGCAAGCAAAGTTTTTTATCTATTACTCGCCGGGTTTTGTTTGCGTAAGGGACGAACGACACACAGCCCAACGATGACAGTTGAAATGTATTCAATTCCAATGCTTGGACAGGACAAACGGAACATCCTTTATTTATACAAAATAAATGAAAATACTAAAGAATCAATGTGGAATATAATATACTCGTGCTCGTAGTATGAAGAGATGTCCTGTCCATGTCCAAGTCCTGTGCTGCCACTAGAGTATACAATATATGGATGGATGATGAGATCTTAGTTTCATTTTCTGCTCGGTTTTTTTTGTGTGTACTGTACACACTACACACGGTTCGGAGTTGTTTATTTTACGAGGGTGCCTCTGCCTCGCCCGCCATTAGTCTGATTGAATTTATTCAGTTTGAATTTTCAGTTCATTGTTTCTTATTTTTATTTGTATGTCCTTGGACTCAAAACGGATGTGGATGGATGGATGGATGGGAGAGGAAGTCACTTTTTGCAAAGGAAAACAAAAAGTTGGGACTACAAACAATGAAGAGCGATGATGCCAATGAAAATAGTGAAGCTTGAGATAAGACAGGTTAGAAAGGAATATTGTTACAGGAATCATAAGGTACCTACCACACAAAAATTGCTCCACCAAATTACACGGTGTATATTTCAACATAGTCCTTCTCTATAGTGTCCTTTTTACTTGAGATTATAGGCACAAACTATACGGCGAGCTACGGAACTGCTATCAATGTATCTGTCAGTCTGTTCATAAACCTCTAAAGTCTTTTTTTTGCAAAACTTTTCGAAAAGATATTCCAATTTTTTAGGAGTATGCCAAAATCTAGCAGTTTATAATTATTATCAGAAAACAAATTTTGAGCAAATGGTGTTTGAAAAAGCCAAAAATTTTAGTTTTTTTAAAACTCAAAAAAACTTTTTTTGAAAAATTAAAGAATTATAAAAGAGCTTTTACATTAAACATTTCATCGGAAGCCGTTAAGTGGTTTACGAAAAAATCTGATATGAAACCGGTCCTATGGGAGGTACCGTTATAAGACTTCCTGGAAAATTAATTCCAACCAAAACATAAAATTTACTCAAAAAACATCATTCAGAAAGTTTTATCAAAATCGTAGGTGCATTTTTGAGATAAATGAGTTTTTCATTAAAAATCACATGTCAGGTACCGTTAGTCTTAGAGCTAGAATGCTAATTCCAAAAACCTCTCTAAGGACAGGACGTCATAATAAGTTTGAAGAAAATCGGTCCAGCCCTTTAGGCAGTAGGTAACTTACAGACAGACAGACAGACAGACAGAATAGAGAAGTATCCGAATACGTCAAAGAGAAATGTCAAATCAATACTTTGTAGGAAAACAATTAAATTCTTCCTGTTGTTGTTGTTGTTTCCTGTTCTTGTTTTCTGTTGTTTTCCTTCAAAGTAGGATTTCACATTTGATTTTGACTTTAGGAGCGAGAGGGAAAGAAGTATATTGCCGTTTGCTTAAAATCTTTATTGTCGGACCCACTGTTTTCGACTACTCTATTATCGTAATGTTATGTTTGATTGTCTACGTTACGAATACATAACTTGCCTTATCTATGTATATATATAAAAATGGATGTGTGTATGTTTGTATGTTTGTATGTTTGTATGTATGTTGTCTATGGACTCTTAAACGGCCAATGGATCTTTATGAAATTTTCAGGGTAAATATAGTTAATTCCAGGGATGGTTCCTTTGAAGGTTTGGTTCCGATCGGGTGGAAGACAAAAATAAAATGCAGACTTTTAACATTTGTTGGATGATTTGCAATTTTTTTTTTATTTTTTGATTTTTTTCATACATTTTTTAGCTGTTTGAAATATCAGCGGAAATTCCGGAATGGCCGATCGAGTGAAGGACAAAAAAACATTCAGGCTTTTAACAACTGTTGGTTCAATCTATACAATATGTATATACAAATGGATGTGTTTATGTTTGTATGTATGTTGTCTGTGGACTCCTTAGCCACCCAATGGATCTTTATGAAATTTTCGGGGTAAATATAGTTTAGTCCAGGGATGGTTCCTGCGAAGGTTTCGTGCCGGTCGGATGAAAGGAAAAAAAATGCATGCTTTTGACAATTTTGGTTCAGTTTTTTTTTAAATTCTTTTTTGGTTTTTTTCATAAATTTTTAAGCGGAATGCCCGGGTGGAAGACAGAAATATGCGGGCTTTTGGCAAAGTTTTTTTTCAACTTTTTTATAAAAATGTTTTCCTTTCGTTGAATAAAAGCATCATATCATATATATCATAGAAAAAATCAAACTCTCAACGAACGTGCGTGTCCATTTGGTGCAAGAATCGTCCATCCACACATTTTCCAAACAACTTTTGAACATCGGAAAAGGAATTGAATCGCACAACAAATGACATTTTATTTTCCCAAATTTTTATCAAATGCAGCAAAATATTCAAGCCACAATTTATCAATGTTATCATGTTCAGTTTAACAATCAAATTAACTGCACTTTGTGTGTATGCCAAAAAATTTGTATATTTATACACCAACCAAAACGACCAAAAATATTGCTTATCCGCTAGCATTGAGATAAAATATATAAATAAATTTAATTTCACATTAAATACACATAAGTGTTTTTTTGGGCGTAGCAACGCTCGCCGGGTACCGCTAGTAGTACCTATAATCGCAAGTCAAAAGGGAGCAATAGATAGATAAATAGTATTAGAATAGATTTTCCACTTTCTCTACTTTTCTTTTATCTTACGAGCTGCCCCCCCCCCCCAAAAAAAAAACCCCGACCAAAAAATTTCGCACGCATGCCGAAGAACAAAATTCCTAAGGGTCTTCTATTGTTAGGAATTAAAGATATTAGTAGTGACGAACTAAAAATAAGGTTCGATAACCTAAAAGCAATAAAATAATATTATCTCCTCTCTAGCATTGAAGTCTCTTTGGAGATCCATTTCAGTTTTTAATGGAACTTTATTCATTGAAGTTAATTCAGACATCCAATATTCTTCTCCCCCGAAAATTAACTCCCTCTTAACCTGTATATGCAGGTGATGTTAAATTGCATATAGCCAACAAACATGATACAAATAAACAAGATAGCGTATTAAATTCTCATTTCTATTCGTTCTGCGCACCTACGTCATCGGTGCGCAATGGTGTTTTCGTCTTCTAGATTTCTCCTTCCCGTTTTAATTTTTGTTTCGTTCTACGCTCTATACGTTCTACACATTGTCATAGATATTATCCATACATATAGTATGTCAACGTATTGTGCGCTCTACGTCATCGGTGCGCAATGGCGTTTTTTCGTTTTGCATTTTATTATGCGCAATGCCATATCTTTATTAGTTGAATCATAGCCAACAAACAAATAAATCTTTGTTTCATAATATTTATTCAATCTTAGTGGAGTTAATTCTTAATTCTTATTTCTTAAAATAAAACATAATCTATTTACAATAATTAAAAAATATCAACAACAACAAATTATACATATATCGAATAACTTAATTGCCAATACGACAACTAAAGCACTACCAACAATGATAACACGCCATCCCTGGAATTTTTCTATCGGCACGGCATGCATGTCAATGTCAAGTGATTTTCGAGTCTCGATACTCAAGATCAACAAAATAAAGTTTATTTTCGGGTTTGTTTGTCCGCACCGGCACCGCATCTTACACAATTTTCTAGCTTAAGTCCGGGATATTAATTAAAATATTTATTTAAATTGTTAATTTAAACGTTTGTGTACTTAAAACATATTATTTGATATATTTGCCGCGGTAGGTGGAGGTAAATATTGTTCTTTAAAAGTGTTTCGATGGGATTCGCGAAATGATTATGGCTGTCATGATCTTCGTCGAATTTTTTTTTCTAGAAAAGTTGTGTCGGTAACGGTAATGCAATTTATTTTGAATGTGCGAAATCAAAGTCTTTATTTAAATTTCATTTCTACCTTGTTCATTTCATAAAATTAGTTTCTCTTGAAGTTTCTGTAATTTGTTCAAAAGAAAATTATGAAATATATCGTGAATGTTTCGTTTTTTTGTTTTCATCGAAGTGGTGTAAATGTTGCGGTATTGTTCTTCGGGTGGTCCTCCCAATTTTATTTCCTAGTGCGGTAGGAGTTGGAGAAAAGTTCAATTTGTTTACGGCTTATTCGCTTGAATGTGATAAAGTGCCCATTTTGAAAGCTAAAATTTGTTTTTATTTTTGAACTATAAAATTATAGGTTATGTGAAAGAAATATTAGCCTGTTCGTTAAATGCTTCAAGCTTGTGTTAAATATTGCAGTCCCCTAAAAAATTCGTATCTTTAATGAAAAAAAGTGTTCTTGTAATTTTGCATTGTGCAGCGATATCGTGGAGTTACTAAGGGATTAATTGGAATTCGCTTCTCCTTGACTGTTAAGGATGAAGAATTTGATCTGGTGAGTTTTTTTTTTTTAATATTTTCATATTATACTAGCTGACTCGGTGCACTCGCACCACCTATCAGTCAACCAATTAAGTATTTGATTTAGATTTTAAAATAAATACAAAGAAAATACATATTTAGTTCAATATAGTGTGGGTATTACTTATAGGTAAAATAATTCAAATATTTATTTTAATTAAAACTACAAAAATCAAATATTTTAGTGTTTAATGGCATGCTTTATTAAAGCTATGTATGTATCTACATGCTTTAGTGCATGGGTTGCACTCCGACTGATTCTTTTCATTGAAGCAGCTTATGCTGTACGATATTTGTCTTCCTGTTATCAGGTGCAGAAACAAAACAAATTGGGGCCCTGCCGCTGAGTGACCACGCCGCATTCAATCGACCATGAGAAAAACATGAATTCTCTAAATTCAGACCACAAACACTAATGGATTGCCCTTTTGATTTGTTAATTGTCATCTTGAATGCAAGACGAATTGGAAATTATTTTCTTTTGAACTGAAATTTAACCCCTCCTTCAATGGATTAGGATCTAGGATCTACCTTTCGGCCCGTTCAATTCGCGTTGTTTTGGACAGTTTTCAGTTAGTTACCCACAAAATAAATGCTGGTGTGTCCCAAGGCTCCGTTCTGTCTCCGACTCTCTTTCTCATTTTTATAAATGATCTCTTGTCTGTGACTTCTAATCCATTAAATTGTTTTGCTGACGACTCAACCCTATGCTTTTCATATACGTTTGATAATTCACGGCCTTCGCCTTCGCACGTGTTATTACAACGAAATCGTATGATAAGCTCATTAAACTCCGATTTAAACAGCATTGTGAATTGGGGTATTAGAAATCGTCTGGAGTTTAATGCGTCGAAAACTCAATGCTGTCTTTTGTCGGTTGAAACTAAACATACCCCCTATGCCGTTATCAATGAATGGTACTTGCATCGAAGGCCGAAAAGCTATCAGTACTCCGTATATGTATTAGTGACAATCTTCGTTGGAATGATCATATACTTGAGATTGCCAAGAATGGTGTAAGATGCTTAGGCTTTCTTAATAGATGCAAGAAGTTTTTCACCCCTTCTGATCTGGCTACAATTTACAAAGCGTTTTAGTGGCTCCAAAAACACACTAAAAACTCTCAGAACGCTACATTGAAAAATCTTCCAGTTTGCCAACGGGAGACTAAATAGTCTTTATGAGACAAATGTCAACAACCCTTAGAGGCCCCAACAAATTTTGTCAGCGAAAATCCGTTCTCGAAATGTCCACTACATTATTTGATTCGAATTTTTAAAATTAAAAGATAAAAATAAAATTCATTATTATTTAATTCTAATGTCAAAGCATTGGAGATATGGTTCACCCTGTAGAAGAAGACAAAACATACATTTCTCTACGTTATCTACGTATGTACATGTACATGTCACAAGGTCTATTGTTCCTGCATCAAATGTTTTCTAGTTTTTATTCATACTTATTCGCCAAAAATCACCAGAGAACAAGAGAAAGCAAAGAAACTAATTCTCTTTGCAACATAAGTCCTTCACTCAGTTCTCAGATATGGTTCTGAAAAACTTTTCATCCATATTGGATCCACCCAACTGTTCAAGACCTGAGAATCTTGGACCCCTTTCTCGGTGGTTCAGTAATTTGTGAAAAGAGTTAAATTTGTACAATTGTTCCGAAATATTTTAATCTTTTCCCATTCCTCGCTCGACTTCGGTCACAGAAAAGGCAAATCCAATGTTATAGTAATTGGGAACTAAATACGTTACGTCAAGGATCATTTATTAATATCAATACACTCCTGCAGGATATGATGTTGCTAAGCGTTTTTTCTTGTAACCACTGGGTGACTCATCAAAACGGAATTATGATTGATGACATTAAACACCATTATGAATTTTACGAACAAAGGTCACCGGTGGCAATGGCGGCAAGCGCGCGGTGCGTCGCAAAATAATCCTTTCGCCCATTTCGTCGCCTTTCGTATCCTGAGAGCATTAGCCTGTTAACAAAGCAGTGTGTGTGTTTGTGTTCGGCAAGTAAAGGATTGATGATCAATCCTTTTTGCATTCAAGCTAGTATAGCAATCCACAACTAAAGGCCGAAGACGCCAAACCATACACGAAGAACCAGAGTGAATGTGGAAGGATGCAAAAAGTTTTCAATCTTACAGGGTTGCTGAAATCTAATTTATTATGTGACGAAGGGGGTTTCGGTTTCGGCACATGACCCCGCACTCAAACCCGAACTTCCTCTTCCATCCCACATAGAGTGAGTTAATTGCAAACTATGTGGCCAAGTCGGCATGGAGGTGGACTGACTGCCATTGTTGGTAATTGGAAGCGAAGCAGAAACAACTATGGAAATCGAAGGGTTGGGTTGGGTTTTTGTTTGTCCTTGTTTGCTTGCTTGGTTGCTTGCTTTCGTCCTCCCAAACCTCATTGACAATGAAGTTTTGCATTAGAGCTTGACGGTATATTGCTTCTGAATGCATGATTATTAGATTGGCAACGATGGCAATGACTTTGAGGTTAGACAAAAAAAAAAAAATGAAAATAATGGGAAAGGGTTGATGATTGGGGTGTATGGCAATGAGATGGAAGATGGAAGCTAGAAACTGGGAGAACAAAAGATTTTTTCATTGAGTGATGAATGGGTTAATGGTTTGGTGTAGTCTGGAAAGTATTAGAAGGTTTGGGGCTGATGAAAAGAGTACAACAAAAAAAGATTTTGTTTGATTATAATGTGGGACCGATAATGATGACGACAGACTAATTTAATCCATGAACTGAACAGTAGTGATAGTTAATTTACTCTAATATGTAGGTACGGATTATGCTGCTGGGAAAAAAAAATTGTTGAAGATTTTGACAATGACTAATGAATATATTCCCATTCCAAAAAAAAAAATTAATTTCGGATATCATTTGGTGAAGGGAATTAAGGTTTGGGGATGTTTTTTTTTTTCCTAATTCTCAGTCTAATGGACTCCTACGTTTTTCTTGCTTCGAAGTAACTCTTGGTGACCTGCTTAGGGATTGAACTCTGTTCAAATTTGTACAACTCTTAATTAGAATATAATATTGTTTTCCTTCCCATACTCAGAAAGCTGAAACTGAAAGGCTGACAGAAGCCTTAGGGACGTGGGAGCACCGAAAATTTTAAAAGCAACTTGTTAATAATAAAAATCCGGGTTACTTGGTGCAAAATATGCAGTCAGAATGTAATGCAGGGTGATTCATTTGTTGACAGCGCTGGCATTTGACACCTGTCAAACTCAGCTGTCATCTGATGTGCCATTATATCATTTGATTGTTTGTTATTAACGATAATGGCTGGTTTAACAATCGAACAACGTGTTTAAATTCTTAAAACTAGCTAAAGGGTGTTTTTTAGACGTGTAGTTTTTAATTTGGCAATACTTTTTTGTTGGAGTTGGTCTTTTTGACAGCTGTCACTTGATTTATTCTCAGTTTGGTTTGACATTTCATAATGAATAGACTTACTCCTGAACAACATTTGTAAATAGTTCAAATTTATTTTGAAAAACTTGGTTATATTTGTGAAACGATTTTCGATTTCCACAAGAAAATTTTGTTCAGCGATGAAGTTCACGTTTGGTTGAATGGATACGGCGCTACATACCATACAGCCAACAAAAAAATCAATTTATTGAACGAAACTTTTGGTGATCGCATTATCTCGCATCATGGATGTGGCGTGCCTTCCAGGATCGTGCGATTTAACACGGCTGGACTATTTTGTGTGTCTACGCAGATGGCTTATTTGACGATTGACGCCTTGGAAGAGAATATTCGTCGCGTTATTGCTGACTTACGGCCAAAATTGCTGCAAAATTTGGTCGAAAATTAGGCCTCTCGGCTGGAATTTATACGAGGCAACCGCGGTGGCCACTTGCCCGAAATCATTTTTAAAACATAATGGCAAACCCTTATCTTTATGATAAAGCTAAATTCTTGGCCATAACATTAAAGTATATGCGATTTATTTCTTCTTGAAAACCACTCGTCTAAAAAAACACCCTTTACAGAGTGTGGTACTCTTGGGCCTTACTTAACATGCCACACGAAACAACTCGATCTCTAATCTGCCGTCTCCAATTTCACACTCCAAGAAGTCGGCGAGATCTCCTTTTACCTGGTCGATCCATCGAAGTTAAGAGTACTTTGGCTGTTCTTCAAAAGTTTCACTGCGAAAGCTGAAAATGATTTTCTACACGTTTTTATGTACGCACTGCCCTCATAGGAAATCAAGTGCCCATTTGATAATGGCATAGGTACATCGTTGGTTCCTTCAAGTCCTGAAAAACTAGGAAGCAAATTAGTTTCATTTTAAGAAACTAGATCAAAGGTCAATATCAAAAGGTTGTCTTCCACCTTTCCTCTTTTTTTCATACCAAAAACTAATGATTTTTTAGGATGGTTCTGAAGCCGAACATGCCAATAAACTGAAGCTTGCCAATTAGATACGTTCCCAAAGACTTAAATTACTGGGTCATGAAGAGTTCATATCTTACACCAGCGACCATAAAATTTCCGAAGTTACCGCAGAGCTGAAAGGGCAATGATTCCAACACCAACACCCAACCTTTTTGAGTTCAAAGTGAAAAAGTCAATTCTCTGGCAACAAAAAAAAAAACCAAGCATAATTCTACGTCTATGCCTGTTACAAAACTCTTCAAACCTGAGTGACCAGGCTTCTCCAAGAAGCTTTGAACGTTTATTACAAAACGTTTTTCGAAGGATGAAAAGCACCCATACTTACGTTTCATCTTCGCAATTAGAATCATGCAGGGACGAGAACGATGCTTTCTTGTTCTTCATTTTGTGTGTGTTTCACTTTTTTGGGGTGCATTGTCCCTGCAATAATTGTAATCCACCCGAGTTCACGCAGCATCCTACAAAAAAAAGAAGAAAACAAAATCCTTCCAAAAAGAAAGGTGATAGAATCTGATACCCCAACAACAAACACACACACTAACACACTAGACAATTAATACAAAACAACAAAGAATGGCTAAATAATAACGAAGGATGGTCTTCAACAACCGGCCTGGATACTGCTCACCATGCAAACAATTCCTAAACCCACTCCCGACCCGACCGGAGCCCACACTAATGATCAATGTCCAGGATAAATTGTATTGTAACTGTTAATATGTTTGTGTTGAATACGGGGGTTCAGGTGGTCGACAAAAGTCCTCTCCATCCAAAATCCAAATATGTGTAGTAACGAAAGGAGGAAAAAAAAAAACAAAGAAACATGAACGAAGAACTGCCAAACGTAAACGTGTCCAGGATCACAATTAAGGACGTCTGGCTGAATTAAATGATTTACTATTCAAATCTAGAATGTGAGGAAGTTCTGTATAATTGCAGCCTTCTGAGACTTTCGTCCAGAAACTGAATATGTTGGACGCCCCTTACATATACACAAATGATACATTTTGCTATTTACTCAAGTGTGTACTGACAGGATTTAGCAATGAGCGTACGTCAGAGCGTGGGTGGAAGTTTATTTCCATCTTTTATGCAAAAATATCCCAATTTCGTACGAATTACAATTAAGGTTAAGGGAATGTCGCCTTAGACTAAGAGTCGGTATATGTATTGCTTGGGGGGCTGTGTGAGTGCATGGTTCGTTTGATGTTGTTTTTTTTTGAAAAAGAAAACATTATTTGTGATGCAGTCAAGGCTTAGAAACAAGAAGTCTTTTTGATGTTACGCCTAAGTACAAAGGGTGTTTTTGCGTCCTTAAGTGTACTCATGGTTTGGAAAATGATAAAAAGAAGCCAATCTGTTAATCATAGATCCCCGATACTTAAAGCTTTTAATTTTCACTCTTGGTTAGCATTCTTCCATATGTCTATCTATATGAGTAGATAACAATCTACTCCGTCGATGAATGAACGAAGTCTTACCAGCACTGGCAACTAAGTCCAACGGCTCAAGAAGAACACACAACACATGCCAACAGCACGCAGTTAATAGTTTTGTTAAAAATGTAATAAAATGAACAAAATGAAATTTTTCCCATACATTATGGCATTATTAGTAAGAACAAACATTCAAATTAATTATGGAGCACAAGGTCGCATCGGTCAAGTGGCTGCCTCGGCTGGCTTCGCAGTAAGACATTCTGTCACTATAATTTCCAAGACCTTGTTGATGGTTTTGGACTGTAGCTCACGCATTGCTTGGCTGATATTGGCCTTAAATGTTCGAATATTTCCCGATTTGTTAGCATAAGATTGGTCCTTGAAGGTTCCTCACAAAAATAGGTCCAAAAGTGTCAAATCGTAGCTCCAAGGCGGCTATTTGACATCGCCAAGAGCGCTGATAACACGGATTTGGGAATTTATTGCTTACTATGGAGATCGATTATGGCTTGGGCTGTGTGGCCTGGTGCGCCACCGGTCTGCATGAACCAAAGGTCTTCTAAATCCATGTCTTCAATTTCAGTAACAAAAAATTTGCTAACATTGCTCTGTAACGCCCACCGTTCATTAAAACCTTGTTCCAAGCCTAATTTTCCACAAACTATCACTCTCTTTAGAGGCATTGGCTTCTCGACAATAACGTGCGGGTTTTCCAAGTTGGTTAACTGGAATGTTGGAGTCATAGCGATATCAGACTTAAGCCCAACGAAGCTGCTGAAGCGAATGACCTAACGGCCGAGCTCTTGAATGCACCCGGAGATGACTTGGTATGATGAGTCTACACCATCTGCACAATCTGGTTTGATTAGTGAACTTCATTATTGTGTGCCCTGCCCTATCGGCAAGGAAGGAGATACTTTGAACTGCGTAAGCTACTAGGTATTAGTCTCAATGTCGCCTATGTGGGTTGACGCCCATCAGTGTGATTTTAGGCCATTTAAGTCAAACATAGACCAACATTTTCCCACATTTTGACAGATTTAGGAAAAGACAGATAGACATTTAGATACCTTTTAGTTATATGTTACATGAGGTCTATATCCTTGCGTACCTTTTTGGACTAAGTTTTAATATAATCAGGCAGATGACATATGGCTACAATGTTTGCAATAAAATATGCAGCTTTGGTTACATTTATCGCCACCGCAGCGCCACATGTTTGCGCTTTTTTTTTCAAAATTGGTTGATTACCAGGCGCTCATAAATGAAAGGAGGCTATTTTTTGCATTTATTTGAAAAAAATGGGTGGTGCCAAAAGCTGGAAGAAAACGGTAAAGATCGATTTTTAAAATATGGTTTCTTTTGATATGCATGCCCTACTTTGGTTCATCCCATTTTCAAATCATCAGCAAAAATAAAAGAGTTCTTGCTTTTTCTGAGCGCCTGGTGATGCCAAAAATGTTCATATGCAATTTGGTTTACCTTGTGAGGTTAGGAAGAAGAAACACCTTTCCTTAGGTAGTGGTAGACATTGTAGCAACATATTTGCCGCCAAAAGTTGTATAAATATGAAGTGTGTGATGACGATCACGAGGAGGAACAAAAAGTTACGGTTTCGAAGTTAACCTTTCGCACTTGCTCATATTAAAATTTAATACTTTCACACACTCCTATTTATCTGATAAACAGAAGAAAGTTAGAAAAAGGTTTTTTATTGGCTAGGGTCAGTGGCGATTATTTTTGCGCTGGGCTTGATTCAGGTGATTTTTGTATATGTTACAGGGTGACTTTTGTTATAAGACTATATAGAATATCAACCTGAATCCAATTTCTTATAGTTCTTATTTTATTTTATACAAAAAGCTAAACCTGAACACAAAATATACAAAAACGCAATTTTCAAACTTAATATTCTGGTGAACTAATTCAGTATTATGCGGGAACAGCTCTTGTCAGTTATGGTGCAAGCCTACCAACAGTTGATGTCAACCCATATTACATTAACTGTTCAATATGTTCCATTAGAGTCCTCTCAATGTGTCAAAATGTACCGATGACCTTTAAAGAGCTGTCCATTATGTTTCGAAAACGTGTTAAATCGTCCCAAAATGCATGCGTTAAGTTCATTAAATTTAATGCTGCCCGCAGGCATTGAACACAAATTCCACCCTCAGTAACCTAAGGATTTCAAATTCGCAACAATTTGAAGTGAAAATTCCTCAATAAATCCCAAATTGAACGTGAAGCGTAACAAAATGAAAAAAAGTACTTTGAAATTGAATATTTTTTTATTCCACACTCCCCCTGTGTGGTGGTCGGTCACTAAAAAAAAAGTTTAAAAAATTGCGAAGGAAAAAAAACGTTGTTTTTGTTAAAATGTAATCCAACCAACGCAATGGTTGTGAATAAAAACCACCACTTTATTAACCCTCATACTGGCAACGACAACTGACCCGATCAACCGAAGCGACGCGGCGATGCGACGACGCATCGTGACCTGAACACGAAGTTCAAAATCGCATAAACTACCCTTTCCCTTCCCTCCCCTCCCTAGAACATATTTCACCTCCCATAGTTCTTTACGAAAAGATTCAGACACAATTTTGTTGAAAAAATTACAATCCATTGTTAGTTAATAATCCTCCAGTAATGAGACCTCTAAGGGTGACCTACACCACACTATACACAGGACGAAATGTCCATCCAAAGGGGATGAAGTCCCTTCCAATTGAATTTTATCACTTCATTTTGTGGCTTTGAATTTGAAATGAAAACAATTTTCAAAGAAAATTGTAAAAAAAAATAAAAAAAAAATTCAACAAAAAAAGGGGGTAAAAGATTTGATGGTAAGAGTGTGTTTCTCTTTACCTTCTCCAAAATTTATATTCATCCCCCTAGATAGGGTGGTGGATGGATTTTGGTTCATTTGATATGTGAACATTTCCTTTTTTTTTTTTGCTGATTGTGAGTTTTGGCTCAATAAACATTTATTTTACGTGGCTTGACATTATTTTTATACTTTATACAAAAATACGACGGAACGGATGAGTGTATTATGCCAGGAGTTGCGTTATTATAGGGGATGGAGTTGGAATAAAGTGAATTTATTGTAAACCGCTGAAATGTGGAGTTTGCAATAAAAATCAGGACAATGAATGATATTACATAATTTGTGGCATATATACCAATTCCGATGAGTTTGTGAATTTGTTTTTGAAAACTGTCACAGAGATTTGGGCTATCCTATCGGTTTGTCTTGATTTTTTTGGAATTTCTTAGATTGATGGAGGTTTTGAAATTATTGCAAGGATTTCTCAATTTATATGTTAATTTTTACATTGACTTTGTGGCGGTGCGATAAAGTCAAACGATTGATTAGTATAACAAGGTCTATAAAATATTAGACCTTTGCGTAGTTTCTATAGTTGGGAATCATTCCCAGGATAATTTAATAACCCTTTAAATAAAATGCACGACTGGGTTGCACGAACTTGCTCTTATGATAAGCAATTGCGTAGTGGCTGCATATATGGATATTAAAAAAAAATTAAATAATTTCGAAAATTCTTTTATTTTTTAAATTAGTTTAAGAGTTTTGTCGGAAAAACAAAGTATGCAATAAAATTTCGAAGCTATACGTAAATCTAGGAAAAAAAAATATTGAAAATCGTTTTACCAGTTTTTTTTTTAAAGGTTATTTTTGAAAAACTTTTTCAAAAAATATTTTGAAATTTATTTGAGTATGCAAAATATATGGCAATCTGTAGTTTACATTTGAAAAATAATTTAAAAAAAAATCAATGTATCCGTTTCCAACAAATTTCGAAAACCAAACATTTTTTTGAAAAAATTACAAAAAATAAAAAAAAAAAGTTTTTGAAAATTTTGAAATGCCATATTAATAAAATTATGAATGACTTCCTGTGGCCAAAATTTTATTGAAATCGAATGAATAGTTTACGAGAAAATTTGATTTGAAAATACTGGTTCTATGAGAGGTACCGTTATTAGACACATTTTGAAAAAAAATTCAAACCAAAAGATAGGTTTTCTTGCAAAAATAGCATTCTGAAAGTTTTATCAAAATCGTTAGAGCCGTTTTTGAGAAAATCAATTTTTGTCTTCAAGATTGTATGGCAGGTGCCGTTATTTTTGGACCTAGAGCAAAAATAAAAAATATGTTCCGAGGGACGGCCAAATAAATCCTAAATACCAAATTTGAAGCAAATCGGCCCACCCGTTCAGCCTCCAGAAGCGCGAACAGACATACAGACAGACAGACAGACGGACGGAATTTCCAGACCCACTTTTTTCGACTTCTCCATCATCGTAATGTCATGTGTGATTGTTATCTCAATTTTTTTTTCTGCACGAATCCATAACTTGCCTTATAGTACCTATAATCGCAAGTAAATAAAATGCACGACTGGGTCGCACGAACTTGCTCTAATGTGTGACAGAGGTCTAGGGGCTTGAGATTTTATAAAAATAAATTTTTCAAAATTCTTAAATAAATACTTAAACTAATTTGAGCTGAAAAAGGAGTACGCCATTTTATTTCTTGGATAAATCTGAATTTATGAGAATACATTTTTAAAAATCTGTGGAGCCGTTTTTGAGAAAAAAAGTTTTTTTTGAAAAACTTTTTGAAAAAAAATTTCAAACAAAATTCAAAAACGCCAGTTCCTAGGTATTCAGCAAATACATTTATGTATTTATAATTTTTAGAAAAAAATTTAATGGGCAGTTTTCAAAATATATATTTTTAAAATTTTTTTCTTAAAAATGCTTTTAAAAATACAAAAAAATATTTTTTTGAAATATTGGTATGCAGTACAAATTGAGCTACCTACAACTACTATATATGTGTGAAATTTGGAAAGAATCGGTTGAGTCGTTTTCGAGATAGTCGAAAGCAAAAAAAACGGTCCTATGGAAAGTACCGTTCTTAGCCATTTTTTAAAACTTTTTTTTCAGCCATATGATTGGTCGTACCTAAAAAGTAACACTAATTTTTTTAAATCAAAATCGTTAGAGCCGTTTTTGAGATTAATAAGCTTTAACGTAACGGTTATATGGCAGGTACCGTTATTTTTTGAGCTAAAAAAAAAATTTCAATTTCCCCTCTGTACAATATCTAAAAAACTCTATATACCAAGTTTGATGCAATTCGGCCCACCCGTTTGGGCTGTAGGTGTCTATACATACAGACAGACAGACATACAGACGGACAGAATTTTTAGACCATCTTTTTTCGTCTTTGCTATCATCGTAATGTCATGTTGGATTGATATCTTAAAATTGTTGTCTTCGACAAACGCATAACTTGCCTTATAATAGCTCCGACTGACAACTGGAGCTACTCTACCAACCCCATTCATTTTCAACTTACCGGTCAAAAATTAAAAACAGATCTATTTTTGCAAATCACCCTGCAAATAAATTAATTGTTTTATGGCGTGGCGGGTTACTGTCAACTCAAAACAGAGACAAAAGTGTAAAGACACATACATCTTTGTTTTGGTGAGTTTTGTGGTAAATTTGTGTGAGCCTCGGCTGTCATCACTTTGTGTGTTTTTATACCCTATTCCATAGAATGGGTATATTGTATTTGGTGTGGAGTTTGTAACATAGAGAAATAATACCATTAGGTATAGAAAAGTATATATATTCTGACTCAGAATCAAAATCCTAGTCGATTTAGCCATGTCCGTCCGTCCGTCCATCCGTCCGTCCATCCGTCCGTCCGTCCGTCCGTCCGTATGTATACTCTCTAGAGGTCGCAACTTTTGTGCTAGAAAGCTGAAATTTTGTATATATAATCTTTGGTTCAAGAGTAAGGCTAAGTTCTTGAACCGGTAAAATCCGCCCACAAACACGCCCACAATCGCCATTTTTGACGAACAACCTCAATTTCATAAAATTAAATCATGTTTTTTGTACAGTTACGATAAAAGCATAACGCTAAAATTTTGCACACGCAAACGTTCTTCCAATTAAATAAAAATTTTTTAGTTTGGGAGTGGCTGACGCCCATTTTTCATACAAAACCATCAATATACATAGTTTTTATAAAATAACAATTATTGTTATATTAAAGAGACATTAAATTTTGTTGGTATTACTTGGACATAAATATCTTGTGTATGAAATCAAAAAAAATGGTTTTAGGTGTGGCTGCCGCCCACTTTTCACTAGAAACTATTAAGAAATTGTTTTTGTAAATAAACGGTATTTATAATGATTCCAAAAGCCAAAATTTTGCGTCTCTTAAAAGAAACTAAAAAGTTTGTGTATGAAAAGAAATTTTTGAATTTTGGGTGTGGCTTACGCCCACTTTTCATGAAAGAACGAAAAACGTAGTGTCAAAAATTTAAGGTACTTCCAATATTCAATTTAAACCTTTTTCCTTCCGTTCGTTATTTGAGAAATAGGTATATCTCTACATTTTCTCGTGTACATTTTTTCAATACGCCCCTTTTTGAAGGCATGATAAAATACCTTTGTTCAGGTAAGATTGTTTAAAAACTATTCGATTCAGCTGTAGTTTTACACATATGCCTAAATACTGATCGAAGCTCAGTTAGTGCTTCAAATTTTTAAGACACGCCCACTATTAAGGGGCGTTTCCGTCAAAAGTTGTATAATGCATTAATTTTTTAACGTTTTTTAACTTTCGGTCGCAGTTTTGAAGTAAAAAGATGAACACTTAGATTTAAGTTCCTTGGTAACGTAGCAGAGTGTGGTTCAAGAATTGTTAAAATCACCCATAATCGCTATTTCCATTGAAAATCTAATTTTTAAAAATTTAAGTTATGCCTTGTTTTGTTCAAATCATCTGCAAGAATAAAATTGAATGTCACTAAGCTCATACTAATTGCCTTGGCAATAAAAAGTCTTAACTTTGGGCGTGGCACACGCCTTTTTTTATTGGGCCAGCACTAATTGAACATCACACCACACAAAATTAATCTTATTGAATCTTTTTCTGTCTGGTAAAGAAGAATTTTGTTTATGAAACTGGATCATCGGCTGGCTGCGGGAGGCGAACGCATACACATACACAAAAATAGGGAATAGGGTATCCAACAGTTCGTTGCAAACGTAGTGTAGCTCTCGCTCATGTTTAATTTTACACTTGATTTGAAGCGTACACATTTATAATGCTCACTGACAAAGGTAAGCAAATTTAAAATAAATACATATCAGCTGATTTTTAGTTTGTTAGCTAAAGACAGGCCACTTAAGTCGCTGTACTGTGTTCTTTCTATGCTGGCAATACCAACACCACATACTTTACATTTATTTTTGCGATTGAAATCTTTTTCTTAAAACCTAATTTCACCTATGTAAATTAGTAATGGCAGGTAGCATAATTTTGAGTCCTCTAATGCAAAATCCCGTAACCAAGTAGATATCCAGAATATAAACCAGTTGCTGGAAAAACGGGAAAAGCGAATAAGGCATGCTAACTTTATCATCTAAGCAAGGTCTCAAGTCGTCGGTAAGACAAATCCTGTACTTTATGTGGGAAGAGTTTGACATAGTTCTATATGCGGTATTTAGTATGGACTCTTTCCTAGTCTCCTATATAATTTTGATCCTTTTTTTGAGCTCAACAATGGCTAAAAGGATTTTTTAACACCAACCAAGTTGATTCACACAAAATGACACTTAATCGTTATAATTTTCATAAATATTCTCGAGGATTTCTTCAAATAATCGCACACCATTATTTTTCGTTTGTTCCCCGAAGGCGCCTTCGCTGCGGGTATCTCTCGTCATCTTTTCGTGTGTGTCATACCATCGCATCGTTCCATTTACCATCCCATCAGTGGAACTCCTATATGTGCGAGTTCCATACCAACTGTTAAGATTGTAACGTTCGTTGTTGCCACCCTTGTAAATTGCCCCCAAGTTGGATTACAACCCCCTGGGTGTACAACAACGATTACTTGTAACGTGCGCACGTAAGCTGTGTATTTGCAAACGTCTTGTAAAGTCCTGGCGGGCCCTGAAAGTCCATCTTAATTTATATGTGTGTGTGTGAATGTGAATGCGAAATCATTTATTGTAAATGCAGGAATAAAAGAAATTTTATTTGTTTTCTTTTTTTTTTGTCATTTTTTTGCTGCCTTTGTTGGGTTTCCTGTTGGAATAAATTTTTTTTATGTAGATGGACAGTGGCCCAGGAGTTATGTGCTATACACCTCCTCACACTCTGAATTTTTTTTTTTTAAAGATGTGAGGCGAACTGGAGTTTGTTGCAATAGTCCAGGGGTCCGTTCTTTCTTCGTTGTCGTCGTCGTCGTTGAGCAAACATAACCAGAAACAGTTATTTATTATTCCAAAGGGGTGGTGGGTTATGTGGCATGGGTTTTGGGTGGTGGTGTGGTGGTTGGCTTGTGGGTGGCGGTGACCAAAAAGATGCTGTGCGATTCTGTGGCGGTGGCAACATGAAAAATTACGATATAATAATTTTAGAACGATAAATATGAATTTATTTTCATGCTGAGGATAATTCAGATGTTTTTCCTTTTTTTTTTCGTCCTTTTTTTTTTGCAAACTGTATAATGGTTCTGCGATTATGTGTTTGTGTGTGTGTGCTATTTTTCTTGGGAGAACGGAAACCGAAGAGAAAATAAATAAATAAATTGTAAAATTATTTCACCATAATAACATGTCAGGGAAATGGTGCAGCCTTCGTGGACCGGAAAATGAAGGTGTGGGTTATGGACTTGGACTTTGGTGGAGTGGGTTTTTCGTATATTTCAGAATACTAACTTGTGTTTTTGTTTTCTTTTGCGAATTTCCTTTTATTTTTAGAAAAAATGTTATTTTAGGTATATACGATAGAGTTTGGGGGGTATTGTATTTTTTTTTTTTTTGAAATATTCATGAGGTGGAAACATGAAATTTGAAAATTGGAATTTGACACTGGTCCCAGGAGGTTAGTCATAGCCAAAGGCAAAACTCGAAGTTGATGCTATGTAACCACACAATGTAAACTTTTTTCTGAAAATCGAATTAGTTTTGTATTTCGATACATATTGATGTATGTGGATGTGGACTGATTTTTTTGATCGTTATTTAATGCTTGTAATGGAATGTAAATAATTTAGTTTGAAAATGTTTATATCTATGAAGGGGGAGACGAAATTGGGAACAAAGTGAGGAGCACATTTCTTGCGGTCAACAAAAACAAAACAAAAATATACTCAATGAAGGAAAAGATGCCATTTTGATATTAATATTCAAATTTGTTTTGGATCAGTTTTATTTTTTTTTTAGTTTATAAAGTAGGCCGCGAAATATATGTAATTACATATCTATTTCAAACAAATAATGTAGTTATTTAGCCTTTAGAAAAATAAGATATGCCGTATGATAATATCACATTTACATAGTGTAACCTACTGCAATACAGTTTTCTAACAAATTTGCCCCCAAAACCCCCAAAATGATATCTTTTTGTGTGTCCTTAAAATGAAGATCTCTCAAGTTTGAGTTTAAGTTACATGTTTAAAAATAGTTGATTAAAAAAGTTGCATAGTCGGTTATCCTTCCAAAGAGGTTTGTAATGCTTTTATTCGAGGCAAGGTAGGTATGAGTTGAGTATTGGGTTTGTCTTGGGGTCGTTATAAGGAAATCATTAAAACTTTGTTGTCTTCTCACTGAGACATAAGGTGGAGTAGTCGTATGTCTCTAGTACGTTACCTATGGAAATGTTTGTTCGGACGAAAAAGAACTCGCGCCCAAATCCGACTTTAAAAGAGCCGCGAGATAAAAGCCAGTTGGTGGTGTAACTCGCTAAGAACAAAAAGGAATTTCTAGCAGCCGATAGATTACAATGAAGTATAAAAGCATGGTCTATTGTCCTACATACTAGATTGGTGTTTTTAACAACTAAGAGGCAGAATTTAACTTCCTGATATCTTATCTCCGGTTAAACTCAATTCAAACTGAAAGGACGAAGTGCAATATTATGGTAAAGGTGAAAACTGGTTTTACTTTGCGAAAATTTTTATTGATTGATGATAATTGTCTCGGCAAGGCAGTGGTGTGAGGGGAATGTTGGCAGCCATTTTGCCATTTGCCATAACATTTGTCTTTAGTTTGGTTTACCATTTTCTTCGTTGATCGACTAACGCCTGAACAACGCATGCAGATAGTGAACATTGATTTCGAAAAAAAACATAGTTCTGTTTGTAAAACTCATCGCACATTTTAGATAATCCTCAAGACATTGTTGAGACACCATTATTTCAAGGAAACGGAGAGTTTAGTGTGCTTATGGGCTGGTGGAACCATCATTGGTCCATACTTCTTTGAAAACCATGCCGGCGAGAGGGTTACCACCAATGGAAATCGTTTTAGAGCCACGATCAATGACTTTTTCGTTACTGGATTGAATTGCCAAGATATTGGCCCAACATGTCACACAACGCGATAAACAATTGCTTTGTTGAAGGAAGCGTTTGGTGAGCGCATAAATTCGTGACTTGGACCTTTGAGTTAGCCTCGTAGATCATGGGATTTAACACCCTTGAAATCAACCGCATTGTACTTAACATTATTATAGCACTTCTTAACATTTTGTATTATTTATTCGCCATCTTTCTCTTAAGGTTAAAATTATAACAGTTATAACTGTGAGGTGTCGAGCTTCGGGTGATCTTATTTATATGACAGTAGGCGCTCGATATAGTGAACCTCTGTATAGTGAACTCTATCCAATATAGTGAAGTGAACCATCAAAATTTAACACAGACTTTTCTAAATAGTGAAATATGAGAATCTCAATATAGGTAGTGAACTTAATTATTTTTGGGCGATATTCTGTTGCAATGAGCATGATATGAATGTCAACTATTTTTCTGAACAATTTACCATTCTTTTGTGTGCTTTTCAAACTATATGGCCCGAACAAACAAACAAGTTTTTGATATGGCTTTGCATTTGATACAGATTGTAGTCCTTCAAGTAAATTCCAGGAAAACGTCGCATGATTTGAAGTGTGGTAGGTAATAAGTATATGAAAAGACATTTATTTATAGGACGTCTGTATTCATGTTTTGTAACTTAAAAATTGAAACAATTCATTCCCCTCTTATCGCTTCTGGAAGTCGTAGGGTTTTAGTAAGTCGTTGTGATAAGTTTAGTTTCGATCACATTTAAACTGGAACTTCCATTGGAAGCCGATAAGTTTAATTATTGTCAATCTGAAAAAAACTAAGATTTGGATAAATTGTCAAATTTTAAACTAAAAAAATTGATTTTTTATTTTCATTTAGTATTGTGTGAGTTATAAATTTTAAACGCTTATTAAAATAAAGAAATTTCGTTAACACAAATGTTTGCGACACTTTTATTGGCGGACACGGAAGAGCGCCAAAATAAAATGAGAATCCAACGGCCGGCGTAGACTTAGGGATACTACCAACTCATTCGAAATGCCTGAATAGCGATTTCGGGAGCTGTATAATGATAATGTCCCCTTGCGATTTTTTTGTTCTCGAAAATAAATTCGACGAGCATATTTTTTGAGTTTTAGATACTCTTGTGCACCTCTAAGTGTAAAAATGTTTGGTATTTCAACATAGATTTATTATATTAAAATATTTTATTTACCTTTTTATGCTCAGCCATACTTTTCTATCACGTGGTCGGTGTATGGCGATGAAATTTGACGTTTGAAATAAAAGACTTTTCGCTTTTAGATCATAGAGAACCCCATTTTATCGCATTTTCCAGTGTTTTCATTCCGATGTATTCCATTTCATAAAATTATCGCCTGTCAAAATTAAAGAACCTGGTGAGTGCGATAAATTGAGTTTTGTTTCAATTTTCAACGTTTCTCGACGAATTATTTCGAAGCGATAGTTACAGAACATGGGTACTGAAATCTCAGAGGTGGAAAATAAGCTATGTACAAATGGTTTTTGGAGCAACGAAGAAAAAATATGGCAGATAATGGATTGATTTTAAAACAGAACGCAATTTCAATTTTAAAAAAAATTAATTACAGCAGGTATGGCTTCTATTTGCAAGCGATGGCTGCTTTAAAATAAAAAAATTTAAACAGTTGAATTAATACAAAATAATTTTATTTATAATTTTATAATCAAATTTAGTGTCGGCAAACATTTAAAAACTCCCTCTCGAAATAGTGAACAGGCTTGGTTTTTATAAGTCTACTGTATTTACAAAAAAAATTAGATCTTTTGGCTCAGCTTATTCTGGAACCATTTAATAGCTTGCGGAAGCCATTGTATATTATATTCTCTAAAGTGAATTTCTCTGATGAATTACAGAACTTATGGTTGGCGTCTTAGATAATGAGTATGCTTCATTAGAGACTCAACCCAATCTTCCGGCATTGCACATACAACAATTTCCACCATTTTAATTGTTGTTGTTGCTTCCCATGGTATTCTAGAGCTTAGTTTTTCGTCGATGGATGGCGCACCTCAAGTGGTAGTACTATAGTTTATATATACAATGCTTCCGGCTATAGTCCGTTAGATTCAAACGCAGTAATTTCACAAAACAGTTATTAAAAAGTAAAAACGACTTTTATTTTGATAACACTATAAAATATTGTTTTTGAAGTTTCATTGTTTTGTTTGAATGTTTTGAATCGGTCTTTTTCAAACAAGTTTTGTATTCAAATGTTTGAAATACACAAAATCAACTTTTTAAAGTGAAACTTTTTTTTCCATCGCCTCAAATTTTTTCGTTCATCTGGCACATGTCGCAATATGGCGGCACCAATGGATATAGTATCAGCTGACCGTTAAAGCATTTATATTCCAATTCATTCGTGCACTTGCTAAGCTGTATGTGAGTGTTTTGATCAGTGCTAAATGCCAATGATACAAAAAAAGTTTCACTTGCATCGTGGTTTCATAAAACCACACAATTTTTGTATCTTCAAATCTTTAAGCAATCCTTATTGAAATAAAGGAACCACATCAACGGGATATTATATTTTCTAGTTCGACATTAAAAACAAATCCTGACTGGCTTGTTTGACATTCCTAATCATGATGTAGATGTACCCATCCAAACATATGTATGTACTCTATTCAGCCTAATCCAACATCCATCTCTTGAAGGCATTTTAATTTTTAAAGGCAATTTATTTTCGTTTAATAACATACAGAAATACGAAAGAAAAAAAAATTCAAAAAATCCGATTACAAGTTTTTTGAACAAAATTGTTATCCTTGCTAAGGACGAGATAGCCCACCCTCAAAAACAGCTCAAAAAAGATAACATAGTATACATACATACAGTCATATAAATGCTTTATTTTTATATGGAGGAATAAATGCCCACTGATTATTAAAGAAAGGAAATTTGGAGAAAATTCGACATTTAACTGTAGAATTGACTTAAAGTGCGAGTATAAAGGACACATATATTTTATTTTATAAAAAGTTCTCTGTTCCTTGTTCCTTGCATGAGTGTGCAAGAAAAAGCCCCAATTTGAAAACCATTTTGTCATTTTCTCTTTCTAAGAGGTTTAAGTTATTTGAAAATGAAATTCCGGCTTTTTTTTGTATTCTCTAATGATTTCCTTGGAGTTTTATTTTTCGAGGGGAGCCTTAAGTTATTTTTTTTTTCTTTTCACTTTTCACTTTTTCCTTTTATATTTGTCAGCCCTGTTAGTTCTTGTTGTCCTAATCGAAGGCGATTTTTTCAAGACTTTGTTTGGAGGATTTGAAAAAAAAAACAAAAAAAAAAATAATGCTACTTCTATCTTTTTTTTGTATCTATTCTTTCTTATCAACTTTGAGTTGTGTTTTTTGTTTCTATTTGTTGTAGTGTGTTAACTTACTTTTGAAAAAGTTTTTTAAGGCATTTATAAAAGGGCTGGAGGAGGGTGGTGGGTGTATTATAACAAGATGAAACGTAAATTGAATTTTGTATTAGGTTTTTTGTTGGTCCTTCTTTTCCTTTATTTTGGGTGGAATGTATTTATTTCAATCTTGCAAATAACGGTGTGTAGGTCTTCGTTTTTTTTTTGGTTCGAAACATTCATGAAAACGAGAATTCCAATAGCATCTTCTTTTTGAAGGATATGTTTTAAGGTAAATGCGACAAAAAAAAAACCTATTTATTTTACGTTTTCTAATTAAAAACCTCAATTTTCCTTACATTAAATATTTGTTTTGTACAACTTCTTAGTTTAAGCCCCATTAACTACGAAATTAAGAAATTTTTTTCTCCTTAACAAAAGTCGCATGATTTTTTTTTTCTCAAAAACAATCTTGCTCTTTGATATCCTCCTTTCAAACGTCTATTTTGCCATTCTAATTCTTGTGCCAACATCATCAATGTTTGCTTACAATAATTCCTTTATTCCAACCCTTAATTCCTACTGTGGACACGCTATTCAAATTCCACTTAAGAGCAGATGTATATAGTTTCGCCAGGCTTAACATCCCACAATAAGAAGATGACGTAAATCTATATATTTACATAGAGAACGGTCTATTCACACACCACCACCACCACCACCAATACCTCACATCCTGCAATGTCTGGAGTCCTTAATCGCAATCCAAAGCCATTAATTCATGCATGAACACACACACACACAAGCTAAGAAATATTCTAATTATATTCGAATTATTAACATAAATTCCATTAGACATCACAAAATATTATATAAAAGTAGAAAAAATGTTGCCATTAATTCATCTCCCCCGGCCGGCGGCGGGCGCGCGTGGTGCTTCGTCCGTTGATGGCTAATGAAACTCTTCCCAAAATGTTCCTTGACTAATGGACGAAAATACTTACTCACATTTCCATATTTGACAGAAATCGATAGGATTATATTCTCCATTCCAACTAGATGCAGGACAATGATGCAAAATATGAGAATTTTGTTTTGGATCTTTTGGAAGGGATGTTACACTCTACGCTAAGTGCAAAAATCCTGACTCTGGCATGTTAGGTTGTAGTAAGCTTTTAGTATTTTTTTTTTAGCTTAGTAGTGCATTTTTTTTTCAAAAATTGGATGCAACATTTAATGTTTTTGTTCGTTTAAAAAAAAAGAGGATTTTCGGGTCGGGTGTATCATTATGTTGCATCCATCTCAATATGGGTCAATACTCAAACAGTGACTTTTATTTCATGTGGTTCAAATCCAACATTCAAAATCAAGACATCCATAAATGTCTTTTTGAACTTCTCACGAACTCGATGCGTTGTCTGACTCAATCTCAAGAATTGTTTTCGTTATTAACTTCACCACTGAAATCGTTGTTACGGGTGATTTAATTGTATACAATTCTACTAGGTAAAATTATTCATTTAGAGAAAAGCCGTTATAATTTGGGCTATAACATCTTTAGGAACACCTGCCTTGAGCGAGTTGTTGGCATCTTCAACTCTACTTAATGCAGCTGTCTAGTTCAAAATTTGACGTCATTTTATTGACGTCCGACGCCATTTTTCAAAAATGATAACGTCTTCCGATAGGGTGATTGATTTTGCGCCACCTTGTAGATAGATTTTGGGATTTTTCCAGCCAGATTTGTTCACCCTCCTCAAACTACCGGACAATTAGCTTTCTTTCCAAGGTCATGAAAAAGTGGACGTGTAAGAGCATCACAGCAGCAAATATCTTGAGAAACGGAAACTTCTTAAGACTGGTAGTATGGCTTTCTTAGGAATATAGGTCCACTGTTAATATTATCCTATATGTAACCGAACAGTGAAACCAATTTTAAAATCATTTTGGGGAACGATTTTCAAAATTTCAAAAACTGTTTAATAGAATCGGGAAAACCAGGGTCTATTCTCTAACCAAAAAATTTTGATGAAAATGTGTGCATTCAATTTCAACTATTAGACGGATTATAGAAGTTATCGTTGCAATAGCGTTGTTTTGGACGTTTTAGACTGATGTTCACAAAATAAGTGCTGGTGTTCCTCAAGGCGCAGTTCTGCCTCCGACTCTCTTTTTCATTTTTAAAATGATCTATTTTCTAAGACATTTTTTCGAATTCTTTGTTTTACTGAGTACCTGTCCTCAAATTTGTATAATCTTTTCTACGCAGACAACCATGTTCTGCGGATGTGGAACTTTTTTAGGAAGCCTATAATCTTTCTTTCTCTCTTGGGTTCCGGAAACTGCTGTCTGCAGAAATGATTAAATTCCTGTTCTCTGTTCGCAGCACGATAACTCAAATTATGGGACTAAGCTTTCTTTAAAACACAGATGATTTCCTGGTTTTATTTGGTCTTTAAACGCGCCTTCGCGTTGAGGATTCCATTACAAATATTGCTTTACTAGTGTGTCGTTGGTGTTCGTCAGTGAATGGCCAATCCAGCGCCACTTTGTCTACGTGATATCTACATTCACTCTTCTTTGTCCAGTCCTAAGCCACAGTTCGTTGTTGGATATGCTACCGGATCTTTAAAATTAACGCAGGCAACGGTTCACAGCGGCTTGTAGTTTATTTAAGGTGTTAGTAAAGTCCTTCCAGGCATATAGCAATGTTGGATTAAAATAGTTTCAACTTGGAACGAAGCGAAAGCAGCTAATGATGAGCTCATTCAAACTCGGGATTAATAGAACTATTGTAATGGGGAACTATTGTAAATGCAAAATTTGAATGCTTTCACAACTCAATGCTGCACACTTCGTATGTCACTATCCATGAGTTTTGCGTTCTAGGCTCGAAAACATATTTCACGTTGCTAGAAGTTCCGCAAAGTCCTAAGGTTTCCGTGGATGATGCAAAAAATATTGTGTCCTATAACTGATCACATAGGCTTACATTCACCAATTTTTGGATATTAATCTCGTACCTGAGCAGGTGCTTCTGTTTGCCACTTGCGTTTTCTGAACAGAATTCAGAATAGAGCTTTAAAAAAAATTTAGAGCAAATGACCCTAACAGGAACAATTGTTTTGATCGAATATCGTCGAAAATGTCGTCGCTACTTCTGCGATCATAAACAGTGCTCCAGTGAAATATCTGGATGAATTCCTCCACTCAACAATTTTCCCGTAACAAATGTATCGCTAGGAACGCCCTTTATTCTATAGTCTAATTTTTGAAGTACCTTCTCCTAAGTGTGGAGACTCATTCTTTAACCGCACAACACGTATGTGGAAAACTTAAAAAAGTGCTGTTGATGACATTTTATCGCGCATATTGGATCAAAGATCAATAGATTTTTGTTCCTCCCAAGACTCATAATCACTGTTCGTCTTTTTGTAGGCTTAAGTTGCCTAAACTACGATGAACCCGTCATATTTGCAAGTCTCTCTTTTTCAATCGTTTCATGATATCGTGTACGGATGGATTCCCCAAAAAATAACTTCTTTAGACTTCTAAAAACAAACGGACATCCTCATTGTGTTCGGAGAGACTTTTCAAGAGGCCAAATGACATTTTCTAGTACTTTCCAGTAGTTAACACTAAGAAGATCTGTTCTAACGCCATTTCCTTAAGGCCCAATAACCATACAAGAATCTTTTTAGAAATTATTCAGATATCTCCCGTTAGGTCAAGGGAAAACAAGGAAACAAAATAACAAATATCATGGTGTTCCTAGCAGGTGTATCCATTTTTTACTTGCGATTATAGGTACTATAAGGCAAGTTATGCATTCGTCGAAAAAAAAAGTTTTGAGATAACAATCAAACATGACATTACGATGATAGCGAAGACGAAAAAAGATGGTCTAAAAATTCTGTCCGTCTGTATGTCTGTCTGTCTGTCTGTCTGTCTGTCTGTCTGTCTGTCTGTCTGTCTGTCTGTCTGTCTGTATGTAGACCTACAGCCCAAACGGGTGGGCCGAATTGCTTCAAACTTGGTATATAGACTTTTTTAGGTATTGTACAGAAAGGAAATTGAAATTTTTTTTTTAGCTCAAAAAATAACGGTACCTGCCATACAACCGTTACTTTAAAGCTTATTTTTCTCAAAAACGGCTCTAACGATTTTTAATTAAAAAAATCAGTGTTGCTTTTTAGGTACGACCAATCATATGGCTGAAAAAAAAAGTTTTAAAAAATGGCTAAGAACGGTACTTTCCATAGGACCGTTTTTTTTGCTTTCGACTATCTCGAAAACGACTCAACCGATTCTTTCGAAATTTCACACACATATAGCTGTAGGTAGCTCAATTTGTATTGCATACCAATATTTTTGAAAAATATTTTTTTGTATTTTTAAAAGCATTTTTTAAAAAAAAATTTAAAAAATTAATATTTTGAAAACTGCTTATTAAATTTTTTTTTTAAAATTTTAAATAAATGTATTTGCTGAATACCTATGAACTGGCGTTTTTGAATTTTTTTTGAAAATTTTTTTCAAAAAGTTTTTCAAAAAAAACTTTTTTTCTCAAAAACTGCTCCACAGATTTTTCTAAATTTATTCTCATAAATTCAAATTTATCCAAGAAATAAAATGGCGTACTTTTTTTTCAGCTCAAATTAGTTTAAGTATTTATTTAAGAATTTTGAAAATTTTATTTTTATCAAAATCTCAAGCCCATAAACCACTGTCACTCATTAGAGCAAGTTCGTGCGACCCAGTCGTGCATTTTATTTTTTTTGCTTCTAACCAATCTCACAAAAAAGTTTTACTTCGATTTCAATTCCCAAAAGGGCGATTTACGCTTCAGCTTCAAGCACAATCTCCACACGCAAAACCAGGAACGGCAAAAAAAATCGAAACGTTATAATTCAAATTGTGTATGCGAAATGGGATTTTTATGCTCCTGCAAAAAAGAAAGCATACACAAAATGAAGGACTTTCGATACCTTTTGGCCATAATATTCGATATTCGTTTCAAAAAAAAAAAAAAAAAAAAACAAAAAAAAATACATATATAAACAGATTACTATGTGTTCGACCATTAAAATTATACCCAAAGGACTCTGAAACGGGTAAAAAACAGGCTAACAAAACGAATACATACCGACAAAAATCGTTTTTTACCCTTCCCTCAGATGTTTGGGTATATCCTTTTTGTTGGCTCCTTGAATACTATTACACGTATTACTGGACAATATAATGTAAGAGATGGTTGTGATGGTGTATAGATGGTGGGTTGGTGGACGAACGGTATATTTGGAAGAATGATTGCGGTTTTGCTACATCGCATACAAAATCCGAAAGACCTCCAATATTTTACAGGATAATGTGACATTTCGATTATTCGATTGGATTTAATGTGTTTTATGACCATTGCTCCCCCTTCCCCCGCACTCCGTTACAATAGATATGGAAAGGGAAAACGAAACAAAAAATTGCCACTGCCCACGCAATTTTATACTAAATCCATCCCTGCTATACGTATACGAGTGAGTGTATTAGCAATTTTGTCGGTGACTATACTAACAGCGACTTAAGTTAATGTCCTTAGT
The DNA here is from genome assembly GCA_916050605.2 of Platycheirus albimanus. Taxonomy (NCBI): domain Eukaryota; kingdom Metazoa; phylum Arthropoda; class Insecta; order Diptera; family Syrphidae; genus Platycheirus; species Platycheirus albimanus. The sequence goes on along the minus strand of OU696698.1, from coordinate 22,589,075 downwards.
GATGGAGACAAGTTTTGAACTCGGTTCTTCCTGATGCGATGGCCAAACCTGGCCATGACCATTATCATTATGGTGTATTTCTTCTTCTTTTATTTTTTATTTTTTTGTGCCTTTGGCACGATTCTGGAAAATTGCTAAAAAACCAAAAGACCGAAGAAGTTTGGTCATTAAAAACGTTTGCAGTGGAACGCTTTGTCGGTCAGTAGTGGAACTGGAACCGAACCGTGTGTCATGTCGTGTGCTGTCTCATGGTGTGGTACTGGTACGCGTCCGGCCAGCTAATCAGCCATTCGAATAAATTTCCACTTAATGGCGGACACAGCCGGGCCTTGATGGGGCAGTGAGGGAAGGGGAATGGATAACGCGAATGTCCTATTTAAAGGATTACACCGTGAGTTATTGGATGACGTTTTGGGCGCTGCTCATATATCTCGACTATTTTTAACTTAATTTTATTTTATTGGCTTTGTCATTGCCATTCATCTTTGGCATAGCATAGGGTTTTTTTTTTATTTCGTTGCTGGACAGTGGACATAATATCCTTGTTGGGTTTTGGACGCGTTTTGCTTTTGTAAAATTAATGGAGATATATGAGAGTTGTTGTTTTTGGAGCAGATCCATGGCGTATTATAAGCATATAATGCGTTGCGTTAGCGTGGTGCGTGTAGTGATAGATTTCCGGTTTATTCCTTCGAATGTTGCAGGAGAGGGTATCATTTTTTGTTTGGTTTAGAACCTGCAATGAACTGGACTGGACATTGGAGCTTGAGAGAATCACACAACCAATGGGATCCATTTTAATTGGCAATTATTTTTTAATGTTTATAAATGGACGATTTTGTTAATCGCGTTCCTTGATATATGACACTGCAACGGATGTGACCAGTTTTTTATTGCTCTTGAGTAATGGAGCGATAGAAGAATGATGTCAATGAAGACCAGGATTGATGGTGATCTATACGGATAAAAAATAGAATGAGAGGTGGGTGCTGTTCTTTTAGTAGGTGGGGATTTTTTTTTCTTTTCTGTTGAGAGCAAGAATAAATGGATGTATGTTAGTGCAAAATGTGTGGTATAGTTTACAAAAATTAAATGAAAATTATAATCACTTTGAATATTAAAAATTTAATGGTTTGTTTTACAGCTAGTCGGGTCTTACAGTGCTTATTAGACCATGGTCCGAATAATGTGGTCCTTGACCCAATCCAATTAAATCAATGGCAAATTTTCTTTATTCGCTCACACAAATTCGCTCTTTACTTTTTTTCTAACTCAATTGTCCATCTGCCATATGCGAAATAAAAGGTCTGATGCATATACGCTGTAAGTTTCTTAGGCCCGTACTATAGTCGTGGTTGAACCTTCTCCTCCACACTCCATTAATACATATAAAGCCGAATATTAGAGGGAATTTTTCCCTAAAAGCCAAGCTGTAGATATATCTTAAAGTGACAGTGTTCACACCGACTCTTCATTCAGCAGAACCCGAATGATAGTGTTCATGGTCCTTTGGAAAATCGTTTTATTTCTAAGATGTCTTCGAGGTGCAAATTATTATAGGCGTTAAAAAGTGATTCTTCGATTGCGCTCAGCACTGAAATTACTATAGAAATATGGAAACCAAATAAAAAAGGACTTGACTACTTCAAAGTTACCCTTTGTTAAATGCCTCATTCGCCAGCTAATGTCAGCAATTTCGTACCGCTGCACTGGTGTTACTTTCCAAGTTTCGTACAATTCAAGCAGGCTGAATAACAAGATCCTACGAGTATAAGATCGTAATCAGATTCCTTATTGGACACTGCAAAATTTGAAAATAGAATAGAAATATTTAACGAAATTAATTTAAATTAAAATTAAATAAGAAAGCAGGTTGCCTCTTTGAAACCACCTCAAACACTTATAGAGACTAAGTTGGAGGAAGTGCTGTACAGTGTACAACACTACGTAGGATGAGCATGAGCAGCGCCTGATTTGATTTAGCTCTGAACGCTGACTTCAAACTGACAGAATATAGGAAATCTTATTTCTTTTCTTGAATCTGCCAAAGATCAGAGAAATTTCAATGGTTGTTAGAATGTCAAAGTGTGTTGACATTGCCGTTCAGTGAGGTTTGGCAATTCTACATAAATCATTTAAAGCCGGAATTTTATTTTGATAAAAATAAATCTGTTCGCGCAGTTCATAAAGCACTTCGCCCATTTTACGGTCAAGAAAATCGGCCTCATTTCTGGTTAAATGGCTTCGTCAATAAGCATACTTTTCGTACATGGAGCGAATCAATCCTCAAGCCATTAATAACTCACAATTATACATCCATTAAAATTGACTATTTAGTGCTGCTTATATGCACGCTGCGGTGCTGGGGGCATCACCGGTCCCTATTTCTTTCGAAATGAGGCCGCCGCCGTAACATTTAAGCTGATTAAATTTTGGAAACAAAAAGTCAGTCAGCATGACTCGATAGCACTCGCTATTCACCGTAAGACCATACTGGCTGATTTTTTGTTTCCAAAATTTAATCAGCTTAACATCCACGATATTTGGTTCCAACAAGACGGTGCAACTTACAGCGCGCTTAAATATCAATTTATTGCAAAATCAATTTGGTGACAACTTTATTTCCAGAAGTGGTCCTGTTAACTGGCTCCCTCCGATTTTACGCCTCTCTTTTTTAGTGGGATATGTTAACTCATTGGTTTATGCCGACAAACCAGCAACTCTTGAAGCATTCGAAGCCAATATTCAAGCCACCATTGACGCCATATGGTCAGATTTACTGAAAAAGTAGCTACGTTCGCCCTTTCTCACTCTCTGGCAATCGGTCTCAATCGCTCTCTCCCTCTTCTCGGACGGAAAAATCTCACATTTCCATCGCGCTAATTTCCTTTTCATCCGTAAAAGTCTTACCCTCATTACCCTAAAGAAGTTTTACTTCAAAAATAAATGCCATGAAATTATCTACCAGATTATAATAACAACAAATTCATCCCAACAATATTTCTGTCTTGTATTATTATTTAAAGTTCCAAGTACTTAAAGAAACACCCTATCAACATTTATTCAAGTTGGTGGAAATTTCGTTTAACTTGGACGAGCATTTTCGTTCACCGCAAAAAAGGGCCTAACTTCCAGCTCCAAGTAATTCATTAGCTTTGTTTGTTGAGCCCTGAAGTCAACCTTGGGTTTCCACAACTCATTTTTTGAAATACCTCCACTCGCCCTCAAGAGAAAATTTTCTGTTTTTTTGAAACCTGGGGTAACCCCGAAATCACCCTAAAGTCGATCTTGGTATTTAGCTAGCACGAGTTGAGGTAACGAATCAGCTGTTGAAGTGACTTTTCCTGTCACGCATTGCTTGTGTACTTTTCTTCTGTATTTGATTTTTCATGTCTTTTTTTTTCAAAAAAAAGTAAAAGAAATGCAAGTGAATGCATTTATTTTGATGAAAGTAAATACAAATCGAACAAATAAAGCAAAATGGAAACTTTTGATTTTGAGCGTTGTGAAAAATATACAATCAGCAGCCCTAATGCGTTTTTTGAAAACCGAAAAACTCCGGTTTTTTTGACAACTCTTGGAGTTGTCAAGAAAACCTGGGCCGACCCTGGGTAAAGTTCAACAAACAAAGCTTGTATTAATTCAATAAATCTTATGGCGACCCTGTGCAATCGAACGCCATGCAGATGTGAAAAGGCTCTGAACGCTGACGTTGAAATCGATAGAAGACAGGAACTCTTCTTTATTTTCTAGAATTTGTCGGAGAGTTGAAATTTGGTGAAAGGTTTCACAGAACCGGTGGGTGTTCAAACAGTTTAACCAAAAAGACTTGAAGTCTTGTTGATCCAAGTCCAAATGTTCGAATACTGCCTGGCAGCGCTAGATTGAGTTTCTTCGTCATTAAATGATTCAAAGAAGTGTTCTTTCCAAGTTCTCAGCAGGGACTGGATACTTACTATAACATTTTCAAACACATTTCAACAGCACGGTACAAGAACACAAAATATTAATTTTTTGGAAGCATTGCTTCTGCCGTCGCACCCTCAATAGTCTCGAGTTTACTCTATAAAACTTGATTGAGCTTATGCAGGTTTGTGCCGATCTTTGATTTTTATCTTTTTCAAATAAAAGTTCTAAAGCATAGACCGTGTAAGCTTTTTCACTAATTTACCGATATCGCCTTCCCGGGGGAATCGCTTTTCCTAAATCCAAAATTCTTTTAAGCATTTGGTTGGCCTTCCAAACACACTTAAATATAATTCCCATTCTTTTTAAGCTACGGAAACCAAGTTTTATTTCAAATTCTATATTTACAACAATATCCAAAGCTTCATAAATTGATTTTCGAGAACAGGATGTTTAGTCAAAAACTGCATTTAGCCTTAAAATCTTAAGTTTTGGAAATTTCTCAAAGCAAAAACGATCAAGCACAATTTTTAGTGATTCGGGTTTGAAAAAGTATAGGTTTACTTCATACACTTTTTGAGCTGTCGCTTCTCAACTACGGGCAGTTCTCTCGGTAAATTTGGATCCATAAGTCCGCTTTCTCCATTATTGACAGGAAATCTTTGTTCTCAGGTACATAGGTAAGATGATACGAGCACTCTTCATCGAATCAGGGGTGGCGTTTTGTTGTGGGAACCCGGGATCATATTCACCGCCGGCGATTCAGGTGTCTGATCGCATGTAGTTTATTGTTGCTTCCTTCGAGCTCTTCATCTGCTATTTCTATTTGCTAATGATCCCCTATTGTTTCGGTGGTTAATACCTCTCGTGGTTTGTGCAATTAATTGCAAAAATTCATCGTTTCCAAACATAATTTCTGTCACAATAAAAGAAAACTTAACTTAACCTTTATACCCTCATATTAATGACCCAGGAAAACCAATAAAAATTATGTAATTGTTGAACAATATTGCATCGAATGTTGATTTATGGTGTATTCCATGTCTCGTCTTCGGCGCGGAGTCGGCGTCGAGTCGTACACAAAACTGGACAAATTTCTAAATTATGCTTAATACTTCCATTTCGAATTCAATAGTGAGGTTAGAAGAGTCTTTTATGGATGAATTTCCTGTGTGTGATTATTAATCTCTTGTCCACCCTCTCAAGAATCCATCGTCAAATTGATGATATGAAAAGGAATCAGTCGCACAGGACGAAACCAAATTCATATAATAAATTCACCATTGAACAAAATCAACCGATTCAACTAAAGCAAAGCAGCAACGACATCGACAGGACGATGGAAAGCAAAGAAAAAAAATAAGGAAAATCAATTTCAGAGCTCATTTAATTTGAAAGGACGAAACCTTATCGCAGTTGTGCAGCAACAGCAACAGCAACAGCATCCAAGTGTGCGTGCAGTGGCCATGGCTGGCGCGGCGTACCTCTATATATCCTTATTGTGGGTGGCCTTCGATTTTTTCCGGGGGCATGACGTTTAGAGGTGTTTTTTCCGTCTCTTTTATTATGTCTTCTTAGCGAAAGTGAAATTGCAGTTGTTGCTGTGTCCTGCCGCCGCCATCACGCTTAATCGTCTGGCACATCTAATCAATACGTATATACGAAATCCTTTCATTTTTTTTTTGCTGTTGCTAAAAGTTGTCCGTTCTTTTTCTATTCAAAGGACTATTATATTTTACTTATATGTTTTTTTTTCTTCTTATTTTTTTGTGTGTCTTTTCCTCATATTATTTTGATAAAATAATATTCAAGGGTGTGAAGCTGTTAGACTTTGGCCATTTTAGCAAGGACTTACGCATTAAGCGGAATCATTATTCATTTTTGATATATTTGCGCTTGAATGTGTGCGATATGCGAATGCCTACCGTTTTGGAATATTAATGAGCGGATTTTACTTAGTTTATGTATATTTTTACGCAGCCGGTCATTGTTTAAGGGGATAGCGGTGGCTGGCGGCGGCGGCCGGCTTGGTGAAAAATAGGGCTATACAGTATACAATTTTATTTTGGGGAAGAAGAAGCCTTTCTCTTGTTGTTCATGTTCAGTAGGGTTCAGTTGCTCTTGACAGGATAAGAGTAAAATTAATCAACTTAGAAATTATGCACAGTGGGGGCAATATTTTTTTTGTAAAAATGAATACATGCCTGAAACTGTATATTTATTTCGAGACCGTTTTCATAAATTTGAAGCAATTTTTTAAACTTAAGAGACGATGAAAGTTGTATTTTGTCATGGAGCATTGGCCTATGAAAACTTTGGTCTGAAAAAAACATCACTGAGTATATGGGCGCTTTGAAAGTAACAGGGGCACATTGTAACACTAAGTAAAAAGATTCTTTGCAAAAAAAAAGGATGGAGAAAAGGAAAAGTACTTTCGTGTGGATTAGACAAAATATTTTGAAAAATATTCTCCTTTACCTTAATTTTGGATTTGTATGTGAAAAAAATGTGCGGAAGAAAATTAAAGTTCTTGATCATATTCTATTTTCTGCCACGCTTAGAGTTAACAGAAAAGAAAAATGGAAATCAGCTAAAAATTAAAGAAAATTCTTAGTTCTTCAGTCCACAATCTTCTTGGACTTATGATTTGGCCCATTCTTATGTAAAATCCAACATAATAAGATGAGTAGACCTCATCGAATGTCAAAGTTTAAAAAGAGGAAGGTTTTTCGGGAGATTAGAAATCGGCAAAATTGTCATTCTTCTTATTTTGGTTTTAAATTTTGCTCCAACTATCACCATACTAGGGTACGATGTAACAGTGTCAACTTGTATAGGGTCGTTTGTAGTGCTTTGACAATAATTTGAATAATTTTGGGAAGATTTATAAACATATTTTGAGTCAAAAATAGTTCGAAAGTAAAGATCTTTTTTTTTAGTTATTTTTTAAGTTATTGTCTACGAATTAGAAAAGACACTGTACCTATGTTAATGCTTCTTTTGTTCCAATTAGTCCCACTTACATGGTTCAATAAGCACCTCACTAGGAGTAAACTCTTCAAGCAAGCATTTTTTGAAAGTTAGCCCAAATTCTGAAGTCAAATATAAAGTGGAGTTTTTTTTAGACGTGTGGTTTTCAATCTGGCAATCCTTTTTTTTGAAATAATCTTTTTGACAGCTGTCACTTGATTTATGCTCAGTTTGGTATGCCATTTCATAATGAATAGACTTACTCCTGAACAACGTTTGCAAATCGTGCAAATTTATTAACAAAATAAAGGTTCGTTTTGCGTGACGCATCGTGCGCTGCGTCCAATATTCAGTCGACATAATCGTCCAGGAATTTATGCGAGCCAGCTGCGGCGGTCAGCCATTTGCCCGAAATCATTTTTTAAACATAATGGCAAAACATTATCTTTATAATAAAGCTATATTCTTGGCCATAGCATTAAATTAAATGCGTTATATTTCATCTTGAAAACCACACGTTAAAAAAAAAACATCCTTTACAAAGTCCTAGTGGTATAATCCGTAACGTATAACAATGTTAAGACAATAGCTTATTCTTTCCAAGTAAAATGGGAACAGTTGGACACAGCCGAAATGTGTGCGTTGACTATGTACTATTCCAGTTCCGGTTTTTAAAGAAAGTTTTTGCTTTTGAAAAACCCTTAAAAAAGCTGGAATCATTCTTTAATTGGTTCATCGGCCAATAAAGAAGGATTTCGGAAGACTTTTCATTATTTGACAATCCGTGTAGTTCCTTAATTAACCACTATGCATTGAGCCTTCAATTGGTATTATGATACCTAACCTGCGCCTGTGAGATACATGTCACATAAAACCTAATATCGATTGGTGACGACATAAGAAGGTATGCCACTTCAGAACAATTTTTAGTAAGAGGACGCATCAACAAGAATCTTGAAAAAGCAGTATCTGCAAAAGTTTTCTGAAAGTGAACTTGGTGCATGTTTTAAGATCAAAGCCTGAATCCATATGAACTGGCTATTTTTGAAAGTCCCAATGCGGGTGAGAAGCATTATAAAGCATTTCTTTTATTTCGATAGTTGTTTGTTGGGGAAAATTTTTAAAACTTTCACCGAAATGCCTGCACACTTTTGCTCTCACTTCTGATGAGGATAATACAGGGTTTTCCAAAAGGAGGCGATATTTTGATATTCAAAGAAAAATATAATTTTTTGAGATTAATGATCGGATGTTTATTTGAATGTAAAGAAAAAATTATGCCATTAATAATGGAGAATAAAATCAGCCAAATGGCAGCCATTTCTACGTTTTCAAAACAATATCCTTTTCATGAAATGTTCCATCACCAAATCGCAAAGTGGCTGCTGGATGCCCTCAATAGCTTCACGAATTCCATCATTCAGGATCTTTCTTGAATCGACGCTGGGCTGTTGGCGTAACCCTTATCTTTTACGTGGCTCCAAAAATTTAATCACAAGATCTCGGTGGCCAATTGTGATAACCTCTTCGAGAGATAACATGATCCGGAAACTTTTCCCGTAAAATATCGATGGTTTCGTTGCTTTTGTTGCACACAGCGCCGTCTTGTTGAAAGTAAACGCTGTCCAGATATCCAATTCCGGCCATCAAAATTATTTATCATCTCTGATCTCTTGACAGCGCAATCCATTGACCGTTGCTGTTGCTCCAGCCTCATTTTCGAAAAAGTAAGTTCCAATGACCCCGCCGGACTATAAACCACACCAAACAGTTACTCGTTGAGGATGGAGAGGCACCAAATTTTGGGTTTTCCGAGCCCCAGCTACTACAATTTTGCTTGTTGACGTAGCCACCGAGGTATAAATGGGCCTCATCAGTCAAAATGATTTTTCGATGAAATTACGGATCATTTTCATGCACTTCAAGGACCCAATCAGCAGAGACACGACGTTGTTGATGATCGGCCGGCTTATGTTAACTGAACTTTATAAGCCTTAAGAACCAATCTTTATGTAAAATACGGTGTAATGACGTTTGTGGAATGCCAAATTCCAAAGAACGACGAGAAATGGACAAACCTGGGTTTTCCAACACTTTGGGCTACAGCAGAAATATTCTCACTTATTCTTGAGCGACCGACGTCTAACTTGTCCCAACAGCTCAAATTTTCCCACCAATTTCTGAATTGCGGTCCGACAAGGTGCTTCACGACGACCAAATGTCCGTCTCTGACAAATTTTCACCATTATAGTGAATTTTGATAATTTCGATGCGTTGTTGAAGCATGCATCGGTCCATTTTTATTAACGGCTTAGTTTTTCTTGTCAAATGTCAAAAAATTACAGTTTCAAAAGTGACAACCACCGAAATAGGGGGCTATTTAAAATAATACCTCTTATTGGAAAACCCTTTATAAGGCTCCGAGGTAATGTTTGGTGCAACAAAATTTGTAGTTTGCTTGTGATTTAATACTAGCTCGAGAACACATTCCAAAAAACAGCTGTCATACCTCCAAATAATTGAAATCATTCCTTAATTTCTTTATTCGAATGCAGATCCGTATTGCAAACGCTTATGCCTTACAGCCTATTAATTTTATTTTAAGCTTGTTGCCGACCGACTTTCATATTTTGTCCACAGAGAGCGCGTCGATCGATAGTGTCTTAAAAATATTTAAAAAATTAATAATCAATGTCGTTGTCATAGATAGATATAGATAGGTATACTGTTGGAAAGTAGGGAGGCAGATACATTTTAAAAGTATAATTCCGTTACTAGATACGAAGCCTTATGTATCTTAATAATACCACACCCGAAATATAGATAGATACAATCCCAGTTCCCTTTTATACCTATTTACTTGTTTTTTTTTTTTTTTTTGAATTTCAAACTGTCAGATGAAGAGATTTTCCATTTTTAAATCCGTTTTTTGTCTTCACTGATGCTAAAAAACATCTCAAGTCACGTCGTCGTTTGGTCATACAATGTCACTGATGCCTTACCCCACACAAACAAATCTTATAAACACTTACCAACATATAATACCTGAATACAACAAGTCTCTGGCTCTGTGTGGTGTTGTATGGAAAGGAAAGTCAAATTGTATGCTGGCTTTTTGCACACGCCCACAATTTAAAATTTACGACCAATAAAAATAAAAAAGCTAGTCCCCCGCGCTCCCAACATCCTTGCTGTAAACTTTGCATAAGTCCATTCTATTACCCATAACAGGAAGGAATAAGGTACATATAGATGTGTGTTGTGTGTGTTTGTGTGATCCAGGACAACGCTTGCGCCCTTGTTGCCAATAAACTGTAACCGAGAAGAAATAATACAAAAAAAAACGCGATATGAATCCATTTTAAACTTTTTTTTTTTTTTTTATAAAAGTGTGCATAAGTATAGGTGGCAAGGATCAGGTGCGGAATGGGAAAAAAGGCAGTCATGTTATGACACACAGCAGCTAGGATAGGAATAAATCCACCACCCTTCTTTTGGAACTTGGAGGGAAGCAAACACAAATTAAGGGTTGTGTTGAGTGCAAATCTACATAAATTCAAATGATTTGCTTAATTTATTCACAGTATGGCTTCCAGTTTCAATGATTCATTATGTTGTCTGTTGTCCTTCGCTAGGTCCCCATATATTCCCTCTTCCCGCTATACTGTGTAGCGTTGCTTTTCCAAACGTATTATCATATTCATCCCTTAATCTCATGCAAAACAGGAGAGAAAGGCGAAACATCATCAGAACTGAAATGGAAGTGGAAGCCGAAGTGATGGTTGGGGGAGAACAACAAAGTTGTGTCCTCGAATTCCTCAAGGCGGATGGCTTGGATATAGTGTACTATATATTCTTGGATATGTGGGGTTCAGTTTTTTGTCGTTTTGTCTCCCCATCCATTCCCGGTCCTTGCTGCTCCATTGTATATGCATGGAGCTTAGAATAAAGTACGAGCACACATGCAAACAAGACTTGGCGATAAAAAGAAAATAAGGAAAAATGAAAAGCAAAATGTGGAAATCATCTATGACAACGGGAAAATCGATTTTTGTGTCACACACATAAAAATCTAACAACCATTTGCCATTGCCATCGTAAGCCCCCTTCTACCTTGTCGCGCAGACGACACCATCACAATGGGTATGAGCGAGGCTATATGGTTATGAGGGGGTGGATGCGGAGAAGGTAAAATGTACATATAGCCTGCAACTGCAGAAGGTACATTCGAGTTAGCTGAAGAAAACGAAGATGTAAGCAAAAATAAAAACAAAGCTTAGTGTGTCTTATAAACTGGCTTATTCAAAAAAATTGTTGAGTTCAAATTTGTTTTCAAAGTACAAATCTGCCTTACACAGCCTGAGACATCCCAGTTCCAAGAAACGGACAGTTCTTCCCTTTGATTGGCGAGAGCTTTCTTACTTTATTCGCTCACTCAAGGTCTTTTGCAGACAAAGGTATTAAACAACCAGCATCTCCAACCGGTTCAGTACCTAGCCCCAAAGCAATCTCCTCAGTTTAGCACACCAAGTAGAAAGATGTCTTTCATTTTTGTTTGCACGTGGCTTCCTTTACTGTTTCATCTTTCGGAAGTTTTTCCAAGGAAAGCCAATGATGTATATCTGATCGACGAGATACGTCCATCTTAAGGATTGGCGCTTTGTTGGCTAGGTAAGTGTTATTGCGAGTCCCCGGAATAGATCTTTGTCAAAATAATAACTTCGGAATCCAAGGTAGCAAAAAATATCTTTCTTCTCAAAATAATCTAGAGCGTCCTCATTCAACTTTAACATCTGCCGGCTTTAGCGAAGGCCGGGTTATCCACATACGTGCCTTAATTAGACTTGATAGTGATCCAAGTTTATGTAGACTCCTTGCAGCGTAACTGCTGTTTGGCGATACTCTTAGTCTAAGTATGACAGATTTTAGGTTATAATTGAAACCGAAAGCAGTTTAAATATATTAATTAAAATAATTTTTTTTTTTGAGAAACCAATACACACCCCTTAACAACAAACTCTATAAAAAGTTAAAAGAAAATCGGAAAAGGGGAATGATGGTTCTGCATACGAGTTTCTTTTCAAATTTCTGCCCCCCATACCCATCCATCCCACAGGCTACATAGGACGTGTTTCTTTCTTGAAGGTGGAAACAGCGAATGCTGGATTCCAGGAGGGAGGGGATGGTTAAGAGGGAGGGAGAGCTTGTGTGTTGGGGATGTTTTTGATGCTAAAAATAAGTAAAAGAAGAAAACTTTCTGTGGGTTTTCTTATGGCATTTCCGACGACAAAAAGAGGGTTCGAGGTACATAAATATCATCATATACGATGGCAGAGAGGATATAGACGAAAGCAGGAAGAATGGTATGCATGCAGGACTCCATGGCCATTGCTTAGCATTTACATTTCTAGTTTCTAGCTCCCAGGTCTTGGCGGTGACAAAAAAAAAAACAGAAGAAAACCACCGAAGAAAGAGTAAAAAATGGAGAATTATGTTTCCGGAAATTTCTTTTGGTTTTTCTTTTTACATTTTTTCTGATTTTGAAATGACAACAAAAAAAGAAACACAAGGCTCCTACGGTTGGGGTTTGGTTTTTTCTGGGGAAAAAAGCCATCACAAAATATTAAAGGATGTCAACAGGATATGCTTGGGTTTTGTTGTGAGTTCTGTTTAATAATTTGTGATTTAATCTTGAATCCAAAGTTAAAGATATGAAACAATAGTTCATTTTTTTAATTAATCCCAATGCCCAATCCTTACGAAGGAAATTTTGATAGAATTTATGACAATTTCAATTTCTGTCATGCCATTAGTTAAGAAATATGAAACCTGCCAGATATTGTAAAATGATGGCAGGTTGTCAATCGTCTAAATGAGGCTAAGGAAGCTGAATATTTACAGTTGCCAAACCACAGAAAAATGGTTCGTGAAAGCGTCATTTCTATGAATAATTTACGTTATGTTTACGCAAGCTTTTATCGATATCCGGTCGATATCATTATCGTGAAATATTTTCCCAAGAATTTTGATAGACACACATTAGTGTTAGCTGAGAGGTTTCCTTAATATTTTTTTTTTATCCCAGAATAAAGTCAACTGAGAGCAAATAATTAGTTCGGGTATTTGCACCTACAGAAGAAGTTGATAGCGTTTCCAGAAAGCAGTGTAAAAATAAATTCATGCCAAAAGTGACTATTGAAGGTGCCGTTATGATCTAAAGAACTCTACCTATTTTTGCTACACACTTGCAATCTGCGCCTGTGGGGTTCGCTGGGCTAACCTCAAATCTTCGCGTTGGCAAGCCTCTCGATCTTTGATTTTTCCATTTTGGAGACCATCCAAATGGTGTTATCGGTGCATTTGTTCGTACCAAAAGTTTTTAGGCCTACCTCTTTTCTTTCTCTTCGCGATCATATTGGAACTTTGTATGATATCGCCTTTTTTGACGAGGTTCTCAGAGTTTCACCTTTAAACGTGATAATAACTGAGAAGCAGAGTCTTTCCTTCAGCTTAAGGAGCATTTTCGGTCAAAGAAATTTGGTAAATATATAATCTTTGGTTCAAGAGTAAGGCTAAGTTCTTGAACCAGTGAAAAATGCGTCCACAAACACGCCCACAATTGCCATTTATGTTCAACAAGCTCTATTTGACAAAATTTAATTGTGTTTTTTGTACAGTTACGATCAAAGCATTACTCTTAAATTTTGTACACACAAGCTATATAGGTAAATCTTCTTTAAATTAAATAAAAATATTTCAGTTTGGGTGTAGCAAACGCCTACTTTTCATACAAAACCATCTAATATTATTTTTATAGATAACGAGGAAAAAACCTTAAATTTTTTGGATATTAGTTGAATGTAAGCATCTTGTGTATGAAAACAAAAAAACTTATTTTGGGAGTGGCTGACGCCCACTTTTCGTAAGGAATTATAAAAAAAATGTCTTTCGCAAATAAACGGTAGGTAAATATAATAAATCCACAAGCCCAAATTTGTCAAAACTAAGAACTTTGTGTAGGAAAAGAAATTTTTAAATTTCGGGCGTGACTTTCACCCACTTTTCATGAAAGAAAAAAAAAACATAGTTTTATAAATTCAAGGTACCTACCAATATTGAATTTTGACCATTTTTTACTTGCGATTATAGGTACTATAAGGCAAGTTATGCATTCATAAAAAAATTTTTTTTTTTTGACAGTCAAACATAACGATGATAGAGAAGCCTAAAAAAGTGGGTCTGACAATTCTGTCTGTCTGTTTGTCTGTCTGTCCGTCCGTATGTATCAGCACCTACAGCCTAAACGGCTGGACCGATTTGCTTCAAACTTGGTGCATAATATTATTTTGTCGTCCTACAGAGGGGTTTTTGGAATTAGCATTCTAGCTTCAAAACTAACGGTACCTGCCATACGAATTTTAGTGAAAAATTGATTTTTCTCGAAAACGGCTCCTACGATTTTGATAAAACTTTCTGAATAGTGTTTTTTGTGCAAACTTAATGTTTTGGTTGGAATAGATTTTTGAGAAAAAGTCTTATAACAGTAGGTTCCTCCCATAGGACCGGTTTTTTGAAATCCGGTTTTCTCGTAATCCACTTGACGAATGTTGATGAAATTCTTAATATAGAAGCCCTTCTATAAAGGAAATAATATAAATTCTTAAATTTTTCAAAAATAAGTTTTTTTGAATTTTTTAAAAAAGTTTCAATTTTTTTTTTTTCAAAAACGGTTTAATCTATTTTTTTAAAATTTTATTTTTCTGATAAAAACTACAAGGTGCTACAAGTTAGCATACTCAAAAAAAAATTTGGAATATATTTTTGAAAAGTTTTTCAAAAAAAATTGTTTTTTGAAAAAACTGGTCGAACGATTTTGAAAAAAAAAAAATTTCGTAAAAATTCAAAAAAGTAAAAGAAACCTGATGGCTTATTTCATTTTCTCCAAAAAAAACGTTTAAGGTATTGATTTTTAAGTGATTTATAAAATTTCATATGATTTTTTCAACGCTTTTTTCCCAAAATCTCAAGCCCGAAGATCATTTTAACACATTAGAGCAAGTTCGTACGATCCAGTCGTGCACTTTATTTTCGTTGGTTACATATCTCTTAATTTTTTTTTGTGTAAATTTTTTCAATACGCCCACTTTTAGTGGGGCGAGATTTTTATAAAATATCTCTATTCGGGTAAATTCGTTAAAAAACTACTTGATTTAGCCGTAGTCTTACACATATGCCTAAAAATTGACTAGCGATCAAAGCTCATTTAGCGCTTTAAATTTTGTTTACAAAAAATGTTTAGGACACGCCCACTTTTAGAGTTAAATACATCATTAATTTTATTATGGCTATTTCCATTCAAAATCTAATTTTTAAAAATTCAAGTTATGTCTTGTTTTGTTCAAATCGAGCTGCACGCTTAATGTCACTAACCTCATATATTAATTGCCTTCGCAATAAAAATTCTCAACTTTAGGCGTGGCACACAACTTTTTTATTGCGCCAGCCGTTATTGAACATCGGCCACACAAAATTAATGTTATTAAATTTTCTCCTGTCTGCTAAGGAAGAATTTAGTTTCTGAAACTGGAACAGCGGCTGGCTGCTGGAGACGAACTCATACACATACAAAAATATAGGGAATAGGGTATCCAACAGTTCGTTGCAAACGTACCGTAGCTCTGGCTTATGTTTTTTTTTTTTGCTCTCAACCCTTAACTGCTTAACTGATCAAGATGAAATTTTGAACACACATTTTCAGTGTAGGGACAGAAAAGGACATAGGGTGCTCGCCCATTATTTAAAAAAAAAAACCGATTCCGAGGGATGGAAAACTTTGTTTTGTATGAGGTCATTCGGCATATCATTTCATCCTCCCTCACAGCAACGCACCTGCTAATTAGCTGAAAGTCTCAAATTGTTCTCCAGTTGATATTTTTGGAACAGTCAGAAAGGCAAGATTTTGTCCTTGAAAGCAAACATTAAAACAGCTTCAATCCAAAAATTCAATAAATGTTGTATCACAAACAGCTCAACGAGGATCCTGTGCCTAGTGACTTAGATACACTGTAAAAATTGTCTGCAAGTGTGCTGATATTCTGCAGAAATAGCATGGACCATACTTTTCTTCATGACAAAATTTACTCTTAAAGAATTTGACTTTAACCTTTGGCGTTTACAATCCGACATTCTTACCACTACGCCTCAGGGTACGTTGGTTGGCATCCATGTGAAATCATAACCAGAAAATCCTACAATTTCCAGTAGAAATCTTGAGCCCAACAGATAGATAATGTGATTCGAATGACCATTCAGACTATGTAAATGGCTGCTATAGTCTACTCTCATGATACACTAATTTTATACTTACTGTCAAAATTGATAAACTAAAACCACACATGAAATAAAATACAAAATGTACGTTATTTATTTCGATTTCGTTTCGATTAAACATTGTTCTTTGCTTCTTAAACAAAAAGTCAACAACCGCAAAGATGCAATTAATATTAAATATATTATCAAGTTAAAACAAAGAAACAACATTTACCAGCAGACAAGACAGCCAGATAATTAGGAAAATCTACTAATTAGCACAGAAACAGTGATTTTTTTTTTGCACTATGTATCTCAAATGCACTTGATGCATAAGATTTATTATCTAAAAGCGGAAACTTGGAGGTGTTCAGACTTTTTAATTTTTTTATTTTTTTTTTTGTTTAATGAATTATTTTTAATTTTGCGTGTCATTATAACTATGTTTGTTTGTTTGGTTTCTTTTAGAATAAGTATTTTTTTTTAAATATTATAGCTCATTTGGACTTAATTAGCAGATAAGATAGTAATGGCTGCTTATGCACATAGATATTATAGACTGATCTTATAAAATATGCATTGCCCCAGAATAGCTAGATACTTATAAAATAGATAGATCGAGGTTAAGTTATAGCGTGCGCATTGAGATAAGTAGTACTTCATCAGCAATTCGGTCTGGCTAGAGATACGGAGCACGCATAGTCTAACTACGTTAGAAAGATACATTAGCTACGAAAGTTCAGTTTTATAGTTGGCAAAAGACCTTTCATCGAGGAAGAGGGTTAAGATTTATCATCGATTCAAATGGAGTTTTTGTGTGGGGTTTTGATTTAAATGTCACACTTTTTAAAGTTACTTATGCGTCCTTCATGTCTAGACACTTTTTGTTGGAGTGTTCTACCAGATATCAGTCGTTAAGAGCCATAACCTGTGTCCTACTTAGACAGAACCAACAAAGATAAAAACATGAAAGATGACATATAATAGTTAACAGATGACAGTTGACAGGTGGCAAATGGCAGGTGTCAGGTGTCAGATGACAGATGACAGATTGCAAGTAATTAAATTTATTTTTCTGATCAGAAATTGATATTAAGAAAGCAGAGCTTAGGATGAAATTTGTTTATTGGAATGATTTGGTATCTTCATAACATCAGGATACCACATACATTTGTTTAATTGGTTGACAACCAGATCCAGTAGATCTATCCTTACACCTAATGCCGAATTTTTTTAGGGACTCGAAATTTGTCGGTCATCTTTGGGGGAAGTTTTTAAAATGCATAATCTTCGTTACCGCAAAATTTTGCAATGAATAATGACTTCAGACGAGCGTACTAGAATTCTTAAATATAGAACTTTTTCATATATACAGGGTGGTCCAACCATAACACACGATGTTAATTGTAAATAAAATAAACATTTTTCTGATTAATTTTAATTTTAACTTTGTTGTCTATATAAATAAAAATTGATTGCTAAATGTTTTAATAGCGGCAAAACTCGAGAACGGCTAGACCAATTTGGCTTATTCTTTTTTACTTGCGATTATAGGTAAATAGGTACTATGTATAAGGCAAGATAAGCATTCGCAAAAAAAAAAAGAGGATTGATTTAGTTTGTGCTTTACGAACTCTGAAACTTCATAACATTAATTAATAGCTGACATTTTCAAAACGTCAAAAAAAGCTTTGAATGTGGACACGAGCAACGCTGGGTGGGTAAGCTAGTATTTCGACAAAAAAAACTATTACAATTATGTGTGAAATAAAAAAGTATTGGCTGAATGCTTGCCACGGCTTCGGTGATGGCATACCTCTATCCGTTGGTCCATATTTACGAAGCTGAGGCGCATAGTTGAGAATCAATGTCGTTAAAGTGCGGAATCATCTCATTCTTTAACTCTTGAACTATTCTTGGCTTATTGACGTAATTTTTTTCTTCTTGTGTCAAATCCTATGATCGTGGCTGCCAATTGACATCACCACGAGCTATTGTTTCCTTCGCTGTTTGCCAAATGGAACCACATATCGTTCAGCTCCATTTCCTCAATTTCTGGCGACAAAAAGTGCGTAACCATCTTCCTATAGCGAACACTATTCCCGGTAAATGCTTGGACGACCTCATTTTCGAAGAAGTACGGCCCGATGACGCCGCCAGTCCATAAACCGCTCCAAACAGTCACCAGAACAAACTAGGCGAGCATGCAAAGGTGTTTTCAGATCTCCTTCAGACCAGACTTGCTGAAATTGGCTCACAATTCTTCCGATTGTGAACACATTTGGTCGATTATGCTGTCGCGCTGCTCTTTTGTGAACCTCTTCAAAGAAATGTTAAATAAATTTGGGCAAAAAACTTAACGTTAAGGATTGGCTCATAATTATAATATTGTGCGTTATGGTTGGACCACCCTTTATTGCTTATATGCTTACTAAATTGGTCACCCAAAAATATTCCTTTTAATAAAAACAAAATTCAAATGTCCTTGAAATGCTGCGTCGGCAAAATTTGATTCAACTAAAAATTTCAAAATCATATAATTTCAATCATAATCGAAAAACTCTTCCCGAAACAGCAATCATCCGCTGATGGGATTCGTTTTTGCCATTTTAATCAAAACCCGGCCATATCCTTTCCTAAAAAATGGCATTTTAGAAACAAACGTTACTTTTTATTGAAGGTCTTTTATGTCAGCACATTTCATCGTCAAAGAAGAAATTGCATGCCTCTACTCTGGCTATACCTACCTCTGTAATTTCCTCAAATGAATTCTTAAAAAAATTACTCACCATCACAACCCATTATCATTTCTAAATAGGCCACACAAAAACTCAGCTCCTCTCAATTACCGACCAAAAAAAAAAGCATAATAAATAAAATTATCTCGAGTAGGCAGAATAAACCAGAGTATAGCCATTTTCTACCACATAAGCATTAACTTTTATCTGCGATACCCTTTTTACTTCTAATGAATAAAAAACATTAACTAGCCCATCTGAGCACACAGGACTATACGAGAGTATCCTTCCAATTCCAAGCCATGATATTTTTTTTTTAACAAAGCCACAAACAAAAAACACATTTTTGCTGACCACGTCGAAGCACAGAAATAAAACAGGAACACACACAACAAGAAAAAAAAAAACGTAAAAAAATAAACCTAACAACAGGACCTCTTTTTTTCGATTTCCATACATTAGCATTCCAATTCAATTTGGGCCGGAGTCCACGATACTTACCGCACTCGCATCGCACCAACACAAAAAAAAAAATGAAACGAATGAATAGGAAAACACCAGCAACAACAACAACAATAATCATAAAAATAATGACCAAAGCAATAAAGTTGAATGGCATCAGCAAACGGCCACAACGCACCGCCATCGCCAGCCGCCATCGCCACGGTCGGTCGTCGTCGTCTTCCTCGCACAGTGTTGCCCCCAAACCATCCCCATTCAACACGGCGCGGCGGCGGACGGCGTCAGAGCCACCCCTGGGTTTAGGTGCTTTCGTTTTCGTTCTCGTTTTTTTTTCTTTACATCCATAATCTCGAGATGGTATTCGCACATAAATTCATAAAAACCATGGAGTGCTTTATTTCGATTCGGAGTGAGCCAGGACATCACCAGGATCAATCTTCCACCCACAAAAAATGGTGATGCTGTCTCTGATGATGAAGAACTGTTATCTAGGACGTTTAATCTCGTTTCCCTCCTTGTCTTCTTTTTTTTTTTTTTTTTGTTGTTGCTTCCTTTTTTTAGCTGGAATATTCAGAAATGAAAACATAAAAAATGTATGCTCATGATGAAGACCTATGAGTACGTATTTATGTCCTCGCGTGTATGCATAAAAAATATGAGTGCCCTGGAGATCGAAAAGGGACTATCAGAGCAAGGGTATTTAGATAAATGTATGGGCACCAAGGGGGCGCTGGCGCTGGCTGGCTGGCTGGTGCTATTTGCACTAAGTGGAACGATTATTACCCACAACTGATGTTGGACGATTGCAGTTGTTATAGCAGCACACACAGTTTTTTTTTTATTTTTTGAGATATGAAGGGTGAGTGTCCTTTTTTTTTATCACCCAAATACATACTCGTATCACCCTCGAGCTCGAATGCGAATCCTTGGCTGTGTGATTGAATATGTTTTTGGTGTAATTTTGCAAATCATTGACCAAGAAGTCTCAGTTGTTGTATTAGGTTGTAATTTATGGATCGTAATTTGCATATGAGTGTGCAGTGTGCACTCCTGCAGCTTGATGGTAGGTATTGTGTCAGAAGTGACCAACAAAAAATATGTTTGCAAAAATCCTTGAATAAGGGAGAAATGAAATTAATTATGCTTAACATGTAAGTTCGTATGGGAAAGATATTAATGTGGTGTGGGAAACATAAAAAGGACTTTAGTTTTTTAAGTGACAGACAACGTCATTTTTTGTATTATTTTAATTTCCTAAAAAAAACTGTTATGACCTCGATTCGCATCATTAGTCACAGCTTCAGACTTTAGGTCTGTTTATTGGGCTTAATGATTTCACTTTAGGAAACACTTATCCGAAAAATGTGAGCCAGGATTCCAGGGCTCACGATAAATAAGTGAAAACAGACAATGGATACGTTCCACAGTCTTTTTCATGCAAGATTTTTGTTCTAGCAATGTGCGACCACATCGAAAAAGGAAGTTACCTGTGTGATATTCATATGTAGGTATTAGGTATATCAAGAAATATATAATTGTTCTTATTGGAAATTAGAGATGTGGAAGATGAGAATTCACACTGACAGATGTGTAACTTTTCGTTTCACTTGAACTGTTTCCTTTTTTGTTTCTCTAAGTTCACCAGAAACAGGATAGATTTTTTAAAGTCCCCGCCTTTATTCTGACTGATTTTCTTGACAGATCTTTGTTCATAGATCTGGAAACCTCCTTTCTTGATTCCATTTGGCTAAAAACGAAAAAAAATCTTAAGAAAATTTTGCTACAGAGTTCCAAAGTACCTCTTAAGTTTTTGTTAGTAAACATATTATACAGGGTTTTCCAATAAGAGGTGTTATTTTGATATTTAAAGAAAAATGACTTTTTTTTAGATAAATGATCGGATGTTTATTTAAATGTAAAGAAGAAAATATGCCATTAATAATGAAAAACAATATCAGCCAAATGGCAGCCATTTCTACGTTTACAAAACAATATCTTTTTCATGAAATGTTCCATCACCAAATCGCAAAGTTTCTGTATGTCCTCAATAGCTTCACGAATTCCATCATTCAGGATCTTTCTTGAATTGACGCTGGGCTGTTGGCGTAACCCTAATCTTTCACGTGGCTCCAAAGGAAGAAGTCGCAAGGTGTTTAATCACAAGATTTCGGTGGCCAATTGTGATCACCTCTTCGAGAGATAACACGGTCCGGAAACCTTTCCCGGAAAAGATCGATGGTTTCGTTGCTTGTGTGGCAGGTAGCACCGTCTTGTTGAAAAGTAAACGTTGTCCAGATCAATATGATCCAATTTACGGCAATTAAAAATTATTAACCATCTATCGATAGCGCAATCCATTCACCGTAGCTGTTGCTCCAGCCTCATTTTCGAAAAAGTAAGGTCCAATGACCCAGCGCCCGACGGACCATAAACCGCACAAAACAGTTATTCGTTCAGGGTGGAGAGGCTTTTTATCAATAAATCTTAGGTTTTCGGAGATCCAGATGCGACATTTGTTAACGTAGTCACCGAGGTGGAAATGGGCCTCATCAGTCAAGATGATTTTTCGATGAAATTCCGGATCATTTTCATTCACTTCAAGGACCCAATCAGCAGAGACACGACGTTGTTGATGATCGGCCGGCTTATGTTAACTGAATTTTATAAGCCTTAAGACCCAATCTTTATGCAAAATACGGTGTAATGACGTATGTGGAATGCCCAATACCAAAGAACGACGAGGAACACTTCTTCGACACTTCTCTTCTCAGTTGTTCTTGAGCGTGTAAGAAAGAGTAAGTCAACAGCAGATGCAATCCAAAGTACTAGGATCATTTGATTAAAAACACCGTGATTCCTTGGTGGATTTGAAACCTATATAATGTTTGTTGGTTTTAAAAAAGCATTCGATGAACAACCACGAGATCTGATATGGGTTGCTCTCTGGGAACAGGGAATTATAGAATCCTTTGAATGTGCGGATGGTCATGGACATGGAGTCACCGAGAAATTCCAAATCAAAGTAGGTTTACACAAAGGAAGCGTCATGAGTCCCATGCTTTTTATTGGAAGGTAAAGTGACGGACCCCAAAGCGCATTAGTTATTCTCTTCTGACGAAAAGCCATCGTATTTTATCCCTGCAATGAGCACTTGTCGTATGTCGTATGGGTGGGCGTGTTCGAGGGAAATGGTTACCGAATACGCCCAAAAAAAGACTGGAGACTTGTGCTGTCCGTTTTCTGATCCACACATGCCTACTCCAGATATGCATCTAAGTAGAACAGTGCGAAAAGATAAAATATCTCGGATTTATGATTAATGCCACATCAACTTGTGATGACATCATTAATCATGGCATTAGAGTGGGGTGAATATAGATGAGAGGTAAACAACGCTATCTTTTGTGACCGGGAAGTTCCCCTTAACTGGAAAGAAAACCCTGTGCGTTCCGAACTCACATATGTTTCAGAAAGTTGGACAATATAGAAAAATTTTGAGACTAACTGAGCAGCAGCTGAGATGAAGATGCTTCGTATGTCAGCAAAAGTAACCAGACTTGATCGAATACGGAGTACGAAAATCTTAGCAAGCCTTTACGTCAAAAATACCATGTGGCAAGAAATAGTTCGAAGGAGAGACCCTGAAAACTCCGCCAAAAAAGTAAAGTTATACAACATTCTAAGAAGATCCCGAGGGAGAAAGAGGAAAGGAAGGTCTAATATGAACTCATGGCACAAATAAATGCAGTGACACACCAGTAGTATTTAGTTTAGTTAGAAATGGAACGGGGGGCATGCGAACGTTTTCTGAGGCCAACCCGACATGGAGCACAACATTTTACCTTTGGAAGATTTTAATCGAAACAAAGCCAGGGTGTTATTTCGGAGTTCGGACATTCAACATGCTTAAAGACGAGAACCAGCAGCAAAATATTTTAGTTGCCCTCTGACAAGGAAGTGGGAAGCATCTTTTAATAAAATTGATCTCCTTGCTATACGCTACCGAACTGCTATCACACCTTCAAAAATCAACGAAATTTTCGCTTAGGTAGGCTGGAATTCCAGAATAGACTTTTGCGCCGTGTCTAATCTTATTCACCAATTTCGCAAACGTCACACTAAGAAGGGTGACCCACTTTACAAAAGAAAGGAATTTCAACGGCTTCTACGGAGTCAATGCTGCTAGCCCAATTTCGTTGTTCCCGTTTATGATATTCCCCAGTTATCTGGCAAGTGTCTATATAAAAAAAATTAACATGTCACATATGTTAGCTTAGATGAGATTAATGACAATGATGCTGGCTAATGGATGACACTGCCTTCGTTAAAAAATCACAACTGTCAAAAATTCATCTGCGTCCAGTGCTCTTGACAGTTTTTGTGAAAGTTAACCAAACTCAACGAACCGTATCTGACAACTTTTGTAGAGATTGTGTTAAAAAGAGATATTCTAAAGGGCTTACTATAGTGGACGGCATTAAACGGAAAAGAGTCAAAACCTAACGAAACGTTGCCGTCCAACCTCTGTCAAATGAATACGCTACCCATAATGAACGGATTGCCGCGGAAGCAAAACATGTACTTTCCTCTGAACAATAAGATGATTGTGACAACACACACAAAGTCAGGAAACCTCTCATTCTCACTCTCATATCCATTCACAGTCAAATATCAAATTTTCATCCGTAAAATGCGATAGCGAGCGCAGTTTACGTCCGTAAGCAAAACTGATCGAAAACTTGATGAAACGAAGCAATCCGCTATTTCCGGCGTGAGACACGAATTGCTTGTTCTCGCACAATGCGTCCAAGTGCTTTTTTGGCCTAGTTAAATCAAAAGGAAATATGGTAGACTAAAAGAACTCAGTGAAATTAAGGAATAGCCAAATTAAAAATTCAAAAGGAGTGACGTTTTGGTTATTTAAGAAGATAACAGCACCTTTCGTAAAACAAATTTTATGAAAATGACACCTGCCATAATTGTCACAGCTGCTTCCATCCAATAATTACCAAAAAAATAAAGAAAGCAGTTGGTTTTAGCACAATCATACCAAAGTTTAACTCCAATCTCCATCTTCACTATCCCTTCCCAATTAAATCAATTATTCCTCAAAAGATCATCCATTAAGTTTATCGACTATTTCCATAAAACTAATGGTATGCATCTTCCCTGATGTCCAAATACCCTTCCAGCTCTATAGCAACAGCAACCCACTTGATATGTTATTTCTTCTGTCTATTCTATCTGTATCTATATATCTTCCAAGGATCAAACGCATAAAAAACATTCTCCATAAATAATTTAAGCAGCTTTGGGATTTACAACTTTCAGCTCTGCCACCAACCATTTCGTCTAATAAACATAATCTCGTCCTTAAAAAAAAAAATCCAAACTAAAAAGGACTTCTTACGATAATGTGAGTGAATGTGATGCGCTCACATCAGTGTGTATGGGGGAAGACGCAACACGCGCCACACCATACCCCACCACCATTTTTACCATTATTCGTCCTTCGTACTTCTTCCTTTTTTTTTTTTAACAGCAACCATTTGCCATAAACCTCTTGAAGATAAAAATGCAAACAAGTTTAATCCAATCAAGTGTGTTGGTATGGTGAGCGTCTAAGTGTATATGTGGATGTGGAATCTATTCCCGCTTTCTGATGCCCCCGTTACATGAAGGACCTGCAAAACGCATAACTTTTTTATTCATACGATGACGGACATAAAATTCGACACCCCCATCACATGTCAAGTGCTTTATCCCATTTTGAAAAGGATCTCTTTCTCTATATGGAAGTGCGATTGTTCGGGGAATGGGTAGGAGGGGGTGGGGAGTTGAATAGAATAAAAAAGCAACAAAATAAGAAGAAGAAAAGTTATTTTATTTTTTTGTTCACATCAGAAGAGAATGAAATAAGATGAAAGTACGAGTACGTATCTATCCAAATCATCAGCAGCATCATCCGTGCGGCACCTTTCGTCCTTTTTTGCTTATCTCGTCGCCTCAGCCATATCTACTTAGACTTTCCGCATTCATGGTGTATCTGTATATGTATGCTATAATACCATACCACCCCGACTCCTGTCAAACTGTCATTCAATTCCTGATGTCAGAAAGGAGGTGTTTTTTACGAGTGCGTAGTATTATAGCTCTTATACTCGTACCCTTGCCCTGGGTCCTGTTTATTTGCTGCTGGAATTGCACACAGCACATACAAAATGGGAATGTCAATTTTTACCTCATCCTGATCCAGGATTTTTTTTTTCATTTTATGTTTGGTGTGTATTTTTTTTTTGTATCTCTTGGAATGTTTGAGAACAGTCAAAGATTGGAGAAAATGAAAAATTCAAAGGACCCTCTCAATTCGAGGATTGAACTTTGAAATTTGGCATTCCAAGGAAATTAATTTCCTTTGCTCATTTTGTTTTCTTCTTAAAAAATAATTCTAAATATAAGAACAAAGAGATTGGACAAGACAGTTTGGAATTCAAGGATGGCTCATATATAACCAAAACCATGCTGCGATGAAATACCAATCACATCCTCATCCTCGCACGCAGAATAACCGAAAGTCGTAAAATGAAGCAAGTAAAACATTTCGAAATAATATCGAGTTTTTTAGCTGTGTTTTCTGTTCACGAATAAATTTCGGTTGCATCGTAAAAAACGCAAACGATTCGTGATGCGAGGGTCAAAATGCTTTTTCGAAATTGATTGAAGCTGAAGCCAGCAAGGACATAGGCTAATGTTGGATAAACTATAAAATATAAGAAAATATATTCATTGGATATGCGGAGCTGATAGATAGTCCTTGGATCGAATTTGACAGGATGTGTGAGTGTATGTGGGTTGAGGACTGAAATGCTAATAAAAATAAATTCGATACGTTTCGTATGTCAGTTTGCTGGATATGGAGAGAGTATGGTTTGGTGAGTTTTATGCTATGCATGCGATTACCTATAAAAGATGTAAATCACGTTTTTGTGTCAGATGTATGTATCTCAATCTATAAAAAAATTATTGGAAAATGTTTCAAATAAAGCAATGCCTTGGGGATGCTTAGGGACTAAAAGACTTTTTTTAGTATGTATTCGAGTATATTTTTAACGATCTTACCCTCAACAAAGGTGTTTAATAAAAATCACACCCTTAAAAGTGGGCGTATTAAAAACTTTTACACAAACAAAAATCAAGATATATTTTTCAGCCAACGAACGAAAAAATGGTTTAACTTGAATATTGGTATGTATATGTATAGGTCTTAAATTTTAAAAAATATGTATTTTTGTTCTTTCATGAAAAGTAGGCGTAAGCACTGCCTAAAATCCAAAAACATATTTTTATACACAAGCTTCTTAGTTTCGACTAATAGACCCACACATTTGAGCTTGTGGATTTATTAAGAGTAGAGTTTATTTGCAAAAATACGTTTTTTAAAGTTTCTAATGAAAAGTGGGCGTCAGCCACACCCAAAATCAATATTTTTGTTTTCACACACAAGTACAACTACAACTAATACCCACAAAAATTGTTTGCTGAAATATAAGCATCGGTATTTAATAAAAATAGTATTGATGGTTTAGTATGAAAAATGGTCGTCAGCTACACCAAAACTGAAATATTTTTTATTTAATTTAAAGAAGATTTATCTAAATCTTGCCTGTACAAAATTTAAGCGTTGTGCATTAATCGTTATTGTACAAAAAACCCAATTAAAATTTTCCAAATAGAGGTTGTTGAAAAAAATGGCGATTGTGGGCGTGTTTGTGGGCGGATTTCACCGGTTCAAGAACCAAGCCATACTCTTGCACCTGAACCAAAGATTATAAAAGTTATTGTTTTAGACGTGTGGTTTTCAATCTGGCAATACTTTTTAGGGAGTTGGTCTTTTAGACAGCTGTCACTTGATTTATGCTTAGTTTGGTTAGCCATTTCATAATTAATAGACTTACTCCTGAACAACGTTTGCAAATCGTACAAATTTATTACCAAAATATTGATTTTGTTCACGCGACGCATCGCGCGCTGCGTCCAATATTCGGTCGACATAATCGCTAAGGAATTTAATCGAGCCAGCCACTCACCTGAAATCATTTTTAAAACATAATGGCAAACCCTTATTTTTATAATAAAGCTAAATTCTTGGCCATAACATTAAATTTATATGCGTTTTATTTCTTCTTGAAAACCACACGTCTAAAAAAAACACTTTATAACCCAAATTTCAGCTTTCTAGTTCAAAAATTGCGACCTCTAGAGAGTATACCTACATACGCACGGACAGACGGACGGATGGGCATCGCTAAATCGACTAGGCTTTTGATTCTGAGTCAGAATATATATATATTCAGATCAACAAATGCAATTGCCTTCAAAAATATGTATCGATTATTCAGATCATTCGAATACTAACATCTCGATTATTAAAATCATTCGATTATGCCCGTCGCCATCACTAGTGGATAGTAGCAATCGGCTCAGTGAATATCAAGCAGGTTTTCGCCGTGGATTTTCAACGATAGACCACATTTTTGCGTTGACTAGCATTGCTCGAAAATACATCGAAAAAAAACATGGTTGTCTGTAAAGTCGGTTTACGGACGATAATTTTACGTGATAACCAGTTCACAAAACAATTCATGTGTATAGGTATCTCTGAAACCACCAACCACCCAGCCCAC
Organism: Platycheirus albimanus; assembly: GCA_916050605.2. Classification (NCBI taxonomy): domain Eukaryota; kingdom Metazoa; phylum Arthropoda; class Insecta; order Diptera; family Syrphidae; genus Platycheirus; species Platycheirus albimanus. Next base: position 22,561,006 of record OU696698.1, on the reverse strand, counting down.
CATTTTTGAACATTTTTTCCTCCTCCCCCACACATTAAATCCCTCTTCTTAACCACTACCAATCACCCACACCAACTACACCCAACCACCCACTATTTTTGACAATTCCCCCCCCCCCCCGCCCCTACACCAAATTCAACCACCCACTCCACCTACAACCACCTGCTACTCACCCACCCCCAACCTCCGCCGCCAACCACCCACCACAACTATTTTTGTTAATTCCTTCCACTACTTTTGAAAATTTGTTCCTCCTCTTCCACACAATAAAGCCAGCCCTTCCTAAATACCACCAATCACCCACCCACTATTTTTGACAATTCCCCCATGCACCAAATTCAACCACCCACTCCACTTACAACCACCTGCTACTCACCCACCATTTTTGACAATTTTTTCCTCACCCCACCCCCTCTCCCCAGTACAACTATTTTTGACAATTCCCTTCACTATTCCCTCAACACAAATCCAACCACCCATAACACCTACAACAACTTGTCACTCACCCAACACCGCCAACCACCCATCACACCTCCTACAGCCACGAACCAACCACCAACCATTTTTGACAATTATTTTTCCCTCACCCCCTCCCAACACTAAATCCCCCAGATCCAACCGCCTACCCCAACTGCCACCACCTTCCACTCACCCACCTTTTTTGACAATTTTTTCATCGCACCCCATCAAATCAAATATCCCCACCACCAAAACTGCCAACCAATCAACCCACCTACAACCGCCAACCAACCACCCACCATATTTGACAATTCACCCCCCCCCCCCAACCTTACCAAATCCCCCCAACACCAAACACCCATCCCACCTACAGCCACCAAGGAACCACCCATTAGCTTTGACAATATTTATCTCACCACCAAAACCAGCTACAACCACACACCATTTTGGAAAATTTTTCCTCTTCCCGACACTACCCCCCCCCGCCCCCCACCCCGTCTGGCCCACACACACTCCCACCACAACCAACTAACCACCCAACACCCTCCACTCCCACTTTAACGAATTTCTAGGCAATCAAAGCAGCTAGGTAACGTCAGTGTGACTGTGACTGTGACTGTGACTGTGACATTTTTCTGTGCGTGCTGCCCATATATTCCAAACCGATTTATTAGACGTATTCTTCCTGGTGGAGTAAACTTTGCCGGAAATCTAATAAAGGTCCTGCTCTATGCTGACGACTTAGTATTGCTTGCGGAAATTCCTTTTGCCCTCCAACTACAAATAAATAGGCTACAAACGTACTGCGATCTGCGAGACATGGGATCTTCATATAAACGTCACGAAAACGAAGATCATGATTTTTGAAGGCTGGCAAAGAGGAGAAAGACTACTTGAAGAATATTGGCGACTCCACAGCGAGTGGTTAGAAGTGGTACGAGAATTGAAATATCTGGGAGTATTGCTATCTTCAAATCTAAATTTTGGAAAACACGCAAAAGAAAAAAAGTTCCGAAGCTAAGTTAGCACTTAACATCATGTGGCCCAAATTCTTCGCAAATCCTAACATTGATCTTGTTTCAAAATATCAGGTTTTTAAACGCAACCGTCAACACTTGTATGTTTTATGGAACGCAGGCTTTCGGGATCAGTCCTTTTGAAGAATTTGAAGCTGTCCAAAGGTATTTCTTGAAGCGGCTATTCCGCTTACCAATCTCAACACCAACACATGCCTTGCACGTCGAGTCTGGGCTGCCTCCAATTTATTTGAAAAATTTGAAGGCTCACTCCGATTATTATTTAACATCAAGAGTGATGAAGAGAAGTGTGAGCAGTTTGCATAGATCAATCGTGTTAAGATCGCTACAATTAAATGTTTTTCCCTTCAGGGAATGGAATCAGCTGGCAATATCTAACGATCTTACTTTATCTTTGTCAGAAAGTATAACGTAAGCAACTGGCAAGATATATTTTCAACGATCTTAGCTAAAGTGGATGATAAAATATTCGACCAGCACTTAACTAGAGCATCTTCATCGGCTTCCAGAGTAATTTACAAGAATCTAAACCATCACATACCATCTGCAGAAAGCTATTTTAACAACAACTACACATCATTTTCAGAGCCAGAGTCGAATTATTAAATCTTAATTTCATGCCCCATAGAGCTGATCTTCATAGTAATTTCATGGAACATGTTTTTTTAGTTGTGAACTTCGTCAATGTCGGCGCTAGTTGTCTTATCTACTTTACATCAAATGTCTTCTATTGTTGTTTTTGCTTTCCATGACAATCTAAAAAAAAAAACCACTCCTAACTCACCCAATCAAGTGTTTTTGAACTTTGTCCATAGATGGCGCACCAATCGTTAATCTTTGGGAGTACTATAGTTTATAAATACAATGGAATAGGGTATACATATGAAGATGCTCTGCCTTTTGATTTTCCTTCTCTATCGAACAGTATGATTTCCGTACTCGATTCTGTAAATGTAGCGTTCTCTTTTTTCGAGGATAGATACCATGGATCAGGAAAAACCATTAGTGAGAGTAAGACTGGCACGAAAAAAGGGTTTAAGTCCATTTATCACGCCTAGCGATCCACACAAACTATTCTGACACTGGTGTTACGGTGCGTGCGAATCAACACTTACGCCATATTTTTCTTTGGATTGTATTGCAGACGAATTTTTTTCCCTAGAGACATTGAACAGGACAGCAGGAAAAATTTCGAACTAAAGTTTATAATTGCTTTGGTTCGAAATTTTTCCTGTTTTGATCGAAAAGACAACCAGCTGGTACAAAAATTAAAATTTATGAACACATTCCAAATGCAAAATAGTAGAAAAGTTAAAATTTTTATTTGCACAACAAAATACCAGAGTTTTTCGTCATTGATCAGTAACGCATTTATGTGTCAAATTGAATCCTTCATTAAATAATAATTATTCATTGGAAAATCGCTTTAACTTCTCCTATAAGACAACCCAAAGGAGTAGTTGGTTTTCGTAATCGTTACCAACCCTCCTTTTTTATAGTTTAGAATAAACAAACATAGTTTAGTTTGTATATTCTAGTTGGAATCTTTGAAGATACAAATAAAAAGTATTCCCTAGAAAACCTTGCTATCTTCATAATAGTTTTAAAATCTAGTTTAGGGTGTGGTGTGTGCGTTGCAAAGTCTAATTAAATAAGTTGTATACACGTCGATAATTGTGTGGCAAACATGATGCGTCCCGCAGCCTTAAATTATAAGGCAGTACCTATCTCAAATAGATTAGGTAGGTACTTATAATTAAGTCTCATTATAACATTAAACACTTCTTGTATTTACAACAACCCCATGTCCATAGGTAATAGTGCAGGTTCCGGTTATTTGAGTTTCCTGGTATATAGCAACTTACGTGCGTCGATCACATCAAAACCTTGCAAATCTGCAACATTGACGGTTTTATGTCTTCATCACGTCATCATGGGGTGTGAAATTTCTTCAAAAATAACTTCATGCCAGATTAAATTTCTTGGAATTTTATTTTATCCGGCCCGCAAGAACTCTTAAATGTATACTGCCAATGATGTGTCGGTGTCGTTCCGCCCCTGTGAATATCAACACCGCTAATGTATTTTGCCTCAAAAATTTATAAGATAATATATCCGTATAAAGAAAAAATAATGTACCTAGCTATGTCTTGAATTAAATGTTTATAATTTTAATAAAACATCCATAATCATTAAATTATAACTTGTCTAATTATAAACTGATATTAATATCTTGATGCGCGAATTTAACGCATAGCTAATATCTGGTGCGCATTTCGCTGTTTCGCCACGCCGCCGCCGCCGTTGCAGACTGCCCCATGTTGCTAATTATATGCTGGTTAATAGGAGCAAATTTTTAATCTACCCATCTTTAGCCAAGTGGGTTGGTTATTAATTTTTTTGTTTTAAAACAAAACAAAAACATCATTAACTCATTAAGTATTCGTAATGACCTTATAATTTGATCTACTTAAATACGTTTTGAAAAATATTAAACGTAAACAGTGACGTGAAAAAGTTTTCTAACATATTGCAAAAATTCTAGATCACATTGACGTAAGAGCATTGTTTTGGAATTAAGATTGAAAACAGTTTTCCACAACGAAAACTATAAATTCAAAAAAATAATTACAATTAGAATGCAAAAACATAGGCGGAGTTGCATTTCTTGTTCGTATAGAGATTTGTACTAGAACATGAAGCTCTAAGCCAAAAGCACGGACCAATAAGATACAAACCGCCAACTCACTGTATGGTCTCTCTTTTTTGCCTACTACAAGCCGAAAATCAGTTGATATGCCATTTATTTTGAGAGTGTGACGCTCTCCCTTGCTTTTTGAGCCCATTTAGCAAACACATCAACAAAATAAATGGCATACGCAGGGATGGTTGCCATCACAAAATGCACAGACAGAGATTTACACGTATTCACAGACAGGAAAAAATATTTCGAGGGTATTTCAGGCAAGAGGAGTACGAGTTGTCGGTCTGTATTGGTCTGTGGCCAAAAGGAGTGTCATTTTTTCGTGTGTAAATTGTGGATGTCAAATAAACCTTTTGCCTTGCAGGCTATAGTGTCTGCAATGTGCTTCACATGTGCTTTGCGATATGCTGTCTGTTGATTATAGTCGTATAAGTTAGCTACTTTTTATCCTACCTAAATGGCATCCGAATGGTAAGTCAGTTTTTTGGTTCAGATTTGTTGTCAGAGGAAAAATAAGACCTTAGCTTGATTAGCCTACATACATAATGCTACATGCACCTGTGACAAAGGAGAAGACGATCGTTACAAGGAAAATTTACTCCATAGATGTATGGCGTCAATATTTTTCTGGAAGACTCCCAACACCAGAATCCAGAAAAATTACATCTACAAGCTTTAAAACAGCTTTTAATGAGAATAAATAAGCTCTTGGTTGAACGAAGCACGGAAGGATTAGAAGTGAATTTTAAATGAACAGCGAATAAGAATAAGACGTTCAGCAGGAGATGCCAGACGCAGAGTTCCATCAGTTTAGCATTAAGCTTGTATAGATGTTGTATAACATATACCTTAACCAAGCATTTTCTACTTAACATGGCTTAAATAGCTGTTGTAAGGCCGTTGACAATGAATTACACAAGTTCTTAACAAGACTTCGAAGTTGTTTGCTTTATAATAAAAATAAAATAGCTGCTACAAAGCTCTCGACCACAAGTCGTAGCAAATATCTTGTTAATCTTTCATCTTGTCAAATTTATTGATATTAAGCAAGATTAAGTGTCACAATATATTTAAAAATGCTAGTATTTAAAATCGTAATACACAAAATAAGTGCCAATAGCAATTACTCTTCAAGTTAACAAGATTGGTAGGTCAGAATATCATCTCATGGATGCCCAAAATTAACTTTTCTGCTTTATAAAGAGAAATAAAAACATGATTTTACTTTCGACTAGCAAACCCGATAAATCGGATGATATTCAGCTGGCTTGCATAAAAAGCCTTCTTAAGAAAAATGCACTAAAAAGCTATTTCACAAACTTTTAGAAATGGCTTTAAGAAACACGGTTTTCTGTGCTAAATTTCATCTAGATCCCTTCAGCCGCTCTGGCGTGATTGAGGAAAATATCCATCCATATCCATATATGTATCTATTCACTTGATTATGTTGGCTTGTATAAGGCCTTTATAATGGCACCCAAAGCCAGTTGATAGCCTGTAATTATTGCATTTGTAACTTTTTATTATATTTGGTTATGAAAAGCTGACTGCTAGAGCAATTGTTGACAGAAGCCTTTTAGCAATTTAATAGCTTGTGTAATGTGCTTTCAAAACGACTTGCATAAGGCCTTATGAAAACAGTTGCTATAAAACCTTATACAAGTTGAATTGTTTGAAGGCAACCTCTGATTCCTTACATTTCGCTCACTAACATAAGAACTGTCAACAAAGACGAATTTTTTAAACAGTATTGGTTTTTTTTTACCTAGGACTAGGAAGTGTCTATTCACATGGTGTTTTGTTGTCAGTTGTTCTATTGTCGACACTGGGGATAAAATTATGAATTCAGAAATTTCGATTTAAGTGCCCACCAAACAACAGGACATACCCAAAAAAGAAGGGCAACGAAGATAAATAAAGCGCTAAAGGCGTGGAAATTACTTTCTCTCCAAATTAGGTCATGGTCATATGATGATACTAGAACGACACTGCCTTGAGATGGTTAAGAACAAAAAGTGCATTATTTATGTAGTTTAGTAAACATTTCGTGTAGTTTTGCCTTGACTCTTAGTAATCACTGCTTGGGCTAGGTAAGCAATTGAAGGCGAACCAAGGAGACTATAGAAGATCTGACTAAGACTCATTATCTTAATTTTGTTATAAGGATCTATTCAGATGAAAAGGCCTTGGAGTATAGGAAAAAAGAAAATGTCCTAGGTACGACAATTTGTGCCTATCTACATTGACAAGCGAAACAACACATACAATTGTAGCTATATGTCACCAGCATAACCAAAAAATAAGGCGTTCCATTCACACCATTTATTGGTGAAAACCTCTTACTGATGCAGGACAATAATAGGCCACATGTCACCAGGTGCGTTATGGATTATTTGTAAGAAGTGGAAATAGCGGTTATGGATTGGACTGCGATAAGCCCGGACATGAATGCTATTGAACAGGTTTGGGACATGCTTTTTAGAAAGTTATTACCAGATACACTCAGTGCACGGATAATTTGGACGACACTGTGGCCAGAAGCCTAATCCAAAGTTTTGATTGATGTTCGAGGAGGTAACAGCCACTTTAAAAGGAACGATGAACGAGAACTCGTTGGAAAAAAAAATTAAAATAAAAGTGTTAAATTATAAAATTTGAAGTTTTGTGAATTTTCTTTAAATTGTGTTTAATTTCTTAATTCTTCCAGTTTATTGCAAAACTTCAAGGTGTGCCACTTTTTTTGTAACTCAGTGTATGCAAAGGCAACAGGTTCTGTATACAACGACACAATTCGAAAAACATCCTGCTTTACTGTTAACGGCTAGTCCATTAAGAATGAATTACCACGTCGTTGCGCTTAAGCTTAAAATGTCCTCAACGCCATACCAGAAGATACTTTAACAAGCATCATCTGATCAACCGTCAAGTGAGAAAGGATTTCCCAAAACTTTAAATAAGCAATTGAAACCGAGTTCTGAAGACTCTTTAGTACCACGACTTCCCGCACCAATAAATCTATAAAGTAACCAAACTATTTTTCAGTTGTAAAACTCCGAATCCCCATTGTTAATCTAGTAGTTAAGTCCACGACGAAAAATTGTGTGTAGGCCGATGAAAGATATTCTAACATATACCGCGGCTGGCAAAGTGGCAATGGCAATGCAATGGCGGCTGCTTGGCGGAAGCCCAGCGTGTCTGGCGATAATTCGCAGAATATGCGAAATCAACCTCATTAGCGCAAAGAAATCCACATTACCTTACATTTTTAATGCTGATTTTTGTGTTGAGTTTTGTATTAATATTTAATTGTTCTGCGAATGCACATCTTCCTCCAAGCGACCCATCACCACCACCATTCACCATCCCATCACCATCGCATTACACTTCCCGTTCTTGTGATTCTTCCCTGTGGAGTCATGCCAATTTATTGTATAATTTCGTCTGTCTACGCATATTTTTTTTTTTTAATTTATTATATCTATTTTGTGTGTAAGTATGCAATTTTTTTTTTTTAATAATTAAATTTAATTAAAAATGAGTTGTAATAAGTATTATTTAGTGCAAATAAATCATTAAAATCGCACACAGTGGGAGGACATTCTGAACTGAGCGAGCGCATTCGTCAGATGCGTGTATCTGTAAGATACTCGTACCTACAAAAAAAAAAGACTAAAAAAGAAGATTAATTTTTTTCCAATTATGACTGTTTGGTATTTCACACTTAAGTAATTAGCATGTTTTTTTTTTTTGTTAATATTTCTTTTTTGTGTTTTTCATTTACAATTAATATTGTAAAAAAAAAACTATCTTCATTTCACAACTTTAACATTTTACATCGAAACAGAGACTGAATTTATGTTTGAGCACTCGGTTGCCGATAAAATTTATGGCAATTTGTCAGGTGATTTCAGTCGGCCAAGACAAAAGCACATAGAAACGGACGGACGGGCGAACGAATGGATGGATGGACGGATTGAATATATGGAGAGGGTTCCGCGACCGGGATCTGAAGAATCTGCTTTACAAGTAGATATTTGTATAGAAAGACCGAATCGTGTGTTCTTCTTTGAGGTTGTGGCATCAGGCAATTTGAATTATTCTTTTGCGTACTTTAGGATGTAAATATGTTAATGATTTACTAAACTAACTGACTTACATGGGACGGCTAATTGCGACTGATAGTAATTGCAAAATATTTGCGCATACTTAATACGAAAACGATACATTCAAGTGGGGAAGGGTCGATCCTGAAGATGATGATGCCCGTCTGGACTAAAGTGGAATGATTTGATGTAAAGTAAAATGAATTAAAAAAATCTTGTTGGAAATATGAATTTTCTTTTGGAGTTTTGCATTATTTTATATTTTGCATAAAAGTGTGTGTGTTTAGGTTAATTTTACAAGATAGACCAACAAACATTTTCTAATATACAAATTGCAAAGCATAGTTTTGCGTTCTTATAGTTCTTTGAAAGTTTTTCAACCTTAAAATTCAACACGTTCGTATATACTTTAAACATGACGGCGGCGGCGATAGGGTTGAATATTTACATAAACTGTTTATAATAATAAATGTTTTAATTGAAAAGCTTGTGAAATTCTTCGTCCGTAAATTTTTAACAAAAGCCAGTGAGAATAACTCGTGTAGTATCGAAGTACGTCATAATAAATCATCAAGTGCGGCGCCCTGTAGTGTATGCTTGTTTGCTGCCGGCCATGCATGCTGCAACTGTTGAACGCTATCCTGCTGTGAGAGGAAGTGTTGGGACTGGGAGCTAGACTTAGTGCTTCTACTGCTTAGTGATCCGGAGTGAGAAAGGCACCATCATTAAAAAGTTCCTTCCTTCTTTTCTGGCCGAAGGTAACAAACTGGATTAAATACATTTAAGATGACTGTTAGAGGAAGTGGAGACATTTTTCGCAAATCACTTGGCAGAATCAATTGCGAAAGTACATATTTTGGCCAGGTGAAGTTTTGGCCAGGTGAAGAATGCATCTTATTGAAGACTTAAAAGAATCAGGATCAATTCAGGGATATGACACAATGACACATTAAAATTTAATCAAAAGCGAAGGAAGCAGGATAGAAAAGTTATAAGAAAATAAAAGCATGCACAACAAGGATTAACGCCAAAATACTCAAAAAAATGGCACACCAACCGAGTGAGACAGGATATAGGTTTTACTACCTGGGAAGTTATACGTAACTCGATGGTGGGACAGACCTGGACGTCAAAAGCAGAATAAACAAAGCTCGGAGTGCATTTGGAATCTTTGAATCAGTGGTGATCTTCGTACATATTTGCAACTGTTTGAATCCAACTCGAGAGTTGTGCTGCTTTATGCCTAAGAATCGTGAAAACGCTTTGAAATGATCTCGAGTAGGTCGCAAGCCTTTGTCAACAGTCGTTTGAGATTTTATAATTCAAACATGTGCCAAAATTGGTACTCTGTATTTCGAATTTGTCCGTTGTTAATCTTCTGAATGCTTTTGTGGTTGCAGAGTCAAAAGTAGTTTCCTAGAAATATTAGTATTTTTCCTATAAAAATAACCCTGTCGATTCCAGTTCTGGGCTGATTTTGTTTTTCTTATAAACAATGACAATTAATGTTTGCATTTTTTTAATAAAAGAAATTTCTGAACCTGAAAAAACTATCGGTAGCGTAGTAGCTGCAACGCTCTTCGAAATATGAATATATTACTGGACTATCTTGTGAAAGATGAATTTCCAATCAATTCATATCAAAAACTCAATATATTAAAAAATTATATCATAAAATACAACAACTGTTAAAAAAAAAAAAGCAAACAAAAATGTCAAATTTCCCTCGAGAACTTTAAAACTTTGATAAAAAAAATGTGTTCTTGTTCCACGGAACAAACTGGAAAAACGGATATTAAAACCAATAATAAATATCGAATATCCAAAGACTGCTGTACCTGGTGAGAAGGTAGATGGTAGTATCCAAAAACAAAAAACCACTTCTTCACAGCAATACAAATTCGATTTTATTTTCTGTAATATGAACAGATTAAAACTTGACTTCAAAAAGACATTTTAAACTTACAAATTGGTATTTGAACGTATCTTAACACTTCCAGAATGCACTTGGCAACAACTCAAAACAATATTTAAATGCTTTAAAAATCTAAATTTAAAATAATATTATTTTACAAATATAAGAAAAATAATTATCAAATTTACCAAAGCTAAGATTTAACTAGGACTTTATCCTCTGACTTTCTCTTGACTTTAACTTAAACTAGCAAGGTCAAAAGTACGCGTGTACATCTTTAAATCAATTGTCTCTTTCTCTTTCTCAAATAAGAAAGAGATGAAATTAATAAAAAAGTGCAATAACTAGCTACATTAAGTACTTTTGGTGTTGCCAATGTTACATTTGAAGTACATAACTAATTAATATGTACATTTTTCGTAGTTTCAAAATTCAAAAATTCAAATATTCAAAAAATTATAAAAATTCACAAATATTTTCTAATTATATGTATGACTCGATGACAGTATTCTATTATACCTACTTTAAAACACTTTACACGGCTTTCTCATCCAACTATAGTCCAGTTGACAGGTTACTTTTAGATGGAAAAGAGTCGGAAGCTAATAAAACTTGGGGATTTTGTTTAGGGGTAGTTAACTAACATTTTTCTAAGATTTTGACCTCGATGGCCCTGTTTAAAGATGTAAAAGAGGAGAGGAGATCTTTCTACCTTCCTTACCCTACTGCAAAAACCATATTGGGATTTTTTTGTAGAACGATTAATTCCCTATTATTTTGATACAACGAAAATTGTTGTGTGTCAATTTGTTACCATGATATGGCGCTTCGAAAAACAAGTCATTTTTCAAATCGATGAAAAGTGCCAACCATTTTTGAAAAACAACCTGTTTTGCGAAGTCTTGGTAACAAATTGACTAGAACAATTTTTGTACTAACATAATTATAGGGAATTTAACGTTGTACAAAAAGAATATGCATTTGCCGTTTGGCTTTGGACGTAAGGAAAACATGTTATTGAGTGAAAACCGAAGCAAGGTCAACAGATTTGCAATTCCTCCCCCCTACCCCCTCCTCTTTTTCCACAGAGCCCTCGAGGTTAAAAACTTAACAAAAAGTTAATTATTTATCCCTATAAGCAAAATCAACGAGTTTCATTAATTTCCAACCTTTTTTCCCCTAAACCCACTTTTTTCGATTTGCCGATATCGAAAGTAGAAATTCGGCTCGAAACGACTTACCGAAACTCAAATCAAAATTCTAGTTTATAAAAAAAAATGCTATTTCAATGATACTTGGCTATGCTGATGATATTGACATTATTGGAAGAACGAAGCGCGCTGTCAGTGGAGTATTCGCAAGTATTGAAGTGGAAGCGGCTCGAATGGGTCTGGCTGTAAATGAAGATAAAACAAAGTATATGCTGTCCTCGGGTGAAGTAGATCATCACCGTAGGCTCGGACAAAACGTCACAATGGACAGATATAACTTTGAGGTTGTCAAGGACTTTGTCTATTTGGGTTCCACTATAACCTCTCAGAACAACATCAGTAAAGAGATCAGTCGAAGAATCACTCTTGCCAACCGCTGTTTCTTCGGGCTAAGAAGGCATCTTAGTAGTAAAGCCCTCTCTCAAAGGACCAAGGAGACTGTATCGGACGACAAGCATTTCTTTGTTTGTAGAAGTCTTGTCGCTCGATGTATCCGATTTATATAAGCAAATTGTATTAGTAAGAACGAAACTAAAATGTATATGTATTAGTATATAAATTTATCGAAAGTTTTTTTTATATCGAAAGTTAGTTCCTGGAAAGACGCTGAAAGAAACAGTCGCTAATAAAGTATTTCAATAGTGGTTTTTTATGAATAGTTTTCCACTTAAAAATCGTTGGTTTCATTTATGATTATTTATTACGGAAAAGATTGCTATCGCGGTGAGCTTATACAGAGACACTATACAAGACCCTTATCATCCCAGTCCTGCTGTATGGGACAGAAGCGTGGACACTGACACAATCGGATGAATACAGGCTGGGGTGCTTTGAGAGAAAGATTCTTCGGGTGATATTCGGGCCTGTATGTATCAATGGAGTATGGAGGAGAAGATTCAATGACGAACTGTACGGGCTATACAGCGACATTGACTTGGTTAAGAAGCTGAAAATTCAGCGGCTTAGATGGCTGGGTCATGTGAAGCGTATTATGGACGAAAACGCTCCTGCCCGACGAGTCTTCAATTCCAACCCGGAGGGCCGACGCAGTTCTGGAAGACCCCATCTAAGGTGGCGCGATCAAGTGGTAAGCGACCTCAACCAACTTGGTGTGCGCAACTGGAGGCCACTGGCTAGGGACCGGCCTAGCTGGCGAGGATTGTTGGTTGAGGCCGTGGTCCACAATGGACTGTCTGCGCCACCTTAAGTAAGTAAGTAAGTAAGTAAGTATTTCAATGATATACATTTTCTTTTGGTTAATGTTTTTTTTAAGTTTAAAGAATGAGAAAAAACAATTAAATAGTGGTACATAATATTGGACCACAATTTTCAGTCAGATATAATTTTTCCTTGGGTATATATGAGACAGCAGGCAAATTATCACACAAAATGCAAACAAATTGTGGGCGTAGATCGTGGAAAAAATTAGAAAGCTGCTCAATTTAAGCGTAACCGTACCATCTTGGGATGTTTGATGATTCAGGTTGGCCACATAATATTCAATCAAAAAAGCTCCCTGTGCAATGGTTGCCGCATTTGCTAGTCTTATAGAAAAAAATATGTTCAAATAAACACGGCTTAGGAGTGCTAAATCGATTTTGTCACTGGTATTGTAGATGAAACTTGGATACACAAAAATTCCGTCGGCACAGTTGTCATACAGTCAAAACTCTTTTTTTCGATTATGGAAGTGATGGCAGCTATTAAAATCATAGAAAATCTTTATTCAATATCTTAAAAAAAAAAAAACCAGAGCATATATAATACTAATTGGAATTAACACTTGAGCAAAATAGCAACTTTTGCGCACAAACAAGCATTTTTGAAGATGCAACGTCGGAAATTCCCGTATTACGGTTTGAACTCCTTAAACATCTTTCTGAATTGCCAGATCTAGCCTCCCAACAACTTAAAGTGCGAAAAAACATCCCGAGTTCTATTTGGATGGAATAAATACAAGGAAGCATCGCTGTGGGAAGTGTGTTTTTCCGATATTTTATTTATTTCAGCTTAATTTAAGGAATTCTCAAGCCATCGTTGCAATTTTTTTTTTTTAGAGAATGAAGGTGTAAGAGATTTAAAGAGAAAACTATTTTTCTGTGGATTGAGAATAATTTCGTTTATCAATTATTTCCTTCTAATATAATCAAGTGCCAGTTTTTTTTTGTGAGAGACTAAAATTAAAATTGAAATGGTTGAGATAATTTCGGACCAACTTAACAAATGCTTTTGCTTTTGCATTATCAGAGTTTTTCTTGGGTTAAGTATAGATATATTTGAGCCCAATTGGAAATTTAATCATGTCTAAATCACAAAAAAAAAGTCGACCCTAAGTAACAACAAAACCAGTTATAAATGAAAATCCAACAAGGTTCTAGATTTGGTTTGACAAACTCAGGAGGGTGTGAATTGGATTTAAGTTCTCTGATTTGGTTAAAAGTGGATGTCCATATTAAAACACAAATTTAAGTTTTCGAGATATTGCAACAGGAACACTGCGAAGGCACTTCTCCACTTCTTCATATTTTTTTCGATGAATCAAAAAACGCCATCAGTCAAAACCTTAATGCCTGCTTCACAACGACGCTTTGACCTTCGCTTCGCTTTGACAGAACGCAAGAGTTCAGACATAGGAATTCGTGTATAATGCTCACAATGAGGCGTTGAGCTTTAAAGTTACGTTTTGGCATAATCAATGTTTTAAGCATTTAATCTAAGGATTTGGAACAAATAATACCAAATTAAATCTCAAAAGGGTGTAAATTCATGCAGGGTGTCCCCTAATTCGTAGGCAATATTTTATAGAGGATCATTCTTGGGAACATTTAAACCAAAAAATCGTTCAACAGTAAATGCCTATCTCCAATTTTGATATCATTTTTTAGGGATTTAAGAAAAGGCTTACTTTGGTGTACCCTGACTTACGTTAACGGTCTTTATTTTTAGGAGAAATAATAGCCTTTGTAAATGCGGTTAGATAAATTTGATATCTTGTGTCAGTTTTAAGATATCCCGTTTCTAGTCTGTTCCACTTTTTTCTGCCCATGTTAATTTCTTGACTTCGGGTCGAATTTCTCAAGAAAATGCCAAATAAACATAGAGTTTTAATATTTTTTTGAATGAAAGTTACAATTTTTAAAATGAAAATCGAAAACAAGTATGCAGAAAAACGTACCGATTTTATGATACTGGAAAAACCTGCACCTATGAAATTTCTTACACAGTTGACAATAAGAGCGGTTTTCAGTGGTTAGCTGGAAATCTTTCTTTTGTCACTGTTCCCTCATAGGTTTTTCGAACTCCACTTCACAAAAACTTCTATAATTGAAATTAGGTTTTCTGTATCCATTCTGAATTTCAATACAAATAATAATAAGATACTAACTTCAAAAAAATATTTGTTTCCTTAGAATTATCATTTTCGACTAGTTGATTTTCTCAAATGTCATATTTCACCTCGACGCGTCCGTAAAGCTTGTTCGACGTAACGTACGCGAAGCTGAGGTGAACGCGTCGTTGTGATTCAGCCATAAGTTTCCGAAATGGAGATTTAACTGATATTAGTTCTGAAAACTCAGCACAATTTTCTAGATGTGTAACTTTGTAACCGAAGCTCATCGCAGACTTGGTTTGGTTAAAATTAAAATACACGAATGCACGGTAGCTAAGAATTGTGAAGGACAGTTAGATAGATATCATTTCTGCGAAATGTATTGAAATAGCTTTTCAATAGTATGAGGGCTTTCACGGAATTTTCCAAAATTTGGATTTTATCAATCGAAATTTTGAACTATATTCTAAAAGGTTTCAGTTTTAAATTTACAAAAAGAAAAAATAAAAATGCATATTCTGCTTTTCAAAGTATTGAAGAAAAACTTATGCACATTATTTTAAATGTTGGCCAACAAATTAAATTTACCGAAAGCGGATCGTTTAAGGAAACACTTTCCCAGTAAAATGTTCTCTAACCATAAGATAAGACACAATCAATTGTTTCTAGCAATTCCATAAATTTTCTAAGATAGACTACAAATCTTCCCGGAATGTTCACAATAATCCAAGATATTTAGTTATCCAATATTATCCATGATTTTGTTGAGCGACACTTGAATAATAAAACAATCCAATAAATGTATCCAAATAAAATTTGTATATCCAATTTCGAAGAAGTGTATAGGTACTCCATTTTGTAATCCCAAGTGTGGTTTTCCGATATTTTTTTTCTCAATTTTCCGATGTTGCTTAATGTTTTTACCCGTAAACGACCTATCCGCTCGAAGTCGTTTTTGTCGAATGAACTGAATTCTGTGTTGAATGGATTATTTAAATGAGACGATATGGAAATTTTCTTTCCAATTTTCCAACAGAAATTTTAAAATTTGAATATGCGCACAGTGCTTGGAGAACATTTATTTTTTATGAGCACTGTGGTTTTGTTGAGGTGTTCTGAAATCAGTAGAAACTTAAAGAATGAATACTTGAAACTGGAAATAAATCTAGGGGAGTGTTAAAATCTAAAAAAAAGAGAAGGGTTAATATACCACTTTCAACCCTTCGATACCATTTTTGAAACAAAAAACTGGAAAGTCAACATGACCTGAGCTATATAACAACCCTTTCAATAAAAAATAGCAAACAAGCAAGGGTTGATGTTTAATTTTTTACCCCTCACATGACGTTTCGTTAAAAATCAAATCCTTCAAACCGAAAAGGTATAACCCCGTTCAATAAAATTCGTCCGATTTCGAAATAAGAAGCTGTCATTTTGACGTTTACTTTGCAAAATCTACACCTGCGCTGCGTACGCTGCAATCGAATTTTATTTTTATATAGCTAAGTATAGTTTTTTTTTGCAACATCATCGATGATGGCGATAAATTAAATATTCTGAGGAAATTCACAATAATCACAAAACAAAGTCGGATAATTTATTGCACCTTCACGTCTTCTCAATACGTCAGTCACTTTATACACTTGGGCAATCTGGCAATCCCCATCATGCCAAGAGAGCTCCACAAGGGCATTTACGTTTGTATCTACAAAAAAAAAAATGCAGCTAAATAAATAAAATTCAAATACATAAATTGACAAATGAAATTCAAGAATCGCTAAATAATTACACTATGGCCATCTGTCTGTCTGTCGTCGCAGTAGTCGTTGTTGTTGCTGTAGAATGGTGCAAAATATCGAATAAAAAACTTATTCAAAAATACGAGACTAAAAAAAAAAAACAAAGTTAAACTGCATGCAAGTTAGAGTATGAAACGTATCTCTGAATGCCGTGTGCTTATAATGAGCCCGCGAGATACATCTCGTTATAAAATTTATTCGAATGCAACGATACGAAGGTGAAACTTGGACTTTGCCTGAGCTGATGGTGAGGGGATTTCGTGGTCGTAATTACAAACAAAAAAAAAACTAAACAAAAAAATTAATTTAAAAAATAAAAAGGAAATTTTCTCATCAAATATGGTAAGGAGATGCGAAATGTCAATCAAGCTGCTGCCAAGAAGAGCGCTGGTAGTTGTCATCCGGTGTGTGTGGCGGCCTCATTAGTCATTCATTACGATCCGACTCTATGTATGCTTAAGTTTAATTCAGGAGTCGTCCGTTGTCTTTATTCGTTTATTTTCGTTATAATCGTGTGTTGAAGAGCTTTGAGTTCAAGTTGAGGTTGCTGATTTAGAATTGCTACTACATTTTCCATTTTCAAAAAAAAAACTCCTTTAATGCGGGATCTAATTATTAAAGAAAAAATTATTCATTCATTACCACGCTTCAGGACGGGGGTCTATCAATCAAAAGGCGATTTAATGGAATGGGGTGGACTTGGGCTCTAAGCTGTATGGCCTTTTATCATGAAGAATTTTTTTAATTAGGCTTAAGCCGTTTAAGAAAAAAAAAAAACAAAATTAATTCCAAATCTGATGAAAAACTTTTTAAATTAATGTTAAATTAGTATTGATCAATGATTTACTTGTTCGTTTCCAAAATGATTTGAAATGGGCGTGCCGTCGACGAGGGTTAGCAAGTGGAACGCTTTACTTTCTGCCTTGACTTTGTTTTATAGATTAGGTTTCGTTACACATTTTGAGGAGCCAAACAAAAACAAGTGAAACAGAGTTGCCACTGTGAATTTTTTAAAAATTTCTTTCACATGAATTCCCATCGTTACAAAAAAAGCATACCTACTCGAAATATTGGAAACTCAAGAACTAATTTTATAAATGTTTTTGCGTTGTTCTATAAGGAACCCAAACCTAGTGATTCATACTTTAAAATAGTAGGCCTGTGTGTGTGCTAATACTCTGCAAATTTTGACAAAAACTTACAATTAGCAACTGATCCCACACGGCTATGAGATGAATCGTTTTACTTGACAAGATTTACTCTTGGGACCATTGTTACCATCGCTACAGTCAGTAAGTAATCAGTCTTGTAGACTTCGACTGGTGTTCCGGTACACCTCACATTTATATAGTACCACTGAAATCACTGTTTCGAAAACACAACATACTTGTTTCAAAGCTCTCTTTCCCTCATAGAGTTCTGCAAAACGTTCTATCAGTGGTATCATGCTTCAAGGGGAAATCTTAATTTCTGAAGACGGTGCTGAAATATGGTTAGAATCTCAAATATTGCTAACCTCAATAACTCATTGAGTACTTCCTTAGTTTGACTGTTTTTTATAATCACCTCAGCTCCCGAGAAGCAAATCTTGAAATCAATCGAAAATTACACACAATTGTTGTAGACATGTATATTTTGTAGGTATTGTACAGAGATGAAATTGACATTTTGTTTAAGCTCAAAAAAAAAACGGTAGGTACCTACCTTCCATATAACCGTTATGTTAAAGCTTTATTTTTTCTCGAAAACGGCTCTAACGATTTTAATTTAAAAAATCAGTGCAGGTTTTTAGGTATGACCTTTTATATGGCTGGAAATAAATTAAAAACCATGCCAAAGAACGGTACCTTCCATAGGAGTGTTTTCTTGTTTTTGACTACATATTTCGAAAACAATTTAACCGATACTTTCGGAATTTCAAACATATTAAGGTTTACTTACTTACTTAAGGTGGCGCAGACAGTCCATTGTGGACCACGGCCTCAACCAACATTCCTCGCCAGCTAGGCCGGTCCCTAGCCAGTGGCCTCCAGTTGCGCACACCAAGTTGGTTGAGGTCGTTTACCACTTGATCGCGCCACCTTAGATGGGGTCTTCCAGAACTGCGTCGGCCCTCCGGGTTGGAATTGAAGACTCGTCGGGCAGGAGCGTTTTCGTCCATACGCTCCACATGACCCAGCCATCTAAGCCGCTGAATTTTCAGCTTCTTAACCAAGTCAATGTCGCTGTATAGCCCGTACAGTTCGTCATTGAATCTTCTCCTCCATACTCCATTGATACATACATGCCCGAATATCACCCGAAGAATCTTTCTCTCAAAGCACCCCAGCCTGTATTCATCCGATTGTGTCAGTGTCCACGCTTCTGCCCCATACAGCAGGACTGGGATGATAAGGGTCTTGTATAGTGTCTCCTTGGTCCTTTGAGAGAGGGCTTTACTACTAAGATGCCTTCTTAGCCCGAAGAAACAGCGATTGGCAAGAGTGATTCTTCGACTGATCTCTTCACTGATGTTGTTCTGAGAGGTTATAGTGGAACCCAAATAGACAAAGTCCTTGACAACCTCAAAGTTATATCTGTCCATTGTGACGTTTTGTCCGAGCCTACGGTGATGATCTACTTCACCCGAGGACAGCATATACTTTGTTTTATCTTCATTTACAGCCAGACCCATTCGAGCCGCTTCCACTTCAATACTTGCGAATGCTCCACTGACAGCGCGCTTCGTTCTTCCAATAATGTCAATATCATCAGCATAGCCAAGTAATTGAACGGATCTAAAAAAAATCGTACCGCTGGTGTTGACATGCGAGTTGCGTACGATTGCCTCAAGAATGATGTTGAAGAGGTTACATGACAGCGCGTCACCCTGTCGTAAGCCTTTCTCGACATTAAATGAGTCGGTGGTGTTCTTACCAACCTTGACGGAGCAGCGCGAGTTCTCCATAGTCATCCTGCACAATCGAACGAGTTTTGCAGGGATGCCAAGAAGCGACATGGCTCTGTATAGCTCGTTCCTGTTTACGCTGTCATAGGCGACTTTAAAATCGATAAAGAGGTGGTGAGTATCGATCTGGAATTCTTGGGTCTTTTCCAAAATCTGCCGAAGTGTGAAAATTTGGTCGACGGTTGACTTACCGGGTCTGAAACCACACTGATAGGGGCCAATCAGTTCACGTGCGAAAGGGTTCAGACGTTCACACAGAATGGCCGACAAGATTTTATAGGCGACATTTAGGAGACTTATACCTCTGTAGTTGGCGCAGCTTAGAGTATCTCCTTTCTTGTGGATAGGGCACACAATGCTGAGGTTCCATTCGTCAGGCATACTTTCATCCGACCAGATTGAACAGATGAGTTGGTGTATGCTCCTCACCAAGTCATCTCCCGCTGCTTTGAAGAGTTCAGCCGTAAGGCCATCAGCTCCAGCAGCCTTGTTGGACTTTAGTTTAGATATTGCTATCCGAACTTCTTCTTGGTCGGGAGGACGGAAATTTTGTTCATCATCATCCAAATCGAATGGATCATTCTGCCTGACAGCGATTAGTTGGTTGTCTTCGCCGTTTAGCAGTCTGCAGAAGTGTTCTTTCCAAATTCTCAGCACCGACTGTGTATCTACAACGACATTCCCACCCTCGTCTCTACATGCTTCCGCTCGGGCTTTGTAACCCTTGGACGAATGCTTTACCCTTTGGTAGAACTTTCGAACATTGCTTCTGCCGTAGCACCCCTCAATAGATTCAACCATTCGTTTTTCCAGTTCTCTTTTTTTTCTTCTGAAAAGCCGATGTTCCTCTTTCCTCTTTTGCTGGTACACCGCACGGAAAGCGCTCTTGGCAGCTCTAGTTCTGGCATTCAGAACTGCATGATAGGCTTCGTCTTTGGCCAGGTGTGCTAGCCTGCACTCATCATCAAACCAGGTGTTTCGTTGTGGTCGCCTAATGAAACCCAAAACATCCGTGGCAGCGGTTTTGATGGCCATTTTGCAATGTTGCCACTGGGCCTCTGGGTTTGGCGCAGGCGCCGGGCTTGTCAAGAGATAAGAGGAGACATGATTGGCAAAGGTTGCGGCGGTCTCTTGCGATTGTAACTTAGCAACATCAAACTTTCTCACAGTGGATGTTCGGTTCTGCGGTCTGGTGGAGATCCGCATTCGCACTTTAGCTACAACAAGGTAGTGGTCCGAGTCTATGTTGGCCCCTCGGAAAGTGCGAAAGTGATCAATTTGGTTGACGGTATTTTGATCAGGAGACCGCCAGGTCCCCTTGTGAATATTGAGGTGTGGGAAGTATGTGCTAGCTAAGATGACACTTCGCCCCGCAGCAAAGTCGATTAGCCTGTGTCCGTTACCGGAAGTGTTGTCGTGCAGGCTATGCTTTCCGACTGTCGAGCCAAAGTTACCCTCCTTTCCGATTTTGGCGTTGAAGTCACCAAGAATAAACTTAGTGTCGTACTTCGGGCATTCATCATACGTCTTCTCGAGAAGATCGTAGAATTCTTCTTAGGTCGTGTCATCTTTTTCCTCCGTGGGGGCGTGGACGCAGATCAGCGAGATGTTGCTGAATTTGGATTTAATGCGGATTGTGACAATGCGTTCGCTTATGCCACGAAACCCCAAGACTTCTTGCCTAAGCCTTCCTCTTATCACAAATCCGCATCCAAATAGCCGCTGGTTTCTTGTCCTGTAGCACTTGCCGTAGTAGATGTCACAGTTTTTCATCCTCCTTGTGCCTTCACCATCCCATCGCACTTCTTGGATGGCTGTGATGTCGGCTTTGACACCATCTAGGGCTTCCACTAATTGTTCGGCTGCACGTGGTCTGTTAAGGGTCCGGACATTCCACGTGCAGAACCGAAATTCGTTGTCCTTGTTTCGTTTGCTAGGGTCGTCATCAGTAGGGTCATCCATATCCGAGGCAGTTGGTTGTTTCGGAACTATGAATTTTTTTACGTGGTAGGGAAGTTACCCCGACGCACAACCCCCAACCTGGGGGACCAGGCCCTATGCTGCTCTCCTTGGACAAAAGGAGCTGGAGAAAATCCAGAGTCAGTAACCCACTACGGGGATGTGAGAGCTACCGTTGGTCCTATATGGGCTCATCCGCCACCTTCTCTATTTCACTACCCTGACTAATAGTAGTGAAAGGACCCAAAGACCTGAGCTCCGAATATGTCGAAGTAGCTCAATGGGGTGCCTACCATATTGTCTGTAAGCGTCGCCGTTGGTTCACTTAATTGGAAGCTCATCCGCCGCTCGCTTGCTTTCTGAGGGGTTCGTACAGAATAAACTGCTACCCAACAAGAGAAACAGAGGAGTTTTATGGCAGGGCAATTATAGTGTTGCTATTTTTCTGTGATCAACACTCGCGCTTATAAGTTCAGCAAGTCAAGTCCGGGTGGACAAGACCAGTACCCGATGGCTACCACTTGTAGGTAAAATAAGCACAATTGATGCGTATGAGACAGTTGCAACGCTGGGCATCGCCATGTTGATACCAATCAGGGCCTACCCTATTCATACAGCACCCAACCATCATATTAAGGTTTAGGTAACTCAATTTACACTGCATACCAAAAATTTTAATAAATATTTCATTGTAGTTTTAAAAACAATTTTAATTTTTTTTTTTAAATGTATTATTTTGAAAACAGCTCATTATTTTTTTTTCAAAAATGTTGAGTATATGCATTTGCTGCATACCTATAGATTGGCCCACTTGATTTTTTTTTTCTCAAAAACGGCTCTGCACAGATTTTTATGATTTCATTCGTTTAAATTAAATTTATCCAAGAAATAAAGTAGAATACTTTTTTCGAATCAAATATGCTCAAGTATTTACTTAAGAGTCTTGAAAAAAAATTTTAAGTCTCAAGCTTAAAGACCACTGTCACACTAGAGACTAGAGCAAGCTTATGCGACCCAGTTGTGCAGTTTATTAAATGGAGCAGTGCTTTTAAATGCTGCACGGTACGGACTATGCGATCCTGATTAATTATCGAAGATCGAGCGGTAGCTATAAAGTTATAAACTACTCGGACCGAGCTATTCTTTGAGGATTTAGAACAAGGGAGCAGAATTAGACGAATAAAGTTCCGTACTCCTCAGAATGTATCGTAAGTCAGCTTTTTTTGAAAATAAAACTTTGTCCATCCAGTAATAAGGCTGGAAAACCAACCACAAATCACTGTCCTGCTATCTAGCATGTCCTATGTGAACTGAATTTCAATGTTACCATAGTCGAGTACGACATTTACGACACATATTTGAGATGCAAGGATGTTAACAGTTCGGTTAACTGCCTAAGTTCAATGGTGTAGTTGCTGCAGTAGTATGTAGCACTGTCAAAGTTAATGTCAAAAAAGTAGGGCACTAAGCAACATGCAAGATTACAATGTTAAGCACTGAACTCAAACAAAAATCATGTCTGCCATTTTGGTTTATTGTTGTTTTGCAGCGCAGAACGTCCGTGAAGTTGGAGTTGAGTCGACTTGTACTTCAGCTACTCGAAGTTGCTACTTCACATTGTAGCCCTGCAATACGATTTGCGTACATTTAACTTTGACAGTGCTACGTAACGTACTACTGCTGCAGGTACACCATTGTGCTCAGGCAGCAAGGCAAGGCAAAACAAGAAATGCCCGACGACACGCTACGCGATCGCCACTAAAAAAGCTGATTAAGTGCTTCCTCTTCAGGAAAATACCTTAATCTGCTTAAAGGCGACTAAAGTCTCAAAAACAAGAATTCCCGGCAAATCATGCCAGGGAAGCGACTTAAAAAAAAAAAAAACTTTAAAAAAAGAGGATTTAGAGTCACTCCTGGTGAGTTCATTGCTCAACGAACAGAGCTAGCTTATATTATATTTCTAATTAGTTGCCAAATCCCAAGTGAAAAATTCAGCAGTCGGGGTTGATAATTCTTTGCATTGGAACAAAGAATTAATGTGTCGGCTCGGCGAGGTCGGCGGTGCAAAGTCTAACGCTTCGTTAAAAAGTTTTGCACTTTATGTTTTATGTGCGAATGCGAGGTTAATATTGAGCATTATTTTATAACAGTTTAAAATTTCCCACGAAATGAGCATCCTTCCTTTCAGAAATTATTTATCATGACTCATGAGTCACAATATTCTCTTAATGCTCCTTGACGCTAGTACTGGCTCCCACTTAAAAAAAAAAAACCAAATATTTTACAATTAATGATCAACAAATAAGTCCCACATTCAGTACGAAAAAATGCATTACTCAGAGCCTCATGAATGCCCAAAATTGGGTTGGGCGTTCTATTTGAAATTGCATTGCAAAATTCGATACAATTGTATTCTCTGTAATGTTAAGCCACGCCTTATTACAGATCCGCTTCAAAATTTTTAATCCAACAAATATAAAGTATAATTTTTGTTTTCAAATCAAACGCTGATACTTTACTGTTATTGTTGTGCAAGTTCTTTAGAAGGAATTATTTAATTTATCAAAAGCATTTGCATGGCAATTAATTTTTCTATAAAATACATCAAACTATTCACAGATACTTTTGATGGACTGCTATCATGCCAATTAGAAGTGAATAAATTATCCATATTCAAGCATTACTTTAATTGATTGACACAAATGCAAACTTAAGCGGCGCTATTATCAAATGACTAAGAGACTGGTTTCAGAAGCAATCATCTATTGGATTCCGAAAAACAATTTAAAACTGCGACCATGGAAGCGTGACGGCTATTTACATACCAAAAGCGTTGTGCAATAACCGTTGACCGACTAAGTGACACTGGAATTCTTTATCCGTGCACTTGTACCCGTATTTTTTTATGGTAAAAGATACTTAGTAAATTTCTGAAGATTATTTTATGCATAATCAATTTCACTTTGCATTTCTGAAGTGATCACATCATCAAATTCCCGATGACTTTGTATCTAAACTCAATGGCGTATTTCGGATCATTTAAATTCAAAGGTGTTGCGGTTTCTAATAAAGTTATAATATCTGAAAACTGAAACTAAA
This sequence comes from Platycheirus albimanus, assembly GCA_916050605.2. Taxonomy (NCBI): domain Eukaryota; kingdom Metazoa; phylum Arthropoda; class Insecta; order Diptera; family Syrphidae; genus Platycheirus; species Platycheirus albimanus. The sequence continues at coordinate 22,536,442 of OU696698.1, read as the reverse complement.
AGTGTCTGAGCATGCAAAAGATTTGAATGGCTACCGGCAGAGCACCCATGAAATTCAAAAGCCTTCCCTTATAATGCCAGTAATTTGGTTGCATTAGGAGGAGCTGCCGAACTGGTAATATGCAGTTTGTGGTGGCTTAAGTGCATGTTTACTCTTCGAGTCTTGAGTCTGATATTAAATTCAAATGAGCACATTTTTTTTCGATAGGTGGTGTTTTTGAAGTGTAGTGTGGCTTGAGGCATACAATTTGGCATACAAATTATAAGGCTTTAGTTCTCGTAAACCGACAATTTTTGGTAATAAGGTGATAGAGGGTAGAATTATGGGTGTTTCAAATTTTAGATTATGTTTTTTATCGAACAAACGGATGAAGATGAAGCTAGTCAAGTATCTTATTTTTAAATAATGAGAGGAAATGATTTAGTATATTACTTGACCTGGAAAGAAAAACTGATGCTGTTCAAGGGCTTAGGAGTAGGTACAGCTTAGATTGAATTGGTGAAAAGTCTAAAGACGAAAAGTTAGTTGTGAATAATTTTTAATTTGTATATCAGGCATTGTTTTCGAATGGTTGTGATTATTGTGTATTAAAAAAAATACCTAATTGAATAAATTTAAGAAATCAATTATCTGCGATCCGCCCGACCGTAAAATTTAAATTCTGCCATTGGCATCCTCATGGTGAAGTAAGCTCTCTTTTTCGAATTTTATTTTTATTTCTTAGATTCTGCTAGTTTCGGTTGGCATGCTTGTTTGTTCAAAACTGAGGACCTTATGGCCCTTTTCAAAAATCGATCCTTTAAAATGTGAATATGTGAACAAATTGGTTACGCTCTCTTTTTGAGTATTTTCAAAATTTTGGCTATACCTGAACCTAAAAACCAGGGGTGGAATCGGCTAAGGTGATTTGTGATAAGTGATAGTCACAATCAACAAATTTCGTCTGCCTTAGGTGATTGTCACATGTGACAATCACATTTGTGTGGCCGATTCCACCCCAGGTTTTCAAAAAATAGCACCAGTGTGGCCCTCAGACAACGTGTAGTTCCAGGAACCTATGTGTGTATTTTCTCATGGACATGTAAGAGGGTGCAGTGTCAAAAGTAAGATGTCCAGCTGGAGTCACCGAAGAATTCCATTTCACAGTAGGTGTACCTTCACCAGGCAAACGTCTTGAGTCCTTGCTCTTTATTGCAGCCCTTGAATACTTCTTTAATTGTAAAGTGACGGACCCCAAAGTGCTTCAGTTACTCTTTGCTTACGATTGAGCAGCCAGAAGCGAAGATCTTTCATCCCTGTTACAAGCATTTGACATATATTGGTGGACGTTTTGGAGGGAATCCCGTCTCTCGTGTAAGTCCAAAAAAGACCGAATTTGTGCTGCCCGTTTTCTGATTCACACAAGACTATGCCGGACATTTCTTTGAATAAGCTGAGGAGAAAAGCTGTACCACAGTTGTGCGTTCGGCCATTAGAGGTTCATAATGTTGGAAATATACCTAAAAAAAGTACGAGAATAAATTAACAGCTACTGTGATGAGTTGGCTTCGTATGACAGCAGGATCAACAAAGCTTGAATATACATATAAGAAGTACGAGAATCCGAGGAAGACTTCATGTCAAAAATACTATCATGCAAGACAAAGAGCCCCCCGGCTCAACTAGTATTGTAGCGTTCCAAGGACGATCCTTTTACAAATCAATGCAGTGACACCAATATTTAGCTAGCCTCAGAAATGAAACGATCCAAAACCGGGAAGCATGCCGATGCTTTCCGACGTAAACCCGGCAAACACCACAGGCGGACCTCTAGTGTGAAGTATAACAAATGCGAGAGTTGTAAATTAGCTGAGATCATAACGGCGCCGAAAGGAGTAGAAGATTTCAGTTGTGGTGCGCAGAACTTTCCTCATAAATCTGTCTTCAGAACAGAATTAGGTTGGTACATTCATTTCAACACACATCTTCCAACAGTTAAAAATCGTTGTTCCAAAAGTAGGACTTTTCAAAAAAAATTCATGAATGTGTTGACGCCGATAAACTTTATGAGCTTCAACGTATAGATATTTACAAAGTTCGTTGGGATTTGGTGTTTTTTAGAAAAGCTCTCTAAGATGAATTTAGTCCTTGATTTCGCTTTGATGACCTGGAATAGAAGTTTATTTTGTGCAAAACCTTATGGTCAAACAGTGAGACTCCAAATGCTTTGAGGTTTACGTTGGAAATTTATCAAGCTAAATATTCAATCTTCGTTCTCCACTTTTGAAGTTCTATTTCAAGGCTTTTTAAGTAATTTCACTTCAAAAGCTGTAAAGATCCTCATTATTATTAACGATGAACTACTGAAAGGAAATTCTAGAAATGTTCAACGAATCGTTCATAATTAGGTATTCAGTGTTCAATGCGACAATCCACAAGATCCTTTTGATCATGGACACGATTCTATTCTTTATTCGCTCATGTTGCCGAAATATTAAAAACGAAATGAGATGAATATGCCGACAATGACTGGGATTGAAGTAAAAAAGAACTCCTTATTAGAAGAGAATCATGGGAGATACGAATGTACGAAAAAGGAATTAAGGACTTCAGGAAAGATCAGTTAGAGTTGAAAACTTCGTAATTTATGGTATTTTGAGTTTCTGAACTATTAGAGCTTCAGGATCGAATAATGTTCAAATAGCGTCAAGTGTTGGCCATTTGCTTCAAGGGAGACTCAGTTAGTAGAATGAAAAATAATTTGTCCATCTGTGTCACTGATCCTTAATCGCAACGAAGAACGAATAAGAACAAAGAGACTGTTGGAGTTTTTTGGTATATTTTTTTTCTTCCCGAAGTATCTACTTTTTTGCATCCCTAAGTATCTACTTGTTGGAATATCGTCCTTGATATTGTGCAATTCCCTGGACTCAATTTTTGTTCATACTCCTTGTTCCATCATATTGCATCTAGAGATGTAGTGCGGAGATGCAGGTTGTAAATCTGAGTATTCTTTTTCCAGGATACTAAATCAAGTGTTTTAAATAAACAAAAACAAAACTGAGGCATAATATTACCGATAATCTACTGAATAGATTCTATAGAGAGATACTAGGTTCTTAGGACTTGTCCTGAATGATGTTTAAATACACGCCGACCAAGTTTTTATTCATTCAACTTCTCCGTTCATAAAAATAAATTTCAAATTAAGAAGCAAAAACTGACTTGCAAAAAATACCCTAACGACATTAAGCTGTTTCTGCTTATTAATGATGTTTATGTTAAAAGGACGTCAATCTCTTTAACGACATTTATATGCCCGTACAAAAACATTTGAACGGGTTCAGGTAGTATACTACATTATGTATGTTTAGTTCCTCGGCATAAAATTACTTTTTTCTTAGTCCAAACATTTGCTACTCATTAAAATTATCCGCGAATATTTACAAAACTTATTTCCATAAAAATCTAATATATCTCTAGATCCTCTCGATGATGTGGTTCTCCAGGGATAACTAGCTATACCAGAGCCAGCATACAGTTAAGTGCTGAAGCTGATATTAAAAAGGTACATAATATGTCTCCTTTTTGTGTCGTTGTGTGTTGTGTCATCTCATTGCAATAGTCCGTCCGACTGTCCCGTCATCGTTCACAATCAATAAATTAATAAAAACATTTTTTATCAAATGGAAATTGAAGAGATGTTTGTGTATGCGCTGAGAAGAAGAAGTAGAAAAAAGGAGACGCTAAATGCATATGGGAAAATGCAAAACCCAACAACAGCACGACACGAGAAAATGTTGTAAAGGAAACTGGTCCGTAATAGTGAGTTGCTGGTTCGTATAATGATGATAAGGCACAGAAGACAGGAGCAGCATTGTAGTCATTGCCAGTGTGACCATGCTGATTGTTTTATCAAGAGAAATTCATATTATGGGAAATAAGGGCATATACAGTCCTTTTGTTGACGTTTTGGACTGGCCTAGATTGAACATCCGTCAACTTGTTTTGGGCCGGATCTAGAGTGGTGCTGGGCATTTGCCTGGGGCGGCAAATTTTAAGGGCGGCACAATTTTAAAGTTGAGGACTAAAAGTATAGCCATGCCTTTCCAAAATAATTTGACTTGTTTCCTCAACAACATCAAGGAGGAAAATATATAAATATATAACTCAGAAAGAATTAAGATTTTTCGTAGAAGAAATCTACCAATTTCTGAATGTGTCAGTGTCACAATCATGCAGTTCCCAAATTCTATTTACAAAATCTCCTCTTTGTTGAATGTGTCTTGAAATTTTCTAATTCCAGGCGTTTACTGTTGTACAGCACAAGCCATATAAAAATTACCAACGCCTGAATTAAGTGTCGGAGCAGAAAATATAAAAAAATGATATTATGCTTTTTAAAGACTATGTTTTAGAAAAAAATGTTTAAAAATCTAAATCATAAAAAGGAAATCAGTTGGAATGAACTACGTTTTTATTTGTATTAAAATCGAAGAAATAATTCCACAACAAAATACAAAATGGTCGAAGCATACATACAAAAATAATAATCTAAGTAAACAAACCAATAGAAAAATAATTAAATAAATATTTATTTTAAAGTTCTTTAATTCTGGAAAATAAAAGAAATTGTCAAGATAGAAAAAAAAAACACGAGCACTTTTTATTCTTTCTCTTTATTAAAAAAAAATTCAAAACAAAAAGCACAGAACAAAAAGAATGGTCGCCACTGACCTTTGCCAATTAAAAAAAAAAAACATTTTCTTACTTTCTTCTGTTTATCAGATAAATCGGAGTGAGTGAAAGGATTTAATTTTAATAATATGAGTAAGTGCGAAGGGTGAACTTTGAAACCGTAACTTTTTTTTCCTCCTTGTGATCGTCACTTCTTACTCATAAAACTTTTGGCGGCAAATATGTGTACAATTACAATGCCGCAAATATGTCTCCACAATGTCTACCACTACCTTAGGTGTTTCTTCTTCCTAACCTCACAAAATAAACCTTTAAACAACTTCGAGCATAAAGCATATGCAAATTTTTTGGATCACCAGGCGCTCAGAAAAATAGGAAGTCTTTTTTTTTGCATAGAGTCTTGTTACACATAAAATATCAGCTGACTCAAGCCCAGCGCGAAAATGGTCGCCACTGACCCTAGCCAATAGAAAGCCATTTTCTAACTTTTTCTGTTTATCAGATAAATAGGAGTGAGTGAAAGCATTAAATTTTAATATGAGCAAGTGCGACAGGTGAATTTCGAAACCGTAACTTTTTATTTCTCCTTGTGATCGTCATCCTCATCACGCACTTCTTATTTATAAAACTTTTGGCGCCAAATATGTTTCTTCAATGTCTAGACCACTGTTTAAGGTGTTGTTTCTTTCTTCCTTACCTTTAAGTTGAGAGCAAAAAGCATATACATTTTTTTTGGATCACCAGGCGCTCAGAAAAAACAGGAAGTCATTTATTTTGCACAGAGTCACCTTGTTCCAAATAAAATATCTGCTGACTCAAGCCCAGCGCGAAAATGGTCGCCACTGACCCTAGCCAATAGAAAGCAATTTTCTCACTTTTACTGTTTATCAGATATATTGGAGTGAGTGAAAGGTGAACTTTGAAACAGTAACTTTTTGTTCCTCCTTGTGATCGTCATCACACACTTCTTATTTATAAAACTTTTGGCGGCAAAATAGGATATGAATATCAAAAGAAACCATAAATTGATCTTTACCGTTTTCTTCAAGCTTTTGGCTCCACCCATTTTGTTTTCAAAAAAATGCAAAAAAGCATCCTTTTAATTATGAGCGCCTGGTAAACTTACCAACTTTGAAGAAAATGGTTGATATGCGAGGTACTGAACATGTGGCGCTGCGTAACGAAAACTCCATATTTTATTGGAAATATTGTAGCAACACGGCATCTGCCTGAGTATATTAAAACTTAGTGTACAAATGCAAAAAATAGGTCAAGCAATTCGATGTTACAAAATATAAACATAAAATAAAAACATACTTAAAAAACAAAATTTGTGTATAAATCTCTTAAACTACTGAGCAGATTTTCGTGAATTTGTAAGTCAATGAAAAAAGATTATTTAAATCTTATCAGTAGCTCTGAGAAATTTTCAAATACGTACACGTACCTACTACATGCATGACATGTAATTTGATATACTCGTTAAGAGGAAATATCAGACTAACATATGGATGTGAATATAATACAACTCCAACAAAGAAAGATAACCTGCACTTTTCAAATGTCGGTCAAAACTGGAACAATCCTTGCAAAAACAATTGTATAACTTATTATATATTTTTTCATTGCAAAGAGCGGCAAATTAAATGTTTGCCAGGGTTTCACTTTTTCCACGAAAGCACGTTTCTTCTTCAACGAAGTTTCTCGATGGTAGCATTGACCTCTTACAAAAAGGTTTCTCGAGGAACCTGCGTATGCACTGCCATTTTTGGTAGTCCATGAGTATATTGGTAACGTTTTTAAGTCCGGCAAATTTCACTTCCTAATGAACCTATAGTTTTTTTCTTCAGCACCTGGTATTTTGTTTCTTGTACGGATCTGGTCCCGAAACATGGTTATGGTGCAAAATTCGCAATGTTGATATTTGCGATAATCGAAACCTTGAAATATCCATATCTACCTTCTTCAAGGCAAGTTCCTCTATCCAAAACATCCTTTTTCGCCCTTGCTTCCATCCAATATGACAAAATGACAAAATACCAACTGATTCCATTTTTCTACAAAAAGGATTCCTTCCCAAGTACAGCTGGCCACACTGCAATGATATGCATTTGATGGAAACAATCCAATGCAATTCCATTTGATCTCATACTTTTTCTACAACCATTGACGATCCTGATTCCTGAGTGGCGGGCTGGTTGGCCGGTGCGGCGCGGTCCCCACCGAGATGCCTTTGCATTCAGATTACGGAATTATGTTAAATATTTAATAAATACATAATGATTGCTGCGATGGACGATGCGATGATGCTAGATTGTCGTCAATGGTGGACTTGGACTGCCAGAGCCAGATACAGATGGATGTTAGCTTGTTTGGTTTAGTTTTTTATGTCCACTCTGTGCATCAAACATCAATAGCGTGAATTTATGCCCGGGAATTGTCGTCTGAAGTAGGCAACATTGGAACATTTATACGAGTATGTATACAGATCTCCAAGAGATCTCTCGCGCTCTCTCTCTCTCTATCTCTTCTCTGGTGATGATTATGGCCGTGTGCAACACGGAACTAGTGGGAATTCCAGCTTTGAATGCGATAATAAACGGTGATGATGACATCGTGGTGACTGCCAAATGGATGTGAATGCATCTTCTTGAGAAGCGAAGCACTCTGCAACATACTAAGAGTTCGGATGAGCGAGGGGCACAAAAAAGGGTTAAATGAATAAACATGCAGCTTGGAAGCAGTGATAATGTGCTAGGCATTCGCAGGCTCTTCTATGGGATTGGGAGGTGCTAGGCAGTCCCATCAGTGGAAACTTCAATTGTTCAAACTCTATACCTATAAAAAGAAAAATGGTGTTGCTATAAATCACACTTTTGGCGCCAACAACTGGAAAAGGGTCGAGAGGCAAACCATAGATCACTTTGGATGGTACATCTTCTGCTTCTGATGCTTCTGTTTTGTTGGGTGCATTGCGCTGGTTTTCATTGTTGCGCGGATGGTGGAATCTTAAGTGGTTAGGATGCTTCTTACTCTCTTGACCTTAAATAGAAAGCGAGTATAGGAACCTATTTGCAAAGAGAAAATGAGAAAAAAAAATTAAGCATTTGTAAGACGTTTCTGTTTCTTGTCGAGGCTTTCAATCTCAGTTTTTTTTTTAAATGTATTAACAGTGTTTTGTGAAAAAAATTAGATTTATTTTAATTATGTTAAGGAACTGCCAAGAAAGATGCAGCTGCTGGTGAAAGTTTGGAGACATGGATGGAGACATAACACCTATATCCTAAAATTGAACATCCTGAATAAATATTCCTCAAAACCAAGTTGAAGATTCTGATTTCAAATGCTAATTTAATTGTCTTCTTCATAACAAGATGACATACGAAGAATCTTCGAAACAGTGTCGTCATGAAAAATTGTGATGTATTCCATTGCAAGTGCTACAACAACAAGACAGGCGTTTTTAGTGTCATTGTGATGATGGGGAAAGTTTGGACAAGAAGTCTGATGATCTCGCAGCTTACACGAACGCCTAAGACATCTCGCTGATTTGCACCCACCACTTCGTCCGCGCCGGAAAGAATAGAAAGATGACACAACCAAAGTAGCGTTTTACTATCTCTTTTAGTGAATAGAGGAAGTATAAGGTGGACGCAACACTTAAATCAGAAGTGGGTATGGGTAACCAATAGTTTGGCGTTCGAAACTCGCAATACCTACACATCCTGGACGTAAACTGGTTGATCGGAATGCCACCAATATCTTGGATGACCACACCAAGGGTCTTTTGTATACTCGGACCTTTATCAGAAAGCAGCTTAGGAGCAAATGCTTACATCAACGATGCTGCAACATCAAGCAAGCTGAATATTCAACAGTTTAGATGGCCGCACCAACTGCCGAAATTTTATCTCTGATGAGCTCTGAGGGACAGCGGAGTAGAGAACGCCCAACCAATTTGATGTGCTGAACTGTCGAAAATAAAGAGTTCTGAGCGAAAAATTGTCCAATAGTTTGGATAATCAAACTGCAGCCTGCTAGAACTTGTGGAATTCATTAAACAACTTATCTATCTCTATTAAAAAACTGGGTAACTTGAAACTCAAATAACAGGTTTTGAGTTTTTCTATTTGTTGTTTGGTACCCAGAAATGAAACCTTTTTGAAGCATACTTTGAAGAAATCATAGAGTGACATAAAGTCGCATGTAAGTTACCTAAAAAAATTGGAAAGGTGATCCTTTATCTGTCCGCTCAGAAGAAGCACATGACGCAAAAGACTTACTAAAATTCTATAATTAAAAGTTAGAAATACCAACTTAAAGATACGTAGTGCTGTGTTCTGAAAGTACGCTTTTTCTAGCAGTCAATTTAATATGATGTAGGCCTCTGGTCCATTGCCTTGTTACACTGGATAGTGGCAGAAGAAGATTTCCTCTATCAATTGTACGTACCGATATCGAATCTTCGACTAAACTCACACACACTAAGTGTGAATTGAAACAGCGAAGAGTAAAATAACACGATGTGATGACAAAACTGCTTTTAATTTCATCTGTGTATGTGGAATTCATAATGGATGATGACATGATCAGAGAAATGATATGCTACGATAGAACAAGCCATGGTCTCAGAAAGGCATTGAGAAGGGAGAGCTTGGACCAAAACAAATTGTCATGCCTCGTAAATAGTGGAAGAGAAAAGTTTTGTACGTTCCTTAAGCTTCTTTTGATGCAGACCGCCAACTCTCTTTAGTTTCTTTCTTTGCCACTACAAGCTTGATGCGGATTTTATCATGAGAATTTGAGTTTGTGAAAGCTCTCTCTTGAGCTTACCGTGCATTTTAAATGGGAAACACTTACAAGAAAAAATAAAATGCACAGGCAGAGGTATACATATACGGTAGTGAACAAAATATTTTAAGGGTGTTCCAGGCAAGTGGAGTACGAGTTGGCGGTCTGTATCTGTATGTCTGTGGTTCTGGAGCTATAAGTCGTTTCACATTTCTCTTAGCGGAATTAAAATATTTTATCAGTGAGCAGAATATTATAAACTCTCCCAAATTTGGCTTCGGTCGTTATTTTGATTAGTAAAGTTGGTGTGCTCGCTAGGTGGCCTTATGGATTTAAGCCCGCACATAGTTGTGATCATCGGCTCCATTGTGTATTTAATAAAACTTAGTCATTAAAAAACATTTAAATCGGGACTTTTAATTGTTCCAAACGGAAGGCACTGCCGTTAAGAAATATTCAGTTTTAATACTTAATGATGCCACCGACCGTGGCGACACAATTTGTATCTTAGATATAGATAGATCATTTATTGTAGCTTAAAAGGAATACAATTTTTTTTTAATTAAACCTATATTGCACAATTCACAGAGAAATGGTATTAAGCTACCTTACTACTGAAAAAATGTATTACATTTTTTTAAATATTCACATATCATAAATACTTGGTAGAAGGAAAAGCTACAGGAAAAACCTTCTTTCAATTATATGGAGAGAAGAGGAGGAGTCAACTGAGAGAAGACCTCACACAATAACAACAACAAAAAAAAAATAAAAAAAAAAAAAAACATTATGACTATTAAAATTTTGATGTATTTTGATATAAATAATTGAATAAGTATTATTAACGTGAAAAAAATATATGCATAAATAAATAAATTAATAAACCAATTAATGAGTAAATAAATAAATAAATAAATAAATTAATAAATAAATAAATAAATAAATAAATAAATAAATAAATAAATAAATAAATAAATAGATAAATAAATAAATGAATAAATAAATAAAGGAATACAACAACAATATATGAATATCACAGAGTTGAAATTAATAAGTTAACACTGAATACATATACTTAATAAAAATATCACAGAGATTGCTTAAAGTAATGAATAAATATATGTATATACATACTTATAACTAAATAAGTCTACAGATAAATAAATAAATATCTACAAGAATATGACAGAATATAAATAATACATAAATGCAATGAAAAAAAAAAAAAAAAAAAAAAAAAACTTTATCTTACTTATTATAGAGCTAGATTTGATATAAGGAAGTTTTCGGACAAACTACAGGAAAAGTTATAACGATCATATAAATAAATTATTCTATCTGGAATTCTCTCAATATTTGCCAATTTATGTAGATTTTCTGTCGAATAATGCCAAGGTAGGTTAAGCATTGTCTTTAATATTTTATTTTGGATTCTTTGCAATTTCTGAATGTGACTTTTCGCACATTGACGCCAAACGGGTGACCCATATAGCATTATACTTTGAAATATGCATTTAAAAATAATAAGTTTATTTTCTTGACTTAGCTTGGATTTTCTATTGATGAACGGATAAAGAATTTTAATCGCCAGGTTAACCTTATTAAGTGTTTCTTGGATATGTAATCCAAAATTTAAAGTTTTGTTTTGTATCTTTATTCGCCAATAGTTTAGGTACCTACATTTTATCCTTTTCCCACTTTCCTGCCTTACATTTTGAATTTCTGTTGAAGCACTTCTTCGCTATTTTGTCATCTGTAGTATAGTATAGTGTATGGGTAACTAAAAGTCGGTTTCTCCAATTGGTGTCGACATCTATCCATGTCGCAAGTCACAATTCCTTGTTGAAGATTTTTCGTGGCCACCAAATCTTTAGGATGTATATCTCAGACAAAGATTAACAGAGATGTTAGGAAATTAAGTGCCTGATGTAACCAAGACGTGGTTGTTTTCTATCCTGGTTGCTGTTCTTGAAAAGTAAAATAAAACACATTCTCATTACAAGAACATTAAAATTTTAATCTTCATCGTTCATCCACGCATTATATCATACAAAAGCTTCTGTTTTATTTGACCATGAGAACACGACCTTCACTATATTGAACCGAAACCAGGGGCAATAATTAAATCAAATTGATTTTTAAATATTCGAAAATATCAAAAGGATTCACATTTTGTATTGAATGCATCAGAAAGTGCTACTGATCCTATTCCGATTGCAAGGAATCATAAGAAAAACAACCTGAAATTACAGTATTTAAGGATTGTAAAATAAGTTCCTTTAATGGAGTGCTCGATCATTTAAATTAACCGCAAAAAAGAAAAAAAATTCGTTAATGTTTTGGGGGCATGTGTGTGTGTATATGTGAGTGCGCGTGATGCACATACAATTAACTGCATTATACGACTGCATAATTACTTTTACTGCGTCTTCTGCTAAATGGAAATATCCGCGGTATCCTTTAACCGTTCCAAAGAAATCGAATTTGATTTTAATAATTATAGATACGCTTTATCAAGATACCGCGGCGAAGAGCATTTGGCCCAAATTGGCCATTTGCCATACCACAACGACGTCGACGACGGATGATGACGAATGGGAGGTGATGGCGGCGCTATATAGTGATGACGACGGCCGCTGCTTCAATGTTATGACGACAAGGCGCCGCGAGTAACAACGAATAGAGCGAATTAAGATTCAAAAGGACCTATACATCAGGGCCGTATTGATTGATACATTTTGTTCAAGGCGAGGAAATATTTTGTTTTTTCGGAATCAAAATTAGTTCTTCTTCTTCTCACTTCTCAATATTTTCAGTGTTTCATCATTATTTTACTGTTTTTAGTAAAATAGCAGAAATTGGTCTATGTTTTAAGGTACCCCGAAGCGAATAAATTTCCCGCTTAATAAGTACAGATTCCTCCATAAGTGTGAACATCATGCCACATGAGCAAAGGGTATGCTATAGGAACTACGAAAATATAGTACGACGTTCGAGTAATAAACACTACGAAACATTTTATTAATTCCACCATATTTAAATATTTTAAACGATTGCTCTCATGGGCCCAACATATATAACTCCAACCATGCACAAGGCCTTAGAACAATACGTATTCGGCGTACACTACACAAAATCCAGATCCGAAGCCTGTGTCTGACTGATGTTCAAGTCATCATCTCGCTTCGTCATCTTCATCATCATAAACACAGTCGTCGTCGTCGGCGTCATAGTCGTCGTCGTCGCCTCTGGTTACGTGGTGAAGCTGAGGACTTGAATCCAGGATGTTGATGTTGGTCTTTCAGTTCGGTCGGTGGCAATGATGATGTTTGGCTGGGCTCCTTAGATCTTGTCGTTAAGAGGATGCTTGGAATTTTCTCACATTTTCTCATGGTCGTCGTTATGTTATGGAGAATAATTAAAATCACCTAATTGTCACTTGCAATTATCCATTTTTACTATTACCACAATACAAATGCCCACATATAAGCACACATATACCCATAATAATATGTGCAATTGTATTTCGTATATAAATACTACGATACGAATACAGTGGTGCTGTTACGAATGTACGAATGAATATTTATAGAAAATGCGAATTGCAAAATAATGGCATTTTGTTTAATTGCAATTTTTAATGGCGATGGCGACCTAAGTAGTTGGAGAAAAATGGCCAATGAAGTCATGGAGACGGGTAATAAAAATCATAGCTTTCAGTGTTTTGATAAATTAATACGAACGTCGGTGCCGGTGTTGTTTGGAGTGGAGCACTCTGTGATGTGATGTAGAACAAAATATGAGCACTTTGGTCAGTTGTACGAATATATGCATGCTGTTTTCATTGACAGATGGAATGCATTTGACTGATTTATGTGATATCGATAGAAGGGTGCATTACTTTATTGTATATTTTTTAGGCTAATTTTCTTCTGATTAAATGAAGTTTTATAAATACTTTATGAATAGAATTCAAGAAATTAGTACTTTTTATTAATTTCCGGAATTGTACCAGGATCTGACATTCAATCGGACTAAGCTCTACATTTTTTTTATATTTATAGTGTGTCTCTACATATATTTATAAAGTGTGTCTTAAAAATTCAATTTTTTAATTCCAGGTTTTTCTTCCTGTCGTACAGCACAAGCCATATAAAAACTACCAACGTCTGAATTTAGTGCCGGAGCAGAAAAGATGAACATTTTGCGGACGGGACCCAAGATTAAATGATGTAACATTATTCCTGAAGTGGCTATAAGCAAAAAAAAAAAAATAATAAAAAAACCAATAGAATATTTTTATTTGAAATGTTATTTTTTTAAAAGATTTCATTTTAGATAAAAGATAATGTTTAAATATTTAAATCATTAAAAGAAGTCAGTTGACGTTTTTATTTTTATTTAAATCCCATTAAAGCGAAGAAATAATTCCACAACAAAATACAAAATGGTCTAAATAAACATAAAAAAATAATTATGTAAACAAACCAATAAAATAATAATGAAATAAATAATTATTTTTAAGTCCTTTAATTCTAGCACTTTTTATTTTTTCTCTTTATAAAAAAAATTCAAAACAAAAAGCACAGAGTCACCCTGTTACATATAAAATATCACCTGACTCAAACACAGCGCAAAAATGGTCGCCACTGACCTTTGCCAATTAAAAAAAAACATTTTCTTACTTTCTTCTGTTTATCAGATAAATCGGAGTGAGTGAAAGGATTTAGTTTTAATAATATGAGTAAGTGCGAAGGGTGAACTTTGAAACCGTAACTTTTGTTTCCTCCTTGTGATCGTCACTTCTTATTCATAAAACTTTTGGCGGCAAATATGTCTACAATGCCGCAAATATGTCTCCACAATGTCTACCACTACCTTAAGTGTTTCTTCTTCCTAACCTCACAAAGTAAACCTTTTAAATTTCGAGGAAAAAGCGTCTGCATATATTTTGGATCACCAGGCTCTCAGAAAAAACAGGAAGTCTTTTATTTTGCATAGAGTTTTGTTACACATACAATATCAGCTGACTGAAGCCCAGCGCGAAAAAAGTCGCCACTGACCCTATAGCCAATAGAAAGCCATTTTCTACTTTCTTCTGTTTATCAGAGTAATTGGAGTGAGTGAAAGGATTTAATTTTAATAATATGAGCAAGTGCGAAGGGTGAACTTCGAAATCGTAACTTTTTATTTCTGATCGTCATCCTCATCACACACTTCTTATTTATAAAACTTTTGGCGGCAAATATGTCTCTACAATGTCTACCACTACCTACATAAGGTGTTTGTTTCTTCTTCCTAACCTCACAAGGTAAACCGAATTGCGAGCAAAAAGCATATGAATATTTTTGGATCACCAGGCGCTCAGAAAAAGCAGGAAGCCGTTATTTTTGCCGACAATTTGAAAATGGGTGAAACCAAAATAGGATATGAATATCAAAAGAAAACATAAATTGATATTTACCGTTTTCTTCTAGCTTTTGGCTCCACCCATTTTTTTCAAGTTAATGGAAAAATAGCCTCCTTTTATTAATGAGCGCCTGGTAAACCAACTGACTTTGAAGAAAATGGTTGAGATGTGAGGCACCGATCATATGGCGCTGCGGTGCCGAAAAAAATGACTATAACTGCATATTTAATTGCAAACCTTAATTCCTCGATTTTGTGCTGCTTCATTTCTCAAACAGTTGGGCCAACCTATATAATGATTATTATTTTTTGTCAATACTCAGAAGTTTTTTGAAAGATCCTGAAGTCCTGTAAATCTTAAGATATTATACCTATAAAGACTTTGCTTGGTATTATTTCTTCCAATGATCAGTAAGACACTATATAAAAATAAAAAAAAAATATTTGACTTCATGAATCAGGAACATTGACTTGGCCTTAACCGAGAACTTGAACTTACTATCTGATCAGTTTATATGTACTTGTACTTAAATCCACGTTTTCCGGTTTCATGGTTCCTTGGCCAATACTTTGTATAGCTTTTGTAGGTCAAAACCAACGCAAAACCATATACGATTAAACAATTCCAACAGCAAGAAACGCATAATTTTTCGAACATGATTTCACTTAATGAAGATGGAAATTAGCACCTTAACGCTTCACGCACATTGCGTTGATTTCTAGTGCACATCAATTTATCAATTATTGTTTTCACTAATAGTATAGTTATGCATTTCATCAGTACCTTATTCGAGAAACTGTATAATCCAACTATTAATAATACACGAAGCGTTCATCATCATTAGTTGCGCACGCGCTTCTTCACACCCTTGGTTTTTTTTTGTTTTTTCGAAATAACCTAGTCAACACCTTGGTTATTGCATTATCGCGGTATGTTTTCCAAAGAACAGCGCACTGCATTTGGCCTGGAGGTCTATATAATCTTATATTCTCTGGAGCTGGTGCTGGTGCTGGTGCACCACAAATTCCCTTCGTGCACGCATCTTTTCACACCATCGCTACTGGTCGTCCGTATCGGGTTATTGCCATCTGCAAAAATACGAAATACGAGTATGTTAGGTACAGGTACCCTATCCTGACTCGGTGTAATCGTATAGGTTAGGTATGCGCAGCATTTCATGCCCCAGGGAAACACATCGATAGAAATAACTTTCATTAAGCTACTACATCATGTGATATGCTATTAGCTTCCAGAACCTGGCTGGATATAGTGTAGGTGCTAATTAGGCAATTAGCTGCAACAATGATGGTTCCACATTAAATAGATTCCTATCTACAATTTTTTTTTCTTTTCATCGTAATGTTTTAAGCAATTTATTTTTTGTAATAAATAATTGATGATTTTCCTTTTTTTGTTTAATTTTAATTGATTTTTTAGATTTAATCTAAAATTAAAAAAAGATGTGAATCTTACATTTTTTACAAGATGAACAAAATTACGCACCGCGAACAT
This sequence comes from Platycheirus albimanus, assembly GCA_916050605.2. Lineage (NCBI taxonomy): Eukaryota > Metazoa > Arthropoda > Insecta > Diptera > Syrphidae > Platycheirus > Platycheirus albimanus. The sequence goes on along the minus strand of OU696698.1, from coordinate 22,520,052 downwards.
TAATAGTTCTAAAAATATTTAAATATATCTTGGATCCTTATTTTCAGGTTCGAATTCTGTGTAGTTTGAAGAGTAGATGGACATTTTCAGTGGTTGATTTGGAATACCTATGCATTAAATAGATTTGTTGTTTCATGGTAAAATTAAAATTTGTATGCCATTTTTAAAAAGAAGAGTGACAGAAATGCAGTCTTCATTTAAAAATGCTGTGCTTTCTTTCATAACATTTACTAAATCTTAACAACACCATCTAAGTGTCAGCTGGAAAAGCTGTACTAACCCTTTTCAAACAAAAATTATTATTGTTTCGAAAAAATGTCAATTTTGCTTGGTATAAAAAGAAAAAAAAGGAACAACACAACGCGGCACCCCTTAAAAAACAATTTTAGTATAATATGCAAATATAAAAGAAAGGGGTTGGAAAGGCTTGTTTTTCTCGCAAAGAAAGGGGTAACTTTTTTAACGAAACTGGAAGACTGCAAATTAATAAAAAAAGGGTTGAAAGAGACTCTATGGAAGGCCGATTTTTAGTTTATAGAAAATATCGTTGGCAGAAGGGTGTATCAAAAAAGTGCTTGGATTAAGAATAAAAGAGTTTTTTTAATAAAAGTTCTTTCAACAAAAATATTTGAGAAAATATGCGAATTGCCTTAAATAAAAAAAATTTGAAACCGAATTTATTTTAGATGATGTCAGAGTAATACGAAACAGTGAGTTCTGAAACTTTAACCGATGTGTGTGTATTTGTCGTAATATCAAAATATTAAAAAAGAGTTAAATACACAGAGTCACAAAAACAGTGTACACCTTGAAATTTTGCAATTTTCTTAAGTGATTTTAAAAAAACTTTTTTTTAGATACAGTTCTGTTAACTAACATAAAATCAAAGAAGTTCATCTTAAAAAATTTTAAAAAAATTGAAAAATTGAGAAATAAAATTGATATTAAACAAATTAAAGAAAAATGAAATAACCCCCCAAAACTTGTATGGAACTGGGAAGGTTTTTCGCATGAAATAATGGTCAAAATCGGGGAGCGGGTGGTCGGTGACGTGGCCGAAACACTGCATACAATCAAAAAATCGCGTGATTTGAAATAAGGTTTTGCAGTAAAAGCGCCTGGTGATCCAAAAAAATATCATATTTTTTTTTTGCTCGCAATTTAAAAGTTTACATTGTGAGGTTAGGAAGAAGAAACACCTAAGGTAGTGGTAGACATTGTGGAGACATATTTGCCGCCAAAAGTTTTGTAAATAAGAAGTGTGTGATGTGGATGACGATCACAAGGAGGAATAAAAAGTTACAGTTTCGAAGTTCACCCTTCGCACTTGCTCATACTATTAAAATTAAATCCTTTCACTCACTCTAATTTATCTGATAAACAGAAAAAGTAAGAAAATGGCTTTCTATTGGCTAGGGTCAGTGGCGACGATTTTCGCGCTTGGCTTAAGTCAGCTGATATTTTATGTGAAACAAGGTGACATACTGTGCAAAATAGAAGAGTTCCTGTTTTTTCTGAGCGCCTGGTGGTCCAAAAAATTTTCATATGTTTTTTGCTCACAATTTAAAAGTTTACTTTGTGAGGTTAGGAAGAACAAGAAGAAACACCTAAGGTAGTGGTTGACATTGTGGAGACTTATTTGCCGTATTGTAGACATATTTGCCGCCAAAAGTTTTATAAATAAGAAGTGACGATCACAAAGAGAAAATGAAGGGTCAGTGGCGACCATTTTTGCGCTGGGATTGAGTCACGTGATATTTTTATATGTTACAGGGTGACTGCGCTATTTGTTTTGAATATTTTTTTTTCATAAAGAGAAAAAATAAAAAGTGCTCGTGCTGTGTTTTTTTGATCGTAATAATTTATTTTATTTTTTAAAATTAAAGTACTTTTAAGTAATTAATTATTTAATTATTTATTGGATTGTTTATTTTATAAATTTATGTTTACTTAGACCACTTTGTATTTTGTTGTGGAATTATTTCTTCGCTTTTAATGCGTGATTAAAATAAAAATAAAAACGTCAACTGATTTCCTTTTCATGATTAAAATATTTTAACATTATCTTTTATCTTAAATGAAGTCTTTGAAAAAATAACATTTCAAATAAAAATATTCTATTGGTTGTTTTAATGCTACATCATTTAATCTTTGGTCCCGTCCGCAAAATGTTCATCGTTTCTGCTCCGGTAACAAATTCAGACATTGGTAGTTTTATATGGCTTGTGCTGTACAACAGGAGGAAAAACCTGGAATTAAAAATTGAAAATTTATGAAAAGGCTAACTTTGGTGTACCCTGACTTACGTTAACCGTAATTGCACTGTTAGTACGAAAAATAGGAACTAAGTGGGTCTTGATTTTAGGAGAAATAATAGACTTTGTTAATGCGTTTAAATAAATGTTATACCTTGTCTCAGTTTTAAGATATCCCGTTTCTGGCCTGTTCCATTTTTCCTGCCCATGATAATCTTTTGACTTTCATGTCGTTTTTCTCCAAAAAATGCGTATTAAACATAGCCTTTTAATATTTTGTTTGAATGAACGTAACAATTTTTAAAATAAAAGTAATTGTGGGACACCCTGTATACGCGATGCACGTACTCATTTTTTCAGTAAAGGATCTTAATAGACGAGTGTATAGGTATGTTTACATTTTTTTATCATAATTTTTCCGTATGGAAATGTAGACTTATGAGTAAAGTATACAATAAAAAGCTGTTTAAAGCCACAAGATGGAAGGATACAGCCTGATGACAGCCGGACAGCCATAAAAAAATCACGTTTGTTGTATGGGAGCCCCTTTCGATATTTATTTTGTTCAATAAAAACACTTGCTGAAATTTCTCATTATAACAGGCGATCATGATTAGCAGAAGACAACGAACTGAAAGTTTGTTTAGGAAAGATCGCGCCAAAAATGATCTTGTTTGTGTGAGTGAAGGAAAAGTAGTAAATCAGCAAAAAGAAGAACTAACAGAGACAGCTTTATTTGTAAATTCTAAAATTCCAGAAATATTGTCTAAAGAAGAAAAGAGACAACCTGGTGGTGGACGGACAAACATAACAAAAACGATCAAAAAATCATTAAATTTTTATTTTATTTAGTTTTTAGTATTTGTTGTTATAGCGAATACAATAATACATCATCTGTCAAAATTTCTACTGTCTAACTATCACGGTTCATGAGATACAGCCTCGTGACGGACAGACGGAGAGCGAAGTCTCATTATTAGGGTTCCGTTTTAAACCTTTGGGTACGGAACCCTAAAAATGGAATACGTAAACTATCCTCAAATACAGTGCCCCGGTTTGCCTTTTCCCTTTTTTTATAGCATTTGGCCTTGTTCACTTTGAATGAGTAATAAAGTGAAATAAACCAAACGTTAAAATTTGGCCTTATTTCACGGCACCGTTTAGAACCTTAATGGAAACGTCAAATATCCCATGGTCTCCAAGAAAATCACTGAATGCAAAGCCACTGCCTTTTTTAGAAGGGATTATTTGGAATGGAATTTTTGAAAATTCTAATTATTTTAGATTTTACATACATTTTGTCGATTTTGTTAGTTCAAGATCCCTCAAGTGTTTAACAATGTTGGACAGAAATAAAACCGAGACTACGGATAGAACACTGGCCCACCACTCCACATTTGATACGAAAGATTGGTCAAAGCAATGGACTTGAAGGGGAGAACCTGTTCAACTACCAGTCAGCTGCCAAGGTCATGACGTCCATATTCTAGGACACGCGTTGCTATTGAATGTCATAAAAGAGTAAAGAAAAGCGGTGGTGAATATTATGTGGTCTCAATGCAGCGTTCAAGTGATGGAATATCATCCGCATCTGGTGAAATAAAGCAATTTTGTTTTACCAGAACAACGTAAAAATTCAAACGCACATCATTTGCGACAAAATCAATGAGTTGATTTTCAAATTGCTTCCACACGTGCCGCCTATTCCCCAGATTTACACAGCTCTCTCAGAATGTTTTATTTTTTTTTTTTTCAAATTTGAAAAAAACATTTTTGATGGAAAAAGATTTGCCAACAGTGAAGAGCTAGGGCCTGGTTTAAATGGCTATTTCGAAGAGTTTAGTAGCGGTTCTTACTACATAAAGAGGGTATGGAAAAAATTTAATATCGCCTGGAAAAGTTAATCGCGCTAAAATTACGTTGGAGATTTAAAAAAAAATTGTTTCCATATTTTCACCATCTTCTTTGTCAGGTCGCCGCGGACTTCTTTTCATTTTTAAAACGATATTAAAACATTTCTTTTTTTTTAATTTTCAGATTTCCAGATAACAACATAGTTCCCACTGACCAGGAAAATAATTCAGTGAAGTTAATTCCAAATCTTCCTGATCTACTTATACCCATCAGATCTTTTGAGGGATTCACCAACACAGATACCCACGACTACAACAGAATATAATTGATTAGGAATATTATTTCTTGCCTCATCTTATGACCACAATTTAAATAACTCTTTTTTTATTCTAGAAAATCATCTTCGTTGAATGTATCAATTGGAATAGATATGGGAACCGGATGTCAGTGAATCTTAAGCTCTACAAAAATTCAACCTTTAAACCAACAAAACGGTAGCAACTCTACTGACAGATAACAAAACAACGGTAATTAGAATATTCATCTATCATTGTAATCTGTCAAAATAGAATTTGAATCTGTCATCGATGCTCCAGCACCACCGCACCGTGAGCCAGTGTAAACATTCACGGGCACGGATTACACGCACGTCAAAAAGAACAGACATTTTGAAAAGTCACCCAACACAATAAACAATTTCCGCGTATCTGTAGTTGGGTATCTTAACGACATTATCCAACCCAAAGATCTAAGAACTCCGTCTGTGGGATTCTGTGTGATGAAAAATGATTCATTGAATTGAATCGTTGTCACCTTTCATCATCAGCATCACACACGATACACGAACCCGAAAGGCATCCACCTCGACAACAGTCTGAGTCTGGTCTGATGATAATTACCATCGAACTGGGGATTAAACTGTGAAACCGTCCAAATTCGGGCATCTCAAGTGTTGTTTACACGTCATTAAGCTGCACAGTCTGGCCATTTTTAAAGGCTGCTTCAGCATGCCGGAATGACATTATGACGGCTACGCGACAGACGGCGACGGGACGGGTTGTGCATTTTGTCCCCGTTTTTGGCACTTGTCTATAAAGAAAGAGAATATTGATATTGCAACTTGTATTATACGAGTATCTTAAAGATACAGAGATACTCTTTTTTTTGTCTTTTCTTATGTAATTTGGATTCATTTATGCTAATTGCAACATTTTATGCTGAAAGACAACATGCAGTGTTGTGCGTTTTGATATGGCGACCCCATTACTTGTTGCGTTTAATTATAAATCGAGTTAAGTTTTGTATCTATTGGATGCAATTGGTAAAGGAGATTAAGATCTATAGGGTTTTTTTTTTTCTCTCTTCTTTTTTTTTCAAAGTTTTAATCATGAGAAATTACTTGATGGCAGTGTGTAGCGAAATTGTATGTTTAACATGGTTTTGTATCTATGCAGCTATATAGCAAGGCATGGCATAGTCAGCTCAGCACGCAAAAAGTAACAAGATACACTAGTATCTCCTATGTATGTGTGACTACGCATGAATGTGCTGGTTGCAATAATTGCTAATCACCTTATTTAGAATTTACATAGTACTGACATTTATATGCGCGAACATGCAGGAGACATACCGTGGGAAAAATTTTGTATGTATCTATAAAATGTTTTTAATATCTTTTAGATACTTTTAAAACAAATACTTGTTAGGGATTAGTATAGGCAATTTATTGGATATTTAATTGGTCAACTTCCTTTAAAGTATGACGATTATGGACTGTTTCCAAGGATAGAAGTTGAATATGTTAAATTCACGCATATATTTCTAATTCTAAGTTGGAAAATGAATAATGCTGAACGGTTTCAACATACGCATTTTTAAATAGAAGTGTTGTAAGACTTAAGAATTTCTATAGATTGCATCAGATAGTTATTTTTCTTTCATTGCAAATCTGGAACAAAAATTATCTCGTGCGAAGGACGAAATGAGGCAGTGGCTGGCAGTGTGTTCGTGATTTGTCTCGTTGAACTCGTTGAGCTTGAATGGTTGGACGGATTTTCTTCAAAAAGCATAAATCGATAGTTTAAAGTAAAACGGTTCTCAATTCTTTTTCAAATTTTGTAAACACCCCACTGCACCTTTGAATAGATTACCTTTCAAGTAACCGTCTAAATTTTGGGAATATTCTCAGAGACACTTCTTACGATTTTGCTTTTGAACTTTTAAAAAGAAGTTGATTTTTCCTAAATGACCAGAATCTTAAGTAAAATTATTGATTTCACTCGAACTTGGTTTGATACTTCTATTCAAAATGTCTGTGTCCGTAAGGTTCATTTTTTTTTTTTCAATCTTTTATTTAACCACTTTTAACGTTGGCACGTTGGCTTCCATACAACAAGCCGTTCAATTAAGGTACATTTATTTTTGGACTTATCAAACAATGCAATTTTTTGCCTTTTTACACTAAGTTTTAATATAATGATGCAGATGACGTGTTGCTACAATGTTTGCAATAAAATATGCGGTTTTAGTTAATTGTTCGGTTCCTCATATCTCAAACTCAAAATTGGTTTGTTTACCAGGCGCTCATAACTAAAAGGAGTCTATTTTTTTGCATTTTTTTTTGAAAAAGTGGGTGGTGCCAAAAGCTGGAAGAAAACGGTAAAGATCAATTTGGAAAATATGGTTTCTTTTGATATTCATGTCCAACTTTGGCTCCAGCCATTTTCAAATCATCGGCAAAAAAAAATAGGTTTGCTGCTTTTTCTGAAACATCTTAAGGTAGTGGTAGACATTGAAGAGACAAATTTTGCTCCAAAAGTTTTATAAATAAGAAGTGTGTGATGAGGATGACGATCACAGAGAGGAATAAAAAGTTACTGTTTCGAAGTTCACCCTTCGCACTTGCTCATATTATTAAAATTAAATCTTTTCACTCACTCCGATTACTCTGATAAACAGAAGAAAGTAAGAAAATGGCTTTCTATTGGCTAGGGTCAGTGGCAACCATTTTCGCGCTGGGGTCGAGTCAACTGATATTTTATATGTAACAAGACTCTATGCAAAATAAAAGACTTCCTGCTCTTTCTGAGCGCCTGGTGATCCAAAAAATTTCCTAAGAGTCTTGCTCGCAATTTAAAGGTTTGCCTTGTGATGTTAGGATGAAGAAACACCTTATGTAGTGGTAGACATTGAAGAGACTTATTTGGCGCCAAAACTGTTATAAATAATAAGTGACGATCACAAGGAAGAACAAAAAGTTATGGTTTCAAAGTTCACCCTTCTTACTTGCTCTTATTAAAATTAATTAATACTTTCACTCACTCCAATTTATTTGGTAAACAATAAAAGAAGTAAGAAAATGGCTTTCTATTGGCTAGGGTCAGTGGCAACCATTTTTGCGCTGGGCTTGAGTGAGGTGGTATTTTTCTAACATGTAACTGGGTGCTTTTTGTTTTGGAGTTTTTTTTTTTCATAAAGAGAAAAAATAATAAGTGCTCGTGCTGTTTGTTCTATGTCAATAATTTCATTTATATGCCAGAATTAAAGTATTTTGAAATAAATATTTACTTAACTATTACTTTATTGGTTTGTGGAATTATTTCTTCGCTTTTAATGTGATTTAGACAGTTTATTTCAACTGATTTCCTTTTTATAATTTTGATTTTTAAACATTATCTTTTATCAAAAATATAGTCTTTAAAAAGCATAATAAAATTTTATCACCTTATTAATCTTTTGTCCCGTTTCGCTCGTATCGCAAAATGTTTATCGTCTCTGCTCCGGCACGAAATTCAGTTTTTATATGGCTTGTGCTGTTCAACAGGAAATGCCTGGAATTAGAAAATTGAAAATTTCAAGACACATTTTACAAAGAGGGAATTTCGTTAATGGAATTTGGGAAATGCATAATTATGACACTGACACATTCAGAAATTGGTAGATTCCTTCTACGAAAAATCGAAATTCTTTCTGAGTTTAATATTTTCACCCTGGATGTTGTTGAAGAAACAAGTAAAATTATTTTGGAAATTTAAGATTTTGCCGCCCTTGAAATTTGCCGCCCCCTTCTAGATCAGGGCCTGCTTACTTGGGCGGGTATAGTTGTAGCTCATGTCAGTATCTGGTCTACATTGGAACAAAAAAAAAGTTATTTACTTTTATAAAGTGAAACAATCTCATATATATACATATAACATATAAAAAACATATACATATATCTAGTAGAAAATAGAGAAATAGTTTTTATAATGAACAGTTGGATTTACTTTAATTTAAATGAGCATGACTCCACTACAAAAAGAATTTAGTAGTGTAGGAAGTTTTTAAAAGTCATACAATCGTTAAGCTAAATACACATATTTCATTAAAAACCTCCTGATTTTTGTTCTAAGAAATAAAAAGTTTCTATTTCTAAAATGCTTCCAAAAGCAGCTGGTAGAAGCAACAACAAATCATAGTCTTGTAATCTGTACAAGCTTTGCATTTTGTGACAGAGCCAACAATGTGTCGTGAAAATAAAGTACGAATTTTTGTTGCAAAGCCTCCTTACAACAGCCAACTCAACATTAACTGATTCTATGACACCATTCACTTCATAATGGATTTGTAGACAAAATTTCGGAAGCCTTATGTAAACTTTTTGGAAGTTAATTATTATGTTCCGAATTTTGCCAGAGGGCTACTATGCAGACTTAAACTTTGGAGCACAATGTCTTAAAAAATGTCTTGGAGCAAGTTCTTCAATGAAAATGTAACTTTACAGGTTACGTTAAAATAAAATATGTGGTCTCACTCAGGTTCAATTACCATACCAATAAATTGAATGACTGGGTCGCACAAACTTGCTCTTTTGCTAGATAATTGGTTAGTAGCTGCATAATTATATAAATTTAAAAAAAAATTAACATTATGCTTCGAGAATCAATTTATTTTTTTATTAGTTTTAGAGATTTCGGAAAAAACTAAGATTACAATAAAATTTTAAAACTAAATGTCTATCAAGGAAAAACAGATATTCAAAATCTTTCGAGCAATTTTTAAAAAGTGATTTAATTGAAAAACTTTTCTAAAAAATATTTGAAAATTGTTTTCAGTATGTCATTTTTAAAAAAATTGTATTTCATATCTGGGATAATAATTTAAAATACATTCAATATAGATTGTTGACCTAAAAGAACCAAATTTTGAAAAGTTCATTTTCTTTTACGATTTTTGGTCATGAAAAAAAAACAATTGAAACATTTGACTTTGGAATATGTTTTTATTGAAAAACAAAATTGTCGAAGATTGTATTCACAAATCCGTTCTGAAACTTTAAGCTTCTATTCAAGACATACGAGATCAAAACTTTTCCTTTACGAAACAAAAAAAATAGCTACTCTGAAACAATTAGCAGACAAATTCTTAACAAAATATTAAAAACATAAGTAGAATTATTGAAATTCTGTCCTGAACTAGGCAGTATTTCAAGTTGTGATTTGCCATCATCACATATCACAGTACACATCAGATTGTTTTAAAAGAACACATTACTTTGTGCTGAGAAATTATTTTAATTAACCTCCGAGGTTCAATGGAAAATTTAAACAATTTTAATTGATAACAGTGTGCGGGATGGTATGGCTTTTAATATTCCTCATTAAATTAAATAAAAAAAAAAAAATTAGCTATAGATAGTTATCTACACAGAAATAAATTGAAACTGAATATAAAAATATCTTACCAAATATGCAAACCAAAAAGGCCATTGCTGTACAATTGCCAGGCACAATTATTGCCTATATAACAGCTGCATACGATATTGTCAATACAAAATGGATATCCAATAAATCTTTAACAAAAAAATTAAATACAACACAATGAGTGTGCTCCGTTTGGCTCGGATAAGGCAGGGAACACAAGGCTGTGCTGACAACCGAACAAACGAATAAAACGAACGGAAGCATTGGACACATTGGACATTCCAGCATTGTAACCGATATATCGATGAATCAATGTATAAGCGTTGTTTGCGGATAATTGTATCGCTCAACACTCAAAAGCGACAAATAATGTACAATCGTATCGTTTCCATAGACGAACAACATTTTTATGATATGCACTTAAAATTTATATTTATTTTAATGTTACATACACAACAAGATGTGCATTTCATAGATTAATCTTTCTATACATGTATGTACATAGTGTAAAAGTATCTTGAGTAATGAGGACGTATCTAACACCATTTATTGCTGTATTTTTTTGCTGCAGTTTTCAAGGAATTTCAGTTAGATTTAATTATTGCATTATTAAGATACTTGCAGGTGCATTTAATTGATTAGTTTACATGCTACTGTCATTGGATACGCTAATTCTTTCACAATCGCTCATGACATGACTTTCAACTATTCTGAATATAGCTAGAATAAAACCCTCCTTGTTTGTGGCTCATTTGAATTTGAAATGTATCTCAAGTGTTTCTATAATTTTTTTTTCTAACAACGCCCCAGTTTTCAAATAAGTATCCACGATTTCTAATTAACATATCCCCACTTTTCCTCTATGTTCAAAAAGAGCTGTTGCATCTGAAACTCCGCCTTGTCACGAATCATTACACATTCATCAGATACAGCAACCAGCATATACAGCAATAATTTCATCTTGAAGCAGCAAAAACTGAAAGATACAACACATGCTGCGCTGCGCGATAAGCAAAAATACACGAGAAATCTGGGTCTGTACAAGTATGGACAACATTTTTGCATATTCAATCCAATTCAGCACCGTAGAAGGTATACACACAAGTGAATACAAATTCGTTGATCCGCCAGATAAACGACCGACGAGATACAAATGTAGAAAATAAAATGAGCTATCTGCGGATTGGTTACAGATTTTGTGTATAGTAAGCTGTTTGGGGATAGCTACACTACTATGGGGGAATGCTGCAGAATTGATCGAAGCGAAAAGTGAACATGGAAAACTCATGTACCTACCTCATGTTCATGGGGATTTGTAAAATATACGAAATGCTAAACAGACATTGATTTGCAATGGAGGATTTTTTAACTCGTGTATACTTTGAGCGGCTGATGCGGATTGGTTGCAGTTTGCTGATGTTAGATTTCGAATGTATCTGCGATCTGATTTGTTTCATTTTAATAGAGAAAAGGTTTTTTTAGATTTTAATTGCATTTTTTGTATCTATACATATAAATGCTTTCTATATTGAACGTAGATTTTGCCAAGGAAAATATTTTGTTTTGCACAGTTTTCAAAAGAAGATATTCATGCATCAAAAACTGTTCCTTGAGATAACATTCAAAAATCACACTTATATTAAGAAACATGACATTACAAAAAATTATAATAACTTAAAATTTCTATAGATTTTTGTGTCTATAAGTTTTTGCCGCTTTAACAAAATTAAGTACAGATTCGAGACTTCTCCAAATCGATTAACCATTCGGAATCCCTTAGATTCAACCAGCCTATAGTTCATACCGCCATTTAATGATTTTGAGAGATGTGTGCTCTGCTCATGTTGCAGAGAGAACGGAAGATCTTCACGATAAGGCACGTTATTTTGCCTAAGCAGTTCTCCTCTAGTTCTGAATATTGTTTCCAAAAATTTCGTTTCTCAATTAAAGTAGTTAAGTTCTTTCAGATTGTATTTCAAAAATGCCTGTGATAATTTTTATGAACTGGTAGTTGAGCTTCTTCAATTATATTTGGATAGGATGCCTTTCCAGTCATCGAAATGAGTGGTAGTAATATTAAACTAAGACTTGGAGGTTATTCATACAAATTTAAATTTTTTGAGTTGACCGCATACTTTGACAACAACGTTGACAATCTTGTTTTTAGGAGCAACATGTAATTAGGACTGATCTTCGGCAGATGAAAAACAGCTTTATGAAGAACCAATGAAGGTTTCGATTTCCGCACTTCTGTAGCAAAGAAAATAACAGAAAATACTGGCCTTTGATTTTAGATAATCTACTGGTATTATAACTTAAATATGATTTCTGGCATATGACCGGCTGGCTCGGACGTAGTCTAATCTGGGGCTCTAATTTTCAATGACTTTTTCCAACATTTGTGGCCGTATATCGACAATACCGCCGCGAATGTTGTCCTCCAAGTGGTCAATCGTTTTGGTCTTATCGGCGTAGACTAGCAACTTTACATATCTCTACAGAAAAAAAGTCAAGCGGCGTTAAATCGCACGATCTTGGAGGCCAATTTACATTACCAAAACGTTAAATTATGCGCTCATAAAACGTTTCCTTCAACAAATCAATTGTGGCAAGAGCTGTGTGACACGTTGCGCCGTCTTGATGAGGTGTCGATGAACATTGATCTTGAATGTTTGAAGATCAAAATGGCAAGGGAAAATTGTGCCAGGCAATTCATTCCACATTCATGTTGTACGGCTAAAGAAAGAATCCCTATATTTCACGGTACGTCCAAAATTGGGCTCAAGTGTAAACTGATGAGCGTTCCTAGACGAGTATTATGGGGGAAATGTTTAAGGGGCGGAACGCAGCTGGCTACCTCGAGTGAGCATTTTTTGTAAAGAACCTGTAAAATAAGGAAAGACATGAGACATTTCGACGATGTTCGAGTGATAGAAATGTTTCCATAATGTTTCTCTCTCCTATCAATTTTAACGCTTTTTTCTGAACTCTGTCGAGCAGGTGAAGAAAAGTTTGAGAAGCACCTGCCCAGAGATGGGAGTTATACTCGAGTTTAGGGCGTATAAACGCCTTGTAAATTGTAGCCAGATCAGAAGAGATGAAAAACTTATTGCATCTATTAAGAAAGCCTAAGCATCTTGCAGCATTCTTAGCAATCTCAAGTATATGATCATTCCAACGAAGGTTATCACTGATACACATACCGAGTACTGATAGCTTTTCGGCCTCTTCGATGCATGTACCATTCACGGATAATGGCATAGGGGGTATGTTTAGCTTCAACGACAAAAGACAGCATTGAGTTTTCGAAGCATTAAACTCCACACGATTTCTAATACCCCAATTCACAATGCTGTTTAAATCGGAGTTTAATGAGCTTATCATACGGTGTCGATGTAATAACACGTCCGAAGGCGAAGGCTGTGAATTATCAAACGTATATGAAAAGCTTAGGGTTGAGTCGTCAGCAAAACAATTTAATGGATTAGAAGTCACAGACAAGAGATCATTTATAAAAATGAGAAAGAGAGTCGGAGACAGAACGGAGCCCTGGGGCACACCAGCATTTATTTTGTGGAGACTATTTCACTAAAATCAACCAATCCATTGAGAAAAATAAATAAAATGCACGACTGGGTCGCACGAACTTGCTCTTATGTTCAATAAATTGCGTAGTGGCTGCATATAGTCCGGGAGCCAGGTACAAATTTCGTCAATCATTTCCTCTCGAATGATAATTGGTGAACAGAATAAGGGAATAATATCATAAAGCCTCGTGAACGTCAGCTGCGGTTCCGTGGGTGGGTTGAGCGGGGGTACCCGCCCAAACACGTCGAAAAAAAAAAATGTTCAGTCATTTCCTCCCGACTGAAACTTTGTCAAAGTATAGCTTATCAGGTATCTAAAAGAAAACACAAAGTCAGCTGGCTGTAACGTGGTGGATTATACGTCAGCTGGACGCTTGAACATGCCAATTTATTTTTTTTTCGTACACTTAATATGGCACAGCATGACATTTTACCCTACAAAAGGTCGGGTAGTTCTAAATTTTTGATATGTTATATGGTATGGCTGGTAGATGCAAATTCCAAATTTCCACAACCACGCCCCCTCCGCCCCCTTCAAAATCCTGGAAAAACCACACAAAATCGGCACTTTTGTCAGTTTTTTGTCTATAACTTTTTTTCAGTGTATTTTGTCGAAAAAATAAATATGCAAATTTGTAGCTTACAAAATTTCCTATAAATATGATGCGAGAAGTATTTTTGTACAACCAGTACGAACGGTCTTTTAAGCTTCCAAAAAAGGATAAAATTTCGTATTTTGAAAGATTTTCAGTTTCCGCCCTCTTTAAAGCGCAATAACTCCTTAACCGTCGAGTTTAGGGCAATTTTTGTGTAAATTAATCTTGTAGATAATTTTATTAGCTACAGATTGCATGCAAGTATTTTTATTTTGTGACCAACACAATCGGGTGAGGATTGAGATAGTGTTTTGTTAAAATATTCTCACTAACTAATTTTTTCTCTGTATGTCTGTTTGGTTGCTGAGATTTTAAACTAACTTTGAGATAAGCCTGAAACCCAAGAGCGTGCATGCCAGTCTCTGCTTTATATTTTTTTATAAGTAATGAAAAGTTAAAAAAAAAATCTCGAGATTACAAAAGTCGTATTGACAACATGTCAGATAATTGAGAAAAAGTTAAGTGAAATGAGCTTATCAAATACTAAGAGTAAAATATTAACACTCTCGTGCGCTTAGAAGGAAGTGGACTTTGATCGGGTGCACTACGTATGAGTGAGTAGAAGGGAGTGGAGTAGGAGGGGATATAATAACAGACTGTTAAGTAGAAGGGTGTGATAAAAGTTGATAAGGAAACCGATATAATTTTATACTAATATTAATTTTTGAATGATTTTGCCCCCCTCCCCCTGATTGTCATCCTGAGCCTTGACGGGGATGCATGCAACGGACTTAAGAAAGGGGTGCAGGGACTGGCATGCACGTGCTTGGGTTTCAGGCTTATCTCAAAGTTAGTTTAAAATCTCAGCAACCAAACAGACATACAGAGAAAAAATTAGTTAGTGAGAATATTTTAACAAAACACTATCTCAATCCTCACCCGATTGTGTTGGTCACAAAATAAAAATACTTGCATGCAATCTGTAGCTAATAAAATTATCTACAAGATTAATTTACACAAAAATTGCCCTAAACTCGACGGTTAAGGAGTTATTGCGCTTTAAAGAGGGCGGAAACTGAAAATCTTTCAAAATACGAAATTTTATCCTTTTTTGGAAGCTTAAAAGACCGTTCGTACTGGTTGTACAAAAATACTTCTCGCATCATATTTATAGGAAATTTTGTAAGCTACAAATTTGCATATTTATTTTTTCGACAAAATACACTGAAAAAAAGTTATAGACAAAAAACTGACAAAAGTGCCGATTTTGTGTGGTTTTTCCAGGATTTTGAAGGGGGCGGAGGGGGCGTGGTTGTGGAAATTTGGAATTTGCATCTACCAGCCATACCATATAACATATCAAAAATTTAGAACTACCCGACCTTTTGTAGGGTAAAATGTCATGCTGTGCCATATTAAGTGTACGAAAAAATAATAAATTGGCATGTTCAAGCGTCCAGCTGACGTATAATCCACCACGTTACAGCCAGCTGACTTTGTGTTTTCTTTTAGATACCTGATAAGCTATACTTTGACAAAGTTTCAGTCGGGAGGAAATGACTGAAATTTTTTTTTTTTTCGACGTGTTTGGGCGGGTACCCCCGCTCAACCCACCCACGGAACCGCAGCTGACGTTCACGAGGCTGTATGATACAACTCTCTGATGCATTCCACTAAATACCGCTTGAGAGGAAATTGGTCATGAAAATCTGTCGCTGGCTCCCGGACTAATATATGGATATTAAAAAAAAATAAATAATTTTGAAAATTCTTTTATTTTTTAAATTAGCTTAAGAGTTTTCTCGGAAAAACAAAGTATACAATAAAATTTCAAAGCTATACGTGAATCTAGGAAAAAAAAAATATTGAAAATCGTTCTACCAGTTTTTTTTTAAAAAGGTTATTTTTGAAAAACTTTTCCAAAAAATATTTTGAAATTTATTTGGGTATGCAAATATATGGCAATCTGTAGTTTACATTTGAAAAATAATTTAAAAAAAATCAATGTACCCGTTTTCAACATATTTCGAAAACCAAAATTTTTTTTGAAAAAATTATAAGAAATCAAAAAAAAAAGTTTTTGAAAATTTTTAAATGTCATATTAATAAAATTATGAATGACTTCCTGTGGCCAAAATTTTATTGAAATCGAATGTATAGTTTACGAGAAAATTTGATTTGAAAATACTGGTTCTATGAGAGGTACCGTTATTAGACAAATTTTGAAAAAAAATTTCAAACCAAAAGATAGACTGTCTTGCAAAAATAGCATTCTGAAAGTTTTATCAAAATCGTTAGAGCCGTTTTTGAGAAAATCAATTTTTGTCTTCAAGATTGTATGGCAGGTGCCGTTATTTTTGGACCTAGAGCAAAAATAAAAAATATGTTCCGAGGGACGGCCAAATAAATCCTAAATACCAAATTTGAAGCAAATCGGCCCACCCGTTCAGCCTCCAGAGGCGCGAACAGACATACAGACAGACATACAGACAGACAGACAGACAGACAGACAGACAGACAGACAGACGGACGGAATTCCCAGACCCACTTTTTTCGACTTCTCCATCATCGTAATGTCATGTGTGATTGTTATCTCAAATTTTTTTTTCTGCACGAATCCATAACTTGCCTTATAGTACCTATAATCGCAAGTAAAAAAGAAGAGCTCTCAGTGTACAACCCTGGCGCAC
Organism: Platycheirus albimanus; assembly: GCA_916050605.2. Lineage (NCBI taxonomy): Eukaryota > Metazoa > Arthropoda > Insecta > Diptera > Syrphidae > Platycheirus > Platycheirus albimanus. The sequence continues at coordinate 22,503,389 of OU696698.1, read as the reverse complement.
CCCTGAAAACCTCTCGAACTACTACTTCTATAAAAAGATTGCAATATCTTAAACTGGAGTTGAAAGCAGATTGACATTGAATCAAAAATGTGTTGAAAGCAGATAGGATTAAAGTCCAAATGGAGTTTAAATTGGCTTGACAACAGTTAAAGTTGTGTTACTTTAAAAAATATCGGCATTAATTTAAGATCTATAAAAAAGACAGCTGATTTTGTCTCGCTATAAAGATTCTCCTAAACATCCAGTATTTTCGATGACATTGCCATTTCTATTTCCAGAAACGAAGTTAGTGTTAAAATATGACTTATTGTCGAGTAACGCTGGGTCAATTTTGCAAAATTGTATGTAAAATTAGTTCAGAGGAGTGTAAAAAATATAAGAAGCTAAAGTCTTCTTAAATTGGTTCTTAAATTATTGTTGAGATTCTATAATATTATTATTTATGCACAAATTAGACCGTTATCCGTTTGAAGTTTGTACCATTGTAAAGTATCAAGTTGAATGATATGGGCTCTTAAGAACTATTTTTTTTTGTAATCTTTTTCAAAATGTGATTGCCATTTATTGGATATGCATAAGTTGGTTCAACATGTCCCTTAGTTTTTGAATGATGGATTATTGATTCACTTGAAACAAAGAAAGAGCTGAGACCCTGAATGTATAACTGTAAATGGTCCTATCACCATATTTTTGTTATCTTTCTTTTTAATGTAACATTTTCTAACAACAAAGACATACAATCGCAGCTAAGAAATCGTAAATTACATTAAAATTATCTCAAAGATACTTTGAGCTCATAAAAAACAGAGTGTTTCCCATTTGTTGCCACTCTCGAGTTGAAGTTGACAACAAATCAAATAGTTTTATGACAGACTACCCCGAAGTTGCAATTGCAACCGGCACGCCGTACATACTCCTGCCAAATAATAAACACACTTATTTCTTATACAATGTCCCGTAAAAAAAGATATACATACTCTTACATGCATGGGTATACCAAAAAGGCCCCCCTGGGCTTTTTAAACAATTTGATTTATGGGCAATTTAATAAAGTTTTCTTCATAGTTTTTTACCCACTCTAGGTGAAGAGTTGAAGTACCTATACACAACACTAGGCAGTAGTAGAGTATTATATATCAGAGCACGCTAGAGCCTCATTTGTAATGCTTAATGCGTGTTGTAGGTACTTGCGCCCGTTGGCCCGTTGGCTTTGGTATATCATCGCTTTTATGAATTCATGTATTAGTCATTATTAAACTGCACTCTTTTACTTGATAATTTAACATTATGCGTGACCATTAAAAAGGCAATGAATCTAAGATATATAATATATAGTTTTGAACGCACGTTGTTTTGAAAGAAAAAAAAAAGAAGAAAGATACAAGACCCACGGGGCGGCACATCACTAAAAAGTTCACAGATAAATTTATTTAATGCGCCACTATTGTCTATTCAATTATGATTAGAAGTGCGAGTGCGAATAAACTGTTTTCTTTATCTTGTGTGGTGTCTTGTTTTTTTTTTCTTTCCCGCTATGCACGAGATGGGAAGATAAAAGATCTTTTATGTAGCAGAATCTTTTAGTCTTCTTACCCGATGCATTCGTAACTTAAAGGTAGTTGAAAATGGGTTATTGAAGTTGAAAAACGAATTGAAATCGTTTATGTGCCTTAATCTAATATCTCTGCATAAATGGCTTGTTTTTAATAATTTTAAGACTCTACATCAATTTCAATCGCCAAAATTTTTTTTTGTTTAAAATCAACGAACCAAGCGCTCAAACGAGAGTATTTTATAAAATCGCGTTTGTGCATCAGCTCTTTTGTTTGTACCAATTCAGTATTGTAGATGGTGCTATTAATTTTTTGGCGATTGTTTTGAAGCACTATTTTTCAATTCATAGTGTTGTCTGAGTTTCTCAAAAACGGATTTGTATAAGAAAATAAACATTTTAAGGCTTTTGTAGTTAGCCTTTCTAACGGTGGTCGGGTTGAACAAACGATTGTAAGCTTTTTTTTTGCTTCTGATACGAACCTTCGAATCCATCAGGTCTTTTAACCTTGTTGTGATAGAATAAGGATTGCAAATTTCTAAGGGCTTATATATAGGACTCAGAGATACCACTTGGCAGCGCAATTGACGCCTTTTTTTGTCGTTGCTCCACTTATCTCTGGATCGAGTTACATTAGAGATCCTATGTGAATACTAAAGAGGATTTCTTGATGACTTCTACCATACATGCACTACATAGTTAATGCTCAAAGAGTCCTACACGAATCTTCACACCTTCCCCAACATATGCCACTCCCACTTCAAAAGTTAACAAGCTGTAAAACAAACATCCATTTATTGCATTTGGATCTCGAAAGGATTTACTCGCGCTTTAAAAATGTGTATCTCTCTTTTCTTCTCTCAAAGATGGCAGCCGAACATTGTAAAATTATTCATTTCGATTGTCGGCAGCAATCAAAGGACCGATCCAATTGCAAAACACCATAAGCAAAGGAAACGCCGATATCAAAGTGACATCGTTATTCTTGATGCCTTAGCAAATAAGGAATTGCTTGAATATTTTATGGTTACGGGCAGCCGTACGCCAAGCGTACGCTCTGGCTGCGCTGCCGTGGCCGAGGAGCACAAAAGGGAACGGGTGGCCAACAAGGATGACGAGAGCATAATCCTCATCATATGAACAGTCACCTCGCATACATACATACATGTATGGCACGCATAAATGTGTGCCCAAAGCTGTTCGGCTTTTTGGCTGACAACAAAAAGCGAAAAGCGTATAGACTATAGAGTGCTGTGCTCTCAAAAGAGATGTATACGAGTTCTAAGATCGTGGTCCATGTCCAGAATTGGAGGGATTCTCTGTTCTTATGCGATGTCGTTGTTGCCGTCGTTGTCGTCGCTATCGTCGTCGTCTTCGGTTGTCAGAAGATCAACTGGTTTTGTTGTGTGGCTCTTGGTCCAGAATTGCATCACGACAATAATCGCACAATTATAATAAAAATAATCACGAAGAATCTCAGCAGCAAATAATGCTGCAAGCAGAACCATGTTGTGTGCTTAAGCTCAGGGATCTCTAAGAATGACCGCGTCGTCACCGCCACCACCACCACCGCCAGCAACCACCGCAAACTCCTGTCGTCCCCTGCTTGCTGCAACTTGCCCAGTCCGCCATCACTGGATTATCCACAATTTTCCACGATTAGCTGATTTTCATTTGATGACAAGTAATTGGTTATTCCATTTCCAATTCGGTTTTGTTGCAATTTTTTGTTTGAATGCGTTAAACAATGTTTCCCATTTTTTTTCAAACTAAATACTTTGTCCATGAAATATGGTCTTAACATACTTTGGCGTTTAGGATTTTCAACTTCAAACAGAAGAAGCACCCTTTTGGCACCTTTAAGGTTTAATTATCTAACCTTGCGGGGATTTGTTGTAAATATGGCAGATAGAATTTTTCCTTTGGACGATGAGAACTGATGTGCACAAATATCAAGGTTTATACAAATCTGGCTTAGTTGATGTACAATTTTTGTAAAACCTAATATTGAACCAAAATGCTCAAATGATAATACAAATCGTACTAACGAGATGATATCTCCCATCGTGTCTGGGCTCAAGGCCGTAGAAGGTCAAAAAGTGTTGTTTCTATCCAAGCTTACGCCCTCAACAAATGCTCTTGATATCAAAAACTATTTGTCTGATAAGCTGGGAAACTTATTCATTTTGAATGTTGAGAAAATACTGCATCGGAACTACTCAAAATATTCCTCTTTCAAAATACGTGTTCCTGATTCAGTTTTCCATCTACTAAACTCGACATCATTCTGGCCGATCGGTGTAATAATTCATGAATTTGTGAATAGGACATCCAACCGTGGAACAACTCAGAACCCTTTTCGCCAAGACCGGACAACGCTGAATCAACGTCAAAGCAGCTTAATAAGATATTAATATATTACCAAAATGTAAACGGACTTCGGACAAAGACCAACACTATCTACAAAAATGTAAGCAATCTTCCTCACGACGTCATTATACTAACAGAAACTTGGCTGAACAACTCATTTCTTGACTCGGAGCTTTTCGATAGCTCTTATCTAACATTCAGACGTGATCGTCACCACACTGACAACTCCAACGCCGTAGGAGGTGGAATTCTTATTGCGATCAAAAACTCTCTTTTATGCTACCTGGTTGACGACTTCAGATCCACAGATGTTGAAGTTTTGTGCATTAAGATCAAATTGAAGTCCAATAATTTATTTATCATATTGGCTTACATACCTCCAAGTTCAAACAATGACCTTTATGAAAAATTTAATGAATGTCTTGAAAGTGTCTACGTCCAACTTGAACCTGAAGACGAAATTTTGGTCGTAGGTGACTTTAACTTACCAAATGTGGACTGGGTTTCAATTGATAATGATTGCTTCTACGTTCCGATTGATGCGTCGAGTTCTAATGAGCTTTCATTAATAGATGGTATGTCTTCATGTGGATTGAGCCAATTCAATGGAGTTAAAAATCGTTTTGGAAGAACTCTGGATCTGGTATTTTTCTCCGACACCGTTAGCGCCGAAACTGCAGTATTAGAATCTGCTGTCAAACTAATAGAAGAAGATCGGCATCATCCCGCATTAGATATCGCGCTCAACTTAAACCTGTCTTCTCCACATCATACCGATTACAAAAAACTTGAATTTAACTTCAGTAAGTGTAATTTTGTAGAACTCTTTAGTTTATTACATTCTATTGACTGGAATCAACTATTCCTAAATTGTAATATTAATGACATGTGTAACATTTTTTATAATACTCTCTTTTGCTGTTTTTACAAATCTATTCCACTAAAAAAACCTCGTAGAAACTCAAATGTACCACCATGGTTTGACTGTCATCTCAAAAATTTAAAAAATAAAAGAAACAAAGCATGGGTAAAATACAATAGGACAAGAACGGATGAAGATGGTAGGATTTTCTTAATTTTAAAACAACTTTTCACAGAATACTCAGATTCCTTATACGAAAACTATATTCGTAAAATAGAATGTGATCTTAAATCGAATCCAGATAGTTTCTGGAAGTTTGTTAACTGCAAAAGAAAATCAAGTGCTTACCCAAACTCTATGTCAAATTCGTCGTCAACTAGTCATGAACCTAAAATTATTGCTAACATGTTTGCAAACTACTTCTTTGAAGATGTAATCTTTTGAAGATGTAATCTATGACAACACCTCAAATTTCTCTACTTCAGAGCCAAGTTACCCTCACCTGAATTCTATTAGTTTTGAAATAAGCGAAGACACCGTAGTACAAAATATCTTGTCATTGGATGAGTGTTTCAGTTCAGGACCTGATGGTATTCCATCGTTTATTTTGAAGAAATGCGTTGCTCATTTATCATACCCGTTATGTGTTCTCTTTAATAAGTCCTTAAAAAGTTCGCTTTTTCCCAATATCTGGAAAAGTGCATTCATTACACCTGTTCACAAGAAAGGTCCCAAAAATGTAATAATGAACTACAGACCCATTGCAAAATTATCTGTGATACCAAAACTGTTTGAGTCAATTGTATGTAATATTCTTTCCTTTCACTGTTCTTCAATTATATGTGAAAACCAACATGGATTTGTAAAAGTCTACCGTTACTAATTATTTAACTTTACGTCCTTTTGTTTAGATGTTTTTGAAAAACGTGAACAAGTCGATTGTGTATTTACCGACTTTAGTAAGGCCTTTGACAAGTTGTGTCATCGCACTTTAATTTCAAAGTTAAATAATCAAGGCTTTAACAGCAATTTCATAAGTTGGATCTCATCTTATTTAAATAAAATGCACGACTGGGTCGCACGAACTTGCTCTAATGAGTGACAGTGGTTTATGGGCTTGAGATTTTGATAAAAATAAAATTTTCAAAATTCTTAAATAAATACTTAAACTAATTTGAGCTGAAAAAAAAGTACGCCATTTTATTTCTTGGATAAATTTGAATTTATGAGAATAAATTTAGAAAAATCTGTGGAGCGGTTTTTGAGAAAAAAAGTTTTTTTTGAAAAACTTTTTGAAAAAAATTTTCAAAAAAAATTCAAAAACGCCAGTTCATAGGTATTCAGCAAATACATTTATTTAAAATTTAAAAAAAAAAATTTAATAAGCAGTTTTCAAAATATTAATTTTTAAAATTTTTTTTTTTTAAATGCTTTTAAAAATACAAAAAAATATTTTTCAAAAATATTGGTATGCAATACAAATTGAGCTACCTACAGCTATATGTGTGTGAAATTTCGAAAGAATCGGTTGAGTCGTTTTCGAGATAGTCGAAAGCAAAAAAAACGGTCCTATGGAAAGTACCGTTCTTAGCCATTTTTTAAAACTTTTTTTTCAGCCATATGATTGGTCGTACCTAAAAAGCAACACTGATTTTTTTAATTAAAAATCGTTAGAGCCGTTTTTAAGAAAAATAAGCTTTAACGTAACGGTTGTATGGCAGGTACCGTTATTTTTTGAGCTAAAAAAAAAATTTCAATTTCCTTTCTGTATAATACCTAAAAAAGTCTATATACCAAGTTTGAAGCAATTCGGCCCACCCGTTTGGGCTGTAGGTCCAATACAGACAGACAGACAGACAGACATACAGACGGACAGAATTTTTAGACCTTCTTTTTTCGTCTTCGCTATCATCGTAATGTCATGTTTGATTGTTATCTCAAAATTTTTTTTTTCGACGAATGCATAACTTGCCTTATAGTACCTATAATCGCAAGTAAAAATAGACTCTATACTATTGTGTTTCGTAATGAGTATTCGAACCAATTTGTTGTTGATTCTGGTGTCCCTCAAGGCAGCCACTTAGGTCCAATTTTATTTGTTTTATTTATAAATGACTTGGTTTCGATTATAAAAAATTCGTCCGTCCTTATTTATGCTGATGACATTAAACTTTTCAAAAGAATTAAATCTACTTCTGACTGCTTGCTATTGCAAGAGGACTTGGTAATATTTAGGGAATGGTGCAATATAAATCGTCTTGTCTTAAATGTTGACAAGTGTAAGAGTAAGGCCATGAGTTTTACACGCAAAAAATCTCCGTTTGTTTTTAACTATACGTTCGACTTATGTCCTCTTAGTAAAGTCTCCTTGTTTTCTGACTTAGGAGTTATTCTTGACCCTAAGTTAACTTTTATTAATCATTTTAATTATATAGCTAAAAAAGCTAATAAAGTCCTAGGATTCATTAAGAGATTCGGCCGCGAATTCCGTGACCCATATGTTCTCAAGATTCTTTTTGTTTCATTTGTGAGACCAATCTTAGAATATGGTTGTGTGGTTTGGGCACCTCACTACTCCATTCATACAACAAGACTTGAAGCAGTTCAGAGAAGATTTTCGCGTTTCTGCCTTCGTTTTCTTCCATGGTCACATCATAATACTCTTCCTTCTTATTCTCAAAGACTCGCTTTAATAAGCCTTCCATCTCTAACTAATCATAGAAAGTACTTGCAATTTTGTTTTATTGTTGGAATTATTATTGGTTCAATATCATCTCCATCGGTTCTTGGTCATTTAAACTTCAGTTTTAGTCGTACAAGTATCAGACTACAGCAACCACTATGCCATATATTTAGTAGATCAAACTATGGTGCCAATAGCCCCCTCAATCAATTAATAGAAATATTTAATAAATTGTATTTTTGTATAGACTCTGTAAATGAAAACCTAAAATGTATGAGAATCAAAAATTTGATATTTAACAGCTTAGATCAGTTGTCTTAGTTTATAAGTATTATGTAATTAGTAAAAGTTTGTTCACGTTAGTATTTAACGAAATAAATAAATAAATAAGACTATTCTACAAGCCAATATTGAAAACAAGCTCAAATCAACTTAAAACTGATTGCAATTGAAATGAGTTGAAATTAACTCCAAAATGATTTCAAAACAGGTAGAAATTTGGTTAAAAATTTATTAATATAAGCCTGGAATCGGTTTGAATTTAGGTTGGGAGTTGGTAGGAATTAGATTGAAATCTTTTTAAAACTGGGTCGGAAGTACTTGGACACAGGTTGGAATATGATTTCTAGGTTGATTAGGAATTGAGTTGACGCAAAATTTGGTTAAAATCAAGCTAAGCTAAATTGATAAAAGATTTAAGTAGGTTTAAATTTGCGTTAGAAAATTGAAGGAAAAAATTTTTCAATCTATTTGGAAATGGGTTCAAATATCGAATAAGAATTCAATCTGGCAAAGGAAAAGTTTGACATTTCTTTCAACTGACTCAAAAATTGTGTTTGCTCAGAATCGAGAGTTGGGAGTGCGTGGAAGCCTGCATTATTTATAGGTGGATCACAATCAGAAGGACGGAGGCGGTTTCGAAATGAGATGACATGGTTGAGATTTGGTTAAATTTACATTAAAATCGGATGGCAATTGGTTTCAATTGAGTTGAGGTTGATATCGAGAGTGAGTTAAGAGCAGATACGAATCGAGTTACAGTAGAGCTGAAACTGGCTTGAGACCAAAGTGAAGTAATTTTAAGATCGCGTTGAAACTGGATTAAAGATAATTTGTGATTGGTTTCAGATCAAGGTGAAATATTAAGGTGATATCAAATTCAAATTAAGTTGAGATCCATATGTTGAAAACGCATTGAAATCAATGTAAATGAGAGCTTAAATCGAGTTAAAATTACATTTAAGCTGACCTTAAGTTAGGTTTGAATATGGTTCAAGAACGATATGAACTGGCTTTGAAGTATGTTGCAATTTATTTGAATCAGGTAGAGTTTGGATTAAGGACTTAATTTGAATTCGTTTTTGTAGTCGTAACATAATCATAGTTTTAAAAGTGCCATAAAGTTCAAAACTACAAATTAACACTTCTAAAGACCTTAAAATAATTTATGTGGAAAAGGATGTTAGGCTACCGATGCTCAATTAAATTTTAATAAAAAAAAAATATCGTAAGTAAATGTATTTCAAAGTTAACAGAAACATTTTGTAGTAAATTCTATTTGATTTTAATTTTGTTTAAGACCATCTCTCCTTATCTCTCTTAAAACGAAGAAAAACCTCAAGAAATACACTTCAATACTACTTTTTTTGTAATTTAAATGTATAAGTCTTTAAAGCATTGGCTTATTCATTTAGGCCTCAAAAGATCTTATCGCCTTCCCGCAATTATCATCCCTAACGGCTGCGAGGGAAATCGCTTGTACCTTGTACGGACAAAAAAAGAAGAAGATACGAATCTCTGCTGACCCTTCTCAAGAGCTGCACCATCATCATTGGCTTCCGAATTTGGAGTGTTAATTTAAATGTTGGAATCCGAGGTATAAACACAAACAGTTCAATTATTTAAATTTGTTTACTATAAAATTGTTTTTAACCTGTGTGTTTTTTTTTACAGAATGCGGGTACCATGACTTGCATTTTGGATGCCGGATACTTTCCAATTATGTTAACTGACGGCTACTGTTTGCTACTGATGATTGGTTTATCAGACGATCTCTTCAATTAAAGACGGGGGGCACACGAATTAGTTTATTTAAATGAAAATAAATTCTAGGTACAGGCCAGATTTAAGTTATTTTTTTTAAAGTATTTAAATTTTAAAGGCACTAACACCATAATGCGATTTCTTCAAAAAAAAAAAAATTATAATAATAGGAATAATAAAAAAAAAAAAAATAATAAGATGGAAAATTAATTAAAAAAAACACCTTAAATGTTGAATAGAATATATTAATTAGATAATTTTTTTTCGGACTTATTCAATGGGCCAAATTGTTGTACTGTCAGACTAAAATTTAAGACTGAACAAAATACTTTTTGTTATTTTTTTTTTTAAATTTCAACTAAACGCTGAAGTCACTGAAATCTTTGTATAGTGAAGTAAACTGATAAATGTTGGCAAAGGAAAAAAAAAACATTATAAATATCGGGTTTGGTCCAAAATCCCGAAAATCCAAAATCCCGAATGGGATCCTGATATGAAATAAAAAATTTGAGCAACATTTTCATTTTATATAATTATTCGGGATTTCGATTTCGGAAAAATAATCCTAAGCAGTGTTACCGTAGGTTAAAATTTTTATGAGTCCCAGAGGCTAAAAAAATGAGTAATTTTGGAAATAAATGAGTACTTTTGAAATTATTTCATAAACCAACAATAAATGGGTCTGTAGTTTTGTTGTTTGTGTTTAAACGTTTCAATTTTTTAAATCAAAACGTCTAAGAAAGTAAAAAGAAGCGTAGTTCACACTATGCATGTTTAAAAATTATGTTTTGTTCTGAAAATTGATATAAAAGGCTTTGAATTTGCAAATCGACCATAATAACCTGATTATTTGTAGACTTAAAAAATGAGCCAAATCTTAAAAAGATGAGTCCCTGAGTCAACCTGAAAAAATGAGTCCTTTTGGCTCATATGAGTCCTCATGGTAACTCTGATCCTAAGTGTAAAGCAGAGAGAAAGAACTAATAGAGACAAATTTCCTCGCCTTCGTCCTCGCAAACCTATTTGTTTACATTTTTTTATAACAATTCAACATTTTTCAATTTTCGTTCCACTTACAATAGCTCATAGAGTTCTCAGTTTTTGGAACTAGCCTAATTTGGATAGGATTTATTTATACGAATGTTTTCATTATCTGCAAATAATGTGTCTCCATGTGGCTTAAACTGGAATTATTTCTATATCACTGTTGTATATTAACTTAAAATAGGTACTAAGTCCCAATGGAACTACTTTTTTTAATTTAGAGCAAATAAAAATAATTCTGAAACTCTTATTTCCTGAACACATCCCAACAGCTGACTACATCGGACATTTTCCGACAGTGGTGAATTTGTACATTAACTTGCATAAGTGTTGTCCCCAATTTTTTTTATATGGAATTATACATAGGCAAGTTGGTGTCCAAATTCGTAGATTATGGGTTAAAAGAGAACCACCGTCCAATTTGCCTCTCTCTATTAGTTCTTTCTCTCTGGTGTTTGCAGTGCAGCAGAAATTTGTTTACATTTCTTTAATTCAAGTGTACGCTGGAAAATAAACCGGTTTTGATGTGATAAACTCTCTCGTATTTTGATCATAGAATTAGAGGCGGAGGTGGAGCGTGGAGGTGCTATCGACAGCCATAGTTGTATATCACTTGTGCATAGGTGTTAACCGTTTTTTTTTTTTTTTTTTTTTGTAATTCGCAATCGCAAGTGATTTTAGAACAAAGTTTTTGAACTAAATTTAAGCATGATGGCGGACGGCGGAGTTGTTTGACTTTTGTTTTGATCAAGTGGTGCGTTAAATATTTTTAAGAGTGAGTAGTTGGCTTTATATTTAAAGTGATAGAGGATATTAGAATAAAAATAGATTAAAAGTTTTCATTGGGCAGTTTCGGAAGCTGATTGTTCAAGTATTTTTTTTGTCAGTGTATTGATATTAATGTTGTTGTTCACTTGATCGTGAATTCGTGATAGACAATGATACAGCTGTAGTGAGTAGTGAGTCGAATTACCGGCCAACAAGTGAAAAACAAAGAAAAGTGCGGAAATTTCCAACGATGAATCAATTTTACGCTGTAAGAGAATGCCGAAAGATTTCATGGTTGTAAGGAGATGAAATAGGCTCTGGTGAGTTAATTAGATCTTATAGTAAATTTATAAGAATAATTAAAAAAACAAGTTTCACTTGCATTTTCACAAAACCACCCAATTTTTATTTGGAAAGAAAATGAAAATGTTCATCCATCCAAACTTTGTCATTGTATTAATAATCTATAGTTAGGAGTTAGGAGTTGCTCCATGAAATTACTAAAAAAATTTATGGGTATTTCTCCACTAACTGGGGAACTCAGTGTCTCGCGTGATTTTTTAAACGAATTTTTTTAAAAACAATTTAATTTTGATTTTAAATATTAATAAATAACGAATTATCTACGTGCATCTTTTAAAAATTAAGAAAATATCTCTTTCATCAATTTTTATTGATTTTCTAAGTACCGATAAAACAGTCCCCTGGTTGGTCACCAATTCAAAAAACATTTTTCAATAAATTATTTTAAATGCAAGTAAATTGTTAAGTATCATTTTTTTGAGGGCCATCTCCGTTTTGTGCAGTGTAGCGCGAACTTTCCAAGTTTGGATCACAGTCCTCTGGTGAGTTACTTTTTTTTATTTTATTTCTAATATTGCCTTTATTAGTGTTTGAGATAATTTCTCTAATGAACACTAAACGGTGGGAATGCCAATGAATTCCAATGATTCAGTAATATTTACGATATCATGAGATTTCATTAGTATTTTTGTTCAATTCTTTAAATATTATTTAATGGTGTGAATGGATTCGTTTTTGCACATTAACGGGCAGGGGAAAAAGAACACGAGGGAGGAAAAACATCATTTTAAGTTTTGATGTTTCACATAGGCCTTGACCAAAAAAACGAATACAAAACAAGGTTGAGCGTACGCAGCTTTTACAATATCATTTAAAAGTTTATTAGATTGAGTGCGTATTCAATCAGAAATAAGCACAACATTGTTACAAGAAATAAACACGTCTACTTAGCAGCTCAGCATTATAAAGACTATCCATTGTAAAGGGTTTTCCAATAAGAGGTGATATTGTGAATAGCCCGCTATTTCGGTAGTTGTCACTCTTGAAGCAGTTTGACATTTGACAAGATAAATACAAATGGAACGATATACGCTTCAACAATCATCATCAACAATTTCTTGTCTTTGCTGATTGGGTCCTTGAAATGTATGAAAATGATGCAGAATTTCATCGAACAACCATCTTCACTGATGAGGCCCATTTCCAACTCGCTGGCTACGTCATCAAGCAAAATTGTCGCATCTGGAGCTCGGAAAATTTAAGATTTAGCGTTGAAAAGCTTCTCCATCTTCCACGAGTAACTTTTTGGTGCGGTTTATGGTCCGGCGGCGGGGTCATTTGGACCTTACTTTTTCGAAAATGAGCAACAGCTACGGTGAAAGAATTGCGCTAGCGAGAGATGATTAATAATTTTTGTATGGCCGGAATTGGTATTGATCTGGATAACGTTTACTTTCAACAAAACGGCACTACGTGTCACACAAGCAACGAAACCATCGATCTTTTACGGGAAAAGTTTCCGGACCGTGTTATCTCTCGAAGAGGTAATCACAATTGTCCACCGAGATCTTTTGATTTAAGACCTTGCGACTTCTTCCTTTGATTCCATGTGAAAGATAAGGTCTACGCCAACAGCCCAGCGTCGATTCAAGACTTCAACGATGAAATTCGTGAAGGGCATACAGCAGCCACTTTAAAGTTTGCGTAGTCGTGGCTGTCATTTGGCTGATATTGTTTTCCAATTATTAATGGCATACTTTCCTCTTTTACATTGAAATAAACATCTGATCATTTGTCTCAAAAAATGGCATTTTTCTTTGAATATCAAAATAACACCTCTTAATTTTAAAACCCTTTATAAGAAAGGAAGAGACGAGCTATAAAACTCCCATGGAAATATAGTCAATCTGCCAAGCTTATTTTAACGCGATTCCATTTAAGCAGACTCTAGACTTTGTGCCTCCTACGGGATTGCTAAGGGTACACTGGGTCCGACAAAGGGTTGCCTATGTTAGTGGATTCGACTTATATAAATTCTCCGGGAAGCATAGCTAATTCTTTGATTTTGTTCAGGTCGTAAAGGGGGAGTTTTGGAAGAGGCTATTGATTGGGATAAGTGATTTATTCAGAGCCTAACTTCTCGCATAGGAAGAGGTGATCAAATTTTCGATTCTTTTAATCGATAGTATCCTAGGGTCTTCATAAAATGTTTCACCAAGGGACCGAACCCTTTTAATATGTAAATGAAATGTAAATGAACGACAGTTTTCTTATCTGTCCAGCTAACAGCTTAGCTCCTACATATTTCCATTCAAATTCTGGACCCTGCATGATTCGCGTTATTATAGTTGCCTCGTCTGGGCGCCATTTCAAATATGTTGGTTACGAATAAATTTAATACACATAAAAGGATGAACCGGAAGGAATATGTATATCAGGAATGACGTACAAAGAATTATTACAATCATTTAATTTTATTGCAATGAGTTCCAAATTTCAAGCTCAAGATTTAAAAATGGCTTATAAATAGTATAAGACAAATTTCTGCCAAGCATTGAAAGAAAATGCTGTGAAGGATCTCCCAAAGTGATTTTTCGTATCACTTACATAGTCTATAGCATTATATCTGTATCAGCAGTCCTATAGCAAGCTACATAATTCAAATCCAATTCACAAACTCTTAATCAGAAGCTCTTTATGATTTCTAGATTATATTTAAATCGATTACCTGAACCATAACATATCTCGGCGCGGCTTCCTAGACCGTTAATCGCCTCTTGCTAATTATTATTTTTCATTTGCTTGCTGCAACCAGCTCTTGAAAACATTCAAAATAGGCTCTTTAGACGAACATAAATGTCAGATCTCCTCACAACAATTCCAGCGTCAAGGTACATTAAAATCAAGTTCTTCATATATCACCGCACGATCACGAGATACTTTTATTCACTGGGCATGTGCAGCTCCACAAAGATACACAGACAAACAATGACTTTGGTTCAAAAAAAAAAAGATGAATTATAAAAAAGGTGCATTAAGACTTCCGGAATGCAAAAGGCTCATAAAGACCGCCCACCGGCGCGCTGTGGTGCAGCCGCACGAGCGCGTCCCATATAGGTACCGAAAAAAAAAACCTAAAAAAGAATCTGCAAGTCAACTTTTAGTATCTAATGCTACTCGTCGTATCTTGCGTGTGCAGATTCATTAAGATTAAAATTTTTTTCTTATGATGACTAATGACGATGTGTCAATAATGTGAACTATTACGTCGTAACCATATTAAGTTTAACAAAAGTTAATGCGTGTAGGATACCCAAAGAGCCATAAGAGCGAACGCCTTTAGACAGAACAGTAGCTTCACTTAGATACAAAACGTTCCAAGAGGATGGTCTAAGAGTCTGGAAGTTGAAGAAGTCTGATGCCTAACCCATAATAAATGTGTGTACATTGTTGCAATTATTAGAAAATAATTCACTTGCCATCATTTCCATTTAGAGGGCCTTTACAATGGGTGTACCACCGCAACCACCTCCATTCAATGGTTTTTTGTGTCGGTGTTTATGGTGTCTTTTAATGTTGCTTCTTGCACCGCACCGTGCAAATAGTTAAAACTAATTAATCTCTTGCCATTCGTTGCGGTGCGGTTGCGTCCATCCGTCTGAACCAAAAAACTCACATTCATCTAAAACTCGACTCGAAGAAGACTAGGTGGGCAAGAGTACACAGAGGAAGCGTTCCATCCATCGGCTTTGACCAAGTCAAGCTGCAGAACAAATTTAGAGAATTTCACAAGTATGGTAGTTTTATAAATGTTAGAAAAAAAGTTTCTTGATAAAATGAAGGTGCTGCCTTTCTTTAATTTACTGAAGAAATTATTAAATACATATTTTCACCGGCAATTTTATATAATGTCGTGGCGATAAGAAATCAATCAAAAGTGGATTCCCAATAAAAGTTTTAAAAAATAAAATGCACGACTGAGTCGCACGTACTTGCTCTGTTGGTGCAATAGTACGATGAAAACAAACTTTTCGATCAATAAGAACAATTCATTTTTGAAAAATTTGGTAAAAACCAAAAAAATTTGGCTAAAACTGGAAAACTCGATATATGGGAGCTTACGTTAAGAAACCTTTAATATTTAAAATAAGACGTTATCTTTTGGGTGTTGTAAATGATACAAATGTCCACTTATGGCCAAATTAATAATACTGTTAAAAGCTATTTCCACTATTATCATGTATAGCAAAAAACTAAAAATGCAGTTTTGTTTGAAGTATTCTATGTATGTTACATAAAAAGTTTCATAAAAATCAGGGCAGCCTTTTTTGAGTAAATTAGAAAAAATGAAAAAAATGGCCAAAATCTAGTGGCTCTTTGTATTGGAGCCACCATTTAAAAAAGAGAAAATTAAAAAAAATCAATGCCATCTGATAGGAAGCTGTAAGGAACTATACCAAACAAAGTTTGAGTGAATTCGATGCAACCGTTGACAACTTATAGCCATTTGAAAAAAAGCCGTTAATAGCAGATCTCCGTTATTTGCATTTTTAGCCAAAAACTAAAAACGCAGTTCTGTTCAAAACACTAAAATAATATAACACACAAAGTTTAATCAAAATCGTTAGAGCCATTTTCGAGAAAAGTAGAAAAAACCAAAAAAAGTTGGCTTAAACTCAACGGCTCGTTGTATGGAAGCCACCGTTTAGAAAGGCTTCAGTGAAAAATTTACTAAACCATCCTATAGAACACTATGAAAAACTATGTCAAACGAAATTTGAGTCAATTCAATCAAGCCGTTGTGAACTTATGGCTATTTGAAAAAAAGCCGTTAAAACCTGATTTTCGTTACGACCATTTGAGCCAAAAAAAAACGCAGTTTTGTTAGAAATGCTTAAAGTAAGCTAAATTATAAATTTAATCAAAATCGTTAGAGCCGTTTTCGAGAAAATCCAAATTGAAAAAAACCGTTACTTGAAAGGTACCAGTTTGAGCCGGGCTAAAACAAAAGAAAAAAAACCTCAGCAACCGTTTTTCTTCAAACTGCTATATACCAAGTTTGAAGAAAATCCGTCAAGCCGTTTAGGCTGTAGCATGACGAGAAAAAGCGCACATCCGCACATCCGCACATCCGCACATCCGCACATCCGCACAGACGCACAGACGCACAGACAGACCGACGGACGGTATGGCGAAAACCACTTTTTTGGGCTTCTCTATCAACGTAATGTCATGTTTGATTAAAACCTCTATTTTTTTTTTCTGCACGAAACCAATACTTGCCCTATAGAGCAAGTAAAAAATTCACCATTTGCTTCCTATGAAATGTGTCAGTAGCTTTGTACTTCAAAGTTATGTTGAGACTTCCTGCGAAGAAATTATATAAGTTTTTGAAGATTGAATCTACCGTGCTTGAATAGTCACTCTTCACTTAGCTAGGAGAATTCAATAGATAAGATTAAAAGAAAAGTAATGGCCTAATATGACTTCCCTGTGGTACTCAGGACAATACATTAAACACACAATTTTAATAGTTTACATGTAATAATGATATTGTCAGTGAGTCTAGCTTTGTCCCGAAAAACGTTTACTCAATTATTAAGAGTACAGAATGGTTAATTCTATCAAATACTTTGCTAACACACATCCGTATGAAGTCCACTTAAGCTAATCTAGATGACTACCATGAGCTACATCCGCTCGACCAAAATGAAATCAAAGTAGCTATCACCAGACTAAAGATGAACAGAGCAGCTGGATCCGATGGTATACAAACGGAGCTTTTTAAACATGCTGGAAATGACCTGGTTAGGAGCATTCACCAAATCAGCTGCAAAATATGGCAGGAGGAAAGTATGCCCCATCAGTGGAATCTCAGTACCATCTTCCCACGTCACAAAAAAGGAGACCGCTTACTCCGCTCGACCTATAGAGGCATAAGTCTTCTAAACATCGCTTATAAGATCCTGTCCAGCGTTTTATGTGAACGTCTCAAGCCGTTTGCTGATGTTCTAATAGGTCCTTACCAATGCAGCTTCAGACCTGGAAAATCTATAAGACGGACCAAATATTCACATTAAGCCAGATCCTGGAGCAAACTGTCACGCCTTATCAGGATGGTTTTGGAAAATGCTCGTTGTTCCATCCAACGTGGTAGGGACTTTACTCAAACCTTCGAAACCACCAGAGGGCTAAGACAAGGTGACTCACTGTCATGCAGCTGTATTAACATTATGTGCTTGAAAATGTCATACGGAACACCCATGCCAGCACATCGGCGGGCACCATCTTTAATAAATCGACAGAATAACTTGGGTTTGCGGATAACATTGACGTGATAGGAAGAACAAAGCGAGCAGTAACTGGCAGAACACTCATCATCCCGGTCCTACTTGGAGTCTTCGAGAGAAAAGTGATGGTCCTGTGTGCGTAAGCCGAGAAGGCAACATTTGGCGAAGAAGATACAACGACTAACTTACGTGCTGTACAGCGACAGCCTAGCCAGAAAAATTCGAATTCAGCGACTAAGATCGTTAGGCCATGTAGAGCAAATGGACATCAACGCTCCAGCTCGCTAAGTCTTCAGCGCCAAACCAGATTTAGTCAGACGCCAAGGTAGACCTCAGCTCCGATAGAGCGACCAGGTAGATGGAGACCTCCAACAACTTGGAGTGCAAAATTGGAGACGGCAGGCTAGAGATCGATCTGGCTGGAGGGGCATACTAATCTAGGCCTAGGAGCACCACAGGCCTAGGAACACCACGTTCTAGTGGAGCCATCATAAGTAAAGTAAGTGACATAAGTGAACAATAGCTGATAAAGGAGTTTGTTTTTGTGGTCTTTTTTGAATTAAATTCAATTTACGCCTTAGAAAGGTACAACCGCATCTAACTGATGAACAATAGCTGATTTATTTTTTGCTAAAGCATCGATCCAAGCGTTTTCTCAAAATGATTAACATAAATGGGCGCTGCTTCAGCTTTTAATATTTTCCGTCAGTAGAATTCAAGAACTCGCTTCTACCAGTTGGCATCACCACCATTGCGGCTGTCAACATTTGATACTATTTTGCAGATTAGCATTTACTCGTTGTCACGTCCAAATCTGTCACTCAGAATTCTGGAAATTCAAAAAAATTAACATCAACATTTTTTTTATAAGGCAACTAACAAAGCTGGTGAAATTCACATAACACCCCGTGTCTGTCGATTGTCGCGTCTGTCTTACAGAACAAGTAAAGTAACCCGTCCGTCCAAGTTAACGATTTGTTAAACGGTAATTATTGTGCGAATAAATGCACTCTCCCCCAATACCCCCCCTCCGCCTAATGAAATGGCCCCATGTTAACAGTGGACACTCACCACTGAAGCACTGAAAAAAATACATAAAAAAAAAAACGACCAGGAGGGAGTGAGCAATTCCAACAATTCACCA
Source organism: Platycheirus albimanus (assembly GCA_916050605.2). Classification (NCBI taxonomy): domain Eukaryota; kingdom Metazoa; phylum Arthropoda; class Insecta; order Diptera; family Syrphidae; genus Platycheirus; species Platycheirus albimanus. The sequence continues at coordinate 22,484,330 of OU696698.1, read as the reverse complement.
GTGATCCCATCCATTAAGGCAGATCTTATTAATTAGTCACAAGGAAGTATAGCTGCAGTTGAGGAAACTCAAGACAGCATACCGAGCTGTATATATTGCGAGTTAAATACAAGTTTTGTTGGGGTAAACTTCCCACAATCATCGCATTGGCTTGGCACAGAAGTCAAAATAATTTCCCATCGTCAATCCATTATCCATCTATACTTCCATTCATCTGTGATCTGTGTGTGCTGGTTAAGATTGCCTATCCAAGGAGCTCTGGGGCTGCTGAACTAGTTGGTAATCGATCAAGCTGTGCAGATCAGCAGATCCCGCGATGCGTTCTATGAACTATCGTCCGTATAGTATTGACCACGTTGGATATGATGTTTCTATCGCGTATGATGAAATAATCCATAGAATAGTGTTGTCTAGTGGAAGATGATGAAATGACGTGACTTCTGATGAGTTGTTGTTATATAATGTTTACGGGAATAATTACCTAATTAATTACTTCCGTCCCTTCTTCTTGTGAAAAGATCATATGAAGTCCTTAATTTAAGCATTTATACGTGGTCCTTGGATCATCCGTTCATTTGTTTCCGCAATATTTTTGGGAAGGAACCGTAAGCCGTAGGAAGACTAAACTTGCCTCCATTATGAAATGCAAACATTAAAATGCACCGGGTGACACTTTCAGTTTTAAGAGATAATGTTAAATCCATCGGATAAATTCAGCCGTGTCGATTAGAAATCTTTAGTAAAAATGTCTTGATAAGGCAGGTGTAGGCTATAAAATATTGACAACACAAAAAATCTGTTTTTGAGTAAAACCGATCCACGAAGGAAGGAATATCCTCAGCCAAGGACTTATACTGATCTAGCTAACCTATTGAATCAAGTGAACAATTTTATCAGGATCCGTACTGGTCTTCTACGACGGCGAAGAAGACATCTTCATTATCTGACCGACTGTCACACGAGTTGATTGACCCATCATTACTTCGTCCAATCAATGGGATACTGTCGATCACATCCCCCAAACGCACATCGTTCGGCAAGGCTGCCATGAAATCAATTTTTTTATTGTTCACAGTAATATTGATTATGTTAAAAGTTGGGTCCTAACATACTCTCTTGTGGGACACCAGTTTTAATTTTTTTTTTACAATTTGTCATACAATTATTAGTTAAGGTCTCTTTTTCACTTAAAGACGGGGATTGGAATAATGTTTGGAATTATCGTCTTAAGACCACCTGTAATTTTCTTAGTCAAGAGCTTTGATTGCAGCCTGAATGACGATACGTGAAAAATGTTGTCATTAGAGTTTAATTTTTGATTAAGTGTCCTGTAGGCTTTCCAAATGTAAATGTAAAGATTTACTAGTAACGTGAGCAACTCCATTCTGTTGTCAAAATCCACGCTACAATAACTCCTAGAAGGTTTTTTGAGGTGACACTGAACTTATACTAGATGTGGTTCAAGGGCAGGAGTTCTACCAGATTTTCTGGCATTACCAACTTATATCGAATCCATTTTAATCATTCTACTCTCTGAGGTTACTTCAACGTATCGAGTAAAAAAGACTTTCCTTTCTATCTTTTTGAGTCCAAAAATTTTGATCATCATTATGTCTTAATATGGAGACACGTTATCCTCAACCAAAACATTTCTATTGTTTCCTCCAAGACCAACCATACTACGTGGTATAAAGAAAAATGACTAAGCTCGGAATTAGCATGAACCACGATTTGACTTCATCCAAGCAAGTCCATATTATATATCTTGGACAATTGCAACACACAATTAGTATCCCCCCTCCCCTGAAGAAGTAGCCGCCGAAGCTCTATACACGTACCACACGACAACATGCCAATTCGAAGGGTATTGTTCGTATCTTAAGAACCAAATTGTCCAATTAAACAAAATACCACCAGCTTTGATCTCCATCCGACTGGGACAGTCACAGTGACATCAGTATATGGAAAAGACAGTCCATAACAATTCCGGGGGAATACCATTACGTCAGCTCTTTGGTTTATAGGTGGAAGTTAGTGGAAGTGGAAAATGGATATATACCTCATCCCTGCCCTGCCCAACAACCTATGCGCTGCGCATCATGAAGATGAAATTATTCAACTCTGGTGGCATCACTTCGAAGTAATTGCAGCTGCATCAGCTCTTAGGTATTATTAGGAGTATCAGTATAGGTACCTATACTTCTTATATTGGAGACGGACTCCTTTAATGACCCAAATGGGATGCTTGAGCTGGATTTGTATGCAAAGATCGCAAATGACGAACTGGAATCTGGTCCTGTGCCCATATCCACAACCAGCCAGTTAAGAATCTTTTCCATAAAACGATTGTAGCCTGTCAAAGACATCAAGCATATTCGGATCGGATCGGATGTGGTATGGAAATTTAAATAAATTCTTTTCGAAAATGGAAGTATTTTGCCTGCCCGCGCTTAAGGAGCACTGAACTCAGGATTTCCATTTGGGGATTGTTCATGGAATTCCAAAGGATGTGTGCACCCAGAGAAAAACCTGTGTAAAATTGACCTAAATCAAGGTATACGCCAACACAGATCTAAGGCCGTTTTGAACTTGGTAATATTTAAGGCAACTTGCCTTATTTCGATAAGGTAAAGTGAATATTTCCCCTCTTTTGTGATATCAACTTTATTTTTACCTATTTAGGCTAAATTTAACCTATTATTTCACCTTATGTAACGTGTTGTTTTACCTTAGAACCTTGCGCAAAAATAACTATTATTCTAGGTTAACCTGCCTTATTTTTTAGGCTAATATATGCTGTAGGTTATGCAATTTTATTAGGTAATTTTACCAAAAATCTAACACAAGAAATATTCTAACGTAGCCTAGGATTTAAGGCAATAACACATATTTTGCCTAGGTTTTTCGCGTAAATTATGCGATCGAATAGATTAACTTGCCTTATTTTCAATGCTAAACTATGCTTTCAACTAAGGTGAATTATGTAAGGCTAAGGTAATTTAACCTAGCGATTAACATAAAAAACGTTCCTATTTAACCTAGGAACTAAGGCAGTAAACCATATCTTACCTAGTATCTTGCGTAAATTACGCTATCTGCTAGGTAAACTCTCCTTATTTTCAATGCTAAACCATGCTTTCAACTAAGGTGAATTGTGCAAGGCTAAGGTAATTTGACCTAGCTTCTAACATAAAAAACGTTCTTATATAGCCTAGGGACTAAGGCAATAAACCATATATTACCTAGTTTCTTGCGTAAATTACGCTATCTACTAGGTAAACTTTCCTTATTTTCAATGCTAAACCATGCTTTCAACTAAGGTGAATTATGCAAGGCTAAGGTAATTTAACCTAGCGATTAACATAAAAAACGTTCTTATTTAACCTAGGAACTAAGGCAGTAAACCATATCTTACCTAGTATTTTGCGTAAATTACGCTATCTGCTAGGTTAACTTGCCTTATTTTCAATGCTAAACCATGCTTTCAACTAAGGTGAATTATGCAAGGCTAAGGTAATTTAACCTAGCGATTAACATAAAAAACGTTCTTATTTAACCTAGGAACTAAGGCAGTAAACCATATCTTACCTAGTATTTTGCGTAAATTACGCTATCTGCTAGGTTAACTTGCCTTATTTTCAATGCTAAACCATGCTTTCAACTAAGGTGAATTATGCAAGGCTAAGGTAATTTAACCTAGCGATTAACATAAAAAACGTTCTTATTTAACCTAGGAACTAAGGCAGTAAACCATATCTTACCTAGTATTTTGCGTAAATTACGCTATCTGCTAGGTTAATTTGCCTTATTTTCAATGCTAAACCATGCTTTCAACTAAGGTGAATTATGCAAGGCTAAGGTAATTTAACCTAGCGATTAACATAAAAAACGTTCTTATTTAACCTAGGAACTAAGGCAGTAAACCATATCTTACCTAGTATTTTGCGTAAATTACGCTATCTGCTAGGTTAACTTGCCTTATTTTCAATGCTAAACCATGCTTTCAACTAAGGTGAATTATGCAAGGCTAAGGTAATTTAACCTAGCGATTAACATAAAAAACGTTCTTATTTAACCTAGGAACTAAGGCAGTAAACCATATCTTACCTAGTATTTTGCGTAAATTACGCTATCTGCTAGGTTAACTTGCCTTATTTTCAATGCTAAACCATGCTTTCAACTAAGGTGAATTATGCAAGGCTAAGGTAATTTAACCTAGCTATTAACATAAAAAACGTTCTTATTTAACCTAGGAACTAAGGCAGTAAACCATATCTTACCTAGTATTTTGCGTAAATTACGCTATCTGCTAGGTTAACTTGCCTTTTTTTCAATGCTAAACCATGCTTTCAACTAAGGTGAATTGTGCAAGGCTAAGGTAATTTGACCTAGCGTCTTACATAAAAAACGTTCTTATTTAGCCTAGGAACTAAGGCAATAAAACATATATTACCTAGTTTCTTGCGTAAATTACGCTATCTGCTAGGTAAACTCTCCTTATTTTCAATGCTAAACTATGCTTTCAACTAAGGTGAATTATGTAAGGCTAAGGTAATTTAACCTAGCGATTAACATAAAAAACGTTCCTATTTAACCTAGGAACTAAGGCAGCAAACCATATCTTACCTAGTTTCTGGCGTAAATTGCGCTTTCGACTAGGTCAACTTACCGTATCTCTTTAGCTTAAAGATGCTTCAATATAAAATGAAAAAAGTTAAAAATGTATTAGGTAATTTTTAAACAAACAATTTTATTTTGTAAATATTATTTTTGTATAAAGGTGAATGAAACTTATAACTTAACTTAGGTCTATTTATTGAGAGAAAATTAAAATTTAATTCTTATTTTCTAAGTATTACAAACATTTATATTAAATTTTGTTTCAAGTGCTTACATTATTTTTGAAAACCAGAGATGTGAGACTTGTCTCATATAGAGCTTTTTTCTTACAAAGGCAACATTATTACACAGAATAGTGCCGCACCGACTTAAACAAACGGCAAAAAAAGAAATTAACAATTGAGAATTTTAAGATCGATTTGTAGTTCTATCAAAATACATACAGCCCCTGGTCATGTTAAAAGCCGCCCTTTTCTAGTACGAGTTCTTGTTCTCGTCCTTCTTCTAGTTCTAGATTTTGTACTAGTTCTAGTTTTTGTACTTGTCTTGTTTATGTCCCTTTTTTGTTCTATTTCTTGTCTTTTTGCTAGTTTTAGTAGAAGTTCTTGTTTAGGTTTATGTCCTTGTAAATATTTGTTCTAGTTCTAGTCTTTTTGCTAGTTCTAGTTGTAGTTCTTGTTTTTGTTCTAGTTTATGTCCTTGTGTTTGTTCTAGTTTATGTCCTATATGTTCTAGTTCTAGTCTTTGCTAGTTCTAGTTGTAGTTCTTGTTCTAGTTTATGTACTTGTGTTTGTTCTAGTTCTAGTCTTTTTGCTAGTTCTAGTTGTAGTTCTTGTGTTTGTTCTAGTTTATGTCCTTGTAGTTGTTCTAGTTCTAGTCTTTTTGCTAGTTCTAGTTGTAGTTCTTGTTTTTGTTTATGTCCTTGTGTTTGTTCTAGTTTATGTCCTTGTGTATGTTCTAGTTCTAGTCTTTGCTAGTTCTAGTTGTAGTTCTTGTTCTAGTTTATGTCCTTGTATTTGTTCTAGTTCTAGTCTTTTTGCTAGTTCTAGTTGTAGTTCTTGTTTTTGTTCCAGTTTAAGTCCTTAAGTATGTTCTAGTTTATGTCCTTGTATTTGTTCTAGTTCTAGTCTTTTTGCTAGTTCTAGTTGTAGTTCTTGTTTTTGTTTTAGTTTATGTCCTTGTGTTTGTTCTAGTTTATGTCCTTGTGTATGTTCTAGTTCTAGTCTTTGCTAGTTCTAGTTGTAGTTCTTGTTCTAGTTTATGTCGTTGTGTTTGTTCTAGTTCTAGTCTTTTTGCTAGTTCTAGTTGTAGTTCTTGTGTTTGTTCTAGTTTATGTCCTTGTATTTGTTCTAGTTCTAGTCTTTTTGCTAGTTCTAGTTGTAGTTCTTGTTTTTGTTCTAGTTTATGTCCTTGTGTTTGTTCTAGTTTATGTCCTTGTATTTGTTCTAGTTCTAGTCTTGTATGTTATCTATTGAAATAAAATATTTATAAAATTTTAGCTTCTCACCCACTACAATTATGATGGGTTGAAAGCTGGTTTTTGCCTTTAGGCATTCCTCTCGCCGTTTGTCGATAAAAACCGTCGATTAGAGAGGGATTGGGAACTTCCAATGTGAAGGTTTTTTTGGAGTCTTTATATTTATGTCCTTGTATTTGTTCTAGTTCTAGTCTTTTTGCTAGTTCTAGTTCTTGTTTTTGTTCTAGTTTATGTCCTTGTATTTGTTCTAGTTCTAGTCTTTTTGCTAGTTCTAGTTGTAGTTCTTGTTCTTGTTCTAGTTTATGTCCTTGTATTTGTTCTTGTTCTAGTTCTAGTCTTTTTGCTAGTTCTAGTTGTAGTTCTTGTGTTTGTTCTAGTTTATGTCCTTGTGTTTGTTCTAGTTTATGTCCTTGTGTATGTTCTAGTTCTAGTCTTTGCTAGTTCTAGTTGTAGTTCTTGTTCTAGTTTATGTCCTTGTATTTGTTCTAGTTCTAGTCTTTTTGCTAGTTCTTGTTTTTGTTTTAGCTTATTTCCTTGTTCTAGTTTATGTCCTTGTGTATGTTCCAGTTCTAGTTTTTGCTAGTTCTAGTAGTAGTTCTTGTTTTTGTTCCAGTTTAAGTCCTTGTGTATGTTCTAGTTTATGTCCCTGTATTTGTTCTAGTTCTAGTCTTTTTGCTAGTTCTAGTTGTAGTTCTTGTGTTTGTTCTAGTTTATGTCCTTGTATTTGTTCTAGTTCTAGTCTTTTTGCTAGTTCAAGTTGTAGTTCTTGTTTTTGTTTTTGTTTATGACCTTGTATTTGTTCTACATTGCGGCTATTAATATGACCAGGGGTGTATTTTATAACTTTTAATTGAAAATAGTTAAGTTTTTATAACTTTTAATTGAAAATAGTTAAGTTTTTATAAATTTATTATTGTTTCTATATCGTTTAATAATGTTTCTACACTTGGTATTTTTTCACCATCATTTATATTATAACAAAACTTTTCCAAAAATGTCCAAACGGACAAGCATGCTGTCGGATATTTAATGTTCAAAACATAAACTATTTTCAAATAAAGATCGATGCAGTCTAAATACGACTGCATTTCAAATTTTATGTTATCTATTGAAATAAAATATTTATAAAATTTTAGCTTCTCACCCACTACAATTATGATGGGTTGAAAGCTTGTTTTTGCCTTTAGGCATTCCTCTCGCCGTTTGTCGATAAAAGCCTCGATTAGAGAGGGATTGGGAACTTCCAATGTGAAGGCTTTTTTGGAGTCTTCGATTGTATATTTCTTGTTCTTTCCGTTTATTTTTCTCGATGTTGGTGGCATAATTCCATGCAGTAATGTTGCATATGCTATGTTTATATTATCTGTAAACAGAAACCGTAAATTTTATTAAAAATTATTTAATTTGGCAATAGAATATTGCTAACATACCAATATCCAGTTCAGAAAGGTGCTGTTTTATTTCCTTGAGATAGATTTTCAGGAAATTTGCTTTAATTCTCTGCTGGAAAATATCCATGGCCTTGTTGCAAAACGTTTGCCATTTTGGATATAGAAAAGTGTGTCTAGGTTTAAGAAATTGAAAGTCCAAGTTGATCTGAAATTAATAAAAAAAATTACAAACATTATAAAAGGTAAAACCTTGTGTGATTGTGATGTTAAATCGTACCAATTCTTGAGCCCGGGAATATTTGTATAAAGGCCAGTCTTGGAAAATTTGGAAATTGTTGGGGTCTTTGTTGCTCATAATCTTCTTCCTTCTATAGTGCAGGGTATCCTTCCACTGCTTCAGAACCGAATCCCAGTTTCGGTTGTGTTTTAATTCATTGCATATTCTTTCCAATTCTGTATCTGTCAAAGAATCTTGATGCGTGAGGGAAATATTAGTTACATATTTTCAAATATTCATTTTTTCTATTTCTACCTTGAATGTTGTTGTTTGCCATCATTTCTGCGTTGGGTCTTATTTTTTTACTTGGAACCTCCTCCAAGTGCAATTTCCTCAATGACCGTGTTTGACCCCTATACCTGTCATACAATTTTCCTTTAGGAGGAAGTTTACCGCTTCCCGGGGTGAAATAAGTGCACTAAAATGATTAATAATACCAATTAGTGTTCTGAAATTGCGAATAAGAATAAAACATAAGAATAAAAGCGAGAACTCAAGAAATAGGTACTTATAATGATAATAAAAAGAGTTTATGACAACAGTTATTATAAAAAGTAGTAAAGATCTGTTGGCTCATTGCATAAAGAATAAGTATTGGTTGAAATGTTCTATTGAGAATAAGAATTTGATTTTATGTTGTTGCGTATAACTGTATGAAGCAGACAAGTGGTTCGTTCGTTTTCTCCAGATGATGTTTATGTCAAAAAAAGTGTTGAAGTGTCATGTTAGAGATTTTTTAGATTGTTACAATTTCATTTAAGAACGACAGTGTTGATCGGTCAAACGAAAGAACTAATCGAAAATTCTTGCAAAATTACTGCACGTTTTGGTGTTTCTACAAGAGTGAAATCCGTTAAAAAATTTTTTTTTTATTAAAAAATTCAATATAAAAAAAGAAACCAAAATTCAATACACCACGCAAATGTCGTGGAGATGAGTTGGATATTGTTACATAATGTAACTTTATGGTGCATAAAAGAACGACGTTAATGTTACACACTGTCGAAATTTTGGAATTTAAGAACGACCAAAGTTTAATATTGTTAACAATAGTTAACTTAATTGAATAAACGAACGCAATAAATTGGGATGGTTGTGTTCCACCTCAGATCATAGCATCGCCGAAAGAAAAAAGAAGAAGAGTGTTGAATGTGTGTGGTGTGTGTGGAGTGTTGATATATTAAAATCAAAAACCGATTTTATATCAAACTTAAGTTCATCGATACAAAAAAAAAAACATTGACTTTGGCTGAGCCTTTTCGTCAGTTTCGAATAAAGACAAGTCAATCTTAGGTTTGATTTAAAATCAGTTTTGACCATATACAATACACGTAAATACTTTTTCCTTTCATATAACACAACCTTACCACATTTTCATTTGGGAAGGTCTTTACTATGTCATGTGCCAGTTGTTCACATTTTTTTACTGATATTTTGGCGTTTCTTTCAATAAAATACTGTATAATCTTGTGGACAAGAATTGTCCTATTTTCTGGCGTTAAATTTTTGTCTTTCTGATATGACTGAATTATTGTTTTTCCCTGTTCTGTCATATTTAAAATTTGTTTTGCTGTGACCTTAAATAATCCAATCAAAAACAAAACTGTTAAACAAATTCGGTACAAGCAATAGAAATAACTTACTTCGCTGTCTGAGTTGGTGCTTGAAACAGGACTATCATTTAAATTTTTTATCCAAGACTCGACTGATGGTTGTCTACTCATAAAACTGGATCGTTGAAGGCTTGGATCATAAAAGCCCTTAGTGTTTAAATTAGTAAAATAGAAAATAGTTACATATTTATCAGAAATATTCCAAAAAATGGTATACTTACGTTGCTGATTTGCCAGTGCTTCAGCTTGTTTTCGAATATTATTTTCAGCTTGAAATCGTTTAAACCATGGAAGATTTCATCCACATGCCTTTCCAACATGTATTTAAAGCATTCCAGATCAACTCCCTTATCTACTTAAAAAATATAAGTTTTTAAGTGTCTTACAAATATTCAACTATCTTGCCTTTAAGATGTGTATATAATTGGTCATAAAGTTCCCACGATTTCAGAAGGCAGCCTAGGTCATCAATTTTGTTTTGATTTTGGGGTTTTGATAGGATAGCAAAATTCATTTTGTGTACATTCGGATGACACTGAGTTATATTCCCATCAGAGTCAATGACGTACAATCCATTTAAATCTTCTTGTGCATTTGTATTTGCTTGTAATAATTGTGTATCAATGTTGGAGATTTCTATTTCATTTAGAAACTCTGTATTTGCGTTAGTGTTTAAGGTTCCGGTTATGTTTTGAAATGTTGTATCGTCGTGTCTATCAATGCTGAGGAGGTCAGTTGCATTTTCGAATCTTGATTCTGTGTTTACATCAATTGGTAAGGTTATAATTGTGTTTTGAAGTCTTGCATCATCATTCTCATCAATGTTAAGAGGTTCGGTGGCATTTTGAAATCCTTTGTCTGTACTTTCATCAATTGGTAATGTTATTGTTTTGTTTTGAAGACCTGTATCGTCATTTTCATGAATGTTGAATGTTCCGGTTTGGTTTGAATGGATTTTGTTGTTTCCAGCCATGTTGAGTATATTAGTTATTAAAAAAAGTGTTTTTTGCGAATAAATTCGCTGCCACACAAAAGTTGATGTGAATTAACTGGTGGGCCGTCGAAATCCTTGATAGGTTTGATAAGTAAAAAGCTTTGATTTGACCTTGATATAATTTCAAATGAGAGATAATGATCATTGAATATTGTACTTATTTCTTGGCATACGATATATGGGCTATTATTTTCATTCACAACAATTATATCTATAATATAAAATTTAACATCAACTGTATGTGTAATAGATAAGTATTGCCCTTTTTTGTAAATAGTTCCCAGATATTCAATTTTTTCAAAATATTTCGATGTTGGTTCTAAGATGTCCAAGTTGTCAAGGTTTAGATTGAAATTTAATATCTCATTATGAGGTGAATGTTTAAGATAGCTTTCTCTAGAATTCATGATATTTTGAGCAAACTTCAACTGAAATTTCAATGCAATTGAGAGTAAAATATTTTTTCTACTACATGTGACCCTCGCATACGATTTTAGCTCTTGATGTTTTGCTTCAAACAAAAACGACCAGTAATATTTTGGGAGTCCAGAGTATTGAATAATTCGTGGGTAGTGAACAAGGTTATGATGTTTGGGTTTTAAGGTATCTCCAAATAATGTTTGATACAAAATGTTATGCTTTTCAATTAGTGATTCAAGGTCACCCAACGTTTTATCATCATACCTAGCAAGGAGTAAAGTGTCTACTATTTTTATAAAGGTAAGCACAAATTCCCAGACTTTGTCATTAACCGGTATAAAATGACCGATAAGTAACGGGAAGTAATGAATGAATGTCCACATTTCTCTGGCTGAAGCACTAAATTTTCTTCGTTTTATGTGTAATGCAGTTATATCTTTGAAAATATTTCCCTTTTCAGTGTCGCCATAACAGAAAGTCAACTTACATTGGTTTAGTTGGGTTAATGTAAACACTTTATTTTTGATGTAATATTCTATGACATGGGCAAGGTTATAGTGTGCAACACCTTCAAAAATGTCATGCATTAAATCGACGGAAAAATTATTTACAACGTGAAAAGATGGAATTCTGTTTAAAATTGAGTCTTTATAGATTCCAGTAGAAAAAAAATCAGCGGATAGGTGATCTTGATAATTTTCTTCAGTGCGGATAAGTGTTGAAACTTCTTTGCACATTTTTTTAGTTACGTCGCTAGAAGCTGTGCAAAATCTACAGAAATGGTTAGAGGAAAAGGATTTACTGAATTCAAGAATTTGGTTTAAACCAAGGTTATCACCTAAGATTATACCCAATATTAAGTGTATAGTAATTTTCTGATTATTTAAAACCAAATCTATTCCTTCAGTTTCTAGGGAAATAATCTCTTGAACTAGATTATTGATTGTCAAATCGTTTCCATATATTTTTATATCCTGAGCTTTAATCAAACCAGCTAAATAAATATCGCTTACTTTGAAATAATTTTCAAAGATGGGAATGGAAAAGTATATACCGGTTACTTTATGAACACCAGTGTGCGATCCTAGAGGATTGTTGATTTCAAATTCGTCTGCATAAAGATAGTATGGTACCAATTTCTTATTTTCATACATTGCCTTTTTTTGTTCCCATAACTTTCCTTTTGTGAAATTTCCCAAATTAGAATTTTGATCTCGATTGTCAAGAAAATTTGTTATAACCTCGTGATTCTCTGGCTTTTCAAAAATTTTACGAAATTCAAATTTCAAGTTCATTAGTATACCTTTGTCAATTTTTTCACCCAAGGTACTTTGTCCATCTCTCATAACATTGGAAATTTCTCTGTTTATATCAAATTCCTTGGGCTTCTGAAATAAATCTCGCTTCTCCAATAATTTTTGCAGTTTGTATTCTGTATCTAACTCTTTTAATACCCCTTTGTACTCCTTAACAACATTTTCTATTTTGTTTTTATCCTCCTCATGCATTTGTTCAGCGATGATGCTTACGTTTTCTAACAAAGGTGATACTATATATTTTTCGACAGCAAGCTGTATTCTGTTAACATCTTTTCTATTGAAATTTGAATTATTGTGAAGGCCTAAAACGAATTCAAGCATATTGTCTTCAAATTCTGTCCTCATAATTGAGTATAACGGCACTTGAAAGTTTTCTGTCTCTGTTTTAATAATATGTGGCTCTTCAAGATGACTAATTTTTGTTGTGTTTTGAAACTCTTCAGATGTACTGCATTCTTTCACTTGCCCCTCGACATGACTAATTTGAAAAGTGTTTTGAAATATATCAGATGAAGAACTGCACTCTTCTAAATCTAAATTTTCTTGCCCCTCAGATTCAAAACTTGTTTTTTCTTTTTTTTTTGAACTTTTAAGATGGCTGCTTAAATGTCTTTTATAAACAGGCATGCCTTGAAATATTTGGCGACAAGACTTTTCAAAACATTCTAGTTTTCTGTTTTTATCACAACCATGTAGAATTTTCAAATGTTTTATAAGCTTATCTAAATCATGAAATGATTTTGAACATATAAAGCAAAACATTTCTGTAAAATAAATACAAATAAAATATTTAGTAAGTTTTTAGCGGTGGAACCTGGTTAGTATCAATTAGATATTGACATTTTTTCATATTTTATTTCCCTACAAAAACTTCATAACCACGAATATCAATTTATGTTTGCCAAAAAGTCAAAATTCAAAATATTTACGAAAAAAATTGGTTGTCTGTAAAGTCGGTTTGCGAACGATAGTTTTACGTGATAACCGGTTCACAAAACAGTTCATATGTAGGTAGTATCCCTACAACCACCAACCACAAACCCCACCTACAACCAACCACCATTTTTGATTTTTTTTTTCTCACACCTTCTCCTCAAACATCGGCCTCTCACCCCACGATACAATTAACAGCCCACCATTTTTGACAGTTTTTGACAATTTTTTCTTCCCACCCCAACACAATAAATCTCCCTTTCTTTTACCACCACCAACCAACCACCCACTATTTTTGACAATTCCCTCCCAAACACCAAATCCTGCCTCAAATCCAACCTACTCACCTACCATTTTTGACAATTTTTTCCTTGCCCCCCCCCCCCACTAAATACCCCCCCCCCCCCAACCACCACCAGCAACCACCTACCCCAACTATTTTTGATATTTCCTTCACCACACCAAATTCCCCCAAATCCAACCACACACTCCACTTACAACCACTTGCCACACACCAACCTTTTTTTCACACAATAAATCCCATCTTACTAACCATCAAAAACCACCACCCCACCTAAAACCACCAACCAACCACAAATTAATTTTGAAAATTTTGCCTCACCCCCCTTCCAAATCTTCCAACACCAACCACCCATCCCAACTACAGCCAACAACCAACCACCAAATTCAACCACTTACTCCATCTACAACCACCTGCTACTCACAGACCATTTTTGACAATTTCCTAGGAAAATAATCTCTAGGGAAATAATCTCTTGAACTAGATTATTGATTGTCAAATCGTTTCCATATATTTTTATATCCTGAGCTTTAATCAAACCAGCTAAATAAATATCGCTTACTTTGAAATAATTTTCAAAGATGGGAATGGAAAAGTATATACCGGTTACTTTATGAACACCAGTGTGCGATCCTAGAGGATTGTTGATTTCAAATTCGTCTGCATAAAGATAGTATGGTACCAATTTCTTATTTTCATACATTGCCTTTTTTTGTTCCCATAACTTTCCTTTTGTGAAATTTCCCAAATTAGAATTTTGATCTCGATTGTCAAGAAAATTTGTTATAACCTCGTGATTCTCTGGCTTTTCAAAAATTTTACGAAATTCAAATTTCAAGTTCATTAGTATACCTTTGTCAATTTTTTCACCCAAGGTACTTTGTCCATCTCTCATAACATTGGAAATTTCTCTGTTTATATCAAATTCCTTGGGCTTCTGAAATAAATCTCGCTTCTCCAATAATTTTTGCAGTTTGTATTCTGTATCTAACTCTTTTAATACCCCTTTGTACTCCTTAACAACATTTTCTATTTTGTTTTTATCCTCCTCATGCATTTGTTCAGCGATGATGCTTACGTTTTCTAACAAAGGTGATACTATATATTTTTCGACAGCAAGCTGTATTCTGTTAACATCTTTTCTATTGAAATTTGAATTATTGTGAAGGCCTAAAACGAATTCAAGCATATTGTCTTCAAATTCTGTCCTCATAATTGAGTATAACGGCACTTGAAAGTTTTCTGTCTCTGTTTTAATAATATGTGGCTCTTCAAGATGACTAATTTTTGTTGTGTTTTGAAACTCTTCAGATGTACTGCATTCTTTCACTTGCCCCTCGACATGACTAATTTGAAAAGTGTTTTGAAATATATCAGATGAAGAACTGCACTCTTCTAAATCTAAATTTTCTTGCCCCTCAGATTCAAAACTTGTTTTTTCTTTTTTTTTTGAACTTTTAAGATGGCTGCTTAAATGTCTTTTATAAACAGGCATGCCTTGAAATATTTGGCGACAAGACTTTTCAAAACATTCTAGTTTTCTGTTTTTATCACAACCATGTAGAATTTTCAAATGTTTTATAAGCTTATCTAAATCATGAAATGATTTTGAACATATAAAGCAAAACATTTCTGTAAAATAAATACAAATAAAATATTTAGTAAGTTTTTAGCGGTGGAACCTGGTTAGTATCAATTAGATATTGACATTTTTTCATATTTTATTTCCCTACAAAAACTTCATAACCACGAATATCAATTTATGTTTGCCAAAAAGTCAAAATTCAAAATATTTACGAAAAAAATTGGTTGTCTGTAAAGTCGGTTTGCGAACGATAGTTTTACGTGATAACCGGTTCACAAAACAGTTCATATGTAGGTAGTATCCCTACAACCACCAACCACAAACCCCACCTACAACCAACCACCATTTTTGATTTTTTTTTTCTCACACCTTCTCCTCAAACATCGGCCTCTCACCCCACGATACAATTAACAGCCCACCATTTTTGACAGTTTTTGACAATTTTTTCTTCCCACCCCAACACAATAAATCTCCCTTTCTTTTACCACCACCAACCAACCACCCACTATTTTTGACAATTCCCTCCCAAACACCAAATCCTGCCTCAAATCCAACCTACTCACCTACCATTTTTGACAATTTTTTCCTTGCCCCCCCCCCACTAAATACCCCCCCCCCCAACCACCACCAGCAACCACCTACCCCAACTATTTTTGATATTTCCTTCACCACACCAAATTCCCCCAAATCCAACCACACACTCCACTTACAACCACTTGCCACACACCAACCTTTTTTTCACACAATAAATCCCATCTTACTAACCATCAAAAACCACCACCCCACCTAAAACCACCAACCAACCACAAATTAATTTTGAAAATTTTGCCTCACCCCCCTTCCAAATCTTCCAACACCAACCACCCATCCCAACTACAGCCAACAACCAACCACCAAATTCAACCACTTACTCCATCTACAACCACCTGCTACTCACAGACCATTTTTGACAATTTCCTAGGAAAATAATCTCTAGGGAAATAATCTCTTGAACTAGATTATTGATTGTCAAATCGTTTCCATATATTTTTATATCCTGAGCTTTAATCAAACCAGCTAAATAAATATCGCTTACTTTGAAATAATTTTCAAAGATGGGAATGGAAAAGTATATACCGGTTACTTTATGAACACCAGTGTGCGATCCTAGAGGATTGTTGATTTCAAATTCGTCTGCATAAAGATAGTATGGTACCAATTTCTTATTTTCATACATTGCCTTTTTTTGTTCCCATAACTTTCCTTTTGTGAAATTTCCCAAATTAGAATTTTGATCTCGATTGTCAAGAAAATTTGTTATAACCTCGTGATTCTCTGGCTTTTCAAAAATTTTACGAAATTCAAATTTCAAGTTCATTAGTATACCTTTGTCAATTTTTTCACCCAAGGTACTTTGTCCATCTCTCATAACATTGGAAATTTCTCTGTTTATATCAAATTCCTTGGGCTTCTGAAATAAATCTCGCTTCTCCAATAATTTTTGCAGTTTGTATTCTGTATCTAACTCTTTTAATACCCCTTTGTACTCCTTAACAACATTTTCTATTTTGTTTTTATCCTCCTCATGCATTTGTTCAGCGATGATGCTTACGTTTTCTAACAAAGGTGATACTATATATTTTTCGACAGCAAGCTGTATTCTGTTAACATCTTTTCTATTGAAATTTGAATTATTGTGAAGGCCTAAAACGAATTCAAGCATATTGTCTTCAAATTCTGTCCTCATAATTGAGTATAACGGCACTTGAAAGTTTTCTGTCTCTGTTTTAATAATATGTGGCTCTTCAAGATGACTAATTTTTGTTGTGTTTTGAAACTCTTCAGATGTACTGCATTCTTTCACTTGCCCCTCGACATGACTAATTTGAAAAGTGTTTTGAAATATATCAGATGAAGAACTGCACTCTTCTAAATCTAAATTTTCTTGCCCCTCAGATTCAAAACTTGTTTTTTCTTTTTTTTTTGAACTTTTAAGATGGCTGCTTAAATGTCTTTTATAAACAGGCATGCCTTGAAATATTTGGCGACAAGACTTTTCAAAACATTCTAGTTTTCTGTTTTTATCACAACCATGTAGAATTTTCAAATGTTTTATAAGCTTATCTAAATCATGAAATGATTTTGAACATATAAAGCAAAACATTTCTGTAAAATAAATACAAATAAAATATTTAGTAAGTTTTTAGCGGTGGAACCTGGTTAGTATCAATTAGATATTGACATTTTTTCATATTTTATTTCCCTACAAAAACTTCATAACCACGAATATCAATTTATGTTTGCCAAAAAGTCAAAATTCAAAATATTTACGAAAAAAATTGGTTGTCTGTAAAGTCGGTTTGCGAACGATAGTTTTACGTGATAACCGGTTCACAAAACAGTTCATATGTAGGTAGTATCCCTACAACCACCAACCACAAACCCCACCTACAACCAACCACCATTTTTGATTTTTTTTTTCTCACACCTTCTCCTCAAACATCGGCCTCTCACCCCACGATACAATTAACAGCCCACCATTTTTGACAGTTTTTGACAATTTTTTCTTCCCACCCCAACACAATAAATCTCCCTTTCTTTTACCACCACCAACCAACCACCCACTATTTTTGACAATTCCCTCCCAAACACCAAATCCTGCCTCAAATCCAACCTACTCACCTACCATTTTTGACAATTTTTTCCTTGCCCCCCCCCCCACTAAATACCCCCCCCCCCCCCAACCACCACCAGCAACCACCTACCCCAACTATTTTTGATATTTCCTTCACCACACCAAATTCCCCCAAATCCAACCACACACTCCACTTACAACCACTTGCCACACACCAACCTTTTTTTCACACAATAAATCCCATCTTACTAACCATCAAAAACCACCACCCCACCTAAAACCACCAACCAACCACAAATTAATTTTGAAAATTTTGCCTCACCCCCCTTCCAAATCTTCCAACACCAACCACCCATCCCAACTACAGCCAACAACCAACCACCAAATTCAACCACTTACTCCATCTACAACCACCTGCTACTCACAGACCATTTTTGACAATTTCCTAGGAAAATAATCTCTAGGGAAATAATCTCTTGAACTAGATTATTGATTGTCAAATCGTTTCCATATATTTTTATATCCTGAGCTTTAATCAAACCAGCTAAATAAATATCGCTTACTTTGAAATAATTTTCAAAGATGGGAATGGAAAAGTATATACCGGTTACTTTATGAACACCAGTGTGCGATCCTAGAGGATTGTTGATTTCAAATTCGTCTGCATAAAGATAGTATGGTACCAATTTCTTATTTTCATACATTGCCTTTTTTTGTTCCCATAACTTTCCTTTTGTGAAATTTCCCAAATTAGAATTTTGATCTCGATTGTCAAGAAAATTTGTTATAACCTCGTGATTCTCTGGCTTTTCAAAAATTTTACGAAATTCAAATTTCAAGTTCATTAGTATACCTTTGTCAATTTTTTCACCCAAGGTACTTTGTCCATCTCTCATAACATTGGAAATTTCTCTGTTTATATCAAATTCCTTGGGCTTCTGAAATAAATCTCGCTTCTCCAATAATTTTTGCAGTTTGTATTCTGTATCTAACTCTTTTAATACCCCTTTGTACTCCTTAACAACATTTTCTATTTTGTTTTTATCCTCCTCATGCATTTGTTCAGCGATGATGCTTACGTTTTCTAACAAAGGTGATACTATATATTTTTCGACAGCAAGCTGTATTCTGTTAACATCTTTTCTATTGAAATTTGAATTATTGTGAAGGCCTAAAACGAAATCAAGCATATTGTCTTCAAATTCTGTCCTCATAATTGAGTATAACGGCACTTGAAAGTTTTCTGTCTCTGTTTTAATAATATGTGGCTCTTCAAGATGACTAATTTTTGTTGTGTTTTGAAACTCTTCAGATGTACTGCATTCTTTCACTTGCCCCTCGACATGACTAATTTGAAAAGTGTTTTGAAATATATCAGATGAAGAACTGCACTCTTCTAAATCTAAATTTTCTTGCCCCTCAGATTCAAAACTTGTTTTTTCTTTTTTTTTTGAACTTTTAAGATGGCTGCTTAAATGTCTTTTATAAACAGGCATGCCTTGAAATATTTGGCGACAAGACTTTTCAAAACATTCTAGTTTTCTGTTTTTATCACAACCATGTAGAATTTTCAAATGTTTTATAAGCTTATCTAAATCATGAAATGATTTTGAACATATAAAGCAAAACATTTCTGTAAAATAAATACAAATAAAATATTTAGTAAGTTTTTAGCGGTGGAACCTGGTTAGTATCAATTAGATATTGACATTTTTTCATATTTTATTTCCCTACAAAAACTTCATAACCACGAATATCAATTTATGTTTGCCAAAAAGTCAAAATTCAAAATATTTACGAAAAAAATTGGTTGTCTGTAAAGTCGGTTTGCGAACGATAGTTTTACGTGATAACCGGTTCACAAAACAGTTCATATGTAGGTAGTATCCCTACAACCACCAACCACAAACCCCACCTACAACCAACCACCATTTTTGATTTTTTTTTTCTCACACCTTCTCCTCAAACATCGGCCTCTCACCCCACGATACAATTAACAGCCCACCATTTTTGACAGTTTTTGACAATTTTTTCTTCCCACCCCAACACAATAAATCTCCCTTTCTTTTACCACCACCAACCAACCACCCACTATTTTTGACAATTCCCTCCCAAACACCAAATCCTGCCTCAAATCCAACCTACTCACCTACCATTTTTGACAATTTTTTCCTTGCCCCCCCCCCACTAAATACCCCCCCCCCCAACCACCACCAGCAACCACCTACCCCAACTATTTTTGATATTTCCTTCACCACACCAAATTCCCCCAAATCCAACCACACACTCCACTTACAACCACTTGCCACACACCAACCTTTTTTTCACACAATAAATCCCATCTTACTAACCATCAAAAACCACCACCCCACCTAAAACCACCAACCAACCACAAATTAATTTTGAAAATTTTGCCTCACCCCCCTTCCAAATCTTCCAACACCAACCACCCATCCCAACTACAGCCAACAACCAACCACCAAATTCAACCACTTACTCCATCTACAACCACCTGCTACTCACAGACCATTTTTGACAATTTCCCCCCCCCCCAGTACAATTACCTTTGACAATTCCCTCCACTTCACCCTCCCCCCCAAATCCGACCACCCATTACACCTACAACAACTTGCCACTCACCCAACACCGCCAACCACCCATCACACTTACAGCCACCAACCATTTTTGACAATTTTTTCCCCAACCCCATCCCAACACCAAATCCCCCAAATCCAACCACCTACCCCACCTGCCACCACCTTCCACTCACCCGCCATTTTTGACAACTTTTTCATCGCACCCCATGAAATCAACCATCCCCACCACCAAAACTCTAAGATACATTCTGGTAGAACAAAAATTATACTTTGGCCCATAACTCCTAGACCACTTGTCCTAAAGAAACGATTTATGCATGCATAGATCCTAATTTCAATCCTCTTAATGACAGTGTCCAAAGATTTTTGTTTCAGTAAATATTTTGAATTTTGACTTTTTTGCAGTTGTATAAATTGATTGTCGTAAAAATATACTTTGGCCCATAACTCCTAAACCACTTGTCCTAAAGAAACGATTTATGCATGCATAGATCCTAATTTCAATCCTCTTAATGACAGTGTCCAAAGATTTTCGTTTCAGTAAATATTTTGAATTTTGACTTTTTTGCAGTTGTATAAATTGATTGTCGTAGACCGCCTTCCACTGTGTGCAAAATCAAAATATTTATTGGAAGTAAAATCTTCGCGCACTTTCATTGCGGAGATTGAAATTAGAATCTATGCACATATAAATCGTTTCTTTACGACAAGTGGTCTAGGAGTTATGGAGCAAAGTATGATTTTGTTTTTCTATTAAAATGTATTTTTGAGCAAAATGGACAAATTGAAAATATACTTTGGCCCATAACTCCTAGACCACTTGTCCTAAAGAAACGATTTATGCATGCATAGATCCTAATTTCAATCCTCTTAATGACAGTGTCCAAAGATTTTCGTTTCAGTAAATATTTTGAATTTTGACTTTTTTGCAGTTGTATAAATTGATTGTCGTAGACCGCCTTCCACTGTGTGCAAAATCAAAATATTTATTGGAAGTAAAATCTTCGCGCACTTTCATTGCGGAGATTGAAATTAGAATCTATGCACATATAAATCGTTTCTTTACGACAAGTGGTCTAGGAGTTATGGAGCAAAGTATGATTTTGTTTTTCTATTAAAATGTATTTTTGAGCAAAATGGACAAATTGAAAATATACTTTGGCCCATAACTCCTAGACCACTTGTCCTAAAGAAACGATTTATGCATGCATAGATCCTAATTTCAATCCTCTTAATGACAGTGTCCAAAGATTTTCGTTTCAGTAAATATTTTGAATTTTGACTTTTTTGCAGTTGTATAAATTGATTGTCGTAGACCGCCTTCCACTGTGTGCAAAATCAAAATATTTATTGGAAGTAAAATCTTCGCGCACTTTCATTGCGGAGATTGAAATTAGAATCTATGCACATATAAATCGTTTCTTTACGACAAGTGGTCTAGGAGTTATGGAGCAAAGTATGATTTTGTTTTTCTATTAAAATGTATTTTTGAGCAAAATGGACAAATTGAAAATATACTTTGGCCCATAACTCCTAGACCACTTGTCCTAAAGAAACGATTTATGCATGCATAGATCCTAATTTCAATCCTCTTAATGACAGTGTCCAAAGATTTTTGTTTCAGTAAATATTTTGAATTTTGACTTTTTTGCAGTTGTATAAATTGATTGTCGTAAAAATATACTTTGGCCCATAACTCCTAAACCACTTGTCCTAAAGAAACGATTTATGCATGCATAGATCCTAATTTCAATCCTCTTAATGACAGTGTGCAAAGATTTGTGTTTCAGTAAATATTTTGAATTTTGACTTTTTTGCAGTTGTATAAATTGATTGTCGTAAAAATATACTTTGGCCCATAACTCCTAAACCACTTGTCCTAAAGAAACGATTTATGCATGCATAGATCCTAATTTCAATCCTCTTAATGACAGTGTCGAAAGATTTTCGTTTCAGTAAATATTTTGAATTTTGACTTTTTTGCAGTTGTATAAATTGATTGTCGTAGACCGCCTTCCACTGTGTGCGAAATCAAAATATTTATTGGAAGTAAAATCTTCGCGCACTTTCATTGCGGAGATTGAAATTAGAATCTATGCACATATAAATCGTTTCTTTACGACAAGTGGTCTAGGAGTTATGGAGCAAAGTATGATTTTGTTTTTCTATTAAAATGTATTTTTGAGCAAAATGGACAAATTGAAAATATACTTTGGCCCATAACTCCTAGACCACTTGTCCTAAAGAAACGATTTATGCATGCATAGATCCTAATTTCAATCCTCTTAATGACAGTGTCCAAAGATTTTTGTTTCAGTAAATATTTTGAATTTTGACTTTTTTGCAGTTGTATAAATTGATTGTCGTAAAAATATACTTTGGCCCATAACTCCTAAACCACTTGTCCTAAAGAAACGATTTATGCATGCATAGATCCTAATTTCAATCCTCTTAATGACAGTGTCCAAAGATTTTTGTTTCAGTAAATATTTTGAATTTTGACTTTTTTGCAGTTGTATAAATTGATTGTCGTAAAAATATACTTTGGCCCATAACTCCTAAACCACTTGTCCTAAAGAAACGATTTATGCATGCATAGATCCTAATTTCAATCCTCTTAATGACAGTGTCGAAAGATTTTCGTTTCAGTAAATATTTTGAATTTTGACTTTTTTGCAGTTGTATAAATTGATTGTCGTAGACCGCCTTCCACTGTGTGCAAAATCAAAATATTTATTGGAAGTAAAATCTTCGCGCACTTTCATTGCGGAGATTGAAATTAGAATCTATGCACATATAAATCGTTTCTTTACGACAAGTGGTCTAGGAGTTATGGAGCAAAGTATGATTTTGTTTTTCTATTAAAATGTATTTTTGAGCAAAATGGACAAATTGAAAATATACTTTGGCCCATAACTCCTAGACCACTTGTCCTAAAGAAACGATTTATGCATGCATAGATCCTTATTTCAATCCTCTTAATGACAGTGGCCAAAGATTTTTGTTTCAGTAAATATTTTGAATTTTGACTTTTTTGCAGTTGTATAAATTGATTGTCGTAGACCGCCTTTCACTTTGTGTGAAACCAAAATATTTATTGGAAGTAAAATCAAAGTATAATTTTGTTTTTCTACCAGAATGTATTTTTGAGCAAAATGGACAAAATAAAAATATACTGAAGATACTGAAAATACAAGAACGCGTGCCTATACGAGTACAGCACCTACAGACGTACAGCCGTTCAGCTGTCTGGGGCAAGTAGAACAGATACAAGAACGCGTATATGTACGTGCCTATACGAGTACAGCACGTACAGCGGTTCAGCTGTCTGGGGCAAGTAGAACAGATGTTCCAAGATTAGTCTTTGACGCTACACAAGAAAGAAGAAGGCACAAAACAAGACTTTTCTGAAGTCAGCTAGCCACAGATCGAGCCGCTGGCAGGGGCACATTAAGTCATGCCCAATGTCGAGACACAGCATGCTATGTAATACAATGTATAAAGTAAGGTTATATTGAATAAAAAACCAAGCTATATGTAAGTACATATACCTAAAAGATATAAGATAATGGGGCATATTCATAGATGATGTTTAAGTTTTTGCTAAGCTAAACTGGAGTTTAGCTGATGGAAACTTCATCAGGTAAACTCCAGTTTTTCTTAGAAACAGCTTAAACATAATCTATGAATATGCCCGAATATGTATAAATATGTATATACATACGTACCTGGCAAATTCTGCTGATTATTTTTTTATTTATTTGGCACACACACTATTATTTATAGATTATGTTTTTCTGCGTTTTTTTTCTTTCAGTTTTTTTTTGTTCTTTGTTTTTTTTTCACTTTTTTTATATTTAATTTGTAGTCTTAATTATTACTTTTAAGTTTTTGCGCACATTTTAATTTTACTTGGGTTTGCTTTAGCGTGTTGCGTCTGCTGTCACTGTCATGAACTAAAATCAATTTTGTAACCCGTCCAACGCCTTTAAAAATGAGTGTGTTCAAGCATTACCTTAAATCTAAGCAAACTTACCTAAGATCTAAGGTAATGTAGTGGCGTCATCTTGAATTCAATGGAAAATCACGTAAAAAACTAGGTAAAATTACCTTAGTTCTAGGTTTATACACCTAAGTCCTAAGTAAAATTGCTAAGGCCTAGGTAAAACGTATAAGTAATAATAATATACATATTATTGGCGGGAAAGTCACACATGTGCGTATTCTCAAGGGGCATTTGGGGCAAGTAGTGTACCTAAATAGGTAAAGGCAAATGAAACAAAGGGACAATATTAATGTATTTTTTTTCCAATTTTTGTTTATTTCTGTTTAGTTTATTTGACCAAAGTAATACCACAGCAGTACCTACCTAAATAGACAATTAAAAACTTATGTTTACATTTTATAACCCTACAGCTATTACAGTGTGCAATTTAACCGCACTGTTTATTAAGCAGGAAATACCCGATACAATCATCGTACCGATTATCGCACAAAAGTTGGGTCGAATGCGATGATTGTATCGTGTGTGTGCACGAAATGATCCGGTGTACCGATATCGCATGGTCGAATGCTTTCTAGCGAAAACCAGATGTCGTCGTACTTCTACTTTCATGAAATCGCAAGTAAATCGCATGGTGTGTGTGCTCCCTTCCGATATTACTAACGATATCGGTACGACTCAAGTATGTACGATGATTGTATCGTGTATTTCCTGCTTTAAGGTTATGATCATTTTGCTCTTTGATTGCATTTGTCACATGAATACCTTCATTCTGGAAGTAAATCTTATTTAGTAAAACGTTGTTTTATTTTTTGTTGAAAATACAAAAGTTTTTTGAATCTGTTTGAAAGGTTGATCTAGCACTCAAATTTATTTTCCCTATATAGCTAATAAAAATTATAAATCAGAAATTTAATCACACTTATATTAAAAATGTGAATGTTTGGATGTATGGATGGATGGATGTTTGTTACTAAAAAACGCCAGAACAGCTAAATGGATCTGGTTGAAATTTGGCAAGGATATAGATTATAGTCTGGAATAGGTGATAGGCTTTTTATCCCAATTCGGGTGGCGCTGCGGTCGCATTTAAAAAAAATCTTATTTATGGACCAATTTCGACGGGACTTCCACTGGCGGATAGCTGATGTTGTAAGGAGTAACTTAGGCTATTTAAATTAATCTTCCAGGCGGCGCTGAGGTCGCATTTTAAAAAATTTTTGTTTATGGCAGATTTTGACGGGATTTTCACGTGCGGATAGCTGACTTTGTAAGGAGTAATACAGGCTATTTGTATTACTCCTCCAGGTGGCGCTCCGGTTGCATTTTTCAAAAACTTTTATTTATGGATTGATTTTGACTGGACTTTCACTGGCGGGTAGATGATGTTGTAAGGAGTAACTTAGGCTATTTTAATTACCCCTCCATGTGGCGCTACAGTCGCATTTCGAAAAATCCCGAAATATAGAATATACCGAAACACAGAATTCCGAATGGCTTTGTACATTTTATTAAATTGAAAATCGCGCGCCCTCCCTAGATTAGGAATATGCGTTTCTTAAGTCGTTAGGACGCTTAGTTAGCTTAGTTAGAGTGTAAGTCAGTTGGCCCCGCTTGGAGCTGTTGCGCCAACATTTTTTACTTGCGATTATAGGTACTAAGGCAAGTTATCCATTCGTCGAAAAAAAAAGTTTTGAGATAACAATCAAACATGACATTACGATGATAGCGAAGACGAAAAAAGATGGTCTAAAAATTCTGTCCGTCTGTGTGTCTGTCTGTCTGGCTGTATGTATAGACACCTACAGCTCAAACGGGTGGGCCGAATTGCTTCAAACTTGGTATATAGACTTTTTTAGGTATTGTACAGAGGGGAAATTGAATTTTTTTTTTAACTCAATAAATAACGGTACCTGCCATACAACCGTTACGTTAAAGCCTATTTTTCTCAAAAACGGCTCTAACGATTTCGATTTAAGAAAATCAGTGTTGCTTTTTAAGTGCGATCAATGATATGGCTGAAAAAAAGTTTTAAAAAATGGCTAAGAACGGCACTTTCCATAGGACCGTTTTTTTGCTTTCGACTATCTCGAAAACGACAACCGATTCTTTCGAAATTTCACACACATATAGCTGTAGGGTTCTATTTGTATTGCATACCAATATTTTTGAAAAATATTGTTTTGTATTTTTAAAGGCATTTAAAAAAAAATTTTAAATTAATATTTTGAAAACTGCTTATTAAATTTTTTTCTAAAAATTTTAAATAAATGTATTTGCTGAATACCTATGAACTGGCGTTTTTGAATTTTTTTTGAAAATTTTTTTCAAAAAGTTTTTCAAAAAAAACTTTTTTTCTCAAAAACCGCTCCACAGATTTTTTTAAATTTATTCTCATTAATTTAAAGCTATCTAAGAAATAAAATGGCGTATTTTTTTTTCAGCTCAAATTAGTTTAAGAATTTATTTAAGGATTTGGAAAATTTTATTTTTATCAAAATCTCAAGCCCCTAAACCACTGTCACTCATTAGAGCAAGTTCGTGCGACCCAGTCGTGCATTTTATTTTTATTTAGCTATGAAAAGTTTTACGACATCATTAAAAATAAGTAACGAACTAAAAATTATGAATACTATCCAGACAGTATGGAAAAACTTATTTTCAGCATATGCTGGAATACAACCCCCCGATCAATAAATTGCATACGCCTTTGTCATTTTCTTACTAAAAAGAGAGTTTTTGCGGGAAAATTGCCTTAATTCTAGGTAAAATCACCTTAGATCTTAGGAAATATTATCACGCTAAGAAATTGGCGGTAAAATTACCTTAAGCCCTAAGTAAAAGTTGCGTTATATTTAGGTAAAATTTCCTTAGGCCTAAGGTAAAATTATTGAGCAAGCGATACTGGCGGGAAAATTAGCTTAGGTACTAGGTAAAATTAACTTAGCCCCAAGGAAAAAGGTTCCATAAATTGCTTAGTTCTATAGGTGGAGTTATGTTCGTCCAAAAAAAATTGCGAAAAAAAACTTTTCCTTAGGTTTTAAGGCAAATAAACCTTTTCCACTTTAACTATACGACTTAGATAAATTGCCTTTTTTCTAGGCAAAGTTATGCTCGTCCAATAAAACTCGTAAGAAATTAACTTTGCCTAAGTTTATAAGGCAGATTAGCCTATTTCACTTAACCTAGAGCTAACATAAATTGCCTTAGTTCGAGGCAAAATTATGCTCGTCCAATAAAACCCGTACAAAATTTACTTTGCCTTAGTTTTTAAGGCAAATTAGCCTATTTCACTCAACCTAAGACTAACATAAATTGCCTTAGTTCGAGGCAAAATTATGGTCGTCCAATAACGGTCGTAAAAAAATTACTTTGCCTTAGTTTCTAAGGCAAATTAGCCTATTTCACTCAACCTAGGACTAACATAAATTGCCTTAGTTCGAGGCAAAATTATGCTCGTCCAATAACACTCGTAAAAAATTACTTTGCCTTAGTTTTTAAGGCAAATTAGCCTATTTCACTCAACCTAAGACTAACATAAATTGCCTTAGTTCGAGGCAAAATTATGCTCGTCCAATAACACCCGTAAAAAATTCACTTTGCCTTAGTTTTTAAGGCAGATTAGCCTATTTCACTTAACCTAGAGCTAACATAAATTGCCTTAGTTCTAAGCAAAGTTATGCTCGTCCAATAACACTCGTAAAAAATTTACTTTGCCTTAGATTCTAAGGCAAATTATCCTATTTCACTCAACCTAGGACTAACATAAATTGCCTTAGTTCGAGGCAAAATTATGCTCGTCCAATAACACCCGTAAAAAATTCACTTTGCCTAAGTTTTTAAGGCAGATTAGCCTATTTCACTTAACCTAGAGCTAACATAAATTGCCTTAGTTCTAGGCAAAGTTATGCTCGTCCAATAACACTCGTAAAAAAATTACTTTGCCTTAGTTTTTAAGGCAAATTAGCCTTTTTCACTCAACCTAAGACTAACATAAATTGCCTTAGTTCGAGGCAAAATTATGCTCGTCCAATAACACCCGTAAAAAATTCACTTTGCCTAAGTTTTTAAGGCAGATTAGCCTATTTCACTTAACCTAGAGCTAACATAAATTGCCTTAGTTCTAGGCAAAGTTATGCTCGTCCAATAACACTCGTAAAAAAATTACTTTGCCTTAGTTCTTAAGGCAAATTAGCCTATTTCACTCAACCTAAGACTAACATAAATTGCCTTAGTTCGAGGCAAAATTATGCTCGTCCAATAACACCCGTAAAAAATTCACTTTGCCTTAGTTTTTAAGGCAGATTAGCCTATTTCACTTAACCTAGAGCTAACATAAATTGCCTTAGTTCTAAGCAAAGTTATGCTCGTCCAATAACACTCGTAAAAAATTTACTTTGCCTTAGAAACTAAGGCAAATTATCCTATTTCACTCAACCTAGGACTAACATAAATTGCCTTAGTTCGAGGCAAAATTATGCTCGTCCAATAACACCCGTAAAAAATTCACTTTGCCTAAGTTTTTAAGGCAGATTAGCCTATTTCACTTAACCTAGAGCTAACATAAATTGCCTTAGTTCTAGGCAAAGTTATGCTCGTCCAATAACACTCGTAAAAAAATTACTTTGCCTTAGTTTTTAAGGCAAATTAGCCTATTTCACTCAACCTAAGACTTACATAAATTGCCTTAGTTCGAGGCAAAATTATGCTCGTCCAATAACACCCGTAAAAAATTCACTTTGCCTTAGTTTTTAAGGCAGATTAGCCTATTTCACTTAACCTAGAGCTAACATAAATTGCCTTAGTTCTAAGCAAAGTTATGCTCGTCCAATAACACTCGTAAAAAATTTACTTTGCCTTAGATTCTAAGGCAAATTATCCTATTTCACTCAACCTAGGACTAACATAAATTGCCTTAGTTCGAGGCAAAATTATGCTCGTCCAATAACACCCGTAAAAAATTCACTTTGCCTAAGTTTTTAAGGCAGATTAGCCTATTTCACTTAACCTAGAGCTAACATAAATTGCCTTAGTTCTAGGCAAAGTTATGCTCGTCCAATAACACTCGTAAAAAAATTACTTTGCCTTAGTTTTTAAGGCAAATTAGCCTTTTTCACTCAACCTAAGACTAACATAAATTGCCTTAGTTCGAGGCAAAATTATGCTCGTCCAATAACACCCGTAAAAAATTCACTTTGCCTTAGTTTTTAAGGCAGATTAGCCTATTTCACTTAACCTAGAGCTAACATAAATTGCCTTAGTTCTAAGCAAAGTTATGCTCGTCCAATAACACTCGTAAAAAATTTACTTTGCCTTAGTTTCTAAGGCAAATTATCCTATTTCACTCAACCTAGGACTAACATAAATTGCCTTAGTTCGAGGCAAAATTATGCTCGTCCAATAACACCCGTAAAAAATTCACTTTGCCTAAGTTGTTAAGGCAGATTAGCCTATTTCACTTAACCTAGAGCTAACATAAATTGCCTTAGTTCTAAGCAAAGTTATGCTCGTCCAATAACACTCGTAAAAAATTTACTTTGCCTTAGTTTCTAAGGCAAATTATCCTATTTCACTCAACCTAGGACTAACATAAATTGCCTTAGTTCGAGGCAAAATTATGCTCGTCCAATAACACCCGTAAAAAATTCACTTTGCCTAAGTTGTTAAGGCATATTAGCCTATTTCACTTAACCTAGAGCTAACATAAATTGCCTTAGTTCTAGGCAAAGTTATGCTCGTCCAATAACACTCGTAAAAAAATTACTTTGCCTTAGTTTTTAAGGCAAATTAGCCTATTTCACTCAACCTAAGACTAACATAAATTGCCTTAGTTCGAGACAAAATTATGCTCGTCCAATAACACCCGTAAAAAATTCACTTTGCCTTAGTTTTTAAGGCAGATTAGCCTAGTACTTTTAACCTAGGACGTTCATAAATTGCCTTAGTTCTAGGCAAAATTATGCTCTTTCGATAACACTCTCGAAATATACCTCTTGCCTTAATTTTTAAGGCAAATTAACCTATTTCATTTTACCTAGTACTTTCATAATTACCTTAGTCCTAGGCAAAGCTATGCTTGTTCAATAACACTCCTGGAAAAAAATACGTTGCCTTAGTTTTTAAGGCTAATTAGCCTATTTCCCTTTACCTAGGACGCACCTAATTACCTAAGTTTTAGGCAAATTTATGCTCGACAAATAAGTTCCATACAAAAAAATTCACCTAAGACGTTTAAGGCATGTTAGCCTATTTTAGGTTGTTTCACGTTACCAAAAACGTACATAAACTGCCTTAAATCTAGGCTAAATTCTGAGCGACAAAAACTTTCCATACAAAAATATTTACCTAAGGCGTTTAAGGCAGTTTAACACAGAATTTTTCTCTGAGTGTGTGTGTGTTGATCGATTCTATGGAAGGAGATTAAAAAGAGGAATTAATTCGAGGTAAAACTGAGGCAGACAGATTGTGAGTTGAGGTAAGGAATAGGGTAAAGGAAGTTGGAATATTCACATTTAAGTATTGAAAATATTTGCTAATTTGATGTAATATTGAGAAATATCGATAGCTGAACATTTGTCTAGTCCTGTTCGGAGTTTCTAAGTTTTCTTCCCAATTCAGAATTTCAGAAACTGCTAATGCAGTTGTAGAGGTTGTAACATCCTTGTCAATGGTGTGTATGCCATATTGTTTTTGAAGGTGTGTATTTTCTTGTTGTTGACAAAATCAATCCTAGAATTTGCCAATAATATTGGACATTATGGTGAAATTCGAACATGTGTCAGTGACGCATTTTGCCTGTTGATTTTTCTGGTTGCAATGGAAGGGATTTTATTATTATTATTTTTATTATTATATTTATTTATTTCTTCCTGTTTTATTTTGTTTACCAAAATGTGCGACCTGTTAATTTTTTAGAGGTGTACTGGATAATTTAAAGAGGCTATTTACCACGTTTATATGAAGTTTTTCAATTTCGTTCCAAATAGACTGATGTGACTTTATCGATGTCTTGAAAATTTCAACAAGGAAAGTAGCAAAATAGGTAGTTGGGCCTGAGATAATTTCCTCTGTTAACACAATTCTTTAATTTAATTTTAAGTCATTTTAATTCTGAACTCTGAAGAAAACTCTGCCTGGAGTCGACTTAGAAGAAACTGAAAACCAGGAGGGGACCTGAAAGGGATACTATACCTCAAAAGATACACTATCTAGTGTCTAATTTATGTTTAAAAGTCTTGGAATAGAAACTTAAACCCGCAGAGTGCTATTCGCCGAAACTTTGCTTGTTCTAATATCTTTTTTACCAGTACCAGTTTGGGATAGTTAATAAGGAAGATGAACTGGAGACATGCATCATGCACTTCCTTATATAATATTGTAGAGATTAGAGGCTAGATATTGAAATGGAACAAACCAATCTGTGTGTGATTTTTAAACAAAGTCCTTTTTTATTTGAAAGGCCCACGTATGTCATTATGCATGAAATATGTATAACATCGCTCAGATGCCCGTCTCGGCTTCTAACGGTGTGGCAAGGATCCTAGTGGACCAATTTTCAACAACTCTTTCGCATAGGTCCGGCTGAATTTGAGGGTTGGCTCGTGTTATGTTTACCTTAAGGGCATCGTTCGAATGTGGTTTATTTGCATTGACTTGCGACTTCAGGAAACAAGAAAAAGTCTAGTGGGGTCAAATTACATGACCTTGGTGGCCTATTCAAGTAACCTCTATAACCTTACTGTCAAATCGTTCATGCAGAATATCAATCATTGCGTCTGCTGTGCACTTATCACCATACTGCTTGAATCACATGTCGTCTAGGTAATGGTTGTTTTTTTTTAGACGTGTGGTTTTCAAGAAGAAATAAAACGCATATAATTTAATGTTATGGCCAAGAATTTAGCTTTATTATAAAGATAATGGTTTGCCATTATGTTCTAAAAATGATTTCGGGCAAGTGGCCACCGCAACTGGCTCGATAACGTTCCCCATTGACTGTAACATAATGGCCGACTTCATTTTAAAACAAATATGGACCAATGATTTCCTTTGCCCATAGATCACACCAAATAGTGACTTTTTGATTATGTAATGGCGTCTCAACAATAGCTTGTTGATTATGATCACTCCAAATACGATAATTTTGCTTATTAAAGAACCCATTCGACCAAAAGTGAGCTTCATCGCTGAACAAAATTTTTCTTGATGCGTCACGCGACCCGAACCATTATTTTGGTAATGTTGTTCAAGATTAAGTCTATTCATTATGAAATGGCAAACCAAACTGAGAATAAATCAAGTGACAGCTGTCAAAAAGACTCCGAAAAAAGTATTGCCAGATTGAAAACTAAACGTCTAAAAAAAACATCCTTTATTTTTTGTTGTATTCAAACCATATAAAATTGGTTATCATCGTTCTGCAGCGTTCGCTATTGACGTCTCATACAATGTAGTTTTCGAAAATGGACTGACCTATGACGCGGTCCGTCGGCTTAAAATCCAGCACGAAGTTTTTGAGGATGCATATTGCCACTTGGTGAACCCCGTGTGGGTTGGTGTCGTCCCATATACGGTTACTTTGTCTGCTTTCGCTTATTCATTTAAAAATTTGATTCGACGCTAAAACCAATTTTTCGGCTAAAATTATTGCCCTCTTCAAAACACTCCCAGTTAGCGAACAAACGGCATTTTCTATGGTCATGAATTTTGATCTTGGGTAGCTCGGCCAATCTTCCGTTCTTTTGACGTACAAATGTTAGCTAATTGATTCCCAAACCGCTTACCTCAAATTTTGAAGCAAACGTTGAAGAGTCGATTGTGATGGGCGACCATCATGTACACCGTAATATAGGCCCAACGCGCGCAACGTTTGCACTGACGAACACTCATTTGGAGAATAAAGTTTTAACATTCGGACGTGCTGTTCAATCGTGTAATTCGCCATCAGTAACTAAATAATAAAGAACAGATTTGACAGATGTCACTTAAACAACATGGCCGCTACAGTCCATTTTTTACTTAGGGAAATTAACGGTTCCTTGAGATATATCTAAAGCATGATTTTCGGGAAATTAAAGGATCCCGAGGTATTTCAGTATTATGTGCGAACAAAGTAGTACCCCGTGCCGTAGTGGATAGTGTGTCGGACTGCCACGCCGAAGGTTCTGGGTTCGATCCCTGACTTCACCTAAGTTCTTTTCCACTTCTTGCGAGGAAGGGACAAACCCTATAAGAGTAAATCATGTCATGTCTGTTAGCCGTTCGGATTCGGCAGTAAATTGTAGGTCCCTTCCATTCCTGAAGAATAGCAACGCACACACAGGAATGGTTGAGAGTGTAAGTCACAGGCTCCGACCCCGCTTGGAGCTATTGTGCCGACAATTTAATTTATTTTATTTATGTGCAAACAAAGCTACTAGCAGAAACTATCGAAATTTAAAAATCAACTCAAATCGGTTGCACCGTTTTTGAGAAACTAAAGACATAGACATGAAATCATGCTATTTATAATTAAAAATATTCATTTAAAAATGTTTGGCGGACCAACTGACAACTGAAACATAGCAATTGAAAATGAAAGATGCCGTATTTTAAATCATGACCTTCTTTCTGTACGGCTAGAGAACGGACGCCACGCCGCCACCCACCGCCGCACCGGGTGCCTGCTTTATGATACAAAATTTGTTTAAGGTTTTAGTATTTTTGACATTAAAATGGATTTTTGAGCTTAAGTCTCAAAAGAAATAATGTGCTTTGATAAATTTGATATCTTGTTTGAGTCTTCAGATTTTTAGTTTCCAAGCCTCTTCTATATTTGTTTTCCGTGTTAATTTTTGGCTTGTTGGACACTTTTCGCATTAGCCATCATAATAAACAAATTGTTTTTAATTTTTTTTAAAATTAATTTAAAATTTGCATCAGGGAAAAAACTTCGTATACAAAATATTTGGGTTTGAGATAGTTTTTCTTAGAAAAAAAAAAATTAGAACGATCCGTACGACATTTTTGTATGCAAATATTTCCCTAATTATTTCTTAAGAATAAGGAAACATTGTGTTCAAATCAAAAAAACATTTTGTCGATGGATAGGGTTTTGTGTAGCTGTTGCAAAAAGCATTATGCGCAATCAGGTCGATTGAAACCCTTGGCGTTTGTTGACGTCTCTCGGGGGATATCGAGATTTGATTCCACAAAATCTGATTATGCCTTAAAACCTATTTTTAAATTTAATAAGAATGAATATTTTTTTCAAAAATCTTTTTAAAAATTATTCATTCTCTTAGTTCTCACGAAAGAGGTTTTGAAGGATTTTAAAGTTTATGTAAGTTATATTTTTGTATGTCAAAGTGATTTGGAACAAAACCAAGACTATCGCATTCCAAACACAGTTATTTTGTTCAAACTCTTTTTTGAAAAGATCATCTTCAATCTTAAAAGATTTTATATTTATTTAAAAAAAGTCGAACCCATAGATCACAGCTAACGAGTTTTAAATTTGGCTATGACAGCCATTTTCACTTACCTACGGTCAAACGAAAAATCTTTTAAAAATGGCAGCTTTCAAAAAAGAAAAAGATTTCTTGAATTCGTAGGTGGTTCGATAATCCCAAAGCTGATCTCTATGATCGTGAAAATCCAGCAAGAACAAAAAATACAAAAGGCGAATTGGATTATCTCTAAGCTCCATTGGGACACATTAAACCAATACAAACACATTCCAATACAAAGATTTTTCACAAGATCACCATTGGAGACTGATTTCGCCTGATACAGCTACCACACCTCCCCCAATTAAATTACCATAAACCATAAAATTCCCCTCACATCGACATCAGAATACATAATTCAGAAGATATAGCCACAAAAAAAAAAACCTGATATTTACACCCCCTCACGCACACAGCTACAACCCCATACTTTTTATTCCTCATCCCATTGGACGAGACCCACAGTTTTTGTTGTATCTTTTACTCCACAATTCCTATTTTAGTATCCCAAAGTACCGCCAACCAGTCGTAGAACTGCACTTTTTTCGAATCTCTTCCATAAAGTGGGGATACAATCCGAACAAGTGTTTTCGCTCGCGATCATGATTCACGATCACAGTTGTCTGTGGTTCGCTGTACGGTTTGCTGCAGATACTTTTTATTCGCTGTACTTTTACAGACACAACGTTACGAGACAGACGACTCACGGTTGTGTTACGGTGTATAGTTTTGTATTCCACTTTATTTTTTGTTCTATCGTAGCGTGTTTGATTGTTTTGGGGTAAACATTAAGGTGATCCCACAGATATATTCGCCGTAGATACTTTTTGTAGAATTTTTTTTTTGTTCGCTCTTATCGGCTTTTGAATTGTGAGCGAGACAACACTGTGTTGTGAATCGTTGCGTTGTGGCGATGTGGCGCAACCCTTTTTTGGTTTTAGTGCGCGGCAAGTTATCGTAGTCTTGCGGTAGATGCGCACTCGTAGAGTTTAACGGTTTACAAAAACGTTTCTAAGGTATCTACAATTTAGAAAAAAAAAAAATCAAACGATCGCAAAGTGAATAGAAAAAGATATAAGATATTGCGCGTGATACTTTTGTTTGTTTAAGAGCCTCTTGTGTGCAACTTTGAATCGTGTGCAAATTTAATTTCGCCGTCGGTAAAAGAAAAATATCTAAAATTTATTAACTCAAGAAGATCCAAAACAAATTGTATCTTACGGATTTTTTACGATCGTAGAAGTGATTTTTGAAAATTTTATAAAATACGAATTAAAGTGACCAAAAGATATAAGTGTTGTGACTTTTAACAGGATATTAACCCCCTCTGCAAAGGAGATAGGTACTGGTTCTGCGACGCAATTATTGAGATACAAACTAAACGTATCTTTGTATCTAGCACCTGTTAATTGAAAAATCAGGTAAACATTCCAACCTGTATGCACATACGATCGTTCTTATCAGAACTTTATTGTTTTTGTTTACTTATTTATGGCCTCTTTTTTTTCGTTTCGTGTGAACACTTCCAACCAATAATTTTCTGATTAGTTTCCTTACGATCATAATAAGAATATGAAATGTATCTGTAGACGTTGTTGATGGGTAGGTTGGTTCGTGCTTTTCTTTAACCAAAGGTGAAGCGGGACATTGGACAAATATTTATTCAATCGATCGTTAATGTTTTTACTCCAGATAGATAAAAATGCATGATGGAAGAGTACCTACCATCACAACCAACATTTAAATAATAATAATTCTTAAAAAAAAAATTAAAAAAAAAAGAGCGCGAATGCAATCGATGACATCCGATATCTGAAAGTAAATATAGATACATTTTTATGTTTGATAAGACGAAGGTATTTGTGGAAAAACAACACCAACAACATTGCCGGCAATCAATTGATTTTAAACGTGGTTATCATAGTTTTTTTTTAATTTTTTTATTGAACAGGTTGTTTATTATGTTTGAATTTGATAAGTATAGTTTTCAAAAGTGGTAAAAGTTGGTTAAAAATGTGGGGAATTTGATGATGATTCATTTGAATTTCATTTGAAATATTAAATTTACTTTTTTTTCGTTGATAGATAGGTACATGATTTTTGAATGTTTTTTTTTATTAAATTTACTGAATCATGGAGAATTTATAATGATAACGAAAATTGGGTTTGGCTTCAATGGTTATCTATCTTTGAAAATATTGTAAATTTATTGTGTATCTAGGAACGTTAAGGTCATTTAGTGCTCCGATATTTGTTTCAAATCGATCTATTTTGGCAATTTTATTTGGATCTTCGGAAAATGTGACGAGGAATTAGAACTTACATATCAGAATAAAAGTGAGTGATATCAATTTGAAATAATTTATTTGACAATTTTTGCTTTCAACATTTGATATGTTCGAGAAAAACAAAAATAGGAAATCAACTATAGTTTAGTTATGAAAATGTTTCGAAACGTATGCAATCCATTGTTATTGATGAAGTCAAACTAAGTGTTTTTGCATGTATTAACCACAATTCAACCAA
The DNA here is from genome assembly GCA_916050605.2 of Platycheirus albimanus. Lineage (NCBI taxonomy): Eukaryota > Metazoa > Arthropoda > Insecta > Diptera > Syrphidae > Platycheirus > Platycheirus albimanus. The sequence goes on along the minus strand of OU696698.1, from coordinate 22,447,173 downwards.
ACTTCAAACATATCTATATATCGTGTTTTCAGAATGAAATTTGTGGGCAGACATGTACTTTTAGGACATTATTTTCAAAACGAATTGAAGAATTGAAAATCTACTTCTTCTTTTACTGAAATCTTTCCCAAAAGTTCCTCTTATATTTCTTAAGATTTATTTTTCAGAGACCAAATGCTTTTGATTTTTGCATCTAAATTCGTTATTCTTTTATATCAGTTCTTAGTTCTGAACCGAATAATGACAATTATTTTTGAAATTTTTAGATTCGCTGCTATAGAACTATCAAACTGACATTTAAAAGCTGTTCCTAACGCTGTTTTATAATCCGTTTTCGTGCTTTTTTGTATTAAATCACTTTTTTTAATCAATAAGATTGCCGCTTAAAAATCCCGACGGGTAAAAGAATATTCAGGATCAAGAATACATTTACAGTTCCGTAGCTTTATATTTTACTTTTAATAAGTGAAAGAAGTTCTTGGAACACTTGTTCCGCTTGTTAGTATTAATTAAGAAGTCCTTGATGCGATCATCAAATTTAACAATTTAATTTACGTCGTCCTAAAAGCATTTTTGTTTTAATAATCTGGCGTCCACATCACTATTTTTCGAAGATAACTGATTTTTAAGTATAGTTTTGACAAACTTGACGTTACTTTTTATACTTAATTATTCCTATATAAGTTTTTGACAAGATTACCACAATCTTGCTTGACTATAATTTGTCGAAAACCATCACCGAATAATAATAATAATAATTTTAACTATATGCCTGTAAGACCCAAGGTCTTTTGAATGCAAACTGCACGGCATTAGTTAGAAGGAATAGAAAGATAGGAAAGAATTTTTGTTGGTACAATGGATTGAGAATAAGATGATATTTATCTCAAGAAAATCCCACGGGTGGCGTCCAGTTGAAACTGGGGGAATAAATAAAAATTGCTGCCCAGGCTGGGGCTCGAACCCACAACTCTTAGGTTAGCAACCAAGCACTACATCCACTGTACCATTGCCACCCGCAATAAAAGTTTACAAAATCAAACTCTAGTTCGTGGTAGAAATTCCCAATTCCAAATTCTCTTACACTAATAATTTTCCCACAACTATTTCATCTGACAATGGGTTCTTGCGAAAGTTGAATTCATATAATTCCATAACCAAAAAAAAAAAATCCGTCAAAATCGATCTGCCGGAGATGTGTTAAAGGAATAGGTACGGGATCGCGACGTTATTTAGAGTGACAGAATCTAGAAAGGACAAAATCTAGGTATATACGAAAAACTAAGAAAGATAGAATTTGGAATGTGAAAAAAACTAGATAGACCGACATCAAGAAGAATCTAGAAAAAAAGAAATTCTAGATCTGTCTACCTTTCGCTTACTTTATGCATATTGTATTTTAAATTTGTCTGCTTATACGTTGTGCTTAACTGAATTAAATTATATTTACCTGCCTTCTAAATGTTAACATTTATAACATGGCTAATATTGTCCTACACTATTTGATTCTACTTTAGAGAAATTCTTAATCTTAAATTAATATTGAATTCAGGAGCGTGAATTGTAGCCATTGTTAAACAAAATTAATTATTTTATTTCTAGATTTCCTTTTCTGAGTTTTGGGTTTTCCAGATTAAGTATTCTAGATTTTCGTTTTCTAGGTTTTTTTTTCTAGATATCGTGGTAAGCCCAAAATATACATTATTTAATTTTATTTGATTTGATACTTAGCCTTATTCTTCAAAATCAAAATTAAGACATCAAATTAATGATTAATGGTAGTACGCAGCTCGAGCTAAATTTAAGTTCACATTTTTATCTCCAAACATTAGCTAAAACTCCGCTAAATTTTGACAGAAAAGTTTTGTGTAGAAAGTGCCACTGCAAAGAGTTGTTCTCTAAAAATTGATGACAAGGGTTTTTTCAAAGAATTTTAAGTGAATTTTAACAAGTGCTCTTGCCGCAATCAAGATAACCAGCCCAAGGCGATAATTGCATTGCTTTGGAGATGGCGTTTGACTGTGTCGCCAAACCAAAATCCAAAACACTCATCGAACAAAAATTCTTCAATATGCATTTTTGTTGCACAACCGAACAAAAAATTATTAGATTTTATTTATTCGATGACATAGAAATGATAAAAAGAAATGAAAATGAAGCTGTTATTTTATTCATGAACCCACAGAAAAGTTATAGAAGGATTCAAATATCGTCGTTCTAAGGCTATTTTTGTAAAAAAAAAAAACTTTAACGGAACAATTATTATTTGTAATTGTATATCTCTACTCAAAATAACTTTTTTATAGCCTAACAAATTTTTCGGCGGAGATTTAACCCCTACCATTCTTCCTTTTACCTACTCTCTGGAAAAATCTGACAAAATTTAGCTCGGAATGAATGTGCCGAGCAATTTATCAGTTCGCTAAATTTCGACAGCTGGAAAATGTACACTGCGAAATTTCAAATTTTAGCTGTAGATGCGTATACCACTCGGCTTTTCTAAATTTTAGCTTGGCTTAATTTTGGAGAGAATTTTGTATGGGAGCTAAATTTTAGCTCGAGCTGCGTACTATGCTTTAAACGAAAACATTTCAAACATATTGAGATTTGTAAAAAGGCCTTTAGAACAATTTTTTTTTTAATATTTTTAAAAGATGTAGGGTAGGTATATTAGAATAAGAGATAAATAAACCTCATGACTAACTTTATAATAAAATCCAAACAAATTTGTTTCGATCCAACCATTTCACTTCTTTGAATATTTGAATGATCAATCACTGATCGAACCACGTTAGCCTTGCCAGTGTGAAGTTTTTAATTTTAATTAAAAAAATGCATAATGCATATCACTTATGGCCTTATTTACCTAGTTTGCAATTCTATAGTAAAATTAAGCTTGACTTGCAAAAGGCCCAGGATCCTTAACCAGAGATACCTATCTCAAGCCAGAGATTTTCTAATAGAACAAATACGAAGAAAGAAATTTCAGCATAAACGTCTGGCAGACAGACGGCAGGATTACCATTCCTGTGCTCTCAATTGAAACGTTGTTCTACTTTAATTTTCTGTCTTTAAAAGAAGAGGAATCAAAAGAGTTTGGTACAATTATGTCACTCCCCTATTTTGTAATACTGGAAGTTTCGAAATTTAAGATGTCCAAAAAAATGATTAAAATTAAATCAGTCAAAAAGAGACATTTTGTAATTTCTATTTATATTTCCTTTATGTATTTTTATTTAATGTATCAGTATTTTATGCCATTGAAAAATAATGTGTTTCTCGCAAAACTTCTTTCGCTATGATAGGGGATAGAGGTATTATCTATTGTTTTGCAGTTGTAATCGTCCTGCAATTTTCAATTAATCATTATTATTTTCCAATTCTGAATCGTTTCTTGGACATCGTTGAATGCCTTCATTAAAAAATGGTTATGATATTATGTTCAGTGCAGTGTGTTTTATTTTTCACTTCAACAACGCTTTGAAATACTTTTTTTAAGAGGTAAAACTTTCTGCTCACTTCTTCTATTCTCCGTAAGAATGGGAAATTTCATTTAATTCTATAATTTGAATTGAACATATTTCCCTTCCTTCGCGTCTTCTTTCTCCAACTTATTTTTTGTAATTTATTTTAAAATTTTACTAGTAAGGATTTTTCTAATTATCTTAGTCCTAAAAATGAGTACCTCCCTATGCGTCTCAAAAATAATTCTGTCTGAAGTGATCTATTTCATGTTCTTTTATCTGCAACTTTAATCTTGCATTAGGACAAAGTCACAATTATTAAATTTCGCTACAAAGTAAATAAGCTTCTGTAACATGGCACTTTTGATTATGTCTTCAACACAAAATTTGGCATTGATAGTTTTATTTATTCGAAAAATAAATCCTACACTCCTACTACACATCCTCACTTAAAAAACACGGTCACCATGTTATAGGGTCTTAATACTAAATTTTCGATTAAACTGAATGTTTTTTTATTCTCCTAACATAGCAAACATCACCTGATCCAACTATTGAACCTATTTTCGTCTCTCTACAAAGTCTCATTCCTTTTTTTTCCGACGGATTTCTTGTGAAAATGAGATGATACGGAAAAGTTTTTATTTTTGTTTGTTTTATGAGCACTATTTTAAGTAAAAGACCAAAGTCTTACATGCAAATCAGGATCCTAACAAAACTTGAAACCAAAATCTTATTAAATCTTTCCGCAGAAATACGAAGTATTTGAGTAAGCGTCTATTTTAATAAAAACCTATTTTTTGACATAGTTTTTATGATAAGTATATCAATTCCCAATATAAAATCTCTAGAACACAAAAAAAAACTCCCTTTTCTTAACTGAATTCCATCATTTTCCTGAGGATCTAATAAATGCCAGAATGTTGGAAACATGCTTGAAAAGAGAAAAGTTTTCGGAAACTTCTAGTGTAATGGTTCAATTTTCTGGTGTAATTTCATAATGTTAAACAATATTTTAAATATTGCATTGTTTTGCACCACTATCTAGACTTAATCATCAAAATCAAAGCATAGGTTATTTCTTCTAGATAAAAGTATAAAGTTCCCCTTATTGTTGTTGAATAATCAAACAAATATACATATATAAGTACAAATACCATTAATAAATATATCCACAACAGTTGTTCCCGCAAACGCCCTTCCGGAAATACTCCATTTTTATTGTTGTTGTCAAAATTATAAAAATTCAGGTGTTCCCATTAAATTACTATCATATTATGCCAACCTGATTCGATTGCGATTCAAATCCCCATTATATTTAACTTGCGTCCAATTTTATCTGTATTTGTACTATACTTGGTATAGATATCAATAAACAAATATTTAAAAGATATTTTTCCTTTCTTTAAATAATTATTGAATACAAATATTCACCTGAATTTCCAAGAAAGAATTATAAATTTTACAAAACTTCGATAAGCTTTGAGGCGACTGAGGCGACATTTTTAATAAACATGTCATGGACACTTATGCAATGAAAAAAAAAATCGTGTGTCCATTACACCATGTAGCAGTGGTTGTAAGTTAAAAAAAAACGATAGATTATTGATGTTTATGTTAAAATGTATTTTAACCAATCTTATCAATCTAATTTTATTGCTTATTTCATTTGTGAATGAATAAATAGAATTATTGATAAATTTGCTCCAATTTAATTGATTTCGTTAAGAACCGTCAATAGTTTTAAGTTCTCTATCTTAGTTCACTCGTTTTAGACTTTGCCTATAGTTGTCACTTAAAATAAAATTATGTATGCTATTTATAACGAAATTTAAAGTGATAAGGCTCAATGGGAATCAATAAAATGAACAATAAAATCTATATGTTACAAATTAACCAAACGTAAAAATTCTACTATGAGTCGGATGCCTAGGTACAGTTATAACTATTTAGACCAATAACTAGAATTTTACTTTTAAGCATGAACAAATCGATTTATATTGTTTATACTGATTTGTGTGTCACGTAAGGATAGATATTGATTGATCAGTTGATTGATTTGTTAATAAATTTTTATTGCTGACATATAAATGTTATAAGACATGACTTGGTTATTTGAATAATTTGTATGATTTTTTTGCTTAATAAATATGTAGAATAAGTGAATTAATGAATTAAGTTTAAAAAATCAACTGCGCGACATCTCCGACATGCTAATGGAAGTTAGAACCCCACAAATTTTCAATTTTATCAAATTCGATCGAAAGAAAATATTTTTCTTATATTTTGGTCTTGCTACCAACCCAAAACAGTTACAAACTTGTGAAGACATTGTTCAAGTTCGGCCAAATACAAGTTTCATTTTAAAAATGTGATAAAATGAACAATATAAAATTCTGTTTGTTTCCGGATTGTTGGATAACATCGGCACTATACGGTTCCTCACAAAAAAAAAAAAAAAAAAAATCCAATGGGGTCAAAACGCAGTTTTTAGTCGGGCAACTTACACCGCCAAGACGGCTGATAACAGAATTTGGGAAATTAGGGGGGATCGATTGTGGTATGGGCTGTGTGGCATGGCAAACCATCCTGTATGTATCGGAGGTCGTCCAAATCCATGACATAGCTCTGTTACGCCCACCGTTGACCGAAACCTTTGTATATATAAAATATAGTACTACCACTTGAGGTGCGCCATCTATCGATTGAAAACTAAGCTCTTGATTTTAGAGTTTTTTGTCTAGATTACCATGGGAAGCAACAACAACTATTTTTTCAATTTTAATTGTTGTTGTTGCTTTCCACGGTAATCTAGACAAAAACTTCTTAAATCAAGAGCTTAGTTTTCCGTCGACAAATGGCGCACATCGAGTGGTATACTATAGTTTATATGTATATACAACGCCGAAACTCCACAATCCATACCAAAATGTCACTCTCTGTGGATGGAATCGCTTATCGACAATAACGTGCGAGTTTTCCGAACTCCAATGGCGGCAATTTCGTTTGTAAACCTAGCCGGCGAGATTACAATGCTTTGGTGGTTCGGCTACACAACACTTACTTTGGAAATAAGTCTTCAATATTTCCCAACATTGTTTAAGGTTAAAGCGACTCATTCTGTTTCGCGGAGATATGATGCTGCCTGTTTTATCATTATTGCGAGCGGAAAACAGCTGTCAATGTCAAAATAACCTATGATTTAAAAAGAAACCACTTGTCGGTTTATTTTGTGGGTGACTCGTGTTGGCCTTAGCAGCCATCATTGTATGTGTATTTAATTATCCCAGGGTTTCCATCTAAAATGCACTGTGATAACATAAAAGATTTTCAGCTTCTAGACAAAAGTAGATAGCACCGTCCATCTTCGTTGTGCTTTGTTCTCTAAAACGTGAAGGTAACTTCACTTTTTGTATTGCTTTTAATAAACTCAAAAAAAACTTTTAAAACATGAATCAATAAAAAAAAATCAATACCATATCAACTAATGGAGGAAACTACTAGCTATGAATGAATATTCCTTGATGACTTGGTGACGCTCTTCTTCGAAAATCAGTTGTACTCCACTGATGAAAGTGCTGTACCAAACAAGGACACTTTTGTCCAACACAAAGCTGTTTGAATGATTTTCCAGGAAACTGGACAAATGTATTGTACCGTATTTAAAATAACTGTTTTAGAACCAAAAAATGTATTTTTATCAAAAACGCAATGTGATCGGCTTGGAGTGTATTGTCAGATCATATTTTATAATCGATTTTTAAATCCACTTATCATGTGAAACCACATTCTAATTTGTATCAAACGATCTAAAAAAATAGGACCAAACGGATTAAGTTGTGTCTTAGTAGCGAGTAGCCCAATCCTGAACGTACCCTCCAAACGGTCTTTGGCACAAAATACCATTTGATGATTTGAAGAAAGTTCTCATGGGTCTAAGGCAAGTTTAGATAAAACGACTTTACCACTATCGAATCCGTTTTTGAATTTTTTCAGCCGACATAGCTATTTGACTGATTGTGATTATCAAAAAGAGTTCTTGTTCCTATTCTTAGTTGTATGGAGTCAAGTGTTTCTTAGGGCCAGTTGTACAATCGTGGTTCATCCTCGGAGCTAAATGTAAAAAAAAAATTACCTCTGTTCGTGTTTGCATAATTAATGTTAAGGCGGTGGTTCAAGAGTGTTTTAAGAGTTAACCAGCCGATTTCGGCGAATTAAATAAAGTTGACCCACGGATCAAGAATTTAAAACGAGGTTGCTGAACCTCAATTGTACAACTGGACTTGAGTCGTATTAATATTTGTCTTCAATTAATTGGAAAGAATGAATTTCTTTTAACTATTAATTATTGATTGTCGGTTTGATAGTTCTATTTGATTTAGCAAGTTCTATAATGTCGTACATCTAATGTTTCGGCTCCGCGTGGATACATTTTTGCTGCTGTGAAAGCTCTTTCCACTACAAATTTAAAAAATATAATCAATACTCTCTAGGTCTGACTAGTTCATATATTTTCGAAAGCGGATATGACAATATTTTTGATAGCACACGAATAGATGTCGACGGAAGTAGTCAACATTATCAGTCCTTAAGATAATTTTCTAACCAGTTAATAAAAATTGCACGTGGTTACATATTGGTTATATCCAAACAGTACGCAATCTTTTGATAGCTTTAATATCAGGTTTGAAACCCAAATATTCAAATTTCCACGTGATATGTTGTCACAGACTTCACCCCCAATATTTATTAAAAGAAAGCATATATTTTCTAAAGATTAAAAAAAATACTGCCAAATCATTCCATCCTCCTTTCAAAATGACATTGAAAATAATAGCAATCAACGCTGTCATAATTCAAGTGAATTCAAGTGTTTAGAAAAATTTGAATTTAACTAAAAATTAGCAATAAAACGATAAGGTTATGATAAGAATGTTATATTCAATTGTTTTTGACAATCTAAAGGTGGGTATTATTTAAAATTCCAAAAATCACTTTCCTGTTTGATTTGGTGAGTAATTAATTGTGTCGAGCAATGATGATTCCATAAAGCAATAATTTTATCTTAGTTAACTTAGTCAAAAGTCATTAAGATAGAGAAGTACTTTACTTTGGTTGGGACATCGATTTATTAATTTAATAATTCTTATCAATAAGACAATGACGAACAAAAAGGATATCCGTGATTTGATAAAATAAATGATAATAGCTGGAAATGAATACCATTAAATCTGAGTCAAGTTTCTTAACAAAATCAATATTAACATGGTTTGGGATGGCGAGAAAATGTCAGGATGGTTCAGAACTTTAAGTGGAGTTCGACAAGGATGCTTATTATCTCCTTTGCTGTTTGCATTATATATAAATGATATAGTGGACGCCTTGCCAAACGGGATTCAAGTCGCAGGACTAACAATAAAATGTCTTTTATACGCAGACGATTTAGTATTGTTCGCAGACTCGCCGGAAAGCCTCCAGCTTATGATAAACAAACTTTGTAGATATTGTGAACTGTGGAATTTGGTGATAAATACATCAAAGTCTAAGGTTATGATTTTTAAACCAAGTAGAGGTAGACACTGTAGGAATGAGAGGTGGGTCTTGAATGGAGAAAACTTAGAAGTTGTGGATGAATATAACTACCTTGGCATGTTAATCACACCCAATCTAAGCCCAAATAGGCACTTCCAAATGAAGCTTAAACAGTCAATGGCTGCTATACATTCAACTTGGAAATCACTCTTTAAAAACAAAAATGTTGCACATAGCGTTATATTTAAAGTATTTGAAGCAGCTTTGAGGTCAATTATGACTTATGGTTCTCAAGTATGAGGGTATCAACAGTATGATCTGGTGGAAAAATTGCAAAGATTTTTCCTTAAAAAAACCTTCAGCTTACCACAGGCAACTCCCAATTACATGCTTCTTCTTGAAACCGGCCTTCCACCTATATATCTCTTCACTTTAAGAATGCACTTTGAGTATATAATAAAAGTCCTCTCATATAATGACAATCGTCTTCCAAAAATATTAGCAAGACACAGCATACAAAAAAATATTAGCTGGTTTCAAAAATGGGAGGATATATTCTTGTTGTGTGGGGTCTCTCTGCAATCTTTAGATATGTTTAATGTTTCTCTTAAGGAAAAATTAATAAACATTTTAAAATTAATAGATGCTCGAATACGATCAGATCTAATAGAGGAAGCCAAAGGGTCATCGCGTCAATCATTATACCCAAAACTTGAGTACAATATGAACGAATTTAACTATTTCAATGACGAATTGAGCTTGTTTGAAATATCTAATATTTTCCGTGTTAGGGGAGAGCTTCTTGATTTGAACTACAGACCTTACTTTAAAGACCGACAAACCTTTTGCTCCTTGTGTAACTTGGGAGAACAAGAAACATCCTACCACTTCTTATCTGTGTGCCCTATTTTAAAAGAATTGAGATTTGTATACTTTCAAAAAACAATATTAAATGAAGAAGAGTCGATATGTATTCTTAATGGAAAAAACTGGAAAATCCTTGCCCAATATTGCATTGAAACCATAAAGTATAGAAAAGATTTTGTGGATGATTAACAGATTTTATAAAGCCTGTTTTAGTTTTGTTTTTTATATGTCAATATTTAATTTATCTCAGTAAAATATCTATTTTTGTTTGAGAAATTTATGTAGATTTAGATTTGTATGCAAATCATTTTATTTAAATCCCATATTATAGCATTTTAAACTTATTTATTTAAAAAAAAAAAAAGGTCACATCAAGCACGTTTATTTTGTATAAAACTATTTAATATAAAACAGAAAATTATGTTATTGTTAATTCTAAGCTAATTTGAAATTTAAATTAAACATGTTAAAATTAAGTTGGCATCTGGAAGAAGGTTTCAAACCAAGGCTAAAATTTTATTTATTATGTTTATGTAAATTGTAAACTTTATACTTGAACTGAAAAAATACATTATTCTATTCTCTATTCTATTAACATATCAAAAAATTAATTGTATCTTGTATGAAAAGTGCGCGTTAGCCGCACCCAGACTGAAATATTTTTATTTAATTAAAAGAATATTTACACAGAGCTTGATTGTGCAAAATTTAAGAGTTGCGTTTTGTTCGTAACTGTACAAAAAACACAATCTAGTTTTGCCGAGTTGAGGTTGTTTAACAAAATGGCGGTTGTGGGAGTGTTCGTGGGCGGATAATACCAGTTCAAAAATGTATCTTTACTCTTGAACCAATGTTTATATATATCATTCAGCTTATATATATACTCAGCGTTCTAGCTCAAAAATTGTGACCTGTAGAGGATATTCATACGGACGGACGGACATGGCCAAAGCGATTCTGAGTCAAAATATATATACTTTTCTATATCTAACGGTATTATTTCTCTATATGTTTCAAACTCCACACCAAATACAATATTTAAAAGGTTTTTTTTTAGTGTGGTTTTCAATCTGGAAATATTTTTTTTCGGATTTTGTCTTTTTGGCAGCTGTCATTTGATTTATGCTCAGTTTGGTTTGCCATTTCATAATGAATAGACCTACTCCTGAACAACGTTTGCAAATCGTGCAAATTTTTTGCCAAAATAATGGTGCGGTTCGCACGTTGAATCGCGCGCTGCGTCCAATATTCAGTCGACATAACCGCCCAGGAATTTGTTCAAGCCAGCCGCGGCAGCCACTTGCCCGAAATCATTTTTAAAACATAATGGCAAACCCTTATCATAGTAAAGCTAAATTCTTGTGGGAAACCACACATCTAAAAAAGAACATCCTTTAGAATAGGTTATAAGAAACGCAGTGCCTACTATTATAAATGCCCTAGGTTTGTTAAATTTTGAATCAAAAATTTTCGAATCCAAAATGAAAGAACCCGTTACTAGAAAGGTACCAGTTTGAGATAGGCTGAAACGAAATAAAAAAATTTTGACAACCGTTTTTCTGTAAACTACCTATATGTAGAAGAAAATCCGTCAAGCTGTTAAGGACGTGAAAAGGTGCACAGATAGACACCGGAACGGCCTAAACCACTTGATAGAAAATCCTTATCCTTATGTTTGATTAAAACCTCGATTTTCTTGTCTGCATGAAACCAAACTTGACCTTAACTTGATTTCGTGGCACATTTAAATTTTGTATGAAGTAATTCAAGTCTCGGTAAATTTTTTCGTAAGGTCATCTCTCTGGAAACCTTAACTGTATTTCAAAAAAATAAAAACGATTACAAAAAATCTTAGCCTTTGTTGGTGGCCTCTTCCGAGATTTCCTCCTTCAACGGGTGATCGATGTTTTCAGTCTTCGAGATTAGAAATATTGTTCCCACTTCATTTTGCTAATTATAATTTTGCTAGTCCACTCTCCAGTAATTTCTGATTTTTATTTTAATGAAGAAACTGCATAAAGGGCCCAACACTGTCTATCTGATGCACTTCCATTTCCTGGGGGGCCTTGATTAAGTGTGTGTTTGACAAATTGTCTATTGTATCGCAATCGCTAGGTATGATTATGATTACAAACATTCGCATTATAAAAGGCAATAAGATAGTTCTACAAAGCTCCTCTCTCTATTAAAAAAAAAAATAATAATAAATTGGTGCAGTTATAATTATTGTGATCGAGTCCAAAGATATCCCTCCACATGGAACATGTTAATAGCCAAGTCATTTAGTAAGGTGTTATGATCTGCATAAATTGTTAAATGAACTTCATCAAAAGCAAAGTGAAAAAGTAATTCCAATTTTAATAAGCACGTTTCATTTGAAGATCTAAGCCTAAAGCCGCAACATGAGTTTAATATTCAAGCCCCCCTCCCCCCACTATAGAATCAGGTGGTCTAGTACATTCATTAACCAGACTTGTGTTGCTTCAGGAGATTAGTGACAGATGGGCGTTGATTATAATTATATGTTTTGATGTGAGATACATGTAATCAAAAAATAAAAAAAAAATTATATCCATGACCAGACCGAGACCATGTTGATTTGCTGTTCAAATACAAATCGGAGAAAAAAAAAAAAATTGCTTTGAGGTGTTGAAAAAAACTGTTTCGATAAAAACCACTTAAGCATCTAACTACAAATTAAATTTGAAGATTATACACTTTGAAACAGAAATGATATAATTATTGGGATATGGCTTACTTCTGGCTATGTAGCTTGAGTCACAGCAATTCTGGATGAAATTTTATTTCGCATGTTCCAAGCTGTCCTATATTTATAAGAATACTTTTACATAATGCAACAAACACACTTTGGGGCACACTTTTGGTGACTATTTCGGGTATAAGGATAGTATCTCCCCCATATTTCTGAAGATTTTTTTTTTCAACACTGGCAAAACCACTTCGAAAGCTTTTCCATATGATATTCGCAAAGCATTTGAAAGGGTACATGCCCTGGCTTTCTTATCGAAAATGCGTGCATTTGGCATCGATGAACCCCTTCTTCGATAGGTTAGAAATTACCTTTCGGACTGGCCAATTCGCGTTTTCTTGGGCGGTTTTCAGTCTACTACCTATCCACAAAATAAATGCTGGTGTGCGTGTGCCAAGACTGACTCTCTTTCTAATCTTTATAAATGATTTCTTGTCTAATACTTCTAATCCACTTGATTTTTTGTACCGTTAGCTTTTCAAATTCGTTTCCAGATTCACAGCCCTGTTCTTCGGATGTGAAACTGCAACGGTCAGTGTATGCTAAGCTCATTTAATTCCGTCTCAGACAGCATTGTCTGATACGGCTTCTAATTTAATGCTTCAATGCTGTCTTCCGTCGTTAAAGCATAACCTACCCCCTATGTCACTATCCATGAGTGGCACTTGCATTGAGGAAACCGAACAGCTTTACGTTCTAGGTATTTGTATTACAAACCACCCTTTTAGGAACGATCACATATTTGACGTCTCCGAAAATGCCGCTTAGGTTTCTTAAATCAATCTATGATATATTTTTCACCTTCTGATCTGTCTACAATCTACAAGACATACATTGACCCGAAGCTTGAGTATAATTCTCATATCTGGGCAGGTGATCCTCTTACGCACTTACGCCTCCTAGATAGGATCCAAAAAGGAGCCTTAAAACAGATAGGAGAAAGATCAATTGCCAAAAAATTTGCTTCACTTGAAAATCCCCGTAATCTTTCTGGTCTAACCTTGTTTTAACGCTATTTCCATAAACAGTGCTCCAGCGAAATAGCCGCATCCATTTCTCCCCTTAAAATATTTCCCCGGGACACTAGCCTAACTTCGGACACACTACTTTGTATATAGAGACTCTTTTCTTAGCCGCACTATAAGAATGTTAAATGTTTTACCCCGCTCGATTGTGATTTACAGGCATTCAAAATGAAGGCGCATCGTCTCCTATCCAACTTTCCTAAGAACTCTCGCACTGTTTTAATTCATGTTAAGGGTATTAATAACCCCTTGAGTGAGGTCAAATTAAATAAAAAAAACTTTGATGTAAGCAAGGATTCACACCATTTCGAAAATGTTAAGATTCAGCGCATGTGTGCCATTAATTATGGAATATGACATTTTTCGAATGCCCAGCTTGGCTTCTTACGGTTTCACGGATCCAAGTGGTCTGCATAGTTCCAGCGGAATAAGAGCTATACTCTGTGTTCTGCTAATCTATAACATTTACTGGCTGCGCACAATGGTGTAGCTGCAGCAGTAGTACGTAGCACTGTCAAAGTCAATGTCAAAAAAAGGAGCCATATTGTTTGTTGTTGATGTACTTCAGCTACTCTCTGTGCTGCAGCTGCTACTTCACATTGTAGCCGTGTAACACGAATTACGTACATTTAACTTTGACAGTACTACGAACTACTGCTGCAGCTACACCATTTTGCGTAGCCAGTTAGTTGACTTCAGAAATGGAGCAATCAAAAACCGATAGGCTTCTCTGGGCATAGAACTGTAATGAACTTCACTGACAAAGACATTCAAGTTAACAACACCACACGGTCCATAGCCTCCCTATAATCAAAACCGAGTTCCGGGGGATAACACACCATTTTCCAAACTCTTCTGTCCTGTTAACTAGTAAAACAAAAGATTTTTCAATTCATTTAAGACTGTCCCAAGAGAGTTCCTAAAAACCGAACATTTGTCATGGTTCCACAGTTTTTCGAAATAATGATTGAAAACTTATCCAGGTTTAATTCCTCGTATATATTTGATATATCAATCAGCTGCAGGGCTACGTTTTTGCCTCCCCCTCCCCCGCTTTGTCTGTCAAAAAACATATTACTTATTCTTTTTTATTACTGAGCATGTAAAACTAAATTATATTTCCATTTTATTTTCAGAAAAACGAAATGAAAATTTTCACCAAAAGTCGCTTCAAACTTCAAAAATAATTTAAAAAAAAAAACAATTTCAAAACTAGAAAAATATATTAAAAAAAAAAACATTTAAATAAAATAAGAAAGAAAGAAAAAAAAGTTCCTCGAACAAACTACCAACACTCGATTATGCCATTACTCTTAGCCAATCATCAAAATATCGTTTCATCATCCTACGGAATGTTACTTGATCACAATAGATTCAGCCGAAGCAGAAGTAGTTTCATCGCCGCCCTGGAACAGCAACCCATCGACTTTACAATGTCGAAATACAAAACGGATTCAAGCAACAGTCCTATCAGCAGCAGCAGCAGCGGCAACAGTGGTGGCATCATCAGCAATACGGGCAATAACGATGACATCGCCATCAGCAGCCATCTGCATCACCATCTATCGCACAATCATTATCCGCATCATGATCATCATCTGTTCCAGCCGCAGCCGCTGCCACAGCCTAAGCCACAGTCGCATCCGCATTTGAGTAGACACAGCTCTTCTCCACTGCATCAGCTCAGCCATTTATTTGGCATCGGTGCTAGCAGTGGCAGCGGGGGACATGTGCAGCTTTCACAGCATGAAGCTGCACCACTTCCAATGCCACCCACAATCCAGACAACGACTACACCGACATCGTCATCACTTCCACAATTCCATCCTGGCTTCCATCACATGGTAGCATTCAGTCCGCAACATCAGCAGCTGCAGCAGTTGTACACGGAGTTCTGCAACAACAGCAGCAGCGGCAGTGGCAACAACTGCAATGATTTGACTTCTGGTTCACTTCCATCATCATTGGTTCAGCAGTTGCCGCCAACTCAATCCCCATCACCATCATTGCCAGCCATGGTTCAAGTTCCTGTATCAATTCCAATACCAGTTCCAGTCTCGGTTGTGGTAGCTGCTAGTGCGGGTGGTTCGGCTTCGAGGTCCACAACGACGACGACGACGACGCCTCCAGTCTATGCCGATGATCATCAGCAGCCACCAATACCACCCCCGCCTCCGCCGCCTGCACCATCTGAAGGTAAGTCATTTCTATGATTGTTCTTCCCCCTCAAGGTTCATCTCTTTTGGTAAGGTAATGATGATGATGCTGGTGCTCTTCTATTGAGAGTGCGGGTTCCTCCCCTTGGGGCGCCGGATTTGCCTCTTAACGCGTGACGCACATTTTGACCCGTGCGCGGGACCCCAAAGCCGATTTAAATCAAACCGGAAAGACAAAATGGAATGTTGAAGTCACGATAGACATTAGATGGCCGTCAGATGTGGCCAAGAAGCATCTCTCTAGATGGAGCCGGCCATTAGCGCATCATTTTATAAATTTGAATTATTTTTTTTTTCTTACTTTAACTTTTTGTATCTCAAATTATTTTCCCCACGCAAGCCTGAATCTACATAACGTGTAATTAGAATCTTATTTTCGACTTCTAATTACGGTTTCGTTCTCAATGGGTTTGGGTCGTAGTTGAGGAGGCTTTCTTCTTGGTTTTACGTTTCTGGTCCATTTGAGATGAAATTATATTATTTTTATGAATGGGTTATTTTATTTTTTTTTGATACTACGGATTGTTTTGGAACTTGCGTCATTCACCTACCGCACGATATTTTTTTTTTTTTTTTGTGGGATGGCATTTTTAATGTTTTCTTTTTTTTTAAGCGGTAACATGAAGGTTTGGAACATTTTTGATGATGGGCTCGGAAGTTGACTTTTTTGAGATTTAAATGTTTAGGAGGAAGTTGATGTGGTTTTAAGGGCATTTATGTGTAAAAGCTTTTATTGTTGTGTTAAGTGTTTAAGAGGATGCAATCCCAATTTATGGCCTTTAATGAATAGGTAGAGGTTTGCAGGAGGAATAAGACGAAATTTGGGAGATTGCTGGTGAAGATTTAATTTCATAACAGGGCTTTGGCATAGGAGGATTGCTTCCAGAAGCATTTACAAATTTTGCACCTTGATGCAGTGTTAGAAATTAGTAGTTTGCGCCACTGCTTGTGGCATTTTATTGGATTATGAAATGATGTGTGTGTTGAAGTTCACATCCTTTTGCAGTCCTTGAAACAATGCGATCGTGAAAATCAAATTAAACAGAAAGTCTTCAACAGCTGATAAATTACGAAAAATGTTTGGATCACCAGGCGCTTAGAAAAAACAAGAAGTCTTTTATTTTGCAAAGAGTCGCCCTGTTACATATAAAATATCACCTGACTCTAGCCCAGCGCAAAAATGGTCGCCACAGACCCTAGCCAATAAAAAGCCTTTTTCTTTCTTCTTTTTATAAGAGTGTGTGAAAGCATAAAATTTTAATATGAGCAAGTGCGAAAGGTGAACTTTGAAACCGTAACTTTTTGTTCCTCCTTGTGATCGCCATCACACTTCTTATTTATAAAACTTTTGGCGGGAAATGTGTCTCTGCAATGTCTACCACTACCTAAGGTGTTTCTTCTACCTAATCTCACAAAGTGAACCTTTTAAATTGCGAGCAAAAAGCATATACAAATTTTATGGATCACCATGCGCTCAGAAATAACAGGAAGACTTTTATTTTTGCCGATGATTTGAAAATGGGTGGAACCAAAGTAGGACATGCATATCAAAAGAAACCATATTTTCCAAATTGATTTTAACCGTTTTCTTCCAGCTTTTGGCACCACCCACTTTTTCAAACAAGTGCAAAAAATAGCCATCTTTTATTTATGAGCGCCTGGTAAACCAACCAACTTTGAAGAAAATGGTAGAGATGTAAGGAACCAAATATATGGCGCTGCGGTGGCGAAAAAAGTGAACTAAAACTGCATATTTTATGGCAAACTTTATTTGAAATCGCTCGATTCTTTGATTGTTTGCGGAGTTTCACCCGCGTCACTGACTGAAACTAGTTATTTTCTTAAAGCACGTCCAAAAAGTGGGCGTATTGGAATTTGATAAACAAAAATAATTTTTAGAAACTTTTAATGTTACATACGAACAATTTACTAGAAACTGATTATGGGAACCTTTAATTTTTAAAACTACGTTTTCTGTTCTTTTATGAAAAAGTCACGCCGGAAATTTTAATATGTGGACAAAAAATGGAAATTGTACGCGTTTCTGTGGGCGAATATACCTTAACCCATTTTAAGAACAGGGAATATAAAAAATGGTACCCAAAGGTACTTACATCCTTATCGGTTTTGTTTCTGAGGGAAAGATAGTATAGAAGCATATTTTGTATTTGAAATGTTTCTCAAACTTGAAAACAAAGCTAGAAAATGTATAGAATTGCAAATACAGTTTAAGCTTTGACAATTATTTTAAATTGAACTCTCTCTGATTCTGCTGTTACCGGGAAAAGAACTCCTAAAAGCAATCCATTTCTTGGAATATTAACTTAGCCCCTACCATGTCGAGAAGCTTCCAACATCACAAACACAATCATGTTTAGTTTATTCTATTGAAACTACACTAAAAACGATACTTTTTAATATAATTTGCGGATATCATTCCATAAAACATAGTCAAAACATATCTTTCACCAAAGTTCGCTGTTCAACTCTTTTGTTTTGCATTCACACAAATTGCTGTAATTATCTAAATTGAATCACAAATCAATACAGATGTTTCCAAGTCTTTCATTTTCATTTTGTTTTGTTATTCCAACTGGTGTGCCATCTCTTATAGCTATAACCACGTTCGCCTGTTCAAAATATTTAATGGCCAAAGCCATACCATCATCACGGACACACTGGACTGACTCGGCTGGACTGGACTGGACCAACCATAAGCATAATTACCATCAATCTGTAGACTTACGTGATATTTTTTCATGTTCATTCATATTAGTGCTACTATATCGTCCCAGTCGTCCACACCATCACTATACAACATTTGCTTATATTTTAAACCTTCAATAACATATGCAATCACCAAACATGACATTCATCATAACTTACACCGAACGGCGAGAGTCGAAGAAGTTCAGATGGACAAAACAAAGTTCTCCCAACAATTCGAAACAATAATTTCTCTTGTGACGACGACGGCGACGACCAGCAACCGATCCGACTGACATTGGCGGGCGGTGGTCATCATGGCGTTCCTCGTGTAGCAAAAGCTGCAGAAAAAGATGGACAGACGGTTATATTCATAAATAATAAACCATGCACCAAAGTTGCAAGGCTTTATAGATGAGACTGAGACTGAAACAGAGACAGACACGACTCGACTATACGACGAAACGAGGCCTCTCAGCACAAGCTGGGGGTATATGGCTTTAACCTATCATTAGCATTTCCGCTTTTGCATCATATTTAAGCGGTTCCATGTGATTTAAATCACATTTTTTTGACTTTGTGAATGCGGGTGAGGGAATTATGTGTAGAAGTTCGAGAGAAGCGCGAAGGTCCTTGCTGTAGTGTATAGTTCTGGTTGTTTTGTTTTGCATAGTCAAATTAGTGTTTGCCCTCCTTTTTTATGTCTGAGATCCCTTTTAATTTCCATCACAATTCACCATCTTTCCATCGCCCATCGAATACAGTTAACTATGAAATTGGATCGGTAGACCTTCATAAGCCCGCCAAGTGGGAAAAAAGGTACCCGAAAGTGGAAAATTAGATTTTTATCTTTTTGAGATGAAATGAATTAGTTCCTGGTATTCTATTCGGAGAAGAGATAGATCAACAGAAGCACCGCAAATGAAGGGCAATCAAAAACTGGCTTAAACTCCAGATCCATATATATGAGTCGCGACTCGAGAGTATGAGATGCAACAGAAACACCTTGGGATGGACGAATAAAACTAAAGCCAGTAGTAATAGTGCTCTACCGCACATCTCAAAGATACAAATTCATTTGGTTGCGGTTAAAATTTATGACCTCATGGTTGTGGTGTGGAGCGGCGCCGCACCACGCCATCGCCACGCCGCGCCACAGTGCCTGTTGCCTTCAACACCGTGCCATAGTATCTTTTGTGGATGTGAACATGTGAATGGGGCAAACACAGTCACAGTCACAGTCGCAGTCAGACACCAGTCATGATGGGACTAAAGGCATTTTTATGGCAAGCTCTCAGCAAACGAGGAAATATTTTCACTGACTTTCAGGGTGCTGCGCCACGCCGCACAATCGCCACTCCGCCATCCGTTGGTGAACATTTATGGTGAAATTGAGGCGCCACTTTAACGGCCAGCATAAAAGAACAAACGGTATGGAAATAATTTTAGTATCTGTCAAAACTGTGACTCAATAAAAATCTTTTTGCCAGTCTACTGTGAGTCTGTCAACATTTTTGTTCGTACTTCAAACCCAACCTTTATCTTTTATGACAACCTTGCAACAAGTCAAAATAACTTTCCTGAATCTGAATATACGCAAACATTTACAACTACATATTCAGCCGGTATGTTACATGGCCTTCTTGAAGAAGCTACGGATTAAGTTAATTCTCTGAGATCTGTCCGACAAATGACTATCACACTTCTTGCCCCAATTATCCCATTATTTATGCATCAGCCAGAGCATGAGTTGATGATTCTGGTTTCCGCTATACATACGTGGTATTGTATATAGATATCCCAATTGGCAGGGATAAAGATATTTTTGCCAGATCACTGACGCTGACGCTGCCGTTGCCGCCTGATGATGCGAATAAATTAGTCTGCCTGAGATGAGAACTCAAAAAATTCTCATCCCAAAGTTATTAAAATATAATTTGCATAAAACTTGGATGAATGAGTTTTTGCCAAGGGGGGCAGACGATGTGTTGTAATTATTTGAAACTCTGTCAGAAGATTTGCCGCTATTGAAAGATCATCTCAATACAAAAAAAAAGGATGAGGGAAGTGTATGAAATAATTAATCATCAATATATCAAATTCCTCAGAAAAAGATTAACAAACAGGGTGTTCGGACTTAAGAGTCATACATTTGAGGTTAGTTTTAGTAAACTTTCCTGTTTTCTTATAATCATGGTTGCAATAAAATATATTTCTGTCATCTGCCATCTATGATCTGTCATCTGTCACCTGTCATCTGTCATCTGTCATCTGTCATCTGTCAGATCTGGCATCTGTTGGATTTGTCATCTGTAAGATCTGTTATCTGTCAACTGTCAGATCTGCCAACTGTCATCTGCCAGTTGTCATTTGTCAACTATATCCTGTCAGATCTGGCAACTGTCATCTGTCAACTGTCATCTTTTATAGTTCTTTATCTTCTGAGCTATATCATCTGTTTAAGTTCGTAATAAGGTTGGTTTTAGCACAGGCTCAATTCTCTAGAAATTTTGTCGAAATTCCATCAAAGGAAAAATTGGCTTCTGTGGAAGGATATTCTGGAACCAGCAATTATTCTGTTGTAAACTTGAATTGTCAAGACTTATCAATTGACAAGAAATAAAATAAGTATACCTTCCTTGATAAGATACAAAAAATTTTAAAGACAATCATTTGATACGACAAAATAATGGCTGTTGAGAATTAAATGAACAACTTAAACTCTCTTAAATATGTTGCCTTTAATTTTTTAAAAGCAATTTATTTTAAAGCATGTAAACCCACCTTCCAATCAACTACCAAGACCAAGCCCATTTTACAAAATCTAATACACAATACATAATAAATGCTATCCAAAAAATTAATCTAATTTAAGATACACATCTCATCTGTGAATATTATATCGTCTGTACTCTCTATCACCATCACATACACTCTTTGGAACCAAAACAAAATTGATCCTTCTCATAACCATAATGATAGCCTTCCACATAACCTGTTGGATTGCGCAGCATCAACTACCAACCAAACCAACCATCACCAATAACACCGCCATCCATTCGCAAAACTCTTCTGAGACCCTAAAAATGAAGCCAACACTCCTCTTGAAAGCCCATGCGCGCATCTTCCAATCGCAAATTAACCATGCAAATTAAATGAATTTTCCCATCGCATCATGCCTACCGCTGCTGCTCGGTTCGCTCAATGGAGCACACTACTCTATACAGAACGGCACGGCGGCGATGCCTCCCTGAATGCACTCTGTTGGCGTTGGGTGTCATAAATCCTCAACGATAATTATATGCACCTTGCTCTCGATTTGGTTTTTTTTTTTTTACTTAACCAAATTGATCCATGTTCGTGGGAGAAGGAGCAAAGAGCGCGCGCATCGCATCTTGAGACTGTACACTAAGGTCGTTGGGAGAGCATGATGGAACATTAACTGAAACCATGAGTCCTGCACCGAAACGCACTGCTTCTCGCAAGCATAAGGGCGTTCATTCGATTCGTGCCTGTTAATAAATTGCATCGAATGCTGGAACCGGACTGCATCATCCAGGTTAAAGCCATAGAGATCCCATAATGATACAGATGCGGCTATGATCCATGTTTGTGGCTTTAACTTCGGCTGCCAGGAAATATGTGTATACGGCAAGGTCTCTTCCATTTTGTTTATGGTAAACAGACGGTGTGCGCGCAATTCCGTCAACTGCACGTACGTGCTTCCCATCCGCTTACATACACACATACCTTCACAGGCGAGAGAGTAAACCAAACAAGATATAGGAAATTCAAAAAATGCGAACAACGAATTCGATGACCGCGCACGGTTGAGGATCGACTCTCTGTTCCCATAGAGCATGACTCCTGACTCTGACTCTGACTCTAACTCCCTCTTCATATGGCAATTTTTTGGAGTAGTAGCAGGAGGAACAGACCAGACGGGAGGAAGACAAAAGCAAGTCCCTGTGTCTGTCAGACTCCAAAATTGGTTGCATCCCCCTAGTGAATGCGACCAAAAGCCGGTCTTGACTTTGGGATTTGGCTTGGCTTTCCAGCTCGTTTGCATTTTCGTTTGCATGCAGATTTGTGAACCGATACGCGCTCTTGATTCATGTTTGTGCTTACCTTTAACATTTCCACGGGTGTATTGAGTGCGTTAGGGGCCTAAGTGCATTTTAATTTAAAACTGTAAAAGAGTACAGAAAGTCATGCAAAGTGTATTTATCCGTTACACGGTGAAATTTTGCATTGCAAAGCCAAGATTTTATTCAGAACTTTATAAATAAATATTTGACACAACAGTTCCAGGCGGGTCCGGGTGCTGGTGACTTAAATTTTCAACCATTCCTGTGTGTGCGTTATTATATTCTACCGGAATGGAAGTGACCTACAATTTACCGCAGATTCTGAACGGCTTACAGAGAACCGCTTTCCATGCCATGATTTACTCTTGAAAGATTTGTCACTTCCTTACAAGAGGCATTACCTCTTAAAAATACTAAGGTGGAGTCAGGAATCGAACCCAGAGCCTTCGGTATTGCAGGCCGACACACTTACCACAACGTTACGGGGCACTACTTGAGTCAACACTCTCTCAAAGATATTCCCGGTTTTAAAATGAAACGCAGTGCCTGGCTCTCCGAAGGTTATAATATACGGTTTTCAACGAAATGTCAGATTTTGAACGTAACGTAACGCAACATAACGTAATGCAATCAAATCAGAAAATGTTAGTGCCGTCAATGAAGAATAATGTCAAACTTATCAACGGATCGCTATGTTTAGCAAAACTTATATAAATATGTATTTTTCTTAGCAACAAATCTTAATACCCGACTAAGGTCCCTAATATCCCGTCCAATTGTCGTAGAATTCTGAAATACATGCGCTTGAACATTGAAAGCAAAGACAAATTTTGAAATAGTAATCGGGCGGTAAACTGTGTCCGCACACTTTTCGCCCGAATAATATTTTAACCAAATACCACCCTGTGTACCTGTCCAATGCCAGAAAGATGATGAAGTTTCATCTTTTTCCTCACTTGGGCATGTCGACGACCAACGTACGCACGACGAGAAGCGCATTTCGGCATCTTCTCATGTTCATTCAGTTATCTTGAAAAGTGATCCTCAATTCGGAAGCTCCGCCCCAAGGCAGTTTTTGGCCGCTGTGCTGCTGAGCTATATTTGAAGTTGGGGCGATTTTCGTTCTCTTTCTTCCCATATTCTCATATATTTCCTTGGATGCAGATGAAGATTGAAAAAAAAGACGAATATGAAATAATGTGCATTTCAAGAATCATGCTTGCACATCCAATGGTTTCCCCCTTTGGCTGTTTGAACAGTCCGCCACTAGGAGTGTAGAGATTATCGCCGCCGCTTGAATGAACGCTTTTCGGTTCATGGGAAATATTTGTTGGTGAATCTCCAAAAGGGACATCCAGAGTGTTGTGTGTGGATCACCAATTAGGGATTTATGTTTTCATGAGAATGTCATAAAGAACAAGATTATTACAATGTGAGATACACATACTTATAAGTGAAGTTCATTTTGCATTTTGGGTCTTTCATGGGGGGTATTGGATTCATGAAAGTCAAATGAGTTAGGCATTGCAGCAAAGTTCCTTTGAATATGATGCAGATAAGGAGTTCAAGTTCTCGTGTTTAATTAATTTTTGCAAAAGGAAGAAAAATTGTAAGGCAAAGTGAATATCACGATTGTTTTTCGCATGGGCAATTAAAACTTTGCTCGGAGCAAAATTCCTTTTTAAGGTTTTTAAATTTGCGTGTGAATATTTTATTAGTTTAAAAATTTTATTATCACCAACATTAATTTTATTGTATTTTCAGCCACAAGCGTTGCCTTAATAATCGTCAATCGCTTTCTCCAAACTCTTCTTCAAAAAAAGACTTCCTCGTATTTTTCTCAAACCATAATTTACAAGCAAAATAATTTTATTTTTATTCACGTCGACTCTAAAGAAAAAAGAATATTTAATTTGCATACGATCGCACATAAGACCACTCGGCCAAAGCATACTATCTTTTTTTATAATTTTTAATATATAATAAACAAAACAAAAGAGTTGATGTGCAAACCATTAAAATTAATTTAATATTTTTCACATTCATTAACTCATTTTTTTTCATGTTAATGAGTATAAAAATTCCATGCAATGAGCTCATTAAAATGTGAATATTTTATTTTACTTTAATTTTAGCTTATTAATTTGAAATCGTTTTTATTTAAAACATGATTAACACAACCAACGTTTTACCCCATGATAGACAACTGGCTCTCTTAGAAAACAAGTGCCCAACAAAATAGAAATTGGGTATGCACGGGATAATCACTTTGTATAGCCATGTTTTTGTATTAATGGAATTTTAATTTAATCAGTTCAAACCCTTTTCGAAAATATTCCTACTTCAAAAAATTAATTAAAGTCGCGATAGGCAAACGGCTGCAAGTAGATCATTCCATATCTGGTCTTTAAATCACATTCTTCACATCGTACAAAATCACAAGGCTCACAATAGTTTGGTAAAGTGACAAATGTTCAAAACTATTTACTTTTGATCAAAAAAGATTTCACCTTTCAAAATAGCCAGAATAATTCGAGCAGAATAATCATATATGGCACCAGTTTCGGGCAAACATTCAATTTCCGCTAAAAAAGCATTATTTGTCGATTTTTACAACTTTAGCCTAAATCAGGTTTTAATTTTTGAACAAATAAAACTATTTGAGAAATGTCACGTTTTGTTTTGTCCATTAAGTTGTCAGCATGTGGACGCCATTGTGAAATTAAATAATACGGGCGAGTGCGAGTCGGACTGGCGCACGAAGGGTTCCTTACCATTTTCTATAAAAACGGCCAAAAAATCACGTTTGTTGTATGGGAGCCCCCCTTAAATATTTATTTTATTTGGTTTTTAGTACATCATCTGTTTTCAAAGGGAAAAAAAAACATTTTAAATAAAGCTTCCGCACTCCTTACTCAATCACAATGGCGATGCAACAGAATATAAAATGTTCGCGCGCATCCCCATACACATCATACCGATCGAGACACAGACACCAAAAATCAAAAACTTCATTTTTACTCGCGCCGTGTCTGACAATGAAAATCGGTGTGTGCACCAGCCCACACATATAGAACACATTTCCTCGCAACGACACATGCGTGCGCACAAGTGTGGTGTCTGTGGGCCGCTTTAGGTAGTGGTAGACATTGCAGAGACATATATTTGCCGCCAAAAGTTTTATAAATAAGAAGACAATCACAAGGAGGAACAAAAAGTTACGGTTTCGAAGTTCACCCTTCGCACTTGCTCATACTATTAAAATTAAATCCTTTCACTCACTCCGATTTATCTGATAAACAGAAGAAAGTTAGAAAATGGCTTTCTATTATCTAGGGTCAGTTGCGACCATTTTCGCGCTGGGCTTAAGTCAGCTGCTATTTTATATGTAACAAGACTCTATGCAAAATAAAAGACTTTCTATTTTTTCTGAGCGCCTGGTGATCCAAAAAATGTGCATATGCTTTTTGCTCGCAATTTAAAAGGTTTACTTTGTGAGGCTAGGAAGAAGAAACACCTAAGGTAGGGGTAGACATTGTGGAGACTTATTTTCGGCATTGTAGACATATTTGCCGCCAAAAGTTTTAATAAGAAGTGACGATCACAAAGAGGAACGAAAAGTTACGGTTTTGAAGCTCACCCTTCACACTTGCTCATTTTATTAAAACTAAATCCTTTCACTCACTCCGATTTATCTGATAAACAGAAGAAAGTAAAAAAATGTTTTTTTATTGGCAAGGGTCAGTGGCGACCATTTTTGCGCTGGGTTTGAGTCAGGTGCTATTTTATATGTAACAGGGTGACTCGGTGCTTTTTGTTTTGAATTTTTTTTTATAAAGAGAAAGAATAAAAAGTGCTCGTGTTGTTTTTTTTTTCTATCTTGACAATTTCTTTTATTTTCCAGAATTAAAGAACTTTAAAATAAATATTTATTAAATTATTTTTTTATTGGTTTGTTAACTTAGATAATTATTTTTGTATGTATACTTCGACCATTTTGAATTTTGTTGTGGAATTATTTTTCGCTTTTAATATGATTTAGATAAAACGAGAACGTAGTTTATTTTTATGATTTAAATTTTTAAACATTAGCTTCTATCTAAAACGAAGTGTTTAAAATACATAATAACATTTCAAATAAAAATATTCTGTTGGTTGTGGTGTGTTGTGTTTATTTGCTTACAGCCACTTCAGGAATATTGGTAGGTACATCATTTAATCTTGGGTCCCGTCCTGCTCGGTTCGCAAAATATTCATCGTTTCTGCTCCGACAATGAATTCTAATGTTAGTAGTAGCTATATAGGCCTGGAATTAAAAAAATGAAAAATTAAAGACACACTTTACAAAGAGGGCATTTCGAAAATGGAATTTGGGAAATGTATAATTATGACACTGGCACGCACATTCAGAAATTGGTATATTTCTTCTACAAAAAATCGAAACTCTTTCAGAGTTATATATTTTGCCCCTTGATGTTAAAGAGGAAAGAAGTAAAATTATTTTGGAAAAGGCGTAGCTATATTTTTAGTCCTCAATTTTAAAGTTTTGCCGTCCATAAAATTTGCCGCTCCGGCCTTGACAAAGTAGAATATCTTTTTGTGTTGACATCAGTTACATGACGCACCATAACTTATAAAGGGTTTTTCAATGAGGGCGGGTAGGAGTGGAAATGGAATAAAACAATAAGCTGAGTGTAAGGCATTACTAAAATTCTTTTTGTCCATTTATGCCATTACGTATGGAATACATAAATGCCCGCCTCAACTTCCTACGGCGACATCGATCTGAGTGGTCTTGTTTTCAACTACTCTTCCGCATGAATCTGGCTGTGTTATGTCCACCTTAAGAGCATCGGTCGACTGTGCTTTATTTACGTAGAATTGCTTCTTCAGGAAACCCCACAAGAAAAACTCTAGCGGGGTCAAAATCCTTGGAGCCAAGTTACGTCACCTCGTGAAGATATTGAACCCTCAATCGTTCATTCAATTCCGTTTGTTAAAAGTGGCGTCCGCTGTTTAGTTTGTAGCACCGTTCATTTGAAGCATGAGCAATATTGGTTTTTATCGTTATGTCTTATGTAGCCCAACCCAACCGGATACTTTTTACTTGGAATCGGTATAAGGTGAATTAAAAAGATAGAACGAGTATAGTTTGGGTTAAGTCAACAAAGTTTAACCAGGAGCTGCAATTTTATAAATATAAATAATACGGGCAAGTGCGAGTTGGGCTCGCGCACGAAGGGTTCGGGACCATTATCTAAAAAAATCACGTTTGTTGTATGGGTGACCCCTTTCAATATTTATTTTTTTCGGTTTTTGGTATTTTTTGTTATAGCGAACATAATAATACATCATCTGTCAAGATTTCAACTGCCTAACCCTCAAAAATATAAAATTTTGGGATGGAAAAGATTGTGGAACGTAATATTTTGTTTATATTACTAGAAGAGTGTACTGGTTTTAACATTATCAAATTTAAGAGAAGATATTTTTGGTACATCTAAAAAAAGTGTCTTGAAAATCTCGATACAATTGGGTTAAGTAATTTTGGCATAAGTGCCCCAAATTCAAAAAGAAAATCCTAGAGTGTGCAATGAAATTACGCCAATTTGTTTAAAAAGAGAGCAAAAAGTGAAAGAGGATACGTTAAAAAAAATACATTTTCTAGACTCAAACTCAGCTTGGAAACACATACAAAACTGATTTTATGGTTATATTTGCATACCTATACCTTATTTGGAAATTAAGGCTTTTGAAAGTTGGCATTGTTCTACTTACGGCATTGTTTAACGGCACCACTTTGTCGAAGCTTCTATCAGCAGGCCTTGACTTGATAAAATGTTGTTGCTACTCGTTATACGGCTGGTTGGGAGAAATAAACCAATGTATGGAAAGATGAAGTTATCTTCGGAACACAAAAAATGTAAAAACAGGATTGTAATTGCCATTTTGTCAGTTTTTCCGAAGTTAATGGCAAATATAGTACTCTCAACAGGATAAACTCTACAATCGGGTACATGCTCAAGAGGCACCAAGCGGGGTTTCAAAATGGTTTATAGTGTTTCTATCATACTAATACTTAACTAACGAATAATCTGGAGCAATCATCGGAGTATCGAACCGCACTCTTACTCATGTAGCGATGTAATATGGCAATTTCTTGGTACTAGGCATCCATAATACAAATTAGAGAAGCGTTTTTTTTTTCAAGGATAAACCTCTAAGAACAAAAATAAGGTACACCAGCTGGAACCAACAACAGCAGACTTTGTGAGCCGGAGACAATACAAGAGGTCATTTAGCTCAACTACCTGGAGAGTTATTTGTCTTTTCATTATGGAACAGACCTAGACGTCAACAACAGAATAAGCAAAACTAACAGTGCATTCTGAATACCTTCTCGACGCCAAAAAAATTTGTTCGTACAAAGCTGAAGCTTCTTAAACCCAACGTAAAAATCTGTGCGGTTATGTGCATTTATGTCAACCGTTGTCTGCACGACATCTTGAATACCTGGCGGCCACAAACCATGCTCTGGACATACTCTGAGAAAACCTGATGGCAACTAAGGAAAGCAGTGCTTTGAATGGAATCCGTAAGGTGCAAAATTCGAAGATCATACGAAACATTAAGGTCAACTGTCATGAAGGAAGCTCAGTCCCAGAATTCACAGTCATGACCATGGCTGAGATATCGTGCTACTCGTAGGTCTGAAGAAAGATACAAGGATTTGGTATGCTCCTTGCAGAGTTATACTGCTGCTGCCAACAGCATAGTTTCCAAAAACCAAGAGCAGTGATAATACCTAAGATAAGATGAAAACTCGAGTTCGATCAGATTATGTTGTTGTTAACTTTTATTAGTTTTTTTTTTCCGTCGATGAATCTACGAACCTACGATCTACACTTAAAAGAATTGGCAAATGAGACCATCTTATCAAGACAACACAACTACTAACCACGTGCAATTAAACATCGTTGTGCGTGTTTTGTAGTTAGATGGGGGACCTTCAAAACTCAAAACTAATAACTGCGTGCTGTTGACATGTGCTGTGTGTTCTTTTATATTCCATTATGTCAGTCTCTCTTTCTTTTTCTCTTTTGTGTTATTGTTTTTTTTTCCAATTTTTTTAAATCCTTCCAATTTAATATCGGTAAGACCTTGCAGTCCAAATGCTCACCAAATGTTTTGAGAGTTGTAAGTTATTGGACAAAATGTTTTATATCAAACAGCCTCCCCAATTTTTGTAAATCCTCGTGGGCCCCACATAACCCCTAACCAAAGATGCATTACAATCTGATCGCATATAGGAAACACACTCATTTGCATCTAGACATTTTAAGAAATTCGATAAATGCGCACAGAAACCCGAATTGTTAAAATTAAACGGCTATAAGAACACGTTGAAATTTCTTTGAACACTTTTGGCGAATATGTTGCCAGCATCTGGAGGCACTTACGTCATGCACACAGCAAAAATAATATTAAATTACCTTATAAATGATTGACTCCTAATAATTTGTTCATAATTTGAATCAAGAAATCTCAAATTAGTGTGAAACGTGTCAGTGAAGACCATAATTGTCTATTTCAACGATGAAGACATTAAGTTAAACATATAGGAGGAGATACTATTAATTTTATTTGCACAACGCATTTATTCGAAACACAAACTTGTTGTATTTCTATTTCAGTGTCTTGTATCTATCCCTCTCAAAAAAAAGTCCCCCCAATTTGAACAAATAATAAATTTTACCAAATTGTTGCTTTTCCAAGCGATTACCATATAATTAAAAAAAATAAAAGAACGTCCGATAAAAAAATATCTGCATAAGACCCACAACTACACCACTCTCCACTCAACTTGAACTTCACAGATGTCAGTTAGCATGCAAAATTAAAAATAGAAATAAAAAAAAAAATTAAAACAAACATTCGCATCAGCCAGATAAAGTTAAATACAAAAAAAGTGAATGCAAAACGCAACTTAAGTCGCGGTAATTAGTTACACTGACGAACTTGATGTGCAATCTGCCTGTGTGCAGTTGTATCTACGACTCTCTGTTTCAAACATAAATTAAAAAAAAAAAAGAAGAATATACTACGCCCTCCTCATAGTATGCAAAAAGACGAAACAAACCATTCATCAAAATCATTCGGCAGTGAACGAATTCAAATTGCATTTATACATTAAAAAGTATCTTTTTCTGTATTCATATAGTCTCTCATATTTTTTGTGATACCTATACCTACTTCAAAGTCTTGCAACAAATTGTAGTATCATTGTCGACCATCAACATCAACCGGCTAATTAACTTAAAAAAAAAAAAAAAAAAAAAAACAACAACAATCAGGTGTCTCTTATGTTCCTCGCTATATGTATCTGTTGGATTCAACACAGTCATCTTCTTATAGCCTATCTAATTACGCAAATTGATGTCTTTTGTCAGGATTGGCAAGCAGTTCTTGCAGATTGGAAAAAAAAAACAAAAAAAAAATTCAAAGAAATGGAAAAAAAGATTATGTTTTACTTGACTCGGTTCGAATCTCTGATTGCCTGACAACTGTAATTAATTTTGAAGAGTTTATCAGCGTGAATGTGTGTTTGTGTTAACTGTTTTGTGCTTGAATATTGTATAGTCGACTTGGTAAGAGCAGGTATTAACAGAAAATGTGTTTCTGTGAGAAAAGAAAAAAAAAATCGTTAAAAGCAAATTGGTTATTATATGGGTTTTCTGATTCGAAAAATTTGATCATTCCAATAAGATGAAAAATGTTTTAGTGGAAACAAAGTGGAGAAAGTGTTTCTGTAATTAGAATGTAGATGGCGTTTCAAATTTTCTTACTTGATTTTTTTTTTAATTGAAAGCAATAAGATTGATTTGACCACTTATAAAGGGTGTTATTGAATATAAGGTGTGCTTTATATATTTAAGCCATTATTTACATGGTTTGTAAAAGAAGTAGAAAATCTGTACAACTTTCTGATTCATTCAAGGACCGAAAAAAGAGATCCAGTTGGTCACTACTGATTACGTACAAGTACCTATAGTACTTCAGAATTTTGTCTAACACAAGGCGTCCTGTACAATTTTTTCAATGCACAGTTTTGTTGCTTATTAAATTAATTTAATAGTGCGCTCACAAACAATTATTTATGATGAACGATGGGCTAATAAATGAGATGCCGTTGATGTTCATCTTACACGCAGGGCCCGATCCAGCTTTTCCGTCGCCCTGGGTAAACATTTAATTTGCCTCCCTTTCCAATGAAAAAATATAGACAAGTTATAAAATTGTTTTTGCAAAGATTGTTCCATTTTGACCGACTTTTGAAAGGTGGAGTTTTTTTTTGTTGGAGTTGTATTCACATCCATGATAAGTCTTCTTAGCGACTATATTAAATTACATAAGTGTCAGCATGAAGTAGGTACGTGTACATATTTGTAAATTACTTACCTTTTTTCATTGACTTACAAATTCATGAAAATCCTTTCAGTAGGTTTTTTTTTAAAGTTAGTTTATACCTATTTTATGTTTCTATTTTTTAACATCGACTTGCTTGGCCTATTTTTTGCATTTTTACACTAAGTTTTAATGTAATGAGGCAGGTGACGTGTTGCTAAAATTTACGTTTAGGTTAGATTGTTCGCCACCGCCATGTTGTTCACGCATCTCAACCATTTTCTTCAAAGTTGGTTGGTGTACCAGGCGCTCATAATTTAAAGAAGGCTACATTTTTTACATTAATTTGGAAAAAATGGGTGTAGCCAAATGCAAGAAGAAAACGGTAAATATCAATTTGGTTTCTTTTGATATTCATATCCTATTTTGGTCCCACCCATTTTCAAATCTTCGGCAAAAATAACGGCTTCCTGCTTTTTCTGAGCGCCTGGTGATCCAAAAATTGTTCGTATGCTTTTTGCTGGCAATTTTAAGGTTTACCTTGTGAGTGAAAGAAGAAACAACATCATAGGTAGTGGTGTTGCGACATATTTGCCGCCAAAAGTTTAATAAATAAGAAGTGCGTGATGACGATCACAAAGAGGAACAAAAAGTTACTGTTTCAAAGTTCACCTTTCACTCACTCCGATATATCTGGTAAACAGTAAAAGTAAGAAAATTGCTTTCTATTGGAAAAGGTCAGTGGCGACCTATTTTTACTGTGCTTGAGTAAGCTGATATTTTATATGTAAGAGTGTGGTGGCAGACACCACACTTGTGCGCGCGCATGTGCACCGAAACTGTTGCGTGATTTCGCCACACACTGCACACCAAATCGTACACACTTTTGTTGTGAAAGAGATTTCAAAGGAAAACAAAATTTTAAATAAGCCTTCCGCACTCCTTACTCAATCACAATACGATGCAACTGAATATAAAATGTGCGCGCGCATCTCCATACACATCACACCGATCGAGACACCGACACCAAAAATCAAATAGTTTTGATTTTTACTCGCGCCGAAAATCGGTGTGCGCACCAGCACCAGCCCACAGGCAGCACACATTTCCTCCCACAGACACATGCGCGCGCACAAGTGTGGTGTCTGTGGGCCGCTTTAGGTAGTGGAAGACATTGCCAGAGACATATTTGCCGCCAAAAGTTTTATAAGGAGGAATACAAAGTTACGGTTTCGAAGTTCACCCTTCGCACTTGCTCATACTATTAAAATTAAATCCTTTCACTCACTCCGATTTATCTGATAAACAGAAGAAAGTTAGAAAATGGCTTTCTATTGGCTAGGGTCAGTGGCGACCATTTTCGCGCTGGGCTTGAGTCAGCTGATATTTTATATTTAACAGGGTGACTTTGCGCTTTTTGTCTTGAATATTTTTTTTTTGTCAGAAAGAGAAAAAATAAAAAGTACTCGTGCTGTGTTTTTTTGATCGTAATAATTTCTTTTATTTTCCAAAATGAAAGTACTTGAAAGTAGTTATTTATTTAATTATTTATTGGATTGTTTACTTAATTAATTATAATTTTATGTTTAACCAGAGCATTTTGTATTCTGTTGTGGAATTATTTCTTTGGTTTTAATGTGATTTAAATTAAATAAAAACGTAGTTTATTAATCGTTTCTGCTCTGGCACTAAATTCAGACACTGTTGAAGCTGCGTATAGCGTCTGCCATGGGGTTTAGAAAATTCATTTCGATGGTAGTTTTATATGGCTTGTGTTGTACAACAGGAAACGCCTGAAATTAGAAAATTTTGAATTTTAAGACGCATTCAACAAAGAGTGGATTTCGTTAATGTGCATAATTATGACACTGACACATTCAGAAATTGGTAGATTCCTTCTACGAAAAATCGAAATTCTTTCTGAGTTATATATTTTGCCCCTTGATGTTAAAGAGGAAAGAAATAAAATTATTTTGGAAAGGTGTAGCTATATTTTTAGTCCTCAATTTTAAAATTTTGAGGCCCTTAAAATTTGCCGCCCGGGCAAATGCCTCCTACACTTCCCCTTACATCGAGCCTTGCTTACACGCAGTTTTGTTCGATGGTATTCACGTGCAACCGTAACGCAAAGTATCTAATAGGTGCCTGCGGCCTTGACAAAGTAGACTATGTTTTTGTGTTGACATCAGTTACATGTAGCACTAACTTATAAAGGGATTTTCAATAAGGGCGGGTAGGTTTGGAAATGGAATAAGACAATAAGCTGAGTGAAAGGAATTACTAAAATTCTTTTTGTCCATTTATACCATTACGTATGGAATACATAAATGCCCGCCTCAGATTCTTACGGCGGCATGGATCTGAGGGGTCTAGTTTTCAACTACTCTTCCGCATATATAGATCTGGCTGAATTTAAGGGATGGTCTGTGTTATGTTCACCTTAAGAGCATCGGTCAACTGTGCTTTATTTACGCAGAATTGCTTCTTCAGGAAACCCCACAAGAAAAACCCTAGCGGGGTCTAATCTTTGTAGCCGAGTTACGTCACCTAGTGAAGATATTTAACCCTCAATCGTTCATTATAAATGTTAAAAGTGGCGTCCGCTGTTTACGTACGTAGCACTGTTCATTTGAAGCATGAGCATGAGCAATATTGGTTTTATCATTATGTCTTATGTAGCCCAACCCAACCGGTTACTTTTTACTTGTGATCGGTATAAGGCGAATTAAAAAAAAAAGAACGAGTATAGTTTGGGTTAAGTCAACAAAGTTTAACCAGGAGGTCGAGGTGCAATTTTATAAAAAATGATTCAAATTGCAAGAAATAATATTAAAATATTACAGTAACTTCTTCAATGCCATTCTGTTTTACCTTTTTGTTAAGCCAAAAGTCTCTTCTTTTATTGTATTTTTAAATAAAGTAATTTTAGTAAACCGTTTTAGAAAAATTAATTTTCAAACTAATTTTTTTCAAAATTTTACGTAATAAAGTACTATTTTGTGCAGCCGAAATGCAATGCTCTTATGAGTTCCTAGTCCAACAATAAAATCCGTATGGCTCTAGTGATTTTCGTTGCCAAGGTGGCAGGATGCTTGGCGGCTTCACAGACTGCATACAATTAAGCTGCAAGAATCTTGAAGCTTTATTCAGCCATGAATGCGAAGATTCCTGACCCCACCTTTTCGTCCGTCTCGGGCCGAAACGAGGTTGTTTTTGAGTTTAGCAAAAATTAATAGTAATGACCATCGATGATCTTGCATCAGAAACCTTTTTTAAATTTTATAAAGCTTTGGTAGAACAAGCCTTTTTAATGGCGTAAAGGATTTGTCTTCTATTATTTAGAAACAAAAATGTCGGTTGACTTTCAAAAACAAAACTCTAAAAATTATCCCCGAACACTTTCAAAAACCCAAATAAATATTTAAACCCAATACGTTGACTGGCTGTAGGGTGACATGACTGACGCGTTTACTTGCTCCAAAGGAAATGCACTTGAATTCACACAGAGAGGTTGTAAGCATTCCATGGGAACCGGTCCAAACCGGTGCTCGTGCCCGTGTCGGTGCCAGTGCAGGTTAGGTATACCAAACGAACCTGCAACTTCACCAACTTTTGAGGTTAAATTTTCGTTTTTATTTTTCACAATCCAAGTGCGAGAGTGAGGATAAGGCTTTTTCCGCGCGCACACACACATACATATACGTCATCTGAACCCATCCATCCATCAAATTATCCATTCTTTTGTTTGCGCGGACAACGACGGCGACACGAAGCGGAGATTGGATGCCGTTTTGTGGTGGCTTGGTTCCGTTTGGTTTTAATAAACAGCCGAGCGCTACTTCAGAAGTTCCACCGCTACTCCTTGGATCCACTATAGGCACTAGGTATTGTTATTGTATAGGTTGATCCTTTTATGAATCTGCTGCAGACTTTGGTGTTTGCTGCTTAAATTTAAGTTTGAACTCAGTTCGATGGTTCTGCTTCTGCTTGAGCACAAGTTCCCAGATGACGATGATAATGATGATGTTGTAAAAGCCGTCGATTAGCCGTCACACTCATTAGAGGGCGCTCTCGGTGGCTTATTGAGTGGTAACCATGGATAATTGCTTTAATTTTCGTACATCGTTCTTTCGGCCAGTTTTCATGCGATAATTACATTCGGCGCGGCTGCCGGCGCGAGGACGAAGTACAAGTGATGGTGTGGTGGCGCGGTGGTGCGGTGTAGTGCGACTTGAAATTAATTTCCTTTTCTCAGGCTCTAAGAAATATTAATGGCTGTCTTGGCATTCCCTGGTTGTGGCCTCCATATGTTGCCGCTGCTTGATATTTACTGCCACTGCCGCTGATGTTTAAAATTGGATTCTGTTGGGAGGGAGCTTGCCTCATCTTCTATACCGTGATACCGTCCCTGATGGAACGTTTCAATTTAAATTCTTCCCGTTCAGCTTCTATAAAGCATAGCGAGTGCTGGACGATTTGTGGGCATCCTTTTGCCATAAAATATATAGCTCGTATGCAAATTTTCGATAAATCAGAGCGCTGCATTCATATTCTGCTTTGCAGCAAAGATGCGCGCAATTGCAATTGGAACTGGAACCCCATTGCGGTGAAGAATCGATGAAATTGAATCATATTTTGCACCGAGCAGAGAGGCGCGGAATACAACGACGACGACGACGGAGCGACGATAGGATGGAATCAATTTATTGGTCAGTAGTGAGTGGTGATTCAGTTGGACGACCATGATGATGACTATGCGACGATAGCGACGACGGACGCACACCGATGGTTCTGCATCCGAAAGTTCTCTCAGAAATCAAAAAACAAAACACAAAGGCCAGAGAGCACTTAATGTCGGCCGAACGTGAGAAGGAGTCTCGAATGGCATTCGCCTTTTTGATTCACTTTATTATTTGTTGTTGATGTCCTTTTTTTTTTGTAAAATTGTAGTTGTTGTTGTGTTGTTGTGAACAGAATTTAATCGCGCCGGGTCCTTCTGTTTGGTTGCCACTGGAATCGATGATGATTTTTTTTTTTGCGCCGCGAAGCGCGGTCTTTTGTGCGCGCTTCTTCAATTTTTTCTGCGGGATGAGTTGGCTGCAATGATGT
Organism: Platycheirus albimanus; assembly: GCA_916050605.2. Lineage (NCBI taxonomy): Eukaryota > Metazoa > Arthropoda > Insecta > Diptera > Syrphidae > Platycheirus > Platycheirus albimanus. The sequence continues at coordinate 22,409,991 of OU696698.1, read as the reverse complement.
GACGGTGACGGCCGTCATAATACGGGCCAAAGTCATGATCTTTGATGGAAGTAGGTACCTACCTATAGTCAAGTTGAAGTCCAGGTCGTATGGTCGTCGGTCGGTAGGATCAAATAATGCGGCTGTGCGACTTTGATACGGTTAATATTGTTGTTTACTTTTGTTGCAACTCGGGGCGGTGAGTATAGAGGGAAAGATGAAAAGAGCTGTAATTCAGACAAACAAAGGGGGAGTACGAGGATAAAGGATAATGAAATGGTTGGTCATTGTGCAGAGGGATGTTTAATATTAAATTAGCTGCACACAATAGGGGGCTGGTAAATTGGTATAATTTTTGTAAGGAAAGCTTTTTATTTTCTTGTGTGAGGAATGACCTTGAATCGAGATGAGTTTTAATCTTGGATCTGGTGATAGTCTCATGAATTAAATGGGAATTGGAAATTGCTTGCTTCGATTTGTATTTTTTGGCAGATTAAAAGAAACTTTAATTTGTTTAAGAACGGATTTCAAACTGGCATTTAAGCTCGAAATGATAATTTGTAGACCCTATTCTATAGAATGGGTATATTGTACCATGTACCTATTTGGTGTGGAGTTTGTAACATAGAGAAATAATAAGTAGGAACAACAAAAGAACATACATATATTCTGACTCAGAATCAAAAGTCTAGTCGATTTAGTTGGTCCCGTAAAATAAGTTCAAGTGAATGAAGGCCAAATGGAGAGATTTTACCTTATTTCGCTTTTTTTTTAAAGTGAAATAAAACTAAATTTTAACGTTTGGCCAAAGAATTGCGTGAATTTGAAAAAGGTTTGCAATAAAATATGTAGTTTTAATTCATTTTTCCGACACCGCAGCGCCACATGTACGGTGCCTCACATTTCTAACATTTTCTTCAAATTTGGTTTGTTTACCAGGCGCTCATAATTAAACGGAGGCTATATTTTGCATTTATTTGGAAAAAATGGGTGGAGCCAAAAGCTAGAAGAAAACGGTAAAAATCAATTTGATTTCTTTTGATATTCATACTTTATTTTGCCGCCAAAAGTTTTATAAATAAGAAGTGTATGATGAGGATGACGATCACAAGGAGGAATAACAAGTTACGGTTTCGAAGTTCACCCTTCGCACTTGCTCATATTATTAAAATTAAATCCTCTCACTCACTCCGATGTATCTGATAAACAGAAGAAAGTTAGAAAATGGCTTTCTATTGGCTAGGGTCAGTGGCGACCATTTTCTCGGTGGACCTGAGTCAGGTGATATTTTATATGTAATAGGAGAAAAAAACGGCTTTCTGCTTTTTCTGAGCGCCTGGTGATCCAAACAGTTTTAATATGCTTGTTGCACTCAATATAAAGGTAAGGAAGAAAGAAACAACATCTTAAGCAGTGGTGTAGACATTGTAGATGTATATTTGCCGCCAAAAGTTTTATATGTGAAGGGTGTATGATGACGGTCACAAGGAGGAACAAAAAGTTATTGTTTCAAAGTTCACCTTTCACTCACTCCGATATATCTGATAAACAGTAAAAGTAAGAAAATTGCTTTCTATTGGCTAGGGTCAGTGGCGACCATTTTCGCGCTGGGCTTGAGTCAGCTGTTATTTTATGTGAAACAAGATGACTCTGTGCAAAATAAATTACTTCCTGCTTTTTCTGAGCGCCTGGTGATCCAAAAAAATTTCATATGCTTTTTGTTCGCAATTTAAAAGTTTACATTGTGAGGTAAGGAAGAAAAAACACCTAAGGTAGTGGTAGACATTGTGGAGACATATGTGACGCATTGTAGACATATTTGCCGCCAAAAGTTTTATAAATATGAAGTGTTTGATGACGATCACAAAGAGGAAGAAAAAGTAACGGTTTCAAAGTACAGCTTCAGATTTATCTGATAAACAGAGAAAGTAAGAAAATGGCTTTCTATTGGCTAGGGTCAGTGGCGACCATTTTTGGGCTAGGATTGAGTCACGTGATATTTTTATATGTTACAGGGTGACTGCGCTTTTTGTTTTGAATATTTTTTTTTTCATAAAGAGAACAAATAAAAAGTGCTTGCTGTGTTTTTTTTTATAGTAATAATTTCTTTTATTTTCCAAAATTAAAGTACTTTTAAGTAATAAATTATTTAATTATGTATTGGATTGTTTATTTAATAAATTTATGTTTATTTAGACCATTTCGTATTTTGTTGTGGAATTATTTCGTCCGTTTCAATGTGATTTGAATAAAAATAAAAACTTAGTGTATTTCAACTTATTTCCTTTTTATGATTTAAATATTTAAACATTATCTTTAATCTAATAATGAAGTCTTTAAAAAAATAACATTTTAAATAAAAATATTCTGTTGGTTGTTTTATTATTTTCATTTGCTTATAGCCACTTAAGAAATAATGTTAAATCATTTAATCTCGGGTCCCGTCCTGCTCAGTTCGGAAAATGTTCATCGTTTCTGCTACTCAGACGTTGGTAGTTTTATATAGCTTTGTGCTGTACAACAGGAAACGCCTGAAATTAAAAAAATTGAAAATTTAAAGACACACTTTACAAAGAGGGAATTTTGCAAATGGATTTTGAAAAATGCATAAAACGTCATACAACAGAATTTCAACCTCAATCCGTTTTTTGATAAAGTTTTTATTTTGTTTTACAAAAAGGTAAACCTTAAGTTGTTTCCTGAATACATAATATAGGAAAACGCAATTTTCAAACTTAAGAGTTCGATCTAAAAAGAGACATTATGGTATCGACTACCAGAATACTGCAAGAAGCAGTGTTGTGACCTGTTTCGGTTTCCTTATTTACAGACATTAAACTCTGAGAAATCTTGTGTTGCTAGTTTTTGGCCGAAACCTTTACGAGTATTTTTTTTGTATAAATCGAGGGAACAGAAGTTAAATAATACGGACAAGTGCGAGTCGGACTCGCGCACGAAGGGTTCCGTACCATTATCTATAAAAACGACAAAAAAATCACGTTTGTTGTATGGAAGCCCCCCTTAAATATTTATTTTATTCGGTTTTAGTATTTAAGTTTAATATTTTGTTATAGCGGCAACAAAAATACATCATCTGAATATTAAAGTCATGTTGCGTCTTTAGGCTTAGATCTTCAAATGAAACGTGCTTATTAAAATTGGAATTACTTTTTCACTTTGCTTTTGATGAAGTTCATCCAACAATTTATGCAGATCATAACACCTTACTAAATGGCTTGGCTATTAACATGTTCCATGTGGAGGGATATCTTTGAACTCGATCACAATAATTATAACTGCACCAATTTATTACTATTTTTTTTAATACCAGGTGAGAGAGGAGCTTTGTAGAAAGATCTTATTGCCTTTTATAATGCGAATGTTTGTAATCATAATCATACATAGCGATCGCGATACAATAGACAATTTGTCAAACACACACTTAATCAAGGCCCCAGGAAATGGAAGTGCATCAGATAGACAGTTTTGAGACCTTTATGCAGTTTCTTCATTAAAATAAAAATCAGGAGTTACTGGAGAGTGGACTAGCAAGGTTATAATTAGCAAAATGAAGTATATGGGAACAATTTTCCTTATTTCGAAGTCTGTAAACATCGATCATTAGGAGTAAGTCTATTTATTATAAAAATCAAACCAAACTGAGCACAAATCCAGTGACAGCTGTTAAAAAGACCAACTCCGAAAAATTTATTGCCCGATTAAAAACCACACGTCTAAAAAAACACCCTTTATATATACATATTGTATTTGGTGAGTAATTTGAGACATAGAGATATAATACCGTTAGGTATAGAAACGTTTATAAATATGTTTATTCCGACTCAGAATCAAAAGCCTAGTCGACTTAGCCATGTCCGTCCGCCCGTCCGTATGTTAACTCTCTACAGGTCGCAATTTTTGAACTAGAAAGCTGAATCCAATGTTTTTGGATGATTTAAAATTAATGCAGAGATGATTTTCAGCCCAAAAATTAAAGCAAATAAATGAAATGAAACATTGTGCAAAAATATTCTTATTAACGTACAAATTAACATCGAGGAGGCCTAAAAGCTATCAGTACTCGGTATGTGTATCAGGTACTTATGTCCCATAAAGGTGGGGCATAAGTTAACTATCGATTTATGGAGATATGTCCACTTTTTCTTTGTGGGACATTAGTCCATTATGGGCTTATGTCCCAGGGAGTTATGTCCCTGCCAGATCCATTGGGGTACGGACATAACTCCATAAATCGAATATGGACTTATGTCCCACTACGAAAAACTGGGACATAAGTCCATAATGGACTTATGTCCCATTAAGAAAAAGAGGACATAAGTCCATAAATCGCATATGGACTTATGTCCCACTAAGAAAAAGTGGGACATAAGTCCATAAATCGAATATGTACTTATGTCCCATTAAGAAAAAGTGGGACATAAGTCCATAAATCGAATATGGACTTATGTCCCATTAAAAAAAGTGGGACATAACTCCATAAATCGAATATGGACTTATTTCCCACTAAGAAAAAGTGGGACATAAGTCCATAAATCGCATATGGACTTATGTCCCACTAAAAAACCTGGAACATAACTCCATAAATCGATTATGGACTTATGTCCCACTTTTTCTTAATGAGATATAAGTCCATAAACGAGTTATGAAGTTATGTCCCACTTTTTCTTAATGGGACATGAGTCCATAAATCGATTATGGACTTATGTCCCACTTTTTCTTAATGAGACATAAGTCCATAAACGAGTTATGGAGTTATGTCCCACTTTTTCTTAATGGGACATAAGTCCATATTCGATTTATGGACTTATGTCCCACTTTTTCTTAGTGGGAAATAAGTCCATAATCGATTTATGGAGTTATGTTCCACTTTTCCATATTCGATTTATGGACTTATGTCCCACTTTTTTCTAGTGGGAAATAAGTCCATATTCGATTTATGGACTTATGTCACACTTTTTCTTAGTGGGACATAAGTCCATATGCGATTTATGGAGTTATGTCCATTATGGACTTATGTCCCACAAGAAAAAGTGGGACATAAGTCCATAAATCGAATATGGACTTATATCCTATTAAAAAAAGTGGGACATAACTCCATAAATCGATTATGGACTTATTTCCCACTAAGAAAAAGTGGAACATAACTCCATAAATCGAATATGGACTTATGTCCCATTAAGAAAAAGTGGGACATAACTCCATAACTCGTTTATGGACTTATGTCTCATTAAGAAAAAGTGGGAAATAAGTCCATAATCGATTTATGGAGTTATGTTCCACTTTTTCTTAGTGGGACATAAGTCCATATGCGATTTATCGAGTTATGTCCATTATGGACTTATGTCCCACTAAGAAAAAGTGGGACATAAGTCCATAAATCGAATATGGATTTATATCCCATTGAAAAAAGTGGGACATAACTCCATAAATCGAATATGGAATTATGTCCCACTTGGGTGGGACATAACTCAATAAATCAAATATGCACTTGGGTGTGGCATAACTCCATAAATTGATTATGGACTGATGATCACCTTAATCGGACATAAGTCCATAAGGGCAGGGACATTACTCCCTGGGACATAAGTCCATAATGGACTTATGTCCCACCTTAATGGGACATAAGTTCAAGACCAATGATCATCGACACCTCCTTTCCCTTCCTCCTTAATTTCCTATCGCTCGCGCTGTGACTTATCATTAAAAGGGCTACCCTATAACATACTCCTGTCAACGGCCTTGGCTCTGATAAAGCATCGCTTCCCAATAGATCAGCAAAATCAAGCATCGTTTCGCGTGGTTAGTAGTAAGATGGAGGACCGTCAAAACAAATAACTGCGAACTGTTGGAATTTGCTTGTGTGTTCTTCTATCTTCTGTTCTGTCTGTCTCTCTCTCTCTCTCTGTCGTATTACTGTCTTGTGTTGTCTTGAGCCGAAGGCCTCAGTTGCCAGTGCTTGTAAGTGTGTCTACTCCAATAATAATATAATAATAGATTTTACTTAGAGTAACATGAAAAACAAAAATCACTTTTTTCCATTCTGAACAGGAAAACCAATCAAGGATCTTCTTAACTTACTTCAATTTGCGATCACATTTCAGATTAGAAACAGAGGACCCAAATCCATATCCCCATCATACACTAGAGCACTTAAAATTTTTGATTTATTCCTACTTCCTTTCCTTTAGAAATTATATTTTTATTGAATATTCAATTTAAACGATAACGTAATAAGGATATCCATTATCCTGGCACAGAACCGATTTTATGCTCCTGCGTATTCTTTTGACCAGTCAATCAAATTATCCGCCGATAAATGGCCACTTGCATTTTGAATGTGTATTGAGCGAAGTGAATTTCCTTTTTGAAAAGAAATGAAAAAAAATTATTCCTTCCTTTGATATCCTTTTAAAAGAATCGATTTCAATTATTGTGTATACTTATTGTGAATATGGCTAGAGAGAGGGGGAGGAAAATATTGAATTTTCAAATCGACGTGAATATTCAATTTTTCATTTTTTTTCCATTTTCTTTAAAGGAACAAGAACAAGAGAAACGATAAAAGGAAGTCTCGTCCCTGTTCTTGGATGCATTCTGTTTTTTTTTCTTTTTTGAAAATTTTAATATCCTTCGATTGCATTGTGCACTAATTTTTTGTTTACGTTCCCACGTCCCAATAATGAGGGATCAATACCAATTGAATGGTCCTTAAGTCCACACACACACACAATTTATGCATCCAGCTTCAGAGCAGTAGGAGTTCAAGATTCACTTTTCTATTGTCCTCAAGTGAAAGTATATCTTAAGGAATTTACATGATTACTCTGCCAAACAGTAATAAAATGGGTGCAAAGGATAATTTATATATTTTTTTTTTCAAGGATACTACCATGTATGATGTTTTTGGTATACCTGCTGTGAAATAGGTGCGTATTTTTGGATTCGTTATCCTTCGAAAATACCTGCTGATTGTGCAAGGATGTTTTTATATAATTTTGCATGTTGCAGGTGATTGCGTTAGATTTTCCCATAACTACATGTACCATGAACCTGGATCGATATACATCATCCATAGTTGTCATTGAATCTATACTAGGGACTCGGGAGAATATTATGAAAGATTTGTGCAGATTTGCATGGAAAATTGATCATTTGATTGACAGGCGTGTGAAGGATTTTGGGTTTTGATCTTTTGCTTTCGGCAAGGAAAGTCGTTTTGGGTGCATTATTTATATTCTCAGACTTTGAGGATATCCTTCCTGAAAACATTATGTTTCATGTTTTCCTTTTGTACGCATTTGTGTTTTGTCCAGGAAGACAATTGACATTATTACATCTTGTTTTGATTATTTCATGGCTGAAGGCGTTCCAATTTTTTAACTACATGCCTTAAAATAGGTTGCTTTTTGCGAATTCTCCTGGCCGCATCTTTTACTCACTAGCATTTCCCATAGCTAGTTATTGGCATAATTTAACGCTGATCTAAATGTTCTTCAACGAATTCAACGAATGCCATTTGGCAATCTAGAGGAAATAAGATTTGCATGCTCGTAACATTTTCAGGAATTAAACGAAGAAATATTGGCTTAGTCTGGAACAGTAGACTCGGGAGATCTTGTCGTCCAATACAAAACCACCCAAAAGAGTGAGTATTGTTGTTGTCGTTTTTCGTACAGCATGCGCCCTTTCTCCATCCTCTTATAACCACTTATTCTATAGTATCAATTCATCCAATTGAAATAGGTGTAACTCGTTGAGAACTCTTCTATAAGAAGTGACGTAGAGCTCTCTCCCACTTTACTTTTCTTGAAATTTGCAGACCAAGATGTTGCAGAGCAATGTAAATCCACCATTTATTGACAAATATTATAGAAGAATTAATATTTTCGATATTTGCAAATGAACCTCGGCAGTGAATCTACTTTCACTTTCTTGCAGTTTGCTTCGATAAAGTTTGTAGAAACAAGCATAAGAGTTGCTTTGAAATGTTACGCCCAGAACTTTTTTTTTAGCCTGGTTTCGTTTTCAGGAAAAACTTGGTTTGTGCTTGATAAATGCAAGACCTTCCTTAACCTTAAGAACATTGATCGTTGTTAATTTCCTTGTTCTTCCTTGTTCTATTCTTGTTGAAAGGCTTGTAAAAATAATCTTAACACACTTGATGGCAGACGCTGTTTACACACCAAATAGCAGAACCAAAACTTCCAATATCGACCAGGAGGAAAGAATATATATTTTTTAGGTAGGATTTTAAAAGCTTTTTGAAGTTTTACTTTTTAAGCCATCTATTTGCTATGGGGTTCTATTCAGCTGTTATCGAACTTCTGTAGTAATTGCAAAAGACTGTTTTAGCGAAGCTAATTAAATTTCTTGGAACTTTCGCTTGCAAGTAATACAAATATTTAAGTGAAATGCTTACTTCAAACAGCTTCTCTAAGTTTAATCACTTTAAATAAAAAGGCTTTACCGAGGCAATTTGGCAAAGTTATACCTTACTGATAGCCTTAAGTTAATTTTGCCTCCTCATGATATTTTTGTGTTAAGGCCTTAATATTTGTTTGCAATTTCTTAACTATAAGTTTTATTTCATACTTTTTCCCATCAATCGGCTCCAAGACTTTTTATTATGATATTGATATTTAATTTAAAAAAAAAGCAGGGCCCAGGTTGTCATAAGAGGCACCACCAGTGTTCCTACCAGAATGTGTTTAATGTAAATGTTACACTTCTGTGGAAAATCGAAGGGAAGTAATTTTAGGTTACATTGCATATCTATGATGTCTTATGCAAGAGACTTTTTCCATAAGCACAATCTTTCCAAGCTCATTTCATATAGATGGCGCCCAACGTGGGTCACTCATGAACGACTGTTCTTTCTCTCGTTAAAGATTTCTTCTTCTAGTTTCAATTCTCAGAGTCGTCTCTAAGAATTAATGTTAACATAAATCTAATCTGGACACCTACTAATTCTAATTCTAATCAAAATTGGCAAACATCGACAGATAAAGAGTGCCTATTAAATTCACCTTTTCGATTTGCTCCAGTTGATAGCATTTGAAGGCATACGCAACACCATTTGTTTACACCATGTTCATCTAAGCATAAACAAATAAAATAAAACTGATAGCATTTACAAGACAATTATACCCCCTTAGTCCTCACTTCTAACTATACCCACACAATATGATGTATCTTTTTTTGGATTACCTCAGCACTCTGAAGCTTGAGTCTATACATCACTATCACCACACCAGCAATATCTCAACAACATAGTCAACACAGAAATTCTTTAAAGTGGCGATTTGTAAATCCAAAAGATATTCGTATACATATATGTAAGAAAAACCTCCACTAAAGCAATTAGTTATATACGTTTATGTTGAGTGTAGTAAAATTTAAAATTATAATAATTGTATATTCCTTTGTGCGAAAGTGTATCGTAAACGTAAACGTAAAAGGTATATATCCGAACAAACGATTTCCAATTATTACCGACACACTACTAGTACCTACTTGGCCTGGCATAGACTGGCCACATATGGCCTGGCCATTGCTCACTTTTACAGCTCCAATCATTATTATCAGTTCGCGATTAATTATTTTACAGAAGACTCTACAATGGCTGAAAAAAAAGCAAAAAAAAGTCCGACAATTTGCGCATCAGGGGCGCACACTGCGCACATGTTCCACGCAATAAATTTTCCTGCCTAACTGGGCATTTGAGATGCGTGCTATGAGCAGAGCAGTAGCTATCTGAGGCAATTCACCGCGGCCGTGTTGCTGTGCTGCCATAGATACCTACCTAATATACGGTGTTGGGTTTAGATAGACTATACCTTCTCACATAGTGTGCAAGCATTTTTGCATTCGAGTGGATTTGCATAAGTTAATCGAGGCCGCAATCTGAAGCCTCAATGAACAAAAACACTCGACAACAACAACAACAACAGCATAAGACAACACAACACACAGTAGGTGAATGGAATGTCTTTGATATTAAACGGCCAAAGAGGGGCCAATTTTATGCAAAACCGAATCAGCCAAGCGGTGCTTCAATGCTACAGGGTGATCTATAAGCTGGCAATACGAAAGTGAACCGGGGACCAAAAACTAGGCTTTTTTCGAACTGTATCTTTTGAATTCTAATATTTTTTGTTATCTGGAATAATTTGTTTCCTGAACCTGTGGTAAAGCACAAGTCTCGCAGCTGGGTAACGGTAATTTTGAGACTCTGATTCTAAGCAGGGCATGATTCTCACATATCTTCCACGATCTATAGTGACACAATTTTGGAATTCAGTTGTGGAAGTACAATATTAATGAAATTAGTTGCAATTTAAAGCCTTTTCAAGCACATCTTTCACTAATCTTGATCGCACGTTGCTTGTTGTTTTCAGCTTCTGAAACAGAGCTATCACCAACCAAACGAAGCAAACATCAAAAAGATACATCAAGTATTCACAAATATGTTTTAATTAAAAGTCAAAATATTACAACAATTAAAAAATCACTTCTTTTTGACTCACCCTGTTGTTTTTTTTTTTAGTACAAAAATCCTAATGCAAACACTTTCGTATAACATCTTTGAATTATTATGTGAGCTCTAATTACTCGAGGGAAACTGCATATGGAAATTTTTCGTTAAGTTTACAATCTTCGTGATAAACAATTGTTTATTGACCATAATCACTATAGAAAGTCAGGTGAACCGAAGAACGTAGATGAAGTGATAATTTTAGGGGAGTTCTGGGAACAAAGCCAACAGCAAAAAAAAGTATAGTTATAAAATTCAAGAAATGGGACGCTCACACGGAACTTTGTATAATGAATTTTTAATTACATAAATTATGGGGTATATTAAGGCGTTAATTTAAGGGTGCTTTTAGTCAAATAAAATATTGGTATGTCTACTTAAATAAAAAAATAATATATTTACTGAGTTCAGTAGACCTAAAATTTTGGACATGGATCCTATTAAAACTGATGATGTCTACCGATTGATTTAAAATACAATAATGTTGGCAAGACTTTGTTGATGGTATTCCCCAGGGTAGCCAGTATGGTCCTCTACTTTTTTTAAATTTAATTCAGTCACAGAGTCATGTTGTATTCATTGTCAAGATGAATTGGTGTTGGGTTGTTATATTTAATAAATGGTGGAGTACCCCAGGGCTTTGTTTTATTTCCAACTTTCTTTCTTACATGTTGTGTAAGTATTTTTGTTTGGCTAATTAAATGAGATCTCGAAAATAATCTTGTGTTCTGATATCTGGGGCGTTACTATAGCTCGTATTTAGTCTCCTTGGCGAAAAGGCCATACCAGGAACTTTCTTTTCGGTTCCAGCCGAAGACTAAGAAGTTGGATCAAAAGGGGGAAAGGGTCCACGCAGGATCGGGATAATGAGTGTTTTGGTAATTTCTGGCCAAGTCGGTGGTGGAATACAACTGCTTGCTACTGATTCGCAGTGAAGCGTGAAGGTACCGGCTCTCTTTGTACTACATGGTAATATATTTCGTGGTTTCAAGTTGGCAGTGGTGACATTTGTCATCTGTCAAACTCAGCTGTCATCTGAAGTATCAAAAAATAACTTGAATGTTTGCCATTTATACGACAGTGGATCGCTTCACAATCGAACAATGCTTCAAAAGAAATAAAACTTTCTACAAAAGTGGTTTTGATTTTTTGAAGTGACTGTTTGGTGTGCTCCATGGTCGAAAAGTATTTCTTGGAAAATGTCAATGGACAGCCGGTTTCAGTAAATTCGGAGCGATATAGACGTCGAATGATTTTTTTTTTTGGCCAGCGACTAAAGATCATGACTTGGAAATATTTGGTTCCAACAAGACGGGATACCGCGCCAATTATAGCTTTATTGAGAAGTTCCCTGGACGCGTAATTTCACGTTTTGGCGACTTCAATTGGTCACCAGGATCATGCGATTTGACACCGTTTGATTTTTTCTGTGATGCTACGCAAGAAACCGTGTTTAAAAAATATTCTCCGAACTCTAGACGCAAGAAAAACCAACATTACTGAAGTCATGACGAGATACCGCCCGAAATGTGCGAAAAAGTAACTATAAAAATTACCTCAAAAGAATCGCATGCTGCGAATCTTCCGGATGATGCCATTTGCATAATATTGCTGTCAACCCTAATGGCAAAGTCCAAACTTTATAATGAAAAAGAATTTTCATTAAAAATGTATCGATGTGTCTGTTTTATTTAGCTTTACTTTCAAAACCAAAAAAAGAATGACAAATCTCTTCAATGTCATCATCAGCAAACCCAAGATAGTACCTTCCTGATTTACTCTAGTGAATGTTGTAAAGACTCAAGTCATTGTGCACAATAAGGTGTAATGACGTTTATGGAATGCATAATTCCGACGAACGACGAAGAATGGACAAACTTGGGTTTTCTTCAACACTTTGGGATATACAGCAGAAATATTCTCAGTTGTTCTTGAGCCACGTGCATACGTTTCACTCTTCACATCTCTAATTTGTCCCAACATCTCAAATTTTTCCACCAATTTCTGAATTGCGCTTCGACAAGGTGCTTCATGACGAACAAAAAATGTTTTAGTTTTACGAACCGTCCCTGCCAAATGTTCACCATATTTATAGTGAATTTTATTAATTTTGTTTTGAAGCGTGTATCGTTCCATTTCTATTAAGGGCGTAGTTTCTACTTGTCAAATGTCTAAAAAATACAGCTTCAAATGTGACAACAACCGAAATAGCGGGCTATTCAAAATAACACCTCTTATTGGAAAACCCTGTACTATCACTTCAAGAACAATTTAAAACAGCTGTAGGACAGTGCGTTACTTTGTCTTAGCCCTCTCGTATCTGGTTGTCCAAAGTTTCAATCAAATTTTTAGGAACTGCAAGCATTCTCCAGAGAAATCCTAATAAGACGTTCAGCAGTTACTTTAACTCACTACGCATTCGTTTGTTAAAGAAAAATTTTATCAATATGGGTCTACTACGACAACCCTGAGGTACCTGATATTCTCAACTAACTAAAGCTATAGGCTGTTCACACTGGGTTCTGTTTGATTCTTTTTCAATGGATTTTTGTAGGACCAAAATTCTAACCTCGAAATCCTTGCCGACAGTGCTTCCAAAATCTAAGAGAAGTAAATATTTTAATCCGTACTATTCTATTCTATTTGTTTATGCATCTATATTATTTTAAAATAAAAAAAAATGTCATCCAGCTTGGCATGTGCCACACAAACTGCCACCAATCAGCGAAAAGAGTAAATATTATCAACTGTAAAAGTGTGCCCTATCCTATTTACCTACCATCATCTTTTCAAATCAAATCCTTTACATACAACAATTTCACTTTAAATAAAAAAAAAAACCAAAACCCATTCCAACTCCTTTATAAAACGGTTAAATAGAATAAATTGTGATCAAACAAGGAACCCAACATGATCAACGGCACCCTTTTTCATTCGCGTCACGTGTGTGACTCAAAGCCTGCCTGCATTACATAAAAAACGACAAGACCTTAAACATGGAAATAGAAAAAAGGGTGGTTGTGGTAGTTATAAACATAACAAAAGGATCTGTGCCTGATCTCTGCGCATTCCTAAAGTGCACACCTTGATTTTTAAATTTTAGATTTTCGTTTTTCCAGTTTCCCTGTAGATGGTAGCGATTTTTATCGAAAGTGTAACTAACGGCATCTGAATGCGAATGGTGTTGAATAAAAAAGGGAAAAGGATGGCTCCTGGAATGAATGGGTGCGTTGCGTGGAGATAGCACGCAGCTAACACGCATTTTTAAGGGTTACCTTCCGATACGAGGTACCTACTACTCATGTTTTTTTTTTTTCTTTATTTAAAAACGGTTATGTTTGTTCCTTTCACCTTCAAAAAGGATATTATTCCTGTTTTCAACAAACGAAAGGGATACACTACACACGAAGTAGAAGAATGAGTTATGCTTCTGGAAAATGAAAAGTGAATCAGCTTGTTTGATAAAAAAAATTAATGGAAGCAATCTATCGATAAGGCAGTGCGGCGCGTGCGCAACGCAACGGCAGGAGTCATTCATTTGACTCGTGCTATTGGATGGATATGAAATCCAATGCTCGTCTTCTTCACAACTTAGCAGATGGAATAAGGAAAACATCGCGAGCTAATGGGAAATCTGATATGCGCGCGAAAGGATAGGTAGTCGAAAAGTAAACATTCAATTAGCCATCCTTTCTCTTCTTCGAGGATTGTCATATGTGTGTGTCATCTGCGAGGTCAGTTGTGACAATTGTTGTTGTCTTTTGGTTGGTCCTGCGACTAAAATTAAACCAAAATCTTGACAATGTTTAGTTTCTGGAGAAATCCATCAATCCCACATCTGCAACCGGAGATTGTGCGATTTGAAAATTAATTGAAAATCGAAAACCAAACAAACCGCCAAACGCTGCGGTCGATGGGGAATATGGAAATAAAGCGGGTTTCGTTCACATCAATAGGTCTCGAGTCTCCACCATTTTCGGTGGCTGTTTTTTTTTTTGTATCCAAAGTAACTTTTGTATATCTTGTGAATGCACAAAAGTCCATGAATGAATGAATTTGCAAGTCTCAATCGCCTTTTGCATACAACGACTATGCGACGACAGCGACGCTGCGCTGAGTCGCCCTGGGAGATTGCCTGAATGTTGTGCCGTTGTGCGTATGATTTTAGCCTTAAGGCCTGCCTCAATATGTGTGTGGTATGGTGATTGCCCGCGCCTTAAGCAGTTTATGGGTTATTTTTTTCTTACTATACAGTATACTCCTATGTATGTGCATTTGTGTGTATGTTTGTTTATGCGGCCTGATGTGTGCTTATGTCATTTGCATTATTTGATTGATTTGTTGAAGTGGTTGCAATGGACATTTCAGCTTTTGATTTATTTTTGCATTTCATTTGGTTTAAGGTTTTTTTTTGTATCTCACATGATTTTCCGTGAAAGGGAAAAAACCAGGTTTTCTCTATTCTCTAGATTATGGAATAGGAGAATCACATCACTGGGGAATTGGCAATGGTGGGTATTTAAATGCAGTTCCAGCCATAATATGACCTTTGGTTTATTTGAATTTCAAATAGATGTATCTATAGGTTTGCCATGGCTTTAGCACCTGTGAATTTGAATTTGATGGAGTGAATTAAAGTATCTCACAATTTTTGTGTGCTTTATGCACTAGATTGTTTGCTAAAGATTGCGTTCTAGATTTAAATAGCGATGTTGAGCTTCTTGGAAAAACACCAGGTTAAAAAAAAAGGCTTTTTTTAAAACCTCGGTTAGTGATGTACAACTGCACAACTTGCAGATAGACCCTTAAGCACTGTCCATAAACCACTTCCCAAATTATTGTTTACGAACTAAAAAACAACGTCTTGAAAGTGTTAGTGCCGGTAAATATTGAATGAGCGTAATTTAAATAAAGACTGGATAATAATTTAATTTGTTTATGCATATTGATGTGGTAATCGGGTGCTTAATCGTACATGTGAACATTTTCCATGTCGCATCAATGCAGCTTACTTTTCGACTTTCGAGCACAAAGCCATTTTGTTATCCGATTTTCCGAAGAAGTCCAAGAACAATTCTTACGTCTTCTCGAGAAATTCAGTAAAATTTTTACTAAAAAATACGTATTGTAGAGGCGTATTGAAGGCCGAAGGTTCTGGGTTTAATCCCTGATTCCATGTTTGTTTTCTTCTGAGTAACTGCCTCTTGCTGTGGATTGATAAGTCCTCCGAAATCAAATTGGCGGTAAATTGTAGGTCCTTTCCATTTCCGTGGGGTATCAACGAACACACACTTGGCTAGATGGAGGTATTAGTGCAACAATACTTCTGACTTTCCATTCATCAGTTATGCAAGCTGGATCTTCACATTAAAATCAAATCGAACTCCGAAAAAGATACATATAAACACTTCAAGAAATCGATAGGGTGCGTTCCAAAATAAGCAAACCTGCTGTCTGTTCTGTGGATCATGTTACACACGTGGGCCATATTTGCCGAACTAATCTGTTCAAAATTCATCTTTTAATATGCGTGCAAAAAAATGACAACATTTTCACGCCTTGCAAACTAAACCTTTCCCAGGGAATGCAAGGACGAAGTTATCGAAAAGCTAACGAAGAAAGGTGATTTCGAGAATTGTACCCACTGGCGTCGTACAACATTTTGTTCGTATCTCCGAAGTAAATGGCAACTATTATTTCGAGAGAGGATTAAGCCCAGAACCGAGTCTACGCTCAAGAAGCACGAAGCGGGGTTTCAGAGTTGTCAACAATCAGCTTATGAATAATCCTTGAGCAATCATCGTAGTCTCAAACGCCGCCATAGTAATCCTGGTGGTATCTGGAGATCTCTTGATGCTATAGACGCATCCCCAGTTAATTTGTTGCTTTCATTGAAGAATTTAATTCGTTTTGCACAGTGAACAGCTTTCCGATGCAATCGAAGTGAGACAGGGCGATGTTCTCACACCGATTTAGTTCTTGATGCTTGCGATTGATGATGTGATTACTGCCATGGTAGGTGAAAATGAGAGACTTGGAGTTTAATAAGATCCATTACACAGGTTAAGTCATTTAGACTATGCCGATCCACCTTCCGCAACACTGGCTGTTTTAAGGATTAACGAACGCCAAAAATCGCATCAAACCTATGTCGGAACCAATGACAGCAGGAACTGCTCTACCATAATCTTGCGTAAGCCAAAGCCTTTTTGTGAACCGTTGTCTAAAACCTTGTCACAACAAACTGTAGCTTAGAACTGGACAAACAAAAACGGATATAAAGATAGACCCATTACCTACTAAGAGAAAGTGGCGCTGAATTGGTTTTACACTGACGAAGACCTATGACTCATTAGCAAAGCAGTCTTCTCAATAGAATCTTCAAAGTAAAAGGCGCAAGAAAAACCTAGAAGTCAACTATTTTGAAAGAAGCTGCGTCCTATAATTTGGAGACGTGGGCACAGTGTTGAGGTATCGTGTTATGATCAAAGACGGACGGAAGGATCTGGTTACCGCAAAATGCTCCTTGAATAGTCAAAGTGATGCTGCAGAAGCAGTTTCCGGATTGAAACACCAAAAACTATACCTTTGGAAATAACAATGGTGTCCAGCAAATTTCTATTTAAACTATGGTGTTGAACATATTTAAACAATGGAGAATAATTTTTAATTTTAATTTTTTTTTTATCAATGAACTGTAAAGAAGCCAGTCTTAAATTTAAAAAAAAAAATATTGTAAAGCATAAAATCATTTATTTGCTGCTGTGAAATTGGTTCGAACAGTCACTCGATTTGATGAGAATCAACAAGAACAAACAATTTATTATTTTCATAGTAATCATGACTTTTTATCTTAATTTATAAGTTGGGTGTATTTTATGACTTGTTTTATGGAGTCTTCGAGTGAGGATTTTATTGTTGCTTTATCTGACTCATCTAATGTTTTTTGTCTAACCAATGATTTGAAGATTATTATTTGACATGCATGATTTGGTGGAACAGAATACGACTTCAACCCAAAAATAATTTCACCAACATCCTGCAATCTCTCTTGAGAGAAAACGAAATCCCAATGACTCCCGACCCCGGTGTGTGCACAATTGAATGTCAAGTCAATGTCTGGTTATATTTCTGGCCATCAGGTTCATTCAAATAAGCCAACATCATGAGCAAATAAAATTAAAATTAAAATTATGTATGTAATTAGTTTTTATAGGCCCCCAAGACCCAAGTCGAAACGGAACGAAAGGGACTCTTCGCCGCATTGTATTCGCATTAGTTTATTTTGTACTCGTACTCGTATCTAGTGAATACCTAAATGTATCTATAGGATGAGCATGCGCGACTGCGTGGAGTTTTTAAACCTGGTTTTCAAGTTAATTTTTTTTTTGTTTTCTTTTATAATTATATTTATTGTTTTTATTTATTTTTCATTTGAATTCGTTTCTTAATTTTATTTTATTGCCTTTATTTGCTCACCGTGGTTTTATATACCGTACTATAAGAGGACTATATTTTTTATATAATGTATATGATGAGTATGGATGTGTATTGGAGAGAGAAATTTCGCGTGATACGCGGCAATAATTCAATGCGCGAAGAAGAAGCGCGCAGAGTGTGAAATTATATACGTTTGTTGCAATGCACTTTGAGTTCCATTCAGCTTTTTCCTGTTTTTTTTTTTTGATTTTTTATTTGTTTTTTATTATTTTTATTTATTTTGTTTTTGTAGTTTTATTTAATGTAATTTTCTTGAGAAACAACGACGATGACGCGACAACGAGAACGACACTGACACCCATCCTCGTATGGGGCAAACAAATTGTGTGTGATGTATGTCTGAAGCTTGTGGAGTAAGGGGACTTTTTGGCCACTCGCGACATCATGTCTACCATGATAGAGGAGTCTGTATAATGTCTGGTATGGTAGTCCAATGATATGGGGGGGTTTTAAAAGGCTCGACTTGACAGATGCTATCACTTTTTTGTTCTGACGGAAGAAACACCACATTTTTGATTGAGCCTTTGCATGTTGCATGTTACCATTTTTTTCGGATTTGTTTTTATTTTTTTTTGCAGTAATAATGTATCTAGATGGATGGTGTTTTAGTTGTGAATGTCATGGCGGAAGGCTTAGGATAATAATTCATGAATTCTATTTATAGCTCGCTAGAGGCTAGACTTGAATTTATTCATATCATGGGGTGATTATGTTCATTAAAAAATTTTCTGCTATAGTTTGAAAGAAATATTGTTAGCCATAATGATGTCATAATTTGAGAAATATTTTATCTCAAAGATTGTATTTTGTCATCCACAAAGAACCCATTTCCTAGCGCTTTCAAATTTCTTTATTTTTAGTATTAAAGGGATGCAAATGAGTTCATGATGATCTATGTGGAAAGCAAATGATTGAAAATTAATTCAAGTGAGTAAAAATGAATGCAAATGAATACAAATAACTTCCAGTGAATGCAAATGAATATACAAATGAATGTAATTTAAACGAATTCAAATGAATGCAAAATGAATGTAAATGAATGCAAATGAGTGCCTAGGTTAATATAGTTTAGGAAGAAGCTATGTTGATACTGTTCGATGATCAGAACACTAGGAAATATTAAAATATAAGCTTTGCTTGTCAAGAGGAAGCCATGAGTTTATTTAAATGTTGCAGCCTGTAAGAAAATTCCTACAGAAACAATCTCACCCTCAAAGATTGTAATGCATCTACTATCTATTTACAAAGACGAACCCATTTATCGGTTTCATCTTAGTGCATTATATAGCAAAACAATTTGGCGCGCAATAAATGATTAACTACCAAAAACACTTTGTATTATTGTAGTCTGCAGGTAGGTGAAGATATCCTGCAGGATAGGTCTTTTTATAATTTCAAAGCAGTGAATTATAATTCATGACGAGATCGATTATTTGGATTCATTGTATGAGAAGACAGTCGGATGTCGACCGAAGCCTGTGGGCAATTGTTCTTCACCTTAGACGTTATTTATTCTCAAAATATGTCTCGTCTTGTTTTTTTTTCTTTTTTTTATTGGAACACATGACTTGTGCAAGGATATTCTTAAAAAGGAACAACAAAATATAAGACCTGCTTAGTTTTGCGCAAGATGCAGTTCCCACACTATCACTTTTTTTGTGTTCACTTTTGGGGATGGGTCTTTCAGTTTATGATGTGTATTTTGTTGTTGTTCGCATTTTTGCGGTATTATATAGATACAAATATCCACCTGGACTACGAGTATAAGGAGGACACTTTCATTTCGTCCTTTGAATCTAAAACGAGATTTATGGGTTATTTACCGTGCAGTGCATTTTTTGAAAACACCATCTTTGTTAGCAGGTAATTGCGATGGTGTTTCTGATTGTTGCTGTATATAAAAATGACACAATAGACTTGCCGGTGAATAAAAGTCAGAAAAATATAAGGTTCAATTAAAATCGTATCGGGTAAAGTCGGTGAATGTGTGTTCATGTTGATAGTCGTTGCGATGATGGGATGATTTTGAGTTGGGGTCTGGGTGTTGTAAGGATGCAACATGTGACATCTAATCATTTGGACTTAGGATGAATTCAATTGATAGGTGTAACGAAAAATATTTGGCAGTTCTAAGAACAACACACAAGCCGGATTAGCTAGGTGGTCAGCATTGGCAAAAGGTGTTTATAAAAAAAAGGTCATTCTGGTTTATCCTGGAAAGATGTTTTAAAATTTTGAGAATTTCAAAGTATGATTCAAGTCGATAACTGTAATTTGTTTTGGAAACTGCAGGTGAAAAATAGAACTCTTAACAAAATCAAAATCAATCCGCCGTTTCACGCTTTTAATGAAACCATTTTCAGGAATAAAAAACTTGAATATTCACTTACTTCAAGGGTTTTTCAATAAGGGCGGGTAGATGGTAAAGTGGAATAAAAAAGCTGTGCATGTATGAAAAGTGAGATTGTACAAATGCCCACCTCGACTTCTAACGGTTTCACGGATCCAAGAAGTTCAGGCTGAATTGGATATATGGCTGTTGTGTTCACCTTAAGGGCATTGGTCGATTGAGTGTTTAATCCTCTGACTTCAGAAAACCTCACAATACAAATTCTGGCAGGGTCGGATCGCATGACCTTGGTGGCAAAGTCACATCACCTCGAGATAAGATAACTTAACCCTCTAATTGTTCATGCAGAATGTCAGCTGTGTGGCACGTAGTAGCACCGTTCTGCTAAAAATACGTGTTGTTTTGGTCCATATGGTTCAATTTACTCCAAAAGAAATTTAGTTACCATCATCCTATAGCGATTGCCATTGGTGAATTCCTCACCAATAACGTTTTGGAAAAAAGATGGACCATTAAAGTGCACTTAAAAACGCTCTGAAGTCTTGTCTATGGTTATCAACTTTGAGTTCCTGGGTTAGTTGGATCTTGTACCGAACAGGTCGTGTCAACTGTGAAAGGCCCCCCGGCTACCGTATAACAACCACTGATTTTAAGAATACAAATTTATTATTTTTGGACGTGCTTCTGTAATCGAACTACTTGCTAAGGGCATAAGTAACTAAATAATAAACGATAGATTTGACAGATTTCACCAAGACAACATGGCCGCCACAGACCGCCAGAATCTACCCTCTTCAATTAAAAAACTTTTTGTTTTAAGTTAAATACAGGGTTTTCCATTAAGAGGTGTTATTTTGATATTCAAAGAAAAATGGCATTTTTTGAGATCAATTATCGGATATTTATTTCAATTGAAAGAGGAAATTATGCCATTAAAATTGAAAAACAATATCAGCCAAATTGCCAAGACGGCTACGATTACACAACAATACCCTTTTCATGAAATTTTCCATCACCAAATCGCAAAGTGGCTGCTGTAAGCCCTCAATAGCTTCACGAATTATATCTTTGAGGTTTTGAATCGACGCTGGGATGTTGGCGTAGATCTTATATTATACGTGGTTTCAAAAGAAGAGGTCCCAAGGTGTTAAATCGCAAGATCTCGGTGGCCAATTGTGATCAGCGCCGTCTTGTTGAAAGTAAACGTTGTCCAGATCAATACCATCAATATTAATCATCGCTCGATAGCGCAATCCATTCACCGTAGCTGTTGCTCCAGCCATTTTCGAAAAGTAAGGTCCATAAACCTTACTAAACAGTTACTCGTTGAGGATGGAGAGGCTTTTCAACAATAAATCTTGGGTTTCCCGAGCCCCAGATGCGACAATTTTGTTTGTTGACGTAGCCAACGTACGTGGAAAAGGCCTCATCAGTCAAGATGATTTTTCGATGAAATTCCGGATCATTTCAAGGACCCAATCAGCAAAGACACGACGTTGTTGATGATCGGCCGGCTTGAGTTCATGTGTTCACGGAACTTTATAAACTTTTAGATCCAAGTTTTTATGCAAAATTAGGTGTAATGACTTTTGTGGAATGCTCAATTCCAAAGGACGACGAGAAATGGACAAACCTCGGTTTTCTTCAACACTTTGGGCTATAGCAGCAGTTGTTCTTGAGCGACGTGAATGGGTTTTATTCTTCGCATCCCTAAATTGTCCCTACAGCTCAAATTTGTCCACCAATTTCTGAATTGCGGTCCGACAAAGTGCTTCACGAGTCACGACGACAACAAATGATTTAATTTTACGAATCGTCTCTGCCAAATTTTCACCATTTTCATATTGAATTTTGATTATTTCAATACGTTGTTGAAGCGGGTATCTAATAAATGACGTAGTTTCTACTTGTCAAATGTCAAAAAATTACAGCTTCAAAAATGACAACTACCGAAATAGCTGGCTATTCAAAATAACACCTCTTATTGGAAAACCCTTTATAATGTTCATATTTATGGTTCATATTTGTATGGTAGGTAAGCTTGAAGTTTTTGTAGAATCTTGCAAAGACTTCCAAATACTTGAAGTCGTTCCCGAGATCCTAAACAGGAAGCTATTGTTTCAGAAAACGAATAAGCTTTGTGACTGAGTTTTGGACCGCAAATTTGCCTGAGCTGAATGAAAATTACAGAAAAGTATTGCTTAAGAAAAGTTTAAAAAAAACCGTTAACTGTCAACGTAACCTTAAATTATGATAAAAGACCCTTATTTACCAGCATATTGTCTTCCTTGTTGAAGGGTTAATTTTTCGAGTTTTTTCTTTACTTTTATTAAAAAAAAAAGAAATATTTTTGAAGTCCTTTACTAACTTCACGCAATATTTACCCTTAGACATTTTTTCACACCAAAAATGTCCTTTAAAAGCAAAAAAAAAAAAAAAAAAAAAAACAATACAATCTTCAATATGTTTCTGTTTCGCGCCATTTTTTACCCAAACATCTTAAAAAAGTGTTCAAGGGTTTCTTTGAAAAACCGTGAATTATGATGATGTTCGCATACAAGGAGCAGTACCTAGTCCTTCATAATAATACCCGAGTATACAAATCAGGTTCGGCACATACACCCAGACAAAGGATTTCTTAAAAAATCACTGTTCCGTTCAACCAATCGTATGCTCCACACGCCAAAGTAAAAAAAAAAACGGAACCATTATGCGTTTTTTATGATTTCAACCAATAACACGACCACCTTCCCGCAGCATAACCATCAACATCAGCTTGGTATATTGAACCCTTCAATTTGCGTCTGCTCCCACTGTGGAATACCCTATTCCCTAAAAAATGAAGTAAAAAAAGGAACGTGTGAATGGTTATGCTTGTGCGTACAAAATTTCATATACAAATCTGTTGGATAGCGTTTGAAAAGAAAAGAAGAAAAAAAAAAACCAACCCCTCAGGGGAAACATTATGTAAATCAACCCTTATCCTTATCCAAGAATTTCTATGACTATTTCACACGTAAATTTTGAGACTGAATAAAAAAAAGGATCCCTCGTTCGTTGGTTGTGTTTGAAATTTATGTAAATTTAACCCCTTCCAAGGATTCCAAGTGAAGCAAGGATTTTTGAGTCCTCTATCTGATTGGGTGGTTGTGATTTTGACTTTTTTTTATATTTGAATAAAAAAGGGTTACCTTCACTTCATATTTTTGTTGCGATGGAAAAC
Organism: Platycheirus albimanus; assembly: GCA_916050605.2. Taxonomy (NCBI): domain Eukaryota; kingdom Metazoa; phylum Arthropoda; class Insecta; order Diptera; family Syrphidae; genus Platycheirus; species Platycheirus albimanus. The sequence goes on along the minus strand of OU696698.1, from coordinate 22,386,384 downwards.
AAAATGGAGTTTTATAAAATGTTCCATGCTTTTGAAGAAGTTTAAATATTTGTTTTAATTTTTTCTTTCAGATTCAAGTCCATTAGAAAATTGGCACAAAAACTCAACCAAAAACAATAGAATATCGCCCCCACCACCACGTTCATCATCATCAACATCATCACCACCACCCCTCCGTCACAATGAATCCGACATCGTTCATCGACAAACACCTACAGTGGCTGTCAAAACTGAAGATCCAGAATCATTCTATGAACATCCTAATAGCCCGGCAATTGAAATCGAATCAGTAAAACCAGGTAAGTCCATCACCTGAAGCTGTCATATTAAAATCATTTAATGACTCGCCTCTGTCTGCATGAATACATTATTTGAAGGCTCGATCTCACGAATTAATTAAAATTGAACGCAACGTAACGAGTGCTGATGGGATCTGGGAGCTCTAGGAACAATTTTTAATTAAACCGCCCTTTGTTGCGATGTTGTTTATGAAATTTACGACGGGCCCCTGTTTCTTTGATATGGTTCTTGATTCCAGAATAAGTTCGATGGTTAAACCTCGTTTATTAATCGCATACAAGTCCGCCCCCTTTGCAATTTGTATCTATGGCGTGGCGTGTGGATTTGTAGATTCAGCATGCAATCTGCATGAGAGAAGAAAAAAAAAATAATAAGATTCGGGGTGGTGTGGGAATTGAACCGAACATTTGTTTATTTTTGATGTTTTTTTTTTTCAAACGCCGCCGCCGCCGTGCCGATGCAAGTTCAAAAGGTCATAATGAAAGTGTGAGGGTGGAATGAGAGGCATTATTTGTCAAATGCCTGATGAATTACTCAATACCCGCTGATTAAAGTGATGAAAATATTTTCAATCGAAACAACTGTTGGGATTTTGTGTTCCTGGTAATGTTTAGATTATAATTAGTTTTTGATTTGAACTGAATTGCTTTCAAATGTGTTAAGACGTCTTCCCCACCATCGATCGCACTGATTCTGACGGTTCAGGTTAGGGTCTTGTTTAACCGAACTCCCAGGTTCATGGATTCCTACACATACTTTACAGGGGTTCGAATAAGGCTAGAGAAGTCAAATATTTTTTGTTGGAGATGACTATACATTTTGTTTCAGTGGGGGGGTCAATAACAAGGCCACATTTATTAGACCATTCAAAGATAATGTTTTCGCTTACACCTTACACTACAGTAACATAATCTTCTTTTTTATGAGGCCAATGTTACAACTCAACTTTTAAGCAGCTGAATATCCATGTATCAAAGTGTCTTACTGAAGTTTATATACAAATAAAAAAGGAAAGGTCTAAAGATAGTGCCTTGTGGAACATCGTTGCTAGTAAGCTTGATTGCCTGAAACCATTGCTTGAATTCTTCTACCATCGTCTGACATCGACAAGTGTTGTTACAATCCTGAATGCTTTGGACAACAAATAAGTTGCAAATATGTTTGTAGATAACTATTTCGAAAACTTTGGAAAGATGTGGTAAAATTTATACTGGCCAAAAGTGTACAGTACTCTAGTTTTTTGGAACAAGAATGATTTTGGATATTGTTCAGCGAGAAGGACACATTTTTTAAGATTTTGTCGATGACATGAAAGAAAAACTGGCAGATTTTTGTTAGTAAACTAGGGATGCAAGACATGTCCATATCGTTAGATTTGATAGAAATAAAGCTATCCACAAAATCTTAAAGGGAAACTCTTACGAACCCAAAAGATTCTTGTAAGGTTGACAAGATAAACGGATCAAACTTTAGAGGTTAAATTAAATTTGTTGTTGTTGGCCGAGCACTGACAGGGACAGCATCAGAATGATTCTCTTTACAGGTTCTTCCAGAATCCAGAGCATTCGTCTATTTTCGAACCTGTCAACAAAAAACACTTGCAGATGACCTAATTTTAGCTATTCAAAGTTTCTATTACGATGACCAGTGCTGTCGTCTTAATGTGTTAGATCTAATGAATATGAAAAATATACTGCTTTTATTTATTATCGTAGAAAGATAGTTTTTATAGAAAAAGAGGACATTATGGAAGGTTGTTAAGAGGACAATGCTATATTGGTTTTACCAAAAAATCAATGAGGCATAATTATTGTAGCGAAAAAGAGGAATGTCCCTTTATTTCATAAAGCCTTTTCATCTAGCCTTGTCACTGTCTTTTACAACGAATCAACAGTTAAAAAATGTAATGACTTCATAAACGGACTTAAAGTTAACAATATAAAAGATAAAGGTGGTGCGTTTTTTTTCTAACCATAGTCAGCAATTCTTAACAATAGTCAACAAAAAGGCGAACAGCGTTTCTAAACTAACGTTGTAGTGTCAAATAGTTACGATTTGTTACTATTTCCAAATAACCTCCATGATATGAGTTGAGATTGTTGGTCTGTCAAATTGGATGTTTTGTATTAAACAATTCAAATTTTTCATTGCAAACCTACAAATTACAAATTACAAATTACAAATTACAAATTACAAATTACAAATTACAAATTACAAATTAAAAATTAAAAATTACAAATTACAAATTACAAATTACAAATTACAAATTCTCGATTTGAGCAGCAAGAATGTCTTTATTTTCTTTGAGTGATCAACAACAAAGAATAAAATGAATTTTTTGCCAATTTTGAAAGATGAAGGAGAAAAATTTCATTAGCTCCTCAATATACAAAAAAAAATTAAAAGTGACAGTAACAAATTCTAACAACGTACTGTTCTTAAATGGTTTCTAAAAAACCCAACAAATCCCAACACTGACACTTAAACAATTTTTTGTTTTGACAACAAAAATTGTTGACTATATATGGTTAGAAAAAGAACTCACCAAGGCCTTTTTTAGGAATCGTAGAAATTTCAATTTCTTTAGAAAATTTTTTATTTCAGACATAAATCTGGTACAATTTTCACACACTCTTCGCAGTAAATCGGTAAAAATTCGAATGTTGGCTTCCAAGTGCGCAAATTTTGTTACTGGTTCGGCGTTGACATGCAACTTTAAATACCTAATCTTATGGCGTGAAATCGCACGAGTGAAGAAGGAAGTAGGTAGGTAGCTAAAGGACCAATAATTTCTTGAATAAATAGCTAGCGATTATTAGCAACATAAAGTGCACGTAATGCTCGATGAGGTTTTCAAATTGAACCAAGGCTATTATATTCATGATGAATTGCTCTGAACCAAAATTACCTGAAAACAACCAAGAACTGTCAAATTGGCTGTCACTAAATATAGTGTTGCCAGTTAAAAGTTCTCCGCATGTAATAAAAACAACCTTTACTTCTCTTACTTTCCCGAATAAAAGTTTCTCTCTAAGCCACTTTCCTCGTCTAAAAAACAAAAACTTACAAGGGCTGAGCTGTATGGTCAGCGAAAAAACAGTCAAAGGAGAACTAAATGAAAAGTATTGGACATTTGAATAGAATACCCTCCCTACTATTTTCACAATTGCAACGACGTGTAACGCTTTCTACACGGTTTAATATCAAGCCTGCGGACTCGTATTACAAATCTCAACTCTTCGGAGATGTCCTTTCACCTGATTACGCTGCTTTGAATGGTATGGGTCGTTCGAAGACCTTACTAAAAGGAAAGGGTTAATGCTTCAGCAGCACATCAGTGTTTTGTAAAACGTCTTTACTGGCTTCTTCACCAGTTTAGAGTTCGAAATGCTATGTTACGCTTAACCAAATGATATTATTTTAGGCTTTTAGCAGTGCTGAAGCTTTCTACTATTCACACGGCCAGCAATATCCTTGATGGGCAGCTGTTGGGTATCGATATTAATTTCTTGGGTCCAATTGCGTATTCAAAAACAATTTTCCCATCAAAAACTCTTATTATTTTATATTACACCGAACAATGGCTCCGCAATATCCTTTCCCGACCAACCTTAGACATTTTATTATTACTAACCGTAACCCTATGCAAAAAAGTAAGTATGAATACAAAACAATGTGCAACCCTTAAGCCCAAACAAAAAAAAATGCAGTTAATTTTTAGTTTAAAAATCCTTTTTCTCTCCCATCTCAAAAGAATTTATAGAAAATGCGTAAATAATCTTCAGAAAAATAATAAAAGATAAATCTTGAAACTACAGAACCGTAACAACGACTTCTTTTCATTTAAAAACTCGATGAAAAATTAAAAAAAAAAAAACTATCGTGAGAAAGTCCGTTATTTTTTTACAAATCTAAAAAATATCCAACTCAATTTTCGATAAAAATGAAAAAAAAAAAAATCCCCCAATAGGGACGACCTTACGCAAAAAAAATTACTTCAAACTATACGCAATCAACCACTTTTTACCGTAAAAAAAAGTACATAAACGACAAGAAAATAATAAGATTGAACAAAAAAAAAATGCATAGTCCTTTCAAACGTCAACCCCAAGAAAATTTATATTGCATATTCCAATGTCCCTATATTACACCAGGAATCTGTTGTGCATGTAGTGAATGTTGATATATTTCGAAGAAAATACGGTAAAAAGTCCTTAAAATCCTGTTTTTTTTTTCTTTGGGAATCCATAGTCTTTTTTTACAATGAAAGGTCCTTATTTTTGGTACCTGAACTGATTTTACCGATATCAATCTACTTAAACGCAATCAATGTCCTGCCGAATGCATAGAGGGAATTTGGGAGAGAACTACATCATCATCATCATGATCATCCACATCCTGGGTTATCATTCACTATTATTGGTGATTGAGTGCGGAAAATGCGCGCGCATTATTTTTTCCTTACTTTTTATACAAACATCACTGCATTTCTTGATGCATTTTTTACCTGAACATCATCAGTAAAGAAGGATAATTGCGATTGTGCACGCAAGCAGCGTTTTTCTTGATTAATGACTCTTGTACTCTTGTAGTTGTACCTTGTACTTAGGCAGATTGGAAAATTATCATAGAAAGAGAAGTTAGGAAATTTCTAATAAATATCTAAAAAGGATGCCCCAGGATGTTTGCACAAAAGAAAGTTTTAGAAAACTATATTCAATTTATGTGTGTTAAGTTATCACTTGAGGCATACCATACCCACATACCTTCCTGAGATGCAAAGAAGATGCATAAACAGATGAAAAGATACATTTTTTTTTTTAAAGAAAAAGGACGAATGATTTTTTAAGGATATCTGAGAATTTAATTTGAATGCCCTTACCTTCAATTGTTTGAGATTTTATTGCTTCAGATACCAGAAGTCAGTTTTTTTTTCCCTCAGTTTTGTGTCCAATTTTTTACGACTTTGGTTGGTCCTGTGGTAATTTCTAAGGATTTCTTCTTTCTTGGTAGGTATACCTGAAATATATGTATATGCGTGTAATTTTTTGTTCGCTCGCTATTTTTTACGATTTTATTGTTTTATGGATATATTTTAAAGGTAAAAATAAAAAGACTTAAAACAGTTTGAAAGTATCTAATTTTTAACATCTCAATGCGAATCGCAATTAACGCGCCTACTTTATCATAAATGCATGCATCCTTGATCCCGAATAATTTAAGAGTCGGACAATTTTGTTTTTTATGTTTTGTTTTTACGAGGCAACCTATATTCTGAGAAGGTCATGCGGTGCGTGTAACTCTTCGTTTTTGTTGAACAGACAGACGCAGACGGTGGAAACAGGAAAAAATCCATAAAAAGGATGCGTGAGATGGTTTATGATTTTTTTATAATTCTATTATCACGCCCGCGCTATGGTATCGCAGGATTTCTTTAAGTTTTTATGAGAAATTCAAAAAATACACAAAAAATTGACTTTTCGGTCCGAATTAGTTTGGTTTCTTTTTATGACAATTTTTTACCCAGCAATACTAGGAAGGTTTTGAGTTTTATTATCGGAATTATTGTTTGATTTGGTTTTCTTCCCTTAATTTGCATATTCATGTTTGGGTTTTGATAGGAAACTGACACATTTTTTAGAGGGAAAGAAGCGTATTGTAATACCTATGTTTTTAATTTTCAAGGCAAATGGAAATTTTCAAGGACACTCGGCTTAAAAAATCATGACAAACAAATAATATTAAGATAAACCTGTGAAATACGTAAAATGAGTAAAAAGGATTGTGTATTTTGAATGAAGCGAAAAAAGATAAAATTCACTGGAATTGAGAAGCCAGCTAGCTAAAACGGTTTCGTTTAAAATACAAACAAATAAATTCCACAGCATTTATTTAAAAATAAATCAACTCTCACACTTTGTGAGCCTTAAGCTTTAAATGTTGGAATGGAAATGAAATGCTTTCCAAAAAATTTCTTAATTTCTCTAAACGCATTTACAAATAAAGGACTATTCACATGAGAGCGATCAACGAACAACGAAAGAAGGATTATCCGCCTGCTTTGACGTTTCATTCACATGATTATTTATTTTATTCGTTGCGAACAACGAACGTCATGTCCGAATATCACAATTGAACGATGTGGATGGTATGTGGAACGCGAATATAAAAATGTGTAATCCACTCCGACATATTTGTATGGAATTTTAATTTTCACTCAAACATAGTGCAAGGTCTTAAGGCTGAACTATAATAATCGGAACGGCGCGGACGGGCCCGTCCGTAAATGTGCGAGAACAAGCAATTCGTATCTCACACCCGAAATAGCGGATTGCTCCGTTTCATCAAGTTTCGATCAGTTTAGTTTACGGACGTAAACTGCGCTCGCTATCGCACTTTACGGACGTAAATTTGCATCTGACTGTAATTGGATATGAGAGTGAGTGTCAGAGTGAGCGAGGTATGCTGACTTTGTGTTTGTCTTCACAGCAAAGTGAATATATGATTTTTTTTTATGTATGTCCTCTCCGCTTCACAGTCATCTTACTGTTCAGAGAAAAATACATGTTTTGCTTCCGCGGCAATCCGTTCCATTTTGGGTAGCGTGTTTTCATATCACAGGTTGGACGGCAACGTTTCCTTTGGTTTTGACACTAGCTTCCGTTTGTTTCCGACTATTATAGTTCAGCCTTTACGCTTTCTGTACAATGAAGAACGAATACGTTCCACAATTAAAAAAAAAAAATTGTTGGCACAACAGCTCCAAGCGGGCCGGGGCCTGTGACTTACACTCTCAACCATTTCTGTGTGTGCGTTGATATTCTACAGGAATGGAAGGGACCTACAATTTACTGCCGAATCCGAACGGCTAACAGAGAAGCACTTTCCATGACATTAATTACTGTTGGAGGATTTGTCATTTCCTCGCAAGAGGCAGTACCCCGGAAAAAACTTAGGTGGAGTCAGGGATCGAACCCAGAACCTTCGGCGTGGCAGTCCGACACACTAACCACTACGCCAAGGGGTACTACACCTTCCACAATTATATCTGTATTTTATTTTCAGTTTTTTTATGCGTAACCATGTGGAATCTAAGCCGGTATATTTGTAGGGAATTTTCCTGTTCACTTAAACTTTAAACTAGAATTACGCTATCAAATATGGAGCGGTAAATATTTAAGTGTGAAACGTATTTCCTTTGCATTAGCAGTGAGCTTAGTTAGCAAGTATCGACAGCGCTGTTGGCATATTCCAGACCAAAGTAGGTACCTTCCCATGATGTAAAAGCAGTTGACGGACGTATACTCTTCTCATAGACAGACCGCCAATATGTTCAAATGCATCGGGGCATTTAGATTCGTGGTTCATGGGGGCCTTATGAACGCTATTGTTTTCGTACAACAGGAAGGTATTTCTCACATTATTGATTTAAAAAACATATTTCGGAAGAATTTCAGAACGTATTCATCTTAAATTACGCGTCTTCTATAAGACATTCATCCTTCCAAATCGAGCACCACTTTAATGTCTTATGCTAAATTTAAAGCAATAATCCAATGAAATACAGGGTGGAAATTATATTTTTTCACTCTCTGTGGATGCATAGGCCTCTCGACAATAACGCGCGGCATGTCCGAGATCTAGCGCCTGGAAGAAGATTCACCTCGTCACAAAAGTTGATTTCTCGCCGGAAAACATTATCAAATTCAAGCTGCCTTAAGCGCCAAACTGCGAAGACAGTCAATTGGACCTTGTAAACGAATAATCCAAGATCTTTGTGCAGAATTCTCATCAGGCTAGTGGGTTGAGCTGTTGAAATCGATGGAGAGTTGATGTTCGTGAATTGAGTCTCACACTTTCGGCTACAGCAGCCACGCACAACGTACGAAGACGAGGACCATGAGGGTGATCCCCAAGCTTACCAGTCTCACGAACTTTTTGCATAAACTTGCGTAGAAGCAGGCGCAGTGGGTGTTTCATTTTGACCAAAACTTTGGAAATAGGTTTTCAATATTTCCTAACATTGTTCAATTGTAAAGCGGCTCATTTCGTTCAGTGGAGGTATGATACTGACTTTCTGTCAGTGTCAAAATTCCCATTTAGTTAGGTTAGGTCCAACTTTTGTACTGTCAGGAACTTACTCTCTCCTTAGCCGCACCGCACGAAGGTGGATTTGTATATTCCCTTGACATTTGAGTTTTCAGAATTTCAAAATTAGTGCACTTACATCGGAACCTCCTGTTAAATCTGCACTTTATTCTAGTGATGGTCAGAGCACAACAAAAACAATTATACGATAAGTAATTGTGGTGCTTCCAGATTCGTTAAAATATCATAGTTTGAGCTTTGTTGAGACGAGCCACAAAACAACATCCGCAGTCACAAAACCTGTCAAAATATTTAAAAAAAATTTGACAGTTTTCGCGGTCTCAGCTCTGATTCAAGCTCCGAATGTCCATTGTGTATCCAGTTAAGGTACCTGGTATTCTTCAAACTTAGTTTTACAGATGTGCATTGCTTTTGAAACTCGCAATTCTTCATCCTCAATCAAATTGTTCATCCTTTGTCTTGAAACTATTTTAAGTAGTCAGGTTATAGTAGTCAGGTGGCAACACCAAACTCTCTACGCTCCTACTCTTTTATTAACCTCACTTCCTTTAACGCTTCCCTTTTCTCATGCCAATAACATGCATTGCACTTAAAAACTTTCTTCCTTATAAAAAAGATAGGTTTATATGCGTGTACCTATACGTAGTATTTCGAAAGTCTTTTTATCACTTGTTCAAATCACATTCGCTTCATACAATCAATCCCTGCTCTCCAAACTAGTGTCCTTAAAAAAGAAATCCAAATCCTAACCCACATTCTTCCAGTTGGTTTCCCTTCAATTACACGCAGCATCGAAAACGAGTGTTTTACTTCCCATTACAACTAAAATCCAAATAAATATTAAGTAAATAAAAAAAATAGAAATACACTGAAGACAGAACACACTACCTATTACAACTATAAGGAACTCCCGTCCAAAGAGGGCATACAGAACAAGTGAACCACGTCGCCATAACATCTCACAACTCCCAAGAACCAAAAAAAAAAAAAAAAAAAAAACTAAAAGAAAAAGAAGAAGAAGTGGTCTAATGTCCTTTTTAATATGACATCAAGTGGAAACACAATTTCTTCGATGATGGTGGTGGTTTTGGTCAACCCTTTTTCTTTTATTTTTTGTTTAGCATCTTTATACTTCAAATGTCCTTTTGAAAGTTCATTTTCGTAAATATTAATCACCCCCACACCTCGCATCCAAAGAAAAAAAAACCCAGCACATAATACCTGGCTGGCTTGGAAAAGTCCTTTTTGTAAGATGCATATACCCTTGCACACACACACACACACTCAGACACAGACACACTATCATCATCATTATCATTTCCATAAGACTCCATCGCAAGTCTCAACCAAACTCCCCCGACTCATAATCCTTAAAGGATTACAGTTGGAAAATTACCGACCAAACGATGGCAATGGCAATGGCGGGTGTTTTATGTAGATGCAAACTTTTTGCTTCAGCAACATCTGCTCGCCCTGAAACAATAAGAAAAGAAGAAAAACAAAAATAAGAAAACTTCCATTGTATTCCCTGCATGGTTATCCCGCAAAGTGAATCCTGGTGGTGGTCCTTCTTTTTTTTTTTGCAAAGTGCAAGGACCATTGGTTGCAATCCCTATATAGTTAAGTAAGAAGATGTAGATACACCTATACCACGACTACCATCTAACATCCCCCCCCCCCATTCTTAGCCCCAAAAACAAAGTCTTGTATCCTTTTGTGTGCAAAACTAATGTATGCAACAACAACAACAACAAAAACAACAAGAAAATTGAAACATAAATCATAATCCACATCCACAGAGAGTACGAGGTTTTTCGTTCGTTTTTCTAACTCCTTATGCTGCTTCATATAGTTACGATCCACACTAGTTGGAAAATGTAATTTATGAAGCCACACCCACCAAATGTATCTTATCCAATTCCCCTTTTACCAATACATTGACAAAACCATTTTGTGGATTGTAAATAGGAAAATTCTTATTTGATTTTCCATGTGGAACCTATTGCTTTGGTACACAAAATAGATACAATTCGATAGAAACACACACATTCGTTATAGTTCTGTCGTGGATGGCGTATCTTTACAAAAATACGAACGGGAAAATAAGGATTTTTTGAGTAAAAATTTGTGTTTTCATCTATTTTCCCCGTTACATTGTTGTCTCGTACACAAATACATATAAACATCGACCGACAACGACGACGACGAGGTCCTGAAAATCAGTTTTATACCTTTGCTTATTTTTGCACACAGAAAATTCTACCGCAAAAGAGAAGAAGAAAAAAAAAACCTAGGAAAGGTGTCCTGCAGGAATTTCAAATTTTGTTTTTTTAGTTTCGAATGAAACACGAACGCGTTTGGATCGTGATTTGTTAAAAAAAAAAAAGAAGAAAAACAGGACATCAAATCAAACAATAAAAAAATAAACTTGAACAATTCGAAATATCTGCCAAGTGCGTAGTTAGATGATGTCCTTTGAATAGGGAAATTGTTAAAGAAAAATTGTGTACCTATTTTCACCTATACCTTGTGTATTATTGGAACAAAGAAAAACAGTGAATTAAAAACTTGAAACAGTAATTTTGTGCAATTTAGTGAAAGTTCTATTAAAAAAAAAAAAACGAATTAAAAAACTATAAAAATGGTTATGTCTGAAATACGATGGAACAATAGCCCCGAGGATAACAATAACTCGTTGAAGCGTGACTTATTAAAGACACCAACTACAGGACACATGCAAAATCGATGTACGTATCTACTATATATTTTTAGTATATCCAAATTGTATTTATAGAATTAATTTTCCCATTTTCATTTTGCCTTTTGGTGTCCTTGTTAAAGAAAAGAATATTGTGTCCCGTTGCCGTCGTCGTTTAGGTACCTATAATGAAAATTTGCAAAAGATTTGCACACCTTCTCTAAGGATAATTTCTTCCCTTTTTTTTTGTTGTTTAATTCGTTTCGCAATTAAATAGGGATCATGCCTTGCCTACAACTACACACATCAATACAGTGAAAGATACCTGTGGTCTTGGCTTTGTGTCTGGCTGAGTTAAAAAGGATTTTTTTTTAAAGATAAGAAGTTTGCATCTATGAAATAGGGCGGGTAAAGAGGTTTTGTTATGCAATTGCAGGTTCCTACTTATCTACCTAAGTAGATGCTGCAAAGAAAGTCAAGAAAAAGGGATGCTGGTGCAAGGTCCTGGGGAGTTGTAGGTACATAGAGGTACCTATAGTGTAATCCGAAAAGAAAAGGGATTTTAGAAATTTAAGACTTAGGTAATAGAACCTCAGTTTTCGTTTTGAATTTTTTTATTGAATGGATTAACCTGTTTTTTTTTTATTGTTTGGTAATATTTTACGGGTTAAAAGTCTCCTTTAAGGAAACAATATCTTACGATACCTAGCTCAATTTAAAGCTTTTAATGTGAAGAGATGGTATCGAGCAAGAAATGACCTTAATGCATTTATAATGTGTGTGGTTGAAAAAATAAAGTTTTCCCCATATTCGAAAAGAGGAGGGGGGGGGAGGGGGTATGGTCCTTGGGGTGAAGAATTAATGATTTATCTGTGAATTTTTTCATATAAGCAACCTACGACTAAATCAACCACAGGGAGGTAATCGGAAGCAACTTTTGTTGGATTGGGCCAATTGAGACCGCCGTAAATGTTTGGGGACATGATTTAAAAAAAAAACTTGAATTTTCTATAAAAAACAGCATAATTTTGTATAAAACAGAGAATTAAACTAAGTTTTTAGACTATTTCCAACGTTCGAAAACGATATTTAACGGGTTGAAAGTGGGGCATCAAATATCGAGTAAGAAAAGTAAGTTTTGTATCCTCCTTGTATCCTCCATTTTTTGGGAAGACACATCCTTACTGACAGATTGCATTAGATTAACTTCGATAAAACATCCAAGTTTATTTCTTATTCCCGTGAAAGGAACTCGATAAGGACTTGCTATAAACATGCTTTAAGAAGAATGTTCCCCTCTCACATTCATCTTAATGGTCAACCGAAGTTTACTTTATATGATTTTAATTTTTGGTAACACTTTTGTTTGCATTATATAGACACTATCTAAGAGACTGTCGCTGACTCCAAAAAAATTTCCGGAAGGTAAACACTCTAACTATTTTACTTCAAGGTCGGCTTGTCACGATTTCTGGTATTCGGTGTGTTTGAGCACGAACTACAAGCAACTTGCTTCCTAATTGATTTTCGACTCACTAGTCCTCTTCCGTATTCTATCACGCCTGTTTGGATTCGCTCTTTTAAGTATTCCATACTTCTATTTCGCTCACGCAAACTAGTCTTGAAGTGTAAAACTGATACTGGTCCTTCTCTGGTTATGGTTTAGCTTGATAATATTGCAGATCACTCTAAAAACTACGGATTGGAAAAGTCCGCAATAAACTTTAGTATACGAAGAACACGTCAGAAGTTCAAGATGATATACGGCAATAACGACACCATGATGTTAGCTTCGCTCCAGTAGTATTACATGTACTAGAATCGCCCAGTGGCCAAAATTCGGCCACTGTATTAAATGTATGTAAATGTATTACGTATGTATTAAGTTATGTATTTTATACGGCGAAACGTTAGCCTGTCGCACTATAACTGAAAACATTAAAATGCCCAAAACTGTAGGAAAAAAAATTTCACAGCGAACAAAAAATTACAAAACAAAATATTCCCAGCACACCTACTCAGTAATACCTTTCCAACGATATTATATATCATCTCAATCGGTTTGGTAACCACCTCGCAATTGGTACCACAAAAAAACTGCTTGCCTATTTATAGGTATATAGAAGATAGAGAAATCATCTAATGCTTTAAGCTTAAACGCTGATTTTATTCGATACGAATTGAAAGGCGATTTAGAACAGTTTTTGCATCTGTCCGCAGACCAATATCAAAAGTATTATGTTGCACTAGATTAAGTAAGTAGGAGTTAAATTCGGGAAAATCTGTCTAGTTTGTCTGTATACCCATTACGTTCGTCTAAACTTTCTACTAAACTAATTTTCTCCAAACTTCTTCAAACTTGCAACCTTTGCCATATAACCGGCAAATAAAGCTAACATTCTCGAAAACGGCTCAACCGATTTTGATGAAGCTTTATAATTTGAACAGGGTGCCCAGAGAATGAGTTTCTTTTTAATCTTGTTTTATTAAAAATGGGAACTGCATTTGAAAAAACAAACTTTATTATTGACTTACACGTTTTGGGTAATGAATTTCTTGACACTCTGAATTTCATAGGTCTTTCTTTTGTTTCGAATAAATGTTAGAGTTATTTTTGCATTATACTTAAAACAAAACAAAATAACATCCAAAAACGGCATGCCGCTTATCAAAAAGCGTTTGGAACAGTAGTTTTAATGGATTCATATGTCTTCCATAATCTATTTAATTCTGTATCTAAAATTTCACAAGACTTAGCTATACTGTTAGGCATGAGATCAAGTTTATAATCGAAATAATTCTATAACTTATCTAGGTATTTTTAGTAGTTGAACAATAGTGGTTCAGCAAAGAATTTCTTTTTTAAATTCTTGATCTGTGGGTCAACTTTATTTAATAGTCGGAAATCGGTGGGTTAACTCTTGAACCACTCTTATTCCACCGTCTAAGCCTTAGTTATGTACACACGAACCGAGGTAAATCGTTTTAAAATTTTGTTCCGAGAATGAACCACGATTGTTCAACTCTTAGTGAGTTGTATTTATTTATTTTTAAGATGAGTTAGTGTGGTTAGGCTAAAGTTTGGCAATCTGATATGTGATATATACCTACATAAATCATGACCGTATTTTAGTTTTCCTAAGACTCTTTGAATTGATGTTTCACTGACACTGATCGATTTTCGAAGTATTATTTCTTACCCAAAAACGCCAAAACAAAATGGCAAGTCTATACAACGCGAATGTTATCATACACATTTTGTGTGTAAGATAGCATGCACATTTCACATTTGTCCATAACAATTATAAGATCGGTAACTGGCTTTCACTCTCAAGAATTTAAGCTTTATTGGGAAACATACGTTATTTCCAAAAAACATTATCTCAATCGCACGAATTCCCCAAAAAAATGTAAGCTAAAATGACAAAATCTCCATGAGGAAGGGCGTCCAAATGACAAAATCCCCAAAAAGATAATTTCCTTTGCCGCTATCTCAAAATTACCAATAATCCCCAATCCCAAATAGTCCCCCACATATTCCTAAGGTTTTAATTGATGCAGTTAAATTATTTGTACTAATCATAATTGTGTGTGAAAGAGATTTCAGTCCATCATAGTGGCTCTTAGTTAATAAACGATTAGCGCGTTTTAAAATGGATGCTATTATTTTCATAAAATAAAACTAATTATGTTACTTAAGATAAGGGTTAAACGCATCAAAAATTTTATTTTGTATTTCAATAAATAAAAAAGTTTATGAATTCACCCAATCTCTTATGGAACTAACAAATGTTTCGTAACTTGACCAAAACGATGATGTGCAAGTAGTGAACCAGGCAATAAAATCGTGCATGCGATTTTATTGCTTTATTCACTACTGGGGGTTTTTTTCAGATAATTTCTCTTGGGGATTTCGTCTTTGCCTGGGTTTCTCCTGGGGATTTTGTCTTTCGCGATTTTCTTTTTGGGATACATTTGACCAAGCCTCACTAACCCAACTTAATTATGTTTCAAAAAAATCAAGTGATCCTTAAATGCTGCAATTTATTAATTCTTATTAAGAAAACTAAAATTCTTTTTTGGAAGATCAGCAGTAACAGTTATTAAAAACTATAAAATGTATCTTTAATGTCTTCAGAATATAATCTGGCATGCCGCATGGTTCTATAATGGGTCCTATTTTATTTTCTATATTTATAAAAGGAAAATCCATCTTCCCTCAAATTTTGTGATGCAATAATGGTGTGGTGATAACCATATCCTTTCGGTATGGTTGCTAACGATACAGATCGAGAAGACATGGATTTGAGTTGAATATTTTGATGAATATTTTGAAAATAGAATGCAACCATACACCAAAATATATGCCAAGTGTCATAAGAAAAAAATGCAATTGAAACATCTTGGTGCTTTTTATCTTTGTTACTGGCAAGATGCTTATTTAATCAACAAAACAATATTTGAATTCTCTAATGAACTCTTATTGTCACGGTATTTAAGGTTGACAGTTGAGTTTTAGGCAGTTTAGAAATCGTGAAATACACATGTTAAATATTTAATTTGAAAATAATATTTTCAAAATGGTGCTGCAAAGCTATCTTGCAAATGAAGGCCTTTTTGATTAATTTTTATTCTGGCGTTGAAAAACAAACAGCGTCCTTATAATGCTAAGTTTAAAGAACCTAATTGACTTCAAAGTGACAGCTTGTCTGCTAGCCAAATTAAGGAGGACAATTATGTATAGGTATAATTGTAATACAGAAGAACATCCCGAAGGAACCTATTAAATAAAACACCATTCCCAACAAATTTGCATCACATAAACTAGCTCACGAATTCCCTGCTTCCTCCGAAAATATGTTCCTAATTATACATTTTTCCAATTATCAAATAAAAATATATTTTCAACTCTCAAACGCCCCTTCATACTCATACATACCCTCTTCGTTTATAACAACCAATAAACAAATTTGACCTCATGCCCTGCACCCCCTAAAACTACATATATATACGTAATACCGCACCGCACACATAATTTATAACAATCCCATCCAATTCGAATGCATAATTTATGTATGTTAAAAATCTCATTTTACAGGAAAAAAGAAAAAATAACCCAAAAATCCCATTCTTACATCTGTCATCCACATCGCACGCCTGGCACGAGCCAGAGGACCAACAGTAATAGTATTGTGTAAAGTTGCGCATTGGACAAAAATTGTAAGGGAGACCCTTTATATGACCGAAACGAAATAAATTTAAATTTTTAAATAGATGCATTTCGGTGATCCTGTTTATTAGAATATACATATAAATGTGAGAGTAACACACCAACAAACAAAGAGTAATCCCTTTTTAGAATTTGAACCCTGGTTTGGTTTGTTGCGTTTTCAACAAGGATGCATATCTAATTACGCTCTTTGACCCCTCGCGTGCGTACATATATAAACATTGCAAAAGGTCCTTTCTTATAATTATGTGGGGATATGGTCGATTTTTCATCTTGTGTGTGTGTGTGTGTTTATCCTTTGCTCAGACATTTATATCGTCCATATCCTTTTCTGATGCACTTTAATGAATTTCCCTGTCAGTAATGTTGCCGCGTGTCAAACAGAATTCTATCCTTAAGCCCAGCGGAAGGTGTCCGGTCGTATCACACATCCAACTGACCACCACATGGGATTTACACAGGATACGAACATACAGGCATACAGCATCAAGTATATCGATTTTTGTGTCTGGTATTGATTTGCGAGTTGCACATACCTATCTATATAACATGTCGATTTTGTCCGAGGGGGGTTTTCTCTATAGTTTTTGTGGCGAAATTAGTTCATCAACCAGACTCGCACGCACACCAGGATCCATAAGGACTAAGATAGAATAGGAATTTTTCCTATTTTTGGAATGTAATCTTTCCCCAAAAAAAAAACCAAAAAAAAAAGAAAAGAAAAATAAGACCAAAATAGGATCCACTTCTTGAGATGAGGAGAGGAGAGAGAACAAACAATGGAGCAAACTCTCAGACATTAGTGGAATGGGTTAACGTTTTCTTTCTAATTATCTCGTCTAAGTATTTGTTTTATTTTCATACAAGGATCTAATACAATGCGCATTATCCTTAGGTGTTATTAGCCACCGAAATAATGAATCAAGACAATGGATGGATGATTTTTTTTTTTTTTTTGATCCTGTACACTATGTGTGTGAGGGTTTTGTTCTTTTTTTTTTTGTCTTAAAGTCGATGTCCTTTTTGACTACACTTTTACTTTGACTTTTATGCCCAAACTAAGCTGCACCTTGGCTATTATTGTGTGTTGTGATAATAATTTATCTTCAAGTCCTTAAAGATGAACTCTTCAAGCTAATACAAAGCAAAAATACATAAATATCCTTGAGTCCATGATGGTGCGGTGTTAATGAAATGGCCACTTGGATGAAAGTCCTCGCTTGTGTCTTATGCCTCGATCCCATGTCTTTATTAAAAATGTCTAGCTCTCTCTCTTTAAGATACAAAAAAAAGGACTTCGAGTCCAGGTGGTGGATGTGTTGTGTTGTGTTGCTTGTTGAACATTTTTTTTTTGTTAGCCGGTTTTACTCGCACACGTCTGTCGATACATTGTAAGGTACACTATGAATGTCCAATGACCACATATCCAGGCAATGGCATTTGACCGGTTGATATTGATTTTTTGTTTTGGGCACACACCAAGAAAAAAAAAACTATAAACTTGATGTTTTACGAGTGCATTGATGTTATGGCCAGCAGGACCGGGGACCGGCTGTTTGGCCATTTCGTTGAAAGAAAGTGCATCATAAAAATGGCAGTTGCATGAATGAATCACGAACCATGAATTTAATTAAACAAATTGTATGCATTTAGTTTTTTTTTCAAGCACATATTGAAATTTTGTATTTTATCTTCAAATTTTACTTTGTTTCAGATATCAGTCGGTTGTCGAGGTCACCATCACCACTGCGGAGTAACGGTGAGTACTATCTTTCATTGATTTTTGACTTAAATATGATTTATATTTTTTGAAAGCTCTAAGGTATGTGCAGTTTGCTAGGCTAAGCAGAACAGAACACAAATTATATTCCATGAAGGTCTTAAAGAATTTACTTAGTCTGCTTGGCGTCAGTTTACAAAATCCTTCAATCTCCCTGAAGAGCGGAGGAGAATTGGTATTTCGCCAAAGACTTCTACACTTCTACTCAGCCATCAGCAGATACAAGAGTACTATTTTGTTGAACGAAATGGTGGTTTTGTTTGTTGACTTTACCCAGGCTCACTCTAGGTTTTCTTGACAACTCCAACTCATGCTTTTTCATTTCTTTTAGTTTTTTGTCCAAAGAAATAATATGAAAAATCAAATACACAAGAAATGCTTGATAGCAAACGTCACTTTAACAGTTGATTCTTTACCTCAACTCGCCGCAGCTAAATACCAAGATCGACTTCAGGGTGACTTCAGGGCGAATTCAAGTTTCAAAAAACAGAGAATTTCCCTAGGGCTTGTTGAGGTTTTTCAAAAAACGAGTTGTGACGACCCCAGAGAAACTTCAGGGCTCAACAAACAAAGCTGGGCGTTTCAGACTGATAGCCCATGAAGTTGTGTGTGGCATATAATTATGACATCATCGTTCAAATATGGCCGCCGCGGCTACACTGGGCGAAGCGCATAAGAGATGTCCAACTTTGTATATGACTCTTTATGGATTTGACCCCTCGCATCGGAAGAGTAATGTTGATCACATAACACATTCAGATACGGTCTGTATCACCTCATTGTATTTTTACTCTCTTTGCCGACAAGCTTGGTGTGTATATGCTATTTTGAGTATGTTAAGCTCTCTCTTAAGCTTTTTTCGTGCATTCTAAATGGGACTAAACTACACGAAAAAATAAAATCCACAGGCGGAGATGTACATATACGGTGGTGAATAAAATATTTTGAGTGTGTTTAAGGCAAGTGGAGTACGAGTTGGCGGTCTGTATCTGTATGTCTGTGATTAGAGAACCGGCCATTCGTGGCTTGTTAGGTAGTACTACTTGTAGTTCAAAGAAATTTCGGAAGAGAACCGCTTCTGCGTTAAATAGGTTAGATATGCCCTCAAATCAGCCGCTCATAATATCCGTTGTTGGATCAGCTTTATGAAACGCAACGCCATCAACGATACACACACAATATAGCTTTTCTGCAGTTAGATTGCTGATTGGGGGCAAATCATTGTGATTGATATCGGCACTTCCTCTCTCTTAGTTTCCGGAAACTGTTGTCAGCAGAAATAATTAAACTCCTCCTCGAACATAGGCCGGCAACACGATAAGTCATTACATCCCTCTCTGTTCGCAGCACGATAACTCAACTCGGTCCTCGACTCCAAATTCTGGGACTCAGTTTCCTTCAAACTAGTTGATCTCCAAATTTTCTTTGGTCTTCCAACGCACCTTTCACGTTTAGGTTTCCATTGAGAAGACTGCTTTGTTATAGTGACATTGGTCTTTTTCAGAGTGGCCAATTCAGTGCCACTTTCTATGCATGGTGTCAACATCCACTTTTGTTTGCCCATTCCTAAGCCACAGTTCGTTGTTCTTGTTAACTATTTCTAATGGCCACTGGGTGTTACGCAGGTAACATGTCGGCGAAATGGCGACTTTTTTTAACCGGCGCTAAACTTTATGACTCGGGTTCTCCTCCAAACTCTACTTCATGAACAGTAGCGACTTTTAGGGAGATCTCGTGTTTTGGAGAGACGACTATGTAAACCGTTAAATGGGGGCCTTATTTGATTTCCTTCATGAGCACTGGTCACCAAGAAATATTCGCTGATGTGTCCAGCAGACTTAGATTTTATCATTTTAGTCACTTAATAGTCATCAGACTAAACGACTCATTATTAAAAACAGCGATTGTCACATCTCATGATATTTCTTGCAAGGAAACAGATAGATTTGGGAAAGTCCAACTGGTTAAACTCATCAAACGGTCTCTGAGAAAACCATTAAATGCACCAGTTATCGCTCCTGCTCTAGAAAGAATCAAAGGGTTGCCTATTGTGTGAAATGGAACTTCTTGCAAGAACTGGAGAGCTTGAGTTGTGATGAGCTTGCTTCGTTTTCTCAGAAGAACTGTTCATCATTGAAAGACAAAAAAAAGAACACATGGCGTTATGGCTGCTAAACAATTTTGAGAATTTTGATTGCAGGTTCAATTTCGGTATTAATACCACTCATAACGCATCATGATCAACTGTAGATTTATTTTGGTCCTTTCATCCTTTAGACACGATGAGATAACCGCTTTCAAATTCAACTTGTTATTTTGCTTCTGACTCCATATAAACGTCCATTAAAAACGATGTGTATATATGTAACAGATTTCTGGAGATATCCTGGAGTCTCTAGCACTTGACCGTCAAGCCATACTTTCGGAATGAGTCACAGTGAACACTATTTTTATTCCTCACCAAACATTACGTTGTTCTCCGTAGACTTATACTTAATAAGTTCTTAGAACTTGAGCAGCTTTTTCCAGAGCAAATAGTGGGTTATTCTCTCCTCCAAACCATTGTGATTTCTTCCATTCTTTTCATGTCAAGATACGATGATCAATTTATTTTGGTTTCACTTCGGTAGTCAAGAGAAAAGACATATGTGTAAGGTGATCCTAGCAAAATACGACAGGCAAAACAGGAAATACAGATTCTGATCGCCATGTTTGATAAAAATTCTTTCAGTAGATTTGAAGAAATTGGTTAAATTTATTAATTTTAAGGAGGTTTCTCGTAGTAAAACTCAACTGGCCAATTGTTTTGTTCAAATCTCCTGACTAACAATAGGTACACAAGAAAGGACATCCATCTGTGTACGAATCCATCAAGTTGTTAAAAATATTTCCAAAATTAAAAATACATTTTTTACGAGCATTTTAACGAGTCAGCTACTCACTTTCAATTTATACTTAAAATTCCTCTCACACTTTGTCACTGAAATGCATTATTAATTGAAGAAACTTGTACCACAATTCCAATGGGCTCGTGCTGATATCTTGTTCCCTCCATCAAGGACCCTTCTCAATCGGCTTAAATTGATACATCACTGTAAAACGACATTCTCACTTTCAAAACCGAAACCGAAAATTCCTCCTTTAAGTAAAGATTACTTTTCTGATCCAAAACGCTCGCTCCTCAGAAGACCCTCTCTCCCTCGATAAACATGTATAAGCCCCCTCCATCAAACAATTCGTTTTGGTTTTCATTAAAAGAAGAAAAAAATGGGCACCCTATATTGCCCAAGGATAGGGGTAAGAATTTCTTCTCCCTTTAATAACTATATATTCCAAAAATACTCTCCTATTCAAAATTAACATCTGCTCAATGCTGAAATCTAAATCAATGTACCTAAGCGATCCCACAAAGAATAGCCTTTTGTTTAAATAAAAAGGATTCAAATCCACTCGATCCCTTTTGTTTTTTTTTTTTTTTTGGTTTTTGGTTTTTATGAAGTGAGACACAAGTTCTTCGCACTTTCTTAGAGTAGATCTTAAGAGGATTTAATATTAGCACCCTTTTCTTTCTCCCAAGACGTAATAATAACTCACTCCTTGGAGATGTCAATTTAGTCCTTTTTGTTGACAAAATATTTACAATCCAATACAACAAGGACACGATTCAGAGTGTGCCAATCTATACATCCAGACGATGGATGCATAACCCTCAAATTAGGTAATAAAAAAAAAACACACACATACCAAAAAGGATATAAAAAAAAGGATACCACACATGTGAATCTTGATATGAAAAATTCGTATCGAATCCTTTTGAATAAAAAATCACTTTAAGAATAAGAAAAAAAAGCATTTGCATGGTGGTCATTTTATATCAGGAAAAAGGACCATTTTCCAAACGAATTTGAATTCCAGGACATTCACTGTGATTTGGTCAGTGCAGATATCGAGTCCTCTTTTGAATATACAAACTCAATGCGGAACATCTGTTTCCATCTCTATCTCTATCTTCACTTGGTTAAATGTATATATGAACAGAAAAAGGACACGTTTCGTCCTTTTTGCTGTACGTGATTCCTCAGCACCATATGCAGAGTATCTGTAATGTGATGTGGTGGCTCTGGCTCTGGCTCCATTCAAAATGACCATTTGAATATTCGATGAATGTGTATATTTTTGAATTTCAAAGATTATGTGCCTTATTCTTTCTTTATGATTATTATTCATGTCCTTTTTTTGGCAAAGGATATACGAATTTGCAAACGTAGTTTCACACCTTTTGAACAGCATCAAGGATATTTATGTACTATTTGAATAAATCCAATCGGGTATGTTGATGATGAATGAATTCAGGGGTGGAATTGGAAATTTGTTTTTCATCTGCACGCACTCACACAAATATCCTTCAGAGAAAGGATAACAAACAGTGGAAAGAAATTTTGCTATTTTTTTTTTCGAACGCAAACAGTCATCGATATACTCTTCGATGATTTATTTATGCATTCGTTTGGTGTGTCAAAATGAAAATAAATATCCTTTCAGCACCCCAAACTATACCTATACCAACTCAAGGACACGCAGTCCGGTTATTTCCATCAACTCATTCAAAGCGACCCGAAACCGAAACATGAAAACTCACTTTCCCCCTAAAGTGCTTGTTGAGGTAAACGGAACCATATGCATAAAGAGCATAAATAAAAGAGTTCTTTTTGAAGTAGCTATATGCGAAATGTTTTCTTTGAATTTCACTCCTTTTCGTCCTGAATTTTTGTTTCCTATTTCCTACATATACATACGGTTATTTGATTGTGGGAACCAGTGGACTATGAAATTGACCAATTTCCATTGCGATATCACGAATATCCTTAAAGAAAGGATAGGGTTTTTTTGGGGAGTTTATTTTTTTATGAATAATGTCCATTAGGCAAAAGGATTCAAAAAGTTTTGTGTGGTGACTGTATCCTTTTTTTTACGTTTTGCATAAAATTTTAATTTTACAAGGTATGGCTACTCGGAGGGGCTTGAAAATCGATTCAAAAATGTGATCTGCATAGACAAGCAGGACTATGTTTATGTTCAAATAAATCGAGTCCTTTGAATGTAAGTTTTCAACAACAAATATTTTTTTTTCAGGTTCTGATGATGGGGATAGTGTAGGCAACACAAGCGACCGTTGTCGGTCACCTTTGAGCCCCCCACGACATCACCATAATACCGAGGATGCCAACACCGAAGCTCTCAATCTTACCAGTGACAATTCTCGACACAGTGCAACACCACCATCATCGGCAATGGTCATGACCACGCCAACATCATCCCTACAGATTCCCAACCTACAAGCAGGACTTATGCCAAATGCTCTAGGCTCCCTCATGCTGCAGAATCCACTGCTAGCTGGAGCCGGGCTTAATACGATCTCGCCACAGGACTTCACAGCTTTCCAGCAATGCTTGCAGACACAGCAAGTTGCCCTGCAACAGCAGTTTCAAAACTACATGAAACTTCTTCACAGTGGCTCGGTGGGATTGCCAAAAGACGATGAGGTTGCGACTCAAATAGCTGCCGCTCAATTTCTGCTGCAGAATCGAGTTCAAGCATTGACGCAAGCGGCTCAACAGTTGCAGGCACTGCAGAACCAACAACAACAACAGCACACACAACAACAACAACAGCAGCAGCAGCAACATGAGATCCAAAAACACATACAGCAAGTTCCAAATATTCCAACGACACTCAAGTCCCACATAACATCCACCTCAACTCCGACACATCCTAGTCCTTTGAATAGCCCAGCGAGTAGTCCGCTCGATCATCATCATCAGCATCATCTCCATCAAAATACACCGATAGCTAGTGGATATAGTTCGAGCAATCAAGTGACTCCTCCGAATAGTGGAAGTATGAAAGTTGGCGGAATTCTAACACCCAGCACACCTAGTGGAGCTCCACAAACTCCACAAATGCCAAAGCACATGACCGTTAATCAGCAGCGTGCAGCTGGTGAACCCTCACCCGAAGAGACCACCGACTTGGAAGAGCTCGAAAATTTTGCTAAGACATTCAAACAGCGACGGATAAAACTGGGATTTACTCAGGGCGATGTGGGCTTGGCAATGGGCAAGCTGTATGGCAATGATTTCTCACAAACGACTATTTCGAGATTTGAGGCGCTGAATTTGAGCTTCAAAAACATGTGCAAGCTGAAGCCGTTGTTGCAGAAATGGCTGGAGGATGCAGACCGGACTATTTCGAGTACTGGAGGGTGAGTATTGATTTTGGTTCTTAAGTCGTTTTCTGTAGCTATCGGTTGTGCGGAAGGTTTTTTCAGCAAATCTGTTCAATTTGCCTGAAAAATAAAGCTTTTCTGGGATTTCTGGTCAGATGACTTCTTTGACATGAAGTCTTTCACGGATCTTCATGATTCTTCTTCTAACGCACTAACCGAATTGTGGACTTGTTCCATACAACTTCTTTTTTAGTCTTGATGCTCGGCTTCTAGAAATTCCTTGCATTTTCCTCCTTAGATGGTTTTGATCGGATGACTTCTTTGTCATGAATTCTTTCACTGATCTTAATTCTTCCTGTCCTAACCGTCTCTTCGGATCCGAAACTTATTTCAAATGACTTTTTTGCAATCTTGATGCTTGGCCTCAAACAAATTCCTTGCAATTTCCTCTTTGGATGGTTTTGATCCGATGACTTCTTTGAACTGAAGTCTTTTTCGAATTTAAATCATTTTTCTTCTAACGCACTTCACGTAACCTAAACTTATGCCAGGACATCTTTTCTTAATCAGCTTAACATGGAACAGTTGTGAAAAAATGCATTTTTCGTTTACAGAGTGTTCGATCCAGCTGCTCTACAAACCACCATAACTACACCCGAAATAATGGGTCGCCGACGAAAGAAGCGCACCTCTATTGAAACATCTATCCGTGGTGCACTCGAAAAAGCTTTCGTCCTTAATCCCAAACCAACCAGCGAAGAGATTAGCCAACTAGCTGATCGCCTTTGTATGGAGAAGGAAGTTGTTCGCGTGTGGTTCTGCAATCGCCGACAAAAGGAGAAACGCATAAACCCAGCAATGGATAGTCCGACAGGAGCGAATGGTGGCAGTGAGTCACCCTATATGATGATGCACTAAGCCAATTAATAGTGAGTTATGGTGAATTTTTGTTGCAATCGAATGAAGAAGGGTTGGATTGGAAAGTCCTTCTTCGAAACTATCTTTAACCATGTACAGGTGAGTTAAAGATATTTTTTAATTTTTATTTTTTTTGAGAAAGCCATTTGAAAACGCTAAAAATTGTGATTTTACAAACTGAAATCGTCCTGAAATTAAATGGCTGCTATTTTTTTTTTTATTTCTAGGTAACTAGAAACACATCAAACCTAAAATAGAAATAAAATTAACCCTCAAAACAACTACTAAACTTAATTAAGTCTAAATAAAGTGTAAATTTACATACAATTTAAGTTAAATAATGTAAGATTATTTATAACGAAGTAAGTAAGAATTTTTAAGTTTTCTACTCATTTTATGAGTAAAAAAAATAATTTTCAACTGAAACCCAAGAGTAAAAAAAATGTTAAAAATAAAAATTTAAACAAAGTTTAATAAGCAATGATTAATTCTAATAATTTTATAATAGTAACTATTTTTTTTCCTTCAAAACAACATTAAGAATATTGGTGTACCTCTGAAACTGATCTACTTAAACATTTTAAGGGTATTTACTCGTACTTTCGTAGTTTTGTTTTTTAATTACGTGTTTAATTTTTTTGTGTAAATGAATTAATGTTTTTCCTAAAAAATAATATTGTTGTGTCCAAATTGTAAAATGATTAAGCAAATAGTTGACTTTTAGTTCTTTTTTTTGTAAACATTAAAATTAATAATTATTGTATAATAATGAATACTGTGATAATAAATAATGATTTATATATAAAAAAAATATTAAACAAAAATCGAAATTGGTGAAATTAATAAAAATAAAATTAAGAAATTGATAAAACAAAAGGATGGCTTTTTTTTAATGTTGTGAGATTTTGAAGATCGAGTTTTATTAAACACAAAGGTAAGTATTTGAAGACATTTTAAAAATAGGGGAGAGGGGGCAAAAGGAGTTTCGTCTAAGTTCCTTACACCATTTTTTTATCAGTGATTACACCTTATAAAAAACCGGATCCATTACTGAATTTCATAGAAATAGTGAAGTTAGTTCCAGTTTAAGAAAAGAGACCGTCAAAATAGACAATTTACTAAAAAAAAACTACCCATTGTTAACAACATCCAAAAGAACAGTTGAATTCCTTAAAAATTTAAGGTTGTTTTTAAATATTTATAAACATTATTGATTGCAATGTCAAGAAAAAAAGGCAAACAAATTATATAAAAAAAAAATATATTCAAAAAGATCAAGAACGTCTTGGGGCAAAACGGACTTGCAGGATTTAACTTTTATTTAAAACAAAAGGTGTAAATTTTCTGAAATATTAAAAAAGTTATGAATGTTTTAAGTTAAAGTAGTCCTTGTTACCCCCCACTCCCCTAACTTTTGAAACAAAGGCACGAGAAATGAGAGCAACAGAATCAGAAACAGATCCAGTCCAGTCATTTTCGGTATTATACGTTCGGAAACTACTACGGAGTAAATTATTGAATTTTTTTTAGAAAGAAACGAATATGACTCACTTGCCATCTATCTTCTCAACTGTTCTGGTTTTTTTTTTTTTTTCAAATACATAAAAGGAAAACAACCCTGGAAGATATATTATTTTTTTAAATTCAATTCGGAACAAGAACAGGATGAACTGAACTGGAGAACTTTTACCAACTGAATTGTCTGATTTCAGTAAGTCAGGAGAATTTTTGGCGCTAAGCGAAGTTAGTGATGTCAGATAAACCGGAGTAAGTTGTCCTTTTTAAGCAAAAAAGCAGGCCGCTTTTTGCTTCGTTCTTTCACTTTGACGGCGACTCAAAAAACAAACTAAAGACAAGCTTTGACGGCGACTCAAAAAACAAACTAAAGACAAGCTTTCTGAGCACGAATTAAAATTACTTTCTAATCATTTTCTGTCACTTGGTATCGTTTGTAACTGATCTTTAATCTAGCGTACATAAATGTTCGAGTCAGGGATAGGGGATTCCTAAAAGGATCCGACCGAAGAATTACAAAATTTGAGAACTCGTTTTTTTACCCACCGAAATGATGCTTTACTGCAAAACTTCTCCTTGCTTGTTACTGCGGAATCGTCTTTCTGTTCCACGTCCAAAACTGTTAACACCTTTATTTGACTTGAGGGGCATAAATAATGACAAAAAATAGAATTTGAACTCTGTCAAGCCCTTCGGACATCTTCACTAAACAATCAAGAGGTGAATTTTAAGTTTTTCAAAAAATCTCTGTGGTTTCAAGCAACACTAAAGGACTATCGATGAGAACGACCAAAGAATAAACGAAATGTCGCCTATTTTAACGCATAAAATTCACATAAAATTTATTGTATTTCTCGCAAACTACGAACGGGCATGTCACTGAGATTTTAGAGTTAGTCGCACGAAAATAATTTATTCTGTGCGATGTGGATGGTATGTGGAACATAAAGAAACTTTGACAGTTCGTAGCAAGACTTTGCAATTCAGATGGCTTTAAATGGACTAAGACATGAGTTACTTCTTACACCATTTTTCCGCACAGAAATATAAAGAAATTAAATCTTATAAAGCTATTTAAGCTCAACGGTAGATTTTCGAAGATTTTTGTATTGCTTTGACAAAAAAGTTGGGTCCTATCTTTCTCCGAGGATTTGACAAAATTTGGCGACTAGCTGATTAGATGTCGTCTTATCACCTACAAAGAAATAGTAGTACATTGGGCACTCGGACTTTTAGGGAATTACAAATTTTTCGTAGTTTCGTAGATATGTAGGTGAAATTAAAGTTCCTTGAAAAAATGTCAAACTAATTGTTTATTTAGATACGAGCTACTATCAAAGTGATCAAACCTTCGTTGGACTAAAGTTCGCTGAATAAGTATCGAAGCTCCGTAGGTGTATTGTTCAGGCCACTTGGTTATTGCTATTACCATAGTTTGTTTCATCCAAATAAATAAGGAAAGCGATTATTAACGGCTGACGTACAATGGCGATCATTCCTCCCCGTAAAGATTGAAGGATGTTTTTGTGCAAAAGAAAGAACTATAACGACAGAAGAACCGAGAGAAGCATTTTTGGCTTTTACGTTAGTGGGTAAGTAAAGGGACCCTGAAGACTTGTTTTCTCCGACTGTTGATCAGGCCCCGATCTGGGATGGGGGTGCAAGGCATTTGCCCGGAGCGGCAAATATCAAGGACGGCAAAATATTAAAATTGAGGACTAAAAAAATATGTAGCTACTCCTTTCTAAAATAATTTTACTGAATCTAGTGCCGGAGCAGAAACGATAAATATTTTGCGATACGAGCAATACGGGATAAAAGATTAAATGGTGTTAAAACGTTATTATATGCATTTCAAAGACTTTTTCTTACTTTCTTCTGTTTATCAGATAAATCGGAGCAAGTGAAAGTATTAAATTTTAATATGAGCAAGTGCGAAGGTTGAACTTCGAAACCGTTACTTTTTGTTCCTCCTTGTGATCGTCATCACACCCTTCACATATGAATCTTTTTGGCGGCAAATATGCATAATTGAGTGCAAAAAGCATATGAAAAATGTTTGGATCACCAGGCGCTCAGAAAGAGCAGGAAGCCACTTATTTTTGCCGCTAATTTGAAAATGGTTGGAACCAAAATATTTTCCAAATTGATCTCTACTATTTTCTTCCAGCTTTTGGCAATACTCATTTTTTCATAAATGCAAAAAAATAGCCTCCTTTTATTTATGAGCGCCTGGTAAACCAACCAATTTTGAAGAAAATGTTTGAGATGTGAGACACCAAACATGTGGCGCTGCGGTGGCCAAAAATGTAACTTTAACTGCATATTTTATTGCAAACATTGTAGCAACACGTCAAATGCCTCATTATATTAAAACTTAGTGTAAAAATACAAAAAGTAGACCAAGAAAGTCGATGTTACAAAATATAAACATAAAATAAAAACTAACTTAAAAAAAAGCATTTTAGTGTATATTTTTAAAACTACTGAACCGATTTTCATGATTTTGTAAGTGGATGAAAAAAGAATATTTTGTTATTTATATCTTATCAGTAGCTCTGAGGAATTTACAAATATGTAAACGTACCTACTGCATGCATGACACAACACTTACATATTATGTTATTTGATTTTCTCGTTAGGAAGGATTATCAGACCAACATATGGATGTGAATATAATACAACTCCATAAAAAAAGTTAACCTCGACTTTTCAAAAGTCGGTCAGAAATCAAACAATCTTTACAAAAACAATTTTATATTTTATCTATGTTTTCGTTGCAAAGGGCGGCAAATTAAATGTTGGCCCAGGGCGGTGGAAAAGCTGTATCGGGCCCCGCTGTTGATAGAAACCAGATAATGACGTGAAATAATGTAAATTGAATGAGACCAAATTGTATATCTCTGTCTTAAAATGATTGTGCTGAGAACAATCGAAAGACTTTAATAAAATGAAATCACTCTGTGTTTTTTGTTGTGTATCTATGTGAAATTAAATTATCAAGCCTTTGCAAGGCATTGAACACTGTTTGGAACATAGTTCATAGAAAAAAATTGGAGAAAATGTATTCTGTAGTCAGAGAAAAGTTCTACACAATACATTTTTTTCAAATTTTTTCACACTACAAAAAAAAAAAATATACAACGTTTTTTTTTAATAACCTGAAAATTTTCAAAATGTGGACTTATAATGTTTTGAAAATAAGTGATTCAATTTATATATGAATTCAAGATATCAGTGAACAATTCATAAAAGAGGAGATGGAGATGATGAAACTTGGCTTGTCCAACTGTTTTATAGTATCTTCAAATTTCAAAGCAAAAATGTTAAAAATTGTGCTGTGAAACATAAATGATATTGATTTTATTTATTACTTTCCAACTTCCAAGATCAAATATTGGCCTTGGTCCTGGTCAAGAAGACAAATAATAAAAATAAAAAAAATATAAAAACAGATTTAACGATTCTTTTATTGAAAGGTCGCGTGTCGCCACCGTCTGGTCTGGCAAACTTTCTGCCGTGTCCTGTTTAATTTGGTTTTTTTTTTGTATTTTTTGCTTGAGGAACTCCTGATGAACACTCTTCATACTCGTGTTTGCGTTTTATTGTAAAACAATGAATACTTATCGATATCATCTTTGCCTAAGTTCTAGCACCAACCTATATGCGTGATAATTCGAAAACTATCATTATTTATAAACGAAACGAAACGAAACCCATAAGCTATTCGTATCTTACGAATGTATCTTTAAACTTATCATTTTTTTACAATTCTGTTAATTGCAAAGAATTTATTTAAATTCCTCTCTTAATTAAAATTGTGTTGAAAACGCATTAAAAACATCTTGGTTTTATAGTATAATAAACTATATCATTTATTTGTATCTTTCATTCATTTATTAAAAAAAAAATGTATATCTTCTTCTCTAAGCTGACACTTCGTTAATAATAATTCCATCATAAGTGCATTATGTACCTTCATTATCTCTTCACTGAATATGCATTAAGGAAATACCAATTCCACCTCGACTGCCATCTATCGGGTTGAATCTTCACTTCATGAGTGTGCATTGCAATGATAAATATAAATTTGAATTCGAGCAACTGATGTATAAAGAGATACTTTACTGAGTAAGATGCCAATCTGCACGTTTTCCTTCTTAAATCATTCACTCTGATGATTTTAATTGCCCAGTGTCTGTATCTGTGTTCAGTGATCCCCCTAACCCCTTCCCTACTGCCAGAACACCATAAAACTTGGTGTATATTTTTGTGTGTGTATAGTTTGGCTCCTGGGCTCGCTCCACCGCTCTTCTGCCGCCTCCGCTGCATGCCGCTTCCCGCCCGCATAAAGATTCCATGAATTAATTTCAATTTTGCATGTTTCGTTATTAATTTTTATTTGAATTGCGGTGTCGTTTTAATTTCTAGGGAAGTATTAAAACTTTTGTCTGATTGTTTTTTTTATTTTTGTTGTTGTTGTTTTATGGTTTAACTATTCGCGCGGCTGCCTTTTGTACACTGTGTACATGTACAACACTCATTTCGGGTTAATTTCCACCCTCGGCTTCAGATGAAAGCGCTATAAGCCTCACTGTCTCATTCGTCACACTTGTCAAGTTCAGAGATGCATCCGCTAAATATGGGGCTATCATATTCAGTATGCTAAGGAGTTCACAAAGTGCGCTTTCTCAGTTCTTATAGTGAAGGCGGATTAATTATGTCGAATAACGAGGCTCTCGGTCTCTAAAAAATGAAGGCGCCATTTGTTTTTGAAGGTTATATGCATCGCCAGTGTGACCAGCAGTGCTTTTCACAACATAATTCTATGTTTAATGTCAATTCCTTAATGACTCGAAACTACAGCTGTCACCTGTCACCTGTCACTCATGGATAGCCTTTATTTACATACATTTCAGTTTGTCACGTTTTCTTATTAGAATCGTAAGTTTTTAAAACTATTTTAAAATTTTAATTAACAAAGTCTGGTCACCCTGACAGTAGAGACAAAATTCGCTCTTCTTTTCTACAAAAATGTCATTACAGTTGTTAGTTCTGGGTTCTTTAGAATTGATTTGAAAACTTTGATAAGAAGTTGGTGGAGAAAGAAGTAAGTGTAAGTGTGCATCACAAACACGATAGACTGCACGGATACGGATAGAATGCTTTTGCGCAGAATAAAACAGTGTTGCTGAATAATGCTGTTTTACTTTGTGAAGCAAGGAGATACTTTGTAGCATTTAACATTGCTTCGTTATTAATTAAATGCTTTGACAGCATGCAAGAACTCAATTAATAATATGGACGTGAATATTATTTTGTTCTTTTGCATACGGTTAAGATAGTGATGTGCCAGGAAGAGGAATTATTATTGTGATGTGTCATGAGGAATCAGATATGCTCAATGCTCACCTACCTCAAGTCAAATAAAAGTTGAATTGTAGATCTAAGAAATTTAGGGTTGAAAACAAAGTATTTGATCGCTTGAAATGTTTGGGAAATGTGCAAATGTGCAAGTAACTCAAAGTTTTTAGTGGTTTGGAGGATATAATAAAACTACCTGACGAGAAAATATTATTCCCAGAAGGAGTTATGCAAATTTTAAATGATGCACCAATCAAAATAAGACAGAAACTGAAACATGTGAGAATCATAAAGGAAGGTATTATTTTTTTTTTCTATTGTCAAAAACTTTCTGTTCTGTTTAAGCATAAGCTGAAGAAGATTTATGTGTGAAATCCAATTTCGAATGGAATCCTTATAAAGGGATATTTATTTGGAAGTCAAAACCACATGGAAGGCAATAAATTGTGTTTAAATACACTCAGTATCAAGATTCAACTGTGGTCACATCTAAGGCCATTTTGTGACAAATCGGAGGAAACTTTTAAACTTGCTGCTCTTGAATGATCCATGGAAAAACATTTTTGAAATCTAGTTTTTAAAATGGCTGTCCAAAACCTCTTCGAATTAATTTAGCCGTGCACGTTATAGTCGAAGAAAAGTATCACTGTTGAATTGGTTTAAGCTTAGAAGCAACAATGCAGCTCCAGACACAACTAAGCTAACTTTTCTTTTCGAATTTTAGTTACAATCCTAGATAAGGCAATTGATAGAAAGCATACAAATCAAAATTTTGGAGCAGCGCGAACTGTTCTCCAGATTTAAATGTAAAGTAGTCTTAAGATATACAGAATTGAGCGAAAGAAGAAACTGTAAATTTTCTTCGAACAGAATGGCATGTGAAATACAATTATCGTTTTTAAGGGAGGTGGACTGATACATACTCCTTTTTCTGAAGAAGCTTTCAAAAGCTCATTCAGGTCTGTCTGATACCTGGATCATAATCATAAATTTAAAGAAAAAAAAAAACAGTCTCAAGAAATATAAAAGCGATATTCTAAGTCAGCTCCGAAATCTGAATGGAGTTTAATCAGCCTAAAAATTAAAAAGGTGCTATTTTTGCAAATATTGCGGCCGATTAATAAAACAGCGACATACTCGTACAAGTGATTGATCAAACATCTTTGCGTGTACATTTTATGATGCAATCTTGTCGTCCACGTGCGTATGTGTACTTTATTGAAACCTTCTATTGGACCGTTCCCATTTTGAATGCATTGCACATAGTGATAAGGTTAACATACTAAAAATAAAATATACACATCGGAAGGTTTTCCGTTCGTCGATCCCAGTTTTGTGATCTATCTATACGCTGCCAACACCACCCAATATCCATATCATAGAAGTCTATCACTTCACTTTTTGCTTCAATTCTTTTTATAAAACTTAAAGTTCATTTTTGCGATACTTCACCCTGCCTTTTCAAAGTAAATTGTACCCCATAAATCGTGTCTGAAGGAGTAAGCTCCAATAAACTAAAAAAAAAAATGAAAAATGCATTTAGGCGCACAGTTCATGTTAAATGTTATATTTCTTGAAATATCCAGAGGAGAGTTCGTAAGATTTTCCTAAGCGATTTTGATCATAAGTGTAAGCTTTGAGTTTGGATATAACAGAACTGCAAGTCAATCGTCCAGTAGTGTAACTTGAACACAAAAAATAAATAAATAAAAAAAATGGAAACAAAGTAGACATTCCCTGAGTCCCTGAACTTATTTTATGATTACATTAATACAATTTTTGAAATCAAATCTTGTCATCCTGGACGTTTCTTTAAACAATCATTAATCTAATTGAGCTCGATTCCTACAATTTTTCAATCGATCGGATGAGCCTTGTTAACTTTCGTCATGCCCAAAAGGCTACACCCAGTTAAACAATTACACCACTCATCTCCCATGTCCCATGCTCATTAGCATTTATATCTCTCTACCAAGCTACTTTAAATAAAAGGGTACTCACTCAGACAGGAATTTGAATAACTAAACAAAAAATTACCAAATTATGATTTTCGGTAATGAGCCTGATGACAACGAACTGTAACTAAGTAGGAGTAGTCTGATATACCCTATATTCACCCTAATGACCTGGTTGGTAATGTCATACCACTTCATAAACAAGACTTTGTTTGTCTTCGAAACCTCTTGATTAATTGAATTTAACGGTCGTGGGATCCAAATTTTGTCAGAATCATATAGATTTACAAAATTTTGTGGTATGCGCATGCGCGCACACACCAAATTAGTCTACTTTGCTTGTGACATTACCATTCCCTGAAATGAATGTGGATCAAATTTAGTAATGTACCACACGCACTTCCCTTATAATTTCAAATCACTAAAAGTTCGTTTCCGTATACGCCAGCCAACACCGCGCCGAACCTTTTCAAGACTTTCCACTCGGCTGAATTTCCATTCTTTCGTTGCGTTGATTTTTCCTGTTAGCACAAAATTCACGGTATAATGAGGAGAAATGGTAATTTTTCTCATTAGACCGATATACACACTTATTAGGAAAATAACTACAACGGTGCTGAAAATGTAATTAATTTATTTAGTTTTTTCTTCTGCGTCCTAGAATGAAAAATATCTTAAGTCGGAACACATACCAAAGAGGATGGTTTACAAATTGATTGGTGTGTTAAAATAAAATGCCTGCAGCAAGAGCAAGTTTGGGGAGTGATAACATAAAAAGTGAGCTCCTATACATTTTATTTTTCAAAGATGCAATTAAAGTTTTCTTATAGAAAAAAATAATATGGCCAAAAGGAAGATACGACAGAGTTGGGAGAACGTAGTGTAACCGACATTTGTTTGAATCAATGCGGTTAGAAAACAATACTTCATCATAAATGTGTCCTATTATTTGGAAATCATCATTCAATAAGAGTTGACAATTCTGTAAAGATTCATTGGAATTCCTTTAAAAAATATTAATAACCAAAAAAAAAAACACGTTAAAAAAAAGGTTAATTACAGGAGAAATGCCGCGCTTTTAAAAAACTAAATTTAGAAGAAAATGCAAGGAGAAATGCATAAACAAAGTTTGACACGGTATGAATTTGGGGGCCTGTGGCAGCCATGTTGTTTTGCTGACATTTCTGTCAAATATGTTGTTTAGGTACTTATTCAGTTTTTGATGCTAAATCACAAATTCAAGTTGCACTTTTGAACAGCACGTCCAAGTTGATTATGTTGATTGAAAATATATTTTGAAGAGGAATCCATTTTTGGACGAAACAGCATCTTGAGCGACAAGGTGTATTATTGGATGAATGGAAGTGTTAAAAAGCGAAAATTGCCGTATATAAGACGACATTAACCCACACAAACTTCGAGAGATGACAGTGCATTTTTACAGTTTGGTGTGGGATTTCGGGCTAGCGGCGCCGGCGTCATTGGCCCGTAATTAAAAAAAAAAACCCCCGTTGGTGAGCGCTACAGAACGACAATGTCAAAATGACAAATGTCCGAAATTGAGCCATACGGACCTAAATACATGTGGTTTAAGCAGGTCGTTGGTATGTACCACGCAGCGGACGCCAAGGTTGACTTTCTGTATGAACAATTTGAGTGTAAGGTTATCTATCGGAGAGGTGACACAACTTGGCCAATCAGGGTTATACGATTCGCACCCCCTACAGACTTATTCTTGTGAGGCTACCTGTAGTAGCAGGTCTATATACGAATAATCAACAATCGACCGATGTCTTTAAAATGAACATTAAATAGGCCATCGTTCAAATTTAGCCGGATCTATGAGGAAGAGTCATTGAAAATTTTACCAATCGGATTCGTGTCAACATAAGAACCCGAGGCGGGTCATTTGCACGATGTCATATTCCCTAATTAACGGCATGGATGGGCCTTTCAAATTAGAATTAAGAATTATTATGTTAATACCTCACACACAGCTTGTTTTATTTCATTGCAACATTATTGTTGCCATTATTGAAAACCCCTTTATAATATAGGGTCATTCATTTTTCGGCTCCGAAAGTAAAGCTTAGTAAAACACACACACAGATATATCTTTTATAAAAATATGACCGCCTCGAGAAGATTCGCAGCATGCGATTCTTTTGATGGAATTTTTAACCATATATTTTTGTACAATTTGGGTATCAATTTCGGTATCTTGATGAAAACTTGAATAATGGTGGTTTTCAACGCGTCTAGAGTCCGGAAATTATTCGCGGTAATATGGTCTTTTGCGTATTTTCACAGAAAAGAATTTAACAGTGTCAAATCGTTATATTACGCGACCAGGAAACTTCTTACGAAATAAATCCATAATTGGTTGTTTTGTGCCCCATGTCGCTCCGTTTTGTTCTAACCACATATCGTCCAAGTCATGATTTTCAATCGCTGGCCAAAAAATGAAATAAGCTATCATTCGACGACCATATCGCTCCGAAATGACCGTCTGCCAATTGTCATCTTCAAAGAAATACGGACCAATGACATTCCGATCACTTGTGTGTTTTCTGAGCCCCATTTGCGGCAATTATGTTTAGTAGCATATCTACCGAGTGTGAAATGTTCCTCATCGCTGAAGAAAATGTTGCTCGACAAATTGATGTTTATTGTCTGTTGTTCCAACATCCACATTTGTAGTAAGTTTTAAATATTTTTACTCATTCTACTAATTCAAAAAATATTATGACACTTCAGACTCAGCTCAGTTTGACGGATTTCCAATTCCAGCGCTACCAACTTGAAACCACGAAACGAATGACCCTGTATAAATCAATATACAAAATTAAATGTAGGACCAAAAAACATCGTCAATTAGAAGATGGTATTGAATAAACACGCATCGGTTAAAGAGATATTTCTAAGTTTCCTTCGCTCAGAAACACTTCGAAATGTTCTACACTCGATAGTGTCTATTCATTTTTATTATGCATTATTTATCGCAATCTTTCGAGGTGTCTTTCGAAAAATTTTCAACGTCATTTTAAAGTTTAAAAGTTACTGAGAAACGGTATTCAGTATGCAGTAATTACCGCAAAATCCTATGCTTGCGTTGGACAGACAAATTTCCACTTAATGCAAAGGACCGCAAAACAAAACGGAAATTTTGTCCGCTTTCTTTAAAAAGTAACTAATTATTCTTGTCATTCTTTCGTGTTGGACAGTTGGACTATCTTATAAACGTACAAATCTTTCCCGGCGCGGCATCACTGCCGCAATTTCCCTACATCACTTTTGTACTTGCGATTATAGGTACTATAAGGCAAGTTATGCATTCGTAAAATTTTTTTTTTTTTTGACAATCAAACATAACATTACGATGATAGAGAAGTCGAAAAAAGTGGTTCCGACAATTCTGTCTGTCCTGCCATACGATTTTTTGTGAAAAAATAATTTTTCTCAAAAACGGCAAACTTTATGTTTTGGTTGAAATAGATTTTTCAGGAAAAGTCTTGTACCTCCCATAGGACTAGTTTTTTGAAATCCGATTTTCTCTTAAGCCACTTGACGGATTTCGATGAAATTTTTAATGTAGAAGCCCTTTTATAAAAGAAATAATTTAAATTATTAAATTTTTCAAAAAATTTTTTTTTGATTTTTTCAAAAAAGTTTCAAATTTTTTTTTAATATTTGTTTTTTTCCAAAAACGGTGTAATCTACATTTTTTAAGTTTTATTTTTCTGATAAAAACTACAAAGTGCTAAAAGTTGGCATACTCAAAAAAAAATTGGAATATATTTTCGAAAAGTTTAAAAAAAAAAGGTTTTTTGAAAAAAACTGGTCAAACGATTTTGAAAAAAATGTTCGTAAGAATTCAAAAACGTAAAATAAACCTGATGGCTTACTTCATTTTCTCCAAAAAACGTTTTAGGTATTGATTTTTAAGTGATTTATAAAATTTCATATGATTTTTTCAACGCTTTTTTCCTAAAATCTCAAGCACCCAAGACCATTATAACACATTAGAGCAAGTCCGTACGACCCAGTCGTGCACTTTATTTGTAGATGGATTTAATGCTTATAGATTCAAAATAGCTTTTTATGGCCTTTAGTCCAACAAAAAATTGGCGTTTCATCCAGGAATCTCACTTTGGAATCATCAGTTGACATACAGTGAAAGAAACCTTGTCAATACGCAATTTTTAAATTTTTCTAGTACAACTTACATAGAATTTTTGACAAAACCCTAATGTGAACTATATCCAACAAGATTAAGATTTTAATCATTAAGAAGGAAGTTTAAGCCCGTGGCCTGGCTCAGAAGTAGTTTTTAAATTTTTCTTAATACGAACTCTATATACTGCATTGATAAATTAAATAAAATAAAATCAACCAAGTAGAAGACTCAGCACTAATAATGGACTGTTGAATTATTGATTCAAAATAGCTTTTTATGGCCTTTAGTCCAACAAAAAATTGGCGTTTCATCCAGGAATCTCACTTTGGAATCATCAGTTGACATACAGTGAAAGAAACCTTGTCAATACGCAATTTTTAAATTTTTCTAGTACAACTTACATAGAATTTTTGACAAAACCCTAATGTGAACTATATCCAACAAGATTAAGATTGAGATTCCTGGATGAAACGCCAATTTTTTGTTGGACTAAAGGCCATAAAAAGCTATTTTGAATCAATAATTCAACAGTCCATTATTAGTGCTGAGTCTTCTACTTGGTTGATTTTATTTTATTTAATTTATCAATGCAGTATATAGAGTTCGTATTAAGAAAAATTTAAAAACTACTTCTGAGCCAGGCCACGGGCTTAAACTTCCTTCTTAATGATTAAAATCTTAATCTTGTTGGATATAGTTCACATTAGGGTTTTGTCAAAAATTCTATGTAAGTTGTACTAGAAAAATTTAAAAATTGCGTATTGACAAGGTTTCTTTCACTGTATGTCAACTGATGATTCCAAAGTGAGATTCCTGGATGAAACGCCAATTTTTTGTTGGACTAAAGGCCATAAAAAGCTATTTTGAATCAATAATTCAACAGTCCATTATTAGTGCTGAGTCTTCTACTTGGTTGATTTTATTTTATTTAATTTATCAATGCAGTATATAGAGTTCGTATTAAGAAAAATTTAAAAACTACTTCTGAGCCAGGCCACGGGCTTAAACTTCCTTCTTAATGATTAAAATCCTAATCTTGTTGGATATAGTTCACATTAGGGTTTTGTCAAAAATTCTATGTAAGTTGTACTAGAAAAATTTAAAAATTGCGTATTGACAAGGTTTCTTTCACTGTATGTCAACTGATGATTCCAAAGTGAGATTCCTGGATGAAACGCCAATTTTTTGTTGGACTAAAGGCCATAAAAAGCTATTTTGAATCAATAATTCAACAGTCCAATATTAGTGCTGAGTCTTCTACTTGGTTGATTTTATTTTATTTAATTTATCAATGCAGTATATAGAGTTCGTATTAAGAAAAATTTAAAAACTACTTCTGAGCCAGGCCACGGGCTTAAACTTCCTTCTTAATGATTAAAATCTTAATCTTGTTGGATATAGTTCACATTAGGGTTTTGTCAAAAATTCTATGTAAGTTGTACTAGAAAAATTTAAAAATTGCGTATTGACAAGGTTTCTTTCACTGTATGTCAACTGATGATTCCAAAGTGAGATTCCTGGATGAAACGCCAATTTTTTGTTGGACTAAAGGCCATAAAAAGCTATTTTGAATCAATAATTCCAGTCCATTATTAGTGCTGAGTCTTCTACTTGGTTGATTTTATTTTATTTAATTTATCAATGCAGTATTTAATGCTTATATCCATTATGCAACTCATGTGCTCTATCGGAATTTGTTGACACATCATGTCACACAATCTTACGCAAAAAGTACAAGATTCTCAGGAAGAACAAGTGCCTATTTCATATAAAAAAACTCAAAAGAATATACCAGGACACCCTTGCTTACTTAATTTTAGGAAACTAAAACTCAATAAACAAGGTGCTTTTTTAGCTGAATGATAAGTTTCAATTGATTTTGTGAATATGGTTTGACAGTTGAGAATGTCAAACATTTCTATTCAGTAAGATTAAATTGACTATTTGGTGCGGTTTACACGCTGGCAGCATCATCGGTCATGAGGAAGGAGCTGCACGTTATGGTGATTGGCGAGCGCTATCGAGCCATGCTGACTGATTTTTTGTTTCCAAAAATGAATCAGTTAAACATCCACGTCCCGCTAACTGGTCCAGTCGTTCGTGCGACAGAACATATCTCGATTACTTTTAATGGGGCTATGTTAATTAATTGGTTTATGCCGACAAACAATCATCTCTTAAAGCGTTGAAAGCCAATATTCAAGCCACCATTGACGCCATACGGCCAAATTTAA
This sequence comes from Platycheirus albimanus, assembly GCA_916050605.2. Classification (NCBI taxonomy): domain Eukaryota; kingdom Metazoa; phylum Arthropoda; class Insecta; order Diptera; family Syrphidae; genus Platycheirus; species Platycheirus albimanus. Next base: position 22,345,878 of record OU696698.1, on the reverse strand, counting down.
TGGAAAAAGTAGTGAAAAATTGGACTATGTAAGTAGTAGCCGCAGCGGATATATGCCGGAAATCACATTTAAAAAATAAATGCAATAAAATGATCTACCAGATTATAGCAACAAAAAATTTGTTCCACCAATATTTTTGACTTGTATTATTATTTAAAGTTCTCGAGCTCTTGAAAAATCCACCGTTTTGAAGGCAATTAAAAAATTTCGAAAGTTTGCATGCAGCTAAGCTGGGCGAGTCAGTTGTATCTTTAAAAAGTTCTTTGATCCCCGAGACGGGAAAATGACTGGAAAACTTCTTCAAGAGTAGATATTGCCATAAGGAATCTCAATCTATGCCAGATTCTCAGAGTAAGTTATTAGAATCGGAACCGTTGCGTTAAGGAATTTCAAATTAAATTATCAGACTTCGTTTTCTTCCGCCAGTCATTGCCTTTCTAAAATAATATTACGTTTTTGAAGTTCCTTGGACAAAATGATTTTGGTTTTCCGCGCTCTCAATGTTTTGGGTCTAAATCCCTTGTATTGTTTTGATTTTAGGGATTTTGAACCGCTTTCATTTTTCATTTGAATCGTTAAGTAAATATATAGGAAGGTGCAGAGCCATTGATTTATTTTAAAATAACTCCTGATGCTGGAGGAGGACACGAATTCACAAAATCTATACTTTGAAAACTTAATTTTTTTGAAACTATATAATTTCGCCTATTTGGAAAACTCTGATTCCTTCATTCTCATTAATGGATCAGGTATTTAAGGGATGGAATGAATTCTGATTAAAGTGGAATTTACCTCATGAAAACCTTTGCTTAGAAAAGGGTTCAAACCCCCACCTCTGAGTAAGCAATCAAGAACTACATAAATGACGAGCATCCTTCTTACATCAGTTCATACTTTAAAGTAAGAAAGGCATTCCAGATTGCCATACAATTATTTTCATACTCAAGAATATTGAACAGCCAAAAAATCTATTGAAACCTAAGGATTTCAAAGATATAGACAGTTGTTGTGAGTTCGATTGTTCTTCGTTTTAAAAGTAAAAACACAATTTACACACACCATTGGTTTTTCAATTCATTTTAATTGCATAAATATGGAGTAAAGAAAATTGAGCGCTATACAACCTACAAACCAAACATATACATTATCCTGATGCTCTCCTTTCAACAAAATCAATCTTCCCGATCGCTTTTGGCTTTGTTCTCAATTCGGGGAAGATTTTATTGAATCACTTTCGCTATGCGTCTCTATTAGCACCATCAAGGCTCGTGCCGTCTGCTGTTCGTCCATCTTATTCACAACAAATACAATAAAAAAAAAATTGAATCTAGACTGCCCTTTAAAATTGCTCTCGCCCTCTCTTCCTGTATCTATTGCCTTTGCTTTTGCAATACATAAATTTAAATGTCCACTCTCGATTCCATTGTCTAAAAGAGCGCGGTTTGGCTTCGGGTCAAGAGCGTGCCAAAAGTGCGGATGGATAAATAAAACAATAATGCTAGAAAAAAGAAATAAGGTTACTCAAAACACTATACACATCGGATCGGATCGGCCATTAGTCGACGCCTACACCCTCATATACACTACCGTTGCCCGAAAATGACAATAAATCACTTGGTCACTCTCAACTGTTTCCATTGTAAAATGCACAAGGACTCAAAGGATACCCAACAAAAACACTTTTTCAAAAATGTTCAAAACAAAATTTTCATGAAACAAAACGCAGATGAAGAATCCAAACATACACTCGTAGCAACCATCATCGTCATCGTTCAAAAACAACTGCCGATGTGATGTCCTGGTGATGCACCATACCTCACTATATGGTTGGTCCTGGAACACCTGGTGAAACGGCATACAAAAATGAGAAAAACGGAATTATTGACAATCAGCATGCGAGGGTGGATATGGATATGGAAAAAAAAAACATTCGATCACAGATACAAGGACGAGACGAGTTGGAAAAAGTGTCCTCATCACCCACATTATTTAATGTCTTTCCTGCGATTTTTCAACGGCTTCTCTATAGTTAGCTGCTGGCGAGGGTAATTTTCTTTCTCATTACCCATTTTTGTGGACACAAACGTGCACATACATACACAGCACACTGACACGGACACGTCAGAGAGTCCTTGATATTATTTTTGGTCACTGAAACTGAATGAAATTTTTGCAGAACCCCTCCATTCCATACACTATACATAGTCGCAATCGCAATCCTTGGTCAAACATCCGCAATTTAGTCCAGCATAATGCCATGTAAATTTATGTCCATTCGACGGACTTTCCTTTTGGATTCATCCACCCCCACAAAGAACCAAGCAAAAAAAAAGAATTCGAAATGGAAATGGGAATCCTACCTGATGCTGGACGAAGCAAGCTACAACTACGTATATACGAATATGGACCGCCCGGAAATGGCATTTCTTGGAATAATGTGACTATGAATATTTATGGATTGTGATTTTGCGTATAAATCTTTTATAGAAACGGCCGGTTGTGTCCTTGTGCAATTTGCTTATCCCAAGAGGTGCAGATACGTACATACGTATTATTATGTAGAAATACATGGAAACCAATTTTGCAACCTAATCCAATGGCTAAAGCTAGTTTTTGTATTAGTCTAAATAATGGCTTTCAATGGGCAAACAGAAATGGGATTATTGGGGGGTTATTTACATGAATTTTGGAATTGGATTCTGTCATTTGAAAAATAATGGCTCTGGTCATGTATGGGCTGTTGTAGGGGGCCACAAAATGTGATTTTAGAAAAGTGGAACAAGGATAACTCATTCTCGTTCCCAAATTCACAGTTCGAGAGAAAGTGAACATTTTATTCTTCAAAAAGGGGGCGTGGATTTCAAAAGCTCGTATTTTCAAACATGGCAATAAGTCTAAGAAATAAGCTAAATAAGGTTTTGGCAGAGAGGTTGACCATTAACATTTATTAAAGAATGTGGAATGTATTCATTTTTTTATTTTACTGGAGGTGAGTTATAGGCCGAATCTTTATTAAAAAAAAAAACAAAAAATTTAATTTTTTTTTCAACAAAATGCATATGTCAAAGTTTTCCATTTCATTGGTTCTGGAAGATTTTATGCTTTCACTTCTTGTAAAATGAAAAAAATTGATATATTTCACAATATCTAAATTTCATATCCGCGTATCCGGAGAAAAATCGAACACTAAGTGCAATGTGAAATTTGCCTCCCTTCAAAAAAAAATTATATTTTGCTGTTAATTCCCCGGGGAAACTTCATATGGAAGATTCATTTTCACAGGAGCTATGTCAAAAATCCACGTTAGATTCCAGGCTTCACATTCCCATCACACAAGTCATATACAGTTCAAATAACACAGAAATTTTCATATAAATAGTGAGAAAAAAAAACTAGTAATGATCTGAACAAAATACGTTCCACAATTGTTTTCACTCATTTTTTTTTAATTTTACATAGGAAAAGATTTGTTTTAAGAATTAAAATCTGTGAGATGTGAAGCATCTGCGTGAACACTTTATTGCTGTGAATCGAAACAGAATAAGTTCCACAATATTGTATTTTCCACACTTGTATTTTCTAGGCTTGTGAAGATGACTTTTTTCACACTGTGAATTAGGCATTTTGGACTATTTTTTAAGATTTGTATGCTACACATTAAATGAAGGTGAACAAGAAATAAAAATAGAATAAAATGATATGGATTAATCAATTTGTATATTCCAAGACTTTTGTTTAAATCACAAAGTAGCTTTGTAATTGCCACGTGTCGCACTATCCACTAGTAATATGTAAGGTAATGTGAGCTGAAAAAAAGTAAGTTCCACAAATTTCCCACTAAATATTTTTAATTACTTAGTATTAGCTCACTCAGGAAAAATATTGTGTTAGAACTTTTTTCCAAGTTAAAGCTTAAAGCGAATAGTGTGAAATAAAAAGGAATACGTTCCACATTCTTTTACATGTTTTATTTTAATTCCAAACAGATTTGACACTCTTTTTGCAACAGGAAAAAGTGGATCGTGTAAAAAAACATGTTTTTTTTTTTACAAAATTAAAAGCTGTGGAAAGTAAACCATTAAAATTCACTCCGGTATAATTGAATGTTCAACTTCACTCGGACTACACATACTGTAAAGTAGAAAGAAGTATGTGATTTTTTTCATTAATTTATTTATTTCCGCGAAGAAACTGTGGAAGGTAAATGCCGTGATCTGGAAGAAGAGCGATTTTTTATTCACGGAATGTGGTAAGCCTTAGAATTTTTTGTTTTAAGATTTTCAAGCCTTAAATTTGAGCATTTCATAGAATTTAAAATCAAGATGAAATGCAAACATTCATACAAAAGCTAAGCAACCAAATGCAATCCACGAATTTCGTTGAAAAGAACAAAGTAGCTTATTCACCTTTAACTCAATTTTTCGTGCTCCGAAAACGTGGAACGTGTTTCAGAATAAGCAAAATAAACTGTTTAAATAGTCCAAACTTAGGTCTTGTGAGTTGTCTTCCACAATTGTTTAACGATATATTTTAAATCCCGCAAAGTCTGGTCACATGGGAAATTAGATTTTCGAGTGGAAGTGCGGTACATTGGATGTAGTGTTTGGATGCTAAACCTAGATATGTGAGTTCAAACCATGCCAGGGCAGCAATTTTTATTTATTGAACTAGTTTCAACTGGATTTCACCCGTGGGATTAATTGAAAGATTTATCACCTAAATCCACTGTACCACCGAAATTCTTTCTTATCTTTCACTTCCTTCCCTTGTAGGGGTAAAAAATGTCTTTTTAAGTTTCGCAGCACAGACCAACGAAAAAGAGCCAAGTTCTTTGTGCAGCAAAATGTAGATGGGATTTATGAAACAATTTGTGATATGTACTATCACTCGAACCCTGTACTATAGAATTCAATATTTAGAAGTGGAAAATAGAAATATTTTAGTTGCAGTAACATCTTTCGCCCTGGTGAAATAAGAAAACCAATAGGTTCCACAGTATGTTCCACATCATGGTTTTTAATTTCGTACTGCAATAAATAAATTAATTAACGGTTTGTTAACTGTTCTTTTGGCTTGGAAGCTTAGTTAAAAAATCAACCATCTTGTTGAAAACAAAAAGCCCTAAAACAAGAACCCAATATCAATTTCTTTTCGGTATACGATCCACAAGCTAATCTGAGTGCAAAAAAAAGACAATAAATGGCGACTCCTGCAAACAAGTCCAGGACATACCCATCATCCACCATTAACTCAAGAATTCCTATGTAAATCTGCATCAAAATAACTTCATACACCCATCGAAACCAAGCCTTAACCATCATCATCTCCTCCGTTTGACAAGTGCAATCTGCACAAAAAAAAAAGAAGAAGCAGCAAACAAATGAAATGGATTCAATCAGTTCCATTGATGTGTATAGGTACCCTGTCCCTGTCCCCGCTGCCTGAGTTAATCCAATGGACAAGGACAAAGAGAGGCTTTGGAAGCATATAGATGCATACATGTGTATATATCCATATACTATAGCTATAGAGAGACGGAGTTCCTCGCTTCTTTATCCATCACCAGAAGTGGGCAATCAACTGGCTGAGAGCGCAGCTTACATAGTTATGCGATCACATTATGCGAATCGGTGCGTCTTCAAAGTGGACGGCACCTTTAGATGTTTTTGACTTGATGATGACGACTCCGTGTCGTCCGCTCCGCGGTCCATCGTTCATCGTTCGTCAACATGGACGACAACAACGGTGACTTTGCACGCACACTACTATACGCCCATCAGGCATCAGGCATCATCCAAATCCACCAAACGTTATGAAGAAAAACTCTTCAAAGTCAAATCAAGTCAAGAGAGCGCTGCGCTGGACTGGACTGGATACTGGACTCGATCAAATCAGAGATTCTTTTCTTTTCTAGAGTTCTGGGAGGCTTTGTGGCTTTTTAAACTGCTTACTGCGCGTCTGTGATGATGGCTATATGGCTTGGCTATGCTGCGTGTTGAGGACATTGTTTTGTGCTACTGGAATTCATTGTTGCTGTTACCTGTTTTGTTGTTCGCGGTTAAAGTTTTGTTGTTTGTTACCCTTTTCTCCGATGGGGTACTATACATTTGGGAAGGCGGGGAGGGGGCAACAACTATCGTTGTTCATTGATCGGACAGACAACGGGTGCGGCAGTGATGATATGTGATCGGAAAGTGCTGGCTTAATGTCGGTGGTTTCTATTTCTGTTAATGTTTCATTTTAACTGCGAGCGGACACTGTCTGGATTTCGCCAGGAATGTGGCAATGAAAATCGTTACATCGGATGTAAAGAGGACACCAGTCTCTGGATTATTTGTTGCAGTTTAATTGTTGATTAATTGTTTTTTCTTTCAGTCTTTTTTTTTTGTTGCGTTGAAGTAGCTTGAATATTTTAAGGATTACAATGTATTATAAGCCGTTCAACACCACACGCAAGTTAAATCTTTGCAACAGAATGATCTAGCTAACTTAATGATCAAATGAATTCTACTTAACTCCTTTATTCAAACTTAGAACAAAATTAAAAATCCTTATTGGAAGCAAAAAAAAGTAGCAATCTGAAGATGGCGTATTTTCTCACAAAGTTAAATGGAACAATGATTCCATGAATTTTTATATCAGCAAGAGACATGAACAAATTAGTGTCTTTTTATCCTTTTACAAATAGCGAGTTTTACGAATAACTTATGAATTCGTATTAGATTTACAACATTACGACCGGATTAGTATGAGAAAAAACATCAAATATTGATCGATGGGATCCCAAAAAACTATGGATTAGAAATATTTAAGGACAAGTTTAGAAACATCAAACAAAGTTTATCAACCCCATATTGTTTCCTTATAACATTCATTTTTAAAACGTGTATTATCTTTTATGGCCTGCCTTAAAATGCTGAACACTACGTGCTTGTTATCTTTGAAATATTGAATAATACTTTGTAGTAGATTTTTCTAAGGGTACAGATTTTGACAGTTCATGGCGGCCATGTTTCTTTATCTATTTTAATTTTTATGAGACTAAAGTTTATGGGAATGGCGGCGATGGGAATGTTAGTGTCGAGCAACATGATGTTATGATAAAAAGTATTATCAAAATGGGTTTCTCGTGAAGTAATGATGCTCGGGTTGTAAACTGTAGGCCTTGCTAGACAACTTCTTCACAATGTATTGTAATGATTGATCTGCTGAACAAAAATCTCCGATATCCGTGATAGTTTGGATTAGAATCTAAGACATCAACTTGGAAAATTTTGCGTCGGGACTTGGGCTTGAATTCGTAAAAAAAAATCGAACTGACCCAGGAGCTGACAAGAAACTAACATAAAAAAGCAACTCTTCTATTAACGCATACTTCAACAACTAAAATCGCCGTCAGTTGGATGCTAGGGATGTGAATTGCATGTTTTTTTTCCAATTGCTGGATGGAGTTGCGCTCCAGACAGGATGTAACCAAGTAACAATGGTTTTATGTAACAATGATCAAGCGTTGTTTCCGGTAGACCTTTACTTTCTAGGCTTCCTAAAATCGCAAATTCAGCCACCGATGCATAAACATAAGCATAAATAGGTTGTACTGCGGTTGACTTGACAGTATTCTTTTTCCACTGCAGATAATTTCTTTGCACTGCAGTGTCCCGTATGCAACAGATGAAACCTTCCGACACATTTTTCCAAGTGTCTCCTCGACTTGTTTTATAAAGCTCTATTGTTAACGGATAGATTTTTAAATGTATTTTTTATTTGCTCCACGATTCTGGAAAGAATTTGATTTTATGATGATGTTATGCACGCCTGGTAACGGGTTACAGCACCGCCGCTAATAAAAACCATATGACCTTGGCATTCCCGTCTTCGAACTTTTCAAAACTAGCGCATTTAAAATATTTTTAACTAATTTTCAAATAATTATTTGGATTTTACTTCACCAACAATAACTTAAGGCCTTGAGCACGCTCTAAAATCCTTAAATTATTTTCGAAGCACACACTTGATCTTATTATATTTATGGAATTTATTAGTCATAAATATAACTTAATTTGAAATAAAATTTCTTTAATTTCACAGTTGAAAAGATTTGAAATAAATACAAATATTATTTAAGAAAATTTCTGATACATAAAACAAAAGCTATCAAAAATAAATTATCAAAAACAAAGTAAAGTAAAAAAAAATTCAACAGATCATAGGTCATGTGAAATGAAAAACGAATGCATTCCACAATCGCTTCCACGCTATGTGTTTTCAGTTAAGCAAAGCGTGATTAATTAAAAACAACTTAGCGCTGGTGAAAGTGCGCAAAGTTGATCAATTGTTTTGTTTAATAAATATAAACTGTGGAAGGTCAAGTCGTGAAATCCACGCTAGCTTTGCTTTATGGAATTGCTATTCTCATTCGAATTATGTCTCAGCAGTTATTGCAGTTACCTTTTTGTATTGCTTTTGTTACTTTTAAATGAGCCTTGTCATTTAATGCATTTTATGAAAATTCTTATAGTGACAACTTAAAAAATTCCACACGAAATAGAAGAACATATGCACATACACCCTAATGGAACATTGCATGCATGGGTTGCAAATGAATATGTTTCAAGCATACACTCACATTTTACAACAACTTTTTCGAATTTCTTTTTTTATTTCCGTCCTTGCATACGACGGCAGCGTGGATTTCGCAGCTTTATTTTCCAAATTCTGTACAGTTTCTGAACAAAGTTTTTGACATATGTCACGCTTTTCTGGGTCATTTAAGATTTCCCCATGCAGTCATTTAAAAGAAAAATTGTGGAACGTATTTATTTATTCATTCATTTTTACTTGCGATTATAGGTACTATAAGGCAAGTTATGGATTCGTGCAGAAAAAAAAATTTGAGATAACAATCACACATGACATTACGATGATGGAGAAGTCGAAAAAAGTGGGTCTGGGAATTCCGTCCGTCTGTCTGTCTGTCTGTCTGTCTGTCTGTCTGTTCGCGCCTCTGGAGGCTGAACGGGTGGGCTGATTTGCTTCAAATTTGGTATTTAGGATTTATTTGGCCGTCCCTCGGAACGTATTTTTACTTGCGATTATAGGTACTATAAGGCAAGTTATGCATTCGTCGAAAAAAAAAGTTTTGAGATAACAATCAAACATGACATTACGATGATAGCGAAGACGAAAAAAGATGGTCTAAAAATTCTGTCCGTCTGTATGTCTGTCTGTCTGTCTGTCTGTCTGTCTGTCTGTCTGTCTGTATGTATAGAGACCTACAGCCCAAACGGGTGGGCCGAATTGCTTCAAACTTGGTATATAGACTTTTTTAGGTATTTTACAGAGGGGAAATTGAAATTTTTTTTTTTAGCTCAAAAAATAACGGTACCTGCCATACAACCGTTACGTTAAAGCTTATTTTTCTCAAAAACGGCTCTAACGATTTTTAATTAAAAAAATCAGTGTTGCTTTTTAGGTACGACCAATCATATGGCTGAAAAAAAAGTTTTAAAAAATGGCTAAGAACGGTACTTTCCATAGGACCGTTTTTTTTGCTTTCGACTATCTCGAAAACGACTCAACCGATTCTTTCGAAATTTCACACACATATAGCTGTAGGTAGCTCAATTTGTATTGCATACCAATATTTTTGAAAAATATTTTTTTGTATTTTTAAAAGCATTTTTAAAAAAAAAAATTTAAAAATTAATATTTTGAAAACTGCTTATTAAATTTTTTTTTTTTAAATTTTAAATAAATGTATTTGCTGAATACCTATGAACTGGCGTTTTTGAATTTTTTTGAAAAATTTTTTCAAAAAGTTTTTCAAAAAAAACTTTTTTTCTCAAAAACCGCTCCACAGATTTTTCTAAATTTATTCTCATAAATTCAAATTTATCCAAGAAATAAAATGGCGTACTTTTTTTCAACTTAAATAAGTTTAAGTATTTATTTAAGAATTTTGAAAATTTTATTTTTATCAAAATCTCAAGCCCATAAACCACTGTCACTCATTAGAGCAAGTTCGTGCGACCCAGTCGTGCATTTTATTTTTTATGTAATAACTGTCTTTAATGGGTCTAGGCTAATTCACTGCGCACAATTCACTGTGCACAATTCACTGTGGGGACAATTCACTGTGGTGGACAATTAACTGTGTGCATTTCATTGTGGTGTACTATTCGCGCGCACGAATAGTACACCACAATGAAATGCACACAGTTAATTGTCCACCACAGTGAACTGTCCCCAATGCCTAAACCTTAAAACGGTTTAGTATTATTCTTTACAAAGTTTTTTCATTAAATCAATAAACAGAGAACAAAAATCTAACAGATTTTGGTTCCGATTGTAATAATTTTTTCAGTTATTGAAACAAATTGAAACCAGGTCGAAAATTGTCAGATGTCGAAAACTTAAAATTTTTATTAGTTTCATAAGGTCATATTCAGAAAATAAAACCAACACAACATTAGCAAAATCATCTTGCATTTGATGTATTTCAATGTCTGCTCATCACTATAGAGGTGGAATTTATTCAACTTTTGCCACAGTGAATAACCCCACCACAGTTGTCCACCACTGTAAATTTATTGTCCATAACAGTTAATTGCCCGCCACAGTGAATTGTGTACCACAGTGAATTGTGCACAGTGAAGTGTCCCAACAGTGAATTGTGCACAGTGAATTGTGCACGGTGAATTGTGCACAGTGAATAAGCCGGCTTCGGACTTTAATACGTCTTTGTATTCAAAATACAATTTTATTAATAAATCACAAGCTTTTGTGTCAAGCTCCAAAATTGTAATTAACATTTAAATTTCCTTTCTAAAACGCCTGACACCAACACCATTCAATATGACACAACATTTATATTATCAAAAAATTGTATTTTCTTGTAAAAATAGCGTTAAACTAATTTAATAATTTAACAAGTAAAATTTTGTTTGCATGTTTGCATGCACACGATTAGCAGTCAATCATTTCTAACCACAAAACCACGCTTCATCACACTGAATAATTCACTTAAGTGTAACAATATGAGTGTATGACGTAATTGAAATTAATTATTCGTATCCTTAATAACATTTTTTTTTTCTTGAATAACATCAAGTATAGGGAAAGTGCAAGCAATAATTGGTTGATTGGAAGAAGTGTTGACTTGGAGTGGCAACTTTGGTTGTGTTACATTACAACAATCCACCACAAAACTTATCGACAATTTGACAGTCACGCAAAACCACAAGTTTCCATAAACAAAAGTCGAAATTGAATTTATGAAGGAACGATTACCTTGTATATGGAAAATTATTCCTTCAATAGTTTTGAAATATTAATTTGTTTCGAAGAAAATCTACTCGCATATTATTTATGAACATTCATTGAACATGGAGGAGTATATTTTTGGGCTTCGAAGAATTTCGTGGATATGAATTTCAGTCAGGTGTTCAGAAAAGGGTGGGAACTTTTTGAATGTCATGTTATTTTTGTGTTTGCCTTTCGAAAGGTCAGCTTTCGGAATCAAACCTTGAAGATTCATTTTATTTTGGAAATAACAAACAAAATATTTTATAGAAATAAATTAAGTTTATGTATTGAGTTAAATCATTTGTGACAAACAAACAGGATGACAGTTTTTAATAATAAGATATTTGATAGGACCTTAAGCTGTCTCAACTTGTGGAACTATTGAACTATAAAAAAATAGGAAAAATAATAAAATTTCGATAGCTTATTCTAGATTTGAGTTAACCCAGAAGTGCTTTTTACACTTATGTCATTTAAAAAACAAACATAGTCAACAATCAGCACCATCTTTTGTAGTTTATAGTGCAATATAGGGGCTAAGTAAAAATATGAATACTATAAACGTCATATTGACAAGTGGAAATGTGCGAGGAAAACAAAAAATGGCGAACGATACACAACCGGACCAATTTCAATTTGGCAAAAAAATTTTGCTGTCCGTAAGCAAACGGATCCATTTTGGATTCGCGCCTGATCCAAAGCATTTTTTACGCGAGAATGTTTGTTTGGCGTATAGATGTTTAGGCTCTAATGCAAACAAAAAACTTACGGACGTAAAAGTGATCCAGAAATTTGTATGTCAGTGATTTTGCTTGAAGTGTGTATGTTTGATTTCAAAGCAAACTGATAAACAGTTGATATTCAAACAAGGTAAGGTAGAGGTAAGCTAGGGTGGATTTCATAACTTTACCTTCCACATTTTATATTTTTTAAACAAAGCAATTGACCAACTGCGCACACTTTCACCAGTGCTAAGTTGGTTTTAATCTATCACACTTTGCTAAACTAAAAACATAGCGTGAAAGAATTTGTGGATCGCATTCATTTTTCAAGCTTTGCCTTTTATATGCGTACATCCGCTGATGCAGAAAAAATATGGCTCTGCCGAAGAATGGAGCTTTTCTTGCACTCTATACTTACAAGCCGTTAATAAGACCAATCGTCCACTTAGGTCTCCCAATATGCCTCACGATGACTTAAACTTACATCAGCAAACTCCGGCGTATCTCGACTGGAACCGGCAGAAGAGAAAAAGGAACGTCAATAAAATTAAAAGCCCTACGAAAAAGCAGCAGCATTCAACTTGACACTTACAAATATCTGATACAATCAAATTAAAAGACTTCTACTTCACAATGGTGTTGGTGATGGCAGTATAGAAAAAGAACACGTAACAGCGACCGTAGCGCGTGGTTTTTTGTTTTGGCCTCAAAGGTGAAAAATTGCTGACGTGTAATTTACCTTAACTCTGTTAAACTTTGTGCATATTAAATGGGAATTCAATTTAATGTAAGAATAAAAATTTAACGTCCCAAGTGATAATTGCCGAAGCTGACACGAATCCACCACAAAATCCACAATCAAATATGGATGGCTATTCATACGTATGTTGCTAATCTGGATTCGCAGCCAGATAAAATTATGAAAAACAAAAACATTGCCTTACAGGGTGATTCGCAAAATACCTTTTTTGTTTTCAACCCAACACAGCAGTTTTTACCTAAAAGTGGTTTTTCTTTTATCACTTTTTTTAAGAAAACTGCGCTCGTAAGATTTATCGATTTTGAAAAAATTTTGTGAGTGAATAATATTTTGAAAGACTTTCTAAGACATTTGAGTTTTCGGTTATTGATTCAAGCAACGGCAATATGGTTCTGACAGGTTTAGTTAAAATGCCATTTAGCTGATAAAAAAATTGATGTCATAAATATGTCGGTTAAAAAAACACATCCTTTCAAATTTATTACTAACATTCTCTTTCATCTAGCTGCAAAAACATACAATACAAACCTACGTAAATTTGTATTCCTTTTCTCAAATATTTACCAACAAAATTCTACTACTCCCTCCTTTTCTGTGTAAAAAATCATTAGGTCAACGCAAAACTATTAACAATTCATAATTCCCCAGTTTGCTGCGAAATCAAAGATTGATTAATTTCTCAATCAATATCAATTCCAAGAAAATATACGCTCAAATTATATGCATACGTTTGCGCATATATTTTTCCCACAAAAGATGTTACTCATACAAATATTTTCCTGTATTCCCTACTCCTACTGTAAAAATTAAAAGAAGAAAAAAAGTAATGATTAATCGCTCCAAGGAATGTCCATTGAACTTCTTTTCCATACCTTTGATTGCTATGTGTGTCATTGGGGAATTAATATTAAATTTCATAATTATACACTTTATGCAAGAAAGATCCTTTCATCTGCTGACAATGGTTGCTACTTTGAAATGCATTTACATTTGTTGCGCTAATTCATGCGCTCACATTCATATGAGAATATTAATTTCTATATAATATATGAGATCCTTGGCGACGAGCAACGACGACGACGACCACGACGACGTCTTCGACGATTGCTGGAACTGCAAGTCCAGCCGACAAACAAGGAAATATTTCAAAGCAAAGTATCTTTCTCTCTCTCCAAATCTCGGCTTGGCAAAAGATACACCAATTGTTGATTTATTATTGGCCAATTGGCAACCATCAATTAGTAGACTCAATGACAAAATGAAATACGATCGATGGCACGATCGCACGGTTCGAAATACGAAACCGTATTATTACGTTTATTATCGAGGGGTGTGGGAAGGGGGAGACAGAGAGAGAGAAAGAGATGTTGAGAGATTTCCCCTGCCGCGCAACCCCGCGCCCCATGTTGTATTCAGCGGCGAGTTGTGGGACGAAAAGATCGCCCTTGGGAAGGATTATTCATCAACCAGAGAGTGCCTGTTTATTAGTTTGCTTATATAAAATCCATCGACGACGGAACAGGGATTTAATTGTTGCTTTTGGTTTTGGTTGTGGTTTTTTTTATTTTGTTGTTGGGTCAAAATTTGCAACATTTTTTTTTTGCTGAAAACTTGAATCCTTAAGTGGCGCTTCGCTTTTGTTTGCTGGAATTCCTTTTTTATATATTTTTTTATTTTTATGCTAATTGGTTCATAATAGTGAAATATGTTTAAAACAATAATAACTGGTTAAACTGAAATCAAATAATATTCCTGTGTGCTGAATTGTTTGTAAAGATCGGTCAGATAGGTTTTTTGGTTAGGATGAGTTCGAGGGAGATTATTATTAAGGTTTTTGAATCGATAATTCTTGGATGGAAAGGTTACAGGTTTTTTTAGCCCGTCACTAGGAGCAAAATATAATTCAAGATAGCTACCACCTAGATACCTAGGTTGAAATCGTTTCCTTGTTGGAAAAAAGCGATTAGAACCAGCTTTAGACCAGGGTTGAAAGCTGGGACCTGATTCATAGGTTCATTTGAAGTTGCGAGGTGTTAATCTTAAAATGGGCTGAAATTTTGTCAAAACGAGGCTTAGTTATGGACCGCACAAACAACGAAAAATTGGTTTGAAATGTTTTGAAATCAAAATTAAGAATTTGACATTAAAACTTTTGGAGTTCACTTCATTTCGAATCAAAAAATAGTTAAGGCTGAGAATTATTTCGAATTTCTATTTAAGAACCTTAAAATCATCTATACCCTTAAATTCAGTCAGATTTGGCGAAGCTATGGCATAGTAGTATACTTAGACTCGATTTTAATAATTTTAAATAAGAATGAAAATTGTTTAAAATTGATGTGGAAAAAAGTTGCAATTGAGTCGGAAAACGGTTTCCAAACTGTACGACAATTTTTCAAAATGTATTTTAAATTACATTGATATTGCCAGGTTGAACTAAACTCAGATTGAAACTTGTGGGAGCTTTAAGTTCTGGTGAAAAGAATCAGAAATTGAGTTGGGATTCAGTAATAAACCAGTTAAAATTTGATAAAACCAGATTGAAATGAGACTGTGATCATTTTGAAACCAGTTGCCAGTTGGATTTGAAGGTTTAAAATTTTGTTTAAATCTAGTTGAAAGTTGGTTGCAAAACAGAGTTGAGTTGAAAATGGATTGAGATTAGAGCAACTAGTGACTCATGCCTAATTTTGTAGTTGCATCAGAATATCTAACTTTATAGTAAAGAATGAAATTGTTCAAAAGCAGTTTTTCAGAACAGGATTGAATTTTCATCGGTAATCGTTTTGAGTTTCAATCAGAGAGTACTGGAACAAAATGTACTTTCTTTGAAATTAAATGAACCCGATTGAGTACAAATATGCTTAATTTACAAAAAAATTAATTCAGTCCTGAGTGAACTCACAACATTTATTGGGTTAACTTGCTAACTAAAGTTCAATAGAATAGACTATAGAAACTTCGGATTATCTTGTTCTCTCACTGGAAAACTAGCCTCAAGAATGACCTCCAGGAACCCGTTTTTAACGTCTGGCGGGTTTGTCTTGAGACGACCTGTTTATTTATAAAAAATTCGGTTTCTTTAAGGACCAATTTAGGTTCCCTAGAAATTGGATTGGGATCGCGTTAAAACCCGAATAATGGGTTGACCTATAACCAAATTGAAACCATATTGAAATTGGTTTTAAACTGGGTTAAAACTGTTTTGAAATTAAATCAAAATTAGAATGAGATCGGTTTTAAATTTACTTGATATCAGTTTGAAATTTAGTTCACACGGGTTGATTAAGGGGTTATTAATACCCTTAATATGAATTAATGCAGTTGCTCGCATTTAGAGAAGTATGATAAGAGATATAAGGAGATACCGATGCACATTGATTTTTAATGTCTCCACAATGGGAGAAAAAAATTCAAGCCGGGGGTAAGCATTCCACATTCTTGTAGTGCGGTTAAAAGAAAGTCTCTATACTTAAAAGTTTGTCCCAAGTTAGGCTCGAGGGTAAATTGATAGGCATTCCTAGCGAAAGTGTTATAGGTAAATCGTCAAAGGGGAGGAATGCATCTGGATATTTGGCTGTAACACTGTTTATGAGAGTACCGATAAAACAAGGTTAGACAAGAAATATTACGGCGATGTTCAAGTGAAACAAATGTTTCGGTAATGGTTCTTTCTCCTATCAGTTTTAAGGCCCTTTCTTTGATCCTATCCAGGAGATGCAAGTGAGTGACATGAGCACCTGCCAGATATGAGAATTATACTCAAGCTTCGGGCGAATGCATGGATAGTGACATAGGGGGTAAGTTATGCGTTGAAGCATTAAATTCCACGAGGTTGATAGGTCCCCATTGGCCAATGCTGTGTAGATCGGAATTCAATGAGCTTATCATGGGCTGCCCTTACAGTTCCACATCCGAAGAACAGGGCTGTGAATCTGGAAACGAACCATAAAACCATTTACGCTCTCAGGAACAGGAGGAGTCAAGTCACTCTGTGGTAGTGTCGAATTGTCAGTAAAATGTGATGCAAATAAGTCTTCTTTCGCTTGAGAGCTTACCACAGGAGTGTCATTGTCGACGAGCGTTGGATTTGGAAAAAAATTGATAGACAGCTGATCTTTACAGAGACAACTCGCTATCGAATTGACTTCACCATCCTATACGCCCGCTGCTTGCTAAGGAATTACTGTCTAGAGTCTAGGTTCATATACAATCATCTACACTATAATCTTTTATTACAAAACTACTCAAACTTGATTATCTATAATTGATTCAAATGAATTCAATCCAAACCATATTCCTTTCCATAAAAGATAAGAATTAATTTTTTTGAGTAAACCGGAGATTTCCAAGTGCACAAGCACATTCTAATTGGAGCGAAACATTTTCACCAGACCATTGATGAAGAAGTCTCCATATTTCCAAATGGCCTGGTGCAACGGCAAGCATACATATCATATATAGTGTTCTTCTAACATGAAGGTGTATGTTAATTACCCCATCAGCTCAGTGCCCAGTACCCAGTCAGTGTAATGCAATGATACTCGCATTTGTTTTATTTTTTTTTTTCGTGGGTAATTATCATCCATATAAGATATAAGATAGAAGATATAAGATACTCCTCCGCGCATCCGCGTCATCATCGTATAGTCATCGTAGTCATCGTAGTCATCGTCATCGTCGTCGTCGGGAGTCGCAAAATATTTTCCATGGTCACTGCTCACAGGCCATAAAAAAAGCAGATCGTTCTGTATGTTTGCCTGCTCCTGAGTGCAAACACACAAAAAATGAAGAACAGTCTGGCCTGGTGTCTGGATTTTGGTTACTTCTTCGTTTCGTTTCCTGAAAGTGCCCTCTTCAGCAAACCAAATAAAACAAAACAAAAACAACAACAACAACAGCAACAGCGAAGTTTAAAAAAAATGATTAAAATTATAGATGAATATCACCAACAACGTCGTCGTCACGAGATGCTTATCGCATGGTGCTCTGCGCACGCGGATTAGCAATTTCTTTGAGGCACGCAACATGTGTTCGCGCTTTTTTCCCCACATTCGCGCTGATTCGAAACTCCAAGACAGAATGTACTTGATCCATTGAGCCCACTGGGTGGCGTGCCTTGACTTGTGCTTCTCTGGTGGTAACTAGATTTTCTATTAGCATCAGCATTCGTCTTCGGCTCAGTGTTCGGTGTTTGGTGTTCGGTCTTGGCCTCGGCTTTGGCTGGACTAGTTAACAGCCCCATCCCGTAGATATACCCGTAAATAAAAAAATATCTAATTTGCTTATGTAACTCCCCCGCTATACATCCAGATATAAGTTTATAAAGCGGCCAAGATGTTCGGATCGCGGCGAACATGAAGGCAATTAAAATCGAATTTTATCTTGGAGATCGCCATCATCGCGTAGCAGTATCATCCGTTCGGTTCGGTTCGTCCGGTTGGGCTGCATCTTAACCAGGCTATATAGCGAGGCGGTCGGCACTTAAATTGGCCACATTTCGTATGCGCAAAAATTATAATCACTCTCTTTCTGATGCGGTGCTGCTCAGCACTGGATCTCAAGCTGAAGCTGGACTGAGCTGATCTGCTGATGTGCTGATGTGAAAATTTCCATGCGTTTCGTTAAGAATTGACGCAGAGACACACAATATTCTCTCCTTCATAATGATGAGGCAGTTTTTTTTTTTTTTTTTTAAAGTGATGGTCATTTAATATGGAGATGATCAAGGATGACCATGGACCCCAAAAGGGGAACGTTGGGGGGGAGGGGGATTTGGCGCAATTCAAATTATATCTTTGTTAATTTTGTGCGCAATCTTTTTTAAATTGAGTATGGTAATTTACTACGAGGAATTATGAAGCGCTACTTTGATGAAGATACATATACTCGGCGTAGATACTCATGCAGTATGACTTAATATTAATCCATCCATCCGAGGGGTGAAGAAGAGGAACAGAAAAAAAAGCGTGCTGGTGCTAATTGACTTGGTTGAAGTCGGCAAAGATAAAAGTTATTGGGCGCCAGTAAAATAAATTTGCATCAGCTTCATCATATTTCAACTGGAACATAAGTTATTCTATCAAAGATCAAGTTTTGTGTTCTTAAATAAATTGGTGTGTGGTTTGGAACTGGTCAACATAGGCATGAAGTAGTTTTAGAATTCAGATATAACAATGAGCTTTGAAGTGACAAGAAAACCCGGATTTTGTATATGTTTGAGGTACAGGCATTTGTAAATTTGGAAGGTTTTAAAAATGTGACGTGAAATAAGGGCCAACGAAGAAAAAAGCCAAAAACCAAACATTTTGTCTAATATCGCTTTAAATCTGGAAATAACGCAAAAATCTCGATTGGGGTCTCAAAGTTTATCATCATGAGGGAATTGAAATAGAAACGATATCAGGAAGTACGTAAATACTGAAACAATCGAATTTCCACTTCAAAGTCGGCGTGAAGGGGAGAAGGATTTGAGATAAAATGAAATTTTATAGAAGAAAAGAAGCTTTCGTTGCAGAAAAAAATAAAAGTTTATTAATTTAACAAAAAAATCTGTACCATCGACAAGATCTTAGAAAATTGGAGTGACAGAATGCTCTACAGAGAAGCCAGCCAACAACTTGAATAACGTTTTGTTCCATAATTAGTGGAAATGCCTGCTCTTACTAATACAGACCTAATGCATGGAAAAAAATTTAATTTTGTTCATTTTATAGCATTACAAAAAAAAACTTGTATTTGGTCCACCCTGTATAATGTCTACCTATGGACAAAATTATTAAAACAAAAAATTACTTTTCGATACCAATTATAAAATAAAGTGCACAACTGGGTCGGACGAACTTGATCTAATGTGTGACAGTGGTCTTGGGATTTGAGATTTTGGAAAAAAAAGCAGGGAAAAAATGATATGAAATTTTATTGATCACTTAATATTCACTAGCTAAAACGTCTTTTGGAAAAAAAAATAGTATGCCATCTGATTTCGTTTGCTGTTTAGAATTTTAAGGAATTTTTTTTTTAAGAACCTTTCAACTAGTTTTTTCAAAAAAACTGTTTTTTTTTAAACTTTTCCAAAATACATTCCAAATTTTTTTCCAGTATGCCAATTTCTAGCACTTTGTAGATTTTATCAGACAAATCAAATTTAAAAAAAAAATTAAACTGTTTTTGGAAAAAAAAAACTTATTTAAAAAACTCAAAAATTTTTTTTTGTGAAATTTAAGAATTTATATTATTTTGTTTATAAAGGGCTTCTACATTGAAAGTTTCATCGAAATTCGTCGAGTAAATTACGAGAAAATCGGATTAAAAAAAAAAACGGTCCTATGGGAGATAGGTACCTAACCTATATAGTTATAAGACTTTTCCTGTAAAATCTATTCTAACCAAAACATAAAGTTCGCACAGAAACCTTTATCAAAATCGAAGGAGCCGTTTTTGAGAAAAATTAATTTTTCAAAAAATCGTGTGACAGGTACCGTTAGTTTAAGAGCTAGAATGTTAATTCCAAAACCCTTCTGTAGGACGTCATAATAATACTATAATAATAATACTATGTACCAAGTTTGAAGCAAATCGGTCCAGCCGTTTAGGCTGTAGACAGACTGACAGAAGGACAGACAGAATTTTCCGACCCACTTTTTTCCACTTTCCTATTCATCGTATGTAATTTTATGTTTGATTGTCCAAAAAATAAATAATTTCTGCAGAAATTCATAACTACCTCACTAAAGTTTACCTTTTCTGGCTGCACACAATGTTGTAGCGGCAGCAATAGCACTTAGCAATGTCAAAGTTAATGACAAAATAAGTAGCACACTAAGCAGCATGCACGAATACAGTATGTAGCACTGAACTCAAACAAAAATCATGGCTGCCATTTTGCTTCGTTGTTGTTTTGCAGCGCAGCAGGTCGTGCAGTTCAAGTCGAGTCGACTTATACTTCAGCGACTCTCTCTGCTGCATCTGCTACTTCACATTGTAGCCGTTCAATACGATTTACATACATTTATCTTTGACATTGCTGCGTGCTACTGCTACTGCTACACCATTGTGCGCAGCCAGTTAATCTCAAGTAAAAATCAAATTTCAAAAATATTTTTGATTTTCACGTTCTTTGTTTTTAGAAAACACAAACCTTGCATACTTTTCAAAAAAGTATATATAATTTAGAAATGGAGAGTTGCAAATTGTTGGTCATCTCCTTCCTTCTCTAGCTTTCTATGTCCTTACATTACAAAAACAACAATGGTTGTTTTTTAATGGACTCAATCAATAGAATGTTTTCTTTTTGTTTTGTTAAATAAAATACACGTACCTTAACTGGGAAGCATTAACACAAAATTATTATTTTATTATTATTCATTCATCACAAAGATGGTTTTTCTGCATTTCTTTCTCCTATGGGGGATTTGACATATGAGTCTTCAATACTGAGCCACCGAAAAGCACTGTTCATTCGATACCGGTAGGTAACAAGCAAAAACACGAACGCGAATGCGACGCCATGACACATTTAAACGAATATCCGAATCAAATTAAAATTGAAATTTTATATTTTAATTGTTTAAATTAAATGTTCTTCTTAGCTAAACTAATTCTACTACCACTTAAATAAACAAATCAACTATTTACAACCGCACTTTATGAATTAAAATTAAAATTAATTTTTTTTCACCAACCGATCGCGGACCAAATCGATAAGGAAAACAGAACGGCACAGACTAACAACTATTGAATGAACTTTCTTATGAACAACAAAATCACCGCTGTAACCTACTGAGTGCACTCGCCATGGTGCATGAAAGTCAGTAGAACATAGAAAATTGATGAGAATGAATAAAAAATCAATAATGGCGTTTGATTGGCTGCCATAATCTATTCTATGCAATATGGCGAATTCGAGTGAAGGTCAGAGTGAAGACAAGTGGATTGGATCTATGCAAAATCAATATTGCACATGCTTGTTGTTGTGTTGTGTCAAGAGTTTGTTTTTGAAAATGCTCTTGGTGGTGAGGTGTGGTGGAAAAAAATAGTGTGTTGAATAGGTGGGTTGGTTTTCTTTTAAGATCAATTATTTGAATTTGAATATCGTACTGTGGAACTGTGATTAATTTTATCCATCGATTACACTGCGAGTCATTAATACCTTACCAAGTCTAAAGCAAAATTCGTAATTGTTGTTGTCAACTTATGACAAGTTTAATATAACTGAATTTCCTTATTTGCATATTTAGCCAAACACTAAAAAGGAAGTTTTTTTTTTCTTAATACTTTTAGTTTCAACAAATTTTCAAAACACATAAAATATTTGCTTTAACCATTGTAAATACGTAGTATATATTTTTATAGTAATGTCATGGCAGGGAACATTTATTTCTGATTGTACATATATTTCGCCAATGGCGGCGTTTTTGTTGCTTTTCCTTCCCATGGCGATCATAGCTTTCCTAATAGTACATATTATAATCGCATAAAAAAGCTAAGCGATACTAGCTGGTCTTTTCAAGCTAAAGCTATACGAAGGCCATTGTCGACGGACATTCGGAAATCAAAGAGGCAATAACCATCCATATCTTCCGATAAGGGGCTAAAAAATATCGTGAGGAATAAAGCATCGCACCTTCTACAGAAGATGAGTCGCCTCGAAACTGCTTTATTTGCAATCTGTTGAAACGATAACTTGGAACTATTTAAAGCTACAAACATGATGTTGCAGGACCCAAATATAATTCTAGAATCTACAGTGCGTGCTTTAGAATCATTGACAACATTCGGGGGATCAAAAAGAAACAATTTTGATAAATACGAGGAAGCAGCCAAAAAATAGCAGACATTGATCAATACGTACGTACAATAACGCACGAAGGCAAGAAATGTGAGGTTGAATCCGTTCGATTATATGAAAGCTCTCAAATCTGTCGTCGCTAGTGTTTCTCTGACTGAAAGATTGCATGCGTATGAAGCTGTACGTTACAGAGATTTGGATTTCTCAATCGCATTGAGAAGATGGATGCTGACAATTTACACGCTGCAGCAGAGGCAGCAAAGAAGTGTACAACAATGATTTTGACCCTAGTCTTGGTAATAAGTTGGTTCAATTTGTATCTTTGATCGACGTGCGCACCTACAAAAATTACTTTCGAAAAGACCAACCTGCGGAGCTATATAACAACCATATTCTCGAAGACCGAAATTTCAGAGCTACATTCCTAAGCCTCGAAATTGCATTGAGAACGTATTTCGTTTTGATGTGTCAAATTGGAACGCCTTGAGACGTCATTAAATAGTTTGAACCAAGCCAACATTACTATATCGGGCTTGAATTTGGTGAAGAATGTATTAAGAAGACAAGTTTTACACAAAGAGAAGAAATATCAGAAGACTCAGATTAAAAGTGGGGTTCGTCAGGGGTATAAGCTTTCATCGCTATTATTTTTTTTGTGAGCAGTTCCAGGCGATGGAGTGATGAGTAATTTCATCAAGACAAACATTTCTGGAACAGCTTTATAGTCAGCATTGGTCAATTTAGGACATATTGTCTCTAAAAAAGACAGACAAACGGTTCAAGAAGTGTCCTTTTGAAAATGCTCAATCTCATTGTTTTTGGTGCTGTGAAAAGGAGAGTAATTTGCACAGTTAAAAATTGGGTCTTCAGCTTTCTACGGAGGATATTTTTGTAAATATTGGAAGGTAACTGTCTCTTTCCTGAGAAACTACAAACCATGGCGAATAGATGATAATGAAATGCATTTCGAACTTTATTGAATGTATCAACATCGTATGTCCTAAATGTTATTGGTAGTTGACTAGAATTGAAAAAGTTTAATCGCTCGATATGCTTCGGTTTCGGTTCCCAAAAATTCAAAAGAGCAGGGCGGGGGGGGGGGGACAAATTTGGATCGAGGGTTGAGTAGGATTGAGCATGAGTTTAGATAGAAGGGATCTGAAATATGTTTCAAAAATCAAAACAAAATTGGGCGTTTTGTGGCACTACAGTAACAGGAACCAAGCTAAAAAATAAAAGAACCAAGATTGTGACAAACCTTTCCCTTCAAAAATATCTTACGAAAATTCCTTAAAACGTCGGTATCATAAAACTTGTCAAGCCAATCGCGAATGATGAAAGAGAACCTGATGCAAAAACGCAAACTTATCATCCCAAGAATTGGATTTTTGTGATTCATCGGCAGTGAACTGAACCATGTGGAATCCCAAGTAAAGCTGCATGAAGTGATCGAAGTAAAACTCAAATAGACGTCCAAGAATGAAAGGGAAATACCTTGCTGAACTCATCCAGATTCCAAAACCTTTTTTAAATATTCTCGGGAATGCTGAGTGCAATTGGTATTTCCAGAACTTTTTCTGAATGTTGATGCGATTTTTTCAAGTGTTTTACTAGACGAAGATGTAAAATAATATTTTAATTTGATTCCAGCATTTTTGTTTTTAAATATCTAGACAAATCAAAGACTCAGAAAACAAAAATAAAATATTTTGATCAAAGTAAAAAACTAAATCTCAAATGATTCCCAATTAAACTGGCCAACCCACTTGCTCAGTGCTCACTCAAAAGAAAACGAAATGTCTGCTCTGCAACTTAGTAACCACAAATAGTCGCGTGCGGATATCATCCCTGAGAAAACTTTACCTTGTTAATTGATATTCCTTATACTGAAATCGCCCCTATATAACGGTATAAATCACCAACTAAAAGGACTAAAGGAAACCACCAGAAGCACCCATACAAAAATAAAAATAAAAAAGCTGCCGGCTATAATGATAATGATAACCGACCGCAATTAGAAATCGAATGTCACACGAAGACGACGCGATGAAACAGAAAGGACATCCATCCATAACCACCCGCTCCTCTCCCAGTTCGTCGCCATCAGGATCTCTCTCTTTCTCTCTTTGACTATGCGATGAATAGGTGAATGTTTCATAAAAAGGGAAATAATGTCCTCGTTAGATATGCCATTTGCAATTCATTCGTGAAGAAAATAATCACCAAAAGGCGGTTCCCGTCATCCGACGTCCGTCGCGTCGTTTGTAGTTTGTCGTCGTCGTCCTGGTTCCTCGTAAATTGATAAAAAGGAAACTGAAATACAAACAAAATTCCAACCCGCAAATGATGATGGGTAAAAATGACTGGAACTTGGAACGCGTGTGCGTGCTGCCTCTCGGTTACCTCACGACCCACAACGCCAACGATACTGTAAGGATTTGTGTCACTACCGCGCTAATCTAATAGTTGGGTGCGCATCCCTTAAGGGGTGGCTATTTTTTATCGCAGTTAGATTTCGGTTTAAGTTTCATTTTTATTGAAAAGGATAGGGGTAAGCATATAAGCAATAAGAGGGTTATGCGTGCCTTGCGGCAATTCGATAATGATTGCTGAATTGATAACGCGATGACGATGACAGTTTGGAAGAGGAAGTTAGAAATGATGAGCACAGCACAGCACAGCAACTAAGTATTTATGATGATGGCCGGTTTCCAAATTAATTGTTATACAAAATGACAACGTTTAGGAAGCGTTTAGTGGGAACGGCTATGCGGCTTTGAGCTTATTAAGGAAGCCAGGGAAGTGGAAGGATGGGAATGAGGATATCGAATTTCCATCAATTTTTTTTTATTTTAGTGAAATATATAGGTTTGTATGAATGTATCTTTCTTTTTTTATTTGGTTTTAAGGTCATATATATGGGCTTTGGGTGGTGGAGTGTTAAGGAGTGTTTTTAATATAATCGAAATGATAATTGAAAGAATTTTTAATTAGGTACACGTGAGCTTAGTTAAATTTTAATTATTATTTAAAGCTTAAAACTTACTTAATTAAAGTTTTCAATTTGAACCAGTTGTCCTTTCCAAAATGTAAGATAATGTAAAATGAAATACGACCGTTTACTTTGACGACTTCTTATAAAGTGTCATTTGTTGCAATACTTAAATCTAACAGAAAATCTCTAATCTACGTTAATAAAATAAAATGGAAATAAGAAGGCTGCTGATGTAGCTGTTTAAAAAAACGAAGGCCATTGCACTGCTGATGTAGCTGCTAGCGGACGATCGTTTTAGTTCAATGCCGAAATATGCTTATGTGTTACAATTTATGTCGTGCTGCTTATTCTTCGTTCTGGAATACAAAACGCAAACTGCGTTGGTTTCTGGTTCGGCTGACTGAACGGAAAGCGGTGTGCTGGTTATGCTGATGTGTTAACTTGTATAATAATTTCTTGTCGAAGTTGTGTTTTGCATACCCTATTTCATAGTTCTTAAAACCGGTAAAATCCGCCCACAAACAAGCCCACAATCGTCATTTTTGTTCAACAGCCTCTATTTGGCAAAATTAAATTGTTTTTTTTTTTTTTGAACAGTTACGATCAAAGCACAACGCAAGCTCTAGGTTAATATTCTCTAAATTAAATACAAATATTTCAGTTTGGGCTTGGTGGTTGACGCCTACTTTTCATACAAAACCATCAATATTATTTTTATGCAGTAACGATGCTTGTATTCGAGCAAAAATCCTTAAATTTTGTGAGTTTGAAAACAAAAAAATTGATTTTGGGTGTGGCTGACGCCCATTTTAATTATTAGAAACTATAGAGAATTTATTTTTGCAACAAAACTGTATTTATAATAAATCCACAAGCCCAAATTTGTCCGTCCCTAAGTCGAAGCTAAGAAGCTTGTGTTTGAAAGGAAATTTTTTGAATTTTAGGCGTGGCATACGCCCACGTTTCATTTTATTTACATAAAATAAAGTGCACTACTGGGTCGCACGAGAACTTGCTCTAATGTGTTAAAATGATTTTGAGTGCTGAGATTTTGTAGTTTTTATCAGAAAAATAAAAAGTATAGATTAAACGGTTTTTGGAAAAAAACAAAAATTGAACAAAAATTTTGACACTTTTTTAAAAAAGCCAAAAAAAACTTTTTTTGAAAAATTTAAGAATTTTTATTATTTCTTTTATAAAAGGACTTCTAGATTAAAAAATTCATCGAAATCCGTCAAGGATTTAAAAAAAACCGGTCTTATATGGGAGGTACCGTTATAAGACTTTTCCCGGAAAATCTATTCGAACCAAAACATAAAGTTTGCACAGAAAACACTATTCAGAAAGTTTTATAAAAATCGTAGGAGCCGTTTTTGAAAAAAATTAATTTTTCACTAAAAATCGTATGGCAGGTACCGTTATTTTTGAAGCTAGAATGCTAATTCCAAAAACCCCTCTGTAGGACGTCATAATAATACTATCTACCAAGTTTGAAGCGAATCGGTCCAGCCGTTTAGGCTGGAGGTGCCGATACAGACAGACGAACAGACAGACAGACAGACAGACAGACAGAATTGTCGGACCCACTTTTTTAGGCTTCTCTATCATGGTAATGTTATGTTCGATTGCCCAAAATTTTTTTTTTTTTTTACGAATGCATAACTTGCCTTATAGTACCTACAATCGCAAGTAAAAATAAGGAATTGGATATCCAACAGTTCCTTGCAAACGTGTTGTACCTCTCGCTTATGTTAAGAACTAAAATCTTCGTTTTTGAAACATGTAACCAACATTTTATAAGTTTTTAAGTTAGCGAAATACTGGGTCATGGGTTAGAAGCTCTGTTCAAAACTGGAAATTTTATCAAACGATATTTAAAAAAAAAAACCTTCTCCACTAAGAAAGATCTAAGTGCAACTTCCAGAGAAGGCAAAATTGATAAATACGTAAGTGCAAGAACTTTCCTTGCCCTAAAGCTTTAGTTTTGTAAATTTTTCTAGATTATGACGCTGTAAAAGTATACAGCTCGTGTAGAGTCGTTCGTTGTATTTTGTCCTCAAAATGTTTCCTTCTTCATTTTCATGCAACTTGGATTGAGTCCATGACTCTGCACCATATAGCCGGATTAGGATGAGTGTTCTGTTCAGCGTCTTCTTGGTTCAGCTGATTTCTTAGCGAAAAATAACAGCGATTAGTTGAGTTATTTTACGTGTGATTTCCGAGGTTGTGTAACGCGCTTACAGCAATACGCCAGGTAGACGAATTCACTGACTTCCTTGAAGCTATGCCTATCAATGGTCACGTTCTAAACAGGATGGTTGATGGTGGTTGCACATAACATTTGTTGATGGAAGCATAAACTTGGTCTTGGCCTCGTTTAAATCAGTCCCACTCTGCATGCTGCTGACTACATAGTAGTGAAGACACCGGTACCTGTTGGCTTGATTATTCCTTTTATGTCAATGTCGTCAGCAAACCCAAGTACCTTATTGTGTTCTTTTAAAGAAGCCTGCTGTTCAGGCATAAGTGTACCGTAACCTTGTTGTAATCTTTTGGTGGTTCAGGGTCCAGGGTGGCTAGGAAATCTTGATTTTGAGTGTCTTATTCTTCCATAAAAGTTTCAAACCTGTCCTAAGCAAGAGTTTCTCATTATTCCTTTCGTTCAACGTGGAGCTTATTGGAAACTCTAGATCTCTTCCACAACCAAAATCTGTTGCTCTTCCCGGTTTAAATTCTGAACATGTGGGGAAACATTTAAATTTTGAAAATCATTTTTCTAGCTCCAAAACCTTAATTTTGAAACGTTTTGAATGAGCATAACTAAATAAAAAAGATGTAGGTATGTATCTTACAAGAGAGAATAGGTCAAAACCTGGTTTTCGACCTTTGGTTTCTTTAATTTGAACATTTTACAAACAAGTAAAACTGGGGGAAGCTCCGGTAAAAATTAAGTAAAGTCCAAGTTTGAAAAAATTGGATCATAACGACATATTGTTTTCAATTTGAATTTTATTTTCAGTATACCCCTATTCATTTGAAGAGGAAATATGTAATTCCAGATTTTAATTTTGGGCGTCTAAAAAGGAGTTGGTCCCATTCACAAAACCTGCAAGTGATGAATTTATGTTCAAGTCAATGTCCATGCCTTTGGTTTAAAATAAAATAAATTAAGGCTGAATTCCAGAATCCAAATTATCAAAATTCAGCTTTCCTTAGAAGCGTCCTCTTCTCATTCATGGTTTCAGGAAGCTGCTGTTAACGCTTCAACTCTTCTTGGAGCTTAGGACGGCAAATTCCATTTCGCTTTATTATTTGCACGTTATCTCAGAGTATGGCGGGCTTTGGAATTTCAAATATTCTTTCGAATTTATCAAAAATGATCTATACAATATTTTTGCAAGAAATCGTTCTTCGATACAAAGATTTAAAGTATCAAATTTAACTTGTTGAGAATCAAAGGTTTGCTGGCAAGCAAGTAGGTAGGTACTGCAGAATTGGTTTTAACATCGATTAGGTATGATCAAATCCTTTTGCTTAACTTTGCATGCCGATGTAAATTTTCCAAATCACCTACCACCACGAATTGTAAGCATGCAAATGCAGCTAAACATCTTCTAAAGCCCAAATTATATTTGCCAAAGGCTCCCGAAGTTTTATTCGACAATAAAATTTTCGTTTTACTTGTTCGAACATCTTGCTTATTGCTTGTCAAATGTTAAAAAATTATGCCAAACACTTTTATTTATAAAAAATCTCCGAAAATTTCATATTCACATCACAATTCACAAACCACAAAGACACCGCAAAAATTATAGAATTCACATTTAAAAATTCAAATATATACAAACCAAGTCATAAAATACATCCAAAAGTATTTTCGCCCCGAGAAACTTGGAGCAAAAGGCTATACTCTTCCTAATGCAACAAGCATCGCGTCGTCGTCGGCTCTAATACTCGAATTTATATCTACAAGTCGTTTATGCGAAACTATTTTCCAAAACCCAAAAATCGTTTGCATTTTTTATAACCTTTTTGCTACTTCACAGTCAAGAATTTGAAATTCAACTTCAAATGGGTCAAGTGCGAGTGTAAAAACACAAAAATCTACGCCAGATCCGCTTTCCTTCCCCCATTCATTCTTCCATCCTGATCCCTATCATACCGAATAGCAGTTGTTTGGTAATATGATGACGACGCGACGCGACGGACCACAAAACAAATTCCATCCTTGAGAATGCTATTCAAATTTATTTTTGGCCTTCTCCAGATCAAAGAGTTCGCTTCATAAGATTGCCTCCGCTCCGCGCGGACATAAACAGAAGCTCCTGACGAAATGAATGATTGACGAAAAAAGCCGACGTTGTTCAAAGACCACTGATGGCGATGGGATGGCCAAAGGGAGAAGAGCCAAACGGTATATAAGAAGAGAGGGTCTCGATCATCATCATCATCAACATCATCTCATCCCGATCTCGTCACAATTTGATGGATGGATAACAACTTTTTTTTTACTGATGCTACTGTTGCGACGACCGACCGACGCGACGTCTGTCCCTCAACCTGTTGCAAAAGTTGATCGCGGCAGTCTCTTTTACAGGTCGATAATATAGAATACCGAGGAATCTTAAGGAGATGCTTCTTTAAGACGCGGAAAGGTCGTGAAACTGTTTTTGCACCCGTGTCATGCTGATTATTATTGCAAATTTGAATCGGTATGAGTGTGGCGGCTGAGACGGCGCGACAGGACGACTGATTTTGGATGCGCCTTAGAAACAAAAAAAAACTGTTCGTCACATTTTTCGATATTCCTTTGGGTAGACATTTTTACTACCAATTTAATGGCTATCGAAAAATGTCAAGTATTTGGTACAGTTAGATGATCTCCAGCAAGCTATGGGAACTTCTATTACAGGTATTCGCATTATTGAAAATATTATACAAAATTATGGTTTTCGGCATTCAGCACAGACATATTAGATACAGACCGCCAACTCGTACCCCTCTTGCCTGAAACACCCTTAAAATATTTGTTTTGTGTCTGTGAATACGTGTATACATCTCTGTCTATGCATTTTGTGTTATGGCGGCCATCCCTGCGTGTGCCATTTTTTTTTTGTTGTGTGTTTACTGCTCCCATTTAAAAAGCACGGGAGAGCGTTACACTCTCAGAATAAATGGCACATCAGCTGATTTTCAGCTTGTAGGCAAAAAAAGAGACAATACCGTAAGTTGACAGTCTGTGTCTTTATCTCTGTGGCCTTCTGAAAAACTAATTTTCTTCGTTTCAAGGACTTTAAGATGGAGATAGAAAGTGAGATTGAGATTGATATTGAGATTGAGATTGAAATTGAGATTGAGATCGACATTGAGATTGAAATTGAATTTGAAATTGAGAATAAAAATTCTTATATACGACTTACCTTACGATTTCAACTCTGCTCTTCTTGGGAATTCAAATATGCTTCAACGACTTTCTAAAGCCCATTTGACGAATTAATCCCCGTCTTGAGTAAAGTCCGAAAAAAAAGAAGACTTCCATTGCCTGTTAGGTTCAGTGATTGATCCAGATTGATCTTCTCTTTAAGCTACCAAGACAAAACTGTAAAAAAAAATCATGTTTAAAGAAAGCTAATAAAATTATATTTTCAAAAATGTCAAAAGGCACTTTTAATTTAGTAGATTAGTCTGAAAAAAAGTTAGATTTAGAGCTGATTGGGGCTTTCAAAATTATCAGGGCCCGATCCAGCTTTTCCGCCAGGCAAACATTTAATTTGCCGCCCTTTGCAATGAAACAATTAAGATAAGTTATAAAATTGTTTTTGCAAAGATTGTGTTTTGTGTCGTTATAATAAAAACTCAGATATATTTAATTTAACTATCACAATTAACTTTATTTGATAGTACGTATAAACGCGTAACAATGTTTTTTCGTAATAATAAATAACTCTGATATATTTAATTTAATTATCACTATTAACTTTATTTGATAGTACGTATAAACGCTTAGAGAACTGTTGAAGGAATAATAAATATAATCATTAACAAAACGATTGCAGAAGGCAAATCGAACAAAAATGACCAGTGTGTATGTATCTACTTACAGCGCGTGAGGCCAGACGTTGCAATTTTTAAGGTCACATTTGTCTGGTCTCACGCAGCTATGGGATTTGGGTGAAGGAATAGGAGACGATTAATATACTTAAAATTAGGTATAAAGTAAAATGTGGGAAGTAATAAGAAAATCACTTCTCATCGTGTCAGCATATTTCAGCCGTGTGCAAATGATTGTAGGTATTTAATTTTTAAGTATTTTTGTTGAACATACTCCCCCCCTTTGAGGGATGTAATCACTCAAAATAAATAAATAAAAAAAATTAAAATAATTAAAACTGTGTATCTACTTCAAACCTAGGTGCGTGTCTCCTAGGAAGGGGTTGAGGTTTTCTTGCCTTAAAATAGTAGAATATGATGAATCCAATTATAACAATGAAGAGAAATAAGTTTATACTATAATGATGGTAGTCATGAAGATTCATATCATTTACTTGAGATGAATCCCTATCTAATTCCTTAAATACTTCATTTATTTTTTTGCTTAATTCTTGTTCTTCAATATAATTTGTATCATTTCCAGACGATGCAATTAAACTCGTGTCTTTATATGGCACCTTTATTTTAATTGCTTCGGAGATTTTTATGGAAGGAACAAACGAATTTTTTACCGTACTGTTTCTAAGAATTCGTCCATTTATAATTATATGGGGTAATTTCACTGTACATGGTTCTAAAAATTCCATCAACCCACTTCCACTTAATGTCAAGCTCTTTGTGACTCCATCGCATATAATTAAACCAGTTATGGTTTCCTTAAGAGCAAATATCCAACTATTCGAATTCTTAAGACTGATCCATTGATCTTGAAGAATGGATTTTTTAAAAGAACATTGATTGAGGGCACTCTTTAAATGATTAAGTAATGAAATTTCACAAATATTCGCACTTCCCTGATGGATAATTGTTGGGAATTGTTGGTTACAAAGATAATTTCTTGTCGAAAGAAAATTACAGGACATTAATTGATTACCCGTTAATTCAAAATACCTATCTCTAGTTGGAGTGACTGCTAGAAAAGGGGATGAAAGTTCTAATAAGAAACTTGAGTTATTTTGAAAAATTGGAAATGGAATCAGATTAAAAAGTTGGAATTCTTGGTTGTCTACTAACGGAATCATCATTTCAAATACTATTGAGTCGTTTAGACTTCGTCCCTTGATGGATGACAGCTTGAAAATGTCAAGAACAGATGCTGTCGGAATGTTAATATTAGATGGAAGATTGTTCCTTATTATTTGCAGTTGTTTCATGAATTGGGACGTAGAGATGAAATGTGGATTCATTTTGGCATTATTGAGACTAAGTAGAACATCAAGCAAAGTGTCTTGCATCCTCTCTAGATTTGTTATTGATAATATCAAATATGAAGTTAACGCTGAAAAACTTTGACTAGCATCAATTATCTCCTGATGCTTCTCGATGCTGTTTAAAGATTTTTGAAAAATGGTTTTCAGTCCTTGATATTGCTCATTGTTACGTTTCAGCAAGTTTACTGTTGAGTCTGCAATTGAGCTCTGTTTTTTGAAGAGATGCAAAAGATGTTGCTCGTTTTGGTCAACCATAGAGATTTGATGCTCTATTTCTTTAGCAGCATCTTGATCCAGAATTCCAAATAGACTATGCGCAACGTTTCCAATAAAGTCAAAGGGAGATCTAGAAACCCTTATTCGTTTGGTGTAAGACGTGTGATAATTATGAATTAGATCATTGTTGGATTCAATTGCGAATATTCTATGCTTAAATGAGTCAATGGTGGGTGAACAATAAGGATTAGTTTTTAATTCATCTAAACAGATTTTATCCATTCTGTTTATGTAAGTTTTGACTTCTCCTAATTCTAGCCAATAAGAAGACAAATTGTAGAAGACATATATGTTCCAAAAACTATTTATCGTGCTAGCGCTGCCTATGTCCTCAAAATAAATGCCTGTAGAGTTGTCAAGCTTTGTTATTGATATCGAATTGCTACTTAAAGAGGCAACTAAAGGAAGTATGAATAACGTGAAACACAGTAATGACAACAGGGAAGCATTGATGGACTTTCTTACCTTTATAGAATGTTGATTTTCTGAATGAGTTTCTGAATCCCTCTCCTGTAGCTCATTGTTGTCAATAGGTAAAGGACATATACTTTGGATTGCTCTTTGATAAGTTCCTGTTGCCGTCCTAATATTTGCTACTCTCACCAATCCGTCACTTCCTTTGACAACTTCAGCTACACGTCCCAGCTTCCATTTCATTGGAGGCTGGTTTGCATCTTTGAGAATAACCATTGTTTCAGGTTCTAGATTGTGGCATTTTACCTTCCATTTCATCTTCTGTTGCAGAAGGTGAAGGTATTCATTTGACCACCTTTGCCAGAAATGTTGTTGGATATGTTGAATCTGACGAAATTTGTCTAATCTTGAGATATTAATTTCTTTCACGTCAGGTTCCGGAAGTGAGGTCAATGGTGCCCCGATAAGGAAATGACCGGGAGTCAATGATTCCAGGTCATTTGGATCTGAAGAAGTAGGTGTGAGAGGACGCGAATTAAGGATAGATTCTATTTGAACCACGATGGTTGATAGCTCTTCGTAAGTTAAAGAAGCCTCACCTAAATATTTTATAAGCAATGTTTTTGCAGATTTTACTGCGGCTTCCCACAGCCCTCCAAAGTGAGGGGAGCGAGGTGGAATGTGTTTCCAGTTGATTCCCATTTTTAAACAATTCGAATTGATTGATGATTCAGTTTCACATGATTCAAGGAACGCCTTAAAATCTTGTAGCTGGTTTCTAGCACCGACAAAATTTGTCGCATTGTCGCAAAAAATAGTGTGACATATACCTCTTCTACCTACAAATCTTTTTAAACAGTTTATAAATGATTCGGTTGAAAGATTGCTTACGACTTCAATATGAACAGCCTTTGTAGAAAAGCATACAAATACTGCTAGATAGGATTTTGTTGGCATTTTTCCTCGAATTTTATAATGTGTCCGAATCGGTCCACAAAAGTCGACCCCGGAATAATAAAATGGCCTTGAAGGCACGATTCTTTCTTTAGGTAAATTTCCCATTAATTGGTCAATAGATCTTGGCTTAGCACGGAAGCATTTAATACACTTAAACAGAACCTTGCGTGTTTCTCTTCCTACGCTCAAGATCCAAAACTGTTGTCTAGAAATAGAAACAAGAGTTCTATGGGATGCATGAAGATGTTTTTTATGAAGGTGCTCTAAAAGTAGTGTTGTAATTACATTATTTTTTGGAAGCAATATTTGATTTTTTGCTTCCGAAGGAATTTCTGCGTTTTTAAGTCTTCCTCCTACATGTATTAACTTTGTTGTTTTATCATAATAGGGACTTAATGATAAAATTTTAGAATTATTATTGAGAGGTTTCCCTATCTGCAGGGTTTTATAATCTTCTGTGAATGCATTTATCTGAACGATTCTGCAGAGTAGGATTGTTCCCTGTTGTAGTTCTTCTACTGTCAAGAAACCACTAATATTGTTTTTAGCATTACGGGACTTAGAATTCATGAGAAATCTGGAACAAAATGCGAATATTTTTTGCAATGTGTAGAATGAATTTTTATAATTAATAGAACTCAATATATCATTTTGAAATGACAAAGTTAAAACTGTTTTGACCTTGCGACGCCCAGGGACCTGATCATGTGTTAAGTAGTCCACTTGGATATTTGGGTTTCCAACTTGATTTAGGAATTCAGGACCGTTAAACCATATATTTGATCTTATGATATCTCGCATCCCCAATCCACGGGATATAAGATCTGCAGGATTTAATTCTCCCTTTACATAGTTCCAATTATTAAAGTCTGAATTCGACTGAATTTTAGCCACACGATTTGCAATATACGTCTCCCAAGTGTACGAAGGTGCCTTTATCCATGATAAAACCGTTGTTGAATCTGTGTAATAACTTACAGATAAAATTGGTTTGCAAATTATACTGAGTATTTTTTGTACTAAATCTACTAATAAGACTGCTGCCTGAAGTTCCAATCTGGCTATGCTTGTTGCCTTTAAAGGAACGACACGAGATTTGGAACACAATAATTGAACAAAAATGTTTCCACTTCTATCAGTAGATTTTAAATAAATGCACGCGCCAAAGGCACTTTCACTGCTGTCGGAAAATGCATGCAACTCCAAATTCACTGCTGAATCTACTAAAGCAAAACGGGGTATGGTAATTTCTTGCAGTAAGGAAAATTGTTGCAAATAGTTTTGCCATTTATGTGCCTGCTCTAAGGGTAAGTTTTCGTCCCAGGAGATCTTTGTTTTCCAAAGTTCTTGGAGAAATATCTTCCCTAATAATATAACAGGTCCAATAAGTCCCAAGGGATCAAAGAATTTTGACAAATCGGCAAGAACGGTGCGTTTTGTTACCTGTACTTCAAAAGGCGCCTTATAATCGTAACAAAATTTGAATACGTCTTGAATTGGATCCCAAACTAAACCAAGTGTTTTAATCACCTCCGATTGGTAAATCGTTAACATTTTCTCTCTACTTTCTATGGGAATATTTTCAAGGATACGCTGATCATTGGAACAGAATTTCGTTAAATCGAAATTACCTAGCTTTAATAATGCTCTAGTTTCATTTAGTAGCATTTTGGCTTCATTGATGGTGTCTGCCCCGGCAAGGCAATCATCCACATAAATATTTCTTGTAATAATTTTAGATGCATTTGGATATGCGTGTTGAAAATCGGAGGATAATTTTACAAGGCATCTTGTTGATAAAAAAGAGGCAGAGGCAGTTCCATATGTCACTGTATTGAGTTGGTATGTTTTTAAAGGACTCTTGTTATTCTCCCTCCATAAAATAATCTGATATGCTCTATCATCCGGATGAACTAGTATTTGTCTATACATTTTGCTTATATCGCCAGTAAAAACAAATTTATGTAGTCTAAAATTCGCAATGACTGAAAATAAATCCGGTTGTACAGTTGGGCCAACCATGAGTATGTCGTTAAGCGAATTTCCTGAGGTTGTTTTTGCAGACGCATCAAAAACAACTCTTAGTTTGGTGGATGAACTGTGAGGTTTAAATACACAATGATGCGGAAGCACATAATGTGGATTTGTTATATTTTCAATCGAAGTCATATGACCTAGGCTTTCGTATTCGGCCATGAAATTAATGTAACTTGTTTTTAGTTCCGAGTTTTTCTCGAGTTTTCTTTCTAATGAAAAGAAACGTTTTTTAGCCATTTCCATGGAACAACCTAAAATTTTATTTGGTTCTTGTTTAAACGGAAGTCGTACTATAAATTGGCCTTGAGGGGTGATTTCAACGTGATCATTAAAATGTTTTTCACATTTGTATTCTTCCTCACTGTACGTTCTTGATTCCGTTTCAAAATAATCATTTTCCCAAAATGAACGAACGAGTTTGTCTAAGGAGCTTAATGTTGGTTTTGAAACTGAGTGACAGTAAGAATTGCTTCTACTGTCTACGGCTCTTCCTGCTAAAAGCCAACCTAGCCTTGTATTTCTCAATAATGGGAGATTATTGGAAATTTTATGTTCGCCAGGTAAAAGCAGTTCAAAGAATATTTCCGCTCCGATCAATACGTCGACATGACGTGAATTCAGAGTGTCAGGATCAGCTAGCTGAATGTTGGAAGGCAAATTTAAGAGTTGAAGGTCAATAGGGGAGGCTGCCATATAATCGCTTATAGTGGGCAGTATACAGGCCTCAACGTTTGTTTTGTAATTGGATGTTCTTGACTCTATTGGAATGTTTATTATGAAACTAGACTGACTTTCCTTACCCCCGATTCCGCTTATAGGAATATCCTTTCTTTGCTTTGTATAGCCTAATTGTTGAGCTAAAGAAGTTGTTATGAAATTTAATTGAGACCCTGAATCAAGCATAGCTCGACATGGGACACGCACACCGTTTGAAGATACAA
The DNA here is from genome assembly GCA_916050605.2 of Platycheirus albimanus. Taxonomy (NCBI): domain Eukaryota; kingdom Metazoa; phylum Arthropoda; class Insecta; order Diptera; family Syrphidae; genus Platycheirus; species Platycheirus albimanus. Next base: position 22,308,261 of record OU696698.1, on the reverse strand, counting down.
CATTTACTATTGCGGTGGCAAGGTAGACCTCGCGACCGCTTAACACTACTCCTAATGAACTACTATTATTATTTTTAGACCCATCAATTGCACACGACTTACCGGAAATATTTTTGGCCGGATAATGGAGTAGAGTGTTGTGCTTCCCGTTGCAAGTTTTGCATCTATGTTGCTGCTGACACGATGAAAAATGATGTCCTGCTTGGAGACAGTTGGTGCACAGTTGAAGCCTGCGCACCGATTTGTTCCGTTCTTCCACTGAAAGAGATAGAAATTGTTTACAGTTAAATATTTTATGATTAGAAGCTTTACAATATACACAAGAATGATTTGTTACTCCCCTAGTTTTTTCAGCTACAGTCACTGCTATCCGTTTCCGATCCTCTTGGCTCACCGCTTCCAGGGTTTGGAACCTGGATTCCACAAATTCCAGTAACTGAATTAGTGTTGGAACGCTTCTTGGTGCTTCAAGCGATTCCTCGAACATCATCCTGGTTCCTTTGTCCATTTTATCGAGCAGCAAATGCACTAGCAGAGGATCCCATCCCGTTGTCTCGTATCCAAGGTTGCTGATGGCTTGCATGACTTCCTTTGTTGTATCATGCAGCCTTTTTAGACTTTTAGCATTGTCTACGATGCTAGACTGTTGGAGCAGTCTATTAAATTGCGCGGTTAACAGTAATCTTTTGTTATTGAATCTTTCCACCAACGTATTCCAAGCCACCTCATAATTGCTGTCAGTGGCATGAAAATGCTGAATGAGGCTATGGGCTTCTCCGGTGACATTGGCTCTTAGGTAATAAAGCTTCTGGGCTGGAGCAACAGGTTGGTTATGTACCATTTGTGTATAAAGATCATAAAATTGCGGCCAATTAAGATAGCTCCCATCAAATTTGGGTATCTCAATTTTCGGGAGATTGACGGCCGCGTTGAATATTTGATTCATTTGAGTATCTGTTTTCTTACTTGACTCGGACTCAATTGGTAGTAAATTAATCCTCATGTCCAGTTTATCTTGGAGATCAAAATACAGTTGTATGTCGAAAGCATCTGCATCATCTCCGAGTCGTTGGTAAGCTGTTGACAATTCATCCCAGTTGCGCATTAGTGTCTTTGTTTTTAAATTAAATTCCTGTGGTGAAGTCTGCTTCAAATCCAAGGAGCACTTATTTAAAGATGTTTCAAATATATTCGCGATTAACCGGAATTTACTAACCACTGTTAATCGGCTTGGTTCGTTGAATGAAGGCACTTTAAACATTTCAGGATCTGCCGTTGGTGCCTTTTGATTAAGTCCTAATTGCCTTGCTAAGGGTTTGAGTGGTAGCCTTAATTTTTGGGCTGCTGATTGTCCTGCCGGGGACGTTGTGGTTTGTCCTGCTTGGGACATTGCTGCTAGTCCTGCTGGGGACGTTGTTTGTCCTGCTTGGGACACTGCTGATAGTCCTGCTGTGGACGTTGTTTGTCCTGCTTGGGACGTTGCTGTTAATCCTGCTGGGGATGGTTCTGAGAGTGGCTGCATGGGCTCAAGTTTCTTAAGTTCATCAAAACGATTCCTGATGTCCTCCCTCACGGACTCATAAACCCCTTGCACTTCATCATAATAATTTTTTATGAAATATTCGTGGTCCGTTTCACTTGGATAATTGTCCTTGATCTCACTGTCCGTGTTGTCAAATGACTCCCAAAGTGAATCTAAAATGCTCCATCGTTCTTGGAGGTATTTTAGTGTTTTTCTGCTTGCACTATCTTTTCCATAATTGCGTGCAAGTTTACAAATCTCTCTTCCGACCTTGTCCTGGCTGGTGGTTAATTGTTCCATCGTGTACACCATTTTTTTTTTTTAATATAAAAGTTTAAATCAAGAACAGAAAATTTTTGCCTTTTTTTTTTTTTTTTTTTTTTTTTTGGGGTATTTTTGTATTTTTGTTTGTATTTTATAATTCACTTTCACAATTACAGGCTGCTAAACTCTTTTAGCTAGTCCTGTCACGGTCGCCAATGTTTTGTGTCGTTATAATAAAAACTCAGATATATTTAATTTAACTATCACAATTAACTTTATTTGATAGTACGTATAAACGCGTAACAATGTTTTTTCGTAATAATAAATAACTCTGATATATTTAATTTAATTATCACTATTAACTTTATTTGATAGTACGTATAAACGCTTAGAGAACTGTTGAAGGAATAATAAATATAATCATTAACAAAACGATTGCAGAAGGCAAATCGAACAAAAATGACCAGTGTGTATGTATCTACTTACAGCGCGTGAGGCCAGACGTTGCAATTTTTAAGGTCACATTTGTCTGGTCTCACGCAGCTATGGGATTTGGGTGAAGGAATAGGAGACGATTAATATACTTAAAATTAGGTATAAAGTAAAATGTGGGAAGTAATAAGAAAATCACTTCTCATCGTGTCAGCATATTTCAGCCGTGTGCAAATGATTGTAGGTATTTAATTTTTAAGTATTTTTGTTGAACAGATTGTTCATATGTTAGTCTGATAAGTTTTCTGAACGAGTATATTAAATTACGTAAGTGTATGTGTCGTGCATGAAATTTAGGTAGATACCTAACGTGTACATATTTGTACATTTCTAAGAGCTACTGATAAGATTTAAATAATCTTTTTCATCGACCTACAAATTTATGAAAATCGGTTCAGTAGTTTAAAAGATATACACTAAAATGTTTTTTTCATAAGTTGGTTTTTATGTTATGTTTATATTTAGTAACATTGACTTGCTTGGCCTATTTTTTGCATTCTAACACTAAGTTTTAATATAATGAGGTAGATGGCGTGTTGCTACAATGTTTGCAAAAAAAATATGCACTTTTAGTTAATTGTTTCGCCACCGCAGCGCCACATGTTTGTTGTCTCACATTTCAAACATTTTCTTCAAAATTGGTTGGTTTAACAGGCGCTCATAAATGAAAGGAGGCTATTTTTTTTGCATTTATTCGAAAAAATGGGGGGTGCCAAAAGCTGGAAAAAAACGGAAAATATCAATTTGGAAAATATGGTTTCTTTTGATATTCATGTCCTACTTTGGCTATACCCATTTTCAAATCATCGGCAAAAATAAGAGGCTTCCTGCTTTTTCTGAGCACCTGGTGATCCGAAAAGTCTTCATATGCGTTTTGTTAGGAATTTAAAATGTTTACTTTGTGAGGTTAGGAAGAAGAGACACCTTAGGTAGTGGTAGACATTTTAGAGACATATTTGCCGCCAAAAATTTTGTGTGATGGCGATCACAAGAAGAAACAAAAAGTTACGGTTTCGAAGTTCACCCTTCGCGCTTGCTCATATTAAAATTAAATACTTTCACTCACTCCTATTTATCTGATAAACAGAAGAAAGTAAAAAAGGCTTTTTATACCCTATTCCATAAAATGGGTATATTGTATTTGGTGTGGAGTTTGTAACATAGAGAAATAATACCGTTAGGCATAGAAAAGTGTATATATTCTGACTCAGAATCAAAAGCCTAGTCGATTTAGCCATGTCCGTCCGTCCGTCCGTCCGTCCGTATGTATACTCTCTAGAGGTCGCAATTTTTGAGTTAGAAAGCTGAAATTTGGTATATATAATCTTTGGTTCAAGAGTAAGGTACTTATAATTAATCCGCAAGCCAAAATTTTGCGTCTCTTAATAGAAACGAAAAGGTTTGTGTATGAAAAGAAATTTTTGAATTTTGGGCGTGGCTTACGCCTACTTTTAATGAAAGAACGAAAAACTAAGCCTTAAGAATTTAAGGCATTTCCAATGTTTAATTTAAACCTTTTTCCTTCCGTTCGTTATTTGAGAAATATATCTCTACATTTTCTTTTGTAAATTTTTTCAATACGCCCACTTTTAAAGGCGTGATTTTGGTAAAATACATTTGTACAGGTAAGATTGTTTAAAAACTACTCGATTCAGCTGTAGTCTTACACACATGCCTAAATACTGAAAAAAGTGCAGTTAGTGCTTTAAATTTTTAAGACACGCCCACTTTTAAGGGGCGTTTCCTTCAAAAGTCGTATAATGCATTAATTTTCTTAACGTTTTTTAACTATCGGTCGCAGTTTTGAAGTAAACAGATGAACACTTGGGTTTATATTCCTTGTTTACGTAGCAGAGTGTGGTCCAATAATTGTTAAAAACACCCTTAATCGCTATTTCCATTCCAAATCTAATTTTTAAAAATTTAAGTCTTGTCTTGTTTTGTTCAAATCGATCTGCAAGAATAAAATTGAATGTCACTGAGCTCATAACAATTGCCTTGGCAATAAAACGTTTTAACTTTGGGCGTGGCGCAATCCTTTTTTTATTGCGCCAGCACTAATTGAACATCACACCGCATAAAATTAATGTTATTGAATTTTTTTCTGTCTGCTAAAGAAGAATTTTGTTTCTGAAACATCGGCTGTTTGCGGGAGGCAGACGCATGCACATACAAAAATATGGGGAATAGGGTATCCAACAGTTCGTTGCAAACGTACTGTAGCTCTCGCTTATGTTTATTGGCTGGGGTCAGTGTCGACCATTTTCGCATTGGGCTTGAGTCAGTTGATATTTTATATGTAACAGTATGACTCCGTCCTTTTTTTTTGAATATTTTTTTAAATTCAATTATTTCTTTATTGGGTTCGTTAATTAATTATATTTTTATGTTTTCTTAGAGCATTTTGTATTTTGTTGTGGATTTAAATTTTTTAACATTAGCTTCTATCTAAATTGAAGTGTTTAAAATACATAATAACATTTCAAATAAAAATATTCTGTTGGTTAAGGTGTGTTGTGTTTATTTGCTTATAGCCACTTCAGGAATATTATTACATCATTTAATCTTCTCTCCCGGACGTGACTCATCCTGGACTACTTAGTCGAGTATTTTTTGGGCTGGATGATTTTAGAATCGGGTAATGTCAAAGTTTTTTTGTAAGTTCACACACTTTTACCTACAATATGACTGATTTCAAAGAGTATCTAACAGCAAATTTGAATAGATTTTATAATTTCCACATAACCACAGTCTTTCCTATCCAAGCTTATGTCTTCTTTGGTATTCAATCAACTGTAGCAGCATGAAAAAAAAAACCTCCAAGTTCTACCTTAAGATAGATCACCTACGAAGACAACAACAACAAAGTATCTCGTCGATATACTAGTTCGTATTTTTATGGTTGGCAAAGTCAAGTTTTTTGTATCTTCATCGATATCTTGGTAAAAATCCCGAAGAAAAACCGGTGACGTTTCCATCACAACGCATATATGAATTAATAGTAGTTACAACTGTTGGAAAATGCACATGATTGCCAGCGTCTGATGAGTGTCTGTGCGAACGGGACTTTGCCGTATTTGCATTTGTGGGTATAGTGGATGCCACCACACAGATTTGTTACGATTTGCTGCTAACTTCCCAAATATGGTTGTCATCTTCACTCTCCGGATGCAGTAAATGATTGACAACAAAGTTGCAATTTGAATTTAAATTGGAGTTGGAAAAAAGTACACATCACTTGAAGGAATGTCGTCGCTCGTCGGGATGGTACATGGTAGTGCTCCAGTTATGCCATAAGAAAACATCAGCATTGTTTGTGCTGTTAGCGGTTTTTAATGAATTTAAATGAAATACTTTTTTTATTGGTAGAGCTATATGCCATTGATAAAAATAATTATAAAATTATAATGAATTTATGGGCCTTTGGCGATGGAAACAGGATATTCAGGCTTCCCAGGTCCCAGCCCACACACACCTTCGCGAACCCTCATTTCTTTAATTATAGATTTTGTTAACAATTATAACTGTTTACTGTGTTTATGTGCGCGGTAACTTTTTCATTTTGGGATCCCATGCTGTTTAATCGAGTCAATTAAGCTCGTCGTTGTCTTATTCCCCCGTACCAGATATGGCTCATTTTACCATAACCGCCTACAAATATAGGCTCTATATGATGATGTCCATTGCCATCAAATATGTCACTAAATGGAAATTAATTGAACCAATTATACGTTAGTCAAATGATCAGAGCCGCTGTCGAACAGCACCCTCGCGCATCACATCACGCATTTTATAGATACAACTTTGTATCTTTTTTTTTTTTGGTTTAACGGAAAACAATATTAATTAATGCACTGTAACTACGTACATACGTAAGTCAATTGGATGGTGATGGTGGTGGTAATAATTCAAAGTCTAATTATTCAATTGAACTTCTTGTCGATTTGGATCAATCGATGAGACGATGAGACGATGGGATCGGGATGCATGCGAGGATGACGCCTCCACATCATTTTGTGGATATATTTACACATTCAATTGAATTTAAAAGACAATTTGATTAAGAAGAGGCCAGAACGTTGCTTAATTCAATTAGCCTATGCGGAGCCATGGTAACATATTTTTTTTTTTATTAAGCTAGCAACAGTTTACTTTGGAAATCATGGATACAATTAAGAACAAATTTGAGTAGATACTTCTTGATTATTGATATCCATTGGTTTGGAGTTAGGAGTTGCATTGCAAGTTTTTATGGCTTTTTTGGGTGCATTGATCTTGATACATTTTGAGATTGATTTTATCACATTTAGTATACAGCTTCGGTACTGAGCCAAAGTCTTTCAGTAACCAATAATATTAGTATAGAGATTAGTCCAAGAATCTTTCTTCAAATCGCTGTTTTTACAGACTAAAATTTGGTAAACATGATCTTTGGTTCAAGAGTAAGGTTAACCGATAAAATCCACTTACAAATCCGCCCACAATAGCCATTTTTTGAACAGTTATGACCAAAGCACAACGCTTAAATTTTGCACGAGCAAACTATAAGTAAATTTAAATGCTCCATTTGGGTGTGGCTAACGCCCACTTCTCATACAAAACCATTTTTAAGTATTATTTTCATAAAATAACGCTGCTTAAATTGGAGCAAAAAACCTTAAATTTTGTGGGTATTAGTTTTACGTAAACATCCTGTATGAAAACAAAAAAAATTTATTTTGGGTTTTAAGGGACCAATATTCAATTTAATATATCAAAAAATATATCTCTAAATTTAGTTTGTGTAATTTTTCAATACGCCCACCTTTAAGGGCGTGATTTTTATAGATACCTTTATTCAGACAAGATCGTTTAAGAACTACTCGATTCAGCTGTAAGTAGTTAGTTTTACACATAATGCCTAAAAATTGACTAAAGATCAAAGCCCAGTTAACTATCGTTCGCAGTTTTGAAGCAAGAAGATGAACACTTGGTTTGCAAACCTTGGCTACGTAATAGAGCGTGTTAATGCCATAATGTTTTCTATCTATCGGTCGCAATTTTGAGGCAAGAAGGTGAACATTACGGTTTGTATTCCTTGGTTACGTAGCAGGTTGTGGTTCAAGAATTGTTTAATACACGCATAATATAGTTATTATTCCCATTCAAAATCTAATTTTTAAAAATTCAAATTATGTCTTGTTTCGCTCAATTAGAGCTGCGAGCTTAAAGATAAATGTCGCTACCCCCGTATTGCCTTAGCAATAAAAATTTTCAACTTTGGGATTTTTTTTTTGCTGCGCTAGCAGTTCTTGAACATCGGCCACAAAAAATTAATGTCTGCGCTTAAGAAGATTTTTTTTTTCTGGAACTAGACAGCGGCTGGCTGCGGAGGGCTAATTGCATAAGTACAAATAAAAAAAATAGGGAATAGGGTATCCAGCAGCTCGTTGCAAACGTACTGTAGCTGTAGCTCTCGTTTACATTTTGAAATTTTTTTAAAGAAATATCTAGTGTGACATGAACAGCTTATTGAAGCCAAGGTACAGTTGCTTTAAGTTTGCAGCATTTATGATTCTGCGTTTATACGCTGGATGAATGGAAGAGACATACAATTTATGACAAGCAGAGGTTCTTGTAGATTCTTGTCACTTCTGCACAAGAGTATACTTAGCAAAACAACGTAGCAGTAAGACTTACGACTACGCTACTTCTAATTTCGGATAATTCGGATGCTGTGCGACTTCATCTGAGAAAGTTTTTTCAATTTGATTTGTATTGAAATGATTGATGTAGAACTCGATATTCTAGCCACCCAACCCAACACCCAAAAGCCGATGAGCCAAAGTTTTTGTCTGTAACTTGAATCTGAACAATTTCTTCAGAAATTGTATCTTCTCAGTTACAAAGCTCCGAGATAGCATAGTGACGTAGATTTAAAAATTGTGTGGTTTTATGAAACTACGATGCAAGTGCAACTTTTTTCGGGTCATTGGCATTCTGCATTTTTCTTAGTTTACCTTGTATAACGGTTTATTTGACTCACTAACTGTATCGATCACGATCAAGTGAACAACAACTTTTACATCAATTCACTGATCAAAACACACACATACCGCGAAGCACGTGCACGAATGTGTAAGAGAATAAATGCTACACGGTCAGCTGGTGCGAGCCATCTGCGGTATGCAAGTGATACTAAGTTGCAACCCATTTATTCAGCAGTTAAAATGAGTCCTAACAGAATTTGATTTGCAGAAATCCACTCTTTCCGAGTGTTTAAGAAACAGAAACTGCCCAGAATGTTTCTATGAAATTTCTTATACACTATATCACTAAAAAATTTTGGGCTGTACCTACTTTCCAAAATCCTAAAAACTGATAAGCAGTCATGCAGGTGGCAATGGTACAGTGGATTAGTGCTTGGTTGTTTAACCTAGAGTTGTGAGTTCAAACCTAGCCTGGAAAGAAATTTTACTTATTTTCCCAGTTTCAACTGGATGCTAATTCTAATTCTAATCTCAATCTTCTGGACCACCAAAAATTCTTTCCTTTCTTTCTATTCCTTCTCTCCTCGCTCGCACATATTAATCCATTGTAAGGGTATTCATAACCCATTGGGTGCGAGTGCATTACAAAAAAAAAAAAAAACGGAAGAGACCTTTCAAGTTCAGAAAGTTAAGGACCATACCGATGCACATTGCTTTTGAATATAGCAATGGGAGGGAAAAGTAATGCGTTCAAAATAATTGTAGTGCGGCTAACACATCAGTCTTAATACTTAACAGTGCGAAGTCAGGCTCGAAGGCCTATTGATGGATATTTCTGACAATGATAATATTTCGAAGAAATCGTAAAAGGGGTAAAATGCATTTCACCGACATGAAGGAACCAATAAATCGAGATGAGAAAAGAAATATTACCATGTTTTTCAAGTGTTTTTGTAATAGTTTTCTAACCAATCAATTACAAAACAAATGGTCGGTGCAAAAAATATTGCACATTTTGGGTCTCCTGAATATACCAAAATGTATGCAATAGTTGATCTTACACATATAAAAGAATTATACAGAATCCTTGAAAGTATGCCTTTTAGATTGTAGCCAACCAAAAAATCATGTCATATCAGGAAAAATATTTCTTGCTTCGACCTTTGAATTCTGTCAAAAGCTCTTCAGCTTTGATTTGATGAAGCATTAAATTCCACACGGTTCCCATTATCTACAGATTGCTGTCAAGATTGAAATTTATTGACCCTATTCCACCTTCGAAGAACAAGATGGTGTAGATATCTGGAAACAAATAGGAAAAGCTGTGTACCGCCATCGTAAGCAGAAATCTTAGGCATCAAGACCTTTAAATACAGATGAGAAAAAGAAAGGCAGTGACTATGTGGAGCCTTGTGGCATACCAGCATTTATTTTTTGAATAGCAGACTGAAATCAACGGAAGGTTCCGAATGATACTTTGCAATCTATAAGACTATTGGTTAATTATTACGAAAAGCATGAATTATGGGAGGGAAACTATGGGAGGCAAACAGGAATTTTCCGAAAGAGCAGATTTGCAACTGAGCATTTAGGCGTGCAAGAGGAGCTGTCACTCTTTGTCGTAGCGTTGAACATGCAGCGTTTTAAAAGAAAACAGAAAGGACTATTCCCGAGGAAAAGAAAATATTTCAGTTTGCAAGCGTGTTCGGCTGTAGAAAAGCAATGGATCTTACGTAAAAAAGGGCTGCGTTCCACAAATGTTGGTCTCGTTAAAAGAATACGAAACGGGCCTTACGTTACATTGCGACTCAGTTAGAGTGTAGCAGCGTTCACACGCCGACAAGACAATGAGACAATACTCAATTGTCTTGTCCGAGCTTCTTGAATGGGGTTGGACAAGACAATACCATCCAGTCGACATCTCGATATTGTCCTCAGAGATAGCTCGCCAGGCTAGCTCGGAAGACAATATAATGACAATTGTCTTATCCTGGAAACAGTTGTTCACATTGAACAATGATTGTCTTGTCTCATTGTCTTGGCCTCTGCATTGTCCCATGTGAACTAGGCTTATGAGTTAAACTTAAATTCCACCAAAAAGTCAACAAGAGCTTGAAAGTTCCATATAACGGTATTAGGTGTTAATAATAATAATAATTTTTAACTATATGCCTGTAAGACCCAAGGTCTTTTGAATGCAAACTGCACGGCAATAGTTAGAAGGAATAGAAAGATAGGAACGATTTTTTGTTGGTACAGTGGATTGAGAAATAGGTGATATTTATCTCATGAAAATCCCACGGGTGGCGTCCAGTTGAAGCTGGGGGAATATTGAAAAGTTTCTAACCAGGCTGGGGCTCGAACCCACAACTCTTAGATTAGCAACCAAGCACTTCATCCACTGTACCATTGCCACCCGCAATTAGGTTGTCAAAACGTCAAATATGCTACGAAAATATAAACTTGACAACCATTTCGATTTGACGTTTCTATAGGCGTGTTCGTACACAGTGATGGAATTTCCAACCACGGCCACGGGTGTATTTCGAAATTGTCTTGTCCGTGCGACCAAATCTCCCATTTTCGAAAATAAAAAAGGTTTTAAGTAAAATGGAAGTTTTAATTTTTTTCAAATTTGAAACAACAAAATATTAAATAAAAATGTCGCTAAACTTTGTTGCAGTTCTGCTTCACATTTTATCACACAACGCATTATTGTAGCCATCACAGTTCCCGTCTATATAGATTTAAATGGATCATCCCTTCTTTGTTGCAATGATTCAAAGATCTACGACACACAATCTCATCTATTCGATTCGGCAAAATGTCCATTCCATCTCGTTCTCGACTGGAATTGAATTAAACTTGAGATTTGTAATGCTTCCATGCAATTGGATCCGACACAGCGCCAATGGGACAAACTATCATTGTTGTTGTTGTTGCTTTTGCTTGGTTGCATGGTAAAATTTAAATTGCTTGCCATATGCCGAGGAGGATGGATGGAGATGGAGCTGAATTGAACTGAAGTTGAAGCTGAAGCATGCATAGGAAAGGACCCAAACGAAGCAGAGAGTTATGCATGCATGCATCTCGTGGATTGTTATCTGTTTTTTTTTTTTTTTTTCATCATACGTATTCGGGATTTAGTAAGCCCACGACGACGACGCGACGGACGCGACGTGACGGTAGATACGTGGATGGGACTTTGATGGATGGCTCTGCAGTGGTTGGAGCGAGAGATCCATAGGAGACGCCTTTTTTGCTGGGATGCTGTTAAGGGAATTGCGAGATGCGATTGTCGTTGTTGACGTTGTCGTCATCAAACCGCCAATCGTTTGTCGTGCTTCCAGCCAGAGCCAGAGCCCGGTATCCCTTTTCGATGGAGCGCACTCTATGCTGATGGGTTCTGAGTAGCAACGACCGGCGACCGACGCCGAAGAGACGTGAACGATGAAGCCGCGCGTGAATAAGAAGCCCAAGGCAAATAAATAAGCAATGACGAGTATGGACAATGACGACAGTGACAACGCGCACGGTGTGCGAGGTGCGAGGCGGATAAAACATAGAAGTGGGCAATGGGCAACCTAATCAGGATGCCATTTTGCGATCTGGTGGGACTGGTTTTTGTCACGATGTCCTGCTGTGTAGAAATCCTTTGGCAATCGGCAAAAACCAATTGGCGGTTTGCAGTTTGTCTGTTTATTTCCATTTTTTTTTTTTTGCTTTCGTTACTGTCTGTTTGTTGTTATGCCGTCAGTCGTCCGTTCCAACTGTTGGATACGTTTTGAGTGAATGGATTGATGATGGTGGATTGGAGGAATTTTGCGTCAAGTCTACTGGTCGTCGCGTTGCGTTTGTGGGCATTTTTGATGTGTCTTGGTTGGTGGAACGTTTTTTGTTTGTTTTTTAATTTTTTGCTATTTATCTCAGCTAATTATGTACGCACTGCTTCCAAAGGTTGATCGTTGGGCAGATACAAATGAAAAAAACTAAATATAAAAAAATCACAAATTCCACAAGGAGCGATGTTTCGGATTCAAAAGATATGTATATTTTGTGTGTGCAGAGCAGCGCAGAAAAGGAATTTGTGATGGTGGCAAATAATCGGTGGAATTTGTATGTTAAGGCAGAGATTCATGTGCGATGATGACATGAGGTTGCTGGAATTTCCTTCAATACAAGGGTGTCAGTTAATGTTTATACTTATTGTGGTGATGAAACCCATTATAGGTATAAGTGTAGGTATATTCTTGAATTGAATGGAAACATGGTTTTAAAATTCAATGGATGCAATATTTTTGGTTTTGTTCATTGATTTTAATGGAAACTCTTAAACTAACTCACAGTTTTTTTTAAAACAAAACTAAATCCCTACGTTATTTTCCACCTTATTTAGCTATTGGTAAAGTGTGTATGCGCTCCAGGTGGCGAGATTGGAACTAAACCTGCATATAACTACAAAACTCAACTTCATTGCCGAAAGTCCTCAGAAACAGCTCCGATTTTGATAATTTTTTTTACTCCATTTGGCCGGAAGGGGCAATTTTCTAAAAAAAAAAAATTACTTAAATTGGAAAAAAAAATTTATTGAAAAATAACTCATACAATGCTATACGCCATACCGTTTTGTGTAGCCAGAAATCTCTCTTTTTATTGTATTTTGAAATAAAGTTAGTTTAGTGAACAGTTTTTGCAAAATTTTTTTTCAAACTCAGAATGTTTAGTAACAAAATTAAAATTTCTAACTAATTTTTTCTAAATATTACGTAATTAAGTACGTTGATTGGCTAAATGTGAACACTTGCCTTATAAGCTTATAATTTCTGGAGAGACCATTCCTTGGAGGGACTCAAAGTGAAGTCTTTGAGTGTGACAAAAGCAGAACTTTAAGTGTTTCATGGTACGATATGATCCATTGTATAAAGCTTAGAAAATGCAATCTACAGATCTCAAAACTCTTAAGTAAGTGTATTGTGGCTGTGTGGGCTTCTACGCAATTCAAATACAAGATTGTGCTAGTGCTCTTAACCCGTGGAAGAATCATTACCTCGCATTCATTTGGGTTTTAATTTTTATGACCAAGGCACGCATAGTACAGACCACTGTTTGAGAAATCCTTAGACATTCTTTCTGCCAGTGTTTTGAAGAACGGGACTTCTAATTAAAACGACAGTCTGACACCTTCCTGACTTATGCTTCTTTCGGGCGCCACTAAGATAAGTACATTTTGACAGCTTTTTTCCCCGATAAGTTGCGCTCGTAAAGGGCCAATTCCAAATCCAACTGATCATTCAGGGAACAGTACAAAATATACGTTAAATATGATTAAAAAAAAGTTTTGACAAGTCCTTCAATATAGGCAGGAATTGTCGACTTCACTACTTGTTCATCGTCAGTAAATTTTCTTTCCTCGAAGTTCCTTTTTTTCAGTTTTGGAAATGAATGGTAATAAGAAGGAACCATATGTGGGCTATATGGAGGGTAGTATAGTGGCAACATGGTCCTGGAGCGAAGTGCAGAGCACTTTTTGTCCGTTTTCCTCACCCTTTTTTAATAATTTCTTTTCCTTACAGGGTCGTCACACCGAGCCGAAAACCCGGTTTTCGGCTAAAAGTTTACGAAAACCTGAAAATCATTCACACCGGACTTTTCAAGTTTTCGTTTGACATTTCACTTCATTTTTACAACAACTGACTATCAAAATTTGAAATGAAAATGTTTTTGGCTGCTATGATTGATTTTTTTTTTTGACGTTTATGCGCTTTTTAGGTGTGTTTGGAAAGAATCACAAGAAACTTAGGTGTGTTCTGAAAGAATCACAACAAACTTAGGTGTGTTTACTTTGTATTCCAATAAGTTTTCGACAGGTTTTATATAAAACTAGTTGTTTTCGAAAATTTGTATTTAGCAAAAATGTATGGTAAAACTTGTGTTTTCGTTCAGGTTTTGGGGGTTTTCAACGAAAACCGCGTTTTCAGCTCGTTGTGAAAACCCTATTACTCTTATAAATTTTTCAAATTGCTGCTATTTCATCTGTAAAAAATGTGCAGTTTTGATTCAACTTCTCACCATCGTGGCGCCACTGGTTTCACCACTTCCAATAGAAAGTACTGACAGCAGGTTTTTCCAATACGTGCAATTTTAGGGTTTTTGCTGGAGCATTGCTCATGTCAGTTATCAGCGAAGTAATAGCTACAACGGTGCAAGATTTTTTTAAATTATTTCACGTAGTTTAAGGTTCACATTCTTTCATGCATTTAATTTAAATGAACACACTTGTTTTGTCATACAAAAATGCAAGGTTTAATCAAGATATTGGTGTTTTTGATGCCCCCTGCCATAGTGCACATTGAGGAACGTCAGTGCAGTTCCATGAAGTGAATGATGGCGGTGGCGACCTATCAGGTTGCGCGATAAAGAGGCACGCAAAAATCTGCTCAAACCAAGGCGATATTTTCAGTCGCGGCCAAGCCGTCAAAAATATCATTGTTAGTTGAATTGAAATCGTTTAATAACATTAAATAATTAATATCTAATTATTCCCACAAAAATGGATGAAGCCTTACTACTTGAAGACGAGACAAGAGTAAACAAAATTTCATAAGCGTATCTTGCATAATTCTCATAATATTTTTCAAAAACATTTTTAAATTCAAAATGGCTCGCAATACTTTCAAACAATAAATAAAAAGATATCACGAATCGCAGCTGCGATACGGCGGGCCAAACGGTGCATGCAGCGGTCCACAAATATCGCGTGGCTGAACGCAGCAGTGGATCGTATTCACAATCCACATATCGCTTAGGTGTGTGCCATTTGTATGGTTTACATGTGCATCATCTGTTTGGCGATCGCCACCTCCATCGCGGCCGCTTTGGTTTGCGAGAGCCTATATGCGTTGAAATTGTTGATCTGTCAAATTTGACGTTTTGTATCAAACAATTCAAAGTCTTAAATAAAAATCAAACCAAAGAATTACAAATTATCGATTTGAGCAGCAAAAGCGTCTTTATTTTCAACAACAAAGAATAAAATGGATTTTTCGCTAATTTTGAGCGATGATAATAAGTTCCTCAATAGCTATTAACAAAAAATCTAGTGATCATTTGGCAGTTCAACAAATTTAACAACGTTCGTAAATAGTTTGTAAGAAACCCAACAAATCCTAACAATGACACTTCAACAAATTTTTTTGACATAACAACAATTGTTGACTATGGTTCGAAAAAGAACGCACCACATAGAATGCTTTAGTTCGTTTTTTATAGCAAACCAGTGTCAATTCAAAACAAACCAATTGTTTAATTTGCTTATATACGACTACAGTTCTTAAACTCGAATTTCGATAAGAATTTTAGTCAAATATCTGCAAGCTCATGGAAAAGACAATTGAGTTTCCCGATTTATTCGATTGATTGAACTTTAAATTGAATATCCGATTCATAAATCCATACCAACAAATTTTCACTCTTAAAACTGCAAAGTCAGAAGATACAATATCGCACGTTTCGACAATTCCCATAACAACAATGTGTAATATTTTTTTTTGTATCAATTTCCTAACAATAATAATAATACTAAAAGATCACTATCTGATTGCAAAATCAGCAGAAAATAAAGCTTAAAAATGCTGGAAACATCAATCAGGAGCGATAAGTTATTAGTTAAAACTTTTGGTAATTCCACCAAACTCAAAGATCTTTCGAAATAGCATGCCTGCGCAGCAGCGTGGCGTTGACAGCAGCTGTGCTGAAGCTGATATTTATCTCATTCATATAGATACGAGTATCTTGAAGTTTGGTTTTTATTTTATTTGCTTCCTAATGATGGCAAACTATCTAATAATAGTGAAGCTATCTTTCGCAGAGAGGTTTAAAACAAAATTACAAAATGTGTCAAAGAAAATTCCAAGCCCCGCGAACAAAATTAATAATTTTAAGCTCATTCAGTTGAGGTTGTAGGCAGGCACCCTTAAACGATAACGTTAATCGATTTTCCTTACCACAACACCACACCAAACCAAGAAAAAGCAACCACGGAGGAAATGCCAACAATGGCGATGTATGCCCGCAGATCTTAGATTCATCCAGCAGTGATGTGATGCGATGGTGGAAGTATAAGGGGGCAACCCAAATGTGTGATCACCAAATGACGTCCTCTCTATCGCAAGTGTACGCTCCTGGATGCCGAAGATTTTTATCGGATATTGAAGTAGCAAATCTTATCGCTCAATGATCTCGTTGACTGTATAGTGTATAGTATACTGATGCTCCAAACGGATGAAAGCACTTGGAGTCTTAACTGCGGATATGAAACCATATCGCACTTTTAAACAGTCAACGGCGGATGCGGGAAACGAATATATACTTGGCAACTAAACTTTACTAAGTAAAATGAGTTTTACTTTTCAAGTCAATGGAATAGATGAGTTTCGAAGTTCCAGAGGCACAATTTTTGATTCCAACTCTTGAAAAGCAGATGACAAAATTGAGGGCATTACAGAAATTTTACGAATTCGTCAGGAATACTTTCATCCGACCAGATTGTGCAGATGAGTCGGTGTATGCTCCTCACCATCAAGTCATCTGCCGCTGCTTTGAAGAATTCAGCCGTAAGGCCATCCGCTCCAGCGGCCTTGTTGGAATTTAGTTTTGATATTGCTACCCGAACATCTTCTTATTCGGGTGAACTGAGGTTTTGTTCGTCATTGTCCAAATGGAATAGATCATTCTGCCTGACAGCGATTAATTGGTTGTCTTCGCCGTTTAACACTCTGCAGAGATTCTTTCGAAATTCTCAGCACCGACTGTGTATCTACTACGACATTCCCACCCTCGTCCCTACAGGCTTCCGCTCGGGCTTTGTAACTCTTGTGACTAATGTTTTACTCTTTGGTAGAACTTTCGAACATTGCTTCTGCCGTATCAATAGAATCAACCTCTCGCTCTTCCAGATCCCTCTTTTTCTTTCTGAAAAGCCGGATGTTCCTCTTTCCTCTTTTGCAGCTAGACCGCACGGAAAGCACTCTTGGCAGCTTTGGTTCTGGCCTGCATCATTAATTGCAAAGTAAAACAGTATCGGTGACAGTACATCACCCTGTTGAACTTCAAATGCATCGGAAATCTGAAAACGAAACACCTTGCGTTGTTGGACGCAAATCCTTAATGATAGCATTTTTTTTTTTATGGGGATGCCTCTTCAATCAAGAGATCGCCATGTTTAACGCCTTCAAAAGGTAGACCGGAGTTTGATATTCCGATGATTGCTCAAGGATTATTGATGTGATCGTCATGTGATCGAACGATTGCGAGTTCTCGGTTGGCGGATCTTGAGCGTAGACTCGATCGTGGACTTAAACCTCTCGAGATTGATAGTTGACATCAGTAACTTCTTAAATACGATCGGCATGAACAAAATGGTGACATTATCCGCCATTAATTACAGCTCTTCAGACTAACTTTTTTTCAACAAGTTCACGATAACTCCTATCCATTCTCCGGGTAAAATTTCGTTTTCCCTGAGAGCCTTAACAAGTGTTAACAAAATATTGGCTGCCAAGTTGGGAACTGCTTACAGGAATTCGGCAGGTACATATTTTATTAGACTAAAGTCTTATTTGTCTGAACTAATAGGTAAGGGGCACTTGCACTGCACCTTCTCCATTGCTATTGTGCATAATTGTTTAACTACAAAGAAGAAGGCCAGCATAGCAATATGATTTCCCTCTTTCTAATAATTCCAATGCTTTATGCTGGGTGGTGTTGGCAGCATAGAAAGATAAGACAGAAAAGCTACCGACGGACTTGGTGGTTCTATGTTTTTGCCTACTTGCTAAAACTATGCCAATATGGATTCTATTTGAATAAAACAGTAAAATAAAAGACAAACACACACCTAGTCCTGTTCTGTGTTCATCAAATTATTTAATGTAATCATTCTTTACAGGGTGATTCGCAAATTAAAAAATTGTTTCGACTGAAATCGATTAAATTTTGGTATACATTTCAAAATCCAACAATATTTTGTTTCTCTTATCACGAGTTTATTTAAACATATTTCGACTTAATAATTTATTTCTTTTTTTTAAATACTTGCAACATCCCATGAAATTTCACCGATCTGATTAAACTGGGACAAATCGGTCCATTTTCCAGTAAAGCAATTATATTCTTGAACGGTATTTACAAAAATATTTGTACGAACATATCCACCGCAGACAATAAGGCAGTTGTTCCAGGATGTGCATTTAGGACTTGAAAGCGCAATATGCATTGAAGCTATCGGGTGCCATCTATCGGAAATCTGCTCATAGGCAAATACGGCACTAGACTTCGAGTCCGAATTTCTGTTCCGACCTCCAACAACATATAATTTATCATTCACTTCCGTGAAGCCAAAATCCCATATGATTGGACTCGGAAATCCTTTAGAAGACCATTGATTTGTTTCTGAGTCGAAGCACTCCATGATATTTTCATCTCCAACCACAAACAAATATCGATCGGAAACTACAGCAACTTGAGGTTTGGCAAACGGTGTGTTCATTGAAGTAACTACAGACCAAGTTTTTGAAGACAAATTAAATTTGTCAACACAACGTGTCCAGCAATTTAAAATAAATCGACCACCAACTACGTACAATTCATTTTTGAGAACAGCTAATCCGAAATCACAACCATACAAGATTTTTTCTTGTAATTCCTTAGTTTTTTCAGTCTGGAGGTCGAAACACTTCAAATGCTCGCAGAATTTAGCAAATATGACTCGATTATTCGTAACCACGAGTTTATCAAATGAAGAGATCTGATCCAGATATTCACGTGTCCATGTGTTCAAATCTGGATCATATGTCTGCACCTGTCCTTCGCCAAATAAAACAAGTTGCTGTGTTTTTTTGTTTGGCTTCAAAACTTTCCTAGGTTTCAATTCAAGCTGGTCTGGAGGAGACAAATGCCATTCGAGCCAACTGCATACCAATTGTAAGCTGTCAATTCGATTACTAAGCTTGGATCTGTTTTGCTTGATAAAACTGGCACTCAACAACCAATATCGAACTTTTGAAAACAAATTGCAGGCAGATTTTTCACGATTCAGCTGATCATGTTCAATCCATTTGACTATGTTCAAAAACACTTGTTCCTCCGATGAAACGCAAAGATCTTCACTAGAAATTATCAAGCTCAGTTGATTCTCACTTATCTTAAGAAACTCTTCCTCCTTGCATGCATCTTCGAAGTTCCTGCTTGCAAAGTTCAATGCACTTTTGTAAAGCTCCATGAAGCCATGTTGCTCTGCAAACAAGGCTATACCCAAACAGTTTTCAGCATCCAAATTCTTATCCATAAAATTGTAACATTCCAAGATCAATGATTCCATTTGGAAGAAGTTAGCTGCTCTCAAAACGTCCTCTATTGTCTTGTCCTGGAGCTCAATAGTTCCGGTGTACATGAACGCCAGAATGGATCTTAAAGTCTCTCCATTGACTTCGTGGATCTTAATCTCTCCAGCTCTTGCCTCCTTTAGGGCACTTCCAAACATTGCCATAAAGAAGTCGCTGAAAGCTGAAAGAACTAGCTTATGAGCAGGGAACCTTGTGTCATCAGATCCAACAACGACAACATCTGACAAATTTTGGTTCTCGTAAAATGCAAATAGTTTTTTTTGTAAAAATTTTGTATGGTTGCCAAGTGTCAAAGTCTCAGTGGTTTCCGAAATATTTTTGAAACTCGGAAGTAAAATTTGATGTTGGCTTTGCATTTTGAGAATTTTTTTTTTGTAAATTTTTTAAATAATTTATTAATAGAATTGACTTCGCAAAATTTAATTCATGTCACGCACACTTTTTGGACACTCTTCTGAGACAAGTCAACTTTTGAATTTTATCTCAGGTATGCGCGTTCTTTTATAAAATAAAATCAACGGTTTCTTTAAACTATTTCCTCTTGGTTCATCCCTTTTCTAATCTACGCTAATCACTTTGCCTAACGCTAATTACGTCATTAACAACTGTCACTCAGGTTAATTATTGTATGATCACCAGGGCTGTCATCATATAAAGGTATAGTATTGTTGTAACTTTATTTTTTGTATGAAATTGTTTTTGCCTAAATCATTTCCTTTGCAAAATAAATCCAATAATTTAAATACTTTGTTTAGCATTTGTGTGCATATGTGTGACATGTGAATACCCATACATTGTTGTATGTGTTTTTTTGTGGTGGATTCATGTCGACCTCAACAGCCATCGCTGGAGATGTCTGTTCGTTTTATTTTACACTTATTTGAACCATTTCCATTTTAAAATGAATAATGTTAGCAGATTTTCAGCATTTCAACAGATAAGCATGTCCGTTTGTCACAGTTCTATGATATCTTCCCATGCTGCCAACACCATCACCATCACCATAAACATCCAATTTTTATTAAATTTAAGACTGTCTCATCTTTTGGTTTCAGCTCTGTAAATAAAACTACGTCAATAATTGTGATTAAGAGAAACTTCGTGGTGATCAATTAAAAATTAGAAAAATTAGATTAGAAGGAGAACATTCTTACTACGGCAACACTGACAAAAATTTGAAATTGCTGTATAGGCCAATTAATGGCTGTCAAGCATTTTTCTATTTCGCCATTGTGAAGGATTTTCCAATAAGTGGTGCTATTTAGAGTAGCCTGCTATTTCGGTAGTTGTCACTTTTAAAACTGTAATTTTTTGACATTTGGCAAGTAAAAACAACGCCATTAATAAAAATGGAACGATACACGCTTCAACAACGCATTGAAATTATTAAAATTCACTATAAAAATGGTGAAAATTTGGCAGACAGGGTTCATAAAATTAAAATATTTGTTAGTCGTCGTGAAGCACCTTGTTGGACCGTAATTCAGAAATTGGTGGAAAAATTTGAGCTTTTGGAATAGTATTGTGAAGAATAAAACCCGTGCACGTCGCTCAAGAACAACTGAGAATATTGATGCTGTAGCCCAAAGTGTTGAAGAAAACCCCGGTTTGTCAATTCCTATTCGTTCTTTGGAATTGGATATTTCACAAACGTCATTACACCGTATTTAACATAAAGACATGGGTCTTAAGGCTTATTATGGTATTGACCTGGACAATGTTTACTTTCAACAAGACAGCGCTACGTGCAACACAAGCAACGAAACCATCGATATTTTACAGGAAAAGTTTCCGGACCGTGTTATCTCTCGTAGAGATGATCACAATTGGCCACAGAGATCATGTGATTTAACACCTTGCGGCTTTTTTCTTCGGGTCCAAGTGAAAGATAAGGTCTATGCCAACAGCCCAGCGTCGATTCAAGACTCCGAAGATGGAATTCGTGAAGCTATTGAGGGCATTCAACAGCCACTTTGCGATTTGGCGATGGAAAATATCATGAAAAGGATATTGTTGTATAAGCGCAGCCGTCGCAGCCGTTTGGCTGGATATTGTTTTCCATTATTAATGGTATATTTTCTTCTTTACATTGAAGTAAAAATCAGAATTTTTTATCTCAAAAAATGCCATTTTCTTTGAATATCAAAATAACACCTCTTATTGGAAAACCCGTTTGGCTGTGCCGCCCTCTAGTGGCTGCAAACATCGTTACGAAAAGATTTATACAATGCAATCTAAAGATAGCAGCGGCGCGGTTGCGGGCGTCTAGTACCCACAGATTGAAATAGTAATGGATGGGTCTACCTTTCCTTTTTCTATTTGCTCAAAAACGGCTTATACAGGGTGATTCACGAGCGCTGTGCCAAAAAGCTAGAGCGTGTAGGTTGAGTTGAGACAAGAAAAAAATCGTCTCGGAGGGGGGTTCTATTCCCCCCCGTTTAGCCAGGAGGGGCAATTTTCTGAAAAATTGCCTTATTTTGTTAAAAAAAATATTAAAAATCAACGGCTTCGTTTACAACACCGTGTTATACCTTTTTGTGAAGAAGTAGGTTCGGTTATTTTTGAATACCTTGGCAACAAAAAATCGTAGAGCCATACGGTTTTCAGTGTTGGATTAAAGATTAATGAGAGCGTTGAATTCTGAGAACAAAAATTATACTTAATTACGTAAAATTTTTAAAAAAATTAGTTTTAAAATTATTTTTTCAAATTTTTTTTTCAAAATTTTGAGTTTGAAAATTTCTGTTTTTTGAACTATTCGTTAAAAACAATTTAATTTAAAAACGAAATGAAAGAAGAAGTTTTTGGCTTTCCAAAAAGGTATAACACGGTGTTGCAAACGAAGCCGTTGATTTTTAATATTTTTTTTACAAAATAAGTCAATTTTTCAGAAAATTGCCCCTCCCGGCTAAACGGAGGGGAATAGACCCCCCCCTCTCATACGATTTTTTTCTTGTCCCAACTTAACCTACACGCTCTAGCTCTTTGGCGCAACGCTCGTGAATCACCCTGTATATGATTTTGATTAAACTTTGTATTTGACCTTTCAAGAGTATTTCGAAAAAGTTGTTGGCAAAAAAAGCAATTATCGGAATTCAGATTTCAACGGTAATATTGAACAAGTCAAAAGTTGAAAAGGACATCTCTAAAATTGATTAAGTTTTGTACTCAGCGTATGTCCCGGGAATTTTCGAAACTATAACTGCAGATTTGCAGATCAAAATTTTTTTGAGGGTAGCACCTTTAAAACAGGCTACTCGGTTGAAGCCAGAATGTTTAGATTATTGTCGATTTCCTTAAAAACGGGTCTAACGATTTTGATCAAACTTCGCGTATGTAAAATATTAGAAATTCTTTAAACAGAACTACACTTTTGGTTTTTAGAATAGAATAACTGGCGTCAATAGTTATTATAATTTTTTTTTTAAAACAGAAAATTTAAAAGGCATTAAATATACTTTTTTTGATTTAAGCTTTTATGATTTTTTTTAATATTTAGGAAAGTGAATAATAAAAAGACTTGTATTTAAAAACAAATCTCGAAATAAAAACAAGGGGACCACAGTACCCAGTGTATGAAAGAAGGGATCCAAACATGGGTAAATCTTCGAGGGTTTATTTTCAGCAGTTGCTGCAAAAATAAATAAAATTAACGACTGGGTCGCATGGACTTGCTCTTGCATATGATTGGTAATTCCTTGGGGGGTATGTATTTAGAAAAACAAATAAAAAAGCATTAGGTAAACATATTTTTTATTTTAAATTTTTCTTTGAAAAAAAAAATGCAACAAAATTACAAAACCAAATGTCTTTACAAAAATAGAAAATATTTAAAATTGTTGGAGCAGTTTTTTTTTTAAACTTTGCAAAAAAAAATATTTTGAAATTTCTTTTGGAGTAGCTTTGTTAATTCAAATCTGCAGTTTTGTTCTCAAATATTTTTTTTTTAGAAAACATAAATCCGCTAGTTTCCAAAATGTTTTTAAAAAAAATTATTAAAAATCAAAGATTTCGAAATGCAATAAAGAAAGTTATAGAATTTTTTCCCTGTGGAAAATTTTATTAAAATTTGATGTGCAGTTTACGAGAAAATCGTATAGATATAGGTACCGTTTTAAGACAAATTCTGAAGAGTCTATTCAATCAAAAAGATTGATTGTCCTAACACAAAACTGCACTCAGAAAGTTTTATCAAAATTGTTGGACCGTTTTTTAATAAAATTAAACTTCTTCACGATTGTGTCTCAGGTATACTGTCATTTTCAGGAATAGAAAAAGAATTAAAAGAATTTCCTGATTGACGACCAAATGATTATTATAATCTCCAAATTTGAGGCAAAACTGGCCCATCCGTTCAGACTGTATGTGGAAACAGACAGACGGAGGTTGCCGGCCACACTTTTTACGACTTCTTTATAATTTTAATACTAAATGTCACGTTTACTGTAATCTAATTTTAACTTGCAATAACAGGTACCAGGTTATGCATTCGATGACCTATTATATGGCTGGAAAAAAAATTAAAAACAATGGCTAAGAACGGTTTTTTCGCTTTCGACTATCTCGAAAACGGCTTAACCGATTCTTTCGAAATCTCACACATACATACATATGTTATGGTAGCTCAATTTCTACTGCACGCCAAAATGATTAATAGTTTTTGTTTGCATTTTTAAAAGCATTTTTTGAAACCTTTTATACAAATTTAATATTTTGAAAACAGCTTTTTATTATTTTTTTTATAAATTGGCGTATTTGAAATTTTTTTCGAAAATGATTTCAAAAAATATTTAAAAAAACCACTCCACAAGTTTTGATAATTTTATCCCAAAAATTGAAATTTATCCAAGAAATAAAATGGCGTACTTTTTACTTGTGATTATAGGCACTATAAGGCAAGTTATGCATTCGTAAAAAATTTTTTTTTTGGAAATCAAACATAACATTACGATGATAGAGAAGCCTAAAAAAGTGGGTCCGACAATTCTGTCCGTCTGCCTGTATCGGTACCTACAGCCTAAGCGGCTGAACCGATTCGCTTCACGCTTGGTACATAATATTATTATGATGTCCTACAGAGGGGTTTTTGGAATAAGCATTCTAGCTTTAAAACAAAAGGTATCTCCCATACAATATTTAGTGAAAAACTCATTTATCTCAAAAACGGCTCCTACGGTTTTGATAAAACTTTCTGAGTGGTTTTTGAGTTGGTAACACTTTATGTTTTGGTTGGAATTAATTTTTCAGGAAAAGTCTTGTCACGGTATACCTCACATAGGAACAATTTTTTTTAAAAGATTTTATCGTAAGTAACTCAACCGATTTCGATGAAAATTTTAATGTGAAAGCTATTTTATAAACAAATAATAACAACTCTGTTTTTGAGTTTTAAAACAAAAAGTTAAATTTTTTTTAATTGTTGGTTTTTACAAAAACGGTTTGTTCGAAATTTTTAAAATTGTTATTTTCTGATAAGCACTTTAAACTGCTAGATGTTGGCACACCTACTCAAAAAATATTTGAAACATGTTATCAAAAAGGTTTTACAAAAAAAAATCGTTAGATTTTTCAATGCTCTTTTCCTAAAATCTCAAGCCCCAAGACCATTTTAACACTTTAGAGCAAATTTGTACGACCCAGTCGTGCACTTTATTTTTATTTTAGCTCAGTTTAAGAATTTTTTTAAGAATTTCGAAAAATCTCAAATCTCTATCTCAGACCACTGTTACACATTGGAGCAAGCAATATGCAAATCGTGAAACAATCTGCAAATATAAGTTGCTATGTTGCTAAGCAGCATCAACACAAATGAAGCGTCATCGTCATACGAAAGAAGATTCTCTCCTCTGGCAACGTCCATGAACCATGATTCATGATTCATGAATGTATACCCACAAGAGGAACCACCACCGCCATCCACCTTTTAACACAAGTATCGTTCTCGTGCCCATACCACCCGTTCCCGTATTTGTTGTGCACAGGGATGGATACAAGGACAAAGAAAAAGCATACGAAACGAAAACTTCCCCTTCGCGTTCGAATTATTATTGTATTACGGTCTACAATTCGTCTTCATAGTTCACATTAAGTTAAGCCTTCGAAATGTTATAAAGAGAAGTGAGGAAATCATTATTACACTACAAATGTATCAAGAGACTAGCGTCTTTAAGATTTAAAAGTTGGTTACATATTTTGACCGATTTTTTTTTTTTTTTCATTTTTTGAATTGGCCTTCCAAAAGAGAATTTAATTTCCTCGGAAGCCAAATAAAACTCCACCAAAGGTGAAGAATGCAAAATGCAGAACTACTGCATTGTATGAACTCTGAAGTAGAATGGTGTAGTAAGCGGAAAGCTGTAACTTGAAAGGTGTGACAGGTGAATGCTGAACTTGACAATTTGAGGAATGAGGAGCAGATCCAACTTCAGCATCAGAATTCAAAAGGGTTGTTTTTGTTCGTTGTTCCGTATTGTCCTTTGTAGAAAAGTCAGCGAAGGGTTGTTCGAGTCATTTCATGACTGAGTTAGAGGCTGAGTATTTAAAACAATATAAATGTTTGAAACATAAGGGCGTCTCAAACAAAAATTAATTTAATTTTAGTAATTAATGTGCTTGAAGAAATTATTGTGGATTTTATTGTAATTTAGAGAATAACTGAGTAAGAAAATGATATTACTTGTTGAAATAAAATTTTAAATGCTGATGCTGGTTTACATTTTTACTTGCAAATATAGGTAGGTACGTATGTACTATAAATAGTCCAGTCGCAAGGTCGGAAAAATCAGTTTTAGGTGGAAAAAGGTCGGAAAATTAATGGAACCTTAGGATGCTGTTCAGGAATTTGACGAAGTTTTTGACATCGAGAATCCTATGGAAAAAGAGGAGGAGGAGGGAACTGCAAGATGTTTGACGTTTCTCCGGTTATCCCTCAATAACTTTTTTTTTTCTACGTGTGCCCTCGCTGTCAGAAACTTAGCAAAATGTTTGTTAGCTACCCTGAACAAAATCTCCAAGTTTCAATAACTTCCGAAAAGTACCTGTCAACTGGACTGAAAGCAAGTTATGGATTCGTACAGAAAAAAAAATTCTCACTATAAAACATGACGTTACGAAGTCTAAAAAAGCGGGTAGCATAATTATGTCTGTCTGTCTGTCCGTATGTCTGTGTGATTGTATTACCTACAGCCTAAACAGCTGGACAGATTTGCTTAAAACTTGGTACACAGTACTATTCTGAAGTCCTGCAGAGGAGTTTTTGGAATCAATATTCGAATGTTGTTTTTTGTGTTAAATTAATGTTTGGTTGGAAAAGTCTTATAACGGTACCTCCCACGGGACCGGTTTTTTCAATAATTCATATTTTATCGTAAGCCACTTGACAGATTTCGATTAAATTTTAAGTTTCTATTTATTTATTAATAGATATTTTTTTTTTTTTACTTTTTTAAAAACGATTTGTTCATTTTTTGAAGGGAAACTTCTTTAGGCGCATCAGGGTAAAATTTTTACGGATGAAGCGGAAATTAACGCGACGGAAATGTGGGATGTTTCCGTCCCAGAAGAGGGAGAGAGCGATTGAGACCGATTGGCAGAGAGTGAGAAAGGGCGATCGTAGCATGTGCATGAAGCACATAGCCATGGAGCAAGAGCAAGAAGCAAGGGAGTGAAAAAGATTGAGAGAGAGAGAGAGAGTGAGATAGAGCGAACGTCGCATCACGCACAGTGCCATGCGAAGAGAGAGCTGTAAGTTAGGTTAGGTTTGTTTTATAATAGCAAAAACTGGTGCTGCGTATAAACTGTGGGTTGGTCGGCGGCTGATGGTTAAAAATTGATGGTTTTAAATAGATTGGCGGGTAGCAGGTATGTGACTTGGTGTGTGGTTAAATGGGCGCTGGAAAGTTGATATGAAAAATGTGATGTGTATAATATAAAATGTGTTACGCGGGTAAGCAGCCTTAAGAAGCTGCACTGGGCGGTTGATGCTGTGCAAAAAAAATTCATTACATACGCATATAATTTAATGTTATGGCCAAGAATTAAGCTTTATTATAAAGATAAGGGTTTGCCATTATTTTTTAAAAATGATTTCGGGCAAATGGTCGCCACGGCTGGCTCGAATAAATTCCAGCCGGGAGGCACAATTTTCTACCGCTTTTTGCAATAATTTTGGCCGTATGCAATAAAGAACGCCAAACAGTCAGTTTTTCTGGATGTAACGGTGTCTCATTATACCTACACCTGAGGATTTTCATCACTCTAAATACGGCTGTTTCGTTTATTGACGTATCCATTCAACCAAAAGTGAGCTTCATCGCTCAACAAATTTTTTTTGTGAAAATCGAAAATCGTTTCACGAGTTTAACCATGTTTTTCAAAATAAATTTGCAAAATTTGCAAACGTTGTTCAGGAGTAAGTCTTTTCATTATGAAATGGAAAACCAAACTGAGCATAAATCAAGTGACAGCTGGCAAAAATACCAACTCCGAAAAAGGATTGCCAGATTGAAAATCACACGTCTAAAAAAACACCCTTTACATATTAGAACACCATGACGTGAACCTTAGCATACTGTAGCTTTAAGTGCTGTTTAATTGCAGTTCGAAAAAAAAAGTCGTGTAGTGCAGTGCAGTTCCGCTGAAGTGTAGTTTCATATAGGGCAGTCTTAATTTAAGTTTTTTTTATCTAATTTAAAATACTTGGGTTTTCTTATGTTTGTAGACTGTTTTTTTTTTTATGGAATCGCCGTTAAAGCCGCTTTAGAGAATATTGGGAAAAAACCTACAACTACCAATCACTATACCTGTCAAGGTTTGAGTGAGTCCTATTCTTATTCCATTTGAAAAGAGCCGTTAAAAACTAATTTTCGTTGTGAACATTTAAGCCATAAACCCAAAACGCAGTTTTCTTAAGAATCCTCTACGTATGCTACACAAAGTATTATCAAAATCGTTAAAGCCGTTTTTCAGGCTGTAGCTTGACGTGAAAAGTGCGCAGACGGTACCTTTATGAAAAAACCACTCCTTTGGGCTTCTCAATCATCGTTGTGAATGTCAAGTGTATTATTGAAACTCTATTTCTTATCCACGAAAAAAAGAAAAAGGACATGAAAACGGCTCGGCTCCTATGGTTTTGATAAAACTTTCCGATTTTTGTTTTATAAGAACAACAGCCCATCTTTTGGATGGTTATGAATGACATTTTCTGGTTTTATTTTATAGCAGAACATCTAATTTGGTGGACCAACAAATCCATCTATAAAGGATCAAACTAAAATTGTTAAAAATATGCCTTTCGGTCCACAGTAGAGCGACAAGTAAAAATTTATATGAATTTGTTTTTCCTTGGTTTTTTTTTCAATTTTTTTCCAATCGATCCCTTATTTCATCACAAAAGCGATTTTCTTCACTTTTTGTTTTTGTTCCTTAATCTTCCTCGTCTTGGATCGTATAAAAGATCGTGGAAAAACGTGATATACTTGAGCATGCAAGAAATTGGATGATTTTCTGGTGGCTCCCAGAATGTGTTCCCTGTAAATTGTCTTGTTGTCGTTCGTTGGAATGGGCAGAGTTTGCGCGCGCGCAAATGGCCATCATATACAGAGGAGCGTGTGTGTATATTATGGAAGAGTTGCATGCTTTTATTTTGCACTTTTTTTTGCTTTGTTTTGTTTGTTGGTATTAAACTGGGCACCTACGTTCGCTTTGGCTACTCTGCCATATGGCCTGATGGCATAAACGTCCACAAAGGTGCTATAAACTCGTTCATAGTGCAATGTCTTAGGGCACACCAGTGCACTAAGCTAAAGATCGTCGCGTAGCTGTCGTCATAATCATCTTCGTCATCTCTATCATGGGCATCATCAAGACGGTCATTATCTTCTGGGCTTGGTTTTTTATTCCTTTTTTTTTTGCACTAGGATACATAATTTGAGATCTTGAAGAGCACCTAGAAATTTGCAGTACTATAAGAGTTTATATAAGCTCCTGCTCAGCTCACATCTATTGGAATATTACTTGCCTTAAGTTTTTACTGGGATTTTAAGTCCCTTGTTTGCTTGCAGATTCTATAGGGTATTCGATGACACTTAGCCTTTCAAGCTTGGGTACATTAAGTGGTAGTTAGACTGCACTTAATAAGTGCCAATTACTTCGATGATCATGGTGAAGATTAAAAGTCCGATACCCATCTAAAAAGTGGCTCATGTAAGGCTTCCAAATGAAATCTTTGAAATACGAATTCGTTTACTAATGGAGTCCGTTTTTAAATTTGCATTTCATCGGACGTTTTTTAAGGATTCTGTATCATAGCTCAATGGACTGTATAACCATCTCTTATAAGACATACATATGTGAAAAGAAATAAAACACCATAATTTATAGTGGAAAAAATGTTATAAAAAAACCACTTAGCAAATTTTATTCATCTCACTTCAAAATCCTGCTTAAGACTAACTCTCATTCGTGCTTGTTCGCAGAACAAGCACTCTTTCGTTAAGTTCTTACGTTAAGTTTTATTTACGTTTAATTGTTTCTTCTTATACTTATGTGACCATCGAATGCAGAGTTGCCAGGACTCATGCGATTCGATACAGTCCCGGCGAAAACCTACGGTTTTCCGGCCCTTTCGCTTTTATTTTACATACATATATCTGCTCAATACAAATTTATTTTAATATATAAATAATTCAAGCTCCTTGATTGGTAAGATGCCGATCTTCTGTACCGGTGTCGTAAGTTGATTGCTCGCTGTTTGCAGAACCACGCTCCTTATTAGTCCATCGCTGCCTGGTATTAGTTTTAGTATCCGCGCCCTCGCCTACGCTGATGATGGGAAATTGTCTCTCCTGATTATGCAGAGTTGTCCTTCTGTCAAGCCATATTTCTCCTTTCGCCATTTCTTTCTCTAGTATAAAGTAGATAAGTACTCTACCTTCCATCTGCTCCAGAAGAGTGCAAGCATACACTTGCGCTCCTTCCACAATTGTATGCCCTTGGTATTTGGCATCTCATTGGTTATAAACGTTAACGGTAAAACAAGCGGTTCACCAACCAAAATGTCCCGGCGTTGACGCCTGCAAATCATCAGGATCATTGCTTAATGGACGTAGCGGTCTTGAATTCAAGATGGCTTCTATCCCAGTAATTAATGTCAAAACCTGCTCATATGCCAAAACGTTAGCTCCAACAATTCTCGTCAAATGATATTTCATCGACTTTACCGCTGCTTCGTATAATATCCCACCTTGATGTGGTGCCGCAGGAGTCATAAACTTCCATTCCGTCTCTTTCAAACTTAAGTGTTCAAATGTATCCTACACTAACCAACGCTCTTTGGCTTTCTGCAATTCCTTCGCTGCAAATGATGTACCATTGTCCTTCCACACCTGCCCCTTCTTGCTATGAATCTTTCGAAACAAGCAATGAACTCCACTGACGTCAGATTTGATACCAAATCTATATGAACTGCACTAGTATTAAGGCTAACAAAGACGGAAACCCAACATTTCTGTCTTATTATTTGCTCACCTGCTCTGGCGATCATCTTTATTTTGAATGTACCTGCATATATTCTACCTCTGTGTGTAGAAAAGCCTTCCCTGCTGATACTCTCTCTGATGGCAAATCAGCCATCAATTGCATCTCAAAAAGTTGATTATAACGCACGCAAACCAAACACTTATGTAAGAAATTCCTCAGCTGACTTCGGAGCTTCGGAATTCAGAATCTCTGACGAATGTCCTGCATCATGACCTGCGCTGCTCCATGATTCGTTGCTGTATGCGCATTATACATGATCAACCAAGCCAATCGATAACCGTTTGGCACGATAGCTGGATGCCTTCTCTCGTATCCCATCTCTGCTCTTTCCAATCTCCCTGCTACTCTCAGAATCTTTTCACCATCTAAGATTGGCTTTAAGGATTATATCCTGCTCTTTTCAGGCAAACACCTGTCCTTCTCTATACAAATGATTTCCTTCGCAAAATACTTTTCCTGCTCTTTTGTCAACAGGTGACCGATTGATTTCATCCTTTCTTCAGATGGTTGCCCAAGTACTGCTGTATCTCCTGCACTCTCACCTGCTCTATTTCCTTTTCACTTGACGTGCAGAACGTCTCCATTTCTTTCCATCTATCTCTTCATCTTCTTTTCGTTGCTTTATTTTTGCTTTTTATTACATAGCTGATTACATTAATCGCCTTATCTAATGTAGACGTGTATTCAATCAATGGAATACTCCTTCTCCAGCACTTCAAATAAATAGATAAAGGCTCTATAAATATTGTTATCACAAAAACTTTCATCTCATCCCTCCCCCCATCTGAAACATTTGGCACAAACTTTTCAGATGACCAGCTCGACCGAGGTTTTGCCAACAATTCCGGCCCATGCAACCACAACTTGTTATCAACCAATGCTGATGGCTTTATTCCTCTTCTTAGAATATCAGCCGGGTTATACTTCGTTCCAACATGTCTCCACCTTTTGACTGCGGTATATGTTTGTATAGACGAGACTCTATTCGCTGCAAACGTTTTTAAATTGCATGGTAATTTACTTATCCAATGCCGCGCTACAAGTGAATCTGCCCAAAGATCATACTCAATACCTTCCCATTTCATTGTTTTAATGACGTTTACAATTAGCCGTCCCAATAGCTGCTGCTGCTTGCTCTAAGCGCTGTATTGCCACCGTTGTAAGTGGTGCAACCCGAGTTCTTGCTGTGATGAGATCTGCTGTAATCCTGCGGTACATATCGTTTTCAGATAAATCGCTGCTCCATATGCCCTCTCAGAAGCATCCGAACATCCATGTAGCTCTTTTCGTACTACTTCTGAAGTACCTATCCATCTCCAAATTTTCACGTTCTCTAAATATGTTATTTCCTGCCAGAAATCTCTCCATCTCTCATTTATCTCTCTAGGGAGTCAACACAGCTCACTACGCTTCTCTTGGTTATTGCCTGCTGAGGCTCCGGTGTTTTTACCACAAACGTGAATTGATCCTTCTCAAGCCGCCACTTCAAGCCCAAAACTGACATTTTCTCATCATCCTGGAACATTATTGACTCCTGCTCTTCATAGTTCATGTCCTTCACAAGAGCTTTGGAATTGGATTTCCATTTTCTAAGCTCAAAACCTGCCCCTTTTAAAACATGATCGAAATCTTTTGATGACTTGATCTCCTTCTCTTCAGAATCACCACCTGTGGTGCAGTCATCCATATAAAATTCCTGCTTAATTGTCTTTGCAGCTTCTGGAAACTCCTGCCTCCCTTGCACATTGTACAGTATTATAAGCTGATGAGGTCATACCATAGGTGACTACTGTCAGCCAATATTCTCTCAAATTGTCCTGCCAATATTCTCTCAAATTGTCCTGCGGGTTTTCTCTCCAGAATATACCCTGCAAATCCCATTGTTCCTTCGCTACTTTCAATATTCTGAACATCATTTTAATGTCCGCAGTAATGGCGACACGGTGCGCATCGAAATTTCGTGCAGATCCTTCTGTTAGTTTTCTCCAAGCAATTGCACTTCATTTAATGAAGTACCTTTATTTGTCCTGCAGCTCGCATCAAATACGACCCTTAACTTTTTGGTGACGCAATGATGTGGTATATGGTTTTGCCATGCACTGTGCCAGTCACTGGTGTCATATGTCCTGCTTCTTCATGTTCTCTCATAAGCTCCTGGTACTTTTGTTTCAACTCAGGATCTCCTGCCAACCTTCTCTCCAAAACAAAGAAACTTACGCTTAGCTGTAAGGTCTGAACTTCCAAGCTCTTTCACTGCTTCCTTCAAAGGAATCGTCACAAAAAAATCTGCCAAAATCATCACGTAAATTTGTTTTGATGAAATTTTGCTCCACCTGCTCCTGCTCTTTTGACCTGCTAAACGACATTTCTATGTCATTTAAACCATTTATGCCAAAAACGCTTAAACAATTCATGAAGTTGATTACTATTCATGCGCACTGCCTGCGATACCTGCTCATTGTTCATGCTATCCTTCTCATTACCATACTCTCCCAATATTATTCTGCCGAAAACAGTTTCCATCTCAAGGACATCACCTCGTCGATGCTCTAAGACAGAAGTAAATGCTTCTGCTATGAACCTGCAATAAATCTACAGTACCTGCTTTCCAATAATGTGGATCAGCAAGAGATGCTGTAGCAATGCTCACCCGTGGCAATTTCAAGTTGTGTGTTGGCACATCTGGCTGCGATTTAACCTGCTCAGGAAGAATCCAAAAGTCCTGCTCTATTAAAACCAGATTGGGCTGTGCGCCCGTCTCTAAAAGTGCTCTTACCGGCCCATACTTTCTGTTATCCATCTCAATTCTTACTTGTGCCGTAGGCATCAAAGTAACTCTCTCCTGCTCTTGCTCTTTATAATTAAAAGACATAAAAAGACGAAATAAATTTTAATCATATTTTTATGAGCTAGGCAAACGCCTAGCTCTCTTAAAATCCCCCAGGACATCACCTCTTCCAATCACTTCCTGCTTTCTCTCTTCCTGCTGTTCCTGCTACTTCTTCCGTCCTGCCCTTCTCCAACCGAGGGCGTTTCCTGGGAGGCATAATTAGTCAATCTGCCTTTTGCTTATTTTCGCTTGTCTGGCTCCTTCTCTTCTTTCACTTTTCCTGCGCATATAGAACAGTTTCTGCACCCTTCCCAATCTCTTTCGTAGCACTATTTTGCATTTGCTTCCTGGGGCATCGACAACACGGCCCTTGGAAGCAGTCCTTTGGGGCATGGTACGTCTTAAGACAATTGGGGCAAAGTGCCTTTTCCTTCACGAGATCCTGCACGAATGCTCAGTACTGCAAACTCTAGACAACGTCACATTGGATGATTCAGAAATTTGCACGAGTGGCAAGGCAACAGCCTCTTGTCACCTGGTGCTCCTGCTCTTCGGGCATTACTGCCAGCTGCTCGCATGTCCTCATATACCAGCTCGAATTCGGATGCGTCTGAAGTTGTGACAACGGCTGCTCAAATATCCTGCCATCGCTCCGCACAATGCCTGTTCTGCTCTACCTGGTATGCCTGCTATGCTTGTTCTTGGAGCCATTTTGTTAGCTTTTCCTGCAACACTGCGTGGGCAGCAAAGTAATTTTCTTCCGCTCCAGCAATCCTGCGTTGTATCTCCACTTTGACCAACATATCGTCGGCCAACGCAATCCTGCTCTCGCGTAACCTGATCTGTGTCCAGGCATCCTGAAAGGCTTCAAGCCTGACCTGCACTGCTGCCATTGTGCAAGTTCAAAAGGCTGGAGACTCCACGAAGGCAAGCATCCTGCTCAATAAAAATACACCAGCATCCAATACATATTGGTGATTTTTCTCCTGCTGGTCGTCAATCTTTTTTACTCGCTGCTCTTTTCTGTAAATATATAAAATCGTATTGCATTAGAAATTATGACTCAAAATGTCCTACCCTGAAAATGAAAGAGATACTCGTTTGCAGTAGGTACTTTAATTTCCCAACATGCAGATACACAAATAAATAATAGTTTGCAGCAGGTACTAAAATTCCCAGTATGCAAAAATAAATAATAAAATAAATAATAGATATAATAAAAAACAAAAAAGGTCGGCTAGTTGTTGCAAATATAGTTGATTATAAGAAAAGATATGTTGCATCGAGAAGAAATTCTTTTGTGCCTCATATTCCTGCTTTAAAAATATTTATTCTTTTTGAATTTAAAATATTTTATTCCTGCCGCTTGCAAGCATTCCTTCTCTAAAAACTAGCACCGTCGTGCTTTGAGTTTTTTCCTGCCCAGCTATGTGTCCTTTTTTTTTTTTTTAATAATAATTCGTTCATGGCAACTGGTGCAATTGCACTCAAGTTCCTCCTTCATACCTGCTCTCTCATGTTTGGTAACTCGCACATATGTGCTTTGAGTTGCCCCTGCTATATTTCGAGTCCACAATTTCTCTCTCAAATTTGGTAACTCGCACAAATGTGCTTTGAGTTCCACTCGCCCCTGCTATATCTCGAGTCCTTCACAACTTTTCTCTCATATTTGGTAACTCGCACAAATGTGCTTTGAGTTCCACTCGCCCCTGCTATATCTCGAGCAACAAAGTCTTCAAGAGAAAAAAAAGTGACACACAAAAAAAAACTTAACACCTATAAAAGAAATTAATTTTTGATCCCTACCAAACAACAAAGCAGCAACATCACCGTAATATATCTAGGTAATATTGAAAAAATATCTTATTCATAAAAAAAAACGATATTAAAAGGGTATGTAAATCACACACGCACCAAAAGAGGAAAAAGAACATCCTGCGCACTTCACTCAATTCAAAAATTCTCATTCTCCATAAGAAATCAAATAAACTCAGATCGCCCCTTCATTGCTCATTCGCTCATTCACACTTCACCGAAAAAAAAACAAAATCGCTCATAGACACTGCACACATACTACATCGGGACACATTCAATGCAACGGAAAAAGATAAAAATAGAAAAAAAAGAAACCTGCTCCGTTGCAAAATAATCCAAAAAACCACCACCATTCACACAATCAAATATTTACTTTGTCCTGTTTTAGGACTATATTTCAGCTGATCCTTTTTTTGCTTTAAATAAATGTTATTTAAAATATGTATGTTAATATTATTATTGTATAGATATTGTTGTTGTTGTTTTTTTCTTAAATGTTTCTTTCTTTCGAAAGACCGATTACTACCACTTTTTTTTGAATGACGAATTTGTTTTTTTTTTTTTAGACTTCTCTTTCTGCTTGCCACAGTTGCGCATATACATATGTGTTTTGTGTATGCGTAATCCTTCACTCCGGTGCGCTGCTCATATCACATAAGTGAGTGTGTATTCTTGCTGTGAAGCGAGAATACGTACTTTTTTACCCTCTCTTGCTCTCTTGACGAAGAATTTTCATCGCTCGCCGTCGCCGTCGCCGCCGTTTGCAAAGGGGACAAACAACAACAATTATAATTATTGATTTACTTACATGCTGGTTGGTACATATTAATCATTATATATAATGAAGTACCGTTTTTGCACATTGCCTGCTGGTGATACACACACGGTTTCCTGCCCATACTGATGTCGCTGCGCACACTTTAATCTTTTTTGTGACACAATTGAGCACATTTTTATTATTCACAATATTTTGTTCGTTATAAAACGAACCACAATCAACCACTGCACTTATTTTTTTTTTTTTGATTTCTTATTATTTTTAAGAAAACGAAACCTGCACCATTCCGACACTGGCACAATATCCGACGCTCGACATGGACCAATGTATCATAGCTCAATGGACTGTATAACCATCTCTTATAAGACATACATATGTGAAAAGAAATAAAACACCATAATTTATAGTGGAAAAAATGTTATAAAAAAACCACTTAGCAAATTTTATTCATCTCACTTCAAAATCCTGCTTAAGACTAACTCTCATTCGTGCTTGTTCGCAGAACAAGCACTCTTTCGTTAAGTTCTTACGTTAAGTTTTATTTACGTTTAATTGTTTCTTCTTATACTTATGTGACCATCGAATGCAGAGTTGCCAGGACTCATGCGATTCGATACAGATTCTTTTAGGCACATTTTGTAAAAAAAATTAATTACTTTCAAGCAATTTGACTTAAAACATTATTAAAAAACATTTAAGAATGTAGTTTTACTATCTTTCGAAATAGGGTCTTCATGTTTGGCAAAATAATATTCACTTTACCTGCTAGGTGGCGCACGATTGTTCACCCTATCGTAAAACGCTGAAAGGCTGGAACTGTCAAATCGAATGAAAAAATTGTACATATATCTGTTTAGGTGCTTTATAAATTTAAAAGTAGAATTGACATTAGCCGCCATTTGTAAAAATTATTTTAGCCACCTTGTATAAGAGAATGAGAATTTTTGATATGGTACAGTGTGGATTGCGATTCAGGCGAAATTTATCTCACGAAAATCCCTCAGATGGCATCCAGTTGAAGCTGGGGGAATATAGAAAAATTGTTTCCCAGGCTGGGGTTCGAACCCACACAACTCTAGGTTAGCAACGAAGTACTACATCCACTGTACCATTGCCACCCGCAAATTTCAACACCTTGTTGCTCCCGTTGCGGTTTCAACCTCAAATAGACAATTACAATAGGCCAAGTGATGCCCTCTAAAAATCAAACCTTTCAAAAGCTGGCTGCTATCCTATCATCGATCTTCGATGAAGTAGAGGGATTTCATGACTGTGATTTTATATTATCAATCCATAGTACTGCAAAAATACATAAGGTGGCGCAAGAGCTATCACTCTTTTTTTTCGCAAATGGCTTCAAGTGTCAGATCTACTTTGCATTTGTGATGTAAGCAAGTACAAAATTAACGTCAACTAGAAATCGCTATAATCCTTAAGAACACGGTATAATATTGCTCGATTTGTTTGCGGAAGAATTAGTATGTGATGATGTTAAATCGCGTGAATTTCGGGGGAGACTTCCCCGTCGTTCGATATCAACTTTACAAATACTACGAAGCTAAGATGCTCGCCTAGAAGAGTATGAGAAACCACGAGATGCTGCCAGGTATGGACTACCACGGAACAGCAGTTCTGCTGAAAATGTAGCAGCTGCGAATTCAGCTGTCGCAGAGGACGAGGACCCCGTAGAAGCGACCAGACGACTTTCAACTAAAGTGATTAAAGATGTTCCCTAGAAAATCTATGCAGTGCGTCAGCTGTTCACTGCCAAGCGAGTCTAACCTCTATCCTCAATCTCGAACACATTTCATCGACAAGTATCATGAAGGGGGGAATTTTTGTTTCTGGGGTACCGACGGACCTGGTATAACTAACACAAAGTCACTGCACGGCTGGTTACGCCGGAATCGTCATTCGGCCTTATTTTTTTCAAAAACTCAGCGGGAGAATCGACTCCTGATGGTAAGCGCTACCATTGCATATATAGACTATAGTATTCCCACTAGAGTGCGCCATCTATCGACGAAAAACTAAGCTCTAGAATACCATGGGAAGCAACAACAACAATTTCCACCATTTTAATTGTTGTTGTTGCTTCCCATGGTATTGTAAAGCTAAGTTTTTCGTCGATAGATGGCGCAACTCAAGTGTACTATAGTTTATATATACAATGGTGCTACAAAGCACTGCTCATATCATTTCGATGGTTAGGGACTCTAAGGCACATAACCCTCTGGAACAAATCCTGTTTTAAGCTGATGGTTCACAAAGAAATGGCGAAATATGAAATGTAATATCCTCTCCAAGGACATCATAATTTTATCGTATATCCGGGCTGCTCAGAAAACCCTGAAATCCATCTCCTTTAACTCCTGAACGGTAGATGGGGGAACAGTTGAATATTCGCCTTTGTTAGATGCCAGGGCATATAGATATTCTAGGGAACTGCAAAGCCGAAGAACTTGCCAAACAAGGAACGACACTAGATACCCATTTTAACTCAGTATAGCAATCTGGTTACCCCCCATCATATCCCTAAGCAGACGTCACATTCGCTTTCAAACGACTATTGCAGAAGCTGTATTAACCAAGAAGAGAAGGAGTCAATTGTAGATATACACCCTCAAATGTATTCGTAAATGCCCTGCACTGCCTAAGACAGTTCTCTTGTGCGCTTCGTAGAAAGCTCAAATTGATTCTAAGTTTGCAATTTTTTAGGGGATAACACCCTTCATTTGTGGAAGGTTTCACAACGGTTATCTTTTTGACTAAGTTTGTCAGCTTTTACCCCTCTCTTGCTGACAGCAATATTAACCTTAACTTAACTAAGACACATAACGATAAGCGAAACTAGGGCTTGTCAAGACTTACCAACATTTGAGGAAGCTCGACCTTCATCCGTTTAGGGAGGAAATATGTCTGTTCATATCGAGTGTGTCTACTCAGATTCAGCACTCTTTACTTCATCTGTCACAACTTCCTTCAGAACAAAGTTTGAAATTCGAAATTGCCCAAAATTTATCGGGAGATTGTTTTTTGGGTGGAGGAAGGAGATTTTATTATTTGCCACCAAAATCCTAAAAAATAAAAATAAAAATATTGACTCACACCTTTACAATAAATATCTATGTAATCTTAAATCTATAAAGCTTTTCGCACTAGAGGGCAACACTGTCAAAAGCCATCTCCAGACTCCTACAGATTTTATGTTACAAAGCTCCAAGTTTAAAGTTCTTATTTCACCTTATCAAAAAAAGAAAATAATGAACCTGCGGATAACGTTAACATAATCCAAAATTCTAAAAGATACTTGCTTGACGTAAAATTACCGATAAGAACCGCACCTTCAAAAATAAGTTCATTAATCAGTCCGCAGTGGCTTCAAGATCCCATGGCCGAAGGGGGACGAAGAGCAAATATTATGACCCGTATTGAGGGTGATGTTATGAAATGAGTTGTAATTTTTTTATCTCTGTCTGCACACCTTCTGAACTGAGCAAAGTACGTAGATACTTTGTTTTCTTTAAGATATTGAAAATATTGAAATTCCATTTAAAGTAGGTTAGTGGGAATTAAGGGTATTGATTTAAGGTCTCTTAAGTGCGTCGAATAAAAATTATTCAAATAAACAATAATTCACTTGCGGTTCGATAAGATAAGCAATCAAAAAATAAATGAAAGAGAAAACTTTTGAAAGGTGTAAGCAACTAATTGGTCATTTTTTTTTTCGATTAGCCTATTAAAGGTGGTGCTCATGGGTCTCATTGGAAATGCCCCTAGAAAACTTTTTTCCTAGCCTGCGGTATTTGTGAAGAACTGATGCTTTTTACTTTCCAAAATATGGATCCATTATTCATTTGAATTTAAAAAAAAATATACTTAAGCATTTTTTAAGTTTTTCATTTTAAGCAATCATTCCCAGAAAACATAGTATGCCAAACTAATTAACAATACCCTATATAGTACCTCGTCAATCCAAAATAAAAAGCCAATAGTCTTATTACAACAACAACCTAACTGTTATTTTGTAACAACAAATTTCCTTATATTTAATTAATATTTAACAACATAGCAAGAGGACACTGACACTGTCACTCTGTAATAAAAGATTTAATAGTTTCAATTATGAATTTTACGATCTTAATATCTTGTTGAACATGTCCTTGTCATATTAAGGATAAATAATTGTACTAACAAATATTTCTTTTGGCATATGGTTATGTCATAATTTGTGTAGTAAAATTGTTATTAATTCCGAATAACGCATTTAATTGCGAGGTTAGGTCAAAAAAAGAGGAAAGAATTAGATTTATTCTTGAGTCATCTTTGGTGGGCTAAATGTCAATTACATTATGAAATAATACGACATTCTTTGCATTTAAGTTTACAAGAACAATTGGAAATAATTGTTGCCGGAGCCGCATGATATGATTTTTGTTAAATACAAAACCATTCTCACTTTTATTCACTTATTTTCAGAAAATTTTATTGAAGCTTGAAATGTGTTTTTTTATTGTTTAGTAAAATGTCAAAAATGCTGTTAGAAGTATTTCAGTAGATTTTATGTAGTATACACCTAACTCTTTAGGATCTGTCAAATAACGAATTTAGATTGAATTCCCACGATTTAAGAACAACTTCAAACCCATTAAAGCTTACTGCCGGGCCACAATGAGAAAATCACTAAAGCTAAGAAACTTAGCTGTAGTACAAAATATCAAAAAAGTAGCTCATTGAAGCAGGATGAACGAACACAATGGTCTAGCACTGAACTTATGTTCAAATGTTTGACACTTCGATTGTTGTTTTTTTTTTTTCTATTGGAATATCAAAAATGAAGAGCAGCACGTTCGTGAAGTTGGAGTTAAGTCGACTTGTACTGGAGCTTTTTTCTTTGATACAGCTGTTGGTAAGATATGTACATATAAAAACGGGAGTAACAGATTTTTCAAATTCAGGTGTGATTGTAATTACGTTCTATTTTTTTTAGTAATGAAACACTCAAGAGGTTTGTTGATAATTTGTATATTGGACACAAATACGTACATATGTCTTCATATCAGTGACCCACAGACAATGACAAGTTATGTCCAGCTGCAGTCACCAAAGAATTCCAGACAGTAGGTGTTTACGAAAAACGTAAAACGATGGACCCCCAAAGAACATCCGAAATTACTTGCTGACGATTGAGCCTTCAACCACAATAAACAAGGATTCTTCATTCTTCCAACGTGATGCACTTATCGTCAACTGAATACTTGCGCTGCCCATTTTCTGATACACACACCTGGTTTTCGGCATACTTTCGAGTCCCATTTTCTTCTCCGGCCTAATCACATGTATTTATATGTTTGTCTCTTTGTCGTGATGCATTTCCGTATCATCGAGTTTTAAGCCACACCGATTGTAAAGAAGTTTCACTTAAAAAATTTCGGTTTGAAAGAAACACTTTGTTGGATTTATTTTAAAAAATTATTTTCCATTAAAATTTCAAAAATGTTGGTCAGGCTCAGAAAGAAAAGGAACTGATTCGAACACTCGAAATTTGAAAGTGGAAATCTAAGTATAGATACCAAATGTTGAAAAGTACCAACGGCCACTAGATGTTTTAGGGTTAAAAACAAGTTAAAGACCCTTTTAAATGTGTATAAATATATAAAAATACAAGATACTTTGATCTTAATACATGATTCTCCTTGATTGTTTGTTTGAAGTGTTAATTTGAAAGATATTTTAAAGTCAGAATAAAAGAATTTTAAATTTACATTATCGATTGCCTTGTTGTGTACAGGATATTGAACAAATTAAAAGAAATACAATACAGATGTTAATCTGATGCAATAATAATTATCGATCACTATCGCTCTGATTATGCACAAATATTCCTAAACAAGGCCATGTATTTTAAAATCGAAGTTGTATCTTTATAAGTATATCT
Source organism: Platycheirus albimanus (assembly GCA_916050605.2). Classification (NCBI taxonomy): domain Eukaryota; kingdom Metazoa; phylum Arthropoda; class Insecta; order Diptera; family Syrphidae; genus Platycheirus; species Platycheirus albimanus. The sequence goes on along the minus strand of OU696698.1, from coordinate 22,265,713 downwards.
CAGAATTCAAATAATATACATTTCTCAAGCTCTCGAGATTAATTAGCCTTTCCAATGACACCCAGCCTCCGTACCTATATACTCAAAAGAGACATTGCGAAACGTCAAGCAGCGTTAATTGCGTTTCTAATGAATACTCAACTCAAAAGTCATGAATATTCCAGCGACTTTATTTCAATATGGAATTGAATTCAATTAAATTTAATTTTTTGTTTCTTTTAATTAAAAAATTGTCACTAGAAACTCGATACAAAGTGAATAATAACTACCTTAAGCCACCTCAAGAGGCTATAATGAAGGCTATATGTCACTCCCTTTTAGTATCTAACGAGAAAAAAAGTTTATCTACTTCCATATTATATCATCTCCTCTTCTCTCCATCCACGACTTAGCTCATTAATTTAATTTTTCTGCAATAACTTGGAAAAAATTTCTTATTTTTGTTTTTGTATCTTTTGTATAAGATATTAAAAATACCCAAGTAGAAGTAGTCTTACCACATCATCTGAGAGGAGTGCAAGTCCAACTATCCAATCCAACGCTGATGATTCCTGTCATCATATCTTTCGTTTTCATTAAGGACTTTAGCCTTTCTTGAGTTGTATCTCATTTTCAAAATATGTGATGGAAATATTTTATAAATATAACAATCCTTCAGACATCCAGTACAAAAATTGTAGTTGGAGTTGGGAAGACATACCTACCCGCACTTGGTTGAGGAACTTGCCACGATGAGTAGATGGAATGAATTATCTTAATCATTCGGTTAAGTGCTTTGCTAAAGCAATTGTTTTTTTCCACAAACGGAAGGAGCAAGGGGATGGCAAAAAAAGGTCATAATCATGAAAATACGTGACGAAACAAATGATTGAAGTTGCAAAAGTTAAGTTTTGTTGAAAAAAGTTGAATAACAGTTAAGATACATTTGGTTAGAAAATTCTTAATTAGTCCGAAGTTTTTTTTCGAATTCTATGGGGTGGATTTTGAAAAACTACGTTTTTAGCTGTCGAATGGAAGTATTGTATCACAATCATGCGAAGTAAGCAGCCAGAGATTAAAACGAGTCGAGTACTGTTCACGATCAACGAATACTTGCTAGAAAAAAGCGAGTTTGAACAAACAGAGTCAACCTATCAAACTATGCTTACAAGTATTTTTGTTCATGAGTATGATGACCCGTGAATAACAACACATTTCAAACGAATAAGATCGAGTATACCTTCCAACCGAGTATGAACGAGTTTGAACAAAACGAATAAAGTGCTCATGATCAAAATGTTCACGATCAATGTGCTCATGATCAAAATGTTCACGATCAATGCGATCGATCGCGATCGTTCGACTACTCGCTGTGTAAAATGTGTATTCGGGGTTGGTATTTTAAGGATTCTGTTTCTTGTGTTATTGGGGTTGGTTTTTGTATTTAAGATACTTTTACCATTAGGGGCAGATCGGTGTTGGTTGATTTTGCTTCATGATTCAATATACTTAGTTTGCGTATGCAAATAAGGCATTATTATAGGGAAAAAGTGCAGTAAATAATGTTATTAGTCACAATGATTTTTATTTTTATTAACTTGAAAAAAAAAACAGTAAATTAAATAAGTAATAAAAACCACTGACCTACTACAATTAATAACAAAGAAAAGAGTACCTGTTTCGGGGAATTTTAACCTGCGCCTTCAATAAAAGAAAAAATTGACTTCACTTAAATACATACACCAACCGCGAATGTTGACCATCTTTTGTTTTATAATTACATCATTTGCCTACCTATCCACCTACCTATTCACAAATCTTTCCAAAATAAGAAACCCTTTTTCTTCTGCTCTATTTTCTGCGAATACAAAACATTACCCTTAAAATACAACGGATATAGATAATAAATCAGGTAGCGCCAGCAGTTTCCTTTGTTCACGCATTGCTTGTGAGTACTCGCTTTGTTCACGATCAGAACGATCAGTAGGTCTTTTTTCGAGTACCCGAAACTGGTTACAACTGTTTGCGAATAATTTTGTTCGTGGGTATGAAAGTCAGAAGATACTCATGAGTTCGATCAGTTCGTTTGTCTTTATTCGTGATTCTTTTTATTCATGACCAAAATGACTTATGAGCATGGAAGCAAAACGGTCGGGTATGAGCGATCAAATAGAAAAAATCGCAGTGTTTGAACTTATTCGAACATACTCATTTTAATCTCTGAGCAGACACTAGGAAATGTTTTCTCTTACTGCTTAGACACAGAACACGACTAAAAACTGTTAAAAAATTGTTAAGGCACCATCTCCTACTCGAATTTCGTCTTTGAAATCTTAAAACATCCTTTTTTGGCGAACAAAGCTAAGAAAATATAAAATTTATGCCAACTAGATTTTTGTATGATTTTAATTGAATCAAGCAAAACCTCAAGTCTTTACTTGATTCCCATTTTAACAAATACATACAATTAGGGGCCAGAGATGTCACCAAAGTCGGTTTCCCCTGTACCTCCCATATTATTCGTTGCATAGAAATGGCACAACTGTATCCCACGCCATTTTAACGATACAAATTCATAGGTCCGCCGCAACAACAACAATTAAAATGGTGGAAATTGTTGTTGTTGCTTCACATGGTATTCTAGAGCTTAGTTTTTCGTCGGTAGATGGCGCACCTCAATTGGTAATACTAAAGTTTATATAATGCTGCAGTCAAACTTTTGTAGCGTTAAGTTAAGTAGTCTTCTTCGTGTCTACAAAAATGACCGACGTTTAAAGGAGCGGAGAAACCCAATGCTGTGTCTGATATATTCGTAAAGTTTTGTTGTTTTTTTTTTAAATAATCTCATAAGAAAAGTTTAGGAATTCGGTAATTTTTTACAAGTTACCATCCAAAGAACAAAGAAAGTGTTTTGTGATAATTTGATATGAATTCGAAAACATTTTTTAATATAAAAACAAAAATGAGATCTTAATTGCCCTACAGTCCCATTCTTCTACAATGAATGCAAAAACTAATGAAATTTGAATATTGTTGAAGTAATTCAAAATTAAATTATAAATCCAAAATGTGGCTTGAGAAATAAATTGTGTTTTTTTTATAAATTTAATAAAAGGGAATATTATAGGTTAGAAAAAATATTTGTTTAATGTCCTAAAAACACATACTTACCTCATACCAATTCAAATCTCTCTTTATGCTCCTTAAATTCATCTAGCACTTTCTTGAACAAAAATTCATTCAGTAATCATTTTTTAGATTAAACATAAAAAAGTACTTTTTTTGTTCACAGAAAAAGTTTTTTTATTTTCAACACTGAACGCAGCCACCGCCATGCACTGCTGAATCTACCGATAACACGAAGACGCCATTAAAAGAAACAAAGAAACGATATCGATATCGAAGCAAAGCGAATCCAAATTAAATCGAATTTATTTTTTAACACACATCATTACTTTTTACAAAAAAGAATTTATTAAACACTTTCTAAGCAATATTTTATTTAATATTTTTGTTTACTAACTTTTAATATAATAATTCATTAAATACATTTTTTTACTACCGAAAATAATCGATCACGAGACAAACTTCAAACCGACACGCACTTGATGAATAACTTGTTGACAGTGACTTATTTTTTTTTTGTGTAAGTGCAAGCACAAAATGGGCGCATAAAGCTTACACTATGTTTGCACCGGCCTAATTTAGCAAAATAATTTATACATCACGAAAGGCGGTCACACCGAACAATTACCCGATTTAGTTTGGCATGTATGTATGTCAACTTTGACATTAAATTTCTCAATTTTAATTTCACAAACTTCTACTAGCATAAAGCTCCCGGAAAATAGCTCTTTAGCATTTCTAACAGGGTTAAATTAATTTTTAAACATTAATAACCAATATAAAAACCAAAAAAACTAACCTATCACATGGAATTTAACTTAAAAATTTGACAGTTTGATGATAATTTTTTTGTTTTTTTTTTGTTTTGTTTTGCTGAATGAAGTGCTGAATCAAGAGAGAGACAGAGAGAGAGAGTATGTTTGATTTTATTTTGTGAAGATTTGCGATGACAGTTACGTAATCTATACTCCTAAATAAAAATGAAGTGTTTGTTTACTTTTAAATTTTTTGTCTTTCTGTCGGTTTGTCTGTCTGTTTGTTCAGCGTAATCTCGGAAACGGCTGGACCGATTTTGAAGGGACTGGCAGATAGCTGATGCTGTAGGGAGTAACTAAGGCTATTTTAATTATTCCTATAGGTGGCGCTGCGTTCGCAATTAAAAAAAAAAAAATATTTATGAACCGATTTTGACGGGACTTTCACTGGCGGATAGCTAGTGTTAAAAAGGGGAGCGTATCGGAATCCCGCTTTTTTAAATCCAGCTTTTCAAAAATCCCGAAAAAAAAGTATTAAAATCCCGTCTGCTAAAATACTGCTTTTTTATAATCCCGTCTTCTAAAATCCCGCTTGTTCAAAATCCCGATCTATTATAATCCCGCTTTTTAAAATCCCGACAAATCCCGCTAATCCCGTTTTTTTTATAAAATAAGCTAATGTTATAAAGTCACGCGCAGTAAAAAAAAAATAATGGGAAATAGAAAAAAATATGAGTAAAACAGGTTTTTGCGTCGCATTGCTTATAATATACAAAACTAATAAAATAAAAAAATTTGTTAATGGTTTAAAGTTTTTTTTTTTTTTGTTCCCTTTTGAATAATATCGTATAGCATTACTTTATACTTTTTTCTCGTAATTTATTGAAGATTGTTATATTCATTGTTAAAATAAAATGCATTTGAAAAAATCACTCATTGCTTAATTTATTTTAATTTTCTTATTATCCCGCTTTTGCAATCAAAAGTAGTTGTTTTATTTTAAAAAATCGCGCGATTTTTTAAATTAAAACAATTACTTTTGATTGCAAAAGCGGGATAATAAGAAACGGGATAGTAAAAAACGGGATTATAAGAGACGGGATTTTAAAAAGCGGGATTTTAAAAAAGCGGGATAATAAAAAGCGGGATTATAAAAAGCGGGATTTCAAGATCGGGATTTTAAGAAACGGGATTATAAAAAGCGGGATATCGAACCCAACCCGTTAAAAAGAGTAGCTAAGATTATTTTAATTACTCATACAGGTTGCGCTGCGATCAGAATTTTCAAAAATTCTGATTTATGCACCGATTTTGACAGGGCTTTCACAGAAAGATAGCTGATGTTCTAAATTTAATTAATTTATGTTAAGTACCCTTAGGTGGCACTGGGGATACTTTTTTCGAATTCTTATTAATGGCCTGAATTGACTTAAAATCATTGGGAGGGGTGAAGAAAAAAAGTGGGTGGTTGGTTGGGGCATTGTAAATATAAACTATAATATCTACTACCACTTGAGGTGCGCAATCTATCGATGGAAAACTAATCTCTTGATTTTAAAGGTTTTTGTCTAGATAACCATGGGAAGCAACAACTACAATTGAAATGGTGGAACTTAAAAAAAAATGTTTGTTGGTGCTTCCCATGGTAATCTAGATGAAAACCTCTAAAACCAAAAGCGATGGACCTCAAATGGTAATACTATAGTTTATATATACAATGGTTGGGGGCTGTAGGTGGGATAGGTGGTTGGTGGGGGGAGGGGGGTTTATTTGGTGTTGGGAGAAACAATGTTAGTGAGAAGCATGTGGTTGTAGGTGGAGTGGGTGGTTGGATTTGGGAGGATTAGGTGTTTGGGGGTTGTCAAAAATAGTGAGTGGTTGCTTGGTAGTTGAAAGTTGGTGGTGGTTAGGAAGGGGGATATATTGTGGGAGGGGAGGAACAAATTGTCAAAAATAGTGGGCTTTTGGTCGGTGGTTGCATGTTTGGGTAGGAGGTTGATGTTTGGGGGGAAGGAGTGAGGAAACAAATCAAAAATGGTGTTTAGTTGTAGTTGGGGTGGGTGGTTGGTGGTTGGAGAGATACAACCTACACATGAACTGTTTTTACGTAAGACTATCGTCCGTAAATATCGACTAGGCCTAAAGGTTTCATGATACTTTAAAAAGTGCGGTTATAATATTCCCATACAAATGCTCGACTGTAATTAATTAACGTCTGCAGAACAAATTGTTTCATAAAACACGTCCAAAAATTAACAAATTATAACCATCAATTCAGTTAAAACCCTAATAAGCAGATTAACGTTTCTATAACTTGGTAATAGAGATATGCAAGTAGTGAAAGAAGCAATAAATCGAAGATGTAATTTTTTTTTTGTTTAGTATTGCCTGAAATCCTCGGATTTAAAATTTGATTCGGGATTGTATTCCCTATTTGCATTTCATCATGAATCGACTGACGCCTAAAAATTGAATGCAAATTGTGCAGGTTTATTTTGAAAAAAAAAAAAAAAAAAATGGTTCTGTCCGTGAAACCCATCACCTCGCCAATTTTCAGAAGAAATTTTGTTTGGCGACGAAGTTAATATTTGTTTGAGGCTACGTCAATAAGCTAAACTGTCGAGCCTTTGTTTTTCCACGGAATTTTTTCGGATCCATACCAAATATTTTTAAAAACTAGAACTTTTCAATGAAAACCCTAAAAAAAAATCTTCTTAATAGCTTCAAGAGCTTTAACATCGTCACATCCGTTTTGTCCCACTTTCAGACTAACTTCATTATATTTTTCTTCTGATTTTTATAAAACTCAGACATTTTGGACTTAAGTATCTGCTTCCTTAATTTCACAGCAATTTTCCTTACAGACCAGTCTCTTGAAAAAAAAAACAAGGTACTTGTTGCTATTTAATATCAACAAGCACCTTTTAACAAAATTGTATCTAGATACTTAAGTTTAATACGATACTCAACTCATTGTTCAAGTAAACACCCACGATGTATGTATGAAAAATTAAAAAAAAAATCTACACACGAGTTGTTATACACGTAAAAAGAACGAGTACTCGTATCTAGATACTTTTGTGGTATACTTTTTAAAAGAAAAATATCTCGATATCACGTGAAGCAATTTTTTGTTTAATAACCCCGTGTTTGGGGCCGGGGCCAACGAGAGTGCATATTGATTCTTTGCGTATTTAAAGTGGAAAACTGATCATCAGCAACTGATACGGCAGCTATATCCACATCCATGGTGTTTTGTCTTGTGTACAAACTATACCTATCAATATACATACCCTACACCCGCGACTATACAATGAGATCCTTGCAAATGGCTAATCCCAGAGTCGATATAGCGGATGCAATATGCCTCCTGCACCGCCCCATCCAGTATGCAGTATCGTTATATCCGTTCATCAACGGTAATGCACTTTGTGCTGGAAAGCGTATATCTTTAGGCATTCTCTGGGAGCAAATTCGCGTGCGCTGTTGCGTCTTTCTTTTTTTTTTTATACCACAGCCACTGCCCATTCACTTGTCCAAGATCCCATACAACAGAGGTTCACTCACGCACATAATTTGGATAGAAAGACAACGAAGGAGGAGATGCATTCCTTCCTTAATGTTGCACGGAATCGATCTCATTATCAGTTGGATGGCCTGTAAGTCGGATCATTATTAACCCAAATAACCACGACCAAGCATAAAAGCCTTTTCGTAATACCTACAACAACACAACCTGCTGGAACCTGTGATGCGTGCACACCAATAATTCACGGCAGTTAGCCAAGTTAACAATGTGCCTTCTCCGAGGAACCTCTGGAGTGTGGTTTTTTTCTCTTGGATCATTTGGATAGAGGGAGCCACACTTTAAGTATGCAGATTGTATGTAAATTAAAGACTATGTGCCTTTAAGTGGACCACTTCACACCTGAGCATGGGAATAGCCTAAAGGAAAATACAAAATATCGAACTCAGTGAATATTGTGTCCGGTGGCCATGGGGAATACAGTAGCCAGATCAGATCACGATGATAAGAGTGTAAAGGCAGAAGGAACATGTGTCATGCGTGTTGTATCGAAATCTTTTCAGGAAGGTGCTTAACTTCTTAAAAAACTTTACAAAACAATTTTTAAAAAGAGTTTTTATTTTTATGCAGGGTGATCCAAAAATGAACGTTTAAAATTCGAAGAGCAGTTAACAATTTGACAGCTATCTTTCTAGTTTATCGGGTTTTGATTGCTTGGAACTAAAAAGAAAAACCATACCAAGGAACTGAACACGATAACAAACGTGTGATTTGAGAGCCAAAAAATATACTCGAAGTGATGGAACAAGTCAAGAACACTGAGGAAAATGTCTTCTCGAAAAGAAGTTTGATGAATGTCCGAAGAATGCCGTTCAGATTATCCTTGGTGAAGTAAACTCTTTTACCGGAAAGCAGGCATCCATTGATTCGACAAGCGGAAAGCACACCCTGTACGACAATATTCCCTAACTAGCTCTAATTTTTCACAGCAACCCGCAAGGGATACTGGTGGTTTCCTAAGCGATGTACCGTTAACCAAATTGTCCCACATTCCGGCTAGCTACTAAAGATTTGTCGACCATATCTCCTACAATCTCTCAGCAATCCCGCCACCAATGCCAGGCACAGTTGACCGGTTGACAAACCATTATAAAATGTCACTTCTTATGATTTGGGTTTCACGAAGCGCAACTTACTCACTTCTTTATGTTGGCTCCAGTAGAAGGTGGTGCTCATAGACCTTGCTTAGTATGCCCCTCTAGCGGGCTCCATCTCTAGCCTGCCATCTCCAATTTTGCACTTCAAGTTGTCGGAGGTCTCCCTCTTCCTGGTCACTACATCGAAGATGAGGTCTACCTTGGCTTCTGACTCCCTCTTGTTTTGCGTTGAAAACTTTACAAGCTGGAGCGTCGCTGTCCATTCGCTCTACATGACCCAGCCATCTTAATCGTTGAATTAGTCTTTTTTTGGGCTAGGTTTATGCCGCTGCACAGCACATAGTTTTTCATTGTATCTTCTTCGCCAAATGTTGTTTTTCCGGTTTTCAAAGGTCCTGCCATAAATCGTACGCAGAACTTTTCCCTCGAAGACTCCAAGTGAGAGGGTCCATGCATCTGCACCATATAGCAGGACCGGGATGATGAGTGTTCTATACAGTGTCTCAATTGCTTGCTTATTCAGCCCAAAGAAACAGCGATTAGCAAGAGTTAGTCTGCGTTTGATTTCAGAGCTGATGTTGTTGCCTGGGCTTACAGCAGTACCCAGGTAGACAGATTCATTAACGACCTCGAAGTCATACCTGTCAATGGTCACGTTCTGACCAAGTCGGTGGTGGGATTGGACTTTTGTTGATGAAAGCATATACTTCGTCTTGTCCTCGTTTATTTTCAGTCCCATTCTGCTTGCTGCTGACTCCAACACCATAGTAATGAAGGCAACGGTTACTGCTCGCTTTGTTCTTCCTATCACATCAATGTCGTCCGCAAACCCAAGTAAAAGAGCAACTTAGCCCCTGATTCAATAAAGAGTGACGGGGATTAGAATCAGAGTGATCTATGGGCAGGAAAAAAAGGACGGACGCCGAAATTTCAAAATGTATACTCAACCTAGAAGGCCAGATTTTTACTGTTCCCCTTGGGCACAAGCAGTTGGATAACCCAGAGTCGGTAGCTCACTACGGAGATGCAAGAGCTTTCTTTTCAGTTTCAAAACTCTAGCTTGTTTTGAAGGTTCCAAATGATCATCGATATGTCAAAGTAGCTCATTAGGGTGTATACTATTCCCTTACAACACTTGGCTCAGATCAGTTCTTTTGGAGAAGCATTATTGAAGGATTGCAATTTGTCCATGACTATGAATTGTCTTTGTCATGACGGACAGACGATCCCGAACGGCATGGAGAGTGGGACTCAAGGAACATAGCTCATTCTGGAACTGTAAGAACTTCAATAGAAAGAACATTTCGACTCGTCTCCATTACTTCACTCAACAGTTGTTGTAAACTTCAGCTTTTTAGTAAAATTTCAGCCCACATAAAAAAATATAAAAAAATACTTTTCGAAGTGCTGCACACTGCACTTCCATATTGCCATATGGACAGCCACATTTGAAAGTCCCTGGCATTAAATTGTTGCTACATTTCATTTCTCGTATCGCACCAAATGCGGGTTTCCTCCATCAACCCACATAGAGACAACACACTATGGCTAACCCCATCCATGAGCGTATGGTCATCGAGGACGACGACGACGCTACTCGAGCCTTCGCGACGCGAAGGACGGCTGCTGAATCAGTGGCAAAGTGTTAAATGGAGGACCCATTAAGGCTCATTTGGAATCGGACACGTCCGATTAAAATCTCATTTCTCACCTTCAAAAGGTGGCTCTCACTGTTCCAAGTTGCAAAAGGGAGCCCCAACTCCAAAAAAACAAACGTGGTCGTCGGTTGTCGGTCGTCGTCGCCGAGCATGTATGGGGGCGAGAGCTTCTCCATATAATATACCGGGGTGTGTGAGCCTTGTGTAAGCTGATGTGTGCTGTGCTGCCTGGTGGTCTGGGCGATCATGCGGAGTACTTGGGCTTCTTTTTTTTCGCCTACGGTCAACAATAATAATAATCCAATCGGATGGGGATTTGCTTGGAATCGATCGGAATTCAATGCGATAATTTGGCTACTTACCGTCGTCGCGTCCGTCGTCCACAGAGAGGAAGTCACATAGCTTCCTTTTTTTTTGTATTTAGGAATATTTCTGCTGCGCCCATAGTATCCAAATGCCCAGCTGCTCCCCCGAGCGAGTTTGTTGTTCGTTTTTTTTTTTTTTTTTTTAATAAAGAAAACCTTCGGAATCGAAGTATGGCACTCACTGGCAATTTAATCTTATTTGACTTGGCACACAGTCCAGATTCACACATCCCGAAACGAGATATACAATTGAAGTTCACACCCAGACCAGAGCCAAAGGAGCATTGCATTGCATTCTCCTGCGCGCACCATCATCGTCATTGCAATATAGGAATGAGTTGGATTTCAAGAACAAGAGTGGAATATACACAGCGACAGCGGTGGTGGTGCTTCCGTGGATGCCCACTTAGACACCATCGCAATCGTGGAGCACTGGGCTGCGAGGCCGATGCTGGAATGAGATATCTCTTCCGCAAATGGTTATTAAACGTAATAATATTAATTTGATTGATTTTATGCTTGCAATGGAATTTCAATTTGATTGTGTGTTTGTTTTTGTATTTTATGTATCTTCAAGAAAATAAAGGGGGGGAAAAATGGAGGTATTATTGATTTTTAATTCGGATAAATATTTGCAATGGACTTCTTGTGGAAGCAAAGAAGTGTTTCTTGGGAACATTTGGGTGCTTCGCTCATGAAAACGGTAGTTTTACTTCAGGTTTTGGACTTAAATATTTTAAGGGCAGTTATAGATTGACTGATTAGATGAAAATGGATTTGACTAGCCTCGGAAAGTTTAAAAATGGAATTTGATTTTAAAATAATAAAATGGACTTAACTTCTTCGGCAACATAAAAATATTTAAAATGAATTACCATTTCCTCTTCTCCACAAAACATTAAACTTGTACCCAAGATTTCTAAGAGCTGATTATAAGTGTATATTTACCCCTAAGTTAAACCTCTCTAGGTGCTCCAACTTCGACTTTGATCACTTTTAATTTATTTTGGTGTGCCGCAAGGCTCCGTTCTGTCTCCAACTTTATCATCCCTTTAAATTACCACAAACGATTTCTAATCCACTACATTGTTTTGCTGGCGATAGTGCACTTAGCTTTACAAAGCAATGGGGGCCCATGCCCCGGGCGTCAGCCTCTGAGACCCACAAAACCAATGAAGATGAAGAAAGACAAGAAAGAAGATAGAAATTGAAGAGCAAAAAAAGGTCTTCAAAATTTCAAATGTCTAAAATGGTTATGAAATGATAAAATTGAAGGGGGCTGTTGCACCCCCCCCCCCCCCCCTCATTAAAATCCGTCCTTGCCAGAATTCTGTAGTGGAGCATTTGTAAACCGTGTGGAATTTCAAGCTTCAAAAATCTCTCTGTCGTTAAAGTAAAGGGTTTTTTTTAGACGAAGAAATAAAACGCATATAATTTAATGTTATGGCCAAGAATTTAGCTTTATTTTTATAAAAAAAAGGGTTTGCCATTTTGTTTTAAAAATGATTTCGGGCAAGTGGCCGCCGTGGCTGGAACGAATAAATTCCAGCCCAATTTTCCCAATTTTCGACCACCTTTTGCAGCAATTGGGCCGTATATCGGCAATAACGCTCCGAATATTCTCTTCAAATGCGTAAATCGTCTCGGGCTTATCTGCGTAGACAAGCGACTTCACATAACCAATGATTCTCTCTGCTCTAAGAGCACACCAAACAGTGACTTTTAATGCGTCGCCCGAACTGAACCATTATTTTGGTATAAGTTTGCACGATTTGCAAACGTTGTTCAGGAGTAAGTCTATTAATTATGAAATGGCAAACAAAACTGAGCATAAATCAAGCGACAGCTGTCAAAAAGACCAACTCCGAAAAAAGTATTGCCAGATTGAAAACCACAGTCTAAAAAAAACACCCTACCATCTATATGGAACTATCCATGAGTTGGTGTTGGACTTGCATTGTAGGATGATGTTTTCTTTTTTCAGTGTTCAGTCTGGCTAAGGTGAACGCGTCGTTGTGATGCAGCTATAAACGCTTGATTAAACTGATTCCAAGCAACTAACGATCGTATGCGTTGACACAAGCACAAGTAAAATTTCCTTGCCGCCTGTTTTTCCCATTACGTCCACAGTTATAGCTTGGCGCTTCTCTCGTTTGGATAGTGTTCGTCAAACATGCATGTTTGTAATATTCCAAGTTGATTTGAGAAGTAAGTGTCCCACAACAGAAGTAGCATATATGCTCCTCATTTCCATGTAATTCCCATTAGACTTGTCATGCATATTTAAATGGCAGCTAACACGCTCGCTATCTCTGCAGCAACCAGTCAGTCACTTGTCGCAGTCACATCCTTTAAAATGGCATAAATTAAACAAACCAAACTAAATAAGACTATAAAAAAAAAAACAGAATCTGGACACAGTTTACTATTGCCGCCATGTTCTTGCCGAGATCCAACGCAACGGTCAATGTTGACTTAAATGTCTGCGTTTTGGTCTTCCTATTTTTTTTGTCCCTCCTGATGCGTAGGAACAAGTTGCGCGGATTCACATTCAAGATCGTCATTGTCATCATCATCATCACATTCATCTCGTTGTCGTCGATCACCAACAAACACAAAAACTTGATGGATTGGTGGGATGCGAGAGAACTGCATAAATGCATCTCTTGGATGACGATCAGCATACAAGTTCCTCAGATGCTTTTGCTTTTGCAATGGCAATCCAGAGGGACAAAGTAATCGACGCACGATGCGACGAAGAACTGTAGTTGTACTGTCTTTTTTTGTGTGTGGTTGGTTGGCAGCAGCAAGTAAGCAACCATTTTACCGCTTTCCGATGATGATGGTGAAGAGTGTCTCGACGAGTCTGCGTGTATCTGGACTTAATTTCTGTAGTCGTTGCACGCTGTACACTGTTCCATCAAACTCTCTAGGTGATGAAGATTTAATTAAAAAGAAAACAAAAAAAATGTATATGAGAAAACTGGAACCAATTTGGAGCCAGCAAGAATATACTTGCTGCCGGGCCGGTGGTGCCGGGTGTGAGATAAGTTTGGTATGTATGCAGACTCTAAATGAGGTGAATGACGTCCAAGTCCAAGCACATTGCGTACCGTTGATCATTTAATTTATTAGACTCCTTTCAAAACATTTATTAGAATACTATTGCATTGATCAGAGGAACCAAAATTAGGCAAAAACTTATTCAACCTATGCACCGACCCTTGTGGTTAAGTAGTATCTGGACACAGTCCTTCAGTCTAACGTGACAGTTTGTTTCCAAAAATAGCGGCGAAAGAAACGCCTTGAGAGGATCCAACAACACAATGCAACACAGTTAGCACCAACTTCCAAAAGAAGTCAAAAGTAAAATGGAGTACAGGCAAATGATCATTCAACATTTTAACATCGATTCATTCCTAAGAAAGACTACAAAATATCAAGTCGGGAACCAATGCATCCGGGGACAACAACAGGTTTATTGGTAAAAAGTCAAAGATTCCAGCGAAATTCATCACCAGACAAAGGAAAGTTACCGGCACTCAGGACAAAGTGGAAGAATTTATTGAAATACTCAAACTACCAATTTCAGCGATGATAATACTACCGGCCGGCGCGGCGGTCCAAAAGAGACCGGAATCTTCCCCTACATTAAAGAAGCTGCTAAAGCAATGGACCTAGTAAGATCCAAAATAAAAGTTTTTTCCCGTTGCAATATCAGACGGCGAAAGATGTATAGCTATTACGAAGAACGGAGACAAGGGAACGGTGTCTGAATATCAGTCAATATATTTCTTTCAACAGCAAAATCCTCGATTTACTCACTCTACGAAGGTTGATAGCATTCAGCGATGGTAAAAGATAGCCAGACATGCAGCTCGGGTTAAGGGCTCGACACTACAACACTCCTAAGGTTCCGAAACGACGTAGTCAGCACCCATCAAGTATAGAAGTTTGATGTTTTTACTTGCTCTATAGGGCAAGTATTGGTTTCGTGCAGAAAAAAAAAATCGAGGTTTTAATCAAACATGACATTACGATTATAGAGAAGCCCAAAAAAGTGGTTTTCGCCATACCGTCCGTCGGTCTGTCTGTGCGTCTGTGCGGATGTGCGGATGTGCGGATGTGCGCTTTTTCACGTCATGCTACAGCCTAAACGGCTTGACGGATTTTCTTCAAACTTGGTATATAGCAGTTTGAAGAAAAACGGTTGTCGAGGTTTTTTTTATTTTGTTTTAGCCCGGCTCAAACTGGTACCTTTCAAGTAACGGTTTTTTTCAATTTGGATTTTCTCGAAAACGGCTCTAACGATTTTGATTAAATTTAAAATTTAGCTAACTTTAAGCATTTCTAACAAAACTGCGTTTTTTGTTTTTGCCTCAAATGGTCGTAACGAAAATCAGGTTTTAACGGCTTTTTTTCAAATAGCCATAAGTTCTCAACGGCTTGATTGAATCAACTCAAACTTTGTTTGACATAGTTTTTTATAGTGTTCTATAGGATGGTTTAGTAAATTTTTCACTGAAGCCTTTCTAAACGGTGGCTTCCATACAACGAGCCGTTGAGTTTTAGCCAACTTTTTTTGGTTTTTTCTAATTTTCTCGAAAATGGCTCTAACGATTTTGGTTAAACTTTGTGTGTTATATTCTTTTAGTGTTTTGAAGAGAACTGCGTTTTTAGTTTTTGGCTAAAAATGCAAATAACGGAGATCTGCTCTTAACGGCTTTTTTTCAAATGGCCATAAGTTGTCAACGGTTGCATCGAATTCACTCAAACTTTGTTTGGCATAGTTCCCAACAGCTTCCTATCAGATGGCATTGATTTTTTTTCATTTTCTCTTTTTTAAATGGTGGCTCCAATACAAAGAGCCACTAGATTTTGGCCAATTTTTTCATTTTTTCTAATTTACTCAAAAAAGGCTCCCCCGATTTTTATGAAACTTTTTATGTAACATATATAGAATACTTCAAAGAAAACTGCATTTTTAGTTTTTGGCTATACATGATAATAGCGGAAATTGCTTTTAACAGTATTATTAATCTGGCCATAAGTGGACATTTGTATCATTTATAACACCCAAAAGATAACGTCTTATTTTAAATATTAAAGGTTTCTTAACGTTAGCTCCCGTATATCGAGTTTTCCAGTTTTAGCCAATTTTTTTTGGTTTTTACCAAATTTTTCAAAAATGAATTGTTCTTATTGATCGAAAAGTTTGTTTTCATCGGACTATTGCACCAACAGAGCAAGTACGTGCGACCCAGTCGTGCATTTTATTTTTTTCGATTTCGGGGAAGTCGGAAAGTAATTGGAAGCAGATTTCATGAACGGCATGATTCTTAAAATAACAAAACTGAATTTTCCAGCTTCACTTCTAAGAATAATGTTTAAGTTTTTTTTCTTCCAGATTCTTCTTTCAGAGCCATCAGAGCTGGAGTTCAAAACTGAGACCGGATTCATTACAGGCTTTGTACTTTTGTTCAACCTCTAATTGACAAGAACTGAATCTTCTGTAAGCAGATGACTCATTCTCATGCGCCAAATCGATTTCAGCAACTGTCGCAGTTCAGACAGCTTGTAAGACGACTGTGGGAGAAAACTTGCCTATATCATAAGGCCTGTCAAACGGAACCTTGTTGACTCCCAAACTAATCGTGAGACACTTGGGATGGTAATCAACAGCGCTCGTCAAGAAAATCCAATTATTTCTGTCACCGCATTTATTCACCAATTCGGACAAAAAATGGCCTAAATCTGGCTCGGGATATATGAAATCAAATTATTAAGGATCTGCACAGTTGTTCACTTCGATCGACGCACGGTGGCTTAAGAGCATTCCTAAGATCACTGAATCGGTTAGAAGTCTGGCGACCAAACTAAGCAAATCATCCGAACTCACTGGTGAGAGTCACCAGCAGTGAAGAACGACACTGAGAACCAACGGATTTATCAGAATCAATGACGGCGAAGCTTACAAATTTTCCAAGGATGCGGCATTTCACTTTCATAGGTTTTTAAACTCCAACTAGAAGGATGAAAGTTGGATCAGAGATGAGCTCATAGCTCTATGGAAAAATTAGACTGACTTTTCACCAAGGAATTGCAGAGACTTAAGACAAAGTAAATAGCATGGTTAAGTTGATTTGGTCGACTTATGCCTAAAGAGGTAGTTTAAGAAACCCAAGTCCAGCTCTTCAAGCGATTCCTCTAGAAAGTTTTATATTTCAGAAAAAGTAAGTCCGTCGCCAGTCAGATTGAAGATCTCAGGATTCGAAAGATAAGGAGGCATAAGTCTTTTAAACACCGCTTGTAGGATCCTGTGCAGCGTTTTATGTGAACGTCTCAAGCCGTTTGCTGATGATTTATTAGTTCTGATGTGGCTTCAGACCTGGAAAATCTACGACCGACCAAATATTCACATTACGCCAGATCCTGGAGAAAACCCAAGAATATAACATCGATACCCACCACTTGTTCGTCGATTGTAAAGCGCCCTACGACAGTGTTAATAGAGTTAAACTGTATCACGCCTTGTCCAACTTTAGAATACCTGCTAAACTGATACGCCTTATCAGGATGACGTTGGAAAATGCTCGCTATTCCGTCGGAGTTGGTAAGGGACCCTCCGAAAACCTTCGAAACCACAAGTAGACAAAGAGACGCACTGTCATGCAGCTGTTTTTACATTGTGCTTGAAAATGTCATACGGAACACCCATGCCAGCACATCGGACACCATCTTTAATAAATCGACACAATTATTTGGGTTTGCGGACGACATTGATGTGATAGGAAGAGCAAAGCGAGCAGTAAACAGTGCGGTGTCTTCACTAATGTGGAGTCAGTAGCAAGCAGCTAAGGAATAAAGAACCAAAAAAACGCTGTATAGAATACTCATCATCCTGGTCCTGCAATAAGGTGCAGAAGCATGGACCCCCTCCCAATCGGATGAAAAGTCACTTGGAGTCCTCGGGAAAAGAGTGTTGCCAACGATTTATGGTCCTGTCTGTGTAAACCGAGAAACCATTGGACAAAGAAGATACAACGACGAACTATACGTGCTGTACAGCGACACAAGCCTAGCCATACAAATTCGAATTCCACGACTAAGATGGCTGGGCCATGTAGAGCGAATGGACATCGACGCTCCAGCTCGTAAAGTCTTCAACGCCAAACCAGAGGGAGTCAGAAGACAAGGTAGACCTCATATTCGATATAGCGACAAGGTAGAGGGATATCTCCGACAACTTGGAGTGTGAAATTGGAGACGGCATGCTAGAGATCGATCCGGATCGTCTGGAGGGGCATACTAAGCAAGGCCTAGGAACACCACGCACAAGTGCAGTCAACTTAAAATTTCGAAAAAAACTGATTTTTGAAAAAAAAATTCCTGATCGAAAGAGCCCTCCAAACTGCCCGGAATGAGAAGAAGCTGCAAGAAATCTACCTTGAACATCACCCAATGTCCTGATCAAAAGAGAACCTTAGTGCTAAGGCAGCTAAAGATATAGGTTGATTGTCCTTAGGGTTGCTCTTTAAAGAGTAAAAAAAAACTGATATTGATAAAGAAGAGTACAAAATTGTATAATTGAGTCCTAGATTTAAAGACTCATGTACATTTTGAGTCGGACAAAACAGAATTATGAATTAATACCTCAAAGCCTCCACACCTATAGGATAGATATACTTTTGCTTAATCTGCAGGCTTAATAACTTGTCCATCTTATGAATCCATTGTTATACGCAATCAAACAAAGTATTATAGGGGTATGAAGCAACCCGAAATCCTTTTTATTATAAAAGTTTTGTCTAAGGTCAGGACATCCGGTAAAAGAGCAGAAATTAGTGTTCTACAAGCATCCATATATGTATACAGTAACTGGACTTAAGTATGTCTTATTTCAAGGTTACAGTTACATATATCCTCGCTTTCTTCGACTTTATTTTATTTGCAAGCTTTATATTCTTTTTGTCCTTGTAACTACCAACAACATCCTTGGGAGTTCCAAAAAAAAAACACACACAAAAAAAATATAACAAAACAAAAACAAAAAAGCGGCGAAAGCCAAAAAAAAAATTCCAAAAAAGAACCTCCATGGTATGTGGCTCTCAAAGGTACACAAAAAAAAAGGAAGTCGCCGATTGATGTTGCCTTCAGCACTGAATCTTTTCCAAAATCAAAAAAAAAAAATTCAACTAACATGCAACCTGCCGAAAAGACAGCTCAGACGAATCGCACCGCTGCTGATGGCTGATGGCCGATGCTGAAACTGAAGCTGCCCCTGACTTCAAAGCATCCTCGGGCCAAACAGGGTGGGTGATAATTATTATGATGACGACCGAAACTACCAGTCAACGCGTTAAGCCAGATTCACTGGCATTTAGTGTCAAGACCGAGTTGTTGTTGTTTTTTTTGTGTGTGCTGTTTTTGCTGTCGTCCTTCGTCCCTCATCAAGGACTGGCTAAAATCGATAAACGTCGCAACTAATGAAAGTCATTGACAAAGAATATAGCCAAGGGGAGGAGAAGAAGGTGGCTGGGTAGTTTGTCTAAAGACACACATATGTACCACCTATTCAAGTGGGATGTAAGAAAGGTAGTTGAACTCGAGCATAAATTCGTAGAAGGATAGTGTATCCTTCTTCTGGAATGTGGTCAATGCACATATTACTCGTACTTTGTCTGTTTGTATATGTCCGTCCGTCCGACTTTTCGTCGGTCCATATACGCGGAAAAGGGGTTCACATTTGGAACATTCGTGTCCATGTCCAGGTTCAGAGAAGTATATTATTTGTGGCAAAGCAAAAAAAAAAATAAACACGATGCTGAACGCCGCCGCCCGTCGTCGTCTTTGCTCGTGGCTGCCGCTATCACCTTGTTTTTACGATATATACAACAACAACAACATTGCTAAGTCATTTACTTTCTCATACATATACATAAATGAGTGTATATTTATTTCTATGTAGGTACTCTGGTCGTCGTCATCGTCGTTTCGAGGGGAGAAGAGGGGGTTGTAACGAAATAAAAACATTGATTAGAGGTCAGCATCCTTGTTTTGTGGAGAAAGAAAAAAAAATTACGCCAATCGATAGAAAAATTCAAGACCAAGAAACAGGAAATAGATATGTTATACTCGAATAGACGAATCTACTCTATATACCACACCAAAATGTACACCTTTTTGCTGAACAACAGCTTTAAAGGATTAAAGAGTGTGTTCATGAGTAGAACCAGTCGGAAGTGCGTTCCCGACGGGATTTTTTTTAATAAACTAAGTTAAGAAATAGTGAAAAACGCATTATGAATAAAGGTGTGCCAAGTTTACTTATTGGACAAATTAGTATCTACTTTTTAAAAGCTCAAAAAAAATCGTTAGGTTTTCCCGTAAAAAAAAATGCCAAACTCAAAATATGAACACTCTTCTTTAATATCTGAAGAAAGCGGTTTTTGAGGGTTCTCAATCGGACCTATTTCAAAATGTAGTATTTCCGAAGAAAACATTTACTCTTCATTAGAGATTTATTGAAGACATTGAACCTATCGCTGACACATTAAAACAAAATTGTGTGGTTTTATGAAACCACGATGCAAGTGAAACTTTTTTCGTTCTAATAAATTCACTATAAAAATCAAATTAACTCACCAAGAGCTTTTTCTTTTTCCTGCAAACACGACATTTTTGACGTTCTTTTACGGCCTACAATTAATTCATCGTCCGATATTTTACGCACTATTCTTGATTTTTTACTTGTTGACCGGTTTCACATCATAACACTGAGCAAACACAAATACAGCGGAACGCGTGCAAGAATGACTGAGCATATAAACACGGTCAGCTAATGCGGGCTATTGGCTGGCGACGTCATATTGCGACATGCGACAGGTGAACCAAAAAATTTGAGGTGATGTAAAAAAAGTTTCACTTTAAAAACAAAAAAAACCGTTTTCTTAAGTTATGTACAGACGATTGTCAGGTTTAACAATATTGTCAGGTCTACCAACGCTCTGATAACTACCTGCCAATGAGCTGACAATAACAAATATCTTGCAATGCAAAATTGTTAGTTCACACGGTTGGCAGGTTTCATTCAAAAACCTGACAGTTGATTGTCAGGTGATTGGCCTGACAGTACTTTCTCTGACAACGTTGTCAGGTTGAAAATTGTAAGATCAGACGATTGGTAAATTTTTTGCTGACAATTAAAATTGTCAGAAATGTCATCTCATGCGTCAGACATTGAAAGACACTTTTTTACGCGTATGCGCGAATGTATATAATAAATAATATAAATTTCATAATTTACATTTAGAAATAAACTTGAAATTGTGAATTTCTTTTATTTATAATAAAATAATATTTTTAAGAAGTATCTACCATTTAGAACATGGAACACAAGATACATAAATTTTCTGACAGGAAAAAATTGTCAGATGCCATTAGATGTCACATCTGACAATTTTTAATGAACCTGGCAATGACATAAACGGCTTACAATGGTCTGACAATGGATACATTGTGTGTTCACACGGTTGTAAGATACCTGGCAATTTATTGTCAGATAGTAGTATGACAATGGCCTGACAATGACCTGACAATGACCTGACAATGCTTTTTCTGACAACTTATTGGAAGTTCACACTGTTGTAAGACTTTTGGGACAATTTTTCACAGACAGATCTGACAATATTGCCATATTTTACAATCGTCTGTAAGTAGCTTTAGTTTCATACTGGGGTGTGTTGCCCTTTTTACAGGATCAAGGGCATCGTTCCTCTGTCTAGCTGTCTAGCAGGCTCCAATATAAACAAATTTTTATTAAGACTGGCTTTTCTGGTGAAACTAGTGCAATAGACTCTAATATTGGTACAAAAAACACAATTATTATCAAAATTTGTTCGACGTCGAGCGGTCTTGTGACCGTTTGCAGAGTGAACGAAACTTAACGAGACGGATATGTCGTTATAGGGTATTTAGTGGAATTGTGTATATATTGGCAAATTGGACAACTCGAACAAATGCTTGATGATCCGTTTTATGTTTATTTATAAAGACTGCGATCTGTTTAATCCATTTGCAAAAAAGCCGGAAACTTGGCTAGTTACTTCGATCAAATATTCAGCTTCGATGTACCTACATATATGCAGTCTGGTGTTTTTTCTTCTTTCAACCAGGAATTGGAAACACAAAGGCAAGGTCTAAAGGCCCAATCATAATACGCGAAAGAAAAAGAAAGCAAGTTTCAAAATGTTCGAAAGCGTACGCTACGTACGGAAACAAAAGTGAACGAAACTTGCCGAAACTAGTCAAAAAGTCATTTCGGGTTGGGTATACGTACAAATCACATGTATTTCTTCCGTTTCTTTAGGCAACATAAGTACCCATTCTTCAATTATGGTTTGGCCTTAAGAGTTCTTCTTATTCGATTCCCTTTTTTTTTTTTTTTTTTTTTTTGCCATTTCAGTTTCGTAGCTTGTTCGTAAAGCCATTTAAATTCATTATTAGTGTCGAAATGTATGATATTAAAAAAACGTTTGGACAGAAAGTAGTTACAAACAAAGAACTAAATGGCATTTGATGATTTTTTATCAAATCAGACGCCGAATAGGCAGAACTGCAAGTGACGCAATAAGCCTTTCGTGGTCAACTTTATGAGAATTTCAAGTTTTCGATAAGTTTTGCAAGCGGACGCAACATAACATTCTTTGATTGCTGCGTTTTTTGAGAACAAGTTTGACAGTTGACTAGGAGTATGCAAAATATATGTTTTTGACAGATATACTTCTCTTCACCTTCGCGAGCTTTTAGTTCTTGAATTTGACACTCTTCAGTTATTACTTGAATAAGCCTGTTATTTTATAATAGATTCAGTTGTTTGGAAGTTTTTTTTCTGACGTGATAACGTCTTATAAATCGATGAACGCTGCACGCACTAAAAATTGTCACGTTTTGCCTGATCCTAGCCTGCAAGCGAGAGCTCAGAACAAGCGATAGAGAGGCACGATCGGCCTAAGCGTTCGTCTTGTAAATAAGAAACCGATACAAGAAGTTCGAAAGACTATATATTTTAACTAGACTCCATAGTCACCTACTATAGATAAAACTAAATCGATTACGTTGTTTTCAATATTGAATGTTTCATCAAAATGAACTTATACGATTTATATAGACGGTCACGAATTTGTGACTATAATTTTGGTGTGGAAACTAAAATAAAAGTTTTGTGCAGATTTTTCGCTCGGAAAACAAGCGTGGGGCTCGTAGAACAGACATCAGAAACAGGGCCAACTATCATCATTCCAAGAATGGCCTACCAAACAGATAACAACAACAACATAAGCTAGAATTCAAATTTCATGGCAAAAATTTTGAATATCGGTCTTTTCAGAACGAGCTGTAACCTAATGTTTTTCATAATAAGTGCAGGTTGATGTTGAAATTAACTCTTATGTTGATAAGACAGTTTTATAATGGTGTTTTGGCATCAGGAACTGATTAATTAACAACATATTTGACAGATGTCACCAAAACAACATGGCCGCCATAGGCTGTCAAAATCAATCCACGCCAATTGGAATACCCTACATATTTCGAACAATGAAGTAACAACATTTTGAAATTGGAAATGTTTTTTTTTTTACTAAAACTCTTGACAGCTGAATAAATGGAATTGGAAAGCTCTGTTTGTCACACCAGCTTCGATTGTAAAAAGCTTTTGGAAAGCTTTATTCTTAATCTACTACACATTTAAAACCTAGTTGATTTTGATGAAATCTTTTTTGATGAATTTTTGTCAAGAAATTCCGTGTGAATTTATCAGTGAGTATTTTCAAAAATTGCTACTTGCGGATAACTGTTAATTGTTCTGAGCTCATTATTTTTTTTTACCAGAAAAATAGTAATTCATTCTCAAAACTCTTAAAAATAATTTAATATACAATGAGCGCCGAACTCATGGGGTTAAAAGCACCCTTATTATCAACTTGAATAGGAGTTTGAATGAGATACTGATGCACATCGGTTTTGATTATATCGCAATGCGAGGGAAAAATGGAGTCGGGCAGAGCATTCAACATTCGTGTTGTGCGACTAAAGAAGTTTAGTTAACAGTTCATCCGAAGTTTTGCTAAATAATATTTGTTATCATATCAGCGCTGTAGTCTATTGGCAAGTAAAAGTTTGTGCAGAAATTGTTAAGACCGTTCTAGTCAACTTCCTCACATCACACACCGTTCGCATTGGTTTTCCTCTTTGACTGAGATTTCGGAGATCGAGAACTCTAGGCTAGGGTGTATGCAAAGACACGTAGAATTGTATACTTTGAAATCGCCCATAACAACGATTTCAATGCGAGGATGAGGATAATGGGAAGCAGTATTTTGGATCGAGTATTGCACGCTTTTATAGAGACATAATCACATGGCTTAATTTAATTTAAAATATTTCATCTCAACAAACATTAAGGTGGGTTAATAGCCATTGACTCAGCATTTGGAGACTAGTTGATTTGAATCAAATTTAAGCTATGAAGCTATGATAAGACTATTAATATAAATTTGCAGTGTCCTTTAAAGTTAAAGCCAACATTATCAACCTATTTCAGCTATTTCCGAGCACCAAATAATCTACCAAGGACTTCATACTTTATGGTTTCAATATTTTCAAATCAATTTTGAATTAAGATTAATATTTATGCAGTCCTCTTGCAGATTGAAAAAACCAATCAAATACTTCATAAATATTTTCATTTTCTTCTTCCCAAACTTCTATATATATTTCTATATTTATGTTTATGTAAGAAAAGAAAATTAAAATCACTTTAGACCAGAGAGAGGGTGTCTTTTTCTTTAGACCAAAATAAACAAAAAAAAATATACAAAAAAAAACTTTTCAAATCCATCGAATCGAAAGCGGATTTCATATATTTTTTTCCAAACTTCGTACATTTTTCATGGAAAATTTTATTTTTAATTTCAATAAAAACCATCACACACACACACAGAGCAGCTCAACTGGACAGAGACTATAAGAAAATAAACTCTCCACAAACCACTGAGAATGGTCATAAATATTTAAAAAATAATTTTCCATCACAGAAATTGGTCAGGTCAGGCCAGGAGATGGGGGAGGTGGTATATCATAAGAACTGAAAAGAATATATTTTATAAAGAATGGGGCACAAGTGCATCCACTTGAAAAATAAAATAAATAAAAAAAAAAATCTAGAAGGAAAATATAATAGAATCCTACAAAACCATCCCTACGTATGTATAACGTATAGTCGAGGGAAATTCATATTAAAATTTCCAATCTAATGCCACCCACTGACAGACTACGTATATGGGCATCATCAGGAATAAAATGGGAGGGGGTGGCGGCAAGGTTGATGATGGCGATGGGGGTGCCTATTCTTCGTATGGAAACAGAGAGACAGAGAAAAATGGAAAATGGAAAATTTTTACTCAGTCCTTGCAAACTCAAACTCACACACTTGCACAAAAGAATACAAGAACGACTCTGCGAGCTGCTGTCGTTGCAGGTGTCTGTTGGTTTGAATGTGTTTATCTGGAGCCTTGTTGGGGGGTTGTGAGTCGGGGGTTGGGGGAAGAATAACTTTTCATAAATTCAAAAATGTGAAAATATGAGCGAGAAAAAAAAATTGGGGGCGTCCCGTTTTGCTATATTATACAGAGTCCTTGCTTGAGTTGGGTTTTTTTGTTTTTTATTTTTATTTTTGGGGATGAAAAGTCACTGCACTATACTTTTTTTGTTTTTTTGGGGGTTGGGGGTGGAATTTTCAAATGAGAGAAAAAAAAAACTACTTTATTCGGTGGAGGTAGTCAAATATTAATATCGCCTGGTTATATGCAGTGCGGCATTGTAAACGTCCTCATAGTCCTGGTCGTTGTTGTTATTGTTGGAGTATAGGGTACGGGTACGGTAAGTATGCTGGCCAAGAGGACGGGAATGGAAGGACGACGACATGCGTCTATGTACGCGCGCGGGGGACATGCGCTTGAAATTGCCCAATAAAAAAGCGTTTTTCACAAATTCATAGGGAAATATGGGCAGAGGCATATAAATTCTTCTTTTTCCATATCCTTAGTTGTTTTTTTTTTTCCTTGTTTTTTATTTTCACATTTTAAACAGGAATTTAGAAAAGGTTTGGGGGGAGAGTGTGGGGGTTTTTGTAGAATTTCAAAATGAAGGATCCTATGGGAATCATATTTCTCACTGAGTTGCTTGTATGGCAACCAACGAACAACGCCTGGGACCTATTGTTTGTGATGGAACCGACAACAAATGGTGGGGACGGGGGGGGGGGGAAGGTTGGTGTTGGTACTTTGTCTGTGCTATGACAACTTTTAAAGTATACAAAACGGAGGTTGAGGAGGAAATTTGAAATATTTTCCAAGTCCTGCTGTTTTTCTTCTTCTCGGGTATGTGTGAGTGTGTGTCTGTGTGCTAGTGTTGGGATTGGGATACCTACTTATACATAAATTTTAATACCTTTTTTTTATTTAATTTTTTTTTCTTTCTTGGTCTGTTTTATGTGCTCTCATTGGGAGTGCAGGACTCTTTTGCTGGTATAATGCTAAAATAGTTTTTAATATGCAGAAGTGGAAACTTGTGTTGTGTACCTATTCCCATATATACTTTTACACTTGGAGTTAGACTTTAAAATATGGGCCCACGCCCATTGTAGGTAAGTAGGTATACCTACATAAGCAAGTATATAGGTATAGTAATGTTAAAGCTGGAAAATAAAAATAAAAGAACGTTTTTCAAAAGCACATGTGTGCCAAGAAAATTATTATTAATATTCCAATTTTAAAGTTTTACGAGGAACATAAATCAAAGGTTATTATGGCAAGGACTTTTTTTTAACGCTATATGCTGAGCGATCAATTTTAGTTATGGGAACTTGTGTACGGAGGGATTTTTGGTGGTTTGAGAAATAGTTATTGCCTACTAAAACGGGTAGCTTTTGATTTTTAAAAGAGCTATATATAAAGGGTGTTTTTGAAGAGATACATAACTTTAAGTTGGCAGCACTGTTTTCATTGACCAGTTATTTTGTCATCTGTCATTTGATTTAGCTTTAGTTTGGTGTGCCATTTCATCATGAATCAACTGACGCCTGAACAACGTATGCAAATTAAATTCGGAAAACATGGTTGAAAAAGAACATAGTTGAAAATTTTTTCGTTCATGAAATTTGTTTTTGGTTGAATGGCTATGTCAATAAGCAAAACTGCTGCATTTAGAGTGTATAGATAATCCTCAAGCCATTGTGTTTGGTGTGCTTTATGGGCTGCTGGAATCATTGGTCCTTAATTCTTTTGAAACGATGCCAAACAAAAGCTTACAGTCAATGAAAACCGTTATAAATGATCAATGGCTTTTTCATTTTTGACTTGAATCGCCTTGATGTGAGGGAGCTGTGTTTTCAACAAGATGTCGAGGCGCAACATATGTCTCACACCTGTGAGTTGGCCTCCATAAGATCGTGCGATTTAAAAACGCTAAACTATTTTCTGTGGGGATATGTGAAGTCGCTATAGACAACACCGATAAGCCAAAGACAATTGACGACTTGGAAGACAACATTTGCCACGTTATTGCCGATATACGACCTCAAAATGCTGAAAAAGTGACGAATATGCCACTAATCACATTCAAATAAAAATCACAAAAAATTGTTTTTCAAATAAAGTCTTTTTTATGGAAACTAATAAAAGTTATTTGTGGTGTATTTCACATTAAAGTTCTATACCTCTGAAAAAACACCCTTTATACGCTTAGTATTATAAGAAATTTTTAAGGGGGCCTTTCCTAAACTTGCTGCAAGTCAATACAAGTTGGAACCCATAATATTTCAAGGAAAAGTATTCTTCAATTGAATTGGGTCAAAAACTAAGTATAGGGAAAATTTTTAGGCAAAAACTAAACGTCAAATTGATTAAAGGACAGGGTAGTCAGCAGCAAAGCTCTCCAGCAACGTTGACTCTTGACATTCTTATCGAGAACAATAGCCTTCGAAACTTTCATGGGTAGTTTCTGAGATATAACCCAAGAAAATCCCAAAAGAAAAAAATTATTTTTGAAGATACGTTATGCCAAATCAAAATTTAAATCAGTTTTTTTTATTAAAAAATAGTTCACAAATATTTATCATATGGTCTTATATTAAGTATTTGGCGTGATTTGAAATTGTATCGTATGCAAACATACGAGAGAAAATGGAAAGCTCTTTGCCTAAGAGAATTTATTGTTCTCTTAAATTAAATATAAATAACTATGAGCAAGCTAATGTAATAATCATTTTTTAGTATATCTTAAGCAAGCATTGTGAATTGTCGGGCGAGCTGCTGCGAGCTAGTGCGAGGTTAACATAAATGTTGGGTTTTTTATGATATTAATCTTTTTCCCAACAACAAAAGATATACATTTTCATTTCGGTCGGAAGGTTATTTCTTTTCAGTAGTTTACTTATTTTACAATTTTCAAGTATATACACTTTTTCCCAATTTATAGAAAATAAATTGGTAAATGACGTATGCACATGATTTAAGAAAAACAATATGTGAATTTCAATCACTTATCGAGGATTAAATGAAAATCCTACATTGCCGTAGAGGAAAGGTTGGAACAGTGAGACAGTACGAAGAGTGAGGCATTCCATTCCTTCTCCATTTTCCAGCTTTTCATTCTAAATATTTAAAAATAATATGTAAGACTAATACAACACGTATTTTTTTAATGCACAAAACTGTGTTAGACAGTCCTACACTGTCTCAGCCTTCCAACAACCGGCAAACAGTGAGACAGTTTGACCTTCTTCAACAATTCAACTCCTGGTGAAAGTGTTTTTATTTATTCACTAAAATTTTTATGGCAAAATGCAGGGAATACAATGTCCATCAGAAAACCATTTTGATAGCTCAAAATAGTTGGGAGATATAACCGATTGAAAAAGTGTCTCACTGTTCCAGCAATCCCCCTACATAACCCATGTTAACGCTATCTTAGTATTGATGCCTTACAATTTATTTAGAACTTTAAATTCAAGAAAAAAAATTAGCATTTTGTTACTCCGTTTACAAAAAAAAATATGGGGTGGGGTGGTATTTACTTTAACACTTACAGACTAAATCTCAGTATCTCCTTTTGTCTTCCAAACCGTTGTAGCATGTTTTAGGAGGAATTAATGGCAATGAAGGTATAGATTTATCCTGGCTTAAAGTGTGGCGGACGGAATGCCCTTGCTTAACGGCACTAAAAACCTAAATTACATCTCTAATAACTCCAAAACATATATCAACTGTGGATCATCTCTCAGAGAAATGGCGGCACATCAGTATATCATTCACTTCTGTTGGGTTTTTTCTAAAGCAAGTTTCTACGAGAGGACAAATCTTAGGTGGACACAGTTGTTGGCAAGAAATGTTTAGCGAAAAAGCAGATTTGGCCAAAACCTAATCCGAAACGCTCTGAGCATATAAACCCTAATAAATAAAATGCACGACTGGGTCACACGAACTTGCTCTAATGCTGCTAGATAATCGGTATGTATATTTTAAAAAAATGAAAATTCTTTAATTTTTTAAGTTTTCTAGGAAAATCGTTGGACAAGTTTTTTTTTTTAAGGTTATTTTTGAAAAAGTTTTCGAAAAAATATTTTGAAATTCGTTCGAGTAAGTAAATAGATATATGGCAATTTTTAATTAACATCTGGAAAAATAATGTTTAAAAATGCAATATACCTGTTTCCAAGATATTTCGAAAACCTAATTAAAAAAAAAATACTGCAAATCAAAAAAAGAATTTAAGAATTTTGAAATGTTATATCAATAGAAATATAAATGACTTCCTCTGTCTAAATTTTATTTAGGTTGGATGTATAGTTTACGAGAAAACTTTATTTGAAAATTCCGCTGCTATGAGGTGTACCGTTATCAGACAAATTCCGGAAAAAATTTACAACCAAAAGATAGATCCTAAATCCTAAAATCACTATATATCCTGAAAGTTTTATCAAAATCTTTGGTGCTGTTTTCGAGAAAATTAATTTCCTTCTGTAGGATTGTATGGCCATGTACCGTTATTTTTGAGTCTAGAGTATACATTTAAAATACTTTCCGAAGGACGGCCAAATAAATATCTACTAAATACCAAATTCGAAGCAAATCCGATAGACAGACAGACAGTCGGACGGAATTCCCAGACCCACTTTATTCGACTTCTCCATTATCGTACTGTAATGTGTGAATGTTACCTGAAACTTGTTTTTTGCATGAACCATAACTTGACTTATACATTTACCTATAATCGCAAGTAAAAAAATAATATTTCGAGTCTTAAGCAGGAAATACACGATACAATCATCGTACAGACTGGAGTCGTACCGATATCGCTAGGGAGCACACACACAGTTTGATTTACTAACGATTTAATAAAAGTAAAAGTAGACGACATCTGATTTTCAATCGAAAGCATTCCACCATGCTATATCGGTACAGCGGATCATTTTGGTACATACACGATACAAACATGGCATTAGACCAAACTTTTGTACGATAAATCGGTACGATGATTGTATCGTGTATTTCCTGCTTTAAGATAACCTACATATACATAGGAATGCATTTTTAAACTTCCGTGGTTCTCGTTCTCAAAAACAGCACTTACGATTTTGATTAAACTATTTGTGTGATGTTTTTGATCAACATTTAATTTTTTTTTGTATAATTTTCTCAATTTTCGTGACCTTTATGATGGTTTTAAAAGGATTTTAAAGACAAATTGATTTTTAGTCTTTCACTTAAAAGACAAACAATGCTGTTTGGTTAAATTTGTTCTGTTAAACTGAAGGCGAGACTAGGGCTATATACGCATATAGAGCTTTTGCTGACTGACTTATTTCAAAAGCTGAGGCGGCAGGGCGTATGAGTTTTATTTGTAAAAAGTGTTATTTAGTTAGGATACACCTCAGTTGACAAGGGCATTATTAAGTTTAAGTGATAAGTTATAATTTTTGCAATGAACTTGTTCAACTTACCCTTCAGTCCAAGCCAAACTTTCTTGATTTTGTTATTTTCATTAGAAACAGCTCTAAGGATCTTGATAAAATTTCGTATGTTGAGGGTGGTTGACATTATGTGCTGCCAAACTCTTAGGTATTTATATTGGATCTGAAAGAATACAATAAATTGCATGATATAAGTATATTTTACCATTTTAGTTAATAATTTAAAAATTATGTCAAGCAATAACTAGTTTTTGAAAACTAAATTTTCTTGCCCATCAAGAACTACGAAACAAAATTACAGGGCTATACGTTACTAAATATAATTTTTGTTTAAATTATTAAATGTTCTCTTATTTTAAAGTCAAACACTCAAAACCAGATAATTCCACCACCACTTTAGATTTTGATATTACTCAAAAATGACTTAGCGTTATGTCTCACAAAAAATTTTGTGTTTTGAAGTCCGAAATAATCTCATGAAAGCCCACTATCGAAAATTCTGTATACAGGTAGGTACTGGATTTTGGATATGACTTTTCATAACGGCAACCATCATTTATGGGATGATAAGGTGAGTTATTCACACATACGAGGTTGTAAATGTGGAGCTAAGAAACTGCCACCGACCGGTAAAATTTACATCAAGCTAATCACTCTTAAATAATAAGTTGATTTCAAAAAATGTCTACCAGG
The DNA here is from genome assembly GCA_916050605.2 of Platycheirus albimanus. Taxonomy (NCBI): domain Eukaryota; kingdom Metazoa; phylum Arthropoda; class Insecta; order Diptera; family Syrphidae; genus Platycheirus; species Platycheirus albimanus. The sequence continues at coordinate 22,234,422 of OU696698.1, read as the reverse complement.
TTCTTAAAGCGACTCCTTTAAAGAACGCCAAAGAGGAGGAAAAAGCACGTAGCTACATCGTCTTAAGAACCAACCCATATAGACTCTTCTAATGATAACAGTCTCTAATCAAAAAGCGTGGCTAGATTAGGGAAGTGTGTTTCCTAAGCATATAAATTAGAGCACCAAAATATTGCAGATTATAAAGAACCGCCAAGCTTTTCATAACTTGAAAATGTTAACAAAGTCCCAAGAGCATTTGAAATCTTTCCTCCTATAGTTCCTCTCAGATATCGTTGTGTATACCAAGCCAGAAACAGTTGAAATCCCACTGCTCTTAAACCAGAATCATGAACATAATTTGCTGGTATCTGTCATTTCCATTGTCCACTGAAGAGCGGTACCGATAATATTGACAACATGGTGAACAAAAAAGACCCCACACACAATATCGGAACACCAGCACTAGATTTGATGCAATAATTGTTATGTAAACAGCAAACTTATCCCAGTTATAGATTTGTCTTAAATTAGCGATGAGACACCCAAATCCAACTAAATACCCAAACACTAAATACCAGACAAAACGACGCATAACCACCCTGCTCACGAACTAAACCCACTTTGTCCTCCACCCCTTCCAACTGAATCAGTCACTTAAACTGGCCCCCAATCAATAGTATAAACCAAAAAAAAAGAAAAAAAAAACTACGTCACAACAACAACAAAAAAGCAAAAAAGAAAAAAAAACTATCATCCATCTGTGTGTAGCTCGCCGTATAAGTACGAGTGTATCTTAAAGATACACTTTCATTCAGAATCTCATTGAAACTTCTTATATTTTCTTTGGCAGCACGACATTTTTCCAGCAAAAAGAACAGAACCAAGGCAAACGAAAAAAAAAAGAATCTAACGAAATTCTTCAAAATCACGGAAAAGCCCCAAGATGTAGGTACCACTTTAATTTTTTTGCGCTTTTTCCTCCCTCGCCGGCCGCCATCACTATTATACAGAAATATAATTAGTCTTTGCACACCGCACACCGTGCAAAGCAAAGTAATGTATTCAACGCAGATATAGATAGATACTCCAATCCAACTCCACTCCTTCTCCATCTAGATCCAATACTCATGCATGCAGCGCCATCTCTCAAAAATCTTTCCCCAACCGACCGAAGAAAAGGCCCAGTCTCCTGGTCTTGGTAATGGCAATGGTATTGCGGCGAATTCGCTCCAAAACTTCCATCCACTGCAATATTTGTAGTGAATTGAATTTGGGGTTTGGGGAGCATATATGAGTAGAAAAGAGAGAAACCCCATCAACAGAGATAGATTGCTCCCGTTTGACGGCAACGGATAGAAAAAGAAGACAGAGCAAACGCAAGCCCGTGATTGGCCCCAAAACCAATATAGTGGGGAAAATTAGCTCCCAACTTGAATGGGGTTTTGAGTGTATGTGAGTGTGTGGGGGCCAACACATCCAACCATAATGTCACAGTGTTGGTTGTAAACAAAACATTAAATCAAGAATATCGATAGCAAAAGCCTTGTGGAACGTATATGTGGATTGTGTTTATTAATCCATTTTGTAGCTGTCACTGTCAGATGGGGAGAGCGAATCCAATCAAGTGGACTAAAAAGAGAGGAAATGTCATTAGCTAGATGTCACACAGATTTCAGTTGTACACTTCTGTGAGTCAGTGCAGTGCAACTTACAAGTGGATCGTGAGATAATTTACTATCCACAGCCAAAATATTAAAGTGGAACTTAAAGAACAATGGCTCCACCATGTGGAATACATAGAATTATTTTCAAGTTTATTTGTGGAACGTATTGCTGTTTTGAGGGATTAAATTATGATCGCCTCAAAACCTATCTCCTGGCTCCTGCATCAATGTGGATGTGGAATCCTCTCTCCCCAATGGACGACGACTCTAAAGAGTGACAAACAAAATTTAACAAATAAAATTTAAAACACACACTCTCACTCAAGGGACCCAACTGAATCAGCAAATAAAAAAAAATAATCCAAAAATGTAAAAGTATAGGTAAAAAAGGGAAGTAAATAAAAACTCCCCCTTGAAAAAGTGGCGCACTTTTTTTTTTTGGTTGTTGTTGTTGTACTTGCTTGTTCCCTTCGTTTTGTGAAGTAAAAGAAGAAAAAAAAACGAAATTTTTTAAGACAATAACTTTTCACCCCCAAAAAAAGCTGTGCCTAAGCTATACGGTACCGTACAAAGTGTGCACGGGTTGGTTTTTTTTTTTTTTTAAACATTCCCTCACTTTAGTGCGGCTTTTGAAGGCTCACACAGTAGTGGAGACGACAACCAACAGACGACGACGACGAAGACGACAATAACGACGATAACAGTGGTGGCGGCGGCGGTAGCGATGAATGTGGGGGTCCCGCGTTACGCTTGTGGATGGTTGGTTTTTTTTTTTTTTTTTTTTTTTTTTGATATTTTCATTTCTTGCGATTTGTTAGGGGCACTCTGGCACTCACATGGAATGCCTGCCTCGATGTGAGTTGGTTTTTTTTTTGTCTTGAATCTTTTTAGTCGTGTGTCGGAAGTCAGTCACATAGCGTGTTCCTAAATTTTATTATCAAAATATCAATAAAGTGTCAAGTTGTTGCGATGACAAGTAGTTCTTTCGTATTGGAACAGAGCGAATATATTCGCTCGTACCGCGACTGACACACACAAAAAGTGAAGACGACAAACATTCTTTAAAATTGCGAGAAGAAGAACGGACGCAAATTAACGCGAATTATTTAGCGAACAACGCGAAATCGTTTTAAATTATTGTTTCGCTTCTAACAGAAAAAAAAAAATATTGACGGTGCGGAGTGTGTTTAATTGTCAAAAATGATGTTGATCATTTTGTCGCGGGCAAATGTCAAAAAGTGTCGATGAATAAGAATTTCAGTTAAATCGAGTAATGTGACTTGGTTTTGGATTTGAATATTTTAACATGGTAGGGTAAAGATAAATTAAATTTGTTCCTATTTACAGTTTAAAATTATAAAATACAATTAAAGTGATAACATTTGAATAGTACCTATTGAGACCGACGGAAAAATCAATCAGAACCGTTTAAAAAATATTTAAAGTCTTGAAACGAAATTCAAATAAAAAAAAAAAGATATAAGAAGTGAAATCAAATCACCCTGAAAAGTAATACGTTACTATTAAATTGTTGGATTTTGTAAACACAATTTGCTGTTACTTTTGGACATTTTTGTAAGTAAATTTTTTTAAGTTTGTGATTTTGTTTTGATTCAAAAATGAAGCCTTAAATTATTAAACAACCACTTTTGTCAATTTGATGCTCTGGCCCCTGCCAGATATGTCTTTAAACTTTAATCTTTCTCGTTTACCAAGTATAATAAAACTTCCAAACTTAGTCAATTCGTCATGTCATCCCTAAAAACACGTTCATACTTAACAAAATTTAGAATTTTTATTTTTAATATGTCAATCGAACATGGTTGAAATTTAATTTTGATTTGTCATTGTTTTTTAAGTTAAGAAAAGTGGTTTATGTAAATGAGGACGCGCTTACGTCTTCGTGCAGCCAACGATACATCGATTCCAAATCTTTCCTTATCCAGATAATAGATTTTGCTACTTACTACTGCTAAATTTAAGCATAAAATACAAAAATGTTGAAGAACACGGAATTGGAATAACAAAAATTTTTTGAATAAAAGGCACACTCTGCTTTGGTTTTTAAAATTTAAAAATATAAGGTTATTTTATACTTAATCCTGGTACAAATTTTGAACATAAGGTACTATGTACCCTGTCTGCTTTTTAAAATATAAAACATTCCGGATCAAAAAGCAGTCATACAGTTAATTTTCATGTTGGATAGAAGTAATGAAACATTTGTTCTTTTTGATTCTCAGTCTTTTGAGTGACCAAATAGGTTTTCAGGGAATACTTATTGGGCGATATTTTACTGACGATAATTTGATGTCATAGTAAAAATAAATTCAAATTGGCTTTTAAGGAAAAATTTAGTGTCCATACAGGCTGGAGCTTAAAATGTATGGTTTTTTCAGCCTAAAATGAAAGATTTTATTATAATTTTAATTCAAGCTAAAAAATTAAAAAAAAGGTAGGTAAAAGCAAAATCAGGTTATGCAACTTGATGAACTTCAAAGCCAAACTAATTTTAATGATTTAAAAAATTAAAACTTAACATTTTCAATGATTTTTTAAAGCAATTTCAAATTTCAATCAAAAATTTAAAACTTTGGCAAACAAAACTTTGTCACTGTATGGCAATGGCAACTGATTCCAAAGTGAAATTCTTGGATTAAACGTCAAAGTTTTGGATCTTAAAAAGATATTTCAAATGAACTATTCAACAAGTTCAAAATGTGTACTTTTTTGGACAAATTTATTTATGATATGAAAAAATGTACAGAAGTTGAATCCCGCAATTTCGCTGGAGTTCCTCAGAATCCTAAGAAGCGTTTATATAAAGAGTTTTCCAATAAGGGCTTGGAGCTGCTAAAATGGAATAAGAAAAGCTGTTTGTATATTTTGGAAAAAAAATGTCTTTTTATTTGAAAGGCCCATTTGTTCAAACGCCCGCCTCTCTTTCTTACGATTCCACGGATCCGACATCCGAGTGGTATAATTTTCAATGACTCTTCCGAATTGATTTGAGTGATGCGATGGCCTGTATTATGTTCGCCTTTAAGTTATCGGTGGATTGCGGCTTATTCGCATCGACCTGAGACTTCAGGAAACTCCACTAGAACAAATCTAGCGGGTTTAAATCGCATGACCTTGATGGCCAATTCACGGCATCTCTAAAAGAGACAACCCGTCCTGCTGGAAATACAAGTCGTCTAGATCCACATAGTTCAATTTAAGCCACAAGAAATTAATGACTGCCTTACCAGCGTCAATTTCGAAAAGTACGGACCAATATGACGCCACCCACCGTTGTCACCCGGTTATTTGGCTCGTTAACACAGCAATTCATACAAAAACGCGTCTTGTTGCTAAGGATGATTTTTCGACCAAAATTGTGGTTCTCTTCAAAACGCTCTGAAGCAAACAATTGGCGTTGTCGTAAACTTTGAGCTCCACGGTTAATTGGAGTACCCACGCGGAATTCACTTATTTAAAGTCTATTAAATGCAGTTTTTTGGCACACCGAGTAAACGGTTGACTCGGATTCTGCTTTACACTTTCACGGACAGCGGCGATTTTGCCGGAAACTTGCTAAGGAACGCAAGTTTCCGGCAATCGATAACCAAATCGGTCGTTTCAAATTTGAAAATCAAACTTTAATATTCGACAGTGAACTGCCAACGGTTTACCGTAAAATGGATGCAACGTTTTGACAGAAATGTCAGCAAAACAACATGGCCGCTACTGGCCGCAAAAATCTACCCGCGTCAATTGGAAAGACATTTATGTATACATACATGTAAAGTTTTAAAAATTTTTTGTTTTACCTTTCTTGATTTAAAATTTTTAAATATTGAATACGAAAATGAGTCCTTTAAATGAAAACATTTTTCTTCTATGACTGGTGAGAATCTTTTTGTAAGAGATAGTATTTTCAAATTTGGTCCCACAATGGATCCTTGTAGAACTCCGCGTGATAAAGTTAAAGCATTCAAAATATGGTCGTCATTTACAACGTCTTGGATTCTGCCAGACAAGTAAGAAAAATGAGCTTAAAACCACTTCGGAGAAGTTCAAAAATGGAAGCCAGCTGGGCTACTATTTTTCGTTTTGAGTCGGCATGAATGAAGGGAATCTATGTTTGTATGCTTTATTCAAAACGGATGACATGGAATAGTCTCTTATATTTGAGCAGGAATCATTCTTAAAACCTTATTTCTTTGACAAGAGTGTGCGACTTTGAATTCTGGGTATTTTAACGCGAATGTTGAATTATCATTTATTTATTAACCTTCAATACTAATTGGAATTAAGTCTTGGTCTGGTTAAAAAAATATTATGAAAGAAAGATAAAATGCTGTTGCTTACTATTTTGTACATCTAAAATGGAATCTGATGTATTTGTTGAATAGTTGCATTTAGGTTTCAAACATTTCCAACCATTCAAGTTCATTCTCTTGAAAACACAACTTGAATCTCAAATCAAACGGAGCTCATGCAACAAGCTGACATAGTTAAATATCGACGTTTAAATATTATGTATATAACGAGGCAATGTGGCAAAACGCTGAAGATCGGTTTGAATATAGAGCTCCAAAGTCTATTTATTGGCAAGTATATCACGGATAAACTTCTAACAGCGAAACATAAAAATGTCTTCAATATTTCTTAAACTATGATTTTTATGTGCAACCCAAAAATGTAAACCTAAAAAAGCGGAGGTCTGGCATTTGTCAAAAGATACACTTTTTGAAATGGAACGAATGGAATTCAAATTTCTGTAAATTTTAAGTTTTTCGAAAATGGGTTGCTTAAAACTGTACAGTTTTGTAAACACATCTTCTGCTCTGTGCTCAATATCATAAGCTTTATTTAATTTTTTTGTTAAAACCTGTATTAGAACTGATTAAATGAGCTACTGAATTTCTTCTTAATGTATATATGTTTATCATTATACTAACTTAACATTGTGGACCACGGCCTCGACCTACAATCCTTGCCAGCTAGTCCCTAGCCAGTGGCCTCCAGTTGCGAACACTAAATTGGTTGAAGTCATTCTCCACTTGACTGCCCCACCTTACAAATTAGATAGGGTCTAACAGAACAACCCTCCAGGTTGGAATTGAAGACTCGGCGGGCTGGAGCGTTTTCGTCCATACGCTCCACATGGCCCAGCCATCTAAGCCGCTCTATTTTCAGCTTTTTAACCAGGTCAATGTCGCTGTATAGTCTTTGTACTCCATACTCCATTGATACATACAGAACCGAATATCACCCGAAAAATATTTCTCTCAAAGCACCCCAGCCTGTATTCATCCGATTGTGTCACGCTTCTGTCCCGCAGACAGCAAGGAATTTGTGAACCACAGGCTATCTGGGAACTTGTGTAGTTGCTTATTTCCGAAAGATATAGTGTTATGTGGAAGCTTTAGAGCGCTTTTTGCTTCAAAAGATTGGCAAATTACTGTGCAGTTGATTTGATTGCAAACATTTTCGTCAAAATGTGGCTGGGAGAGTAAGGCTTCTTAGCCTAATGTACATTTACTTTTTGTCGACATAACACACTATAACGACCGATGATGACAAGTAGAAATCAAAGAAGTGAAGTCATTCTGTCAGTCGAGTAGGGATATGTAAGTTATCTTATAAAGTCAACTAAGTACGAACTGAGAAGATTAAATAGAAAAGTGTTGACATCTGCTCTTTAGAAGTAGGAATTTTTGGGAACGCCAGACAAAATGTTGATTTGATATTTTGGATCTCATCCTTTTCTGGGACTTTTTATATTTAAATTGTAAATGGTAATCTAACCACCCCATATTAAATAAAAATCATCCTTTTCGATAAATCGTTTATATTTTAAGGTTATTAAATAAAATAATTAAATTTTTGATAAGTGACTTCTTATTTACTCGTAGATAATGATTTTTGTCTTTTGCCAAGTTGTCATGTTTTGAAAAAATTTATAAATTTCACAACATCATCTTTACACCTTTCCTTTTGAAAGTCTTTGTATAGTTAGTTTTTTCAGAATCGGGGTTCATTAAAGAGAAACGAATTCGGGTTTCAAAATTAAGCCAAGGAACTTTAGCTTATCAATATAACTCCTAACAATGGCGGCGATCATTAATTTTTGCAAGATGGTTGAAAGTATATAAATGGGTAAACGAAATATATTCCTAGATCACTGCTTTTGAAATTATTGTTTCACAATTTGGAAGTTTTAGTAGAAATGGATTTCAAAGTTTGGATCAAGAATACAACTTCCTCTACACATTTCTTACAATCAATGGGTTAAATATAATATAGTTCTTAACTAGAAGATTTTATATCCTTCGTGCAGCACAATTTTTCTTTTTGCGATTCAGCGGCAATTCTTATTTTGGACCCAATACTCACTTCGCACTCTATACTGCTCAAGTAGTCAACTAAGCGGGAAGCGGGAAGACTTTAATATTGTAATAGCATAAAGCTCTTTAAGACTACTTCTTTCTTGCTGAAGTCGGTCATTTTAGACAAACCATTCTTTGATTACCAAACTTGTCACAAATATAAATGAATACTGCACAAACAGCACCAGGAGCCAATCCCTTGGTGACTTCGACTTTCAATCATTCCTGTGTGTGAGTTGCTGCTCTGCAAGAATGGAAAGGAACCACAATTTATTTTCGGATATGAATGGCTAGTATTGATATAGCCTTTCCCTACAAGTTTTAACATTATAGGATCCCAGAAAAAAACAAATGTGATATCAGGTATTCTTGTCACTACGTTTCGTTCTTGTCTATATGTCTAAATATAGATTCCATTGCAACCTGATGTTGTTCAGAGACATGAACGAAACAAAATGCATTTATTTGTTTCATTTTATAAAGTAAAAATCCATACATAAAAGGTCGTCGCTATCAACACTTATTAGGTATTGAACCCAGAACCTTCAACGCAGCAAAACAGACTTTGAAAAAGCTGCAATGTTGAAATCGCTTAAATTTCTTTGAAAGACTTCAATGAAGCGTTTTGCCACCGGAGCATGCTTTAATCAAAATTTCAGTATGAAATCTTAATCATCAAAAAAGAACTTGAATTTAAATAAGATATTAATATTGGATCTTGTGTCTTGTGATATGGTCTTGACCAGCTGGATTTACCTATCTAAAGCTCACTTCGCACTTTTCTATTTTCATAACAAAAATTGCTTGTTCTAGACCTATCTCGCATAAAACAGAGAACTTAGCATGCATTTATCTTTTGACTTTGTTTAACTCTTTTAATGTTATATTTTCCGAAATGTTTGTTCTTGTTGATTCTCACAAAGTCAAGTACACCTAAACTCAAACCATTATTGCTTATGTGGAAGGTTTTCTGCTGCTCTATCGGTATTTTAATTGAGCCCATAAATTAAATATACAAATTTTAATACTAATATCAAACACTTTTGAACAGTTGTTTCCGGTGAACTACAAAAGCACTTATTCGTCGCTTCTTCAATTACTTGAACACTCAAGTATTTAGTTTGAGTATCTAATAAATGGAAGACGACAGAATGTCTCACGGGGACTTTTTGAGTTTATCTTCTTTCGTTTTCCCACTTGAAATAATAATTTTATTCAACTATCAATAGTTACATCGCAATTACTTTTGAACAAAAAAAAAAGGAAAAACTTGGAATGAAAAATTTAGTTTCTTCAATTATTGTGATATCATTTTAAATTCACGATAATTATTAAAATGAAAGTTTATCGAATGAAAGTATCAAAGTATCTTTACATTACAAGTGCATTTAAAGTTTATTGATATACGATACGTCTTTAACTTAATCGTTCGTCATCATCAGATACTTCGTTTATTTGTATCTTATCTATTCCGTTCGCAGGTATACATACATTGACATTTACATAAAGAACAAAACTATACCATATGTAGGTTCTTTTTCTGAGAAATTGAAATGCACAATAAAAATTATGATGAATTTCTTATCAATAAAAAAAAATGCTAAGAAAACAAGCCCACATTTTTGTTATCATTCTTATATATCAGATAGAAATAAAAAAAAAAAAAAAAAACAACTTCATCGATACAAAAATGAAATACAAAACAACCTGCAGTTGTGTACTGTGTAGTGTGTGATAAACTAATCATTCACTTCAGGTTATTAACTCAATATGATGATGATTACAATCGATTGACGGTAAAAATTGTGAAACAATTTCTAATTGATAAAGTAGGAATGTCCGTCCATTGAAGACACAAACAACACAAATCGATTTGAGTATGTTTTTTTTTTTTAGAGTGCATTATAAAAGTTTTATAAGAGGGAAATCCCATGATTTGGATAACTTATTAACATGAGGCAGTGTTTTGTAGAGTTTTAAAGTTATTTTTGGAGAATTTACTAACTTAAAAATTGGGAAAATACCACAAAATATTTCAGCTTCTTCTGAGGACAACCGAAATAAGTCTAAACGAGCTAGAAAGACCTGTAGTGCTCATATTCAAAGAAACAAATTTTTATATATAAACGATAAAAAGACAAACAAATTGTGTGGTTTTATGAAACCACGATGCAAGTGAAACTTTTTTCGTTCTAATAAATTCACTATAAAAATCAAATCAACTCACCAAGAGCTTTTTCTTTTTCCTGCAAACACAAAATCTTTTGGCGTTCTCTTACGGCCTAAAATTAATTCATCGTCCGATATTTTACGCACTAGCTATTCTTGACTTTTCACTTGTTGACCGGTTTTACATCATAATTCATAACACTGAGCAAAGCACAAACTCCGCGGAGCACGTGCTTGAATGAGTGAGAATATAAATACTACATACTACACGGTCAGCTAATGCGAGCTATTGGATGGCGCCGCCATATTGCGACATGCGACAGGTGAACCGAAAAATTTGAGGCGATGTAAAAAAAAGTTTCACTTTAAAAACACTACAATGTCCCAAAGGTAGTAAAAGTATTTGGTCATTTGTAAAAAATGTACGAAACTCCACTACGTCTTCGGTTCCGACGCTCGTCGACAATATTACACTCCTGCGGTAAGTTCTCAAGCGAAAACAGATTTATTTGCAGCACAGTTTGCTACTAATTCGACACTAACACAAAGTGACATGTCTCCTCCTGTTCTTGAGAGCGTAAATGGTTTTATGGGACAAAACTCCTTTAGCACTCCATCAGTTGTAAGAGTACTAAAAGATCTCCATATACACAAATCTACTGGCCCAGATAGTATTTCCTCCTCTTGCCGGACAGCGGAACCAATCTATACATCGTTTTGGAGAAAGTAGAATTATTGCGCGGGATATTTTAAGAGCATTCGATAAAGTTTGGCATCAAGCTCTTTTATCAAAAATGAACCTTTTCTTCGATGGATTAGAAACTGCCTTTCGGACCTCTCCTTTCGAGTTGTTTTGGACGGTCAACAGTCTGCTACCCACAAAATAAATGCTGGTGTGCCCCAAGGCTCCGTCCTGTCTCCGACTCTATTCCTAATCTTTATAAATGATCTCATAGACAGCATTGTCCAATGGGGTATCAACGGCGAGGAATAATGCTTCAATGCATAACCTACCCCCTATGCCACTATCCATGAGTGGCTTTTGCGTTGAGGAAACCTAACAGCTTTGCGTTCTAGGAATGTGTATTACAAACCACTTCTTGTGGAACGATCACATATTTACCCGGCTCAATTTTTCCCTCCCATTGTAACATACAGAAGTTCAAAACCAATGTGCATTGGTATCTCCTTTCATCTTTTATTCAACTTTCCTAAACGCTCGCACTGTAATTTTATATGTGTTGTGAAAATTATTTACAGAAAAAAGCTTTAAGTAAAGAAAAGATGGCGGAGAGAAAAGTTCAATATTAATTATAAAGATTTGTCCGATCTTTCGCAAACTTTTATGAACTGTTATACACACTTGGTGTAAGGAAATATAAATTTTTGATGAATTTGAATATTGTTCTACTGTAAACTGTAAACCTAGGGTACTCTTTATTAAAGATGCGCTGTTGGAAATAATCCTTAGACATCCATCCATGTATTTAATTTTTAATTCGAGCTTCCCGACGGTGTTGCCATCGCCAGTTCATTCTTGCAGGCTTTACCTTTGCTGACAGCTTCCTTCTCAGTATTTGAATATATTCAACTGAATGCACCACAAACAAGGACAAGTCTGAATTTGTGTCTGCAAGAAGTTACAAGGAAGCTGAAGTTGCTCCTGTTCTTGTCCACTAATATCTTTGTCCTGATACTCGCAGAGACTGAAGACAATACGAAGATGTGGTCATCTCTGAGGTAGCTGAAGTACGCCCAGATTGATGATGATCCCCGATGCTGCGGTCAAAGTTAGTATTGTGGATTTTGCAGCAAAAAATTCTTCGGTACCTCAGTAATGGTTTCGTAAGCGTTGGGCGGATGAAGTGGAGGGAAAACTCTGCTATCTTCGGTGACTGTAAAATGCCCCAGCGACACCAGTATTTAATTGGTCCAGAAATGGAACAATCAAAAACCGGGAGGATTGCCGACGCTTCCCTTGATCAACCCGGGGAACCCCGCAGGCGGATCACAAGTGTGAATCATATAAGTGAGAGAGTTGTTTCACCTGAGATCAAAGCGGTGCCGAAAATAATTGAAAAAGTGTGGAATACGCGCTTAGAACCCTTGTAGTAGAACAGGCCTATATGGTAGGTAGAAGTGGCGGTTCTAATTTGAGCTAAAAAAAAGCTCCTAAGAAGAACCCAATTAGCGCTGGTATGTTGCCAAAACTAAATAAATTAAAGAGGGATTTGAAGGATCTATTAGGATGTTTTTACGGAGAAGGACGGTATGAACTAGTACTCTCTTGAAGGACGTCTCAATCCAAGCCAACCATAAGACACTTCAGAGTAACCGTACTCCAAACCTTATGCTACCTAGGCAAGTTGCTGGTTGGTAAGGGTACACTGATTCTGTCAAAAACTTGGTTCAGTAAGCGGGTTCGGCATAGAAATCCTCCAAGAATCATAGCCCGCCACCTAGCCCAGGTGTATGGTTTCCAAAGCCGTTCCTCTGCCAATCCTTGACTGTTTAAGTCGAAAAGGAGGAGGGAAGACAATCGTAAGCTGCCAAAGCAACCCTAAGTGGATTTCAAGCAATCACACTCCAGACTTTTTTGCACCAAGGCAGGGTTATTGTTGGTAAGGTAACATTATTGATTCTGTCAGTGGAGTCGGCAAAGTTCACGGAAACATCCAAGAATCATACTGGCCTATACCCCACGCAAAATTCAACTTAACAAGTAAACAAATCAAAATGGCCAACTAGACGAAATCACCTTCCTTAACCTTCTGTTTGTGTCTAAGGATTCTACAGAACCCTGGCAATTTTGAAGAAAACATAAGACGTATAAATTTTGTTGGAACACTAAAGCTGGTCATAGCATGATTAAATTCAACACTTTCGTAAGCTTCTTTAAATTTGATGAACTATAGTGGCAAGTCTGGTAGATAAATATTTGAGATTTCTTTGGTTGGTACTTGATGTACCTACGCCAAAACTTCAAGCATACAATTTAGCTTGATGTCAGCTCAAACTACTTTTCAATTCAATAGATGCCTGGGTTGAGTTGGAAAAAGCTTGGCTTGGCTTGACCCGCTCCTACTTGGTGAATCGCTCGAATAAGTTGAAATGTTGCTGATATATCTGTGTTGAACAGTCATTATTATACAGGAGCACTTTTCTGTTTTCAGTTATTTCAGATCTGTTTCAAATTCAACTCAGCTCAAACTGCTTAAGCTTCATTTACAACAAAACACAAGATTCTGCTCTTCCCCAACTGTATTTTAGAAACATCAGAATATCTGTGGAATTTTTATTTGAATGACAGTAGTTGCCCCGAGCAGAATAACTCTTTCCCCATATAAACAGTCCAATGACAACAATTAAAGAAAATTCAAAAAGAGCAAAACACATACATAAATCTAAGCTAGCTTATATGTTGACACACAAATCAAGTATTTATCCAATTAATCGTCCCATAGCTCCCTAACGAGATCTTCAATTGAAATTAATTTAAATATTTTCGTATAAAAATGTGACAATGACAAGTCTAAAAACTGACCCCCATTCATGCAACTGTCACCCTGATGTTGACTCTCTAACGACTCGCCGCCGCCGCCGGCCGCCAATAGCGGCAAACTTTGAAAGTATTAATCAATTTGTTTCATTTTTTTCTTTTTCAATTAATTTGTATCTCAAACAAAATTATATTTATTCTGATGGGTGACGCTGCCCCCAAAGTATTGTCATTTCAGTTTCATACAGCTATACAAGTACAGCCCTCATATTAAGTTGAAATATTCCTCCACGCTCGATTAAGCGTCAACCAAACGTGTAACTGTCATAATGTCACCCCAAAGGCTCGACGATAAAGGCAATTCATTCAGTTTATGTGACCAAGTCAAGCTCAAGAGTTTATAGTATATTATTATTAAATTATCAAATTACCAACTAATTGGTTAATTGTTTAATTAATTTATATTTGACGCGAATTTCCCACGATCACGCTTTATTTCTCTCGTTTCGTTTTGTCTTTTGGCTTTTTGAGGAAAACTTCAGTTTAATTTTTTTTATATATTTCAGATCATGGTGCAACGCCCAAAGCCAATGACGCCAACGACGACGACGACAACAACAACAGCAGCAACAACTACGACGACGATCTAATCATCAATCATAAATCAAATGCGCACACCCAATCATGTCGCTGCTGATCGCTCAACTAAGCTCTGCTGAACGAACACCTCATCACATCTTGACGCAGCATCATCATCCATCAGTGGTGGCTACAGTGGCAGCGTCAGTAGCTTACGACAGCCCGCCATCACCATCGCCATCATCGTCGTCAGCTTCGGCTTCTGCTTCAGCTTCGGCAGTCTCACCTTCAACCACAAGATCAACAACAGCAGCAGCAGTGGCAGAGGTAGGTGTTAATGACCAGCACACTGTTCGCAGCGCTGCCGGCGTTGGCGCTGCTGTACTTGGTGTTGTAGAACAACCTCTCGACTTTACAGTCTCGAAATTGGCTCTTGCCACATCTATGGTAACCACTAATACCACATCGGCCGCCAGCAGCAGCAGTAGTAGTAGTAACAATAAATTTCTAACCGATTTGACGTCATCATTATCACATGCAGATACTATGAGTCGACTCTTGGCCATGGATATGAAGGCATTCAAGGTCGACGGGGATGAGGAGTTAAAGTTCGAAGAAGTCACAAGTGGTGGTAAGTCGAAGACTGTTTGTGCCCAAGATCCTGTCTAATTGGTTTCTTTTTGGGAAGATGGGCTTTTATGAATTTTACGATTTTCGAAACTAATTTGATAAACATTTGAAGGTGACATTTGTAATTCGTTGAAATTAACGGAACAAATTGAAATGACGTTTCAATAAAATTTAACGAGAATTTGAACTTTTCCTCGGCTTTCTTGAATTTCTATGTGCAAACTTTACTTCCGATTTATTTACTTAAGTTTTGCAAGCTGGAGTTGAACAAAACTTAATAAAAATAATGCGGAACTCTGCGAACTGTCATTAAACATTATGAAATAACATTATGGGCATCAACATGTCAAAGATGGAACCGCTTTTCTTTGAGGATTCTTACAGCGAATTTTCTGGTTGCGGGATTAGTTATCAGTTATCGTTACGTCGATCGTATACTAAAATGACAATTAGCATTATAGAATGCATCATTATTTTCATCATTCAATTTGCAGTTTTGATTTTATTTCTTGCCACTATCCATCATAGCGCTACTGCTGATTTTTCTTGAGCCGAATTAGAAGGTTTTTAATTATTATAAGATCAAAGAGTATAATTTCTTATAAGTTAAAGTAATGACAACATTTTCAAGAATGACATGCCTGTGACGGAAAATGTTAATATGGACAAATGTTCATTACAAGTATGACACAAGGCATTGTAAATAAAGATTTTCACAATATTTTACCAGAAGGTACTTACGATGTCTTTTAAGAAAGTGCATATTTTTCTCAATTTTGAAGTGATTGGGATGTCATTGCGGTAGTGTTGCAGTTCAGAAAATTTTTCTTTCGAA
Organism: Platycheirus albimanus; assembly: GCA_916050605.2. Lineage (NCBI taxonomy): Eukaryota > Metazoa > Arthropoda > Insecta > Diptera > Syrphidae > Platycheirus > Platycheirus albimanus. Next base: position 22,218,687 of record OU696698.1, on the reverse strand, counting down.
ACCACACTCACCAAATTCAATAAAAATAAAATGCACGACTGGGTTGCACGAACCTGTGTTTTATGCTACATAATCGCTTTGTGGCTGCATAATTTATATTAAAAAAATTAAAAATTGTTTCGAAAACTCTTATAATTTTTCAATTAGTATAAGAGTTTTCTAGGAAAAACTAAGTATGCAATAATATTTCAAAACTAAATGTCTATCTTAAAAAAAAAAAGTGCACGACAGGGTCTGACAAACTTGTTCTTATGTGAGACAGTGGTCTTGGGGTTTGACATTTTGGAAAAAAAAGCGGGGACAAAATAATATGAAATTTTATTGATCACTTAAAAATCAATAGATAAAACGTTCTTTTGGAAAAATTTAGTATGTCATATTTTGTTTATTAAGAATTTTAAAAAATTTTGTTTTCAAAATCGTTCGACCAGTTTTTTTCAAAAAACAGTTTTTTTAAACTTTATCAAAATACATAGGTACATATATTCCAATTTTTTTTTTTTTTTTTTTTGAGTATGCCAACTTCTAGCACTTTGAAGTTTTTATCAGAAAAATAAAATAAAAAACATAAGCGAGAGCTACAGAACGTTTGCAACGAACTGTTGGATACCCTATTCCCCATATATTTGTATGTGCATGCGTCTGCCTCCCGCAAACAGCCGATGTTTCAGAAACAAAATTCTTCTTTAGCAGACAGAAAAAAATTCAATAACATTAATTTTATGCGGTGTGATGTTCAATTAGTGCTGGCGCAATAAAAAAAGGAGTGCGCCACGCCCAAAGTTAAAACGTTTTATTGCCAAGGCAATTGTTATAAGCTCAGTGACATTCAATTTTATTCTTGCAGATCGATTTGAGCAAAACAAGACAAAACTTATATTTTTAAAAATTAGATTTGGAATGGAAATAGCGATTATGGGTGTTTTTAACAATTATTGGACCACACTCTGCTACGTAACCAAGGAATATAAATCCAAGTGTTCATCTGTTTACTTCAAAACTGCGACCGATAGTTAAAAAACGTTAGAAAAATTAATGCATTATACGACTTTTGACTGAAACGCCCCTTAAAAGTGGGCGTGTCTTAAAAATTTGAAGCACTAACTGCACTTTTTTCAGTATTTAGGCATATGTGTAAGACTACAGCTGAATCGAGTAGTTTTTAAACAATCTTACCTGAACAAAGGTATTTTACCAAAATCACGCCTTTAAAAGTGGGCGTATTGAAAAAATTTACAAAAGAAAATGTAGAGATATATTTCTCAAATAACGAACGGAAGGAAAAAGGTTTAAATTAAACATTAGAAATGCCTTAAATTCTTAAGGCTACGTTTTTCGTTCTTTCATGAAAAGTAGGCGTAAGCCACGCCCAAAATTCAAAAATTTCTTTTCATACACTAACCTTTTCGTTTCTATTAAGAGACGCAAAACTTTGGCTTGCGAATTAATTATAAATACCGTTTATTTACAAAAACAATTTTTTTAGAGTTTCTAATGAAAAGTGGGCGTCAGCCACTCCCAAAATAAATTTTTTTGATTTCATACACAAGATGTTTATGTGCCAGTAAGACCCACAAAATTTAATGTTTTTCGCTTTAATATAACAATTGTTATTTTATAAAAACAATATTGATGGTTTTGTATGAAAAATAGGCGTAAGCCACGCCCAAACTGAAATATTTTTATTTGATTAGAAGAAAGTTTACCTAAAGCTTACGTGTGCAAAATTTTAGCGTTATGCTTTTATCGTAACTGTACAAAAAACATAATTTAATTTTAACAAATTGAGGTTGTTCAACAAAAATGGCGATTGTGGGCGTGTTTGTGGGCTGATTTTACCGGTTCAAGAACTTAGCCTTACTCTTGAACCAAAGATCATATATATCAAATTTCAGCTTTCTAGCTCAAAATTGCGACCTCTAGAGAGTATACATACGGACGGACGGACGGACGGACATGGCTAAATCGACTAGGCTTTTGATTCTGAGTCAGAATATATATACTTTTCTATACCTAACGGTATTGTTTCTCTATGTTACAAACTCCACACCAAATACAATATACCCATTCTATGGAATAGGGTATAAAAAAGAGCTAAGACCGATTTTCAAAAAAATTAAAAAAAAATTATTTTTTCTTAAACTCAAAAAACCTTTTTTCAAAAATTTAAAAATTTAAATTATTTCTTTTTTAAAAAGGCTTCTACATTAAAAACTTCATCGAAATCCGTCGAGTGGCTTACGAGAAAATCTGATTTAAAAAACCGGTCCTAAGGGAGGTAGCGTTATAAGACTTTTCCTGAAAAATCTATTCCAACCAAAACATAAAGTTTGCACATAAAATACTATTCAGAAAGTTTTATCAAAATCGTAGAATCAATTTTTCACTAAAAATCGTATGGCAGGTACCGCAGACAGACAAAATTGTCGGACCCACTTTTTTTGACTTCTCTATCATCGTAATGTCATGTTTGACTGTTAGAATTTTTTTTTACGAATGCATAACTTTCCTTATAGTACCTATAATCGCATGTAAAAAAGTATTGAAAATCGTTCGACCAGTTTTTATTTTATTTTCGAAAAAATATTTGAAATATTTTTTTAAGTATGTCATTCACAGATAATAATTCGTAGTTCCTATCTGGGAAAATAATTTAAAAAAAAATCAATCCCGTTTTTAAAATATTTCGAAAACTAATTTTTTTTTTAAATTAGCTAAAAATCAAAAAAACGTTTATATCATATCAATAGGGTTATAAATGACTACCTATCGGATCTACATAATAGTTTACGAGAAAACTTGATTTGAAAATTCCGGTTCTATGAGACCGTTATGCGAGACAAATTCCGAAAAATCTTTTCCAACCAAAAGGTAGATTGTTTTAAAATAAAATGCATGACTGGACCGCACGAACCTGTTCTAATGTGTTACAGTGGTTTTGGGGTCGAGATTTTGATAAAATAAATTTTTTCAAAGTTCTTAAATAAAAACTACTTTGAGCTGAAAAAAGTACACCATTTTATTTCTTGGATAAATTTGAATTTATGAGAATAAATTTACAAAAATCTGTGAAGTGGTTTTTGAGAAAAAAAAATCAAAAACGCCAGTTCATTTATTTATAATTTTTTGGAAAAAATTTAAAATAGCAGTTTTCAAAATATGAATTTGAAATTTTTTTTTTCTTAAATGCTTTTAAATATATAAAAATATATTTTTTTTAAATATTGGTGTGCAGTATAAATTCAGCTATATACACCTAGTATATATGTATGTGTGAAATTTCGAAAGTATCGGTTGAGCCGTTTTCGAGATACTCGAAAGCAAAAATAACGGTCCTATGGAAAGTATCGTTCTTAAACATTTTTTAAAACTTTTTTTTCGACCCTATGATTGGTCGTACCTAAAAAGTAACACTGATATTTTTAAATCGAAATCGTCAGAGCCGTTTTTGAGAAAAAAGACTTTAACGCAACTCTAAAACTCTATATAACAAGCTTGAAGCAATTCGGCCCACCCGTTTGGGCTGTAGGTCTCTATACATACAGACAAACAGACAGATAGACAGACAGACATACAGACGGACAGAATTTTTAGACCATCTTTTTTAGTCTTCGCTATAATCGTAATGTCATGTTTGATTGTTATCTCAAAACTTTTTTTTAGACGAATGCCTTAAATAAATAAACTGTTGGCACAACAGCTCCAAGTGGGGCCGGAGCCTGTGACTTATACTCTCAACCATTCCTGTGCTTGCGTTGATATTCTGCAGGAATGAAGGGGACCTCTTGGAGGATTTGTCACTTCCTCGCAAGAGGCAGTTCCCCGAAAAAGAACTTAGGTGGAGTCGTCAGGGATCGAACCCAGAACCTTCGGCGTGACAGTCCGACACACTTATCACTACGCCACGGGGTAGTACTCAGGTACCGAAAAGCACGATTTCTTGTGAGATTTATTAAAAGTCTGCAAACTAAGTTTTTGTTGATCTTATGACAGACTCCACGGAACTTTGAATTGTTCTTTAGGAACCAAAATACATAGTGGTTGATTAAATTAAATTAAAATCCAATTCATTGATATTAGCAAATTTTTGAATGTAATAGATTCTTGATGCAAAATCAGTCATACATATTTTTGAAGGGATAATCGATTCACAACTTTTATTGTCCTTAAAGGAGTTAAATAGAAATCAACATCATGCATATCGAATCTATATTCGAAAGCTCCGACAGTATTTTTAAAATTTTTTTTTGTGGCCAATCCTTAAGTCTTATTACGCCAAAGACATGGAGTCAACGAATTTTTGTTTTCTGTCACGTCCAACCCTTAGTTCTGTGAGTATCTTAAATATTTGAACGTATTTATCTACTGCGGAATGTCTAATACTTTAAAAGGAAGAATTCACTATTGTCAATGAATTTTTGAAATCTTTTATTGACAAAGCTGTTTTAGCCTAATGGTTGACATTTAAAAACATGGCGGCTACGAAACGAAGTTTAATGACAGGTAACACCTTTCATTGGAAAAATATAATCTTGACTAATACCCAGCTTGATAAGACGTTAGAAGAACAAGCAATGCATTCTCCAACTATCTATACATCCTTATCTACATTCACATCAGCTATATTTGAAAACCCGATCAACAGAAATCAAAATGAAGTTCGTAGATCACAAATTTTGACAAGTAGAGATGCCAGAGTTATAATCTTGATATTATCATCCGGATGTCATATTTGACAATATTATATAGAATTCGATACTTTTTTAGCAAAGTCATAATTGATCTTTTGAAAAATAGTCTAGTATCTAAGAACTATTTAAAATCAGATTTTTTACGATTTTTAAAATTAAAATTTACGATTTCAAGGCTTATCAGACAGATATTATTTATATTGAATGAAATTATTGTTCAAGAATGATAATACACTTTTGCAGACGAGATAATGTGACCATATGATCATGATCACACCCTAAAAATATAAACTTATAAATCTGATTACCTGATTAGCAATTTTCGCAAAACAAAGATTGATGCCATCTTCATCACACAATCACAATCACAATCGAATCGAATGACTTTCAAAACTGTGCTATAAACTAAAGGTGAAACATAGCACACTTTGATTGATCACCGATACATAAGAAAAGATATAGATTATCCTCAAGGTATCATTTTTTAAACCAGAACACGCGACCGGAAATTAAAGTAATTTCCATCAGAGCACAGAACCCCGTTCTCTTCCCCTCTCAAGTTTCGTGCTACAGGTTTGGAATTGATTGAAAAAATAAAAAATAAAAATGAAGACATTAAATTTTCAAACAAACACTTTAAATTTCTGTGTTACGAGTATTATTATCACCTCCCATTTGATTGCCAAGTCATGTTGTGAATATTTCATAATTTCAGTTTATGATACCCCCTTTTAAATATGGTATCTGTGGCGGTGCTGTGGCGGTGGTTTGACATAATTATAAATCAAACAAGCAATTCAATAAAAATCTTATCGATCTGACAGACTTGAAGTGTAAAATTTAAAAAAATGTTAATTCATGCTATGACTCTGGTTTTAAATCATCGCCATGACTCAAACTTGGGCACTTGACAAATTTTTATAAAATGAAACGTCATCATTTTCAGAATTCAAAAATCTATTGATTAGCTGATAGCAAAATGTTGTCCATTTTCTATTTGCTCGAGGAAAAACCAGAAATACCTAGCACTTGAGATTTTTAAATAAAACTGGAAAGATTGATATCTGAACTAACCTACTATAAAAAAAGATAAGATTTAGCAGTGTGTTGGCTTTTATGGTTCAGGTTTTGGCAAGAGGTTTTGAAATGTGAAAGATTTGAATGCTTTCTCGCGGGGACTTTTTAAGTTCTTCCAAGAAGTGTAGGAAAAAGATTATCCCACAAGCTTTGAGGGTTTATATTTAGACAATGCAACTTAGTGTAGGCTAATCTGATTTGGTGGTAAGTAATGTAGTTCGGAACGGATGAAGAAGTATCTAGGTTCTAGACGAAGTAAGCATCGGCCATTCATATCATTTCTGACACTCATGATATATTCTTTTTCGACCATCAATCGCTAACTTCAATTGAATTGAAGATCAACATACATGCCAACCAGGAAACGATTTAACGAAATTAACTTTGATTTCCTTCCTACCTGAAAGGTGAAGCTGAAAGTACTCGTACGTCAACACAAACAGATATTTTGACAACAAGAATGAATTTTGACACATCAGATGGTCGGTATGGCAGTTTGATCTTTTCTCTGAGAAAGAGTCTCAAAATGATCATGTGAATATACCAATCAATAGCCAGACCGATACTGACATTATTATGGCAATTTGGTCGAGTGGCAAGCGACCGAAATAGCCAATAAAAGAATGACTTTGCATACCACCTACAGCAGAGCTTGGTACTATTCTCAATCAAAAACCCTTAGACCTCTTTGTAGAAGAATCTGAAGCAAAAAGTGCACTCTGGTTAAGCCAAACCGAAAACTGGAAACCCAGTCAGACAGGCCATGCACATATTCTACAGAGATATACAGGCTATAATGCTTGCACGGACTACACAACACGTTAAGATTTTGAAATAGAAGGAGAAGAACAGAAAAGACTGGCTTAACAACCAACAGCTATTCAAATCTTTACAGATGGCTCCGAAATGGAAGTTTGCGCAGGTGCACAATTCAACTCAGAAACACACTTGAACTAGCCTGGTCAATCAGGTTGAGGTTATAGCAGTGACGGCAGCTGCGAAACAGGCTTCAATGAAAGAAATGCTACCATTGAAACAAAATTAAAGCTTGTAACTTGCTAGCGCGGAGAGCTTAAGGTTCTTGGCACGCAGCACAACTTGAGACTCTATTGGATTTTTGGCCACAGTGGTGTGTAAGGAAACGAAAGAGCTGATGAACTGGCAAGAAAGGGAAGAACCCACCGGTTGGGTTCTTTATATTATATTACAGATTCCAACCTGTAATATAAAACAGACGTTTGGTAATAAAGTACTCGCTGCATCTGACGAGAGTAAAATTCACTCTACTCCTAAAGTCACAACCAAGAAACTGTAGTAGATTGAACTTGATTTTTGCTCGAATTTTTGCACGGAGTTTTTGATTCAGTGGCAAAATCTACTACAAAAACACTTCAAACTATGACAGGCAGTGTCTATTCGCACTGGGCAGTTTCGAAAGTGTCGACACTGATGACATCATCTTTCAAAATTTTGCAATTTCGATAAATTCTTGCCAGACAAAAAAAAACTTCGTGAGCAAGCTTGCATAATACAAGGAATGCATTTTAAGCCCTTCACTCCTCAAGTGAGTGCGAATTAGACATATTGCTTTGGCAACACTGAGAAGAAAAAAAACATTGTGTGGTTTTATCCGATGCAGCGCCGGATCTAGGGAGACTCAAAAGCACTTGCCCCTGACATCGTCAGGCTTTGGGGGCGCAAAACCACTGTCATTGATAATTATAAAGGTGATGGAAGATTCCCGGGCGTGAGCCTCCGAGGGCACGACTGAGTCGTACGAACTTGCTCTAATGTGTTACAGTGGTCTTGGGGCTTGAGATTTTGAGAACAAAAGCATTGAAAAAATCATATGAAATTTTATTATTCACTTAAAAATTACTAGTTAAACTGTTTTTTGGGGAAAATGAAGTAAAGCATTTTATTTCTTTTACTGTTCTACATTTTATGGATTTTTTTTTTCAAAATCGTTCGACCATTTTTTTTCTTCAAAAAACGGTTTTTTTGCAAAACTTTTCGAAAACATATTCCAAATTTCATCTAGCAGTTTATAGTTTTTATCAGAAAACAAACATTTACAAAGTTTTAAACAAACGGTTTTTGAAAAAGCCGAAAATTAAAAAAAAAATTTACTTTTTTTTTTTTAAACTCAAAAATTATTTTTTGATTATTAAAAAAAATTTATTGTTTTGTTTAAAAGAGAACTTTTACATTAAAAAATTCATCGAAATCCGGTCCTATGGGAAGTACCGTGATAAGCCTTTTCCTGAAAAATCTATTCCAACCAAAACACACAGTTTTCACAGAAAATCCTATTCAGAAAGTTTTACCAAAATCGTAGGAGCCGTTTTTGAGTAAAGTAAATAGTTAGAATTGAATATTGGTAGGTACTTTAAATTTTTAAACCTATGTGTTTTGTTCTTCCATTAAAAATGGGAGTCAGCCACACCCAAAATATTTTTTTTTTGTTTTCATAGACACGATTTTTAAGTACAACTACTACCCACAAAATTTAAGTCTTTTTTCTCGTTTAAGCATTGTTATTTTATAAAAATAAAATTGATGGTTTTGTATGGAAAAGGGCGTCAGCCACGCCCAAAGTGCAATATTTTTAGATTTACCCAAAACTTGAGTTTGCAAAATTTAAATTTTTTTAGCGTATAAAAAAAAGGTCTTCAAAATGTCCATGGGAATGGCGGCGGGCGCCACCATAGTGACGGCTGTAGTGCGAAGTGCAATGCCTACATGGACGACAAAATACGAGGCGATGAAAAAAAAATTTCACTTTTCTAATAGTTAGAATACACAATGCGATGCGCGACTTGATCGTACTCGTAACAAAGATTATACATTATATTGGGAATCACCCTGCGAAGGACAGTATTTATTTTATAATGGTATATTGAATATCTTGCTGTCAACACCGACCTATATCAATTTCACTAAACTCGACCTATTTAAAAAAAATTGTTCTCCACGCATCTCTTTCCACAAGTTGATTAAACCCCCTATAACAGCCGGCTTCAAAGATAAACCGGAAAATCAATTTGAATAATCATTTAAAATCTGTTTGCGATTCTTTTGAAGTCAAAGCAGTGACGGTACTGATGGCGCTATGACGTTATCAGGGATTCCACTTTACTGCAATTGCAGTAGATCTACTGCATTTTTTCCTCAAAATGAATCTACTGCCTTAAAATAAAATCTACTGCACTTTATTTTACGAAAAAAATATGAAATCTACCACGAAATTTTTTTTATTTATAGCAGCCCTGACATTAAGTATACGCAGTTCGAGCTATTGTGACCCAGTCGCAATTTTCGTAAAGTCTTACACTCAAAGCAACGACTCCATTTTCGAAATGACAAACCCAAAAATGTATCTATAAATTAATCCTTTTAAAAAATATTACTCATAATCAGCTCATTCCTTCCCAAATTTTTTTTAAGGTCAAGCTAAGTTTATTAATCTTCTTTTAAAAATCCTCTTTCCCACGCCCGATAACATCGCTTTTATAATAATTTCCATCCGTTTTACATAAAACTAAATGATCCTCCCATCCCAAAAAAAAAAAAAAAAAAAAAAAAACAACAACAACATCATCACAAGATTAATGTTGAAGTTGACTTCCAAACTCCTTCGGAATATATACGCACACCCAGATCCCAAAGTCAGAGAACACACCGACCCAAACAACGCACACTTACATTTATAGTAACTGCACAGCATCACCCTGTGTCCCAGTGAGGCTTTTAAACAAAACAAGCGTCCAGTTTTCACAAAATTAGATTTTTAATTAAAATAATTTCGTATGCAATTTAGATAATCGCGCACGATGCAAAAGCATCTGAAAAGTGAGTGGACTCGAACTCCAACGCTTAGCACCGAACACAGAACTATACAACGATCGGGCGTAACGGCGGGCGTTTACAAACGAATATCCTTCGAATGCCCTCCTTCGAGTTTCTTCAATTTTGCCCTTTTTTTTTAAACTCTCTATGCAAACCCCGCCAATATATACAATATACGTCTATACGTCGTCGGTCGGTCGTCCTGGGATGGGATGAATATTTAAATTTATCATCTCCATTATTATATGCACAAGGTCTCCGCATACGGATCAACTGTGGCTCCCATCTCACATGGTATACAGCAGCGGAAAAATTGAACCCTGATGAATAAAATACGCACTCTCGCTCTGGTGTTCTGGAGAGCCCTAGATTGGATGAGCAAAGGATGACGACGATGGAGCCACCGCCTTTGCTGCAACATTTCATAACTCACCACCACCGACCGGTGTGCCTATACCGATGCGATGGTCGGTCAATTTTCAACTCTATGGCAGGTGGTATAGTTGGTGTTATCCTCTCTGTCCCCACTGAATTATGTGGGCACGCAGGGGTGGATTTTACCGAAGAATTAAGGGGCCGCCGTCAAGCAGGCATAACGTGACTTAAAAAAAAACACACACGGAACAAAATCATCAAAACGAAAGAAATACGTGCCTAAATATCGGGCCCTTTCTTAACAATATCCAAAATCGTTTCACCTTTTTGGGGGAAATCATCTGAAACCGTTTTCAGGCATCACCTTCCAAAAAAAGTTCCTAAATGTTTTGAATAAAATACAAAACGAATGCGGCCCCACAAAAAATATATTTGCGCTCAAGGCCCCACTCACACAAATCCCATCCTGGTTTTTTGCATGTAATTATTAACAGCATGTTGGAAGGTGGAATGGTTGTGCACTACCTGTCCGCCTGCATTGGATGAGTATACGCCAAGATGTGGTATGCAAAGGCCAAGGCTCTAAGTGAACGCAATCATGGCATGACTGACGATGAAGACGCGAAGCGACGGTGTAACGTTGGTGCTGCTGCTGCTGTTACTGGCCTGCGTCTTATAGCTAAAAGAAACCCATAGACTCTCACGAGTTTTCATTAATCCAATTACCAGATAAGCCATAAGAATAGCCGTTTAGGCCTATATGGTTCGTCTTCGCTGCTGGACTGGCATGGCCGGGCCGGGCCGTGGCTGGCTATTTTATGCGGTGGTTAATAATTTTCTTCCGGAATCGCGGAACACGCGCTAGGACGTTGTTCTACATGAGTTGCAACATGGAATTTTTGCATTTTGATACTTAAAAAGGTGGTTATGTTTTTTTTAAAGTTGCAGGATTCTTGCTTGCTCCTACATGAACTTGGAGTATATATGAGTAAGGAGAAGGCTGGTGCTATGGTGTGCCATGAATGAAACTTGATTGTTTGGCAAAGTTATTAGAAAACATCTTGATGCAGTGATTGGGGGCAGCGCATATAAAAGGAGTGTGGCTTATGGATGCAACAACAAAAAAAACTTTGGATTAAAAATATTGCTGAGGAGGAAATTTGTTAGGTTATTTTGTAACCGGTCATCATCAGAGTTTTATGTCTTACGTGGTGGTGTCTTACATGATAGCCTTGAATAAGCCACTGATTACAAAGGGGCAGTGTCCTGACCGTGGCTGTAAGACATTGTTGCTTCTTGTTACCATAAACATAAAGAAGCTCAATGAACTTGAAAAATCCAAATTCAAGAAGATCACATAATTAACTCAAAATGGTGCTTCAAAAACCATTTAAATTGCCATCTTCATTTAATTTTTTTGAAAATGTCTTAAGTCCCCATTTTCGACATCATCTCAACCATCTCAAAAAAACATCTTGTTAACACAACAATCCGTGACACATGACAATTTTTTTTTATTCTTTTGGGGTTGAAGTATCTTTTTTTTTTAGCTCTTCAACCCTTTCAATTGGGGTAATCATTTCTTTTTAAATCACTTCTTGTTGTGTCTTCCCTCGTTCTTGTCTCTGGCATGGAGTATAAAGAACCACGCTTTTCAATCTTTCGAGTGTTGGCTTAAGTGAAATTGGGTATTTACGATGTGTGGACATTTGGCACCCTCCTCTCGCATGAAGCAGTCATTCAATGTTTGTCTGCTTCATCTACGTTTCTACGTGGCTTTCGGCTTACCAATATTTTTCACTTTTTTTTTATATAGTAAAAAATTTAACCAGGCTCTCTGTGTCGCATGCCACGTCTTATACCTACAACAATCGTTTATCCTTGATCCTTATCGAGAAGATGTCTTGATAGAAAACAGGGGTTGCATCTTGTCTTGTTTTTTTTTTTATCTTCAAACTGTTGCCTCTCGCATTTGAAACATTTATGAAGATTGAAAGGGTTGCACTGATGATGATAGAGAGGGGTGCATATATTTATACGAAACAAGGAAAGGGTTTAACTAAATCAACTCCTGACCAGATATCTATATATTCTCCCGGGAGGATTTCGTTCTAAGCCATTTTTTTTTTTTTTTTTTTTTTTTTTTTTTAACCTGATGCCAGGGTTAAGTGCTTTTTTAATTCAATCAAATTTTCCCTTGATGAAGTGATAGGAATAGGAAGGAAGAATATGATATTGTAAACATGAACCTTAACGCGTTTGTAGTAAAGTGTAAGGGATTCAAAAGTGGGAGGTGATATAAATGAGACTTAAGTACTTTGCTACGCACTAAATCAGAGCTTAAGAATTTTTCAAAATGTCAATATCTCCTTCTCCTCTGAAAATGTAACTTTCGATATTTATTTGTCAATCGTCAGTGCACGATTGAGAGCGAAGATTTTAAGTTCATAAGAACAATTTGTGGGTAGTAAACTTGTTAAACAAAGCATGCAAAATTAGATGACTTCGTTCCACCATTAGTCTTCACAAGTAATTTCAAACCCTATGTGACCCTTCAACTAACATTCATTCAGATCGGTGCTATTAACCGCACTACGTCGTTAGTTTAGTTTTCAGGTAAACGAACAGATATAATCTTTTGCCTACACGCGAACATCCGACACAAAATTGTCAATGCACGAAACACAGAAACTTTAAGTTAATCAGACGACAAAACACGCATACAGTTAAAAGTATTTTATTTCGGATACCAAGTCCGTTGGAATTGCGCGGAATCTACCCCCCCCCCCCCCTTTCTATTTTTACTTGATAAATGTAGCCTCGATGATGATGTTCATTAGCTCTCAATATATTGCACAGTTGAGATGGATTATTTTAACGCAACTTGATGATGAAAGAACCTAGTCTCAATTCTAACGAATCCAAGAGTTCAGTTGGAGAATTAACTGCGTCATCCTAGTTGATAACTGTTGTCAACTGATTTGAAGGAAATCAAAACTTATCGGAATCAAATTTTAAATAGTCGCGTTAATTCATCGACATCTTTGTTTTTATCTTTTTTCGGTAGAAAAATTTGCATTGTGCAATTTGTAGGATAAGTGGCTATTTCAGAGTTCTTCCAACTTCTAACATATGAAGTCATTCCTTTTCCAGATGAATCAAATGCCAGATCAGCTTCATACTGCAATTGAATCAACACCAAAAGGAATGAAGTTGTAGAGTTTTTTCCTGTCTGTTCCTCCCGAGAAAGTAAATACTACGCAGTCAATATTTTGTTGTTGGTTCAATTGTGAAACGTTTGTAAGGCAATATGTATTTTATATTTTTTGAAAAGCTTTTTAGACCAAGGTCGATAAATTTTGAAACCAAAAAAAAATAAAATGCACGACTGGGTCGCACGAACTTGCTCTAATGAGTGACAGTGGTTTAGGGGCTTGAGATTTTAATAAAAATAAAATTTTCAAAATTCTTAAATAAATACTTAAACTAATTTGAGCTGAAAAAAAAGTACGCCATTTTATTTCTTGGATAAATTTGAATTTATGAGAATAAATTTATAAAAATCTGTGGAGCGGTTTTTGAGAAAAAAAGTTTTTTTTGAAAAACTTTTTGAAAAAAATTTTCAAAAAAAATTCAAAAACGCCAGTTTGTAGGTATTCAGCAAATACATTTATTTAAAATTTTTAGAAAAAATTTAATAAGCAGTTTTCAAAATATTAATTTTTTTAATTTTTTTTCTAAAATGCTTTTAAAAATACAAAAAAATATTTTTCAAAAATATTGGTATACAATACTAATTGAGCTACCTACAGCTATATGTGTGTGAAATTTTGAAAGAATCGGTTAAGTCGTTTTCGAGATAGTCGAAAGCAAAAAAAACGGTCCTATGGAAAGTACCGTTCTTAGCCATTTTAAAATTTTTTTTTTTCAGCCATATGATTGATCGTACCTAAAAAGCAACACTGATTTTTTTAAATCGAAATCGTTAGAGCCATTTTTGAGAAAAATAAGCTTTAACGTAACGGTTGTATGGCAGGTACCGTTATTTTTTGAGCTAAAAAAAAAAATTTCAATTTCCCCTCTGTACAATACCTAAAAAAGTCCATATACCAAGTTTGAAGCAATTCGGCCCACCCGTTTGGGCTGTAGGTCTACATGCAGACAGACAGACAGACAGACAGACAGACAGACATACAGACGGACAGAATTTTTAGACTATCTTTTTTCGTCTTCGCTATCATCGTAATGTCATGTTTGATTGTTATCTCAAAACTTTTTTTTTCGACGAATGCATAACTTGCCTTATAGTACCTATAATCGCAAGTAAAAATAAAGTGCACGACTGGGTCGGAGAAAACTTGCTCTAATGTGTGACAATGGTCTTGGGGTTTAAGATTTTGGAAAAAAAGCATGGAAAAAAGGATATGTAATTTTATTGATCACTTAAAAATCACTAGTTAAAACGTTTTTTGGAAAAAATGAAGTAAGCCATCTGATTTACTGTTTAGAATTTTGAGAAGTTTTTTTTTTCAAAATCGTTCGACCAGTTTTTTTCAAAAAACAGTTTTTTTTGAAAAACTTCGAAAATGTATTCAAAATTTTTTTGAAGTATGCCAACTTCTAGCAATTCCTAGTTTTTATCAGAAAAATAAAGTTTCACAAAAAGATCAAACGGTTTTTGATAAAATAAAAAAAATTAATCCTTTTTAAAAACTCAAAAAAACTTTTTTTGAAAAATTTTAGATTTTATATTATTTGGTTTATAAAAAGGATCCTACATTAAAAAATTTTTTTTTGTAGTACCCCGTGGCGTAGTGGTTAGTGTGTCGGACTGCTACGCCGAAGGTTCAGGGTTCGATCCCTGACGTTGCCACCTTAAGTTTTTTTCCGGGGTACTGCCTCTTGCGAGGAAGTGACAAATCCTCCAAGAGTAATTAATGTCATGGAAAGTGCTTCTCTGTTAGCCGTTCGGATTCGGCGGTAAAATGTAGGTCCCTTCCATTCCTGCAGAATATCAACGCACACACAGGAATGGTTGAGAGTGTAAGTCACAGGCCCCGGCCCCGCTTGGAGCTGTTGTGCCAACAATTTATTTTTAATTTCTTACATTAAAAATTTCATCGAAATCCGTCAAGTTGTTTACGAAAAAATCTAATTTCAAAAAACCGGTCCTATAGGAGGTACCGTTATAAGACTTTTCCTGAAAAATATGTTCCAGCCAAAACATAAAGTTTATCAAAATCGTAGCAGCCGTTTTTGAGATAAATGAGATTTTCATAAAAAATCATATGGCAAGTCCGTTAGTTTTGGAGCTAGAATGCTAATTGCAAAAACTCCTCTGTACGACGTCATAATAATACTATGTGCCAAGTTTGAAGCAAATCGGTAAAGCCGTTTAGGCTCTAGGTGCCGATACAGACAGACAGACAGACAGAATTGTCGGACCCACTTTTTTCGACTTCTCTATCATCGTAATGTCATGCTTGATTTTTAGATTTTTTTTTTACGAATGCATAACTTGCCTTATAGTATGTACCTATAATCGCAAGTAAAAATAATAGTAGGATAAAACCCACTGGAAAAGGAAGAGAATATAACAAAAATGAAATAAAAATAAATTAAGGGCGATCTGGGGTCGGGAAGTAGAAGGGGGGGGGGGGTTAAGGGTAAGAATCGGTTTATCTCGATTTCCGGCAAAACAACAAGTCTTATCGAAACAAATTATGTATCAAAAGTTGTACGTAGTAAAAAGAACTACAACTTTTGTACATACAATTTTTTACGTGACCTCAAAATTGATGTGAAAAATTCAAAAACCCAAATTTTTGGTTTTATTTTTAGCTTTAACAAATATGTAACATTTTTCACGAAATTTGGTGAAAACTAACCTTTTAATGGCACAATCATTTTGTAAAATTTTGAGCTATTTATTAAAATTTACACTTTTTTTACTCGAAAAACTTAATTACAATTACAAAAATGTAAATTTTAATAAATAGCTCAAAATTTTACATTATGATTAAAAACCAAATTTTGAATTCGAGTTTTTGTAGTTAGTTTTTTTGCGTTTTCTAAGAAAATTTACTATGGTGATATTTATTTTTTTTTTAACACCGTCAGAAAATAGAAATTTCAAGGACCAAAGAGGCCACCGACTTTTTTAAAAAAGCAGATATTTAAACGTGAGAATTTTCGATTGAAAATTAGGGGTACTTTTCGATATTAATTCGAAATTAGGTGAAAAAATAAATATTTAAAAGCAAACAAATTACGGTGTGTTTGTGACATTAAAAGATAAGTTTTCACCTAATTAAGGAAAGCAAATTATTTGTAAAAGATAATATAATAAAACACCAAAAATTTGGTTTTTTGAATTTTTTACATACATTTTGAGGTTATGTAAAAAAAGTAAATACGAAAGTTGTAGATATTTTTCTTACCTTTAAAGCCCCCTTAAAACAACCCATTCCACTTTATAGCCTCAGATCGGCCTAATTTATTTTTTCTTTCATTTTTGTTATATTCTATTCTAACATGAGTTCCTTTGTGACAAATAATTTGGTACCAAGTTTTTCTGCAAAAAGTTATGCCCTAAATGGGTGTGTCATGAATACCTAAAACGTTTTTAAGTTTTTATGTTCAGGAGGCACAACCTACACATGAACTGTTTTGTGAATTGGTTATCACGTAAAATGATCATCCCTAACCGACTTTACAGACAACCAAGCTTTTGTTAAAACTTTTGCAGTTTAGTGTTCACAAAAAATACAAAACATTTTTTACTTTTACTTTTACTTTTTACTTTTTTTTTTTTTTGTATGAACTTAGTTTTTGACATAGGTATGTCTAAAAATTTGTCGTCCTCCGATCCCAGAAACTAAATTCTTCTGTACCAGACAGGAGAAAATAAAAGAATACTGTTTTAATTTGTGAGTTGTTCAATTACTGGTAGTGCAATAAAAAAAGGCGTATGCGACGCCCATGTTTGTTATACCAAACCAAAACCAAAAATAAAGTTTTAAGCTGCTCGATTCTACAAAACAAAACATAATTTGAATTTTTAAATATTAGATTTTAAATGCCAATGGCGGTTGTGGGTTTATCTTAACTATTTTTGAACCATACTTTGCAAATGAAACCAAAGATTATGTACACAAATTCGTCATCTTCTTGCTTTAAAACTTCGACCGATAGTTAGTTAACATTGGAGCATTGATGCAGATTTAGGCTTTTAACAAAAACGCCCTTCAAAAGTGGGCGTGTCCTAAAACTTTGATACAAATATTTCAAAAACTATCTGTGCTTTGGTTGGAATTCATTTTGTAAGCTTATGCGGAAGATCACTACTGAATCAATATAAATATGTACAAAATGTTAGCCTTCAAGCTCAAAAACTGTGACGTATAGAGAGTGTAAATACGGACAGACGGATCCTTACAGCTAAATCAATTCAACTTTTATGTTACGAACTTCACACTATATACAATAGACCCTCTCTTTTAAATAGGATAAGTATAAAAAGATTCATTCGAATCGTTGGACCCGTTTGGGAGCAAGACTAACGAACATCGATATTTTTTAAATGTGTAATATATATTACATTTTTAAGAAACATTTTATGCTTAAAATCGTCAAAAAGGTATTTTGTATTTGCCTCCTTGATATTGGTTATGATAGTCATTTTAATTTCACCAATCCCCTATCGATTCAACAAATCTATGACTTATGATCTCGGTGTCCAAATGCACGCTTGAGTTTTTTAACAGATACAGAAAATTGTATCTATCTACAGAAAATATTTTTCATTGAACTCAAATTATATTTTTTTATTCTTTGTTTAAGTAATATTTTTCTTGGAAATAAGTGAAATATATACGAGTATCTTATTAAAAAATAATACTTTTCTTAGATTTCAAAAAAAAAAAAAAAAAATTCAATATCGCATAAACATTTTTGTGAGTGCATGCAACAGTCTTAACTTGAATGAAAGTTTGTTTTATTTGTTTATGCGAGTCATGACTGACTTAACCCCAATTTTCAGTTTGAGATCTTTTTAGGAAAATTCTTTAATGCGATTATTGGTATCTACCGCCCAAGGACTTCCCCACAAACATTCAAATTGTATGTTCCACTTTCTTCCTTTGTCGTGCCTTACTATACGGTCATTTTAATGTGCTTGAAATTAACATCTGCATCACTACCTATATACTTGTCATATGGTCAGCGTTTTAAATGCATTATCCTTTCTACATGGCTATTATGCGGATAAATGAAGAAAGTCACATTTGTGACTCAGGGCTGAGGGCAAGAGTCATCATTAATCGATTTGTAGCGGAACATTCCGAACAAAAAATCATTGGCACTATTATAATGCACTCAAATATTAGGATCCCTTACCATAGTCATAGTCATACATTAAAATATAATGATACCTCTATGTATATGTATTTATTCATCAAAGACCACAGGTGAGGAATATCCAAGCAACCTGGGCTTCGACTTTGAATTTCTTATCATTAACACCGAACACACCGAACCGATGCGATGATGGACCAAATGTCATGGATCATGGACATGGTGTTGAATGTGTGCCTTTTTTTTTTTGAGTAAAATGTAAAAGATACAAAAAGTCATACAAATTATAATGAAATGCTATTGTTTCGGTCATTTTTCTCGTCAGTCCTTAAGAACAATGGAAAACAAAAGGACATCATTTTCTGCATACATTGTCTTAAAAAATGTTGTTGCTGCTGATAATGTATATAGGATCATGGCCGATGGTATTCGGCGCCATATAAAGCTGTTAACAGATTGCAATGTCCTTTTTACCTGTATTTTCCTTGTGTGTTTTTTTTTAAATATCCTGCAGGAAACACTATTTGAATGAGGGTGGACTCTGTGGATGGATAATCGTTAAATCGGTTTCGTATTGTTTTTCATATAACCGGAGACAGATTTTCCAATTTGAAAATATGATTTAAAAAAATTTATAAATTTTAAACGAATATCCTTATTCTTTAAGACAGAAACCACATTATTAAATGAAAGATTAAAATGTTACGAAGCGAAACAAAATTGCCATGTCAATCTATGTCAATACGAAGTATGTTTCATATCTCAATTTGAAAGATTGAATTACAGGTCCTTAATACGATAATGAAGATCAAACCCACATTTTACAACTCAATTTAAAGAATCCTTTGGATATTAATAATTTTAATTTATGTGTGAAGGATGGTTTTCGTTTTAAAATTTTATTTCATTGCGGAAATATAGCTTTCTAATTTATAATCCTACTTTTTAGCCGTGTTCTCGTGCAAGGATTGACTAGAACATGGCTGCAGAGCATCATACTTGTACAAAGCGACCTAGGCTGTGTAACTACACTCCTTGGAGATCAGCAAAAAAAGTAAAAACTTAGTGTTTTATTTGATAGCACTGCAGGTATTATAGGACTCAAAAGCTCATTGAAATAAAGGCAGCACGGGACTAAAAAAAACTGCTTTAGAAATGAAGAATTCAATGTCACATTATCTTGGATGGAAAGTTTTGTCAAAAGGTCTTGGAACACACATTTCAAAATGGTTACCTAAAAAATCGATTTAATCGGTTTGTCCAAATTTATGCACAATGTCTTGGAATATTTTTGAAGAATTTCGGTGTAAATTTCGTCATCTAAAAAAAAATGTCAGGCCAGTGCTTTCGGCATGAAAAATCGTATGCCAGTGCCGTCGTGTGTACTATTGCCCATTTATGGGTTTCCTTTATGCTTAATCATAGGCAAATATTGCAAAAGATGGATGACACTGATAGACATCGTGAAATGTTCCGAAACGTTCTTCGATAATGTTGTTGAATATACTCGGAAGAGGCACTTATATATTTTTACTTGCGATTATAGGCAAGTTCTGCATTCGTAAAAAAAATTCTAACAATCAAGCAAGACATTACGATGATAGAGAAGTTGAAAAAAGTGGGTCCGACAATTCTGTCTGTCTGTCTGTATGTCCGTCCGTATGTATTGGCACCTACAGCCTAAACGGCTGGACCGATATGCTTCAAACTTGGTAGATAGTATTATTATGACGTCATACAGAGGAGTTTTTGGAATTAGTATTCTAGCTTCAAAACTAACGGTACCTGCCATACGATTTTTAGTGAAAAATTGATTCTACGATTTTGATAAAACTTTCTGAATAGTATTTTATGTGCAAACATTATGTTTTGGTTGGGATAGATTTTTCAGGAAAAGTCTTATAACGGTACCTCCCAATGGACCGGTTTTTTAAAATCCGATTTTCTCGTAAGAAACTTGACGAATTTTGATGAAATTTGTATGTAGAAGCCCTTTTATAAACGAAATAATAAAAAAATTTAAATTTTCCAAAAAAAGTTTTTTTGAATTTTAAATTTTTTTTTATTTTTTCTCCAAAAACGGTTTAATCAATTTTTTTGTTCAATTTTATTTTTCTGGTAAGAACTACAAAGTTCTAGAAGTTTGAATACTCAAAAAAAAATTTGGAATATGTTTTCGAAAAGTTTTTAAAAAAGAACCGTTTTTTGAAAAAACTGGTCGAAAGATTTTGAAAAAAAATTTCCTTAAAATTTAAAAAAACAAAAGAAATCTGATGGTTTTCTTCATTTTCTCCAAAAAAAAATTAGACTTGATTTTTAAGTGATTAATAAAATTTCATATGATTTTTGCAATGTTTTTTTTCCAAAATCTCAAACCCCAAGACCACTGTCACACAGTAGAGCAAGTTCGTGCACTTTATTTTAAATTTGCCTAAGAAGTGATGTTAGCAAACAAAAATTCCATTAGGTACACAAAATAAATATTAAATAAAATGCACGACTGGGTCGCACGAACTTGCTCTAATGAGTGACAGTGGTTTATGGGCTTGAGATTTTGATAAAATTAAATTTTTCAAAATTCTTAAATAAATACTTAAACTAATTTGACCTGAGAAAAAAGTACGCCATTCTATTTCTTGGATAAATTTGAATTTATAAGAATAAATTTATAAAAATCTGTGCAGCGGTTTTTGAGAAAAGAAGTTTTTTTTGAAAAACTTATTGAAAAAAATTTTCAAAAAAAATTTAAAAACGCCAGTTCATAGGTAATCAGCAAATACATTTATTTAAAATTTTTAGAAAAAAATTTAATAAGCAGTTTTCAAAATATTAATTTTTTAAATTTTATTTTTAAAATGCTTTTAAAAATACAACAAAATATTTTTCAAAAATATTGGTATGCAATACAAATTGAGCTACAGCTATATGTGTGTGAAATTTCGAAAGAATCGGTTGAGTCGTTTTCGAGTTAGTCGAAAGCAAAAAAATGGTCCTATGGAAAGTACCGTTCTTAGCCATTTTTTAAAACTTTGTTTTCAGCCATATGATACAATACCTAAAAAAGTCTATATACCAAGTTTGAAGCAATTCGGCCCACCCGTTTGGGCTGTAGGTCTCTATACATACATACAGACAGACAGACAGACAGACATACAGACGGACAGAATTTTTAGACCATCTTTTTTCGTCTTCGCTATCATCGTAATGTCATGTTTGATTGTTATCTCAAAACTTTTTTTTTCGACGAATGCATAACTTGCCTTATAGTACCTATAATCGCAAGTAAAAATATGATGAGTTCACAGCACTGGTTTATGTACTGGGACCTAGTAGCGACCATCTAAAAGGTGGCTATCTTACAACTTGTCCATCTACTCTCAACTCTGGCGCAGATCATTTAAGTACCTTACAATACTGTAAGTAGCATTTAGTACTAATAAAAGAGTTTTTCAATAAGGACGGGTAGATATTGAAATTGGCGCCAGTGACTGAATAATAAACACCAGATGTCACCAAAACAACATGGCCGCCAAAGGCCTCCACAATCTACTACCTTGTCAATTGAATTTTTGGTTATGAATGAGAGCTGGGTTGGAAATAGAGTAATACAGAGTAAAATGCTTCGGACGTTTTACCTCCCAATACCAAATGTATACATTGTTCTTGATTTCATGTCAGTGAGTAATTGTGAACACTCCTCCCCTCTTTTTTTCATATAATTTGAGCGCAGTCAAAGGGGTATTAATACCCTTAACTTGAATTAACACAGTGCGAGCGGTTAGGAGAATTGGATAGGCGATACCGATGCACAACATTCTTGTAGTGCGGCTAAAAAAAGAGTCCCTATACTTAACATTACGTCCGAAGTTAGACTCGAGGGTAAATTGATGGGGGAGTATTACGGGGAAATTGTTTAAGGGGAGGAAGGCATCTCGCAATTCCACTGGAGCACTGTCTATAGAAGTAGCGATAAGACAAGGTTAGACAAGAAACACTACGGCCATGTTCGAGTGAAACACATGTTTCGGTAATGGTTATTTCTCATATCAGTTTTAAGGGTCTTTTTTGTATCCTATTCAGGAAGCGTAAGTGAGAGACAGGAGCACCTATCAAGATATGAGAGCTATACTCGAGCTACTGGCGAATGTATGCCTTGTTGATTGTAGGCAGATCAGAAAGAAAAATGTTTCTTACATCGTCAAATATGTGATCGTTCCACAAAAGGTGGTTTAAAAATTGTAATACACAATCCTAGAACGCAAAGCTGTTCCGTTTCTTCAATGTACGTTCCACTCATGGATAGTGGCATAGGGGATAGGTTATGTTTTAACGGCAGAAGACAACATTGAGTTTTTGAAGCATAACTGGCTGCGCACAATGGTGTAGCAGTAGCAGTAGCACGCAGCAATGTCAAAGTAAATGCCAAAAAAGTAGCTCACAAAGCAGCATACACGAATACAATGTGCAGCACTGAACTCGAACAAAAATCATGTCTGCCATTTTGGTTTGTTGTTGTTTTGCAGCGCAGCAGGTCGCCAAGTTCAAGTCGAGTCGTCTTGTACTTCAGCGACTCTCTCTGCTGCATCTGCTACTTCACATTGTAGCCGTGCAATACGATTTACATACATTTAACTTTGACATTGCTGCGTGCTACTGCTACTGCTACACCATTGTGCGCAGCCAGTTAAATTCCAAGCTGTTGATAATTCCCCTTATTCCTCAAATCATCAGCGGTTTGACAGATCCAGTTGGCCGGCACAGTTAAGAGAAGGAACACTTGATTTCTCGCTTTAAAATAATTGATCTATGGTGTTGGTAGCATAGAAAGAGAACACGAAACAGTGACCAACGAACGTGGTGATCTGTTTTTGCCTACATACACATCCAGTGATGGCTGCTGAGTTTGACAGAAATCCACCGAAAAAAAAGGCACAGCCAAAAATGTATGTGTATTCACACGTATGTCACTGTTCTGATATATAGTATAAAAGACACATTTTTTTTGCATTTTTGCAGGGTGTTTGGGGGTTGTGAAGTAAATTCCAGTCGTGCTTCGCAGCTGACATACATAACTTTTCTAGTACTAAAAAATGGTTACTAACTTATTGAAGTTTGAACTTCAAGATGACGATTCCAATCAAAATAAAGTAAAATCCAGGAAAGTTGGGTCAATGTGTAACGATTTAAATTGGTAACAGGTTGTTCTCGTGCTGCGGTTGAAAACCATACATAATATTGACGTTTCCCTAGTTCAAAACTTTAAACCCGAAAAACGGACCAGTAGCCGCGAGAAGTAGGTACTATAAACTTTATGCGCAAGTCATTATCTCATCGCAAAACGCGATAAGAGAAGGGCTTCGGATTTCTGCAAACAACAAATTTGTGTACCTACAGAATCAAGATACACCTCCGCACGATAAGCCATTACCTGAGCTGTAATTTTCCGCGCCATTACCACTTCAAACATGGCAACTGCAAAAAAAAAACCGTAACCATTAACGCTAGTTACACAAAACATAATGATTGATCTCACACCTTCCTACACTTACTTGTCTGTCTGCAATATAAGCTATAAAGTTCAATGAGTTAAATAAATTTTACAACCCAAATAAAGTTCATCTGGAAAGGTCTCTAACCGCGTTTCGTGGTCCAAATGCAATTTTCTAAAAAAATCTAGCACATTGAACTTTGGAACATAAACTTGAAAATTTTTGTGTTTTGTATACGTGCCCCCCAGAAACCTCAATTACATCACAAAAAATGTTTTACCAAAAAGCAAAAAAAAAAAAAAGAATCTAAAGAGGGCTCGATCCATCCATCTATCCATCAGATAATCCAAATTTGTGTTGTATCTTTGTATCTTCACATTTTGTCGTTGTTGTTGTTGTTGCTGTTCATTATTCAGACCAAAGCATCGTCATTATGACAAATCATGGCTATAAAATATGAACACGCTGCCAAAAATCATTTTATTCTCTGACAGAGTTCTATTAAACCATATTTTTGACGTGTGTCGCGTCCGTCCATTCCACATCGTCACCGTCAACGTCGTCGTCGCTACCGCAGGCAATTATACAATCTATACATAAAAATATATATTATCCATTAAAACCACAAAAATAATCATAAAAAAAAAGAGTTATATTCGGGACAAGCGAGCAATATTTTAATTGCGGCTCGCAACAACCGGCAGCAAGCACTTTTAGAATATATAGTCCAAGTGAGACGGTAGCTGGAAGATCATTCGTAAGTTTACTTTTCACCGGTGTGGATGCGATTCGGTTCTTTCGTGTTCGAATATTCAAATTCTCAAAAAATAATGGCACCGTCATGGAGTGATTCAGTCGTCGTCGTCGTGATCGGGATTCTCGTTTTGATGGTTGGAATCATTAAAGCCATGGTTCTACCGTCAGATTCTAATAGCATCTTCAGCATTCCAGCGAGAATGATTGATGAGACACATTTACTTGACGAACATGGACGCTTCATGTTGGCCAATATGAACCAGTCCTTTGACCCGTGTGAGAATTTCTATGAGTATGCCTGTGGCAATTGGAAGAATGACAGTATGGTTCCGTTATTGGGTCGCAATAACACCTTTCTCCATGCCATGCAGGTGAAAGTGAATGAGATCATTGTGGAATTCCTCAAGAACACCACAGTCATGGATGAAAAAACTGCTGAAACCAAAGCTAAGAAGTACTTTGGTACCTGCATGAATATGAGTGAAGATCTTAGTCAGGGATACCAAACTCTCTGGAACTCGATGGCCGACCCGATCCTCAAGGAAGGTGAAACCCTGGATTGGATGATATTGAACTTTTACTCGGAATATGGTGTGGCACCTTTGTTGCCAATCAGCATTCAATACAATTCAAGGAATGTCATTTTCGAGATTGTGATAGAAGAGCCTTATGAACACCTCACTTCGAGTTCGTTCAACTTTACCAAGATCTCGGACGACTTGAAATTTGAAGATAAGGATGCAGTGGAAAAGGAATTGGAGGAACTAAAGACATTCGAGAAGCAGCTTATAGCTTCAGTCGCAGCGACAAACTCGACGAGAATTCAAACTTTGGAAGATTTCGTCGAAATTCACAATTCGAGCGGTGTGGACTGGAAGAGATTTTTCAACATGGCGTTCAATGGAACTACGAAAAATTCTTGGAAAGTCCATGACAATATAATGAACTTCACAAATATCGTCAAGTTCCTCAATAAATCCGACACCGGGGTCATGTTTAAGTATGTGAAGTGGACGAATGTCTTGAAGTTCTATCACATCTGGAAGTTGGAGACATCTGAGAAGACCCTCGAGAGTAAGTGTCGGGAGATCACTATCAAATACTTCAACTATGCTTTCATTCCATGGTTTGTGGAGACTACATTCGATCAGGAGAGACGCACCGATGCACTGCTCATCTCCAAACGTCTCAAAGACACCTTTTACACATTCATCGATCGCACGTCATGGTTGGATAGTGAAACGAAGTCAGGAGCCAAGTCCAAACTCCGTGCGATGGACTTGATCGTTGGCTACACAGATGATATGAGACATCGTTCAGAAATGGACAAAGCTTTCAGGGATCTCAACATGACAAAGGACTACTGGCTGAATCTGATGAATGTGGAAAAAAATCGTGCGAAGGTTTATGTGAAAATGATTGGCAAAGCTGCGATTAATCCGATCATTGGCACCCATGAGGTCAATGCCTACTACGCTGACTTCATTAATCTTGTTTTCGTTGCGATCGGGATCTCACAACTTCCTTTTTATCACATTAAGCTGCCAAATTCGCTGAAGTTCGGTGGGATTGGGAACTTGATTGGTCATGAAATGGCTCATGGATTCGATTCGGGATGTTATGAATATGACTACGATGGCAAGAAGAGGAACTGGTGGAGTCCGGAATCGTTGAGGAATTTCAAAGAACGATATCAGTGTCTGGAATCGCAGTACAACAAGTTTATTTATAACGGTCTACGGACCAATGGGAATAGGACATCGGGGGATAATATCGCCGACAATGCAGGACTAAGGATCGCCTATTATTCCTATCTGCGGTTCCTGGACGAAAAAAGCAATTCGGAAAGTGGCGAGGATAAACCACTTCCTGGTGTTGACTTCACCAATAAACAACTGTTCTTCTTGAAATTTGCCCAAACTTGGTGTGACGGTCGCAATCCGGAGGATCGTATGAAACGCATGGCAACTGACGAGCATGCTTTCGATGAGTTTCGAGTTGTTGGTACGCTGATGAACATGCCAGAATTTAGTGAGGAATTCAATTGTGCTCTGGGCACAGATATGAATCCGTTAAAAAAGTGTGTCATATGGTAACGAATAAAAATGTATCTATCTATCTTATTTTGGTGTGTTTTTGTTGTTTTTTAATTGGTTTTGATATCAATTTGTTGGTTTGACGCAAGAATAGTGATGGACTCTTTTCACGATTCAGTGATTTGTGTTCCTCATGACAGGGGCAGTGCGCGCAAGGCTATATCATGATTTCCATGTCAAATTATGAGATAAGGAATTATTAATGTATGCCGAACATGTCTGCTGTGGTATACGCGTATCTGTGTAAACAAACAGAGCGTAGGCGTAATACGTGGATGATTTTAATAATGCGGGGAGCTTGGAGATTATTTTTATTCGGGCAAGCAGACGATGTCTGATTTTTCTGACCAAGGTCATTGCTTAGAGTGTAAGGTACATCTTTTAAATTACATCAAGGCCATCTTTTTTTGTGTGTTTTGATGTCTGGTTTGGCTTGAATAGTGATAAAGGAAGAGTCTTTTTGATGTTGTTTTTGGGGAGTTCAATGATCGCATTGGGTGTGCGAACGTCTTTGGAATGATGATTTGAGTTCTGGATTGAGATGAGTGTAGAATAGAAACCTTATATGTATGATTTCTGATACGAATATTTCAATGTTCTATTAAAGCTCATTTATCCATGAGAACAAAGTGCTATTTTATTTGTGAATAGTGAATTTTTGGATATTAAAAGCTTGTCCATGTTGATGGTGTGAAGTGAATATCAAAATTGGGTATTGCGACAATTCAAAGATTACTTATTCGGATTATGTCTGACAGTTTGATTTTTGATTTTAGAAATATGTAGATCATAGAACACTATATCAAAGGCAATATTATAAGCGTTTCAGTTTGAATTCAGTTCTGCGCATCTGTCAGGTGGGAAGGAAAATGGAGGTCTTGCAAGGACAATAACAATTTGTGTTAGAATGGGTATCACATAACTCCGTTATTTTTTGAAGTTTTGACACTTCTGATTGTGAAAACATGCGCAATATATTATTTTACATATGTTATGTGTAGGTACTGAGGAAAAAGATAGATACCTGTCCCCAGAAAAATTGGTAGGCACATTCTAAAAAATCAGATATTATCAAAGCGGTACAAAAATACTACGTCATGAAATTGGTGGATTATTAAACATTTCTTGAAAGAGTAGTATAGGTATATAAGTTAGCTTTTCTATTCGATAAAAAATTCAACGTGAGTTTTCTTTTTCAAACAAATATAAAAGCACCAATAAGCATGAAGCATGATTGAGGAGCATATACGAAAGGAGAATGTCCAAAAGTGTATGGGTGAAAAAATCCGAGTCGATAGAAATAAAACATACTTATAATTATGGTTTGAAAGGGCATACATTGTAGATTTCAAATATGTAATTACTTTCTTTCCAAGTTATCCCCAAGCCCAAGATTGGCCATGACAATTTTTCCAACTTTAATATTCATGCATTTCTTCATGCTAATAACAATTGGTTTGAGTACCTACTAAGACAAGACACATGATTGTGTAATGTGAATAATGGCCGCTGGGTTTTTCTTTTGGGAATTCTCCTTTATTTAATTTAATTTAAAAAAATCTAAAATATCAAACAAATTTCTTAGTTTAATTCAGGTTTTAAAATTTAACTCCCGTGTGACGTATGGAATGAACCGAAAAAAATAAGATGGATATTGTTTTTGTTAGTATAAAACGTCCAAAAATATGTAACTGACTTTTCGATAACCACTCTTCTATTTCAAATAGAATTCCCAAAGACTCTTTTGGAACTTTTTACAACTTGTGGTTTTAACTTATTCAAGAATAAATAAAGTGCACGATAGGGTCTCGCGAACTTGCTCTAATGTGTGACAGTGGTCTTAGGATTTGAGATTTTGGCAAAATAAAACTGAGAAAAAATCATATGAAATTTTATTAATCACTAAAAATCACTAATTAACACTTTTTTTGGAAAAAAATAAAGTAAACCATTTAATTTCTTTAACTGTTTTGAATTTTAAGAAAAAACATATTTCAAAAATTTTTCTTGAGAATGCCAAGCACTTTGAAGTTGTTATTATAGGTACTAATATTATACAGAGGAAAGCTTTGATTGTTTGTATTTTTTTTTTGCTCCGAAACTACTGGACCGATTTGAAAAATTCAACCAGTAACTGTAAATTATTTTTTGAACTATTCCATTCCCAAGTTCCATACAATTTAAGATTTATCATGACTTTTCTCTAGAAGTTCGCATTCCCCACTGCCGCCCGCGCATATGTCAAAAAATCAAGTGGCACGCAGCTCAATTTAATAGCGCAGTCGACTCTCTATACCCAGCGGTGGTGTACGGAATCGAATAGTTTTCTCTTCAAATTATTTTTAATTAGCATTAAATTCATTTAGTTACACTTTACAAAAAAAAGATCTTAGAAACTCCCATGCTCTCATGGGCGGGATTACTTTTTGTATTCATTGGAGATTTCCGACAGACTTTTCCCGTCATTAACAGGCTTAAAATCGCCTCTCTTATTGACTTTGATAAAAATTTAAAATTACGGACAAATATGAGAACTCATCTTCTTGGAATCATATAGATATAGTGATTGCCCACAACAACTGCTAAAAATTGGGGAATAAGAAATATTGCCAACTTCAAATTTTAGCAGACATTGTGACATTCTTTTGAATCTTAATAGAGGCAGTATACACTAACATCGAGAATTTCTACGAAAATGACATTCGATGGTTGTGTTCTAGGCTAGGGCAATAGTGTCAACGAAATATACAACTAATTGAACTGCAAGAATTGACAAATTGACATTATAAATCGTAATAAGATGGAAAAATAAAAATAAATAAAATAATCAAATATTAAATATAGCAAAAAATAAAAAATAAAATTAAAAATAATAACAAAAAAAAAATTCATAAAAATAATAATATCCAATTTGTCTTTATAAAAGAAGTTTTATGTGTGCGTGTTAAAATGTATAATTTTTGAATTTTTTTTTGTCGAATATCCGTGCGAATCCAGGCGGGGCCGCTAGTTAGAAAAATTAAATAAAAAAATGGTCAAAGAATTTTTGAAGAAAACAATTATTAAATAAAAAAAAGGACTTTTTCATAAACTCAAAAAAACTATTTTTTGAAAAAAATTTAAAATCAATACTATTTCGTCTGTAAAATTGCTTTCACGCTTAAAATTTCACCGAAATTTGTAAAGTGGATTACGATAAAATGTTATTATATCTAGTATAAGACTTTTACTGAAAAATCTATTCCAACCAAAATATAAAATTTTAACAAAAACACCATTCTGAAAGTTTTATCAAAATCGGTTTTCATTAAAAATCATATTGCAGGGTGCCTACCGTTAGTTTTAAAGCTAGAATGCAAAATTCAAAAACACCTTTGTAGAAAGTAATAATAAAACCAACTGTGTACCAAGTTTGAAGTAAATCGGTTCAGCCGTTTAGGCCGATAAACACACACAGACAGACAGAATTGTCGGTGAAGATTTTTGAATGAAACATTTAATTTTGAAATAGTATATATATAATCGCATAAGTAAAAATTGCTTATATGAATTGAATTAAATACAAGGTACAAATACATTCACAGTATTGTAAAGCCTACGCAAAACGACACCAAAGATTCAGAGCGAAGGGTTCTCCCAAGTATGATCAAATCTCTATGGGTTTTTATTGTTTTAGAAAACACATAAAATAAGAATTACCTATAAGCCTAGAAATAAATCGTTTTTATACCCTATTCCATAGAATGGGTATATTGTATTTGGTGTGGAGTTTGTAACATAGAGAAATAATACCGTTAGGTATATAAAAGTATATATATTCTGACTCAGAATCAAAAGCTTAGTCGATTTAGCCATGTCCGTCCGTCCGTCCGTCCGTCCGTATGTATACTCTCTAGAGGTCGCAATTTTTGAGCTAGAAAGCTGAACTTTGGTGTATATAATCTTTGGTTCAAGAGTAAGGCTAAGTTCTTGAACCAGTAAAATCCGCCCACAAATACGCCCACAATCACCATTTTTGTTGAACAACCTCAATTTGGTAAAATTAAATTATGTATGTTTTTGTGTAGTTACGAAAAAAGCATAACGCTAAAATTTTGCACACGCAAGCTCTAGGTAAACCTTCTTCCAATCAAATAAAAAATTTTCAGTTTGGGCGTGGCTGACGCCCATATTTCATACAAAACCATCAATATTGTTTTTATAAAATAACAAATGTTATGTTAAAGAGAAAAACATTAAATTTTGTGGGCATTACTTGCACATAAACATCTTGTGTATGAAATCAATAAATTTGATTTTGGGCGTGGCTGACGCCCACTTTTCGATAGAAACTATTAAAAAATTGTTTTTGTAAATAAACGGTATTTATAATGAATCCGCAAGCCAAAGTTTTGCGTCTCTTAGTAGAAACTAAATTGTTTGTGTATGAAAAGAAATTTTTTAACTTTGGGCGTGGCTTTCGCCCACTTTTCATGAAAGAACGAAAAACGTAGTTTTAAAAATTTAAGGTACTACCAATATTCAATTTAAACCTTTTTCCCTTCCGTTCGTTTTATGAAAATATATCTCTACATTTTCTTGTGTAAATTTTTTCAATACGTCCACTTTTGAAGGCGTGATTTTGATAAAATACCTTTGTTCAGGTAAGATTGTTTAAAAACTACTCGATTCAGCTGTAGTTTTACACATATGCCTAAATACTGATCAAAGCTCAGTTAGTGCTTCAAATTTTTAAGACACGCCCACTTTTAAGGGGCGTTTCCGTCAAAAATTGTATAAGGCATTAATTTTTTAACGTTTTTTAACTATCGGTCACAGTTTTGAAGTAAAAAGATGAACGCTTAGATTTATATTCCTTGGTTACGTAGCAGAGTGTGGTCCAAGAATTGTTAAAAACACCCATAATCGCTATTTCCATTCAAAACCTAATTTTTAAAAATTTAAGTTTTGTCTTGTTTTGTTCAAATCGATCTACAAGAATAAAATTGAATGTCACTGGTCACTGCACTCATACCAATTGCCTTGGCAATAAAAAGTTTTAACTTTGGGCGTGGCGCACGCCTTTTTTTATTTTGCCAGCACTAATTGAACATCACACCACACGAAATTTATTTATTTACATAGCTAAAGACTAGCTTCAGATATAAGTACTTATGTCTATAATAAGAGTACAAATATATAATTGTATACAAATTTGACTGAAATTTAGATGAAAAATTTAACGATTGGTCAAATAAGTTATTACATCTATTATTGAGAAGATTAAATAATTCAAACATTTTGTTTAAGGGAGAAAATCGTTCATAATTAGTACGACAGTTTGGGACATTTATGCAGCTAGGTAGATTCCGTAAGTTTCTTTGAGGAATATTAAAATTTATTTGAGACAAATTAAAAAAAATAATGTTATTGAATTTTTTTCTGTCTGCTAAAGAAGAATTTTGTTTCTGAAACTGAAACATCGGCTGGCTACGGGAGGCTTACGCATAAACATACAAAAATATAGGGAATAGGGTATCCAACAGTTAGTTGCAAACGTACTGTAGCTCTCGCTTATGTTTATTATAACTCTTGTAGTCGGTTTTTCCAAGTATGCTTTTTGCTTTTTTCTGCATTCTTGACTTTGACTATTATTTTAATAATTATATTCATTAAAAAAAAAAATATTACAACGCTATGTTTATTACTCATTTTCTGGAGAAAAACGATCCGAGTTGTAAAATTAACATGGGCACAAAAAATGGAACAGGCTAGAAAAGGGATACCTTAAAACTGAGATAAGGTTTAACATTTATTTAAAAGCATTAACAAAGGCTAATGTTTCTCCTAAAAATCAAGACTCATAGAAAGTTTCTATAGTTAGTACTAACAGCGCAATTAACGTTAACGTAAATTCAGGGTACAACAAAGTTAGCCCCCAAAAAATGATATCAACATTGGAGATATGCCTTTCCTGTAGAACAATTTTTTAATATACCAAAGAATCATGCCCTAAAAGATTGCCTACGAATTAGGGGACATCCTGTGTGTTTCCACCATTGAAACGATTATTTTTGACCAGCTGGTGCCAGAAAAGTAACGTCACAATAATCTTATTTTCTTTACACTCATCGTACACAAACTAGTTTAAATTTTGAACATTCTAAAAAGTATTCTGTGCTTAAGAAAGAAAATAATAACAACAAATGATTACGACTTCAAAAAGTGCTAAAATGAAGTAGCTGATACTTTGGTGTCTTACGATACGAACTAATGACATTGACGTTTGAAAAAGTCGTTTTTTTTTTATTCGGAAAAGAAAGAGCTCGAGAATATTGAGCTCGATTTGAGCGCTCTGAAATATGTACGTGTTTAAGCACTTAGCTGTCACCTTGACATAAATGGTGTCAATAGTTGTCAATGGTTTGAATAATTTGCATGACAAAATAAGTGAACTTCGTACAGAGAGTACTCAATTAATACAACCGATAACCAAACTACAAAATAACTGAAACGTCAGAAATCATATGTAAAACACAACTTCAAGCAGTTAGGCATATAGGAAAACAAAAAAACCAAACAAACATACAATCTTTTGCAGAATAATTAACAACTAAATGAATTTTAATTAAAATTGTTTTACTGTCTTAGCAAAGTCATGAATCCATGATACTCTCGTTGAGTTCATATAAAACTCACCGTGAAACAATTTACCTACTCTTAATTTTTGTATTATTATCTTCCTGGTCTTAGGGAAAATAGAAAATCAAATCTAAATAAATTTGATTTATAATTCCTTAACATGTTTCAACATGTTATAAGACACTCAGAATAATTATTATGTTATGCTAAATTTTTGATCATAAATATAAAGTTTGCTGCATATAAACAAAAGTTCAGATGATTGTAATGTCTGTTATGGAATTTTTTAAAAGAATAAACATAATTTATTGCAACGGAACATACTATGACTCAATTTATGGCCATATTTCTTGAAAATAACTCATTTCCTTAGAGGCATAATGATAGGTCTGTAGATACACTTGCCTACATAACAAAATGCAAATGAATATAAAAAAAATATAGAACAGGCAATCGTAAAAGTTATTTGAAAATTTAACAGAAATCGTGGATATTTTACAGAATGCAAAACTTTATTTGTTGGTTCCTGTCATTATCGCGGTTGAGTCAATTACGTGTTAATTATTCCGTAATTAATTGACTTATATTGTTTTTGACTTAAGAGTCAACTGTTTATAGCTTCGTTATTAACTTGAAGGCCACTTTAAGTCTATAACAAGATGAACAAACGAATTTTCAAGCCATAATCAAAAGTTAATTTTTCGCTATTTAAGTGCACCCAAATAATTTTTTCCCCCAAAAGTTATTATTAATACTAACCTTATGCAAAACAAGAAAGGAAATATCTACATAAAATATTTCAATGACATGATTATTGTTTAATTATGAGCTTATTTTAATACAATTTTTTCCCAAAAAAAAAAATTGTAACAACAATAAAATGCTCTGGAAGCCACTTGTGCAATTGCATCAATCCTGGATTAAGAAAAGAATTCATTTTCAACTGAGCATTAATTAAACGCTAATTAATTGAACCAATAAAAAAAATTCATTAGTTTTGAATTGAAAAAAAATTTACCCCCATTCCTTATTAAAGCAAACAAAAATTTATACCAAATGGTAACTCTGTTTTAGTGTTCATATTTGACACACAAATTAGATAGAGAGGACACGGTCATTATGCCCTCTGTATGTCAGTTTTTTGCTGAACTCATGAAAACTCGTTATTTGTAAAGGGTGTTTTTTTAGACGTGTGGTTTTGAAGAAGAAATAAAACGTATATAATTTAATGTTATGGCCAAGAATTTAGCTTTATTATAAAGATAAGGTTTTAAAATGATTTCGGGCAAGTGGCCGCAGCGGCTGGCTCGAATAAATTCTTGGCCGATTATGTCAACCGAATATTTGACGGAGGGCGCCATGCGTCACGCTAATTGAACCATTATTTTGGAAATAAATTTGCATTATTAACAAACGTTGTTCAGGAGTAAGTCTATTCATTATGAAATGGCAAACTAAACTGAGCATTAATCAAGTGACAGCTGTCAAAAAGACCAACTCCGAAAAAAGTATTGCCAGATTGAAAACCACACGTCAATAAACCCCCTTTATTTAAATTTTTTTTTCTGTAAACTGTTCACTGCTATATAACTTAATGGAAGACCAAATCTTTGATGAGTCACTTCCTCCGCCTCCCAGCACTTTGTTCCAAGTAATTCCGCGCACTAATCTTGTTTTAATCGTTAAGTGCAGTTCCACCAACTCCTTCTTCTCTGTTGGTAGGCAAATTTGATGATTAACCTGTCATTTACTTTGAGTATGGATATTCATTCATATTTATCTGATAGATACACACTCCACAGCATGCATAAAGGTATTATTAAATTTAAAAGTGCCCTTAAAAAGGTTCCTCTGCTGCGACTGTGCAAGTTGTAAGAGGGAAATCTGATTTTTTTTATATTTTGTAACCCACATCCGATGCCAATTATAGCATTAAAATCGGATTCAATTTGAATTTCTCGAAATTTGTATCTGAGTTTCGAAATAAAATAAAATCTCAACACATAGTGTGGCATGGCATGGCCTGAAACATATCTGAGAAGTAGTAGTATAGTGGCATGCATGCCAATTTGTGGTTATAAATCATCCATCGAAATGGAGTAGTGTTTGCGATTTCAGGTGCACATTGCGCGGCAGCGATGACTACCATGGATCGATCGGTTTCAACTTTCAAAAAGTATGAAAAGAAGAGAACTACTGCTGCTGTGCTGCCGCAGTCAGACAAAAGGATTTCAAAGATGACCAATCTTTCTCTCTCTAGATATACCTACCTGTGGGATAATTAAATCCCACAATGGAAATGGGATGCTCCTTCCTTTTGCTTTTGCTTTGCAATTATAATAATTATATTTCAAGATCAGTGGATAGATAATCGAATTAGAAAAAGTCTATGAATGAATCCTTAATGATTGTTGTTGTTGTCGATGTCGATGTCCATGTCCAGGATGAATAAAATGAAATGAAATGAAATAAGAGATATAGGTCCTGGTCCTGTGTATCTTTCGAGTTCTGGCATTCATTTAAATAAAATCGTATATTTCCATCAATCAACTGTGGGAGAGTTTTTTCTTTTTTTTTTCTTTCCTTTTTTTGTTTGATGAGTCTTGGATTTACAATTAGCAACACTTGGTTGAAAAGGATACGCACCGAAAGCGAAACCAGACAAAACAGTGGGAATCTGAATCTGGAGCAAAAGAGTCAGACTTAATTATTATGCATGCCACTGACTGGGTTGTAATGTACCTATGTATACCTAAACGAGAAAACAAAACTGACCTCGGAATGATAAATGATCTTCTGGATAGTGAGGATGAGAATGAGAATGGAACAGTGTGCAATAGGACGCTTAATGATAGCAAGGAATCCTTTAAACTAATTTTCGAGCGTGTTCTTATGAATTATTGATGAATCAGAGACAACGCATCATATGAAATCTTGCCTTTAAAAAAAACACTGTAAAATTGTTGAGCTGTAAGATACAAAAAAATTAGTGTGCCACCAATCAGGCACAGGTACAGACGAACGAATATAGATTTCTTTGAAAAAGTCTGATTATCTGAAACTAGCTTCGCGAAATTTAATGCAGTGCATGACTTTTAAAATCAGTTTTTACGGGATTTAAACCAAAGTTACGGGTATTGGGTGTCTTAGATTTCTTGAAGGTTTAAAGGGCCTTGAAATTGCAAAAAGTTATCCAAAAAGTTGTTTTTTGTAGCCAATGATAAACTGCTTCAGGACCTCCCAAGCAGTCTCCCCGTTAAGAATATTAACCATTTCAGGATCGCTAAAGTAACTATTTTCAATTAGACTTCCAGTACTTAGAAAGATTGGACACCAGAAAGTGAAAAACGTAGTCCTCCTCCTAAAGGTTAAATAGCTCGAACGTTTCTCTTAATGAGGTTCAATGCGGTAATCAGTTGAGGGGGAGTAGCTTCCCTGAACAAAGGAGAAAGGTAAGAATAGAATAGAATAACTATTTGGTGACCTCAAAGTTCGTTTTAGATAGTGTCTCAAAAACTGCTCCACTTTTTCAAACTGCTCAATTCTTATAAACTTGAGGTGCGTATATAAAGGGTGTTTTTTTAGACGTAATTTAGAATTTAGCTTTATTATAAAGATAAGGGTTTGCCATTATGTTTTAAAAACGATTTCGGGCAGGTGGCCATCGCCACTGGCTCGAATAAATCCCTGGGCGGTTATATCGACCGAATATTAGACACAGCGCGCGATGCGTCACGCGAACCGAACCATTTTTTGGTAATAAATTTGCACGATTTGCAAACGTTGTTCAGGAGTAAGTATATTCATTATAAAATGGCAAACCAAACTGCGCTTCAATCAAGTGACAGCTGTCAAAAAGACCAACTCGGAAAAAAGTATTGCCAGATTGAAAACCGCACGTCTAAAAAAAACGTCCTTTACATGATTGATTTCGATATTATTTTGAAAAATATATTCAAAATATTAGCCACGAAAAAACTGGATAAATGATCACCTGTGCAATCCGTGTGATGATCGTTAGGCTAGATTTTCTTGTTTTTGTGAAGAAGAAGGTTCGGTTATTTTTGATTAGCTTGGCAATAAAAGTCCAAGAGCTATGCGGTTTTCAGTGTTGGACTAAAAACCTTTTTTTGACATTACAAATAGGAGTTGGGTCCGATTTGTTTAAAACTAACGGTACCTGCCATACGATTTTTAGTGAAAAATTAATTTTTCTCAAAAACGTCTCCTACGATTTTGATAAAACTTTCTGAATAGTGTTTTCTGTACAAACTTTATGTTTTGGTTGAAATAGATTTTCCAGGAAGTCTTATAACGGTACCTCCCATAGGACCGGTTTTTTGAAATCCGATTTTCTCGTAAACCACTTGAAGGATTTCGATTAAATTTTTAATATAGGAGCCATTTTATCGACGAAATAAAATTAATTATTTGATTTTCAAAAAATCTTTTTTAATTCTTTTAAAAAAAAGTTAATTTTTTTTTAATTTTTGGTTTTTTTAAAGACTGTTTTTTTCAAAATTTTAAAATTTTTGTTTTCTGAAAAAAAAACTTTAAACTGCTAGATGTTGGCATTCTCTTCTCAAAAAAAATTTGGAATATATTTTCGGACAGTTTTACAGAAAAAAGGTTTTTGGAAAAAACTGGTCGAACGATTTTGAAAAAAAAAATCCTTAAAATTCTAAACAGAAAACGCAATCAGATGACTTACTTAATTTTTGCCAAAAAAAAAGTTTTAACTAGTGATTTTTAAGTGATCAATAAAATTTTATATCATTTTTTCCCTGCTTTTTTCCAAAACCTTAAAACCCGAGACCACTGCCACACATTAGACTTTATGCACTTCGTGCACTTTATTTATCAGGATAAAAGTCGACATTATTACCGACACTTCTTCAGTCGACATTTCCATAGTCTGGATTTTAAACTGTAAACTTTTATTCTTTCGATCTTATCCGTCGACATTGAAATTTGTGTTTATCCAGTCGACATTTTTGTTTTTTTTTTTTTCGATTATTCGTACGCTTCCCTAAAAAAAAGAAAACTTAATAACGTAAGATTTTGAGAAAAATTAGTTTGAAATTTTTATTTTTCAAAACTTTGAGTTTGAAAATTTATTTTTAAAAAACGGTTCACTTAAATCATTTTTTTTTTCTAAAATGCCATAAAGAGAGACTGAGTTTACAAAAATGGAAAGAATGGCATTGTAGGAGTTACTGTTATTTTTTAATATTTTTTTTAATTTTTGTAATTTTTTTAGAAAATCACCCCTCCCGACTAAAGGGAGATGAATAGACCCCTCTTCCCGCACTACTTTTTTCTTGTATTAACCCAACCTACTCGCTCTAGCCTTTTCGTGCACCTTATACCGATCACCCTGTACCCATACACTTTTCGTCTTAAAAAAAATTGCACGTTTTTAACAAATTTTAATAGTTCATGCCCCGAAATCTCCAAAAATCAACAGGAATTCCCCAAACAAAATCAACTTCAACATTTTAAAAAAGTTCTCAGCAGTTGACGGTATTGTGGACTTATTGAGTAAATGCCGGACTTCTCATGTATTAAAGGAACTGTTTTAAGAGAAGAAGAGAGAAATCTTGCAAGCTAATCAACTAGTGAGTAATTTCATCATTTCTTTCGAACAAATGCCTCACGAATTCTTTCGAAAAAATTCAAAAATAGAGTAACTAAACCTATGCGTGATCAACTATACGGTCACGGAAAATTTCCACCGGCTGACGGCACTGTAAATTCACTTAGCGTAAAAAATCACGATTCGAATTCGTCACTGTTTACTGATTTCTTCGCCTACTTACTGTTTCCGAAATTCTCCACTAAATTTGAAGTAACCAAATCTTCTTGTTCTTGATTTCTGAAATCTTCTTTTGACAACAACACTTTAACACGTCCTTGGACGGTAACTACATGGATCCGTCTGTCTCCCACTATTCTTCCCACGACCCCAAATTCTTTAAATCCATGTTTCCTTTTTACTTTCAATTTCCAGCAAGCCTTGAGAATTCCATTTTTAAGAATGCTTCGTTATGATTGCATTGGGTGTCCTCAGTGTTTCGCCACTTTCTCCGTTTGGCCACTTACTCCGTATGATATCTACGTCCACTTTTGTTTTTCCCGTATTAAGCCATAACTCTTATCAAATCTTGGCATGATGAAATAGAAAATTTGGAAAATTCTGATCAACTAAGGAACTGCTGCCTAATCGCCAAATTCTAACAATTTGGCAACTATTAGAGTCACCTCTTCTGAGGTAGTGTTTCAAACTAATTCCTTGAAATAATTAGGATTTATTATATTTTGAAGAATCTTTAGCGCTTGACAATATTGTAGTCTCAACCCGTTTTCAAGAATCTGGCACCGAGTCCATTGTTAGAAGTTTCTTTCGCCAAAAGAAGAATATAAGTACAGTAGTTCTTCCATTCTTTTTCTCATATTATATTTTTTGTTTAAAGAAGTTCTGCCCAGGTTCTTACGAAAAGTGGGCGGAAGTTTTTTTAACCGATATTTTCAAATTTTTTCAAGTCCAAGAATTTTGACGATCAATGTGGGCCTTAGGTTTTTTTCGCTAATTTTCATGAAACCAGCAATACTAATTCTTCCATTTGAATAACAGAAACACATAT
The DNA here is from genome assembly GCA_916050605.2 of Platycheirus albimanus. Classification (NCBI taxonomy): domain Eukaryota; kingdom Metazoa; phylum Arthropoda; class Insecta; order Diptera; family Syrphidae; genus Platycheirus; species Platycheirus albimanus. The sequence goes on along the minus strand of OU696698.1, from coordinate 22,178,734 downwards.
TCCCAAAATGACAAATGATAACTCATTTCATCCTGTTGCATGAGCTTAACGAGAAAACTTTTTAACCCTATTTTTTATGTCAAGAGCTACCCTCAGAAGAAGCTAGAACCAATTTCACAAAACGTTTCCTGTTGAGTATTAACTTCATGGCCACATAAAATTTTTTGACCTTCATCCTAAATATTAGCATTGATTTAATTTGATTACGGCATAACTCATAATTTTTATTTACCCCTTTGACGCGTGTTCCGCACGCTTTTTCCATTCAAAGGACACATCAGCTACCGATTTGCAGCTTGCTTGTTTGTCGTTATATCATCATAACTCATGGCACAAGCCGCCTCACTCTTTTCCTTAACATCTTCCAATTCCAACAGCCATGTTAGGAATTGAATAATAAAAAAAATATATATATAATATTAAACAGGAAGCATTATTGTATGTATACAACTTGTATGCCCGAGATGTCATTAATCTTGAGTAAAGTGTGACAAAAGGATGCCATTTAGTATGGATGAAGGGTATACCTCTACCTCCAAGAGCGAGGGTGAAGGAATCACATCCACAAAAATTACAAAAAAAAAACGAAAGGATTACCTTACGCGCGTAATCGATCGATCTGTAGATCTCAATGGAAAACCAATTTTTTTAGGGACGAGATATCCTTTGACAATTTCATTCGATTCGCCTACAATCCTTGGATCCTGTCTAAATTATGATCAAATGATGTGTGGAGGTGAAGCCACAAAAAAAAATAGTAAAAAAGAAGTTGAAAATGAAAGGATATCAGTTTTCGACTATTAATGAAAAAAAAAAATTAATAAAAATGTCTTCAAGGACATATGGCATCCTTCATAACCATTTGGCATCACGCTTCGTTTTTTTTCTTTTATACAATGGAGAAAAAAAAAGTGAATCTCCGCCTTGAAGTTGTGGCTTTTGTAAGAAATTAAAAAAAAAAGTTGAAAAGGATTTTTTAATCCTTTGATAATAGCCTTTCGATTTTTTCTTACCTTTTACGTAATCTTAAACTGTAGAACTATGTTCATGAAGGATGTTATGGTTCCATCCTACCCAGACATCTTGTGTTGTACCTACGAACCGCATTTACTTTACTAGTAAGAGAACTTGTGTTTGCAATTATTGTTGGATCAATTGAAAAGGAGAATCTAAGCGAAAGTAAAGGATTTCTGCCAGGATCAGTGATGTTGCAGTACCTATATGATGCATTCAAAGTTACAGGTAATAATACCCTGTGTAGCTATTACAACTGCCGCTGGCTTAACCCACACAAAGCGCGCGATTTAACGAGTGCAATAAGGTAAGCCTGGAGGGGAGTTGGTATATAATATTTGAACATCTTGCGTGAAATCTTCATTTCGAAGGATAATAAAGTGAAAATGTAACCTTCGGTATTGTTAAGATTTTTTAGGATCTTTTTTCAAATATATTTTTTTGGGATGAAAACAAACTCAAACGGGGGTTTGATTGGCGGTTGCGCAATGCGCACAGAGTGAATCAAATTGAGCCTGCAAGGATATACGCGCTGCATATCCCTTTAATACATAGCGCGTAAGTAGGGTTATGTTTTGAGCGGCAACCTATAGCTTACAGCTGCGGGAATACCTAATGTTTTTCATTGATTTTACTTCCAGGGTTGGGTTGAATTTGAGAAATGAGATTTAAGCAATAGGAACCTATATTTAGTGCGTGCCTAAAGTAGTTGCTGCTTCCTTATTCACTTAACTTAATGTGGCGCATACAATTCATTGTGTTCCACGGAATGAGCCAAGACACCCCCAGCCATACCGGTCCCGAATCAGTTGCATCCAGTTACGTACGCTGAGTTGGTTGAGGTCGTCAAGGATGCTTGACGGAGCAGCGCGAGTTCTCCATAGTCATCCTAGTCTTCCGCTCGGGGTTTTTTACCCTTTTTACGAATTTTTTGCCCTTTGGTAGAAGTTTCAAACATTGCTTCTGTCATAGCACCTCTTAATAGATTCGACCGCTCCCAGCTCTTTCTTTTTCTTTCTGTAAGGTCGTTGTTCCTCCTTACCCTTTTGCTGGTAGATTGCAAAAGTAGCGGTCTTGGCAGCTCTGTGAGACTGCACTCATCATCGACGAAGGTGTTTCGTTGTGTTCGTCTTTTGATAGACATTTAGCAATGTCGCCACTGGGTCCTCTCGGTTTGGAGCAGGTGTCGGACTGTCGGTCTTGTCAAGAGATAAGAAGTTGGCAAAAGTTTTTTTTTCTGTTCTCGCCCTGTGATCTCTGTGATGGCTATCAAAAATTTGCAACTGAGCTTTTTTGAAGCAGATTTTCTCGCTTTTCTTCTCAAATTATGATATATGATGGCATTTGTAATGTTTAAACAGAACCTCGCCAGTGTCAACATCGCTGATGCATCATACGAACCATTAAGTCACTAATATCTATTTGTCTGCTTTTTTCCAGAACATCCTTGTCAATCTTGAGCTTGCACTGAATTCAGCCTTTCCCCTCTTCGGTTCAAAGATTGAGATGTCAAGCTGGCAATTCGATGTTCCAGTTCCTTAAGTTTTTATCAGTATAAATGTTCCCTGGCCCAATTCTCGTAGAAGCGACGTATTTTCAACTCATAGAAAAAAACCAAGAGCTTGATTGCCAAGTTCCAATTTTCCGAAATTTCCTAAGAACCTCATTTTTCCCTCAAAATACTAACGAAAAACACTTGAATAACTTACAAAACACCCTTTTCTTTGAAACATAACCCTTTTATTAAGTGTAAACTAAATTTTTAAATCTGCTTCGTCATCTGCCTCCATCATGCAAACAATACAATACAAATGACTACAAATGACTATCTTTTAATCACTCGCTCCTTCACCCCATTTTTTCGTCCTTAAATCAAATTTATACTTCAATTTCATCATCAATCATTTTTAAGAAATAAAGGGGATAAATGACAGCTATTCCTCCGCTCCATAACACCAATCGGTGCTGCGTCGAATATCATCAAAGAATCATATCGCCAATCATTGTCAAACCCTTTACAATTTTTCGCTCCGAAATAATCGATTGGTCCAGAGTGTAATATATACCAGAAATGAAAAAAAAAAAAAATTATTTTACCAACCCACAATGATGAGGGAAAATCTAAATCACCCTTTTTTGTTTTCTTCTCTTCTTTTTTTTAGGCAAAAATCAACAGCGGGAACAACAGGCGACACTGCTTCAAAAGCTACCACCAATCAATCCTTGGTGTCCATTAATGCTGACACCATTGACATCCACCTCAATGACTTCATTACTCCCATCATCGACAAGGCAGCATCAGCATCATCATCATCATAATCATCACCATCTGCAGAACAATCATCCTGCTCCATCTAATCACCATCAAATGAGTACGGAAGACGAATTCCATCACCATCCACACGAACCAGATCTCCAGACACAACAAACCATTGACATCCGGCAACAGCTACAGCTTCAACATCAACAACATCAGCACCAAATTCCCAAAACAATGCCAATTCCATACGGAACGCACATTGCCGGCAATGGCAATAATCAAATCTCAACCCCTCCAACTTCAACTTTGACAGCACCGTTATCGACCACAGCAACAACAAATCTTTCGGCATCCCTAACGGCGGCGGCGGCGGCAACGACCTTTCTAATTTCTTCTCATCAGCAACAGCAGCACCAGCATCAGCACCAGCAGTCGAAATTCCTGTCTAGCGTAAACTATCCCCACCTTCCCCATACCCATCCCCATTCCCATCCACATCCTCATCATCAAATAACACCACCGAATTCACCGTTGCCACATTTACTATTGAGTGCTCCCCCGCCTCCACCGCCGCCCACGAGTGGCAAAGCTTTCTACACAACTCGACTGCCATCCACATCATCATCAACTATGGTGCGACAGAACTTAGGTTCCACAATACCGTCATTCAACGAACTAATGTTCCACCATCAACAGCTTCAGCCTGCCTCTCAATATTCCAAGGACATGCCGGCAATAGTTAGTAGCAGTACTTCCCGCCACACGCCATATTACCACCGACCAATCCTGCCCACTGCTGCTACCACCACCACCGCCGATGCCGTGCAAAACTTAATGACCTTTGCGACAACGATGACGACGACAACGTCAGACGCTACCAGCCTCAGCCTGCCACCCACAATGCTACCTCCGGCCCCATCTTCTGTGTTGGCCATCAACAGTGGTCAGGAACAACAGCATTTCGGCACGATGGCAATGGCCGACAACGACAACAACGACGACGACGGTGATGATGATGATAATGATGATGATGCCACCAATTCTTGTAGTCGAGGTCCTCCTCCACTCGTAGTCCCTGAGCATGAGAAAATTATGTTTGTTTCGCATTTTCATGAGAGAGATCGACTGATTAGGGAGCACCAGTTTCAACAACAGAGGCATCGTATGGAAATGAAGGGTAGTGGTGGTAGTGGTTGTAGGAAACGGCCTCGAGATCTCCTCAATTCACAAAATGACCAAGTCCACATCATTAAGTTGGAACGCAATGACGATAATGAAGATGAAGATGCCACCGTTTTGATGGTCTCGCCGGATAGTAAACACAGTCGAATTGGTTTTATTGGGGATGGTTGTGAAGAATTGATGGTTGGAGGGACGTATTCCCATGTGAATGAAGAGACTTTCGGCACAAGTCAGATAAAAGATAGTGGAGGGGGAATTAAAGGTGAGTATTTCATGGTTGTTAAAGCAAACAGCAACAGAATTTTGTGTTGTTTGTCCTTATATCGAGATTATACTTTAATATTTTTTTGATACTACCAGAGTGGAGAATACGGTTCGGTACCGTTTTCTTGTTCTTAACGTAGGGTATAAACATGTGCGGGCAAGTGCAGAATATATCTTTCTTGTATATAGACGCAACGTTTACGACTGGAAGTGACGAAACAATTACAACAATAAGCTTTGTTTTTCTTTTTTTCGAAGTTGCCTTTTTTCCGATATCTGAAGGATTTTGAAGAAGTCTTCAAAGAAAGCCCAATTGGAGCTATCCTAAGTGGTTACTAGTATGTCTCCAGTTATCAGGTTAAAGAAACAACGGGTGTTTTTTTCGAGGTATAGGAACTTCAAGTTGGCAACACTATTTTAACTGGCGGCCATATTGTCAACTACTAAGTGATTTATTTTTATTTTGGTTTGGCATTTCAACATGAATAGACTGGCGTCGGCCACTTATGTTGGAAAAGTCATCGAAAAATGGACCTCCAGATTAGAATACGTCCGAGCCAGCCGTGGCGCTGGTATGTATGCCAGAAATCACATTTGAATTATAATGCCAGAAGATTATCTTTCGATTAAAGTAAATTTCATGTCGATATAAAAAAAATTATTTTTGTTTTATTCCATTTCAAGGTTCTGCTTTAAAAAAAACTTGGATGTCTGTAAAATCGGTTTACGGACGATAATTTTACGTGATAACCAGTTAACAAAACAGTTCATGTGTAGGTTGTATCTCTTTAACCACCAACAACCCACCCCTCTTACAACCACCCTCCATTTTTGAATTTTTTTTTCTCACCCCTTCCCCCCAAGCATCAATTTCTTACCCCAACATACAACCAACAGCCCACCATTTTTGACAATTGTTTCCTCCCCCCCCCTCCACATACAGTAAATACCCTCTTCCTTACCACCAACAACCACCAACCGCCTACAACCAACAGCCACTCACCCACCATTTTTTTTTACACTTTTTGCCTCCCCCCAACATCACCACCAACTACCCATCCCACCTACAGCATCCAACCATCTACCATTTTTGACAACTTTTCCTCATTCCCTCCCAACGCCAAATCAAATCATCCACCCCATCTAAAACCACCTTCAGCTCACCCACCACTTTTGACAATTTTTTCATTGCCCCAATCAAATCAACTATCCACACCACCTAAACCACCGACCACTCAACCCACCTACAACCGCCAACCAACCACCCACCATATTTGACAATTCCCCCACCAAACCATACCAAATCCCCCGCAACAACAAACACCCATCCCACCTTCAGCCACCAACGAACCATCCATTATTTTTGACAATTGTATCCTCACCAACCACACCAACTACCACCACCCACCATTTTTGACATTTTTTCTTCTTCCCGTTTCCCGACACTACCCCCCACCTCCCACACCCACCACCACTTACCACTCACCAACCACCCAAAACCCTCTCCTCTCACTTTATCGACTTTCTAGGCTATCAAAGCAGCTATAGGTAACGTCATTGTGACTGTGACATTTTTTCGTGCGTGCTGCCCATATATTCCAAACTGATTTATTAGACGATATCACGTCAAAAAAACACCCTTTACATAGTCTGTAGCTCACTTAAAAGAAGAACGCATCGGAGGCATTAAAATAGCCAACTTAAATGTACGTATGTAAGTACGCTTTTCTGACAACTCACTTATTCACTGACTCATCGATTCACCGACTGAACATCTCTCTTTCTCACTGACTAACCGATTCGCGTGAGTGATTATAGCCTCACTTACCCACTTATTCTCTAATCTCAAACTCCCCGGCTCACTAACTTTCTCGCTATCTGAAGCACTGATTTAATGACCACGACTTTCTGGCTATCTGACTCACTTTTTTACTGACTTAATTAATCCTTGACTCACTGTTTCACTGAATTCTTTCAAAATTAATAGCGTAACGATGTACCGAAGCACATCGACAATTTAAAAAGAACTTCCAGTTTACCCTTAAGCGAAACTCCAGGCCTACATACAGAGATTCGGATTTTATCGCACAATACGAATGTCGAATGCTCTACGCTCTCGTTGTAAAATAAATAAATTCAAACCAATTTATATCGGTGTCTCCTATTTCATTAACCCTCGAATTGAGTTTACTAAGCACCAAAAGGGTAGTTAATACCCCTTGAAGTTCACCTTAATAATATAAAAAATACCTGCAAAATTATCTGTCACCACACAATCTGAAAAAAAATATCCTCAAATAAATTTCAAATGTTCCACATAATTCTTCCACATTCATCCCCTAGGGGATTGTCAAACATCCCCATCTTGTCAACGAAACTTAAAAATAAAAATACCACAACAAGATTGTCTAAATTCCAAATTATTCACGGTTAACCCCCCGTGAACATTTTAAACTGTAAATTCCATTGATGAAGTTCACAACTCCATTAGATCTATGTTTTCAAAAATTTAAAACACTTTCTCGGTCCCCCACTAAATTCGTTTCGATAATATTTTTAGTGTCCTGCCGTGCCGTGCAAATTCACCCCAAAATACATTCACATAAACACCCTCACTCATATGGTTCCATGGCTGACCTTGCTGAACTGGTGCGTGATACTCAAGTGACACGAACACCAACAGCGGATTATGGCGCATACAAAAAAAAGATTTGGTTTTTTTTTATTGTTCGATCTAAGGGTAGTTGCTGGCCATATTTTTGGGGGGTGGTCGTCGTCGGTTGTCGGTACACCACCATCGCAGTACAAAAGAAGGTTAAAAAATCCAAATCCAATAAAATCACTTTACAAGGAAGAATAAATCCTTTTTACATGAACTCATCCGATGAAGTGGTTTTGAGTTCCTTGGGTTTGGGTGAATGGATTTCTGGAAACACGAAGCACCACCCTGCGGCATTATGAAAGAAATTTAAAGCACATTAGCTTCTAAGGGTTGTCGGTGCTGTTAGAGATGGGTTAGATGAGACCATTTTGAATGATTAATTTTAAATTGAAAAAAAAAAAAAAATGGTGTGGATGGTATTCAAATTAGAGTTCTTCGAATAAAAGTTCATTTTTGAAAAGGCGTGGTTGCTTTAATATATAAGCCAGGGTAAACTCTATTGAACTCGCATTAAATCATTTCATATTAGGCCAGGAGTAGTGTTGTCCTCAATCACTGCCATCCTGCAAAGACAAACATCATCCAGCCGAAATAGTCCAGGAATGTTTTTTTTTCTTCAACAAATTCAATCAAACATTCAGGACAAGTGCCAGAGTCTATGATTACTTTGGAGATAAATTTGTCGTCCTCACAGGACATCACAAGGATTCTTTGTTTTCTCTTCGTATTTTCTTATACATTCATGCATACAAACATAGGTTTGTAATATAAAACTGTGTGCACTTACTGATTACTATTTGTTTGTATTATATTTGCAAGGATGTCTTTGCTTGACAATGAAGGGAGCATAGTCCAAACTAAAAAAAAGTCTGGGCATTGTCAGAGAAAGTGGATATCCTTCCGTTTTGCTTGCATATGTCAGTGACATTTTTTTTTTTTTTGTGTCTCTTCTCATGTGCTTGGCATTTTGTTTGTTCAGTTTGTCTCAATTGAAAGGCATCGCATAGTCAAATGACAATCTGAATTGAAATTGACCAATGTGCCAGCTTCCACCCTTGGCCTTGTCCAAAATAATGAACGATGGACACTGGACAGGTTAAATTTGTGTCTACAATCTACATGGAGCTAGGAAATCTCTGAAGAATATTCATGTTCATCAAAGAGGGCTGTTTTTGGGATATTTTTTTGGAGAATGTGAAGTCAAGCTAAATTAATCAAATTAGCCAATTTAACAAATGGTTTATTTAAGTGGAACGAAAATATTATTTTATAAGGGCACAGATAGTTTTGCGTTCTAGTCAAGGGCTTGTGAGTCACTTACTGGTGAATCGAAAATAAATTTTGTTTATACCGACACCGGTGGAGGTGTTTTCAAGAAACTCTTTTTAGTTCGTAAATCTTGGAATTGCGTTGCCCAAAGTAACCAGTATACCAGATTGCCCCAGCCTTTGAATTCGGCTCAGGGCTGATCAACATGGGAATTATTATAGGATAAGCCGAGGAAGCTTTTTGCGAGGTCCGTCTGTAGTGGAGCTTGAGGAGTTTGTGATCGATCATTTTTTAATGGGTCAATATCAAAGTCTCGTCACCAAAAGCCCTACATCCCAAAACCAAAAAATCGGACAACCTTGTTTCACAAAAAATAATATTTCAAAATTTTGAGTTATCCCTTTTTTTGAACTGTAGATTTCAGAATTCTGTTGGGCTCTCAAGATACTTAATGTGGGGCCGTTTTTTTAGAAAACAAAAGATCAGTGCTTGGATGGGAAAACATTTGTGGTTAACATGAATTGCCAGCTGAGCTCATCGCGAAGATCTTTCCGGAATTTTCATAACGTACTTCGAAAACTGCTAGAAATAAAATTTCCAACCAATCTCCTGAGATTCTGAAAGCAGGCCCTACTTCTAGTGCCGAAGTGATATGAGGACAATGGTCAAGAGTCATTTTGTGTTTCGCACATTTTCAGTCAATCGGCTTAATCAAATTTCAGGACTAACAGGATATCCTTGGATGGGTTTAATGAATAAAATCATTATAGGAACCTGTTGTTGGGAATGAAAAAGAAGGAGGCTAGTTTTTCACAATGAAGAGCTCTATGAATGCCTAGCCAAAAAAAAAGCAACCATGATTTCCTGGCACTTAATGAAGCACTGACGGTGACTAAGCTGCTTCCCTTCGATTCCAATGACGACTCTTTGCTTTGCATTCTTGTGAAACCTCGAAAGTCAGTTGGTTCTTTTAAGTGCAACATGACAACATCGGTAAGATTTCTTTCGAATGACACACCTCCTGAATAGAAGAAGAAGTAGAATAGCAAGGACAACTTGAAGATTCCCGGGGGAAGAGTCAAGGCAGTAGTGATAATTCGGGTACTTCCTGACACTATTGGAACCACTTGACTTGGCCAAATTTACTGTCTCGAAGAATTTGTAGGATTAGTACCGATTTACAACATTTACAGTTTTGGAAAAAACAATTCTAAAAACTTCCAAAAACGCCGTGAACTCTAAAAAAAATGAGCTGGTCAAGGATATGGGGAATGGAATGATGAAAGTCTATCCACTGAAGATGTGTACATTTTTCTGTTCGGAATTCTTTTGGGACTATGAAAAATGTAGTAATTTTTTCAGGATCAACGCTATTCTAGATCTCAAGAAGAAGAGGCTTATTTATCTTTTAGAAACAAAATTTATTGAACCTTGGGGGAACCTTGTAGATTGCTTTATAATCAGCGATCTCATTATTTGGAACCGTTCAGAAATACGAGCCAATTTTTTTACGTCTGAGGTTATGACACAGTTTACAGAATTGGGCTTCAAGTTGAGAAGTGAAGCAGTTTCATTACCTTCTACGCTTGTTTAAGAACGCAAAACTGCCGAGCTATCATTCGGCAAAATTTTCAGAGCAGCTAAAAGTTTTGCAAAAGAAAATTTATGCCTATGGAACCGAATCTTTAGAGGCTCGACAAACAATGCAACTACGCTGCGCCGACCTAAGCCAAACCAATAGATTGACCACAATAACCAACGGAAAGCTTCTAGGCTTCTGATGTGACTTTGAATAGGCCAACATAATGAAGCAGTAGAGTAGATCCAAAGATACATAGCTCGAGATGTAAATACTAAAGATTAAAGACGAGAATCCAGAAGCCTCTATTTCAACATTGAAGGAAACAGGTATATGTCCTCAAGTTCCACTTGCTCGTGAACTCACTTCTTCTGCTCACTGCCATGAAACTATCGTTATCCAAAAGAATCCTTAAATATTTCAATAAGATCAACATTAGATTGGATAGTAGAAGTTGTTTCTTTTTAAGTAAATCTCGTTAAAAAAAACTGCTTCGATGTGTCTGCCAATGAACCCCCAAAAATATAAATTCTTTTTCTAATCCCTTGTCTTTAAACCCACCACACCCTTAAGAAATTAAAAAAAAGCCCTTCGACCAAACAAACCAAGAGAAGAACAGATGTGGCAATTCTAGCGCGCAAAAAAAACCGTTGGATTAATTCCCAAAAAAATAGACAAATACTTTGTTTTTTTCGCAGTTCTTTAAAAAAAAATATAAATAAATAATTCCATTTGACAAGCGCTTCAATTCCAAAGTAAAATCTATCCCGTCACCCGATCTATTACCAACCCTACTACAGCCCTACATTTGAATATCGATAGAGATCTACCCTTGCAACGACGACACGCCATATACATCACATCAATAATTCATCTTCATTTTTTTTTACAAAATTAAAATTAGTTTTCACAGTAAAAAAAAATCTGAGAAAAAAAACCGTTTTTTACCCCTAAAAATGTTGACACCAAACAACGAAGTTACAATACCCAAATCCCCTTGGCACAAATCCTTGCATTTCATCCCTCATTAACAAGGTATTTAATGTTTTTCCTTATTATTTTTTTTTATATATATTTTTTACCTACAAAAAGGACCAAAAGGAACTCAATCATCTTAAGACTTCATAAAAAGAAGACACAAAAAAATTGCAAGTACAAAAAATAAATTCGAAGAAATTCGTGAGAAAATTCTTTAAAATCCGAAGAAAAAATCCTTTAAAAAAAATTAGGACCAACAAAAATCAATCGAGGGTATCCTCGCTCTAAGGATCTCTGATATATTACGTAACTATTCTTTTATTCTTCGTCAGTACCTATATTTTTTTTTTTTTGACAGGACGCAATCAGTTGTTTTTTATACAATTTTTACCCTAAATTTTCAGCAAAAAGAAAAAAAAAACGGTCGATTATAAAAAAAAAGGATGTTTAGAGTTAAGAAAAACGATTTTTTACAGGAAAAAAAATGATGTATCGAAAAAAGAACGTAATTTGTTTTAGAGATTTTAAGGGTTGGGTCGTCCTGTAACTTGACGGGTAGAGAATCAAAGGCAGTGCATATTGTATTTACGGATGAAATTTGGGATAGTTTTTTGCCTTTTTTCACATTGGAAACGGTAATCGGTTTGATTTGCTATTATTTTGTGTTATTTTTTAGATTTTTTGTATGAAAATAAATTCAGGAATCCTTTATATAAATATCCGCTACGTAGTATTTAAAAAATGTCCTATTGTACGCTGTGTACGGTTATGCGTTGAACTTCCTGTCATGGGATGTGAATTTTTTTATAATTATTAGCGAAGGGTTACTGTTACAACTGTCCAAAAGGATTTTTGATTTTGAAAATACGTTAAATCACACAGGAAAAGCCGGATCAGTTTTGAGGGAATCTATATTTTTTTTTCAATATTTCATGCAAAAGAATGTTTGAGGACTTTGGGATTGGAAACAGCACCAGCTGCAGAGTTTGCTTGATAATAGACATTAACTTATCACTCAAGTGCGAATAACAGGCATTTTGGCAGCTTGGATTTTAGAATACCAGGCCAGTGGCCACAAGTCATCGATATTTTACACTTCTGAGTGAAAACATCTGTGAAAATCAAAACTTGCAGTAGTAGAGTATAAAAATAAAAGACCTTTTGGAAAGGTCGAAAGAATAGCATTTTCCGATTCGATCACAAACCACAACCAGGCTATCCAAGATCTTTGATTACAAAGCAGGCTTTTCAAGAAGCCGTTCTTTAGTCAAAAAGTGGTTTGAAAAATGTCCAAGTCGAGCTCCAAGCTTGAGAAGAAAAAACTCTTTAAACAGTTTGGAATTTTAAGAAGCCTTTGAAAAATATCCAACATTTTGAATAAGGGGAAAAATCTCCTTCTCCAGAAATGATTCCTCTATAGTTCTGAAACATTTCTTAGAAATGGGTGTCTCACATAGCTGTTACACTTACTAAAGAAAACACGTTGGAAAATATCTTGAAAATTGCTGAGGGGTAATGAAAACCTCAAATCAACAAAAACTTGAATTATGAATTTTTGAGACGATGCAGTGCAAACTAGAAAATTTAAATCCATACCGAAACAAAAACAAATTGTAGTCAAGAAAACAATACAAATCGAACAGAAAATCAAGTATGTCCATTCTATGTCCATCACACATAAGAACCTTTCTTTCTCGAGCTATCAGCTAACTCTTATAGGATTTGGAGAGCTTTGTGATGGACTTTCTCAAAGCGAATTAGTAGGAGAACCAATTCAAGAATAGGAATTCTCATAAAATGGTTGCTATTGAAGGAACATAAGGAGTTTCGTTTTCCCCAATAGACAGTAGTCCTCCAACTGTTACCAATGGCAACAGAGAAATGAGCAAGGATATTCTATTTCATCATTCCCCTATCAACTTGCATTTGATGACTTACTGTCTGATGCTTTGTATATACCTACATACACTTGAGATTCGTTCGTTCCATCAAGAAGTGTGTTTGGTAGAAGAAGTGACAAGTCATTCTAATGTTTCGGACAAGATTTGCAAATCACTTCAAGTCAACTAAGGAATCGAGGAAAGGCGTGAAGATCTTAAATGGAAATATTTTGCATCAAAACTGCATATTTTTTGACAACTAGTAGCAGCAGGAAATGTGGGTATTCCATGCAGAGGGTCTTTACACATTCGGCATATAAATCCAACAAATCCACAATGGAGTTGAAAACACATTATGAAACTACATCACCGAATAATATTTTTAAAACATAAGCGAGAGCTACAGTACGTTTGCAAAGAACTGTTGGATACCCTATTCCCTATATTTTTGTACGTGTATGCGTCAGCCGATGTTTCATGATGTTTCAATTTCAGAAACAAAATTCTTCTTTAGCAGACAGAAAAAAATTCAATGTGATGTTCACGCCCAAAGTTAGAACTTTTTATTGCCAAGGCAATTGGTATGAGCTCAGTGACATTCAATTTTATTTTTGCAGATCGATTTGAACAAAACAAGACAAAACTTAAATTTTTAAAAATTAGATTTTGAATGGAAGGAGCGATTATGGGTGTATTTAACAATTCTTGAACCACTTTCTGCTACGTTACCAAGGAATATAAATCTAAGTGTTCATCTTTTTACTTCAAAAATGCGACCGATGATTAAAAAACGTTAAAAAATGAATGCATTATACGACTTTTGACGGAAACGCCCCTTTAAAGTGGGCGTGTCTTAAAAATTTGAAGCACTAACTGAGCTTTGATCAGTATTTAGGCATATGTGTAAAACTACAGCTGAATCGAGTAGTTTTTAAACAATCTTACCTGAACAAAGGTATTTTATCAAATCACGCCTTTAAAAGTGGGCGTATTAAAAAAATTTACACAAGAAAATGTAAAGATATATTTCTCAAATAACGAGCGGAAGGAAAAAGGTTTAAATTGAATATTGGAAGTACCTTCAATTTTTGAGACTACGTTTTTCGTTCTTTCATGAAAAGTGGGAGTAAGCCACGCCCGAAATTAAATATTTTGATTTCATACACTTCGCGGTATGTGTGTTTGATCAATGTATTGATGTAAATGTTCTTGTTCACTTGATCGTGATGGACAACGATACAGCTAGTGATTCAAATAAACCCGTTAACAAGGGAAAACCCAAGAATAGTTCGAAATGCCAATGACCCGAAAAAGCTTCACTTGCATACTTTGATAATGCGCCTGCACACATAGGAGTTATTAATACCCTTAACATGAGTTAACACATTATGAGCTTTTAGGAAGATTTCATAGAAGATAAAAGGGGATACCGATGAACATTGGTTTTGAACGTCTATATATCGCAATGGGGGAAGGGGGAAGCGAATTGAGCCGGGTAAAGGCTCGTGAAAACCAAAGCAGCTGTGGTGGTGGTGGCGACCTAACAGGTCGCGCGATAAGGAGACGGGCAAAAATCTGCTCAAACCAACGCGATATTTTCAGTCGCGGCCAAGCCGTGAAAAATGACATTGTTAGTTGAATTGAAATAATAATATTTATTTTATAATATTTAATAATTAATATCTAATTATTCCCACAAAAATGGATGACGCCTTACTACTTTTAGACGAGACAAAAAAGTAAAAAAAAATTCATCTTGCATATTTCTCATTGTATTTTTCAAAAAAAATGTTTAGTTTTTAGTAAAACATAGATCGCGTGGCTGAACGCAGCAGTGGATCGTATTCACAACCCACATATCGCTTAGGTGTGTGCCATTTGTATGGTTTACATGTACATCATCTGTTTGGTGATCGCCACCGCCACCGCAGCCGCTTTGGTTTGTGCGGGCCTTTAAGCATTTCACATCCTTGTAGTACGGCTAAGAAATGAGTCGCTATACTTCACGGTACTTCCGAAGTTAGGCTCGAGGGTAAATTGATGGGCATTACTATCGATGCGTATATTACGGTGAAATCGTTAAAGGGGAGGAATACATCTGGCTATTTTGCTGGCGCACAGCGATAAAATAAAGTCAGACAAGAAACATTACGACGATGTTCGAGTGAAATATTTTCACGTATCAAATTTGAATGCCCTTTTTTGTAACCTATCTAGGAGACGCAAATGTGTAACAGAAGCACCTGTCCAGATATGAGAATTTTACCCAAATTTCGGGCGAATGCCTTGTAGATTGTAGCCAGATCATAAGTGGGGAAATATTTCTAACATCGATTTAGGAAACCTAAGCATTTTGGGGCATTTTTCGCGACGTCAAATATGTGATCGGTCGTCGGTCCACATAAAGGTGGTTTGTACACATACCTAGAACGCAAGGCTGTTCTGTTTCCTCCATCATGCAAGCGCCAATCATGGATAATGGCATCGAGGATAGGTTATGCTTTAACGACAGAAGGCAGCATTGGGTTTTCGATGCATTAAATTCCACGTAGCTTAAAACTCATCATTGAACAGTGCGGAATTTAATGAGCTTATCATACACTGCCGTTTCAGTTCCACGTCCGAAGAACAAGTTTGTGAATCTGGAAACGAATATGAAAAGCAAACTGAGAGTACAGTCATCCAGCAAAACAATTAAGTGGATTAAAAGTTTTGGATAAGAGATTGTTGATGAAGATGAGGAAGAGAGTTGGAGACAAAACTGAGCCTTGGGGCACACCAGAATTTATTTTATGAATACTCGTAACAGACTGTAATCCGTCCAAAACAACTCGAACGGAACGGTCCGAAAGGTAATTTTTATTCCGAAAAGATGGATTTCGCCGATACCAAGCGCACACATTTTCGATAAGAAAGCTTGATGTCAAAGTCTATCAAATGCTTTGGAAATATATATAGTATATAATTGCTCAAAATATAAAATAAAAAATATTTTTTCGTGTGACATCATTGAGATTGATTTAAGACTTCTGGCGTTGTATTCTTACTCTTCAATTAAAAGTCCAAATGTTGAATGCTGTATGCGGTTTTACCAATTTAATGGTTTTTTTTTGCACTATCAGTTCTCGAAAGTAAGAAGCTTAAATCAAGCATAAACTTACAATCAGAGATTTATGTGCTCACTGGCTACATCATTTAGTGCTAGTTGTGCGGAAAGATATTTAAAAATTAAAATTCAAGATTAAGAACCAACTTACAAACAACCTATACAGGACATGACAACTTTAAGTGAACGTAGTATATAGGAATTTGCAATTGGCTCGGGCAGATTTTAACGGCTTGAGGTGGCCATGTTGTTTTGGTGACATAATGTCAAATCTGGTCTTTATTGTTCAATTATTGATGCCAAATCATCATGGCAAGTAAAACGATTGAACGGTAAATCCTAATGACAAAAAAGATGGGCCTCGGAGCGTTTGGAGGAGGCCTCCAATTTTGGTCGAAAGTTTATCTTCAACGGTGTGGATTTGTGAGCTGGCAGCGTCATTATTTCGTACTTTTTTGAAAACGAAGCTGGTCAATGGCGAGCGCTACAGAAAGATGATAACCGATCTCTCATGGACTTAATTGAACCATATGGAGCTAGGCGACATGAAATTCCAGCAGGACGGCGCGGCGCTACGATCTCCATATACCCGCCCTAATTGAAAATATCTACAGTTTCGACATTTAAAAACCTTTTGGTTCATATTTGAAGTTTCAAAATATTTTATAAAAAACAATTTCTCTTTTCGATAACAGTATCAAACTATTTCGAAATTTTCGGAACATGAAATATGAACTAGAAATCTGACCGTTAAGTTCCTCGTTTTGAATGTATGCCGTAAATCAGTTTCGGACTGTTTTTTGTCTTAGATCTGGGGCCAACGAAATTCTCTTCTTACTGGAGCGGTTAAAGACCCCTTATTTATTCTAATTGCTGGTGGGCAGTACCAACTAACCCGATTTGTTAATGAGCAAGAAATGATTCTCACTTCAATAATTAATTAAATAACATTCTACATAGAAACCTCTACAAACCATAGGTAGAGCGACGTAATGTATCTCAGATGCACCTTTCCGCTTCTGCAATCCATCCTTCGAAACGTCCAAATCAAGACAAACTCTCAACTCAATCCACACACGAAATGAAAACATTAATTCCAAAACATAATTTTCTTCGTAATTAAAACATTCACATTCAACACCGACTCCAAATCGAACACATACCTATATATGAAGACAATATCTGATGGTAGAAAAAAAAAGGAAACAAAATATGCCACTAGCTGTGCATTGTAGAGTGTCCTTCGCACTCTTCCAAGAAATGATGGGATAACAAGTGAACCCGCACACCACTTGTGTGTGTCGCACATACAAGCCAAATGGACAACAACAAACGGTAAAAATAATAACACCAACCAAAGAATAATAATCATAAACATAGTCGCCTGTCACCATCATCAGCACCATCCACTACTACTACTACCTACACACGTGAAGTCTTTTGTGTATCCTTGGTCCTTGCGCCTGCTGATGCTGATTTTGCTGCTCCTGTTTCTGCATCAGAGCTATACAATGGCCATGCATGATGCTAAGCTATAGGGTCATTCGTCTCGTTTCTCTTCTGCCACTGCTGCTGCACCCCCACATTATATTTTCAACCCACTAAAGTAGACGTTCACATATGACAATGTGTAGGATAGGATACGATTCCACAGGACGAC
Organism: Platycheirus albimanus; assembly: GCA_916050605.2. Taxonomy (NCBI): domain Eukaryota; kingdom Metazoa; phylum Arthropoda; class Insecta; order Diptera; family Syrphidae; genus Platycheirus; species Platycheirus albimanus. Next base: position 22,160,880 of record OU696698.1, on the reverse strand, counting down.
GACAAGTAAAAACGGGTGACATAAAAATTCAAGAATACTTGGCACAAAAAAAAAAAAAAAAAAAGGATTCTTTCAAAAATTCCACTTGGAAAATCTCAAGCCACACCCAGATAGACCAACAATGTTCCCTTCAACTCGTTAACGTTTAACGTGGTGTTCTCCTATGGCTCTTGGCTCCTGGAGTGCACTCCAGCTCCAACTCCAATTTCCAATACCCATTTACCTACCCCTCCAACCATTGTCATTTAAATGCTAATGCACAACTACACGTGCATGTTTCTGAATACGTTCCACAAAATAATGCAGAAATTTTAGATTCACTCGTTACGTCCTGTGTTCCTGTGTGCTGTGTGTCGGTCGTGTCGTGTCGTCTCTAATGCCTTTTCAATAACAAATCGAAGGGGAATTCCTAGATTCCGAGGGTTGTTTTCTTCTGTGAATATTATTCGAGTACAAGGATTTTGTTGCAAGCAATCTTCCTCTACCTTTTATTATAGTGAAGTGGGGTTGTTTGAATATAGTCAATGTATAACTGTGTGTGTGTGTGTAGTTCAGGAATAGTTTTTCAAAAAATTTCCTCAATTTTCATTCGACTCGAGTGTTATATGTCTTGTAAGAAAAATTGCTTTTCACCTCACTGCCTTACCAGTGGTACAGGATGCAAGGAATAAGGAATTTCTTATTAAATCGAACACACACGCATACATATATACAATATAATAAAAACATAAACGTGTCCTTATAGGACTATACACAGTGCCGCACCATTAGTAAAATAAAAAGGAATAAAAAAAAATATTATAAGAAGAATAAGAAACGAAACGAAATAAATTAAAAATATTTTTAAGGCGAGAAATAAAGTGAAAAACGGTGCTCAAGGACGATTCTAATTGAACGATTCAGTTGCATTTCGTATTCGTTCGGATCGAGGTGTGATTGATATTTTATTTTTTTTTTAAATTTAAAATATTAATTTGATTATACGCAAATTTTTGTTTTTTTAACTTAAAATTTGTTCTTCATGCAAATAGAGAATCTATTTAAATATTTAAAAAATTAAAAGTGCTTTTGAAAAATAAATTTGAATATTTTTGAAAAAAAAAAGTTATGATCGCGAGTGGTTTGGTTTTTAAATTATTTGAGAAATAATTTAATATAGTGAAGAGACTGTTTTAGAAAAGTGTAATTTTTTGTTGTTGGAAAAATGATGGTTTTATCGCAAATGCAACATTGGGCTGGTGCCAATAGTAACAGCCCCGGAGTTAAGCAGGAAGAGGAGCACTCGTTGAGTGCAAGGATACTTGAGTGCCCGACAAGTGATGGACTATTACCTGCTGGACACAGATGTTGGTTTGATTTTTTTTTTTCTTTTTTAAATGTTTTCTCTTATAAAAATTAGAGTTATTTTAATAAATGTTGTCTAAGCTTTTATGATAATCTAATTGAATTACTTTTTTTGAAGCCTTTTACACTGCTGCAAATATTTATACTTTTGAAACTTGTTAACACTTTTTTTTTAAATTTAAATTAATACAGAGGAGCACCTGTTCATAAAATAGGTCTCTTCTAGATTCCAACATAATCAAAGGGAAAATTTCTGAGAAATCGTTTTTATTATGGGATTTAAATATTTTGTTGCAGTCGATTTAAAGGTTGAGATAGTTCGGAGAGGATAGTCCTTTAAGAACGGACAGAAGATATAAATATTAATATTTTAGGCTCTATTTTAACACGAACACATATTAATACAAAGAAAACTCATAGTTAAGATGTACCAAGCCAACATTTGGGGTTATTTAAAAATCAGAAATTTTCGATTTAAGGAATAAAATGAATATTTTGTACGAGGACTTGGACCAGGCGCCCACTTTAAAATTTGGTTTGATGGAAGATTTTGGTTGATCAAGTGTAAACCTTATTTGTAGGTAATATTTTAGGTCATGATTCTTGGGAATATAAAGTTTCTAGCATGTTCCATTTTTACCAATTTTTGACTTTCATTTCGATTTTCTTCAATAATTTGCTACACGAACTATTTTTTTAAATTTGACACTTTTTTAAAATTAAATTTGAAAATGTTTCAAAATAAATGTCAATTGGAATTGTTTTGTGTTTGGTTTGAAACAGAACTTCGCAAATGCAAATTATATGTTTTTGACTTTTTTGTAAATATATGTGAACTGAACGCTTTCGCTTAGAAGATAATAGTTTTGACGATAATTGAAGTAAAAACGCACTTAAATGCCAAAACGAACGATCGTCAAGACAATATTCATTTTTAATATTTGCTGCAAGTTACCTAATTCGATTTTTCCACCTTTAATCTTCTTTAATCCTGAAGGATAATCATAAGCCTACAAACTAGGAGCGTTCCGAGACACAAAGCTTTTGACTTCTGACATATAGCTGACAGGTTGTTGTGAATAGAATCGTTTTCAGAAAACGGAGGCCTCCATTCTGTGAACGGGATTTCTTGCTTAGAATTCTCAAACTTGTTTTCAAGAATATAAGATATATTAAATCGCACACGATTTAATCGCATGGTTCACTACTTAAACATATTTATTTTGTTGATATTGGTTTGGTTATTTTCACCCTGGTGATTCTCTCTTTGGGGATTTTGCTGCTGGGTATTTTACTTTACTTTCACATAATTTAATCTTTCCACCCTTAATCTTCTTTAATCCTAAAGGCTAATCGCAAGCCTACAAAGAAGCGTTAGAAGACACAAACCTTCTGACAGATAGCTGACAGGTTGTTGTCAATAGAAACGTTTTCAGAAAACAGAGGCCTCCGTTCTATGAACAGGATTTCTTGCTTAGAATTCTCAAACTTTCTGTCAAGAATATAAGACACACAATTTTTTGGATGACTAGGGAGATAAAAAAGCTATTTCAAAGATAAGGTGGTCAATTTACTGTGCAGAGGTTTTCTTCTGGCTTGTTGAAATGGCGGAGGAGAATATTGAGACTATTGATTGAATCACTAAAAAGAGTCGATTGAATGTTTAGTATGAAAGCTTTTCTCGTTTTTGAAAAGAAATAGCAAAAAACACGAAAGCGATCTAAACCAATTCATTCCGTCACTTTGAAATGACAGTTAAACTGTTAAAATAATCAATTTAACCAAGTGCTATATTAACCTCAATTAATTGATAATTTTTATAAGGGAGGAAGTCCGCAATTAGAAACTAAACATTATTTTTTAAATTTGAATGGACCGGATCGTATACACTAAAGCAGAACAGATCCGGCAGAAGTTGTATAGTCTGTGGAGCCTTGCAACGTTATGCTCATGGGATTTTATTTGGGATGCCCTGACATTCCTTAATCAAAATATTTCATCCCTAAAAAATAAAAAAAAATAAACCTTCAGCTAGGCTCCCAACACTTTTATCTGGTGTCCCCTTTTATTAAGTATGGAATTGTGTCTCTTAAATTCTGTGTAACGGTTTGTCTGGCTGGTTTAAGGTATTCCCCAGAAACTGAAACACAGAGAACCAGAGAACCGTATTTCGAAATAACCCTTTGTAAAATCTCACTGCTCTCAAAATATTAATTTAGTTAGGCAAATTGATTTTGCCAACAAAAATGTCACTTGACCTTTTGTGGGAACCACTTTATATTTTTTACTAAAAGTTGAAAATATTTGCAGTTTTAGGTACATTTTTGATTTTTTTTCCTCTTTCCGAATAATTTGTAGCTTGGTTCGAAACCAAATGTTTAGTTTCATAAGTCTTATTTATTTGCGAACTCATGTTTTACCCGCTCATGTTTTAATTCGCTTTTGCAGGAAACTAGGTACTCCTTGCCCTTCTAACTTAATTTAAAAACTTTTTTTTTTATTTTAAGGGTATTGAAACGTTTTAACTTTTCGTAAAATGAAAATACAAATACGTTTCACAACCCCGATTTTTATTTCCACAACGTACGAACTTGATTGTCTTGGGGTTTAAGATTTTGGAAAAAAAGCAAGATTATAAAAAAAATTATATCAAATTTTACTAATCACATAAAAATCAATATTTAAAGCGTTTTTTTTTTTTGGAAAAATGAAGTAAGCTATCTGATTTCGTTTAATGTTTAGAATTTTCAGGAAAAAAAAAATCGAAATCTTTCCACCATTTTGTTTTTTTTTTTTTTTTATAAAAAACGGTTTTTTTTTGAAAAACTTTTCGGAAACATATTGGAAATTTTTTTGAGTATGCCCGCCAACATCTAGCAGTTTTTAATTCTTAACAGAAAACGAAAATTTTTAAATTTTTGAACAAATCGTTTTTGAAAAAAAACAATTTAAAAAAAAAAATTTTAAACTCAAAAAAACTTTTTTTAGAAAATTTAAGAATTAGTTTTATTTTGTTAATAAAATAGTTTTTACATTAAAAATTGCATCGAAATCCGTTAAGTGGCTTACTACAAAATCTGATTTGAAAAAAACCGGTCCTATAGAAGGCACCGTTATAAGACTTTTTCTAAAAAACCTTTTATAACCAAAATATAAAACTTACAAAAAACACCAGTCAGAAAGTTTTATCAAAATCGTAGAAGCCGTTTTAGAGATAAATGCATTTTTCATAAGAAATAGTACTGCAGGTACCGACAGTTTTAGAGCTAGAATGCTAATTCCGAAAACCCCTCTGTACAACGTCATAATAATACTATGTAGGTACCAAGTTTAAAGCAAATCGGTCAAGCCGTTTAGGCTGTAGGTAACTATACAGACAGACGGACAGCGACAGACAGACAGACAGATTTGTCGGACCCACTTTTTAGGCTTGATTGTCAAAAAAAAAATGAAATAGTAGGTAGGTACTTATAATCGCAAGTAGAAATTAAGTTAAAATGGGGTCACAATTACCCTCTTTAAATTGTAGTTCAGGTTTCGGCTTACTGTTATATAAACAACGATTACTATAAAAATATGAACCTGACAACTTTTCTACAAAATTCAGTAATTTTTTCTACAGGGAAAGCTCGAAAGCAAGAAACCGTAGTTGTATTTAAAGTTCTAACTAAAACCAAGCTCAATTTCAAGCAAACAATTTCAGTATGAGAACCTGAAAACCGTAAAAGGACCCGACATAGAAAAAAAAAAGACCAAAAGCATTGTTTCAACTCTGCACACGACCACGTGCATTATTGCCTTTGTATTTCTACCGACCTAGTTTTTTTTTTCTATCACGCAATGCAGAAAAAATCCTTTGGTTGCACATTATCGTTCCACCAAATAAAGAACCACTATTCCCATTGTAATTTTATATCTTTTCCTTTTAAAATCGAACTTGACTCACCTGCCACAATAAAAGAGTATTATATTATAGGAACGGTAGTAGACTGCAATAAAAATGTCTCTGGAAATTCAACCGAACAACAATGAAACAAATTAAATGGCCCACAATTCGTCCTTTTTTTTGTTCCACTAAGATACCCAACCTACAAATAGATTACAAAAAAATAGATAATACCAGATATCGTGTTACAATTTTTTTTTTTTTACAATTTCGGGACCACACTGTGTTGCTCTATATAAAAAAAAAAAAACAGCATTTGTCCTTAAAACTCAGACTCCAGAAAGATATTCAAATGATATGCATACACCTTTCTTACCTGCGAAATGCAGACGACATTTCGTCCTTTTTTGCATCCCTAGTGCAAGCGTTTCATTTATCATCATCGATTTTTCCCACAGGACCCAAACACAAAAAAATAAAGAAAGACCAAAATGTAAAGAAAAGATTCACCTTAATGCATTAATAAATGTACAAAGGACATTGGAAAAAAGAATACAAATAATTTTTTCTCTTTTGCTTTAGGTAGGAGGAAGGCATGTCCTGCAAAAACTTCTTCAAACAATATATGATAATCGGATAAGAAAATCATAATTATGGATAATTCGGTGTGTAATGCCCCCTTTTGACACATTTGAATATATGCTAGGAAGTCTAAGAAACAAAAAAAACTCACAAGGACTCCCTCTCAAATCAGACACAAAAGTTTTTCGTTTCCATAAAAAAAAAAAGAAAAGAAGAGAACACGTCGATTACCCTTATTTATTCACTTAAGTCTTACGTAACAGCAAACATCATCCCCACTACATAGGAATATATATGTATAAAAAAAAGGAAATGCCTATATCTCCATTCTAGGATATTTGACTCCTTCGACCGCCAAACACAACACACAAAAACTGTTCCAAAATATATTTTGTTTGTTCTTGATTCTTTTTGCATGAGAAACCAGTAAAAAGGTCTGAAAAGTAAAACCGAAAGGAATTCATCCATAAACAGGACATTATCCTTGTGTTTTGACCCATCCCGTGGGACCTATAAATATCCCCCTACACACAAAACCCCACCAAGGAAAAATATTCTACATATACCTTCATATAATGACTTTTCGAAGTTTCGCTTATCGTTTTTTTTTATCATGCAAAAATAAACCAGGATAACGTGAAATGGAAATGTCCATCTCGACTCAAGTAGAGTTATTTATTAAGAGATACGAAATAAATAAAAAACAAAATAGCAAAATAATGTCCTTGAATGCAGCAAAAATTTGCCTCGACTTCGCATCTTTTTGCACTTAATTTTTGCTCTGTCGAAGGATATTTTTTTGCCAACCAACACCAAACAAAACTGACCCCACATAAAAGTCGTCCTAATAATAAAATAGGACATCCGACGTGTCATCTCAAGGAGACACATACATCAAGAAAAAGTAACGTTCGTATGCAAAGTCCATTAAAGTTAAAGGAAAGTCCTTATACTCTAGAGAAAACTATAAGTATCTTTGTGTATATATCAGGGATGGTAAAATTATAATGGCTATTTTATGCCAGGACCAAGAGACAAGACATCAGGACGACTAAAAGACGACCAACGACGACGACGTGCCATTTGCATGACCCCTCGTATAATGTGCAGTGTGCAGAATTATATAAGACATAAGAGTGTCCTTCCAATTTGAGGACAGATATTGTGTATGTATGAGTGCCTTGGATATTTCCAAATAACAGCGATAGCCAGGACACTATCCAGCCTCTTCATCTATGCACTTTATTTTTGTTCCTTCGTTAGTGTTTTTATTTGCTTAGGATGATTCTAAAAATATCCGTATAAGGACGAAGAAAATCAATAAATTTATTCATCGTTTTGAATATTCATGAGAAACTGGACGACGATGGTTATAAGGGGGTGTGTTGTGCCTCTGTGTACACATAAATGCATTCCTAAGAACGTGATGTTTATTTTTTCGAGATGCTTAGAATATTTTTTTTTCCTTTTTTTCAAGGAACCAAAACTTATCCTGTTATCTTTTATTTTCATTGCAGATATTAATCGGATGTCAAAAACACCATCACCGTTACCATCGATATCAGGTGAGTCCTTTTTTTAATTTATTCAAAGAATTTTCCGATCCTTGCTGCTGATTGTTGCAACACGTTGAATTGATGTCAATAATATTGACAAATTACATGCATGCTTCCATAAATTTGTAAAGCAAGTTCCGTTCGGTTTCTTTTTTTTGTTGGGATCACTTTTAGCCGTATGTCCTTTATCCCCGATGTCTGATGTGTAATCTTTTTTTTTCTATACGAGACACTTAATTCGACCAAAAAAAAAAAGGGCTGATGAACGAAGACAAACCAACAACGGCGACGAGGAGGAACTCTCATTTCTATAATTTTGTGGTTCATTTGGGGCAATCTAATGCAGCAGACAAGACAACATTCGTTGGTCGTAATCGTAATGTGTGTCTCGCTCGTGTCTTTTCGTTTTTCGGTGAAAGGATAATGAAGATGATGATGTAATAAAATATAAAGGATAGGGATTATTTTAGGTGTCTTCAACTTAAAGGTGAACCAAAAGGATAAGGAATAAAGGTATGTTAGAGACAACGGCACAAGATGAGCACACTTTTCTTCTTTTTTTTTTGGATAAGAAAGAGACTTCAAGATTGGGTGTTGTTAGGGTAGGTTTTTGTTTGACTTTTGAAAGGGTTAACTTAGATAATATTTCAGCAGGGTTTCTTATGTAACAGAAGGCACGTGGTTATAAGAAGTTTATTAGTGTCAAAATATGGAGGCATATGGGGATTAAATATTAAGTAGGCAAAGTAGGTAGATTTTTTGGTCCGACAGTCATCCCAGAGGGCCAGAGGGGTTCGTTCAATCCTCGCCGCACCTTAAAACTCTTTGTCAAAGTTTCTGTCTTTTTCAAGGAATTGAAAAATTTTGTTATAGAGAACTGAACCCCAGCAGTCAGAAAATTGTATCTCCTTTCCATTCTCGCAGTCTCATAAAACACACATAAAAATGGTGGGGACGTGGAGAATCTAAGAAAGAAAGCCCTGGTTGCGCGTGGTGCGAACTTTGCTGATAAGTCACGATCGTCCATTTATCGATTGAACAAGATTTCAAAATAGCACTTTGATTTACGCAAAGCAAAATTAAATATTTTAAATAGGGAATGTGATTATAAGAAACACACTCTATTACAAAATTTGCTTGCTTGACGCTGAACGCATTCGTTTGTAACAGCTCTGAACACAACTCAGGAACGCATTTCTCATTTGTCAGCTGTCAAAATTGTTTTTGTTTTGAATTTGTTGTTTGGGAATTATTATTTTTTTTTTGTTGGTAATCACAGATTTTGTTCTCAGATTTCAGACTTTGTGTGTTCTTCTTGCAATGGCAAAAACTGCCGTTCAGGAAATGTCAAAAAGTATTGTGGTGTGTTAAATCTCGTTAGAAGATAAGATTTCAGATTTTGCTCCGAGAGCAAAAAGATTGATCTGTCGACCAATGGAAGTCAAAATTCAGAGCAAAAAAAAAAAACTGCTCTGATGTGAACTTAGAATGGTGTTGGTAGGGATGTAATTCATATAAAAAATTTTTCCAATTAATTGTGGAACGCGAATACTCAAAATGGCACCTTTTTTGACAGTGGATGACGATAACATTTATTTGCGACAAAGCTGCCTGATGGAGCTTCATCTGAGAAATTCAGTAAGCTTTTATTTATTGGAATTGACATTTCAACTGTCAAAGTGGAAGTGTAAAATTTTAAAGCTCCTCCGTATTTTTTAAAAATTTAAATAAAATAAATACTTGTTTTTGCGATAAAAGTGCTAAAATTCACTGTCTAAACGTGTCTTACAACAATCCGAACGAAAACCTTCGTATTAAACAAATTTATTTGATATAAACCCTTTTTTATCAAAAAATAACTTGTCGATCATCTTCTACGGGATTTCTTCTATGAACCGCAAGCGAAGTGTAACCGAAATTTCACCGGAACAAAACTATACTAATAAAAAGTTTTTGGTCGATTACCAGCCCATAATGGAAGTAGGAAAACTGTCAATCAGTGAGCTAAAAGATATCCTCAATGATATTCTTTCCGAAAAACTTAAAGAGCTTGCGACCAGAGATGATTTTTCGATACTTTCCAGTGAAATAAGTGCACTCAGGGATATAAACACCCAACTTAACCGTAAACTATCAACGGTGACTGAAAGATGCGAACTTCTAGAAACACAATTAGAATTAATGTCGCGCAAGGCAAACGAAAAGTCTATTGTGGTACACCTCCCTTTAGACAAAGAAACCAATGCAATCCAATTTGCTAAACAGACTTGCAAGGGGCTTCTAAAGTTAAATGAAGGCGAAGACATTCTCGGCAAAAGTTCCCGGCAGATACGCAACAACTATGCCAAAGACAACAACAACGCTCAAAGAGGCACCGTCATCTTAGAACTCACATCAGCAGAGATCGCCGACAAAATTATATCAGTTGCACACCAACTTAAAGGCTCAGGAATAAGCATTTTTCGAGAGCAGTCGCTTATGTTCCGGAAAAAAAGGCAAACACTGTTCTCGTATAAAAACAAATTACTAGAAATCAATCCCAAAGCGAAAATACTAGTAAAAGGCGACAAAATCGAAATCAACAATCGCAGTTTTGTTTACAAATTTTCACGAGGACTTGCTGTCAAATCGCCGGAAGAATTGACATTTGTGGTGCAAATATTTGGTGACAGAGCTTATGAGTTCTTTGACAGCTACGAGGGACCGAATCTAAGTCAAGCTTCAGATGGGCCTTTTTCTTCTTCCCACCAACCACCGCGAGCGCCACCTGTGAGTCAACTCTGGAACTGTAATGCAGAACCAATGCTATAGGTAAAATCTGTCGTCTGCCAAAATGTATGTAACGTTCTTAATTTAAACATTTGCTCTTATAATATTACTGGCCTTAAAAGCAAGCTCTTATTATCAGATTTTTTTAAATATTTGCAACAATTTGATTTAATTATTTTATTAGAAACTTTTTTAGAAGAGAAAAACGAAAACGATTTTTATAAATATTTTAAGGACTTTAAAATTATGTTTTCACCAGCAACTAGAATCAGCTTACATGGAAGAGCCAGTGGGGGTATGTTATATGGGATCAAAAGAAGCTTATGGGGAACTTTTGTCAAATTTAAGACTATCGAAAACCAAATAACTTTTCATATCGAATGCAATAATTTAAATTATTATATAATTCCTTTGTACTTAAATTGCAATAACTGGCAACGCGACTTCGACAATTTAGTAGATTTTATGAGTAACTCCTCTTTGGAGAATGTTATGATCATTGGAGATTTAAATGCTCGAATTGGAAGATATCAAAATCCTTCGTTACATAATTTGCAATCACAGGGTGTGTTAGAAGATGTTAGAAGTTCAAAAGATGAAACTTTTAACCACAGTGGTAGACTTTTAACTGAATTTTTTGAAAACTTTGGTCTATTCGTGTTAAATGGGGCAGCTAAAGGCGACGAAAGTGGCGAGTTTACGTATATAAGTGGTCAGGGACACTCAGTTATAGATTTTTGTGCTGTCTCGGGGAAGTGGATTTGTGCTTGCGAATCCTTTGAAGTGGCAATAGCCAATTTTTCGGCACACTTGCCTATAACAGTAACAGCCCATTTTAGCAACGTAATTCAGCAAAGGAACCAAATCTATCACAAACTGAGATGGAATGATAACCATGCTCAACTCTATCGTTCCTTTTTAAATCGTCATTGCGTCTCGCTACTTCCTCAATCATCAAGCTCATCACAGCAGATCTGTAATAGCATGCTCGATGTTATTAAAGAATCAGCTCCTTTTGCAACTTCTCGTAACTATTCGTTTACACCTATCAACAAATGGTTTGATAATGACTGTAGAAAACTTCGTAGGCTGTCTTTCGTCTATCTCAGACTGTTTCGTTCAACTAACGCTCTCTTTTTTAAAAACATTTACATCAGAACTAATAAAGATTATAAAATTTTATGTCAAGAAAAAAAAACGGATTACTTGAAAAAACTGGCAAGAAACTTAGAAAACTCCAAAAATTCTAAGACATTTTGGAGCACTGTTCGTGAGTTGAATGGATGTGATCATAGTTTGAAAAATACTCTCGAAGCTGAAACATTAGCAGCTCATTTTAAAACTCTTTTGTCAGCGGATGAGAGCCTTCTTACTTTTCACTATGCGTCACCAAATGCTAATATTGGTGAGCTGGATATCCCTATTTCTTTTTCTGAACTCGATTTCACTCTACGTAAATTGAAAAACAACAAGGCCCCAGGCATAGATGGTATCCCAGCTGAATTTTTTAAATACAGTACTACAGAATTTAAAAATTATCTTCTGATTTTCTTTAACAGACTGCTTAATGATGCTTGCATTCCCGAAAGTTTTAACGAAGCAGTTATCTTCGCGATTCTGAAAAAAGGAAATGCAAATGATGCAGAAAACTACAGGGGGATTTCTGTTCTTAACTCAATTCGTAAGATATTTTCTTCTATTCTCTACGAACGGTTATCCAATTGGATTGAGAACAGTAATCGCCTAAGTATGTTTCAAGCTGGATTTCGTCCTGGATTTTCTACGAATGACCATATATTTGCCCTTACTAGTATTGCTAGAAAGTCAATTGAAAAGAAAAAAAAATTGTATTCCTGTTTCGTAGACTTTAAAGCTGCTTTTGATAAAGTGAATAGACAGGCTTTAATTTACAAACTTTCTTGTTTAGGTCTATCGCAAAAGTTTTTATTGATCTATTGCAATTTACTAACTAAATCTAATGCAGTTGTGTGGGATGGAGCGGAGTTCTCAGATTCGTTTGAAACGACTGCGGGTGTTCCACAAGGCTGTATTCTTAGCCCTTTAATCTTTGCATTATTTGTTGACGATATCTCTGACCTTCTTCCCGGGGGAGTACAAATAGCGAACGTTTTAGTCAAAGTCCTACTGTATGCTGATGATTTGGTACTATTAGCTGACAACCCTTTCTCTCTGCAGCTACAAATAAACAGACTTCAAACCTTTTGTGAAACCTGGGGCCTCCATGTTAACACTCAGAAAACAAAAATACTTATATTTGAAGCCCGTCAGAAAAGAAGATTGCCAGAAGAAAGTTGGTGTTTAGGGAGTGCTCCTATAGAAGTTGTACAAGAGTTTAAATATTTAGGGGTATTAATAACTTACAATTTGAATTTTGATAAACACACGAAGGCCAAAAGTAATGAAGCCAAACTAGCCCTAAACATGATGTGGCCCACTTTTTTTACAAACCAAAACATCGATTTGGCTTCTAAGTACCGAGTCTTTAATGCTACAGTTAATGCTTGCATGTGCTATGGAGTGCAAGTTTTCGGATTTACACCCATAGAAAACTTTGAAGCAGTCCATCGGCACTTCTTTAAACGTTTGTTTCGGTTGCCAACTTCAACGCCGAACTATGCTATTTACGTGGAGTCAGGCATAACTCCTATTTATATTAGAAACCTGAAGGCTAACGCGGATTTTATCACCAGAATAGTGAAAAGAAATAATAGTTGCCTTCATAAAATGATACTAATTAGTCTTCTCCGTACAAACGCCACACCATTTAAAGAATGGAATCAACTTGCTGCATCCCATGACATTATTCTTTCCTTAGAAGAGTCCAATGTTGACAATTGGCAAGAAAAGTTCGCAGAATTGATCGCCAAAGTTGACGAAAAATTGTATACCCAGTATATAGCGAGAGCAACTTTGTCCAGCTCTAGAAATATATATAAAAATTTAAACCACCAGCTGCTATCAAACGCCAACTATTTTAGTAATAAATATTCGTCCGAAGTCATTAGTACTATATTTAGAGCCAGAGTTGAAATATTGAATCTCAACTTCATTCCGTATCGAATCGATCTTCCTCAACAATGTAATTTGTGTAACAGAAGAGAAATTGAAGACATCTTTCACTTCATTGCAATTTGTCCAATACTTCAGGAAATTCGTCGGCTGTATTTCCAAGAAAGCTTTTTGTCATTACAACAACTAATTGAAATTTTAAATGGAGGAGCAGGATGGCTTAGTTTATATAAATATTGCAAACACGCTCTCTCGTTCCGTAACAGTTTCTTTTAATTTGGCGATTGCTCGCATCCAGTTATTGCAAATTAATCTTATCTCATTTTATGTTGCAAATCATTGAAAATTGTTCTTGTATTTTGTGTTTCAAATCACCTAAAATTGACTCCACAAGGGTCTTATTTATGTTTAAAGGCTCATTACATTTTATGTTTCAAATCATAAAAATTGTTATTTATCGAAGCTTCGAAATTAATAATGTATTATTTTAAATATTTTATCTCCTTAAAATTCACGTTTAGTTTTTATTTGAGCTAAATTTCAATTAAAGCACTTTAGCTATTTTGAATTAGTTTTTATTATTTTGCACCATATGTGTTAGTTATATCTTTTTTACACATTCCAAATTTATTATTTTTTTAATTTATCAGAAATGTCAAATCAGGCAGACGGCACGATTGCCATGTCATTATTCTTAAGTGAATTTTTTGTAAAACCTTTTGATGAAATAAAGAATCAATCTATCTATCTATCTATCTATCAGTAAGCTTTTAATTATACTATACCATTTTGATTAACTTGACACTAAGTGAAGTAGAGAAGCGGAGCTGTCAAAAACCGAGACAAAATGTTATAGGAAAATAGTTTCTGTATAAAAAAAAAAGCCTTCGATCTTTTTAAAGTGAAAAGTTTCGTCTGTAAGAAGAAATAAGAGACCAAGGGAATCAAGAAAATTTTCATCCCCGATTTTATATAGATAATTTGAAAATGTCAGCTAAGAACTCGTGTTTACTGAGCATAGGTTTTGTAGAGCTACGTTCATTGAACACACTCAATTTATCGTGGCAGCATCCTGTCAGTGTTTTTTTTTTCGTTGGCTCACAATCTGGACATTTTAAAGGCTGAACAATAATGACCGGAAACAAACGGAAGCTAGTGTCAAAACCGAACGAAACGTTGCCGTCCAAAGTGTGAAGTGAACACGCAATCCATAATGAACGGATTGCCGCGGAAGCATAACATGTATTTTCCTCTCAACAATAAAATGACTGTGACCTCACACACAAAGTCTCATATCCATTCACAGTCAGATGTCAAATTTTCGTCCGTAAAGTGATATAGCGAGCGCAATTCACATCTAAAAAATTAAACTGATCGAAATTTGAGGAAACGGAGCAATCCGCTATTTCGGGATTGAGATACGAATTGCTTGTTCTTGCACAATTACGGAGGTGCCCGTTCACGTAGTTCCGTCTATTATAGTTTAGCCTTAAGTATTGTATTCAAGCAAAGTTTTTGATGTCCTAAGCGAACTGCCTATACTTTATGGAAAATCTTCGCCGACACATTCTTAACTTTTCCACACGAATTTGTGTCGTTAATTTCGTAAACGGCTAAGGTGACACTTTAATTGTGTTCACACAGTGAAGAACAGTGACTTTTGGTTGCATTTCCCGGCTGCCTTGGGAGTTGAACAAGATTGTATTTCTGAGGACAGCTGAATTACGATAGTTTCAAGGTATAGTTCCTTCGAATGAAATTTCATAGTCTTACATACAAATACCTTAAAAAGTTTGATGAAAGACTATATTTTCAATGAACGCAGCCATTTTGTATATAGAAAATAATTAAATCAATAATGTGATTATAATTTAAAAAAAAAAACTAGTTTACCTAATAGAAAAATTTAGACAATTCACTCCCGATATTGTGAACAAATGTCAATCAAACATGTTCACTGAATCGAGTCATGGAGTTCCTTTCATTAAAATATAAGCATAATCTTAATTTATTTAAAAACAAAATTATAACTGATCAATTTTGGAAAATCTGTCTTGAAGTATCCAAAGAAAATAAAAAATTGCTTCCAAAAGATTGGTTGTTCACTTAATAGGATTGTACGCTTAATCAATGTTCTTCATATTGACTGCTGACAGTATTTGAATTCCATTGACATTTGCCAGAAAAGAGGTACCAGGTATTGCACAAAAAAAAAAGAGGAAATAAACATTATTTGGGTTCCCCTCCTTGTTAGAAACACTTCAAAGCCATTTGCAAATTCCCTCTACCACTTCACAGTTTAACATAATCAAACCCTAAACCAAACTAAATTGACTTCTTAATTCCCCTAAACCACTTCACCATTCTTATATAACTTATTGATCGACACCCATCTGATAGTCAAATTAGAGGGTTCATCTCCAAATTAATACCCCAACCCTTTAACTCATTGTCAAAATATTTGAATAACTTTCACTATACAAAACCCTGATCGTGCTATATCGTTTTCAACATCAATAAAAAATGAAGTGAACAAATACGCAACAAGTAATGACAGCAAAAAAAGAAAGGGTACCCTCTTTAACTTCCTGAAACCATGTAATTTAAATACTGATATGCTAAATACCCATTTATACGCCTTTCCTCACCTTTGAATGAATAAAAAGAGGCCACTTAATTCAAAATCACAACCCTTTTCGGTTCATATCCATGTTCAACTCTTTTCAAATAAAATAAATTGTGTGCTGGCTGCTAAGGGTGCTTGAAAAATTGCAATAAAAAACCACGACGACATGAACCTAACAAAAAGGCGCGATGAAATTTAAATAAATTTGTTTAACGCACCCTTCCCACCTGAGTTTTATATTTGTTTTTTTTTTTTATCCTTTGCTTGATATCAGGGGATGGATATCATTTTTATGCATTTAAAATTGCTTTTGTTGTAGGTATGTATTCAAGGATTCAAGAGTCAAATACTTTGTCACAGTGGTTGCGCAATAGAACGGAATTTGAATAAGGGTGCGCCCGCCGCCAGTCATAAGGAATATTTTATTGAAGAAGGATATTGTTTAAAATGAACGTATATAGGGGTTGTACCCTTGAGGTACTCGTATAACAATGGCATTTGAATAATGCGCATTAGTACGCATGTTTATGTAAAATAGATGGAATGTATGAACATGGTGACATGTTGTCTATCATAGTTACAATCAGTTTAATTTTAAGGGTGCACAATTTTAATTGTTTGTCATCACATATTTGTGTTTTAATTGGAATTTGATTAATTGTTGTTGTTTTTGATGATGGAAGTGATATAGGCGCAGGCAATTTAACAGGGCGCTTGTAAGTAGTTAATGGTTTTGAGTGTCTGATCTAATAAAATGCGCCGAATTGGTTGGGAGTACATATTTGAAAATTGGGTCTGCATAAAGACGAAGAAGGATTCCAAGCAATGGGGCTATTTAAAAGGATCCCTGGTTTCCTTAGGAAGAAAAGTAATGGTAAAGAGAGTTAGAAAAGTAATATATCATTCAAATATCCAGCACAGTCGTGAAAGAACGGGTAGTTTTGGGAACTTTTGAATTAAGCACATGCAATGACCTACAACAATATGGAGCCAGGATGCTCTTAATTAAATGTCGATGAATTTGATATTGAATCAATATTCTCTGCCGAAAACTTAATCATCAATGTATAGCCTTGATTTCGAAAGGGTAACACTGATCACATGTTTCCTTCAACAAGCTTCAATGAGCAGTAGTTCTTGGCTTTGGTAGAAACGATAAAGATATCGGAAATATTAAGCTAACGAATGTCTGATCTTATCAGTAGACTTTAAGGGTATGTTTTACAGGAGTTGAGTGCCTTTGCTGAGTTCTTGACAGCAATAATTGTTCTTATCTGATCTGAAGCTTGGAGTAGGTACATTATACGTAGTAGTCATGAAAATATTACCCATTCATGGTTGCCACGGAATTGAGATTTCTTAAAGTTTCCCGTATAGGTGGAAGACATTTTTTTTTTTTGAATGTCTACCAAAATAGACAGGATCTACAAAAATACCAAAATGTTTCTTGGTATTGAATTACAAATCACTTGAATAAAATGTTTAATGGGATATTGCGCCTGGTTTTTCTTAATTTGGGCGGTTTTCAGTCTTTACGTTACAAAGTAAATGCTACTGTGCCCTAAGGCTCTTCTACAATGCACAATGGTGTAGCTGCAGCAGTAGTAGGTAGCACTATCGAAGCTGCATGCACGAACACAATGGTCTAATACTGAACTCACACACAAATCTTGTTTGACATTTCTTTTGTTGTTTTTTTTTTATATTGAAATTTCAAAAATGCAGCACGTTCGTGAAGCTATGGAGTTGACGCAACTTGTACTTCAGCTACTTTCTATGATGCAGCTGCAACTTTACATTGTAGCCGTGCAATACGAATTAACGTACCTACATGTAACTTTGACAGTGCTACGTTTTACTGCTGCAGCTACGCTATTGTGCTCAGGCAGTCATGCTTGTCAATAATGCTTTGTCTTGGAATTCTTATCCACAACATCCATGCTGTCTTTCTGTCTTTCAATCATAGCCTTCCCTCTACCAGTACTAATGAGTTGCTCTAGCACCGAAGAAACCAAAGATCTTCGCGTTCTAGGTATTAATATATTTGACGTCGCCGAAAATTCGACAAAATCTCTAGACTTCCTTTAAACGTTGCAAGAAATATCTCTAACCATCAAATCTGGCTACAATCATTAGTGGATTTAGGCCTTTGTCAATGAGGCCCAGGCCTAGGGCGGCAAACTTTTGAGGGGCGCCAAAAATGTTAAGACGAATAAAATTAAAAATAGTTTGGGTTTTCTGTAAACGGTAAGACTAAATTGGGGTGAGAAAAAAATTGTGAAAAATGGCGGGTGGTTTGTTGGTGGTTGAAGGTTGTGATGGTGGGGGTGGGGTGGTTTTTGAGGAAGGCGTTGGGGGTGGGTGAGACAAAATTTACTAGCGTTATGAGTAGTTGGTTGGGAGTTAGCGGTTGGTGTTGCGGGTTGGTAGGGGAGGGGGGGTAATATTGACAAAAATGGTGAGAGGTTGGTTGTAGATGGGGTGGGTGGTTGCTGCTTGGGGGGGATTTGGTGTGTGGGGGGGGGGAATTGTCAAAAATGGTGGATGTTGTAGATGGTGGTGGTTGTAGATGGGCTGTTTGTATGGTGGTGGTGGGGGGACTTGGTTTGGGGGGTTGCAGGTGGATTGGGTGGTTACTAGTGGGGGAGATTTGGTGTGAAGGGGGTGAGGAAAAATTTGTCAAAAATGGTGGACTGGGTGTATGGCGGTGGTGGGGGGATTTGATGGGCGGGTTGAGGTAAATTGTTTTCCTATTTATAAATGAATATAATCTGCAATAATTGTTATTGAAATAAAATAATAAAAGAAATTTATTGATTTTATCAACGAAACACTAGATTTTTAAAAATTTTTTGATCTATATTTTCTTTGATGGTTTATATACTTTGATCGTCTCGGGCCTAGAGCGCCAACAAATCTAGATCCGCTATACTGGCTACAATATACCCAAAGCTTGCGCATGTGTGTTTCCTGAATAGAACTAAGAAAAGAGCCTTAAACCTGATAGGTGAAAGAACTATAAGAACTATTTTTCCTGTCGGACCTTATTTCATCCTCACTTTCATACACAATATCCCAGCAAAATAACCAGTAGATGCATTCCTTCCCTGAAACATGAGCTTACTCTTAAGCTTTGCTGTTAACAATAAAGGCTACTTCTTAAACCGAACGCCACGAATTTTGAATTTTTTTCCCGGCAGAATTTTCGCCTCCTAATACTGACTCTTTAAACCAATGTATTTCGTATTAAGATAATGTTTTGAAGACACGATACTGTTTCTTGAAATTAAAAGCAAAACTATCGAAAAACTATTTTTCATTTCATGAAAACAAACTATTGATGTTCTAAAGTTTTGACAGCAGCTACAATTAATTTCTACCGTAATTAGGGTCCCATTAATGTGTCTGTGGTTCTTTAACAAGAAAAAATATGTTGTCCCTTATTTTAAGTATTACATTCGTTCTTCAAAAATGCTCGTTATCCAAAACCTTCGTTCATTGTTACACTTCAAAAAACAAGCCCACATTGGCTTTTGTTCCATTCAAAGAAACATCTCATCAAAACTCAATTTGATTCTCTAACACCTTTCAATTCAAACAATGCACTTTCTTATTCAAACAACTTCTTGACTTGCATTCGAAATCCTTTCAATCGAAAAATCAGAATACATATTTCAATAAGCGACACCATCTTAAAATTTTAAAATTTCAAACAAATCCCAGTACTTGCTGTTACTATACCAAAAATCCAAACCAAACCATCTCCCCCGGGGTGAATTTTTAACCAATTTGTGTGTGTCCCTTAGTGTGTACCTACTACCATGAGAAATCGAAAATCAGGAAACCATTGTTTAAATAATGTCCTCATGGCTATGTAGACATAAATTGAAAGATAAAAAATGAAATATTTCAAAACTATAAAATTGCACTTCACTCTCAACCATATCGCAACCCCTTATGCATGCATTTTTCATGAACTGACATCAAACGCAAGCCAATCAAAGTTCACCCCTATTTCCAAATTATACAAAAAATTACCAACTTACTAAGGGGACATATAAAAATGTATCCTTTTTTGTTTCCAGATTTTAAACAGAGTATCCTTTTGCATTCGTAACCCCCATTTAAATGTTTTAAAATCAAAATAAAAAAAAAAAGAAGAATCTTAAAATTAGGGGTTGCAAATGGCCGTGTGGAAAATAATCACCGAACTAAATTAATGAGTTATGCGTGCAGTTTTGCATCGTAATCCTGACTGTTTTTTTTATTTTTATCAAAACTAGGTATAATGCCCTTGTGTCAGATTGTTACTGTTAAAAAATGCAATCCTTGATGGCACCGCACAGATAATGGCACATAGTTACACTGATTTGTTGTGAATTCATAAAGAAAATTGTTTAAAAGGGTGATGTCCCTACATCAGGCAGATGTCCTTAATTTATTTTGAAAGATTTTTGATTTCAATATTTTATTTCTGCCAATTTCAAAGAACTATACAATTAGCAAAATTTTTTAAATCCTTTTGAAGTCACTGTTAATCAGGGAATCCTTTTGACCAACGAGAAAATTCGAATACAATGTGTGGCATCGATTACAATAAGCGGGTGGACATTATTTTTTTCAAAGTACAGTTTTTTTTTTGAACATTCGTTGCAATATGGTGGCGTGGCATTGTTTTGTTATGATATATTTATTGTGCACACGTATACATGCACGATGTGTACCTACACTCGTACACATTTAACCCTTATTGGTAGTTTAGATAGATATTTATGATTTTAATTGAAAACGAAGTGCGCAATAATTTTGATGGATATAATTTGTGTCGTTTATAGAGGTTTTTCCCCTTTTTTTTTTGTTTGCTTCATGGTAACATATTGCAAAAGCATTGCATTTCGGGTGCCATTTGTTGTCTTCATTAGGAAATAACGATAATTTTTAGGAAAAATGAGAGGCGGGAATAGTGGATTATTGTTCAATTTATGTTAGTGACGTGATGATCAATCAATTGAGTTGGATGCATATGGTGTGCTTGATTGGCAGTTAATAGAGAGGCAATAAAGTGTGAATTTTCTGTTTAACGTCAAAGGATTTTATATTTA
This sequence comes from Platycheirus albimanus, assembly GCA_916050605.2. Taxonomy (NCBI): domain Eukaryota; kingdom Metazoa; phylum Arthropoda; class Insecta; order Diptera; family Syrphidae; genus Platycheirus; species Platycheirus albimanus. Next base: position 22,139,985 of record OU696698.1, on the reverse strand, counting down.
AATGCCAGACTTTACAATCAGTGCTGGATTCATTTTAGGAAATTGTATTGCTTAATTTTCAGCGGCCTTCTAGAGTGATGATTGATTTAGAATACTGCACGAGAAACTGGAAAACTGTTTTAATGAAATCTTTCAAAAAAATTCGAAACAATAAAACTTTGTGATTCAAAATATAAAAACAGCGAACCTTGATGCGTCCTTCAGTTAAAAATATAAAAGACGAAACGGTGGAAAGGAACGGAGCTATCCGTTACTGAGCGAAAAATTCAAAGAAATATATCTGGTGCCTATAATCAGAGGGAATTGCGAATTTCGTCAAGTTAAAAAAATAAAACTTTGCCTACGAAAATAAATTGTGCTTTCGTCTCCATTTAAATTTTGAAAATTTGAAAGCTGACTATAATGCCCAAAATTGGTATATTTCCGTGATTCATGAGAAACGTGTCAACCTGACAGAACGCTAAAGAACGTTTCGTTGGGCTCTGACATTATACAAGTGGCTTTCGTTAACTTCAACCTCATTTTGTAGTTGAAGCTTAAAGCTCTTATCTTTCAAAAAGACACAAAGAACCATTTTTTCTCAAATAACCTTTAATTGGCGAAATCATAGATTGCTCATAGTGCTCCCTGTATGTGAATATTGTAAGGAAAATAAACAAAATGTCTAAGTTGCTATGGCAAAATTATAGTGGACGAAACGGTTACTATTAGCGAGAACAAGAAACTCAGATATGATGTTTTAATCAGTTATCGATAAGTTTTTGCTTATTGTTAGGTATTAACATTAAAGGCCCAACCATAATACGCCAAAGAAAAAGTAAGCAAGTGTCAAAACCGAACGAAAAGTTTCCTTCCGATTTGTAAAGTACATCAGTTGCTCATAATATCCTTTTAAAAATAAGAAGAAAGAAAGAAGAAGAATACCCTTTAGAAAAAAAAGGAATGTCAGATTTTCGTACGTAATGTACGACTCAAAGCGTACCTACATTACGTACGAAAGTGAACGAAACTTGCCGAAACTGAACAAAAAGTCATTTCGGGTTGGGTATACAAATCGCATGTATTTCTACTGTTTCTTAAGTCAACGAACGTAACATTCTTCAATTATGGTTAGCCCTTAAAAAAGTACTTGATCTTTTGACAGAAACTTCTGTCCACTTTGAGCAAAGCCCGTTCATTAGACAGAACGGAAGAGAATGTTTCGATAAGTTTTAATACGCTTCTATTTACTTTCTGGGACTCTTTCATAAAAAAAATCAAACGTTCAAACACAAACAATGATTATTACTCTGATTCATATAAAAAGGCGCATATCAAAAACCAAAAAATAATTTCAAGTTACTAATTTTCTTAGCCTCTGAAACTCATATACAAATTTTAACCTGCGGTAACACTGTATGAACTTAAAAAAATGAAATGCACGACTGGGTCGCACGAACTTGCGACTTTGATTTTGATAAAAATAAATTTGTCAAAATTCTTAAAAAATACTTGAACTAGTTTTAACTGAAAAAAAGTACGCCATTTTGTTTCTTGAATAAACTTGAATTTATGAGAATAAATTTATAAAAATCTGTGCAGAGATTTTTGAGAAAAGAAGTTTTTTTTTGAAAAACTTTTTAAAAATTAAAAAAAAAATCAAAAACGCCAATTCATAGGTTTTCAGAAAATACATTTATTTATAATTTTTGAAAAAAATTTAATAAGCAGTTTTCAAAATATTATTATATTATTATTTTTAATTTTTTTTTTAAATGCTTTTAAAAATACAAACAAAAAATATTTTTTACCAATATTGGTATGCAGTATAAATTGTGCTACCTACACCTACATATATACAATATGTATGTGTGAAATTTCGAAAGTATCGGTTGAGCTGTTTTGGAGATAGACGAAGGCAAAAAAACGGTCCTATGGAAAGTACCGTTCTTAGACATTTTTAAAAACTTAAAGCTACACTGATTTTTTTGAATCAAAATCGTTATAGCCGTTTTCGAGAAAAATAAGCTTTAACGTAACGCTTTAATATTTCAGGTACCGTTATTTTTTGAGCTAAAACTTTTTTTCAATTTCCCCTCTGTACAATACCTAAAAAACTCTATATTACCAACTTTAAGCAATTCGGCCTACTCGTTTGGGCTGTAGGTGTCTATACATACAGACAGACAGACGGACAGAATTTGTAGGCCATCTTTTTTCGTCTTCGTGTACATGGTTTCAGAAACGAAATTCTTTTTTAGCAGACAGGAAAAATTCAATAACACTACTTTTGTGTGGCCTGTTTTCAATAACTGCTGAAGTACTCAAAAAAAAAGGCGTGCACCACACCCAAAGTTGAGACTTTTTACTGACAGGGCAACTACTATGAGCTAGCTCAGTGACATTCAATTTTATTCTTGCAGATCGATTTGAACAAAACAAGACAAAACTTAAATTTTTAAAAATTAGATTTGGAATGGAAATAGCGATTATGGGTGTTTCTAACATTTCTTGAACCACACTCTGCTACGTAAACAAGGTATACAAACCGAAGTGTTCATCTTCTTACTTCAAAACTGCGACCGATAGTTAAAAAACATTAAAAAATTAATGCATATTAGGACTTTTGACGTAAACGCCCTTTAAAAGTGGGCGTGCCCTAGATATTTGTAAGCACTAACTAAGCTTTGATCATTAGTCAGTATTTAGGCATATGTGTAAAACTACAGCTGAATCGAGTAGTTTTTAAACGATCTTACCTGAAAAAAGGTATTTTATCAAAATCACGCCTTTAAAAGTGGGCGTATTGAAAAAATTTACACAAGAAAATGTAGAGATATATTTTTCATAAAACGAACGGAAGAGAAAAAGGTTTAAATTGAATATTGGTAGTACCTTAAATTTTTAAAACTACGTTTTTCGTTCTATCGCGAAAATAGGGCGTAAGCCACGCCAAAAATTCAAAAAATTCTTTTCATACACAAACTTTTTAGTTTCTACTAAAAGAAGCAAAATTTTGGCTTGCGGATTCATTATAAAAACCGTTTATTTGCAAAAACAATTTTTTGATAGTTTCTAGTGCAAGGTGGGCGTCAGCCACACCCAAAATCAATTTTTTTGATTTCACACGTAAGATGTTTATGTGCAAGTAATTTTAATATAATAATTGTTATTTTTTTAAAAACAATATTGATGGTACTGTATGAAAAATGGGCGTCGGCCACACCCAAACTAAAATATTTTTATTTAATTGGAAGAAGGTTAACCCAAAGCTTGCGTGTGCAAAATTTTAGCGTTATGTTTTTATCGTAACTGTACAAAAAAACATAATTTAATTTTACCAAATTGAGGTTATTCATCAAAAATGGCGATTGTGGGCGTGTTTGTGGGCGGATTTGTGAGCGGATTTTACCGAAGTGGCCTTCAAAATTAATAGACGCAAAACAACAGGGGTCGTAGTGCTTCGGTTGCCAGCAAAACGTCTGTCACTTTCATATGGCACTATAAGGGGATCACACTGTCACTATGTGATAGCAGACGCTTGTTCGCGTTACCACCTTGAAAATTAACATAAACTATTCTCGCTGAACGTCAAACATGTCAAAAAAAAAACTTATTACAAAACTAATAGTAAAACAGCAAAAAATGTGGCTTCCAAAGCACCGGAGAATGAAATAGGTACTGTTCACAACCCATTTCCATTCTTTTTTATGCTAAAAAACCTCAAGCCAGAATTTATTTTACATTAGCTATCTAAAATCAATTTTACAAATTATAGTCTCTCCACAATTTTCCATTTATCAGAGCCTTTGAACCTTCAAAGTCCGTTATACACATAACCTCAAAAAAAATTTCAACCCATTACTGTTTGAGAAAAGAATAAAATTACTTACCCTTAACTTGACCCAGTGTACTCGTATGTATGTATAGAAGATAGATAAGTCCAAAAAATTCCTCTTCTCTTCACTATCACAACAATATTCCAACCAGAAGTTCCAAAAACGAACCCTTCTCAGAAGACTTTCCAAACCGTAAACCGTATGCCTGGACGTTGATAAGATTTTTTTTTTTTTTTTGAACAAAATGAAAAAGCAAACTCAAAATACTCACTCAATTGGAAGATTGAATAAAATTTGCGTTCATCTGGGTACTCTCTCAAAAGAACGACGATGGATGGCTTCTTGATATCCTCCTTCATCGTCGGTCGTCATTGGTATTCTTCTTTTTCTTGGCCAAAATAAATGTTTATGTATAAATTACACTAACAACAACAACAAAAAGGGCATTGACGACAGGAGCATTCAATTTTCTGACCAAAATCAAATTATTCCATGGGGTTGAACGCAAAATTTCATTATCCTTTGGTCACTGAGTAAAGGGAAAAGTATGTTCGTATGTACATCTCGACAATACCATCACAGAAGGGTCGGTTGGTTGGTCAGGTTTATATTGTACACATTATAGTCCGCAGTCCTTGAGCGAGCAACAGGAGCAACAATTCTGTAGAATAAAATAGAACGCTGTCAACTGGATTGGAAAATTAAAAATCAAAATATTATGTTTTTTTTAAATTCTTTTTGACTCAAAGTGGATTTTTTTATTTTTTTATTTGCAGGTTGTGCTGAGAGCTGTGATGAGTTAAGTGACAGGGAACGTTCTCCATCTCCGGAGAATCTAAGCAAGAAGAACATAATTGTTGAAGGTGTCCTCAACCTGGCTCAGTCTCGAGATTCACCGTCACCGAAACGACTTCGCACTCCAAAGCGATCTCCGTCGATTCATCAGCGGTCTCCGTCAGTGCAGCGTTCACCAACCACTCACCGTTCTTCTACTCCCCAGAATTCTCTACCTCCACCACCTCCACCACAGGTGTTACAACCACCTTGTCCAAGTCCTAACAGCCATCAAAATATACAATCTACCCTGGCGGCACTTCAGAATCCCCTGGGACCGTTGCTATTGCAAAATCAATTTGGACTGGCAGCTGCCCTTAATCCTCAGGACATTCAGCAAGCTTTCCAAGCCCAAATTCAGGGCTATATTGAAATGATGCGGACGGTCGCACCCGAAAATAATCTAAATAGTCCCGCTGCTTCGCAGTTCCTATTGCAAAACTCTCTACAAGCTATGGCTCAGGCAGCACAGCAACAATTCCATGCCTTACAAAGGCAACAGCAACAGCAACAACAACAACAACAACAACAGCAGCAACATCAACACCAACACCAATATCAACAGCAACTTCCACAACAACATTCAACGCCCCAGGGTAAAATGAGTAGCTATGCCTCAGCACCTATGACCAAGTCGCCACTGCGAAGTCCATCACTAAGTCCAGTCATTCGACACCAAACACCAATGTCTAAAACTCAAACTACCACACATACGACACCGCCGAACTCGGCTGGTCTTCATATGGGTTCGGGGATGCTCACCCCCAATACACCTGGCATGAGCAGCTTTGCCCCACAGAGCTCCAAGCACATGAATTCCTCCTCTTCACTATCAATTTCTGTCAACACCCCGCGTATGCTTGATCAATCTCCCGAAGAAACCACCGATCTCGAGGAACTCGAAACATTCGCAAAGACCTTCAAGCAGCGTCGCATCAAACTTGGCTTCACTCAAGGTGATGTCGGTCTAGCGATGGGCAAGCTCTACGGCAATGACTTCTCTCAGACAACCATATCCCGATTTGAGGCACTCAATTTGAGCTTCAAGAACATGTGCAAGCTCAAGCCATTGTTGCAAAAATGGCTGGAGGACGCAGATACCAGTATTTCCAAACCTGGAGGGTGAGTTAGCCACAGGCATAGCCCGCACTTTCATTCAACTACTAATCATCTTCTTCTCCTCCGCAGGATCTTTGGACTAAGTGCCCTACAGAACCCTCTGACAACGCCTGAAAATATGGGCAGGCGACGCAAAAAGCGAACTTCGATAGAGACCAATGTTCGTGGTTCCCTCGAAAAAGCTTTCATGATCAATTGCAAACCTACCAGCGAAGAAATCACCGCCCTAGCGAACTCCCTGTGCATGGAAAAGGAGGTGGTGCGAGTGTGGTTCTGCAATCGCCGGCAAAAAGAAAAACGCATAAATCCTTCCCTCGACATGGACAGCCCGACTGGAACACCGGTCAGCAGCCATGGCGGCAATATGTACGGTCTTCCACCACTCAGCCGAACCTCTATGAACGGCTTGGATAGCAGTTCCATGGGTAGTCTTTCGCCGCACTATCAACAGATGCCGCCGATTATCAAGCATGAATGACAGCCAATGAATGGTTGGTATCCAACATCCAATCAAGTCGGACTACAATTCATGACAGCCGGTGAAAGTTTCCTCGAATAGTTTCTTGAACTAAGCGCCATCTAGGTGTCAGGTGCCGAACTCAGGCCCCTCTTCAGTCTACATTTGTACAAAGCTAAACTTATCAGCCCTTCTCCCAATATTCCTCGGAGCTCGGCAGAATCCTTTCAAAATAAACAAAATATCCTTTGATTGTTGTAAATGTTAAACTTGTCGTAGCTCGTAGCCATACTTTTTACATTCCATTGTGTGAGCCCATATCATTTATAGTATTATAAAGTTGTAAAAATAAAAAAACTAAACTAAAACTAAAACTATATATATGTCCATTTTTACCAAATAAATAAATTTAAAATTAATTATATATATTATTTTAAGAAAATAAAAATATTTATCGAATTTATTAGTAGAAAAATAAAATTAAACGTAAAATGTTATAAATATAGTATCTATACCAACAGTTTGAGTATTGTAAAGAAAAATGTAAGTAACTCTTGTAAAATTAGTTTTTAAGGATGTAAATTAGAAGTTAAAACAAAACAAATTATAACTGTCAACCTAACTGTCAAATTGACACTTTTTGAGTGACGTATGTAAATGTATCAATGTGAGTATTACAAACAAAAAAGAAAAACAAAAATTAAAAATTAATAATTGTTTAAAATAAAACTAGAAAAATATAAAAATAACAAAATTTATGGAATGTTTTTATTTCGTTAATTTTCATTTTGTTTTCTTTGTGGCCTCTCTTTTTGCCTACAAGCTGAAAATTATTTGATATGCCATTAATTTTGAGAGTGTGACGCTCTCCCTAGCTTTTTAAACCCATTTAGCAAACACACCAAACAAATAAATGGCATACACAGTAATGGTTGCCATAAAATGCACAGACTGAGATGTACACGTATTCACAGACACGAAAAATATTTCGAGGGTGTTTCAGGCAAGAGGAGTACGAGTTGGCGGTCTGTATTGGTATGTGGACATGTTTTTAGTCTATGCTGGGAGCATTAAGCTTCGAAAAGTCCCTTCATCCTTCACGATCCAGATATGTATGTCGTTTTTGGTCTTCCAGTTCCTCGGCCACTCCAAGGATTCCATTTAAAGGTATACCATAAGGAAATAGCTGCTCAATGAAAATGATTCACAGGGACTTGAATTTTAACCGAGATGAATGCCAAAATTTTCCAGGTTTCGCAGGCATAAAATAGCCCGGATTTAACATTGTATTCGAAGGATATAGTTTATTGAAACTCCAAGCTAGACAAAAAATCAAAGACGTTCCAAGTTTTATTTAAAACTAGAATCGCTCAGTGGCCACAATTCAGCCATTAAAATGCCCAAAACTGTGGGAAAAAAATTCAAAGCGAATTTACGAAAAAAATAGTAAAAAAACACACCAAGACATTTTCACCTGTATTTTCCAAAAAAAAAAATAATTACAAAACAAAATATTCCCAACAAATCTACTCAGCAATACCTTTCCAAGGATATATATATCATCTCAATCGGTTGGGTAACCACCTCGCAATTGGTACCACAAAAAAACTGCTTGCCTATTTATATATTTAAAATACCAGGTATGTAGCTATAGAAACCTTAGCTGATACGATACTACCGAGGTAAAGGGTGTTTTTTTAGCTGTATGAGAAGTTTTGATGGTTCTTGTCTATGGTTTGACAGTTGAGTTGGTTTGGCAATTCAACATGAATCGTTTAACGCCGGAACAACACTTCCCAATTGTGGAAATTTACTTTGAAAGAAATAGATCTATTCGCAAAGTTCATAGAGCACTTCGTCCTTTCTACAGTCAGCATAATCGGCCTAGTGAGGAAGCAATTCGTGAAGTTATTCATCGTTCAACAAAAATTGATAAGAATTGACTGTTTGGTGCAGTTTACACGCTGGGCATCATCGGTCTTTATTTCTTTCGAAATGGGGAAGGAGCTGCCGTTACGGTGAATGGCATCAAGCGCCATCGAGCATTGCTGACTGATTTTTTGATTCCAAAAATTAGTCAACCAAACATCCACGACATTATTTGGTTCCAACAAGACGCCGCAACTTGCCACAACTTGTGACAACTTTATATCCAGAAGTGGTCCTGTCAACTGGCTCCCTCTTTCGTGCGACTTAACGCCTCCAGATTACTTTTACTGGGACTATGTTAAGTTATTGGTTTATGCCGACAAAGCAGCAAATCTTAAAGCATTGGAAGCGAATATCCAAACCACCATTGATGCCATACAGCGTTTATTTGTAAAAGTAACGAAAAATTGCCGGAAATCATATTTAAAAAATAAATGCCATGAAATTATCTACCAGATTATAACAATGAAAAATGCATTCCAACAATATTTCTGTCCTTTGTAATTAAGTTCTCAAGATCTCTGCTGGCCGTTTGGATTTTGCGGTACAATTGTCGGTCGGTCCTTTCCATTCCTCCAGAATATCAACGCACACACAGGAATGGTTGAGAGTGTAAGTCTCAGGCCGCGTCTCCGCTTGGAGCTGTTGTGCCAACAACTTATTTTTTATTTAAGCTCTTAAAAAAACACCCGTTAGTTAAGCTATTTTACCTCAACAACTTTAGGACACTTATTTGTGGGAGCGGCCACTCGCCACTGCATGCATTAATTTTGATTGTTTACCAGTTATTGTAATCGATTAACTCTTGACTGGTGCGTTCCGTCAAGGCCGCTGATGTTACTTTTCAGGGAACATAGTCATCGGCAAAGTTCTTAGATCTAAGGACTAAGAAGCAGTCAATTTTGGGGATTTAAAATTACGCATAAATCAGTAATGCTATTATGTTACTTCCCAGCTTGTTGGACTGCTCAACCTGCTCAACTACCGACTGCTGCAGAAAAATTATTTAATGTGTCAGTGGTTCCTTTAATTATTGTTAAAGTGAAATTTTGTTTCCATCGTCTAAATTCTTCCATCTATCACATGTCGCAATATGGCGAGGTATCCGATGGCTCGCATCAGCTGACCGATTAGTATTTACATTCTTACTTATTCGAGCACGTTCTTTTTTTACCAGTTTTGACAACGATACAGCTAGTAAGTCAAATAAACCTGCCAACAAAGGGAAGAACCAAGAAAATTGAGAAATGCCTACGATCCGAAAAAAAGTTTCAATTGCATCGTGGATCGTGGTTTCATAAAACCACACAATGTTTAAATTTGGTAACAGTTGAGTGTCAGTTCCCCTGCCATGATTCGATCACCGAAGGTAACTGCAAGAATCAACCGGAAATCACTGTAAGCACTGCCATCTTTACTTGCTTGTTTCAACAAAACTTTCCATTTCTTTCCGTTTATTCCTTTATAATTCACATTGTGTAGTACAGTTGAAATATTCATAAGACAACGAATTAAAATCAGTTTTAAATTGCAAATTTCAAACAGTCGACCTAGTCCATAGCAAATCTCCGGAACTTTTTACAAGACTTAAAACCCGAGTTGAGATGAAAATCCAGGTTTTAAAAACTACTTTCCAACCCTGTGTCAGCATGAATATAGTGTCGAACGCTATCTTGTTGAATAAAATTTCTGCCACTATGATGTTGTATGACAATGATAATGATTGATTATTTTGCTAGTGGTGCTGGCTTGGTGGGGTGCATATGTTGGTCAAAGAGACAAAAAAGAACATTGTATATTGTGCCCCTCTTAACTGGCTGCGCACAATGGTGTAGCTGCAGCATGAGCACGTAGCAATGTCAAAGTTAAATGTACGTTAATCGTATTGCACAACTACAATGTGAAGTAGCAGCTGCAGCTAAGAGAGTAGCTGAAAAACAAGTCGATTCATGAACGTGCTGCACTGCAAAACAATAACAAACCAAAATGGCAGACATGATTTTTGTGCTTCAGACATGATTGTGCTACGTGCTTCTGCTGCAGCTACACTATTGTGCGCAGCCAGTAAGCCGGAACAAGAATGACTATCATACCGCACTTCGTCTAACTAAGGGCGTAAGTATTTATATATTTTCATGCAAGGTTCCCTCCCTTGGTAACTACCCTGATGTTTCACTCCTTTGTTTCTTAGTGCATCCGCTTTTTCCTCGTATTCTTTGCGGAATCTGCATATTAAACTTGTTAGCTTAAGGATATTAAGGTGTCTTTTAAGTTCACAGCGCCCAGCTAATGAAGACGTTATGATCTGTAGGCTGTTCCTACTTAATCTTCTGTTAACTTTGAAGCGTTCTTGGTTGACGTTTTTCAGCAACATTTTTGGCTGTCATATTTTATTTTTCCAGTGGTTTGATCTTGTAGGCTCCACTTTATTTTATTTCTGTTTTTGATCACGTTCTCTCCATAACCGCGGCAGGGTTCATATGATGAGTTATGACTCGTATCTTTCGGGTGGCAGATCGAACTTTTTACTTCAAAACATCCAATCAGTAACTTGGCGTCTAATTCGTTAAAACTAGTTTTTGTTTCTGTCTATAAATCTGCCTTTTTTTTAAGCTAAGTGAACGAGTCTGGATAAGAAGTTTTCAATATGGCTGGACAATGATTTTGGGACAATTTCTTTTTTCCAATTGAAAGTCAATAATTGCCTTTTTCCGGAAACAGTTTTTCACTTTGGGCACTGACATCCTTTTCTTTGTTTCATTGACTTGAGCTCAAATCATTAAAAAGTCCATCTGTCAGATTTGACAAGAAAAACGTCAGATCTGTATATGAGTGTTTTCTTTGAACACGCTGGTTAACTTCTTTATATCGATGAGTTGTCGTTAAGGATCATTCAATGAAGTCTCGAAATGTACGGAAGTTTCATCCTATGATATCTCACGGAACTACTACCTAGCCCTGCTTTTTGTCTTCTTGGTTGACATAAAGCTATATGTGTTTTGACGTTTCCCTTATGAAACTTGACGGACAGATTTTGACTTTTAATAAAACAGTTCTATTTTAAAATTACCGACACATTAAATGACTTTACTTTAAATAAAATCCTTATATTTGCAGATCCTTTTACAAACACAATCACTTTTGAACAATTTAAACTCTACCTCAACTATAGAACTATCTGCTCCAACAAATATACATATGTACATACAAATGTGTTCTGTCAAAGGCAGCAACTATCGGTCACAACACGAACTTGCTTCCACACGACTTGACTTACCGTTAACCGTTTGACTATTGCCAAACGACATTAAAAGGAGAACATCCAATCGATTGGATTAATTTATCTGGAAACGGATTCCTTTTACCAAGTAAAATGACAAAAGCAGACGCACTGCAGTGGACACCTTTTTTTTTAAATAACGTTCATACAAATACAAGATTGAAAAAAAACGGTATAGGTATAGGTACTTGTACGTTATTCAAAAATTGGGTTTTGATGTTTGGCAGTCTTTCCCTTTGGCCACAATCGGTCATCTCAGAGAGCTATTTCCTTTTTCCTTAAATAAGAGTCCTTTTTTTTTTTGTCCAAATTGATTTTCATTTAAGTGCTGTGGAGACTTTCAGGTGAATGGCGATAGAAGTGGAATTTTATAGTAAATGAGTTTTTCTCTTTCCCCGATAAGGAAGTTCCTAAAGGAACACACAAGCCACCCCATCACCCACCCTATTCCTAGTCTATTGAAGCTGATAGGGTTCTTTGCATTTTCTGTAACACAGAGTCCTGTGCCCGTAAACCATTCTTAAGAGGCTACTTTCGATAATCTTAATCTCGTTTTCTATTTCTATTTCCATTTAGCACTCTCACCCCACATTTAACTACTAAAGGAGTCCTTTTTTGAGTTCCTCCATATGTCATCCCCCGTCACTTCATTTTGTGGACATGGGGGAATCCAAGAAGGCTATAGCAACCAATAACAAAAAAAAAAGTAGAAAAGGTAAATAAATGGTCATTTGAATGGAAAATAGATTCCATTACCCTTGGAATTTATTCAGTCATCCCGATGTAGTAGCTGGAGTGTGGGCCAGATACAGGTCTTACTTTGGCCCTTGGCGTACGCATTGTCGGGCTGTTGAGCTTTCTTCGGCATTTGATATATAAAGTCTTAGAAGAGTGTACCAAGGAATAATAAAAAGGTCAAACAAATGAAAGAGGGAGGGTTTTTTTTCTGCCCACATGGAAACGTATATTCGGTTGGTCTTTGCCTATTGTTGCCCACAAAGGTATGGTAAATAGGATAAATTGTGGAGAGGTTTTTTTTTTTTTACTTCGCTTTTCATCTTTAAGTTTGGATTTATGTATTCAACTGATGGCTAAAGGATTTCTTAGGAAGAACTTATTTATAGGTAAGGTGGAGATTTTGTGTTTTATTGTTCACATACAGCTTTGTTTGGCATTTTGGTTAAGCCATTATTGTAAGATGGACGAATGATGGGTATTGTGATTTGACGTTTCGATTATCGTGATGCAGATAATTAATAACATTTTTAGATATTAAAAGTAGAAAATCGTACATTTAATTGTAATTTGTTGATGTTTCTGAAGTTTGTAAGGTCAGAATAATTTTTTTGACAGCTTTATCGTTGATTTAATGCCATCGCCCTAATATATGATATTTGCAAATAGCGGAAAATGTCAATTCGACTTTGGCATTTTCAAAATGAACAGTCCTCGGGCTGTCTGTGCGTGCATCTATGTGCTTTTTCAAGCCTTGAAGCTTAACAGATTTTCTTCAAACTACGTGTTCAGCAGCTAATTTTGTTTAAGCCCGGCTTAAACTGGTACCTCTCACTGAACGGTTTCTTGTTTGTTTTGGAGTTGCTGGAAAATGGCTCTGAAGATTTTGATTAAACTCATAATTTAAAAAACTAATTGCCATCTCTTTCTTACAAAACTGGATTTTTGGTTTTCGGCTTTTTAAATGGCCATAATTTGGCAACGCCTGAATCGAATTTGCTCAACTTTTTTTAGTTTTGTATGGCATTGTAATTTTTTCAGTTTACTTTCAAAACGGTGGATTTTGACAAAACTTTGTACGTGGATATACAAAAGAGTATAAAAACATCAACGAGAGATATGTAGTACGTTTGCAACGAACTGTTGGATACCCTATTCACTATTTTTATACCCTATTTCATAGAATGGGTTGGGTATATTGTTACGATGATGAGTTTATATCATAGAGAAATATACCGTTAGGTATGGAAAAGCATATATATTCTGACTCAGAATCAAAAGCCTTAGTCGATTTAGCCATATTCGTCCGTCCGTATGTATATACTCTCTAGAGGTCGCAATTTTTGAGCTAGAAAGCTGAAATTTGGTATATACAATTTTTGAACAGGTAAAATCCGCCCACAAACACGCCCACAATCGTAATTTTTGATGAACAACCTCAATTTGGTAAAATTAAATTATGTTTTTTGTACAGTTACGATAAAATCATAACGCTAAAATTATGCACACGTAAGCTTTAGGTAAACCTTTTTCCAATTAAACAAAAATATTTCAGTTTGGGCGTGGCTGACGCCCATTTTTCATACAAAACCATCAATATTGTTTTTATAAAATAACAATTGTTATATTAAAGCGAAAAACATTAAATTTTGTGGGTATTACTTGCACATAAACATCTTGTGTGTGAAATCCAAACAAAATTTTATTTTGGGTGTGGCTGACGCTCAACTTTTCACTAAAAACTATAAAAAACTTGTTTTTGCAAATAAACGGTATTTATAATGAATCCGCAAGCCAAAATTTTGCGTCTTTCAGTAGAAACTAAAAAGTTTGTGTATGAAAAGAAACTTTTGAATTTTGGGCGTTGCTTACGCCAACTTTTCATGAAAGAACGAAAAACGTAGTTTTAAAAATTTAAAGTACTACCAATATTCAATTTAAACCTTTTTCCCTTCCGTTCGTTTTATGAAAAATATATGTCTTCATTTTTTTGTGTAAATTTTTTTAATACGCCCACTTTTAAAGGCGTGATTTTTATAAAATACCTTTGTTCAGGTAAGACCGTTTAAGATCTACTCGATTCAGCTGTAGTTTTACACATATGCCTAAAAATTGGCTAACAATCAAAGCTCAGTTATTGCTTCAAATTTTTAAGACACGCCCACTTTTAAGGGGCGTTTCCGTCAAAAGTCGTAGAATGCATTAATTTTTTAGCGTACTTTAACTATCGGTCGCAGTTTTGTAGTAAAAAGATGAACACTTAGATTTGTATTCCCTAGTTACGAAGCAGGGTGTGGTTCAAGAATTGCTAAAAACACCCATTATCGCTATTTCCATTCCAAATCTAATTTTTAAAAATTTAAGTTTTGTCTTGTTTTGTTCAAATCGATCTGCAAAAATAAAATTGAATGTCACTGTGCACATACTAATTACCTTGACAGTAAAGTCTAAACTTTGGGCGTGGCAGACGCCTTTTTTTACGGTGCCAGCACTAATTGAACAGCACACCACAAAAACAATTAATAAAAAAGGCTTTGCCACGCCGAAAAATGAGACTTTTTATTGCCAAGGCAACTACTATGAGGTTGTTGACTTTCAATTTTTAGCTTGCAGCTTGATTTGAACAAAACAAGACACATAACTATAATTTTTAAAATTAGATTTTGAATGGAAATAGCGATTATGGGTGTATTTAACAATTCTTGGACCAATTCTAGGAAATGTATCTTACTTCAAAACTGCATAAAACGAATTTTAACGGAAACGCCCCTTAAAAGTAAAAGAGTAGTTTTTTAATGATCGTACCAACAAAAGTGAAATTATTTCCCACAAAAAGTTAAGTTATTTCCCACTCAAAGTGGGAAATAACTTCACATCAAAAAAGTGAAGTTATTTCCCACTGGTGGTGAAGTTATTTCCCATGTGAAGTTATTTCCCAGTGAAGTTATTTCCCTGCACCATATTTTTCATATAACGACCGGAAAAAAAGGTTAAAATTGAATATTGGTACATTAAATTTTTAAAATTACGTTCTTTGTTCTTTCATTAAAAAAAGGGCGTCAGCCTCACCCGAAGCCAATTTTTTTTTTTTTGATTTCATACACAAGATGTTTATGTACAAAATTTAATGTTGTTCGTTCTAATAAATTTTTTCCTAGAAATAAGGACTCAAGCTTATTTCAAAACTCAAATCCGAATCGATGTATGATTGACAATTAATTTTTCATTCAAAAAAAACCTACACTTAAATGAATTCTTACACACATTCTCGGACCTAACTTTTTGATATCTTCCATTAAATTGTCTCCCCTGAATCCGTAATAGAACTTTTCTTTCTGTGATAGCCTAAACATCTTCCTTCATAGTAAAAACAAAAAAAAAATTATAGTTAACATGTCCTAAGCACCTTGTTAAAACAACTATTAACAACTCAACAGAGGATTATTATGGTACAAAATCAATTCGTTCAACTTCCTCCTCTCCACCACGAAATAACCTAACCATCTTGTCCATACATCCCCATCCCTGCTCCACAATAAATCCAGGCATCAGATGTGACGGCAATTTAAATGATATCATAACATCGACATCATTTTCATTCTGTCTTTTGCTCACTCTATACAAAAAAAAAAAAAAAATACAACAACAATAAAATGATGTCCTTATAAAAGCATAAAACATTGCCGGAATGAAAACAAAGGACACCCAGCAGCACACCATAAGGACCTTAAAAGGTGATGACAATAATTTAGATTCACATGTCACCATCTTGCAATGGCATTACTTTTTATTTATTGAAATGGCTTTGTAAAACATTCCTTCAGCCTAGAAAAGTGGGTGGGGATAATCCTTTTTGGTCAGTCAGAGAGTCCATATCCATGTTAGACCGGCTAACTTTTGTCCACAAAAAAGAAAAAAAGTATATTTTCTTCAGTATACTGCGTGCCTTTGTGCCTTTCGGTCTATTTGATTGTTGAATATTGAATACTTCCTGATTGATTGAAGTTTGTTTATCAAGAAATAAAAATATTCCTTCCAAAGTAAAAATAAGAAAATGTTTAACTCGCTTTTTACAAAAAAAAAAAAAAGGAAATGGCACGCGCCCTTGGCAATAATAACATCCGCTTTGTAAGGACCTTCCATTTATATACCAGCCAATGCCGCAAGGATTTTTTGTGTGTAAAGAAATCTTATAACCCCGGCGTTTAACCCTTATTTGGGTGATTTCAATTTCAACCCTTTTTCTTTTCCAACTTTGCCTAAAAGTAAAAAAACAGAAAACGATTCAATCCAACTGCTACACTGTTGCGTTGACAGCTTGTAAGGTACGGACCTAGGACTGGCCATTTTTTATGTGGTGGTGTTTACATCACTTTTTAAATGAAATTTGTGACGTTTATATGCTTAAACAGGATCTTACAGACACCTTAGATTTGAAAGACGAAAGGGGAAAGAAAAAGTTTGCTGGATATGTTTTTTTTTTTTTTTTTTTGAGATGGATTATTTAAATTGAAAAAAATTATAATTTGAATTTTAAGAAACTTATCTGGAAACCTGGACCTTTGAAACTGGTTATAAATTATAAATTAATTCGGTAGGCTTAGTTTCCTTGAAAAACGGACTACGAAAGTTTGAAGGATCTGTGGAGAGATAGCTTGAACTGACTAACATTCAAATGAAGTTTTTCAAATAAATAAAAACATAATTTTGACCAAGCCCTTAATAAATTATAAAATCCTCCTTGTCTAATATCTATCTGCATAATATATTACCTTATACAAGTTTTAGCATAAGGACTAAGCGTTGGTGCAGATAAAAATCTGATCAACACACTACAGGTATATATTTTAAATATGCATGATTTGACTCTTCTTAGAAACAAAAGAGCTGATGCACGAACCTAAAATTTATTTCCAACACCTTTAAGTAGGTGTTTTCTTTTTATATCCTATTCTACAGTTACTCTTAAATTTTGTACACGCAAGCTATAGGTAAATCTTCTCTAAATTAAATAAAAATATTTCAGTTTGGGCGTCGCTGACACCCACTTTTCATACAAAACCATAAATATTGTTTTTTCTTTGAAGAGGTAGTTAACTTAGCTCACTGATGTTCTGTACCATTTGGTGAAATATACAAATTTGGTCAATTGCAGATTAACCTAGTCAAAGGCTTCTCCAGAGACTGCATGTTTACTACAGTATTTTTCCAGAATGCAGATTATAAGTTTGTTATGGATTTCGGTCATAACTTATCCGCTTGAAAACTTTGCTTTGACTTCCATTGTCTGAGCGTATTAAGAGTAAAACACAGGGTATCACCATTTCTTGGCAACCACCAGGGATAATCATGACTGCACTTATGTGATGAAACTTTAAGTGAAAATGGCTTCATCACGGCTCAACTAGAGCGTGGTGCTTCTAGGCCTAGCTTAATATGCCCACCAGCCTCGATCTTTATCCTGTCGTCTCCAAGTTTTCGGAGTTCTCCCCCTACCTGGTCGCTCCATCGAAGATGAGCTCTATATTGGGATCTGGCTCCCTCTGTTTTATCGTTGAAGACTTTACGAGCTGAAGCGTCTATGTCCATTCGCTCTACATGGCCCAGCCATCTTAGTCGTTGAATTCGAATTTTTCTGACAAGGCTTATGTCGCTGTACAGCACTATAGTTCGGCGTTGTATCTTCTTCGCCAAATGTTGTTTTCCCGGTTTACGCAGGTCTTGCCATTAATCGTACGCAGAACTTTTCGCTCGAAGACTTCAAGTAACTTTTCATCCGATTGGGAGAGGGTCAATGCTTCTGCACCAGCACCATATTTCAGGACCGGGATGACGAGTTTCTGTACAGTGTCTTAGTTCTTCTTGATATTGCTTAATTCCTCAATTGCTTATTCAGCTCAAAGAAACAGCGATTAGCAAGAATTAGTCTGCGTTTGATTTCAGCGCTGATGTTGTTGCCTGTGTTTACAGCAGTACCCAGTCACGTTCTGACCAAGTTGGTGGTGAGATTGAACTTTTGTTGATGAAAGCATATACTTCGTCTTGTCCTCGTTTATTTTCAGTTCCATTCTGCTTGCTGCTGACTCCATAGTAGAGAAGACAACGGTTACTGCTCGCTTTGTTCTTCCTATCACGTCAATGTCGTCCGCAAACCCAAGTAATTATGTCGATTTATTAAAGATGGTGGCCGATGTGTTGGCATGGGTGCTCCGTATGTCATTTTCCAGCACAATAATGAAACAGCTGCATGACAGTGCGTCACCTTGTACAGCTCAACTCTATTGACACTGTCGTAGGCTGCTTTAAAATTGACAAACAGGTGGTGGGTATCGATGTTATTTTCTTGGGTTTGCTCCAGGATCTGGCGTAATGTAATTATTTCGTCGGTCGTAGATTTTCCAGGTCTGAAGCCGTATTTGCTAAGGAGCTATTAGATCATCAGCGAACGGCTTGAGACGTTCACATAAAACGCTGGACAGGATCTTATAGGCGATGTTTAAAAGGCTTATGCCTCTATAGTTGGCGCAGATAAGGCGGTCTCCTTTTTTTTGTGGATCGGGCAGATGGTACTGAGATTCCACTGATCGGGCATACTTTCCTCCGACCATATTTTGCAGATGAGTTGATGTATGTTCCGCTAGTAAACCATCGCAACCAGCTGCTTTGTTCATCTTTAGTCTGGTTATGGCTACTTTGATTTCATTTTGGACGCTGGGCTGCTGGCGTAGACCTTTTCTTTTACGTGCCCCAAAGGAAGAAGTGGCAAGGTGTTAAATCACAAGATCTCTGTGGCCAATTGTGATAACCTCTTCGAGAGATAACACACGATCCGGAAACTTTTCCCGTAAAAGATCGATGGTTTCGTTGCTTGTGAGGCAAGTAGCGCCCGCAGGACCATAAACCATCACACCAAACAGTCACTCGTTGAGGATGAAGAGGCTCTTCAACAATAAATTTTGGGTTTTCCGAGCCCCAGATGCGACAATGCTGCTTGTTGACGTAGCCACCGAGGTGAAAATGGGCCTCATCAGTCAAGATGATTATTCGATAAAATTCTGGATCATTTTCACGCATTTCAAGGATCCAATTACCAAAGACACGACGTTGTTGATAATCGGCCGACTTGAGTTCTTGTGTTAACTGAACTTCATAAGCCTTAGGACTCAAGTCTTTTTGCAAAATTCGGTGCAATGACGTTTTTGGAATGCCCAATTCCAAAGAAGGAGGAGGGTTTTCTTCAACAATTTGGGCTACAGGAGCAATATTCTCAGTTATTCTTGAGTGACGTGCACGGGTTTTATTCTTCACATCGGTAACTTGTTCCAAAGGCTCAAAAATTTTCCGAGAATTTCTGAATTGCGGTCCGACAAGGTGCTTCACGCCGACCAAAAAATGTTTTAGTTTTATGAACCCTGTCTGCCAAATGTTCACCATTTTTATAGTGAATTTTAAAAATTTCAATGCGTTGTTGAAGCGTGTATCGTTCCATTTTTATTAATGGCGTAGTTTTTACTTGTCAAATGCCAAAGAATTACAGCTTCAAAAGTGACAACTACCGAAATAGCGGGCTATTCAAAGTAACACCTCTTATTGGAAAACCCTTAATGTATCAAGATTGAGTTGTTTTCACAATTTTTTGTCATCGCATTAAATCCAACATAAGATAGGCCTATTTCTGGAGTACATTAAAATTTGAATTTTGGAAAATGTTTCGGTTAAAATTTTGTTCCACAGCATGAGGATAATCTCTGCTTCAAACATAAAAAACAACATATTATATTTGAAGGCTTGTACCCTCCCTTTTTCGTATATTTCTAAGCAAGCTATAGAAAGGGCTTTAAGCTGTAATGCAGTTCTTAAATTGTTGTTCAAAACCTTGCAATGGACAATAATTTTCAGTCTCATTTTCTCTCAGTATTTACCCAAAAACTTTTCAAAAAGGGAGCCCCCATAAAATTATACCTTAAACCCTAAGCTTAAAAAAAACATAAGCTAATCACTAATGTTGTTTGCTTAAGACTGTCTGTATATACCAGCACATTTTAAAAGCCCCCCCTCTCTCTAACATAAAGACCCTTATTTAGCCTTGCAGCAAATAATCAATTACCCTTAAAATGTGAAAATGATTAGCACCCACTTCAAATAGCCCTTAGGATAAGAATTTGTTCATCCCTTCAAAAAAATAACCCAACAAAAAAACCAAACCCAAAACGAATAACTTCCAGCAAATAGATATCCAGATTAAAATGAAGAACCGTATCCGCTTTCCACTACACCCCACTGTAGGCTGGCTTGGGGCAAATTTATATTTATTTACACAAACAGACATCAAGCCCCTATTTTTTGTAAAAAAAAAAAAAAAAAAAACAAAAAAAAAAAGGAACTCCACCAATGACCGAGATTTATCTTCTTATTTTGTTCTTCCTAAGGACACATTTATCATCATCCTTATATAACAGACACACAAACAAAAAAAATCCGATTCCAAAAAGGAATATCCGATTCACACCATTTTGAATTTGAAGAGCTCCATATTGCGTTGATGTTGGCTCTCTCCACTTCTATAACCCTTTTATAAAGAGATTGCCTCGTCTCCTGCCTATCATCCAGGCATGTTATGACACAAGGACCAAGGACGATTTTCTTCTTTTTGATATCATATACACCATACACGACACCCGAACGAATGGGTCAAGTGTTTTGATTGGAAAAAGTGAAAGTTGAGATTAAGTTCACATCATAAAGAGATAGAAGGACTTTTGAGCCTTGAAAAAAAGGGTATGAGAGTTGGAAAAATAAATATATGAGCCTTATTTTGCCATTCTTTGTTTAAGATCCTTGACTTTTTTTTATGTTTTATTTCACACGAAAAAAATAACGTCCTATCTATCTCTAGGTTTGATTTTTGAATCAAACGAATATCCTGTGCCTTAATAAAGAAATTCCTTTGTTTGATTTGTTTTTAATTAAATTAATATTATGATCCTATCGCATTTTTTGTTTGGTCCTTTATTGACAAAACAAAAGAACAAAGCAACAAATCACCACCGGAAGTGCGAAAGGTAGTATTTTTTTTTTTTAAGTAAATAGAAAATAGAAAGTATAGAAAGGACATGTAGTTTCCTCCCACCCGACCAAGACGGACGGACCGCCATTGCCATCGCCATCGCCATCAACAAATTTACTTACTCAAGCATTTTATATATACGTGTATGAGCCTTTGATTAGTGTCTAACGAACCGTTATCATAGTTGATGTCAGAATTTAACAAAAGGTGGGCATCATCAGATCGATAGAAAGTCTGATGGGGTGGGGTTTTTAAACTTTTTTTACAGCAAAAGTCTGTCAAAGAAGATGGAATGGGCGGCGGGGGTTCGGTTCGGCATTTCATTGCACGTTAAAATGATTAAAGGTTCTAATTCCTTTGTACAGTTACGTGGGCATGCTACTATAAGCTGTATAGCTGTAAACTTTCCTCTCTTTAAATTGTACTACACTACACAGAGTACACACATGTCAAGAGAAGGGGGCATTCCCACCATATGTGCGTGTATGTCTAGAATGATGGTTTTAAAGCGAAGACCCTTCTTCCATCTTCCATATACGAGTATATGATAGATACGGAAGTATAGATAACGCTTTAGAATTTTCTTATCAACAGGATTCCATTCGTTTGGCAATTCAAATAATGGCAGAAGGAATGGATTTCTTTTTCTGTTAATGAAATGGGAAGATGTTAAGGCTTCTATTAGAATTTGATTTAGAAATTGAGAAATAAGGGTGTGGCTCTCTGGCTATAAGAGATTGAATCAGGGTTGATGGATCAGTTTGACATCAAGTTGTTTTTTTTTAGTCTTTATTTTTTCTTGTAAACTTTTAGAAGTTAAAAGCTAGGAAGGTACCTATAGTAAAGTTTAGTGACGGAATTAGGCAGGGAAATATGTATTTTTACTTTAGGACAAGACAAACTTGATTTTTATATCAGTGTCTTGATACAAGTCACTATACCTTCTTTTTGTTACCATTCACTGGTGAGCAGATATGGGGAAGCATTGTATGTCCCCATTTCTATTTTTGTTCATATTCAACTGCGAATGTTAAGCTTACTAAATTACGATCTTCACAGCACAGCCCAATGCAATGGGGAATTTAAAATTGCATGCTATAAAAACACAATGCTGAACCTATCCCCCATGCCAACATCCATGAGTGACACTTGCATCGAGGAAACCGAACAGCTTTCCTTTCAACGAGTATTATCTGATGTGGCTACAATATTCTTGGCATACATTCGCTCAATTTTTCTTATAATTTCCGTATACACCCATTTGCATCTCCTGGACAGATTTAATATAATTTAAAAAAAAATATAAAAACAAAATATTTTATCAACGCGATGAAACGAATGCTAGTAAGTTGTTTAAATGTACTTGTGTAATGCTTCATACAATTGTAGAGCGACATGGCTGGACAAATCTGCGCATATGCAAATCAGAAAGAAAATCTCGGCATTTGATTCGTCAAGAAATAAAATTAATGGCGGTTTTAATTTTAAAATTTACATTTTACCTACAAATATAGATTTGAAATTTTCAACCCCTTTTCAAAATGGAACCGAAGAAGAGAATACTTATTGATGGGTGGTATCTGGTATGAATAAAACTGAGTGACTTATTGAAGAAATTTAATATGAACAACAATAAAACCCGATCTCACAGACACTGTGGGTCTGGAAATTCCGTCCGTTCTGTCTGTCCGTATGTCTGTTCGCATCTCTAGAGCCTGAACGGATGGGCCGATTTGCTTCAGATTTGGTATTTACTATTTATTTGGACGTCCCTCGGAAAGTATTTTTAATTTTTTTTTCTCGGCCCGAAAAACGGTACATGCATAAAGAAGAAAATTGTTTTTCTCGAAAACGGCTCCAACGAATTTGATAAAACTTTCCTATAATGCTATTTTTTTAGGAGTCTATTTTCTGTATAGAAAAGATTTTTCGAAATTTATGTTATAACGGTACCTTACATAGAACCGGAATTTTCAAATCAAATTTTCTCGTAAACTAAACATCCGATTTCAACAAAAATTTAAATTGTATGGACAATTGTTTTCAAAATCGTTCGACCAGTTTTTTTTTTTTTAAAAATGGTTTTATTTCAAAACTTTTCCAAAACATATTCCAATTTTTTTTTGGAGTAGGCCAACATTTAGCAGTTTATAGTTGTTATCAGAAAACAAAAATTTTAAAAATTTTAAACAAACGGTTTTTGAAAAAAAAAATATTTTGAAATTTTTTTTTCAAATATTGTTTTGTTTATGAAAGAGCTTTTACATTAACAACTTCATCGGAATCCGTCAAATGGCTTA
Organism: Platycheirus albimanus; assembly: GCA_916050605.2. NCBI lineage: Eukaryota > Metazoa > Arthropoda > Insecta > Diptera > Syrphidae > Platycheirus > Platycheirus albimanus. Next base: position 22,116,446 of record OU696698.1, on the reverse strand, counting down.
CATGAAAATCCGATCTAAGAAAACGGTCCTATGGGAGGTACCGTTATAAGACTTTTCCTGAAAAATCTATTTCAACCAAAACATTAAGTTTGCACAGAAACACTACTTAAAAAGTTTTATCAAAATCGTAGGAGCCGTTTTTGAGAAAAATTATTTTTCACTAAAAGTCGTATGGCAGGTACCGTTAGTAGGACGTCATAATAATACTATCTTCCAAGTTTGAAGCAAATCGTTCCATCTGTTTAGGCTGTAGGTAACTATACAGACAGACATACGAACAGACAGACAAACAGACAGAATTTTTTTTACGAATGCATAACTTGCCTTATAGTACCTATAATCGCAAGTAAAAAGGTGTGTGCCACGCCCAAAGCTGAGATACTTTACTGCCAAGGCAATAACAATGAGCTCAGTAACATTCAATTTAAAGCTTGCATTTCGATTTGAACAAAACAAGACTAAAATGGAAACAGCTTTTATGGGTGTATTAAACAATTCTTGAAACACCCTCTGCTACGTTACCAAGTTATACAAACCAAGTGTTTATCTTCTTACTTCAAAACTGCGACCGATAATTTAAGTACGTTAAAAAATTAATGCATTCTACGACTTTTGACGGAAACTCCCCTTAAAAGTGGGCGTGTCTTAAAAATTTTAAGCACTAACTGAGCTTTGATTGTTAGCCAATTTTTAGGCATGTGTAAAACTACAGCTGAATCGAGTAGTTTTTGACGATCTTACCTGAATAAAACTTATTTATAAAAATCACGCCCTTAAAAGTGGGCGTATTGGACAAATTAAAACATAGAAAATTTAGATATATTTGTCTTACAAACGAACGAAAACTAATACCCAACAAATTTAAGCTTTTTCATTCGAATATAAGCATCGATATTTAATAAATATAAAATTAATGAAATGTATGAAATGTGGGCGTAAGCCACGCCTAAACTAAGAATGGGTATATATTTGATTTGGTGTGGAGTTTGTAACATTGAGAAATAATACCGTTAGGTATAGAAAACTATAATATTCTGACTCTGCATCAAAATCCTAGTCGATTTAGCCATGTCCGTCCGTCCGTCTGTCCGTATGTACCTGTATGTTTTCTCTAGAAGTCGCAATTTTTGAGCTATGATATAAAATCTTTGGTTCAAGAATCAAGAGTAAGGCTTAGTTCTTGAATCGGTGAAATCCACACCCACAAACACGCCCACAATTGGTATTTTTGTTCAACAACCTCTATTTGGCTAATTAAATTCAGTGTTTTGTACAGTCACGATCAAAACACCACGCTTAAATTTTGCACACGCAAGATATTAATAAATTTTCTCTCAATAAAATAAAAATATATTAGTTTGGGCGTGGCTGACACCCACTTTTCAAAAAAAACCATCAATATTATATTTATTAAATAACGATGCATAATATATTCGAGCAAAAAAGCTTAAATTTTGTGGGTATTAGATGAAGTTTATCTTCATCTTTGTGTAAGAAAGATTAGATTTTGGGTGTGGCTGACGCCCACTTTACATTAGAAACTATAAACTTATTTTTGCAAATCAACGGTACTTATAACAAATCCACAAGCCCAAATTTGTGGTTCTCTTATTTAAAACTAAGAAACATGTGTATGAAAAGAAATTTTTGAATTTCAGGGGTGGTTACGCCCACTTTTCATGAAAGAGCAAAAAATAAAGTTTTAAAAATTTAAGGTATGTAGGTACCAATATTAATTATGTATAACAATTTTTTGTTTGTTATAGGTATGCAAAATATATCTGAAAATCTTTTTTTGTGTAGATACATTTTTTCAATACGCCCACTTTTAAGGGCGTGATTTTTATAAAATATTTCATCCAGGTAAGATCGTTAAAAAACTATTCGATTCAGCTGGAGTTTTGCACATATGCCTAAAAATTGACTAGCGATCAAAGCTCAGTTAGTGCTTTAAATTGTGTTTTAAAAATTTATAGGACACACCCTCTTTTTAGGGGCTTTTCCGTTAAAAGACTTAACATTCATCAATGTTTTTTAACTATCGGTCGCAGTTTTCAGGACCGTTTTCGCAAAACTCAACAAGTCCATTTTGCAAATTTCTCAGGAGAAGATTTTTGTAAATGAATCAAAAAAATATCTGAAAATGTTAAAATGCCTTTCCTTCAGTTTTGTTTGAAAATAGAAAAAAAACCTCATATGTTTCACAGTTATTTTCTGATTTTTGTTGAGTTTTGCGAAAACGGTCCTTAATTTAAGATGGGAATAACGATAATTTATCAACCATAAAATAAATTGTACGTACCATATAGGTTAGGAGCTAAGGCCTCCACGATTAATTACCTACGTATAACTTAAACTAAAACTACTCCCTTAAGCAGCGTTCACGCGCAGACAAGACTATGGGACAATACTCAATTGTCTTGTCCAAGCTTCTTGAACGGGGTTGGACAAGACAATGCCAGCCAGTCAATATATCGATATCCTCCGAGATAGCTCTGCAGGCGAACTCAGAGGACAATATAATGACAATTGTCTTGTCCTGGAAACAGTTGTTCACATGGAAAAATTATTGTCTTGTCTCATTGTCTTGGCCTCATGTGAACCCCGCTTAAGAGACGTCCCATTATTGAGTTTCCTGTTCAACGCTAGGTATTATAAAATGGGGCCCTGAGAAAGTAACGTTGGAACTAAATTGGAGTTGCGACTTGCAAGCCATGTAGATTGTACCTAGATGTGTACCTACTTTTCATAAAATACATATTTCAATGACAATTTGAAACAAAAACAAGTTAGATACCCAGAACCCACCTATGTACTTTTTAAAATATTTTTCGTTCTTTTTTGTTTACATAAATTTCTTCCGCCATTTGCTCTTTGTCCCTTCTATGTTTTGCTGGTACACCCCCGCGTTTCTAACAACGAAATTTGTGCAAATACATAACCTTTCAAGATTTTAGCCCGCTCCAAGTTCTTATATGTTCTATTTTCAGTCGGAAATAAATATGTTTTAAGCAAATACCTATTCAGCGTGTTTGTATTTTCATTTGGGATTGTTTGTTTAATTTTCAATTGAATTGCAAACGATTGGGCGGGGGGCGGTGGAAGAAGTGGGTTGCATTTACGCGTTTGGATGTTGAAACAATAGAGTGCTTTTTGAAGCTCTTTTTTTTGTGTAAATTTGCCACTGGCAACTGGAGATGTAGGTATCGTAGTCCCTAGCATGTCACTTTTCTTTTCTTTTTAAGGACAGAAACTTTATCGAAAGAATAAGAAATTTAAGAAAAATGTTTCACATAACCCTGCTTTTGACTGACGAGGAGGAATTTCTATAATTTTTGAAAAAAATGAGTCAAAAAGGTAAAATAGAAGAACAAAAAGAATGGTGGGCTCTAGCGCACAAAAATTCGTTTCCAATATAAAATAAGTTGAAAAGAAAGCAACATACCTGGAATACACATCAATTGCAACACAAATTACGGCTCAATGATTATTCACTACACTTCTGATCTCACTTTTATCCCCGATCTCACTTTATTTTCTCACTAGAATTTTACTTTAACCTAACGCTTGGAAGAAAAAGCGCAAACTAAATTTCCTCGGCTCGAACCACAGATATACAATATAGATCGCCAACTCGTACTGCTCTTGTCAAATTTCCCTCTAAAATATTTCCCGTTAAAATATTTAATTCACCATCGAAAACTATTTATGCTTACTGCATTTCTTGTTATATCTCACATAAAAATAAGAACTTCTATTTTTGGTATATTTTTCGAACATTTTTCTAAATAAATTTTCAAGAAAAATAAATTCAAAAATATCCTCTATCACTTAAAACTCTGATAATTAAAAAAAGCACGTTTCAAATATCCTTCATCACTAATAGAATCCACATTAAACTGGTTCAAACATCAACTAGAACCGATTCGTTTATGGTGCGTGTCCTCTCTACTTAACGTTCGTCAAATTTTTTCCCTTTGACACATCTGTCAGTGTCACACACGTGCAGTTGATTTTTCTTGGTGTTTTGTTTTCATTCCGAATTTTCTGCAATATTCTGTGAATTTTATTTAAAAAAATGGTAATTTTGCATAAACCCACTCAATTTTGCATTAAATTTAATTTCCAAAATATTCTTCTACTTCAAGGGCAAACAAAAGAAAACCAAAAAGATCCAAAAACAGCGAAATGCTCAATTAAAACGCCTTTTGAAGCCCACCGACAACCGCATCAAAGAAGAACTACGCAAAAAACGCAAAGAAATCAAAGATCCATTGAAATTGAAGATAACCGAAGCACCACAGACCAGTTCTGCCCTCTTCTTCCAATACAACACACAACTAGGACCGCCCTATCACATCATTTTGGATACGAATTTCATAAATTTCAGCATTAAGAACAAATTGGACATAATCCAAGGAATGATGGACTGTTTGTATGCCAAGTGCATACCCTACATCTCTGACTGTGTTCGAGCGGAATTGGAGACACTCGGAGCTAAATATAAGCTTGCTTTGAGGATAATCTCTGACCCGAGATTCGAAAGAATTCCATGTTTGCACAAAGGCACGTATGCTGATGATTGCATTGTGAATCGAGTCACTCAACACAAGTGCTACATTGTGGCAACAAATGACAAAGATTTGAAGAATCGAGTGCGGAAGATTCCCGGGGTTCCTATTATGTATGTCGCAGCGCATAAGTACACAATTGAGAGGATGCCGGAAGCCTACGGCATAAAGACGTAGTTTTAGATTAGAATGTTGATGATGGGGGAGAATTTAATTTTTATGTTTTAAATTTATTATATATTTTTTTAATATAATATTGAAATTAAAAAAATGTGCGTTAACGAAAGTAAAGATCTTATTTTTATATTATTATTTTTATAGACGGTAGATTTCGTTCATACCTCGAGAGAACAAAGAGTTTTTGTGAGCGGAGATTTTGGAAAACAAACCAAACTCCTTCACTGCTTCCACTTTGTGCTCACAATTTCGTTAACTTGTCGATTGGCTTAAAAGTCCCGTTATTTCGTTAACTTCCAACATTCCTGAGATAGATTTCAACAGCATTTTCAAGTTTGGAAGAAAACAATCCGTTGAAATATAGAATCTTTTTCACACATGCTAAGACAACCTTTTCCTGTTGCCTCAATACAAATGGGAGGGAGTGAGGAATACCCATAGAAGCCATACTCCATAATCTAAGCCTCTAACTAGCCGCATGGTAAGAGGCAAGAAAGACAATGACTCCAAAAAGAACTCAATGCCAACACCTACTAGAAAGAAAAAATCCATCCTTTGTTAAAACTCAATGTACTAGAAGAGGCTTGTAAAATTCTCTAGGAGCAACTGTTTGTAAAAAAAAAACTCTTGAACTTCTTTTGAAGCATGGGATGGCTAACAGGTTTTTCTATCTACTTCTGTTTGCATCCTGGAACTAAGTTTGCAAACTAACTAATCGTACATACCTTGATTTCTAAGAACTTTTTTGATTCCTGCCGTCGGCGTCGTATAATTTCCTCAGTTTATTGGCAATCGTTTATGTTCTTTCTTTGATGTCATCAACATCTATTTTTGTTTGAGCAAGTTTTTACTTCAATTCATTGTTGGAAACCGTTTGTGATCACCAGATCAGCAGAAGGCGTTGATGAAGCACTTCTCTGTTTCTGTTTGTCTAACAACTTGTCAAGCGATCATTTATAAAAGTTCCACACTTTAGAAAGGATTCCGAATGAATGCCCTATCCCATGGTGTTAAAATCCAGCCAGCGTTCACCTGATGTCATAGGATACAGTCTGCGTCCAAGTGGCAATAACTATTTCCATTGACATCAACAAACGCTGCAATAGAAGCTGATATTCGCCTTCCAAACAATCTCTTTCTGGTAACTGCTGTTAATTCGACAAGAAACATAACTGGTCTGGAGCCGATTTAATGCAATTGAACACTGAAACCGAAGTTCTTTAAAAACAGCTGACCTCCAAGTTGTTTTTGGTCTTTCAACGCGTCAAAGCGTCAGAGTAATAGTCTGACGACTCCATTAAAAGGATTTGTTTGCTAAGTTACCAGGTTTCCCCATTCTATTTCTTATCCAACTCCACTTCCTTCTACATCCCAATTCTTTCTGACTGGTCCTATGACACAGTTTAATGTTGTATATGGTTTGTGGCCAACAGATCTTCAGAATGTACAGCAGACAACTGATAAAGAAGGCCTGGTGCCTGTTAGAGATGTTGACAGCGCATTTCCATGTTTCAAAAGTTTATAACATTTTTTGTAGAGTTGATGGAAGCTATCCCCAGAAGGGAAAAAGGGTTCCAAATGAAGTCTTTGGGATTTGCCTATTCTCTTGTTATCATCCGTTTCCTCATCGAGTGCTACAAGCCTTCCAGATTATTAAACTGCGTTCCATCCTCAATGGTCACCTACTTTAGAGTAACTTGGTGTGCTTTGGCCTTACTTACATACTTACTTATGCTGGCTCCACTGGAGCATTGCCATTTCGGCTCGATCTCTAGCCTGCCGTCTTCAATTTAACACTCCAAGTTGTCGGAGGTCTCTTTCTACCCGGTCGCTTCATCGAAGATGATGTCTACCTTGGCTTCTGACTCCCTCTGGGTTGACGTTGGAGACTTTACGAGCTGGAAAGTCGATGTCCATTCGCTTTACATGGCCCAGCTATCTTCTATCTATCCATGCTTCTGCACCATATAACAGGACCGGGATGATGAGTGTTCCGTACAGTGTTTCCTTGGTTCTTCTCGAAAGGCTTTATTCCTCAATTGTTTATTCAGCCCAAAGAAACAGCGATTAGCAAGAGCTAGCCTGCATTTGATTTCAGCGCTGATGTTGTTGCCTGGGTTTACAGCAGTGCCCATGCCCAAGTAGACAAATTCACTGACTACCTCGAAGTTATATGTTTTGATTGGACTTTTGTTGATGAAAGTACGTACTTCGTTTTGTCCTCGTTTATTTTCAGTCCCATTCAGCTTGCTGCTGACTCTATAGTAGTGAAGGCACCGGTTACTGCTCGCTTTGTTCTTCCTATCACGTCAATGACGTCCGCAAGCCCATTGTCGATTTATTAAAGATGGTGCCCGATGTGTTGGCATGGGTGTTCCGTATGACATTTTCCAGCACAGTGTTAAATCAGCTGTCTCAGCCCTCTGGTGGTTTCGAAAGCTTCAGTAGAGTCCCTACCAACTTGGACGGAACAGCGAGCATTTTCCAACATCATCCTGATAAGGCGTATCAGTTTAGCAGCGATTCTAAAGCTGGACATGGCACGACGTAGTTCATCTCTATTAACACTGTCATAGGCTGCTTTAAAATCGACGATGAGTTTTCTCCAGGATCTGGCGTAATGTAAATATTTGGTCAGTTGTAGATTTTTAGGTTTGAAGCCGCATTGGTAAGGACCTATAAGATAATCAGCAAACGGCTTGAGACGTTCATATAAAACGCTGGACAGGATCTTGTTATAAGCGATGTTTAAAAGACTTAAGCTACGAGCAGACGGCATATGAAAACCCGCAAACGTTTGCGATTCTGACGTCACGTAAAAACTCGCAAACATACCGCAAATTCTATACCCACATCAGTGCTCGCAAACGTGCATATAGGGGTGTTCACACGATATGCAAATTCTGTCCCAAAAGTCGCAAATGCATTTGCGATCAAGGCGTCGCACATCATGTGTTCGCAAATCTGATCGCAAATGTTTTGGTCTATATGCGAGGTGTTCACACGATGTGGAACAATATCCGCATATCATCAATTTCCAGTCATATGCAGGTTTGCGAACATTTGTGAAACTTTGTGTTTTGTGTATTTGGCTTGGGATTCTTGACGTAGCTATAATCTCGAATATTAAAAACTGCTTTAATTATTCAAAATGTCGAAAAAAAAGTGGGCTTCTATTGCTATTTTGGCATTGGATATGCTAGAAAATGACGAAGAAAATGAAAGCCGCGAAGAATTGAGTTTAAAAAAAATTAAACGGGTTCGTAGTGTGTGGAAAAAAAATTGGCTTCTTCGTCGCCAGACAGAAGGCCTCTGCGCTAAATTGATGCTGGAACTACGTTCTAATGAACCAGAATTGTATCACGGTTTTGTTCGTATGTCGGCCGATCAATTTGACCATTTGCTTTCCTTGGTAGGACCGCGGATTCAAAAAGCGGATACAAACATGCGATCTTGCATTTCTGCTGACTCTCCGGTTCTTGGCTACAGGCGACAATTTTCGGTCTATGCAATATCTTTTCCGCATTCCAGTCAATACCATCTCATCAACTACCCATTTTAATAGTAATTTTGTATCGAAATTTGTCTTTTTATTATTTTTTTTTGCAATATTCTCCTTATAAAACAGAGAATGTCAGCTGATATTTGCTCGCACATCAATGCATTTGCAATGTCCTGTTTTCGTGTAGTTGCAAATGATTGGGACGACCGCAAATGCTCGCACATGGCTGCAAATTGTCACAATTGATTTGCAAGAGTGTTCACACGATATGCAAAAAAGTCGCAAACTAATGTGCGACTTGGTTGTCGCACATCATCCGCACATGGTTTGCGAGCATATGCGGACTGTCCCAAAGGGGTGTTCAGACGATGTGCGACCAAGAATCGCAAATGATGACGTAAAATTGACGTCAGAGTCGCAAACATTTGCGGCTTTTATATGCCGTGTGCTCGTAGCTTTAGATATGCCTCTATAGTTGGCGCAGAGTAGGTCTCCTTTTTTGTGAATCGGGCAGATGTTACTGAGATTCCACTCATCGTGCATACTTTCCTCCGAACATATTTTGCAGATGAGTTGGTGTATTCTCCTCACCGGGTCATCTCCAATGTGTTTGAAAGCTCCGCTTGTAGGTCATCACATCCAGCTGCTTTGTTCATCTTTAGCCTTTCTTGAAAATCTTTGATTTCATTTTGGCCGGGTGGATGTAGCTCATGGTCGTCATCTAAATTAACTGGTACAAGTTGGTCCAAAAAACTGCATCGATAATTGAACTGCATGTCGTCTCCTATGGTCCCCTACTTAAGAGTAACTTGGTGTGCTTTGGCCCGTGATCATTAAAATCCAGTGATCCTTTTGACTGCCCAACAAAAAATTCATCACGGTCCTCCATGCTGCTGAGACTTCTACGTCGATCTTAAGCGCCAGTTTGCGAAGACGAAATAAAAGCGATCAATGCCCAGATGGTCGTCGAATTTACCTCTCAGACTCTACAAGCATCGGCCCTCAAACCCGTAGGACGTGAAGATACAAAACACAAACTATGTTTTAGATTAGCAAATCTGTTTTAGTGTTTATTTTGTGATTTGTTCTTGTTAAAATTAAAATGCAAAAAGTTGATTAAAAAGAGAAAAAGTACATGAGTTGTGTGGGCGAGAACAACAACAACAAAAGAAAAACATTCAAAATGAACACGAAAATCTAATTCCGCTGCGAATGTATCTTGTTGAAGCAAACAAAAAGTGCTCATTGTTATGAAGAGCCACGCATGATGTGAAGTTTTTGAAGGAAGAAGTATCTAACTCATTGTGTTGACCTGGAAAAGAAACAAACAAAACAAAATTACAGTTCGTCCAAAAATAGTCTCCAAATTCAAAACTTACAATATCATCGATCTTGAGAATCGATCTAACCGTCTCTGTGGCTAGGGAAATCGCTGAAATACTGACTAACGACGGCTGGACAACATTCTCGGCGAAGATGTCGGTGATGGCACCCTTACGTACATTGATGCCGGCATTCTTTTCACCCTGAGCATGACGGTTTCGCAGCTCGGTGACTGTTGCAATTGGATTGAGTCCAGCATTCTCGGCCAAAGTGGATGGAATGACTTCGAGGGCGTCAGCGTAGGCACGGAAACAATAAGCATCGACACCTTCAACTGTCTGAGCATAGGCAGCCAATTGTAAGGCCATTTCAATTTCAGGAGCTCCACCGCCACAGATTTGGGAGCGTTGTTTAACCAAACAACGAACAACACAGAGGGCATCGTGGAGTGAACGAGCAGCTTCCTCGAGGACCAGTTTGTTTGATCCACGGCAGATGATGGACACAGTGCGACCGGGGTTTTGGATGCCGGTGATTTTCACAAATTTACTGGTTCCACTGGATACTTCTTCGCACAGATCGGCATTCACAAGATTTTCAGCAACAAAGTGATCGAGTGAAGCGATGGGACGGCAGTTGAGGGTCTTGCAGACGAACTCAATGTCCTCACGTTCGACATCCTTGACGACCATGCACTTAATCTTGTCCAAAAAGTGCTGAGCAAGATCGGAAACAGCATCTCTATAAAAAAAAAAAAGGAAAACATTAGCTTGAGCACAGAAACAGAACAGTCCCAGTATCACAACTCACCTCAAGATGGACTTCTGGACGAGCAAGACATTGCAACCGGCCTTCTTGATTTGTTTGACAATGTTCAAAATGTACGAACGTTCTTCCTTCAACACACGATCCATGGCGGCGTAGTCAGAAACGATGACGCTGTGGTCCATCTAAAAACATTGATAAAGATTGACTTCGCTTGACTTCCCTTCACTTTATCGAACTTACATCTGTCTTTGGTGGGGAAATACAGAACTGGATGAGACCAATCTTTGCCTTCTCGATGCGCTTGGGTGCGTTGGTTCCAGCCGAACGCATCGTAAACACCAAACCATCAACCAATTGTGTATCTTCAATAGTTCCGCCCAAACTACGGATTACTTTAATATTCTTCAGATCCACGGCTCCTTCTTTGCCGAGTTCTGTCACTTTCATGACTGCCTCAACAGCCAGAGGAGCTAAGAGACTACTCTGCTGCGACACCACCTTCGAGTTCAACGAAGTAGATGCACTCTTGATGAGTGTCTCGCGATCGGACAACTCAATTGGCTTTGACATCTCCTTCAAGATCTCAATAGCTTTGTTGGCGCAACGTTGGAACGATTCGGAAATAGCCGTTGGATGAATACCCTTGTGTAGGAGCTTTTCGGAAGCTTCTAGCAGAGCTCCAGCAATAACAACAACCGAAGTGGTACCATCTCCAGCTTCGACGTCTTGTGCCCGTGAAAGTTCAACCAACATCTTGGCTGCTGGATGAAGGACATTCATCTGCTTGAGAATGGTAGCTCCATCGTTGGTGATGGAAACTTCTCCACTGCCTGATTGGATCATTTTGTCCATTCCGCGGGGACCCAAGCTGGTGCGGATGGCATCGGAAACAGCTGAAATAATTTAGATTTTGAAGTCAGCAGGTAGGTTCTAATTCTGTGGAATATGGTGCCTCCTAGCTTTTATTTGTTTTATTTATTTTAATTTAACAGGAAATTTAGCTTTGAATTTGTGATTAAAACACTTTAATTTACAGAAAAATCGATCAGGTGACTCATTGAAGAATCTTCCAGACTAAATTTGTTTACACCCTCACAACGGCCATCAGCAGATGCAACTTCAATTGGCCCCAAATCAATGAAAACTTTATAAATTTCACAACTTTTTATCACGCAATTATTAATTACACTTCGAATAAGACTTTTAATTAGATTTTAATTAATTAAATTACCTTTTGCTGCTTGAATATTGCTCATACGAACATCAGCCGGCTTGCTCTTGTCTTTGAAGGCAGCTCCCTGGGGTTTAACTTTAGTAGACATTTTGCTTTTTGGTGCCATATTATTTCTGAATTGATTAATCACAAAATAAAAAACAATTTAATTAGTTTACAATGCGATTGAAATGGATTTAAAATTGCTCACACGATTCGAACAAAGCAGTGAAGAAATTTTCTTGGAAGGTAGTTTTTTTACGGCAGCGTTCTGTGCTTTGACAGTTGAGCAGATGTCAAAACTGAAAATTCAGCTGTCAGAATTACAAATATGGGGTGCACTGAACTGGTTTTTGTTTAGAAAAAGGGAAGTGTTCAAAAATGTTAAAGGTCTGTTCGCAAGCAGCCAGTAGTAAAAGTTTTTTCTCAGAACACAATCGTTTTCAAGTTGTTTTTATAAAAAAAAAAAACGAGTCGTTTATAGAAATGCTTTATTATTGTATGTGTGTTTTGACAAATCCCAAACAAACAACAAAGAAACTGCCAAAATATGCCTCTTGGCAAGTTTTCTAAGGCGAACTACGCATCAGTGCAACCCTTGTATATATAATCTATAGTAATATGGAGACCAGGATCGACTGATGCGACACCTAGAGCCTCCAAACCTTTTTTTTTTATTTCTCGTTTTGGAGAGAAATTATTGGTGAGATGGTTTAAATATTTGATAAAAACCCAAATGCAAGAACGAGAGTGCTTTATACAAAATAATGAGTGTTAGATAGAAGCCACAGTACAAAACAAATATTGAGTGGATTTGATTTTTAGTGGATTTCATGACTGCGGTGTATGAGTGTGTACGTAAGAATGAATATTTTCTTTTGGTACGATGGGTCTAGGTTGAGTGGATTTGAGTTTGAGAGGATGTTGTTTGTGTATTGGATTAAATGTTTTTTTTATTTGATGGATATGCATACGGTTTGGGAAAATGTACGAAAACTTGAAATTATTCTTCTGCACCCGTGGTTGCCAATGAAAATATTGTTAGTTGACAGAATTTTTTTTTTTTAATTGTAGGTATACTTAGATAATGTATTAGGTAGGTACCTATAATACAAGAATATATGAAATAGAGATTAAACTTGTTAGTAAATTTAGTATATTACGAAGCTGCTTATGCACTAAGATAAACATTTTTTCATTTTTCTTGCATAATTATTTTAAGTTAGATACCTACCTATGTACAAATATTACTATTTTTGTTCACAAAATTCAATGCTCCCTTTAATTTTAAATCCAACACTGAAAACCGTATGGCTCTATGACTTTTTGTTGCCAAGCTTTTCAAAAGTAATCGAACCTACTTGAAGAAGTCGGTTCGGTTGCTTTTGAATAGCTTAGCAACAAAAAGTCATAGAACCATACGGTTTTCAGTGTTGGATTTAAGATTAATGGGAGCATTGAATTTTGAAAAAAAATTAGCACTTAATCACATACAATTTTGAAAAAAATTAGTTTTAAAATTATTTTTTTTAATTTTTTTTTTTCATAATTTTGAGTTTGAAAATTAATATGAATCACCCTGTATATACCTATGTATGTACCTAATATACTATATAAATACATATGGGCACTTCATAATAAAAAACAATATAATTTAAATAAACTATTGGAAACAAATTAAGAATCTGCTCATGCGGCAAGCATGTTTTCGTATACATATGATATTCTTTCAAGAAGATTTTTACCGTTTTGACGGTTACAGCAGGAAATGTGAAAATGTGAATAAGAACTTGTTTCTTACGGGTTGGTGGCTAGCTTGAGCGAGATAGTAGGTGTATATATAATTAGAAACCTAATAACTTTTTGCGTCAATTTCAAATCAGTTAACTACTATAATACTATATATACTATACAGGGTGATTCACCAGCGTTGTGCCAAAAAGCTAGATTAATCTTTAATCCAACACTGAAAACCGTATGGCTCTACGACTTTTTGTTGCCAAGGTATTCAAAAATAACCGAACCTACTTCTTCACAAAAACACGAAAAAATTGGCTAAATGGTCACTTGTGCCATCCCGTAAGGCTAGGTTTTCTTGTTTTTGTGAAGAAGTAGGTTCGGTTATTTTTGAATACCTTGGCAACAAAAAGTCGTAGAGCCATACGGTTTTCAGTGTTGGATTAAAGATTAATGGAAGCGTTGAATTCTGAGAACAAAAATTATACTTAATTACGTAAAACTTTGAAAAAAATTAGTTTTAAAATTATTTTTTCAAAATTTTGAGTTTGAAAATTTATATTTTTTAAACTATTCGTTAAAACAATTTAACTTAAAAACAAAATAAAAGGAAAAGTTTTTGGCTTTCCAAAAAGGTATAACACGGTGTTGTAAACGAACCCGTTGATTTTAAATATTTTTTTTTTACAAAATAAGTCAATTTTTCAGAAAATTGCCCCTCCCGGCTAAACGGAGGGGAATAGACCCCCCCTCCCATACGATTTTTTTCTTGTCTCAACTTAACCTACACGCTCTAGCTTTTTGGCACAACGCTGGTGAATCACCCTGTATATGACTATACTACCTATAATCGCGAGTAAATAGAAAAAAAAATTAAACGAAAAATCAGCGAATCCCGTCGGCATAATCCATTTTGTTTAAATAACAAAATTCAACAGAGAAGTATCCGAATACGTCAAAGTGATTTTTGTATGCAAAAGCAATCGGACTTCCAAGAAAATAAACGAACAAAATCTTGCTTTATAATTTAAAACAATTTTTTGTGAATAAACAATAGCTTAAATAGTGCCAAAGTGTTTTAAACAATTAATCTTTAAAAAAAACTTGTATTGTGCGTTTAAATACGGAATAAAAGTGCGACTTGTTTTGGCGCGATTTATTCACTTTCGGTGGATTGATTAATAATTAAAAAATATATTTCAATAATATTTACTGAGTTTTAATTTATCGGGATACCTAGTTGTTGAATAAACACAATAAGAACCCCGCCAACGAAAGAAAAAAAAATACTGCGGCAAAATACGTCCAACTTTGTTTGTATATGGCAGCATAAAATCAATAAAACTATATTATTTTGTTGAAATAAACTTATTGCGTTTATTCAACAACTATCCCGATAAATTAAAACACAGTAAATATTATTGAAATATATTTTTTAATCATTAATCAATCCACCGAAAGTGAATAAATCGCGCCAAAACAGGTCGCACTTTTATTCCGTATTTAAACGCACAATACAAGTTTTTTTTAAAGATAAATTGTTTAAAACACTTTGGCACTATTTAAGCAATTGTTTATTCACAAAAAATTGTTTTAAATTATAAAGCAAGATTTTTTTTCGTATATTTTCTTGGAAGTCCGATTGCTTTTGCATACAAAAAACACAAATTTTTATTTGTTTTCATGCGAAAACATTTTTGACATTTCTACTTCTCTAAAAAATTTGCTACCGAGGGCAACATTTGTTTGTATGTATAGGAAGAAATCCACTCAATTCTATTTCATACAAGCAACTTTTATTTGCCTATGCAAAAGGTTTTCTCCCTCATCATCATTGTTGTTGTCAGGCTGAATATTCTCTTTCCAACAACCTTAAATCGGTCATTGCCTACGTTTGACATTCGTATAACACATGATTTCGTTATCGTTGTCGCTCTCTAAATTTCAGTAGCGCTCTCTTTCGCACATTTTGCTGCTGTGACACTACCAGCGCCATCCATAGCCTCAAAACCCCGTAAATAGATACTCGTTGGCCATACTACTATAGGTTCTATATACAATGATTTAACCAAAAATTCATTCGTATTTTTAAACGTCAAAAAATTCCATGAATCTGTCAAGCTTTTAAAAAAAAGTACCCCAACTGTTCGGTGTGGGATCTGAAATTCCTCAAATCGACGTGAAAAAATTACGATTTTTCAATCAAAAAGATTTGGAAAATTATCAAAATTCAACAATTAACAATTTTTCTAACGATTAACTTAACAAGTAAGTGAATAATTTATTAAAATCCTTCCCTTAAATCGGTAGAAAAAAATCAATAATATTGACTACTCGCCGGGTGGTGGAAATGCTCTCCCATGTAGTTAAAAAAAAAAAGATTCGTTCATGTAATCTTGTTTAGGATATCTTCGCAGCTCACCCCGGAAGAAGTAATTTCACAATGTAAAAATAAATATAGATTTTATTTCAACGAAAACACTCGCTTAACGCTTCGATGCTAATCACAACCACCACCTTTGCCAAAGAAAAAGATAAGACGCGGGCGGTTCTAACCTTGGTTGGAGTTTTCAACTCGTCACTCGCGCCCCTTAGTCTATTGCTATTTGCCATGTGGATGTGACTTCTAAAATAATTTTTCTAACACCTCTTTCCATTTATGTAATTCCAGCAGCTTGATTATGGCTCGGGGAAACGTAGGATCCACTGGATTGTCTAAATTGCAATTGGCTTTGATCATCGGAACTCCAGTGGTCATTGGATTAGGCTATTATATATACAAAAAGAACAGCAAGTCCTCACTGGGTGATGATGGCAAACCCAATTCTTCCAAAAGGACAATCAACAAAACCATATCCCTAGACGGCACAGAAAGTGAGAAAGACGAAAAGAAGAGAAAAGAGGCCGAACTGGAGACTGAAAAACTCTCCCCCCTAAAGATAGCCACAAATTACAAAAACGAAGGCAATGTGTGCTATCGCAAGGGCAAATATGACGAAGCCATTTTATTTTACGACAAAGCAATAGACAAGTGTCCGATGCAGAACACCAACGACCTGGCAATCTTCTATCAAAACCGAGCTGCCGCTTATGAAATGCTTAAGAGGTGGTCAAAGGTGAAAGAGGACTGCTCGAATTCTATAATCCATAATCCACGATATGCGAAAGCATACTTCCGTCGGGCGAAAGCCAGTGAAGCGACAAACGATCTACTTGAGTGCCTTGACGATGTAACAGCAACTTGTATCTTGGAAATGTTTCAGAATCAAAATACAATCATATACGCGGACAAAATTCTCAAACAGACTGGCAGTATTGACGCAGCTAAGGCTATTGCAACAAGAATTCCTATCCTACCTTCGAAAAACTTCATCAAGACTTTCTTTAAGTCGTTTGTTCAGGATCCGTGTGTGGTCAAAGAGGTAAGTTTTTTGAGTCATTTTTACTGTCATGTGGTTTTCATTTAATTTGATCTATTTCAAGGTTCCAAAATCAGAAGATCCAAAGGGATATGTTCGAGCCAAGATGGCATTTGATAGTGGGAATTTTGAAGATGTGATTCCTGCGTGCACAGAAGAAATCGAGTCAAGCGAATCGGAGTCGCAATACAAATCTGAAGCGCTGCTGATGCGAGGAACGTTTTATTTGCTGTCTGCAAGCTTTGCAGATTCCAAGACCGACCTGGATGCAGTCATTGAAAATTGTAAGTATTCAGTTTAAATGTTCCTTTTTTTGTTTCATGGCCTTTCCCACATTTTAATCAAAAGTTCTTTCCACCTGTTCATTGCTAGCAAGCATTACAACGAGAAGTTGATTAGACCGTTTCGCAGTCCTTATCCTTTTATACGTGAACTCTTGGAGCAGCAATTTAAAGATCTTACCTGTGGTAGTTCTTTTGCTGTCCGCACTGCTCGTTTCTGAAAATGCTATCCTCTATTTCAGGCAATAGTACATCAACAGAAGGTTTTCTAGGCTTCTTTTTTGTTCGGAAATCTGTAGACATGTATCATGTTGTCATCTGAAATCTGCTTCCAACCTAAAGACCATTACAAGAATACAAAAAGAGAACCACTCCCACTGCAGGGCTGGAAACTATTCTCAATCTAAAACCCTTAGGCCTCTTTGTACAAGAATCAGCAGCACACCGCGCCCTCCGGTTAAGCCAAACTCAAAACTGGAAACCGAGCCAGTAAGGTCATGCGCGATTCTACAGACATACGGGCTACAATGTATGCACAGACTACACGACACACCGTTTAGATTTCGAAAGACCATTCACCACTTCGTTTCCTAATAGAGAAGACTGGCTTAACAACCAGACACCATGCGAATCAGCCATTCTAATCTTTACAGATGGCTCCAAAATGGAAATTGGTGTTGGTGCAGGCTGCTACTCAGAAGCACTCGACAGCCAAACGGCTTGTAACTTGCTGTCGCGAAGAGTTTAAGGTTCCTGGCGCGCTGCATAACAAAAGATTCTGCTGGGTTCCTGGCTACTGCGGTGTGCAAGAAAACGAAAGAGCTGATGAGCTGGCAAAAAAGAGATCATCCCTAGAACTCAATCGAGCAGACACAAACAAAAAATCTATACCTATAACATTGAACAGACGATTGGGAATAAAGTACTCGCTGGCTGCAGCTAACGAGAGATGGAACTCGCCCGACTCCTGTGTCATAACCACTATACTGTGGCCCTACTTTAATAAACAAAGAACAGAGAAGATTCAACAGCTTAACAAGAATTCACTACGATCCCTTGTGAGCGTTTTGACCGGGCACAACATGCTGGGATACCGCAAAAAGAAAATAAAGCTCAGCACGGACGACTTGTGCAGAGGTTGTGGCGCGACATAAATGTGCATGAAGGCAGTAGGCATTTTCTCTGTCACTGCCCAGCACTGTCGTTTAAGAAATGAATTTCTAGGAAGTCCAGGACTTAGAAGAACTAGGTATCTGAACAAACGGGTACAAACCTGCTCAGATTTATCAGCGCTTTACAATGGTTTGAGAATTTGTATAGGTTTTACAAAAGGTTGGGCAAAAAACCCCCCAGGGTATCACAATGGATCTACATTGATTCTAAATGTGATACGCATAACATCATTCATCAGCCCACTTACCTAACGTTGTCATCTGAAATCTGCAATCGTTCTGGATCTCCTCAAATCTCTCGAAGGGCGTTCAAATTAAATCACTGGGCACCTCGGCAGCTCTGTTGGGTACATGACATCCCTTTTACAAGTAATCTCTTCTCTATTCATATCCACGTTGTGAGGTTTCTCTTAGTCTGCAGCATCCAAATTTGATTTGTCTGCTCCTATTTTTTTTTTTTTTTTTATATATATATATAATGCACACGCGCTCAAGGGGTTTATTATAACCCTTTTAATGATAAGTCACAGCGCGAGCGATAGGAAGTTAGGCAGGAAGGGAAAGGAGGTGTCGATGAACATTGATCTTAAATGTTTGCTGTTGCTAAGAACTTAATTTGTTGTTCGTACCTCAGTTGCTTCAGGTTCTGTTTCAAGTTGGTAAGCTGCATGGTCTGGACAGCACTCATTGGATGGAGTGGAGTCTTGACCCTGGTCAGAACCACGGAGTCAAAACTAATGCCAGGCTTGTGTATCTGAACGTATTTCTTAGGAAACAGTTTTTCCAGCTTTGCAAGATTGCTTGTTGGTTTGTCACCTCAGCCTTGTCTCCTATTTTCTTTATTGACAGGAACATTTGCTCAGATAGATTCTAATAACTAGCATCTTTACCCTTCCAAGATTTCCCAACCAATTCGCACAACAACTTCTTTTAAATTTATAGCCTTTCATCTCATATTCATCCGAAATCCTTCTTTTCTTTTTTAGCTGATGCCGATGTAAATCTTCGTTCGAATGCTTTAATTAAACGCGCCTCCCTTCACATTCAACTGGACGACAAAGACACGGGTATGTTAGATTTTAAACTAGCTGAAAAACTTGCGCCCAAAAATCCTGACATCTACCATCAACGAGCCCAAATCTTTATTCTTCTCGATCAGCTGGACGATGCTCTCAGAGAATTCGAAATAGCTGTGAAATTGGCTCCCAACCATGCTATCGCTTACATACAGAAGTGCTACGCTGAATATCGATTGGCAATAATGACCCAAGACCAGATGCGCCTCATGGTGATCATGAATGAGTTTAAGAATGCCGTGGAGAAATTCCCCGACTGTGTAGAATGTTACAGTCTAATGGCACAAGTTCTCGGTGATCAACAACAATTCGAACAAGCCGATTCGTTCTTTGAGAAAGCAATTAAAATGGCCCCAGAGAATGCCTCGTTCTATGTCCATCGGGGTATTATGTGGCTGCAGTGGAAGGGAGATATTGAAAAGGCTGTTGCTTTTATGAAGAAGAGTATTGAAATCGATGAGAAGTGTGAATTGGCATATGAAACCCTCGGCACAATTGAAGTACAACGAGCCAATCTTGATTTGGCTGTAGATCTTTTCGAGAAAGCAATAAAACTGGCCAAGAGTCAGACAGAAATGTCGCATTTGTACGCATTAAGGAATGCCGCCACTGCCCAAATTAACATCACACGCAAACTTGGAATTGATTTGTCAGCGATAGCCGCCCTGGCGCCTTAAAAATCCTCCTTGCACTTCCTGACATCCAAAAATGTCACACTAATGTATTTTTAACTAATTTTATTTGTTTTTTTTTTTTTTTGCAATTTTAATTCAATTTTGGTTAAGTTCCCACAAAACAAAAAAATTATTCGTTCCTTTTTATTTTGTATCCGACATCCCACACGCGGGGTTCGCGAATACCAAAGTAAAATAAAAATTATCATACACGTTATGTTATGTGAGTTTGTTCTTAAATTCAAATCAAACTGGGATGTTAGAAGAGTGTTTTTGAAACGCCTACAACCGAGTACAAAATGCAGCTAACGGTGATTTTACAATCAACCAAAACGAAGAGTTCAAATGTTCCAGTTTGATTTGAATTTGGGAACAAACATTTATTTATAACGTAAACAAAATAAAAAGTTTAATAAACCGTTAAGTAGTATGTTAATTACCAAAATTTGAATGTTTTATTTTCAACTATCTTTGCCGAATCTGCGTTGGAATACGATGAAGAAAAGTGTCCAATTAATTAAACCATAGTTGGCTCTAGAATCTAGATGCTGATGATGAGTAGACAAACGATGGACGACGATTTAAAGCCGGATGTGAAGCCAAAATTGGAACTAATGCTTTTAAATAAATCCAACCTTTCAGCTCAAGAATTGTATTCAGTCTCCGGAAATGGAAGTTATTTTAAATTTCTTGGGCGTTTAATGCCGTTCTATTTTGTAAGCGCCATTTATTGTTGAATAGTCATTGTTAGGATCTTAGAAAATGAAAAAGAGGAATAGGCTGGGCATATCAAGGAAAAAGTGAAGCCGCTTTCATAAACAATTGCATTGACACAGGGTCAGAGTGCAGTAAGACACTGGGGCGCCCTAATGAAGTTTTAGCTGTTACTTTTTGCAGTTGGAGAATTAAGCACGAGCACATCATTTTGTCAAATTCATTGAAACTCCAAAATCTTCAGACAAAAAGGGCATTGCAGAAGGAAAAAGTATTTTATTTTTCCCTGGAGCAACATTTACAGTCACTTTGAAGTGGCTTGAACAGACAACGAACGAAGACTTGACTACATTCAACTTAAGGATTTCCATCCACTTCTTTCCTTTTTTCCATTCAGCTTTCGGAAATCAAATCACAAACTCAACGTAACTCGACATAAACACTTCTTGACGAAAATACCAAACCGAAACCAAAGACGAGGACAATTACAGTAGAAATTCGTTTAAACATATTTTTAATTTACAAATTGATAACACTTCCAGACATTTAAAACGTTCAAAAATCAATCTGCACCACGGGCGCCCAATGAATTTAAGCGCCTTGCCATTGCCAACAAAAATTAATGCACCCCTGGACAATTTCAGTTTTGACCAATAGATTTCAGCTGAATCATGTGATTTCAGTATATTTTTATTTTCAGCGAATTTGCTTTTTTTTAGAGCAAAATGCCACAAAATATCAGTTTTATATTATTCTACGATAAAAATCTGCACTAGACATTACTTTATGGGCAATATTAGACATAACTTACCTGTGAAACGAAAAGCTCTTCCACTCCTTATTTAAGTCGTTTTTACAATATTTCACGCAGCACTTCATACTGTTTTATATATTTTTTGTATATACCTAATATTGCTTTTATTCACTATATTTATTGTTTTAATTAATAAAAAACTCTTTATTCACTTTTGTTACGTTAACGTTTTAAAATCTAACCACACTGTTTAGTATCCCGGCGAAATGACAGTGACAGATGAATTCTAATTTGTTTTTTTTTTTTAGAATTGCGGCTTCACTCACATACACTGTATATTATGTACTTTATTTGTATGATTTTAATATAGTTTTATGAAAATAAAAATGCTTTCACTTGAATTTCTTTTACTTTTATCGAAAAAAAGATATGAAAAATCAAATGCAGAAGAAAAATACACAAGAAGTGCTTGACAGCAAAAGTCACTTCAACAGCTAATTCGTTACCACTGCTTAAGGTATTTCTTCTTCCTAACCTCACAAGGTTTTTAGATTGCGGGTAATAGGTAAACATAGGAAAACTGTTTGGATCACCAGGCGCTCAGAAAAAGCGAGAAGCCTTTTATTTCTGCCGATAATTTGAAAATGGGTGGAGCCAAAGTGGGACATGAATATCAAAAGAAAGAAAGAATGGAAATTAGTTAAGCTTCTAAACACACAATCAGCACAAGTTGACTCACCTCCTCCAAGATGTGAATTAAATTTCCTTTTGTTTATAATCTTTACCGTTTTCTTCCAGTTTTTGGCTCTACCCATTTTTTTAAATAAATGGAAGAAATAGCCTTCTTTTATTTATGAGCGCTTGGTGAATCAACCAATGTTGAAGAAAATGTTTGAGATGTGACATGTGAGGCACCAAACGTGTGGCGCTGCTGTGACGAAAAAGGTAACCAAAACTGCATATTTTATTACAAACATTGTAGCAACACGTCATCTGCTCATTATATTAAAACTTAGTGTAAAAATGCAAAAAAGACGTCAAACAAGTCAATGCTACAAAATATAAACATAAAATAAAAATTTACTAAAAAAAAACGTTTTAGTGTATTTCTTCTAAACTACTGAACAGATTTTCATGAATTTGTAAGTCAATGAAAAAATTTCAATTTAATCTCATCAGTAGCTCTGAGAAATTTACAAATACATAATAGAATCGCCCAGAAGCCAAAATTCGGCCATCAAAAGGAAAAAAAATTTCACAGCGAATTTATACGAACAAAATGGTAAAAAAAACACACCAAGACATTTTCATCTGTATTTTCCAAAAAAAAAAAAAAATTACAAAACAAAATATTCCCAGCACACCTACTCAGTAATATCTTTCCAACGATATATATTTCAATCTCAATCGGTTGGGTAACCACTTCGCAATTGGTACCACAAAAAAACTGCTTGCCTATTTAGATATAGATATACACGTATACCTACTACATGCATGACACATACACTTATGTAATTTGATATACTCGTTAAGAAGAATAATTATCCGACTATAACATATATGGATGTGAATATAATACAACTATAACAAAAAAAAAATAACTTCCACTTTTCAAAAGTCGCAGTCGGTTAAAAATCGAACAATCTTTGCAAAAACAATTTTATAACTTATTTATATGTTTTCATTGCAAGGGGCGGTAAATTAAATGTTTGCCAGGGCGGGGGGGGGGAGCTGGTTCGGGCCCTGTCTATTGGTATAGCTATATGTTTTTCTTAAACTAATGCTCGAAGCTAGGAAAGATGAACAACTCGAAAAGATTAACGGGGCCTGTTTTATATCTGTTCATCATATCGAGATTCTACTGTAATTTGAACGAAACAAATATTTTTGATAGTAGTTTGATATGATATGTTTTTTTCCATTTATTAAAACAAAAACCTTTTTTTTTAACTTTTAATTTTAGAATATCAATAAACGATATTCGTTAAAGACTTATTCTTTATTATAATTTTTGTTCTCTCAAGATTTGCTACAAAATTTGAATTTCTATTTCAAATTATAACAGTCTCAAGTTATAAAAGAATATCATAAATAAATACAATAATAAAGCGCTATCAACACTTCAACCTAAGCAGATTGCACTTCTCCTTAAGGACACGTTATAAAGTGTTTTTTCGTTTTAAAAATTTCATTTTCTAAATAACTAATGAAACGAGAAGGCAAGTATATTTTCTTTTTGTTTTTGTTTTCTTTTTTTTTTTTTTGGTTCCACAATACCTTTTCTAAAAAGTCTCAAGGTATCCAATTTTTTAACACTAAATCGTAACAAAATTAATAATAACAAATACGTATGTTTTGTAAGTTAGATTATAGATAAATCATTATGTCTAAATAAGCATTAGGGGGAAAGCTTTAAATTCGTTTTACGTCATTTTTGCAGTTCCAATATAATATATGGTACTATGTAATTAATTATTTTAAGACTTGAATTTTTTCATACGAGACTTACAATAGATAATACAAGCTAAGGTAAATAATGAGCTTTGTTTTTTTTGCTTTGTTCCTTTCTTTGAAAATATAACTCATGAATTATTTGGTTGTCTTGTTGCGGTTGCCTTGTTCAGCTTCGATTTCTTTCTCCGGTCGACGATCATTGAAGTCTTGGACCTCACCCGAAGCCCATATAACGTAGACTATCGAAGTCGATACTAAAACTCCGAATGCTACCCAGAACACGAGACGCCATTCCAGAAGTGTTGCCTAAAAATTAAATTCAAATAAAATTGACTCGATCCGATTTTGATAAAATAAAATAAATAAACATACATTTGGTGTCATCACTCCCACAAGATATGGCGTTATAATTCCTGTAATAGCACCAATTCCGTTTGTTATGGCCATCAAAGTTCCCGAGTAATTGGGACTCAAGTCAAGAGGGTTCAACTTCATGCCAGCATAGAAGGTACCCATGAGACCCATGGCAAGTGTGAACAGCAGCACAACTGCTAACCTATCACAACCGGCATACGATGCAGCCACAATAAATATGGCGGGACCAATAGCAGCTGTCAAAATAAATTAATTTGTTAGAGACGAAAAATGACAGAACTTGTCCGTTTGTTGAGCACTACGATAACATTGGGTTGTTTTGACATCTCTTAGAGTTGTCAAAAAAAAAACCTTATCCAACTACAATATTTCCGTTATGCGATTTTTTTTTTAAATTAAGAAACTATTTTCTTACCAATTGCGGTAAACATCTTTCTTGAATTGGTGATTCCAATAATTTTCTTTGTAATCAACCAATCTCCAAACACGCCAGAACTAAGCGATACAATCCACATCATCAGGTATGGCAGGGATGAGTAGAGACCGTTTTGTTTGATAGAGAAACGCATAACATCAGCCATATACTTGGGCAGATCAGTGACCATAATGTAGAAGCCCCAATCGTGACCAATTTGTGCGAAGACCAAGGCAATCATTGGAGCGTTGGTTAGAATTTTTCTCCATGGTGTTGGTGGGAGGTCAGTTTTACGATCAATTGAGCCCATTTCACGAATGAGGTACTCCTTTTCAGATTGCTTGATGAAAGGATGAGATCCTGGATCACTGTAGCAGAGAACAGCCTAAAAGAAGATCATGAACATTAATGTCTCAGGTTGCCTGCAGCCTCATGCGGGTATGACTTACAAATATCAAGAACCATATAACTCCCATGCCACCGAAGAAGTAGAATGTGTAATCCCATTCATAAGCATCCAATAATAGACCTGATACCGAATTACCCAAAATTGTGCCCACTTGTCCACCACCCAACACAAGTGCACCCAATTTACTTCTCTCCTTTAATGGTACCCACGATGATAGAAGAACACTTAGAGCTGGAAATGTTGTTCCCTCACCCAAGCCCATCAGCACACGAACAACAATCAAAGCAGTCGAACCTCCAAGACGAATAGCCAAAGGACTTAGCATAGTGAAAACGGCGGTAGATAATATTCCCAGACATAGGGTCCATTTGCCACCGAATTTTTCGGCCAACATTCCACCAGGAATGTGAGTGATTATGTAGCCCCAATAGAATGACGATAATATCAAACCTTGACGTTCCTCAGACCAGTCATAGTCACCACCATGGCTCTGTTTTTAAGAATTTGACAATTAATCCATGTAATTAGGTTGATAGTAGTTTTTACTTACCACTACTTCTCCATCTTCCAACGGATCAGCTAAACACGCACCCTCAGGGTTATTACTGTCTGTATGGTTTTTACTAACCACTAATTGTGTGATAGCAACTGACAAACAGATTCGCATCGTATAGGCATTCAAAATGGCAAGGAAGCCCATTATAGAGAGAATCACCCGCTGGGGTATGATGAAATCTAAAATGAAAAACGATTTAGGAAATTATTATATAACAACAAATTCTGAGCGCTGTCAAATTTTTGTAATTGCACCTTTAGGTGTCCCATCACTGCCTGACAAACAAACAAAAAGATTCTAAAATCAACCTTTGAGACGAACAACCCTGACTACCAAAAGAAAGTTACACAAAAATACTGAGAAAGTGAAATAATAAAACTTGGCGCCCAACGTGGAGCTCTTAAACCAAGAAAAACATAATTTGGGGAACTGACTTTTTCACTTCAGACAGAAAATTTAGTAAAATCAGAATCTGGAATGCATACTAGGTGGCAACTTCTCTTCGACATTCTTTTGGTATAACATGTTAATGAACGAAAAAGTTTAACTTAAATAAAATCATAAAATAGTTTAATCAGTGAAGTCTTCTAAGCATTTGAAAAAAGTACTTAAAAAAGTTGAAAACACAATTCGATCTTTGAAAATTATCCATTACTGTGTGTATTATGTATTTACACAAACATTTCTTTAAATTAATTGAAAGCAATTTCATATTTCCAATCTATCTCTAGATGAACTTGTAACTGAAATAGTTGTGTAACACTTTTTTTCCATTTCAGCAATTAAAAAAAAGTACGCATACGCCACCCGCATGGTGCTCGCAACTTTTGTAATGTCACTATTGGCGTAGTTTCGTGCCGTTTTCAATTTGAATTATCTTAAACCATCGACACAATTTTAATTGAAATCAATTGGATTTTGTTTTGAAATGTGCGTTTTGTATTGATACTGTTTATTTGTTCAAATCTTTTATAAATTTCATTCCAATTGTTCGGTAAACAGAAAAATTTGCTGTTGTTAAAAAAAGAATCGTTCAGAGCATCCGGAATTCACAAATGTCAAAGCAGAATTTTAAATTTAAAGAACCCTCCGAAAGGGTGACAACATGTTCATGTACACTTTCATCAAATATAAAACTTGTCAGGATATAAAACAGAAACCACTTCAAATTCAAAACCATCAATTATAACTTAAATCAGATGAGATCGTGATTACACGAAACAGTCACAACTTGAAAATGGTTTTCGAGACAAAAATAAAAAAAAAAACAGTTATCTTCTTTATCACCATTTTCCATTTAACTATAGCGCGATTAATTTGTTGTGCTTATCACTAATGTTACCATATTCATCTATTACAAAGTGTTATTGTTAAATCATGCAATTGTTAATTTGTACTAGAAAATGATTTATTTTTAGCACTAACTGTGAGTACAAAAGTTAGAGTGAATAATTGCATGCAAACATTATTTTTATTTGACCGACAAACACATAGGATCACGTGTCAACTTATTGTATATCACCGCAAAAAGTAATTAAGTTTGAAACGAGTTACATCTTTATTTAATTGTCATTACTTATTATCTACTTTGTTTATCGATATTCTAGTATTGTAATTGATTTAGGGGGTTTTATGTGCACAATTAGTTTTAAGTTGAGTAATGATTGATTGAGATTGATTTTGTTTTGCATTGTTTATAGAGTATAATAGTACTTTTAAAAGTTAATATGTTTTTTTTTATTTTATCGATATATCCTGTTCCGCTTTCTAAAAGCTGCCATTTTCTTTATTTGAGTCCCTTTTTCTTAACAAATTTTTTTTTCAAAACCAGTTTAGCAGTTATGTTTAACACAAAATTGATCTCGCAGTTTTCCAAGTTTTTTGTATTTGGTTTTTGCATTGTGCTAGTTACATTTGACAAATTGGTTTAACTTTAGTTTTGACGTGTGAACGTTTAATAGTTATTTTCATTGACATCTAAAGTAGTTGTGTCAATTGGCAGCTTAGGTGTTTCTATGCCCTATACATACATAGTTCAATTGTAAATGAAGATTCTACACAAAAATGCCGGCATGGATTTTATAACTTTACCATCAATAGCTTCTTATTCGTTGACAAGACAAAGTCTTTGAAAAATGTCATACTTTCCTTGTCTTTTAAGAGTTCCTAATTTAGTGACAAATTATTAAAAGTGAATGTTTTCGAATGAAAAAAAAAATCCACATTTGAAGTTTTAAATACGTTTATATCTTGTCCCAATGGAAATCCATATAAATTGGAATTGAGTGAAGCAATGCTATTAGGCAATATAAATTTTATTTGTTCTAATTAATTTTTTGCTCACTAAAGCAATGACACAAGCACATACTAAATAAATTCATTCACAACAAATAAAACACAGGAATTCCGTTCCACATTCCTTAAAAATCCGTCAGACTTTACTTTTCTATTGTATACATTCGAAACAAAACCTTATACAACAAATACTAACAAGTGAGCCTGATTAAAACCTAACAATTGATTTTTAACAATTGGCTATGAAAACAAAAAAAGACGTTTGTTGATTAACATTAAAACAGACAAAAATCAAGTGTTGTCACAATGTTGTAGCAGTTAATAAAGCCAACGTGGAAAGACGCGAGCAGTTTGGACTTTATTTTTATGTATAGCTTGTATGTTGTAAGTATATTTAGAATCTAGAAATGCCTATCTTTGTTTAAATGTACCAAGAACACAATTCCTGGAGTAAACCACTTCATTTTAATCAAGCAAGATTTGATCATTCACCTCTAAGGCGAACCATAACAGAGTGAACATACCTTAATCGGTGTTTCTGTTTTCCAGTCTGTCAAAAAACTGTTGGTGTTCTTAGAGCGGACATCTTTCTGTCATGGCAGATCTTTTGCAAATATATTATGACGTTATGTCATTGAATAACTTTATTCAGGAAGACAAGAAAAGCTTGAACACTTCGAAATGATGAAAACTTTTCAATTTTGAAAAACAAAATGTCTTAATTTTGTCTGAGTACACGAAGGAGACTAAGAAGAAAGACAGATAGTGATGGATGATGCGATAAGGTGGGCTAGATGACTGTTTATTAGACAGACAGAAGATACGATAGTTGTCTCACCAATGTTAACCGCATCTTAAGGGCCGGTTATAGCGATCAGTAAAACGCATCAGTGTTTTATCAATTGCGTTAAAATGCTTGCCTTACGCAAACTTCGAAATTTATGCAGGGAGTCGACTGGGTGCCCTACAGAATCCCAAGAAAAAAAATCCCCATAGATTAAAATCCCCAAAAATTATAATCAAAGAATATTTTTTGCCAAAATCCCTATGAAATCCCCAAATCCCCAGTGTCCGTGTACATCTAAATTATGTGCATTTAGTTTTCAGAAAAAATGACATGAAATTATTTTATTGTGAATCTAACTAATAAGTAATAACGATTAAGTTTTTCTTTTCGTTTCATTAAGACTCTATGAATATTTATTAACTTACTAATTTCGAAAATATATTTTGATTTTAATAAACATTACAAGCATTAAAAAGAATTTTATATTTACTCTTTGGATTACATTTCCTGCATATGAATTAAACCAAATATCACCAAAACAAATATGCACAAGTATTTTTTGTTTTGGGGATATTGGCTTGGGAATTTTCGGCTTGTAGATTTTTTCTTTGGGGATTTCGGGGATGGGGATTTTCCTGTGGGGATTTTGCGTTTGGGGGTTTCCTTGGGGCTTGTGTTTTGGGGCAAACGTTACCAATCCGGAGTCGACTGTATAAATTTTGAACTTTGCGTCAAAATGGACACAATATTAGTGTTGTTTCAATTTAGTTAAAAGGGATACTTTGAAACCTCTATTCGCCTTAATTAAAATTTGTCTTGATCAAGAATATGAGTTTCTACTTTAAAAAAAGCAGATAGAGGCCGCTGCTATCTTTAGAGTGTGTATTTTTGTATAAACTATTAGAAACGAAGTTTAAGATACCAGATGAAAACACAGTTTTATTCCTTGATGTGAGTACTTAAGTTTAGTGTTCACTCATTGCAAGATATATTTGTTTTGTCCATAAAATTACCATACGATATCAATCTTGCTTCGACTCAAGTATGAGATAACTCCCTAAAACACTTCATCCAAAATGTCAATTACAATTTCGAAAGACATCACGAGATCGCTTAAATTATATTCCATTTCATTTATAGCCGCCACGAGCAGAAATGTCAATATCTCATTAACTTTCACAACAACTGCATCCAATCTCTTATAGGTATCCACGATTCCAATAAACAATTAAACTTAACAATTCGCAAATAATTTTTTTCTTTTTAGGTTTCACATGTTTTTATTGAAATTTTTACTACAAACACATGTTATTTGCGAACGGATTGTAGATTGTGGATTGCGGGTGTTTGCTTGTCTCTCTGTCAAGGTTAGGCAATCGGAAACAATTATTTTACGCTCGTTAAATTAAAAATTCTATACAAAAGCTGTTGTCAGTAGTTATTGGTAAACCTCTTATTAATTCCAGTGCAATGGTTTTTCAGCACTGTGGCATGCAAAAAGTAAAATGATTTGTTTTAAATATGTTTTACTTTACAACCACCTTAGCGCTGCTGTTGGGAGTTGTGACATAAAACGTCATCCAGTATGATATGAAACCGGTCAGTTCACACCTGACTTGTATTGGTGGAAAGTGTAATGTTGGATTAAGACGTTAAAATTAAATTAAAATAACAATAAATATTGATTAATTGTTTCGTGATAAAGTTAACAGTCAATATTGATGATGGCTGATAGTTCAATAACCAACAAAGTGTTTTTCTGCGTCATCGCAATGGTTCTTGGGAAATGTTTACGAAGGTAATTCAATTGTACTTACAAAAAAAAAGTTAACTCATAGAATATTGGAAAGCCTTCCTACAGATCAGTGATATATCTAGCACATTCGTAATGGTTGAGTGATTTTATGAAATGTCAATCCGTTGAGTCATTGCTGCACATTTTTATTTATTTCTCAAACGATCAGTCGTTTAATGGGGACTTAGAAATATTTTGATTGGAAATTCATTAAACAACACAATCTGAGTCCGTAGAAGTATATAGTAGATCCTTGGATACCTTTTCTTTCATCTAAGTCGTCTTTTGTGAATCTTTCTTTAAGAAGAAATTCAATTTTCCATTATCCAAAAACCGGCTGGCCAAACGAAACCTTATCGCGGTGCGAAAATTGAAAATATAAGTGACATTTTGGGCTGTCAGAAATGCCTGTTTTTTGTTTGCGAAATCGTCAGCAAGGAAGTACCCACAACGATTCAAGGAAAGTGAAAGATTATCTATACAAAATGGATATTTTTTATTCAATAGGATTTATATATGATCGACAGATCATTTCAAAATTCAGAAGATTTATACCTGGTTTCATTAGATTCAGTAAAGCTATAACTCGATAAACCTTGTGCAATTTTCTTCAAAATTGAAAAAGTGTGTAAATGCGCATTCCAACTTTCTATAGCGATTGCCGCCATCTTGCACATTTATTTTAGTAGTATCTCTGGCAACTATAATTTTATACAAGCCTTGTGCTTAAACTTAAAACAAAATGGAACGCACAAATTTATAATTTCTCAAGAGGGGGAAACAAGCCTTTAACATAATATGAACCGCAAATGAGTTAACACATTTTGAAATGAAGCTTCCACAGCTATAGTATTTATAAAAATACTAAAATAAAAGATTCAGTAAAATCGGTTAAGTCGTTTAGGTATTCACACTAGCGACTACTGCATGTAAAATATACACCCAACCAAAATTGTGTCAGTCTCTTTTGTATCTAATTGAAATTGGCATGTTTAATTTTAAGTTTCAGATACAATTTGCTTGCGAAGGTATAACTAGACCTTGTTTGTATAGGTATGTCTATACTATTTCGTGAAAGTGTTGTGGTAAACCAACACTCTTAAACGTTTGTTTACATTTCATAAAAATAAACAATAACTGTCATGATAACTATATTGCATTTACCCACTAAAAGATTCGAGATAAGGATGACTACAGATGCGAATAAATCTCAATGACAAGTGGTTTATTAAAAAAAATTTCTTACACATAAATTGTATCTCAAATAAAAGTAGAACACCAAAAAGATAATTGTTATTACATCAATCTTTAGATAAACATGAAATTTATGCTCAGGGCTTGAAGGTTAATCCAAAGTAATTATCTTTCCAGCAGTGGAGTATTGAAACCACCTTTTTTATAATTTATAAAATAATTAAAAATAAATAACTTGAATTATAAAATAATGTAAGCAACAACATATAGAAGTATTCACATTACAGAGTCAACAAATCGTTTAATTAAACTTGCAGTATAGTATTTATAATTTGTATTAACCAATATCTTAAAACCTGATAGATTAAAAAAAATGATAGAGGTTAGTAAAGTCTATACATAAAACTGATAGATAAATACAAAAAAGGAAAATAGAAATAAGGAAGAATTGTTAGATAAAAAAAACCAAAATAATAAGGAAGGCAACTCGGCCTTTAATTCGAAGGATAAACTTTATAACCTTTTTACTAATTGATTTACAACTTATTTTTTGTTTTTTCATTACAACACATTAAAGTTACAATAAGTTACAATAAGTGGCAATCAATTGAAAAAACTGTATGTGAAGCATCTTTATCGTTTTTCTAGCTTTCCAGTCTCAGGCTTTAATTTTGTATATCTTTTGATCAAGTGATAAAGTTAATCACATATTTTTACAAGTGGGAAAAGATACATAATCTTTGCAAATGATTGTGGGATATTTATAATTTAATTTTAAAAAAAGGTATTTTATCAGAATCACGCATCTCGCCTATTTTTAAAGCTTACACGTTCTAGACATGCATGAATTTTCTGCCACGGGAGCAACTACCCCTGCGTGTGTAAGTTTTTTTTTTTTTACAGCAGATATGGTTTGTTCAGATAATATTAATTTAGACTTTGATTGGGTTAACCAGATTACAATTTAGAAAATAGAGTCCACTTTTAAGTACTTGTGAACACATCTTTGTAGTGACATGTGGTAAGTAAATTTCAAATTGATAGGTGGAAGAAAATAATTCAAAATGGCTGCTTTTCATTGTTGTGAATATTGTTTTTGTTCTATAACCATTACTTAGTATTTAAATGTATTCAAAAGGATCAATGAACAATTATTAAGTTGAACATAAGAATGGATAGGCTGCAATAATGGAAAGAACCAAAATTTTATCTTGAAGGCACATAAATGCACTTAGATCTGGCAAGATATAAAGTCTTAGAAGATTATTGATTATTCCTTTCTTTTCTCACAAATATTTTAGTACAGTTTTAGTTTTATAAACTTTGATTTAGCGGAACTTTGCTTTGCAAGCAACACGTGCAAATTACTTTGAACAATTATCGCGGATGTACACATGGGAGGATTTACTGGCGCAAGTGGTGGCAAAATTTAAAGAAACTTGCTTCCTTGTGTTAACTCACACTTGTCCGTCAGTTGGAAAAATAAAACAAGACCTGATTTAGTGATAACATTACTGGCGCCAGTTAATTAATGCATGTGGAAACACGAAACTAAGAAAAATTTATTTTTCACATAGGTACTTTTGAAAAGGGCAAATACGCGAATGTGTCAAAATGTCAGCAGCTTTATTTGGCTTGAGACCAGCTTAAGATACATAGTTTGACAGATAATATTAACTTTTTGATTGCAAACAAGTTTAGATTATTTATTTTTGATAATATAAATGTCACTCAGTTCCACTATAATTTTGTTGGTATACATATTAGATCTTAAACGTTTATGATATTTTTGTGAACCACATTAAACTTTTAGGCACAACCGAAAATTTAACACTGTTCAACACACAATTTACCAACCTTCATCTTTTTTCGAAATATCGACAACTTGCAGACTATATAAAAATACTAAATTAAATTAACAATAAAATATCACTCAACTATATTTTCAACACCTACATTTCAATATCTGTTGGAACGATAGATTCAAGTGGAATCATATGAATTTCCATTTTGTGAGCAGATATTTATCTAACTAAAATTTGAAATCAAAATTTTAAATTTATAATACTTTCACATCTTGTAGATTACGAGAACCGATATTTCTCAAAGACTAACTTATATCGCGTGTATCTCTTTCTTTTATTAGAATACGCTGCGAAGAATGAAATGTATTTGTTCTTAGACTATTGACCAATATGGTGAAAGTATTTCATATTAAATTGAAATGGTTTCTAGGAAATGTCGATAAGATCTTTATAGTAGAGTTATTTATATGGCATTTTAAATAAATGTTTCAAGAAGAGAAGTTGGTTTATCTTTGTTTGTTACTTTTTGACTAAAAGTCAAACAAAATTATAAGGCTAATCAGATCAGTTTGCCAGTGCCAGTTGTACAACAAACGTTTCTGCACAAAACCTTCATTAAATCTGTGGGGTATGTCTTTTAAAAAACTCTTAAACCTAACTGTGAACTTTAATCGTGTAAATGTGAACCACGAGGATCGTTTCCAAAAATTTGTATATGAAGATTGTGATGAAGATTCAATTTCAATTTTTTGTTGTAAAGACAATTGAAAAAAATTGTGCGTTTATTACTGGAATTTGGTCAAAAAACAACAAAGGTAATAGTTTACAAACCACCCTGTATTCTCTTGTATTATTTCATTGTAGTGCCAACCAAAAACAGCGACATACGCATATACACATATTTATTTTTCTGTGCATTTTGTGTTGAATTTGTGTTGGCCTACGAATCTTCCGTAGTACCCCGTGGCGTAGTGGTTAGTGTGTCGGACTGCTACGCCGAAGGTTCAGGGTTCGATCCCTGACGTTGCCACCTTAAGTTTTTTTTCCGGGGTACTGCCTCTTGCGAGAAAGTGACAAATCCTCCAAGAGTAATTAATGTCATGGAAAGTGCTTCTCTGTTAGCCGTTCGGATTCGGCGGTAAATTGTAGGTCCCTTCCATTCCTGCAGAATATCAACGCACACACAGGAGTGGTTGAGAGTGTAAGTCACAGGCCCCAGCCCCGCTTGGAGCTGTTGTGCCAACAATTTATTTTTTTTTTTACGAATCTTCCGTAATCACCGAGTTTGTACTGTGTAGATATGTGCATTTTTTTTACACTCAAATTGAATCGTTTTCATTTAAAATTAACGTTGAATAAAGTTAACATACTTAAAATAAAATGCAAATCAGCATACATATTTTCAACAAAAATTGAGAACCACGTCCGTTGGTCGCTATTCTGTGTTCTCTTCCTATGTTTCCAACACCACCCAACACCTAATATCAATTTTTTGAATTCTTCACTTTTTATTTTCGTTCTCTTAATATAACTTAACGTTTATTGTTGCGATCAATGAAACTTAACACTGCTCCTTTAAAACTTAACTAAACCACATATTGTATTTCCAAAAATGCTCCTTAAAACGATGAGAATGAACTAAATTCTTCAAAAAGTATCAACATCCTCTAAGTGCACATAAACTAAGTAAATTAACTTTTTATTTGGATTTTTTTATGGTATATTATGTGTTGTTCCATAGTTCTAATATTAATACAAATTTTGGAGAAAAAAATCTAATGGAAAAATACTTCATAGCTTTGTGTTAAATATTAAAACATACGTTTCAAAAGAATAGTGAGGCTAAGATTTAATTTTAAGATAAAAAAAATTTTAAATTGCTTAGGAAGTGGATTGCGATTTTGTTTATTCAGCCTTAGATGAAGTATGTTCTCAATTAGTTATGTCAATATAAATATAAAAAAAATGTTGTGAATGAATATTTTTACTAAGAAATTTCCAGTATAAACTGGCACAATGTGCGATTATCAAATAGTAAAAATTTGCAAATATTTCAAGGCCTTTTTACCAGACTGATGACAAACATATCAACAAAAATATGTTTCATTCAAATATGTCACAATCACAATTTCTGTCTGCTGCATGCTGCAATAAAATTCACATTTGACAGACCATGAGGCGTTTTATTGGCAAAATACAACAGTTTTTAATTTTGTCTAAAAAAATGCGCAAGATTTTTTATGAAGAAAAAAAAGTGAAAAAATATTATTAGCTTATATCTTCTGATTGTTCTTTTTTATGATTTTATTGGAACTTATCTTTATACGATTGAAAGAACAACGAATATTTTGAATCTTAAATTGTGTTATTATGACTTTCTTTACAACTCTTATCCAAAACTCATAAGAAAAAATTAAAAAAAAAAAAACTTATTATTGTCAAAGATAAAAGACACTTAATAAAGATACTATCACCAATGCCGTCATTTACAATACTTGCGACAGTGTTATGCAAAAATACTCTCGGATATCAACTGTGACAGTTTTGTAGGTAGTTCTTAGAGTTCTATGAATTAAAGGGAGCTATAATGGAAGCCTGACCTCTTGATCTTGATCTTCATCTTCATCTTAAAGAAGAGGACTACAAAAAATATTATTTTTCGAATTCGAAACCGAAATTACAAAGCTTGAATTTTTTAAAACACGGCAGTCATTATATCGAGGGTGGATTTATTATGCCAATTCAAATGTATAAGCTTTTAAAAACAAAATATGACAATATTATTATTGCAAGACAACATGAATTCGTTAAGGGATGTCGCTGAAATATAGAACTGTCAAACTCTATAAACCATTCAAATACAATCCACACTCCAAATTTTCATTTATTTGATCATGTTTGCATATGCCCAACTGTTTCATTTCAATCATAAGCAGACAGGAGCTAGTGTCAAAACTAAACTAAATACTGTTTTTTCATTTATTTGAACATCTTTGTTTTAAATTTAACATAATATACATTATGTAGGTCTAGGCTATCCATCAAAAAATTGATCTCTCATTTTGATCTGCCTTCAGTAGAATGAAAAATGAATGCGTTCCACTGTCTTAAGAGTACCTTTGCCAGAATTAAATTGGTTTAATTAATTTAAAATTTAAAATAATTTTGGATTCACACCTTCACATCACAGCTTATATTAAGCAAACAACACAAATATTTTGACATATTATGCATAATTTTCGACATTACAAAGCCAAACATATGTTCCCTTAAAGATTGTGGAACGTATTCATTATTTATTATTATTTTATACTAGGTTATAGCGTGCACAATATTGTGGAATGTAATAACTTTGCATTTGACTGGAGGCGAGTAATAGGCTACACAAATTTATTTAAGCACAAAAGTATTCGTAAAAGCTATTCAATTTATTATCTATTTGCGTTATTTTACTGTTATTTAAGTTTTCAGGTAGTCGCAGCTGTCAAATTCACAATTGCCGCAGTTATTAAAAATGCATTAGTTCATGCATATTAACAAAATCATGTTAAACTTGATGATTATACATACATACATACATATGTGTATATCCATTGGGTATAATTGTGTTGGTCATTGGTCAGCAAACTCTAACTGTCAAGATACCTATCTGTCAGTGATAAGTTAAGCTAATAAAAACGTGTATTGTCGATCCTTTATTTAAAACAAAACCTTTTGTTCAAAACATACGAAAAAACAAACAATGAATAGCTGTATTAAGCTGTCTTCAATTTATACAAATAATACCCAATTTCAGATAAAAGCTACAGGTTGGACGTCTAGTGAAAGATAACACATATAACCAGATAACTATGTTTTGTTTTATTTGTTTTCTCTTGCAAAAATAAAAACTCAAGGTCTAACCCAAACTGAAGGTCACATACATTCACTTGTTGCCAATTTTTAAAAAGTATTTTGAGTGTGC
This sequence comes from Platycheirus albimanus, assembly GCA_916050605.2. Lineage (NCBI taxonomy): Eukaryota > Metazoa > Arthropoda > Insecta > Diptera > Syrphidae > Platycheirus > Platycheirus albimanus. Next base: position 22,079,016 of record OU696698.1, on the reverse strand, counting down.
TTTTACAGAAATGTTATTTGGCAGATTGAATGAATTAATTGTTTAAACATTTTTAACAATTCTACTTACAAACTAATTGTGTATCATAAAATATCCAAAGTAAAAGACAAAATCGTGATATGAATGATATATGTATCTCTTTTTCCAGTGGGGTTTACTTTTTTTTTAAACTCGTGTGTGTGTGGCCAATGTTTTGTGTCATCGGCTCGCGCCATTATGATGCCAAAAGTCATGCCTAATAAAATGTCTTCTATGACAAATGACAAGACATTCCCTAGAGAAGAAAACACTACTGTTATTCACATGCTACTCCATTGTATATATAAACTATAGTATTCCCACCTTAGGTGCGCCATCTATCGACGAAAAACTAAGCTCTAGAATATCATGGGAAGCAACAACAACAATTTCCACCATTTTAATTGTTGTTGTTGCTTCCCATGGTATTCTCGAGCTTAGTTTTTCGTCGATAGATGGCGCACCTCAGGTGATAGTACTATAGTTTATATATACAATGGCTACTCACCTACGTATGTATGTATGTATAAATGTATATTGTTATACGAGTGGGTATGTTTGGAATCAATATGGAGTGAGGTCTACTGACATGGTAGTAAATTACAGGTTGATTGTTTATGTTTAACCATGGCCGTTGACGTTCAAACATTTTTTTAAGCGCCATCTGTACATACATATGATGTGCAAGAGTAAGGGCATTCTGAGATATTTTTCAATGGCTAACAACTCGATATACGAACCGTTAATAACAAACCTCTATAATCACTAGAATAATTCTTGATAAAAAAACGTGTTGAACAACGTGAAATATTATTTTAAAAACTCACTGACATTTTAAATTAATTAAAAAATGTTTTATTCATTGAAATAATTGTTATATTATTAAAATAGAAAAGTTCTTAAAACAAGTATATACATATTATATGAATTATTGAATTAAATTTACCAATCGTATTAACTGTTTCAGTAGACAACCAATAAATGACGATATTATTTTATGCGTCGTAGTTGGAAGTAATAGGAGCTTAGTTTGTATATGCAAACTAAATATGAAAGCCCTCAGAACTACCAGTTTTTCAATAATTAATCCATAATTAATAATATTTATAAACGTTCAGCTCCAATTAGATCATTCTATTTTTAATGCGATACTAGGCGAGTTGTCAAAGTAGTCTCTATGTTGTCCAATAGTAAATTCATACATATCTGTCATATTTCAACTGTCAAATTATTATCAACAAAGATACACCTTGAATGCTTCCAACAAATTGAACTGATCTATCATTTTAATTTACCTTCCGTTTCCGCGTACTAACTGCCACATCGATGGCTGTTAGGTAATTAAACAAATTCACTGACTACGCACGGCATATAAATAATAAATTAATTTAAATGCTAGCAAAAGTGACGTACCAAATGTCAAATAAGCATAAATAAACATTGCCACGAACAGGAATGATAATTAGAAGTGGCAAAAGTTTTATTTTAAAATCAAATTTAAAAAAATTATATTTCCCTAACACGCCCGCTGCCGTATATTAGAAGATACATACCATACATATTTTTTTTTTTTAAGTATACAAACTGGTTAAAGCAGATTAAATTGGATATCTTCCGGAGATGTTCGATTGATTTCAAATGAATTGATTTTAATTTTGATTAGATCAGTCGATGGCATTTTGGCATTTTAACACTTGATCATCATAAAAACGTATGCAAACATTATGTGAGTTGTAGATTTGGATTGTGATGTATAATTTATCGCAAGTTGGGTTCTTTGACATCTTTAATAAATACAAATTAAACAAGCAAAACGCATGCGATAGTGTCAAGGCCATTGGTGAATAGGCGCCATTGTTTATATTCAAACAATGGCATAAAGTGAATGACATTTATAATTAAAACAATACAAAATAAGATAATATTGATGCTTTTTTGTATGAATAAATATAAAATGCTCCAAATACTTGGTGGGTTATTATTTGATTGAAAGAAAAAAATTCGATCAAATTAAATGAGCAACGGTTTATTCATTCTTTTTAAAGACCCCTTATGGTATCCACCAATACTGAAAAATAAATATAAATTAACGAAAGCAAAGAAAAAGAAGAAGGCATAACAATTAAGGCCACTTAACAACCATGACCATTGCTGGATAAGAATTTTAAACTTGCAAAAAAAAAAGTTCGGTGTTTCTGTCATCAACACGCCATCAAACTGGTAAAATCTAGTTTTGCATAAAAATTCTGGATTATAATTCTGTAATCAATATAAAATACATTAGCGAGTGGAAAAGTTTTACAGACTGCCAATTTTAACTAATTCTTGAAGAATCTGCTGGCCATTACCCCATATACTTAGCTCACTATCTATATATAGAATCTTGTAAGGAATTAGGGTCTATTTAGAAGATATAAAAATTGTAGTAGAAAAAGTTGGAATCATCAGAGATAGATCTTACTGTGTCAAATTGATGAGCAAATTACTGGACTTAGATTCTGAGAAGCCTTCAACATGGTTTCAACATGGTGAATGACAAAAGACAGGTTCGGGTATTTTGGGGGGCATCATTTTTGACTCGAAACAAAATTGAAGAAAATTTGTTTGAGCAAACTTTCGTCAGAAGCTGTTTTCAAAGCCAATCAAAAATGTTACGATAAAAAGATTGACAGTAAACTCCATTTTCTTCCCATTTTAACAAAACTGAGAACCAATTTGGGCAACTTTCTGGGAGGAATGCATTTTTGAGAAATGGGGTCTTAAAACTCTCAAGAATAGTTTAAATTAAAAAAAAAATAAGTAACACATTGATCTTCCAATATTTTTGATGTCAAATGTATGTATATATGGAGGTGCGAAAAATGTATTTTAAGATTGTCTTATTCTACACCGAAGTAATTTTGACAGAAGTCACATTTCTGTCCCAAGAGATTTCTTGGGTTTAAGGAGAAATGTTTGATCTTCCCGCAAATTATTTCTTCTATTCAATTTATGAACACAATTTGGGAAACTGTAGATACAATTTTTAGATTTTTGATGTCTTTGGAATTAAGTGAACAGCTTTAATATACGTCTACATTTTATCAATTCGTTGCTATGAAGGTGTGATGATGAGTGATCAATACGATTAAAGCCAATTATGAGATTGTAATTTTGATGGATCTATGACAACGTATCTAAGTTTTAATACCCAAACCTAGAGATTAGGGTTGAATTTGAAAACGATCATTAAACTGTATATAAGTTAGAAGATTGTGAAGTTCAGAACGAGGTATAGCCTTTTTAAATTGAATAACATACAATTTGGCTTCATTGATCCTATCCTAGGAACAAAGGTATTGCAAAAAGGAGACTATACAATTCCAGAATAAAAGAGAAACTAAACTTAAAATGTAAGATGCTGCGATATCAAAAAAAAAAAAAAAATCATGGCTGGACATTTGTATTGCATCTTCATAAACAATATCAAACAATATTTAACAAATACAAAGGAAACATCAATCTTTGAGAAATAGTTGATCTAGGAATGAAATGGTTTGAAAAACCTGGTAAGATCTATTTTGGAGATAGGTTGAGACCCTATAGCGATAAAACTAGGACCAAAACCACAGATCTCTTATATAAACTAGGAAAAGGTTCCAGGAAAATTCGTGTTTATACTAAAGACAAAAAGATTTTTAGTATTTGGAAACCTTTCCTCAAGATAAGACCAACACTTTTGCTTTTATTAAAAGTCCAAAAATGGTTCTTGACAATGGACTCATTTTCAATTTATAAATAAAAGTACGTACTAAAGTCAGAAATTTTATCAGCCTTTCAGAGCCCTTTGTACTCGCGCTTTAAATTTTTTATCAATATTCAGACTGTACTTTATAAAAAATTGTGCTGTAGGCAACTAACAATTAATGTGTTGAGGTGTATGAAAATAAAGGGTAAAAAACAATAAACATCGATTATTATTTAAAGTAAATTAGGTAATTAATTGAATTTTATGGTGCAGACATAAAATATGTATAAATGTTAAATTTAGTAAAACTGATCTTACATCTACTCAATCTCTCATATTTAATTGGTCTGTCCCTCTGCCTGTTGAGTTTATCTTCTTGAAAACGATGAACTGTTTCCGAAAAATCTTGTCGCAAAGGCTGAGCTACCACAGCTTGTTGAATAAGATTTTTATCTTCATCTGGTGAATAATCTTTCACCATTTTGACACTTTTCAAAAAACACAAGAACTTTAAGAAGAAAAAAAATTAACCGAATATACAGACACCCTTTCCTTTCGGCTTAACAACTTCGATTCGACTATCGCAAATTAAATTTTGTTCAAACAAGAGTTGATTTTTGTTGAATCCCGCGCGATGATAGCCAGCTAGACTGTTTTGACCACCGACCGGCACCGATAAAGAAATTATAAAACAAGATAAGCAAGTTCAAATCTTTATAAGCCCCGATGACAACTGGCCATATTTATAATGGTTTGTTGGATTGGTTGGTTGGGCCAAATAAGTATCGGCTAAATTGGTTTCTATAAATAAGTTTTTGGATTGGAATATAGTCAGGCAAATTAGTGCCCAAAAGTTTAAATGGACAACGATGGAATTTAAACAAAAGCTAATATTTTTTGGGACTCATAAGCTTTTTTGTTATTAATTAAATATGCTTTCATTAAGAGGTCCGAAAAAATTGATCACCCCTTTTTTTAAGCTTTTTAGCCAATACATAAACAAATACACATATTAAATTGATTATTATTATAAAGGCTTTCTTCTGATTGGTCATCTTATCCCTTGTGGTTTTGTTCTTGTCGATATCGAAATGTAGAGAGCGTTAATGAACAATAGAAAGATTAACTGGTTTATAAGAATCTTAAAAAAAACGGTCACGGTGGCGTATACGTACTATTTTTTTTTTCTAGTACCATTTCAAATTGTTGGGCTATGAAGTCAAAATCTGGATTGTAGTTATATTTTCGAATTTATTATTTTAAAGAAATTGTTCACGCAACGGTGTATGCATCATATTTAAATAAAAAACGACACAAGCGTCCCTGGGGCTAAGGAAATGGATATAAATTGGTTTTCAATAAGAACGGGTAGATGTAGGAATGGTATAAAACAAGCTGTGTGTGAGTTATTTCCTAATTTATTTGAAAGGAGTATGACATCGTTGAAATGCAATCATCGGATTCTTACGGTGGCACTGATCCGAGTGGTCCAATTGTCTATGACTTTTCCGCATAGATCCGACAGAATTTGAGCGATGGCCCGTTTTATGTTCACTTTAAAGTCATTGCGGTTAATATAGAAAATAGGCCTGCAACTACAGGAATCCCCACAAGAAAAAAATATAGCGGCGGCAAATCGTATAACATATGTAGAAAATTCACGCTACCTTTGCGAGAGACAACCTTACGTCCTGCTGAAACCACATGTTGCCTAGGTGCATATAGTTTACTACGGGCCATAGGAAATTGGTTATCATTGCTTTGTAACGCTTGCCACTGACGGCGACCGCCTAACCAATTTCGTTTTCGAAAAATGTCAGGCCAATGACGCCGCCCACCTACCCAAAATAACGTGTTACTTGACATGGTGATTTGATATAAGTAACAAAATAATAAATAAAGAATTTGACGTATGTCAACAAGCCACCAAAATCTACCCGCGCCAATTGGAAAAACCTTTATTTTAAACAAATATGATACAATTGTATAAGATACACATTTAATACTTTTTCCATTATTTGACAAGATTTGTCAATCATAAACTCAAATTTTAAGGAAACTAAGTCCAAAATGCATTGATATTACTCCAATGTCTGGACTGGTACGTTATAATTTAGATTTACCCTTGAACCCAACTTCGGACCTTTTGATAAATAAAGAGATTCGTTCTTACTCCACACAACACGAATATAGAATGTTGTACCCACCTCTTTATATTTAAATCTCACTGCCATGTTCAGATATTCATAACTATTGTGGATCGGTATCTCCTCTATTACAACACTCGCACTGTGTCAATTAAACATGAAATGGGTAATCAAGATCACTTGAAGTGAGCGTAAATTATAAGAAAAACTGAATCATGGACAAATCGATCGTGTTTTAAAAACGTTTGTTGCTCTCACAAAATCCTCCACATTTATGATGTATGATATTGAATATAACTTTAGCCAATATAACATTATTTTTATAACACTCGTACATTTACTAAAGAGCCATCATTAAAAATTTTTAATATCTCCAGAGTCGATACAAAAAAACTATATGGTCTTGGCAATATGTAATCAATTTAATAAAATGACACATGAGATGGCAATACAAGCATTCCTTTTGTTCACATACTAATCCATCATAAAAATTTTATTGGAATTAATTTCAAAAATACTATAAAAAAAATTCAAAAGTTCAAAGGTCATAATTTTTAATTTCCAAAAAAAATTCAAATCTCTTGTTTATAAAATTTGTATTATTTTGTTTTGTCGAAAGTTCATTCAATTTTTATAAAAGACGCAAAGTTCACTCCTCAAGCATTTTTCGAATGTAAATTTGACAGTTTACTTTATTTTGACGATTTATTTTGACAATTAATTCTAATGGAGCCTTCATTGCAGACAGAAAATAATGTCACATCGAACTATCTAACTTTTTATAAAGGCTTCTCTTTTGACAGAAATTTTGACATTTTTTTCTCTAGATTTAGTAAATCACCTTCACTGGGCATAATGATTCATTTTGCTAACTATCCGACGAAAACGATCTATCATGACAGAAAGTTCTCCATTTTAAAAAAGAATTTTGACAGACTGTGAAACAGGAACTGAGAAAGATGTATTTCCAGATGTATATGCGTTTAACTTCGAATTGACGTTTTGTTTTGACAATCACTTCCTCCAATTAAAGGTTAAGTGTTCTTTTGACAGGTCGAAAAGGGTATCGTTCTTAACTATTGATATTTCTGAAGGAACGAAAAATTAAGAAATGAGCCAACAATAAAAGCATCTATTAAAAATAACAAACCTCTCGACTCAAATTCAGTAGGTAAAACAGTATTCAATTTTTTACTGAACTACACCAAAAACTAATTATCTTGAACCTCATTTTGAAACTAACGCAGCGCAATATATTAATTGCTTGAAGAAATTGCCAATTTTTGTGTTCAAATGTATCTTACTTTTATGTGTCACTAGTTTTAATAACCCTTGAAGTGATGGAGAAATTGAATAATAGCTTTGTTGCCAAACAATTGCCTTACTCAACTTTTAACTTTAATAACCCTTTTAGTAAAAAAAAAAAAAACAACAATTGTTGTTAATTTACAGATGCTTACACTAATATAATTCTGGAGACCCACAAATAATTAGGTGCTTAAAACATTATAATTAATTCCCAAACCAAATGGCACACTTCAGTGACCGACAAATAATTATAATTTAATTTGCACTTAGTTCTGCCTTTTTTTAATCAAAATCCCACATGTATACAAAAAAAAATTTAAATCAATAATTCATTACTTTTTGCATGTGAAAAGGCGGATAAACAGAAGCCTAGTGATGCCCTCTTCAAATTATAATAATTACCACAAACAAAAAATAGTAATAGTAAAACAAAATGAACTTACATTTCTCTATTTTTTTCCCCCATGCTGGTTGTTCTGTCATAATATAATATTGAATTAATTACGCAGGTATCACTTTTAGCAATTTTTTCTTTCCTTTGCTGGTGATTACTTTTTGTTTTGAATTTTAACTAGAAATTTAAATAACTCGATAATTTGATATCACAACGGTCACTAAAAAAGTTGAAGGACACAACACAATCACAAAATGTGATTTGTGACAATTTTTTTTTAAACTAAATAAATTCCTACAACACTAAAGTCACTGACACTTGGTTTTTTTTTTTTTTTTTTTTGAGGATATAACGAAACAAATTTAAATAAAAACAAAAAGTAAATTCATTGAAGTATTCTTAACGACAAAAAAAACTGTCGCGTTCTTTTTCCGCGTTTAATTTCGCTTTTGTTCCGACAAACAGGTGAAACACAAACGATACAACGACAAGGCGATCACACACCGAATGATTAAAGGAATTCCAATACAGTTCACTTTATAAGTCACTTAGGGTTAACTAAAATGGCGCTGACACTTCTTTTTTTTTACAAATATTGTTGTGATGAGACAGTACAGCTGACAGGTGAAAATGAAAACACCTTCAAAAAGAGCGCACTAGTGCAAGTAAGAGATTTGACAGCTTGTAGCGCTAAGTTGTGTGAATGGAGTTTAAGAGCTATAGAGCTGCGGAGGAGCATACAGCGTGTGTTCGCTTTGGCTGCCAGAAAATGAATGAATATGAAAATCCCCAGCGATCGATATGTTGTCTTGGTCTGGTCTGGTCTGGCTGCTGGCTCTGACTTGACTTGGCCTGGCCATACCAGTGGGGTGATACTCTTTTCAAATGATTTAGTTTTTTTTTTTTCTGTACAGGTGCTGCAGGTGTGTCTTAAAAAGTGTTCCTGCCATGTTAACTATACTGTGACTCTTTAAAATGTCCATGGCCTCAGGGGATTCACAAAGTGCTCTTTGCAAACAGGTAAACAACATACACATAGTTTCGCTTGAACTACCCATTCTCCATTTCTTAACAGGGTTGTTGTCGAAGAGGGCCTGCATGTGGTGTACTGGATTACTACAGTAGCGACGCGAAGGGACCGATGTCGACGATGCAAACCACGCCATCAAGATTGACCGCATTCATTTGGGGATCTACAATATCAATCGTTGATCCCGATCTTATAAACACGATTTGCAAGACAAGAGACGAAACATAGTACCGGTATAGCACAAACGTTATCAATCAAAATGTAAAGTCTCCACAGATCTAAAAAACTTGCTGCTCGATAAAAAAAAAATGAAATTCTTGTTGGAATATATAAACGTTCAAACACTTTGCATAATTTTACTTTGTATTATTTTAGTTTTTGAAATCAAGTTACTATTGCGTTTCATATTTTTCATTTTCATGTTTTCAAGTAAATTATTTTTCTGTCTGTCAATTTACGTTCTAATAAATAGATGTTTAATTAAAGCTAAGTTTTTATTCTTTCGCAAGGAACAAAAGGATTTTTAGTTCGATATCGTTTTTCTATAGGTTATAGGCCCAGATAACGTGGAAGGAATAAATTCTTAAAAAAGGAATATGGCAGATTACAAGGGAAAAATCGAAAAGTTAAATAATTCGAATTACATGAACTGGAAATTCAAGATTGAATTGTTGTTGAAGAAAGAGCTTTTGTGGACTTCGATTAATACAAAACGACCTGAAGATTTGGAGAGTGCAGCTCAAGCCACAGATAAAGCGGAAAGAAAACGTCTTCAGGAGGAGTGGGATCGAAGTGATGAACAGGCGTTTTCCTTAATAGGTTTGTCGATTGATGATGATCAGATCGTTCATGTTCGGAGTGCAAATACAGCGATGGATGCTTGGAATAGTTTAAAACAGTACAACGAAAAAGACGACAACAAGGAGCTTATTGGATACTCAGATGCTAATTGGGCAGAAGATAAAGAGACACGGAAATCAAACAGCGGTTATGTTTTCTTTTTAAACGGAGGAATCATCAATTGGGCATGCAGAAAACAAACTTGTGTCTCGTTATCTTCAACTGAAGCGGAATTTATCGCGTTATCTGATACCTGTCAAGAAGCAATTTGGCTGCAAAGGTTGCTTGAAGACATTCACGAAGATGTTCAAAAACCGACAATTATATTCGAAGACAACCAAAGCTGCATAAAAATCATCAAGGAAGAAAAGTTCAGCAACCGCACCAAACACATTGACACTAAATTTCATTTTGTAAAAGACCATGTTGACAAAGGTCATATCGCCTGCAAATTTTGCCCTACGGAAGAAATGACTGCAGATATTTTTACAAAACCTTTGACACCAGAACGACACGATAAATTGAGAAGCAAATGTAAAATTGTTTAGATTTTTGAACGAGGAGGAGTGTTGGAATATATAAACGTTCAAACACTTTGCATAATTTTACTTTGTATTATTTTAGTTTTTGAAATCAAGTTACTATTGCGTTTCATATTTTTCATTTTCATGTTTTCAAGTAAATTATTTTTCTGTCTGTCAATTTACGTTCTAATAAATAGATGTTTAATTAAAGCTAAGTTTTTATTCTTTCGCAAGGAACAAAAGGATTTTTAGTTCGATATCGTTTTTCTATAATTCTAGCTTGGAGAATAGAGGTGATATCGTCTGGTTAACGTCTACAAGCATTGAGTTTGGATATATGGAGCAGGTAGGGGCTTAATGTAAATAATAGATTTATATGAGCTTCGTGGGGATCTGTTGGAAAAGTACTCGATAAACTTGTTTTATTTGTTGTGTATAACACCTCGTCTTTGGTGACATATTAAAATATGTAGGTACTAGGTAATTGAATTTTTTGATTTCGCAGTTTGTTTTCTTTTTCTTCTGTCACTTTGCTTGTGTGTATGAATTTGAAAAATAAATAATAAATATTAACATATCAATAAGTTAAATTGAGTGTGAACAATTCTTTGTAATTTCAGATTCTAATGACGTTTCAAAACTAAATATTTGCGTACAAATTAGAATGTGATTTCGATTTACAATATTTATTATCGAAGAGATAGAATTTCTAGTGTATCAAAAAAAAAAATGTATCTGTTTCTCTGATTTGATTACTTATTTACTCACCTCACTCACTGACCTAAATAAATTTTTTTTATTTTACAAAAACAAAAACATAAATAAAACCAAAATATTAAAATAAATAAATATTTATCAATTTTCAAGACGTCAAACTTTAAGTTCAAGATTTAAGGTAGGGTAGAGTGGGTCGGAGTGGGAAGTTTATTTCTGAGCCACTAGTTACAAACTACAAAACTGCTCTAAACTTTGTTTCTCATTGTATACTTCAATGTATCATCAATTCATAATTAGCTTTTCAAAATCGAAGAAAATAAAGTGGTCGAAATTATCTGCAGTGATTGCATAAATACATGCAAGACATATTTTATCATATTCACTTTTTTATGTGTACTCCACCTTAAAGACATTTTTCAAATAATGACAGGTATGATTTTTTTTCCCCAGAAAAAATCTGGGGTGTGTGTTAGTGCAAAACCAGTGCAGTCACGGACTCCCAACAAACACAGTGCAAAATAACTCTAGTACGTTCGTTTAATGGATTTAATTGACTTATGTCAACAATATTAAATTTTTGTCGTTCTTAAATTCCAAAATTTCAACAATGTGTAACATTCTTGTCGTTCTTTTATGCACAATAGCAATATCCAACTCATCTCCTCGACATGAGTTGAGAGTGTTGATCTGTCAAAAGTAGCAAAGGTTAGAATTTGTTTACAAATTGAACTTGATTCTTTATCTTGCGTGAGATTTTAATTTGTTTTGATATATTTGTATACATATAATTTCAAATAAAATAAAACTAAAACGGAATATACCGGTTCAATCCAAAAAAAAGTAAAATGTTTGTACAAGACGCCACACATGCCAGCTACTAGCAAGATAATTACAATACACATACATTTTCCACTCACACAGACAAACTTCCAGGCAACTGGAACACAGATAGCTATCTGACAATTAATACATGTAGTAACTTGCTTGCCAGTAGCTGACATGTGTGGCGTCAAGGTTAATAGGTCAAATGGTGATTTGTTTATATTTTTATGTGAATTCTCATTGCATTGTTTTAAAGGAAAAGTGTGTTTACTGAATTAATTTGCCTTTAACATTTAATAAAAGTTAACATAATTTTCGTTTGCCACATAAAAATTTGCCGTTCTTAAATGAAATTGGTTACAATCCTAACAATTTTAAACATTACACTTCAACACTTATTTTTGGAATAACAACAATCTAGAGAAAACGAACGCACCACTCATGGGAAAAAATGTTACATTAAATGATTCAGTTCGTGAGGACACAAGCGTGTGAGTAATAAAGAATATAATTTTTGTATTTTAGTATGCGTCAATTAAACACTGATCAATATTTTGAAATAAAGAATCCTATATATGGTGTCAGTTCAAATATATGCGCTCATGTCAACTCTACATGAGAATTGACACAAAACAAAATTACAAAATTGAAAAAGTATGATTTTTAAATTTATTGTTTTTAGATTTAAATAATTTGTTATCAACATTATTTATGTACATATTAAAGTCTACGGTTAAAATCAAGTTAACCAGTATAATTTATTGGCACAGAGGAGTGTATGCTCGGTATTAATAACGATCCGTATTCTTGATCTAAACCAGATTTCATGATTTTGTACTTTCTAATTAAGTAATGTCAGTGTTTATTGATTCAAAATTATTAATTGTCTCGAGTATCCGAATTTAAAAAAATTTTATTTTGTTAGAAACAATTAATTTAGTTTTGTAAGGATGTTCCGGAAACTATGATAAGAATAACTTAATGTTTCATTATAAAGATAAGCAGAGTACAAATCATAGGTATTTTGCTTTGAGATCATATGCTGATTTCAAGAAGTAGATATTAAATGTTAAATATATGGTGACAGTTGAATTTCAATGAAGGGTCCATCCATTTTATTTTAATTTTGAACTGCCAAAAATAATAATATTGATTATTGTGAATTAATCATTTTGAATGATAATACAAGCTTTATATAATGAACAAAAACTAGATCAGAATAGATAAGAACAGCACAAGTGAGTGAAAACTGTCATACCATGTTAGAACAGGAAAAAGGCAGCTTGTTGTTGACAGTTCTCATCAGCTACAAAATTTGACATTTCAAAATCACTTTCAGTTTGCAAATAAAGTTTTTAATCAGCTTGGACCTTTTTAATTTTAATTTTTAAATAACAATTAGTTGAGTGATTACATTCGAATACTTTTGTTTCATAAATTAGCTGTAACTTTTGATATTCTTCATGTATTTAGGTACACTATTAACACCAAATGATTGTAACGAATCAACAAAACCTATAGGAATTCTCTGCTTTCCGGATCTTCTTTGTACAGTTCTTCTCTACGAGGTCGTACACTCAGTACAATTTCAAATAAAATAAAATGTCAATTTTTGGATTTAAAAGAAGTATTTGAAAATGTTATAATCTTTATTTTTTCACGTTTGACATGTAAAATGTTATAAGAAGAAATTTTGTTCTTTCTTTAAATTTAACTGTCAAAAAAGCTCTTGTATTTGTGGATGTACCGAATTTGAAATATCAGGAAATTAAATAAGGTCGTCGTGTGTTCAGGAAACAGTTTTCTTCTAGATCTCGTGTTGCTCTGTACTGGCCTCAATTAAAAATAAAACAGCTACCGATTTGTTATATGAAACCGCCTGGTGCTGTTTCCGTATTCAATTTATTACAAGAACCATCTTATTTTATATAGAAAATACATATTCGTGTTTTCAATCATATTCAACATCAAATATAACTTACATACATACGTCGTTCACTAAAGAACTGAAAAAGAAACCAATAAATTTGATGAATACGCTTCAATTTGTTAATATAATACGAAGTTGGAGTTAACCTCGCCTTAAATGAGTTTTTAATTTTAAAGTCATAGTCATAGTTATTTCTTGCAAAAAAAGGTACTAAACTCTAGCCTTGTTAAGTCTTGAGAATAAAAAAATTTCATAGCCCAAGGGAAAATGGCAATATTCTTGGTGGCCTCGCATTAAAACTAATTCAAAATTTAAGACTAAAAAAAAATAATTCAAATTCCACAAAGTGGAAATACCTCAATGCATAGTAATTTGCACTGCTAAACATGGTTACCGATAAACATCTATTGCTGCATATAATCCAAATAACTACCTATCTACATTTAACCACCTTGCACTCAGCAAAGTAACTGTCTGTAATTTGAAATACAAAAAAAAAAAAAAGAACAATGCAGATACAAACCTCGATCACGAACTTACTTAACATTCGCAAAAAGGCCGAGAACCCAAAATTTTGTGGGAAAAAGTATCAAACCGGATCGAAACTACAAATCAAAACCAACAAACAGTTATTCGATGCGAAATGACTGCGAACACATAGGTATCTTCGAATTTGATTATTTTTTACTGCCTACATACCTTACATGCACTGCGCAGTAAGTAGATACAAATTTTTAGTGTTTGTACGAGAGATGACGTTTATGGCATCATGGTGTCTGCATAGCTTTATAAGAAATGACAGGAATGACAGGTGTGGATTTATGGTTGTAGAGAAAGAAAAGGGGCGCATTGTATTTTAGCTTTGAAAAGAACTAAATGATAAACAAAAAATAAAATCAGCTAAATTCTGAAAGAGTTTGTACGTTACCATCTAAAGGACTGTTGCAAATACACCATACAATTGTGTCACTTAAAAAAATGGCTTCCTCTGGCGCCTCATCCATAGTTTTTAAAAGATGCAACCCTGAAAGCATTTGATGAACGATGCATACGAGTGTAATTATGTTAATTGATTACAAGATCAGGTTTTTGAAACGTACATATCTGCGCAACCTGATCAGGATGGAACTTTAAAAAAATATGATGAAAACTCGTCACCAGAACAAATCAAACAGCAATTTATTAAGGAAAAGACTAGGTGGGCTTTTTGTGAGCCGCTCTAGCCCCTAGCTATATATTGATAGATGTTGTACAAAAACTGGACAATGAGAAACCAAACTTACTCTTTGATGACCAACTTTGGTCAGGACTTTGGTAAGTTTCCATTGGTATGCCACTACACACATTGAATTGATGATGATGATGATTATGACCATTTGTGCAGTTTGATGGAAAATTCCTCAAAGTCTCAGAAAGCTGTATGTGATTTTTGCAAGCTGTTCTGCATCTGAACTATATACATAGAAGTAGATGGTGTCAGTGTCATCTTCTTTCGCTCAAGGCCTTTTCGATTTAATAGCAATGACTTGGTGAATTTGCATTTAATCATTGGAAAATAGTTTAAATTAAATAGTTGCTGCCACAGAGTCTAGCTTGTTGTTTGGTTTATAATAGTGTTTGCCATGCAGTCACGATAAACGATTTTCCCGTGTAATTATGGTCAGCTTGGAATGGTGTTGTTGGAGTCACTCAACTATCTGGGTGTTGCCTACTTGGAAATCAACAATGTTGTGCTATTTGGAACAAGTTGTTAAATAAAAAATTGTTAACACTTAACAATACTTTGTTGTTGTAGATTTTGAACTTTGTGTTTGACCAGGAAAGGTTTGAGATAAGTATTTGAATTTTGTATTTTAAGTGCAAAACTGTGATCTTTTGTTATACTAGTTTTTGTTATACTGTTATACATCAAATGTCTAATATAGCAAATACTTGACAATTTTTAATTTAACAATATATTGTTAATCACAAAGAAGGCAGACTATAAAAAAATTCACTACATTAATGACTTTACTTTCATTGTTTTTGGCTTTAAGACAATTTTTTTTAAATGCTAAAGCTACCATTATATGAACTTTAAGAAATGTGAATCCCAAAAAAACAGTTATGGACATAAAATGATAATTGTTTGAGTTTTAAATTTAAGTGTGTTTCTTGGTAATTCCCCGACAGATCTTCCAATGAAATTGAGATTGTAAGTCCAGCTCACGTTTAAATCTAAAAATACATAACAAATAATGACAAGATCATGAAATCATTTCAATTTTGTGGTTTCTGCAAAATATATTTTTTATATTTCCCTCTTGAACATGGTTTATTTTGTTCAGAAAAATTGTCAAGCGAAGCACCTGCCGATTATTTCAGGAAGTATTTTTGTTTTTTGTTTTAACAAAATATGATTTTGTCCTTAATCAATTGAATTAAGAGTGTCTAAAACATAAATTTAAAAGTCCAATAGCACTTTCCTTCCACTAGATTCCCAAACGAAATTGCTCCTTCTCAATTTAAAATCATCAGTGGCAAACCTGTTTCGGCGGAATGTAATGTGATGTGGTGTGATACGACTTCTTAAAAGAACTGTCAAAATTTGGATAAAAAACTCTTATGATGAATCGTATACTTTCCCACACAATTTTTATCGTAAGCGTCGTAAATTGCTTAACTTACATTAAAGTTGGGTGTGAACACAGGTGAGGATAGATGGCTCAGAGTTGAGCATGTTTTTTTTTCCGAGGGCGTCATAAAATATGTGCCGTAAGCTTCTGGAAGCCTAAAAGTCTCCTCAAATGAACTGTTATACGATGAAGACTCACACTTTTGAAGTTAGAAACAAATCGTATGAAAAATCGCATTTTTAATATTGTGTAAGAAGTAAAAAACTGAGCAAAATGCACAATGACAGATGGCCAAGATGGTGGCAATCACTTTTCAAATGTCGGATGTAGGCAATTAGGAAAACATATATTGGGAGATTGCATACATACACCCATGAAAAATATCTCATAAGTAAATGCTACTCATTAGCCTTCCTTATTTATGATGGTTTTCTTAGAAGTGGTGTAGCATCAAAACGACGATAGCGACACATGTCGATTTTAACCAAATAAGGTTTTTGAAATTAAGTGATGAGATGACATTGATTAAACAAGTTTTACGGTGACTTGGAAAACGTGTTGTCTCTCCTGAGGCTACAACAAATGGTCAAAGAAGACAGTCTTTCTGCATACGTATTGTCAGCCAATTGGCAATCGTTACTTCACCTACCAGCACTTGCGCGGATTTGTTGGTAAACTAAAAATCAAACATGAATTCCAATTTCCCATTTTAAATTATTATTGTGTGTACGCTAGTGTGTAAGCTTCAAGTTAATTTACTTCTTTTTTTTGTCATTTTGGCGCACTTTCACCCTTTTAAATAGCTTTATTTTCTGATTGATTTATTACTGAGAAATAAACAAACACAAATAGAGATAGAGAGAGAGGAGCATCAGCGTGATTACATTCACCTTTTCGTTTGTCGGATTGAATTATTGTTTGCTGTCATTGTCTCGTATATGCTGCCGTATGTTGAACTACTTTTTAACATATCCGTACGCATCGTAATGTGAACTGAAAACTTCAAAATTCAGACATAAAATGGTTTGGTTTTTGTGTTTTTGGATAAAGGTGGAATATGTGTCACCAAAACAAGAACCATTCAATATTCAATACAAAGCTGGTGATTAATTTTGGCACTGACAGACAGTTGAGGCCGATGAGAGCCTTCTTAGACATACACAAACATACTTGACCTTGAATACTTGAACTGAAAAATAAATAGAAAAGGTTTTTATTATTCACAGCTTCATTTTGAAAACAATCATTATACATAGCTTGTGTTTCTGATTACAATAAGGCAGCAAAAGATATGAAATTATTAAGAAGATGACCCTTGTGCCGTGACTTGATTACCTGTTCATGTCAAACTTGGGAGTAAACATTTTAAAGGAATGAGCTTTTCTTGTGTGAGCGCAGCTTAAGGTCATGTGGTCATGGTCATAGATACCAAATCGATCAAATCTGCAAATATGAACTGTCACAACGACAGTTGAATATAAAGTGTTTTGAATCTCGTTAAAATGACAGAAAACGTTTTTGAATTAAAAATCAAATATTGTATCAGGAACAGGGAGTCACATGGTCTAAATATAAACGTCCTGAAAAAAGATTTAAGCAGTTGGGAAGCGAAATCGATGATAAATAATGCTGTTTAAGTAAACCGACAATTTGAAATACTCCCCCGTAAAATTATAACTGAGCAAGGGCATCAAATATTATGTATTGTTTTCTAATATTCTTAAAAGCAATTCTGAAAGCAGGGGTGGAATCGGCTAATGTGATTTGTGATTGTCACACTTCTGACAATCACATGTGATAAAATAATTTTGTGCGTCTGCATAATGTGATCACCGGAATTTTGTTTATTTTCATTATGTTATTTTCCGTTGGGCAATCGGAGAGAACTCCGAAGACAAATCGTTTCTCTTCGGAGTTGTGTTTTGCGAGTCTTACTTCTTCTGCTTTTTATGAAATATGCGGTCTGAAGACGCATATATACGAACGTCACAGTTTCTATATATTTTGTATTTCAAATTAAACAATTCGAACAATTTTAATATATAATTTACATTTTTGGTTATATTGAAAATTGATACTCTTAAAAGTAGATAGTCTTCAATTTCATATAAAATCATACATACAAAATAATTTATTTTGTTTTTCAACTTTTTGACATTTTGCCCCAGATGCAATAGGCAAATCTAAATAATAATTAATATTTGGATTATGGCGTTTCAGCCCGCTTTCAAACAAAACTTTTAATATTTTGCTTATATTCTAGCCAAAAAGCATTTTAATATAATATATATAGTTTCCGGCAACTTTAAGGGACGTGACAATTAGGTATGTATTTATTTAGAAAAGATTAATTTAGTTGTCACTTCACGTGATTGCTCACAACATATACGCGTTTCAGAAAAATATCTTAATTAAAAAAATGTTCATTTCTGTTTTTTTGTAATGTTTTTATTTTTACTTTAATCGTGAGGAGAAACTTATTTATCCCAATCGAAGACAACATTAGTGTAGATCTTTGACAAATCTTTGACAGGAAAAGCAAATTATTTTGTTTTATAAGTCAGCGTCAGAGGTTTATTATTTATTTATTATTATTTTTGTATGCAAGTGACACCTAAATAGCTGTCACAAGAAAAAGTCACAAAAATGTGATTGTCACATGTGACAATCACCTTAGCCAGACGAAATTTGTAGATTGTGACTATCACATATCACAAATCACCTTAGCCGATTCCACCCCAGGTTTGTATGTCCCCTAAAACAGTGTACTGAGAAATGTCAGAGCAGTTCCATTAAATGTAAAAATAGCACAAAGCTACACTAAGGCAAATTATTGCACAATCAGTACCACGCGCAAGATTCACATCGAACAATGTGCAAAAAACTACGATAGTTTATTCAAAAACGAGTCGGGTACTTTTAACATAAACAAGTCGTTTATAAAAAATGGACTTGAAAGTGAGTTGTTTTATGTATTCGTTTTTTGACATCTGTCAAATCGGTTTATTATTTAGTTATTGAAACAAAATAACCATCTGAAGTTAAACGAATACAAAAATGATAAAACTTTATAATTAAAATAATTGTTAACTGCAGCATCTACCCGCCCTTTTTGATAGCCTTGTATAGTGCAAATAATGAGCTTCTTAAGATCCACCATTTTACAAAAATACCAAAAATACGTTGAGGAATTTATGCACAAAGTTCAATGTTTTCCCAAGCATTATAATTAAGGCATTATCAGAAGCCGCTTGTAACTTTGTGATATTTTTGGCATTTTAAAATATTTAATCTTCGTGCTTAAGTCAAAAATAAAATCTTTTGGCATCATATTTTAATCATACAATATATTTATGTCCACCTGTTCAACAACTCATTTTGTTTTTATAAATTAAAATTGCCGGTATGACGCCGGAACTGTTTTTATAATGAGCTCTATACTATACGTCATTAAATGTGAATAAATTCACCAAATTTCAATCATTTAGTGATACAATTAATTTTTGTTTTTAGTCGTTTCAATTCAAATCACTGGATTACGCATTCATTTCACGTAAACAACTTAAAAATAATGTCCTTGTTTACCATTTTTATAACTACCGGAAGCTCATTTGTAGTCATAATTGAAGTTCGATACCCCAAAAATGCACACAAAACTACTTTTAAAGAACTGGAAGTACATACTTGTAGACAAGATAGTATTGTCAAGCTTTGAAGTTTAAGTTCAAGATGATCGATGACAACGATAAAAATTCGAATCGAAATCGAAAGTGTGCTGTATGCCTCGCATGTATTCGAAGATACAATTAATGTAAAACAAAAGGTACGCTACGATATCAGTTTTCTAGGCATGCTGGCAGGCTTTTGTGTTTAAGTAAATAATAATTTATTGAGAGGTTTTCGAATTAAAATGTAATAAATATTAATCAAAAGGTAGATAAGTTAATCGATATCCGACGATAATTGTCTAATAAAAATGCCAATTTGATACCGATCATCAACATTTGGTGTTGAATTTATATTTGTAATTTTGTTGTTGATTGTCATGTGATGATGTATGCAAAATAAATGAATTGGTATATTTTCGAATACACTCAATTCAGAATTATATGATTCATTGTGTTGATTGTTCATGTCAAACAACAATTAATCTGTGACTCTTAATTTTTGTGAGAAAAATTTCCTTAATTTTAACATTGGTCTACATTATATAAATAGCATTGTCAAAATTTTACGCACACATTCATCACGCCTTTTAATTAACTTAATCCAAAACCAAGCATGATTATGAGTACAAATTATTTTGTTTGCATTTTATTTCACATCAATTGACAAAATATCAATTAAATCATGGAATTTTTTTAACTAGACTAGCTTCTTTTTTGTCGAAGGTATAGAGAGTTGTGTTAATGAAACTTTGAAAGTCTCTTCTGTGACTTAAATTTCTAGTCCAAATAGTGAGTCCAATGAGTCTGAGTTGCTCAGAAAAGTACCAAGAAGGCAAAGCGAGTTGATTAGTGTTGCATTTTCAAATATCTTCTTCCTATCTAATCTACTGTCACATTTTGTGCACCATCAAGTTGCTCAACACAATGTAGTACAATATTTGTGTGCCCCTTTTTTAGACTTGGCGCAAGCCCGTGAGAAGTGTTAAAAGTGACATTTAATTTATAATATGAAATTGTGCAACTTCTAAGATCCTTATTGGGTAAAATATCGGTAGAGAGTTTTTCTAAGCTAATATAATTATAAATGCCAGTCATTCTGATGCTTCATATTTCACAGCTGATAGCAGCTGTCAACAACTACAAAACTGTTCTAACTTGGACTGACAGCTTTTATTGACTTTTGCTGCTCTGTGTTTCTTATCCTTCACAGCTTATATTATAATATGTTATCTGACATTGAAAGAGAACAATTTTTTTGATTAGAATTTTACAGATTTATTACAAATTTAAACGGCAGCATAATTTGGACTATAAAAGATATTATTTGGCAATAAAATGACTATGAAATGATTAAATTTTAAAAACTGAAATTTAGGTAGGTACATTCAAAGTTATAAAGTGTTGATGTCGCTAGGCAAAATATCATGATTCATAACATACGTATGTTAGCTTTGAGTCAATTTATGGTTTTAATGGATTGCAAGTAAATATTTTAGTGGACCCATGGCAAATGATTCCATATATAAAGAAGTTATCTAATCTCAAATTAGTTCTCGAATTTTAATTTGAGCCTTCATTGCTTGCTTAATACAACAAATCAATACTGTGACAGAAATAGCTCCAAAGCTGCCAAGGTCTAGTAACTTACTCTCCCCAACTACTCCCTAGAATCATCCAATTTCTTTTAACGCCCTGGAGGTGCATATTTACTACTCAAACCATATCATTTCAACGAGACTCGAGACACCACATTAAACTATCGTTGCACGAGATAGTAGTTTTCAATCATCACTTTATTATATGAAAGCTTAAAAAAATTGTAAAATACATAGTTAGATTTCATTAATCACATTAAAGAACAAACTATAGAAAGCTATAAATTTTCAATTAAATAAATATTAAATTTGAATTAAGTAGAGTGCTTAAGATTAAATAGAGTGCGGGGATATACATATTTATATTTATTATTGAAGTAACAAATTTGTTGTTACCCTCACTTCAATTCTTTATCTTAATTGGCTTTCATTAGAACAACTTGAGCCTTTAATTTCTTCCACAATGCCTACTTTACAACCCTAATGCACTTTTTTGTTTTCATTATTTTTCTAGTAATTTCTTAAATACATCTTACTTAGGAATTTTTTTAGATTTATAAAAATAATAGCATTCATCAAGGAAATTACCAAAAATAGTAAAAACAAATATGGTTGCCATCAATCAGTAATCATTGTTACTGCATTTACAGTGGACTTTAATCTTCAACTCCAATAAATGCCAAAACAATAACTGTAAGATGTCAATTAAATAAAACGTTGATAAATAATCATTCGCGGAAATAATCTGGCGCAATTTGGTCATAAAAGAAATACACACATTAATTGTATGATACTCGCAATTAAGTTCGTAAAATATCGGTGTGTTGAAAGTGTTTTTTTAACCGTCATTTATACACATGACAGTGACAAAACAAGAACTGCGATGTGCGATTTGTAATTATTTTATAATCTACACGTGAGTCAAATTTAAACTGAGAATCTTTTTAAGCTTTTCAACTTTAAATAAAAATCCAAACAGACATTTATTTTGATGCTTATTTTTGACAATAGACATTTTTTTTGTAGGCAGTATAATATTTTCACCACTTTCGGGTGATCTTTTTCTTTAGACTGTTGCATTTCATTGTTAGTCCCTTTGTGGTGGGGGGAGGTGTTTTATTTTTTGAAATATTTGTTTCTCTTTTTCAAAATCATGCTTGACTCCAAAAAAAAGAACGACTCATACAAATTTATAAATTATGTAAGTTGAAGGCAAGGCCACACAGTACGGTCTTGCCTTTAGGGTTGTTTTTAATATGTGATGATAAAACAAAGGAAACCTGATTACAAAAAAATTATTTATTTTACGTAATTTTAATACACAATCAAAAGGAGATGTTAGTTCCACTCCATTAAAATCTTCGAACATAAAATGATAATTTTTTAATTTATTTTTTAAATTATTATTAAATTATTGGGAGGGGTAGATTTGCCCTGAACCTTCAAAAACAATGAGGAATAAAAATATGACAATGGAGCATTTTAAGAAAACATTTACTTTGAAGTTTGCACGAATTTCAAAGTTGTTAAGTTTAAAAAAAAAAAGATTAATTTTTTAAGGTAGGAAATATTTTACGGAGGGAGTTAATTATAAATTTCCATTGTAGTTTTGTAATAACTATAGTCTCTATGTGTGTCGAAATTCAACACCACTAACCACACTGAAAAAATTAAAACCCCTAAAAACACGTCAAATCACACTAAATTTTGTCTACTGCATAGGGTGTGTGTAGAGGTGTTTGTTGAGCACTTTTTGAGAAAATGGTCTTACAAAACGTCACTTCTACAGAAATTTTCATCTTCAGGATACTGGTCGATACAACAAAAGTATTCAAAAACAAAAATTAATATTCAATCAGGTTAATGTTTTCTTTGTAATAACAAAGCTGCTTTGAGCAGCATTTTACATCGAACACATAATTCAATAACTATTTTTCAATTGCAAACAAAAATTTAAATGGTCAACATTATCTTAAAAAATAGTTTTATTCTCTTATTAATCAAAAATAAATATTTTAATTCATTAAAGGATGGCAAAACGACTTGATTTAACCTCAAAAAAATGTCTGACCGTTAGACACTTGCATTTTATTTTTTAGATTTCCCATTGATACTATTGAAGCTGCTCTTTTAATTATATCAAGGTCAAAATAATACGCATACGCCACCTCTACCCAACCCACCCAATTACCCACGCAATATTTGAAATAATCAACCCCATGCATTCCAATTATTATCATTTTATAATCATGATACACGTTATTCAAAGACCCCTCACTGAAAGAAGTCTTCAAATATTTATTTACGATCTGCACATTTTTTATATAGCCAAGCAGTTTTCTAAAGTCTTCGCGGAATCAATACTTTTTCAAGGTAGATACAAAGTGCAAGTCAAACTTTATAACTAATTTATTGTATTTGCATACATTCATACCGGTTACAGATACAATAAATAATTTATTACAGATTCAATAACAAATCAACTAATAATAAAATCCCCGACTTCCTAGTACTTCTTCATAAAAAAAAAAACAATTCAATCCAACGTGATAATTTTCTTAAAGAACGTGAAAAGAGAAATACACCTACAGTAACTTATCTATGAATTAATAGGGGTATTCACGATCTGGTGCAACCAAGTATTGTAAAAGTGCAAAATTGTTTGTATTTCTTGTAGATCGTGAACTCACTTCTTCTAATCTGTAGCAAAACTCACACAAATGTCAAAATCAGGTTGACACAAATGTCAAAATCAAAAGTACAAATTTTACACCCTTGTATTTTCCTGTTGCAATGGGGTTGAGGTATAGATAAAGTGCAAAAGTGTAACAAAATGACATCCAGTATATTTGTTGTTGTATTGCAAGAAAACGTAGCACTTCTCCACTTTTACAATGATGCAAGACAAGTTACACCAGATCGTGAATACCCCTAATATAAGCTTTGTTCGTCGAGCACTGAATTCGACCAGGGGGTCACCACCACCGGTTTTTTTTTTTTTGAAAAATCTCAAAGCGCTTCTTAATTTTTGAAACCTAGGGTGCAATCGCGTAAGGTGATAGGTGATAAATGAAAGTCACAATCTACTAGTTTTGTTTGGGGTGATAATCAAATTTTTGTGATAACATAACTGGTGATAGCTATGTACGAGTAAATATCTATCACAAAAATTGAAATGACGAAATTAATTGAAAGTGACGATCACTTCATATCACAAATCACCTTTGCCGATTCCAACCCATGGGGTTGCCCTGAATTCACCCTAATGTCGTTCTAAAGGCCCCGACCCATAAAATCCGTTGCTTCCGAACGCCATGAAAATGAAAAATGAAATAATGCTCACAAATCATATAAATGTTCCATTTTTTCTTATCGCAGTAAAACAATTTAATGCTGTATCAAAAGAATAAAGTAATTTCATAATTTTGTATTTAAAAAAATGCAAACAATTAATTTTTTTTTCAAAGATGGTAGGTATTATCTATATTTCTTCTAAATTCTAGAATTTTTTTTAAAGATAAAGATAACACTGAACACAGCCATTTAACGTACATTTTTTTTTTAAACAGATCTGTAACGGATCCACTAGATGGAATAGTTGAAAGTTGGGCTATTTTTTTCTTTAGGTCCGTTGCTTACGCTACACATAAGGCTAAGATTACACATATAAGTTTTACCTACGATAGTTAATCACGTAAGCAACTTCTGAAAAAATCACAAATGTAAATGGCACTGTTAGTGACTTACAGTATATATTTTAACAATTTCTTACTGTTTAGTTCATCTATAATGTAAACTTTCCTGTAAACTTTACTTCTGTAAGACTAACGTTAGTGGTAAGTAAAACTTACATTGTGTAATCTTTGCCTAAGAACGTGTGTATTATTTAATCGAGCTGTCAGTTGAATCCGTTTACGCAACGGATGCAACGGATTCTTTGGTACGTGGCCCTAAGAAGCGTTCTAAAAAGCTTGGAGTATTTTATATAATTTCCTAGCTTTGTTATGTTTGATGATTTTTGATGTTTTAAGTATGTTTTATTAGTTGCTAATTATGTTTCTTATGTTTTGTCAATATATTAGTTAATAATACATATTACAGAAAGTAGGTACTTAATGTAAATTGCTTTTTCATTTTATTAAATTGGTTTGGAAGCACTATACTCAAACCTTAATAAATGTTTTATTTACAAATTTTAAGATAGAAGTTAAGAAAAAAAGTCCCTAAGCAGCGTAAGGGGAAAACATTCGATATTTTTAAAGCATTGCACCATATTTGTTAACATAGTTATAAAGTAAATAAAATAAGTCTACCCTATAACTTAAAAACAAGAAATTGTATACCTGAATGCATTCATTTTTGTTTCCTTTTCAAACTACTCAACACAGACCCTTATCCATTTGACAGCGCCACCTTTTCTGCAAAAATCAAAAACAGCTGCTTAAAAAACTTTCAGTTTTCGTTTTTCGCTCGTAACATTTTTCTCTCTTCCGTGTTCGTTCGTATTTTTGTTACAAATTCTAAACAAATGAGTACACTCCCGTGCAAAAGATTAAAAATTAATATTTTCCAAAACTTGTATTCCATATTATTCATTCAAAAATTTACAACAAAGTTCATTTAACAATAAAACATAACACAACATCTTTTCCAACAACAAAATTCACCTGACCATGACGAAGGCTTAAAAAAACGAACATAAACAAAGAAAATAAAAAACCTCGTAACCTTGTTGTTCATTGGCTTTAAAAAAATAATAATAATATGCAATAAAAAACACACAATCAGTGAATTCGCGGAAAAGAAAAGAAAATCCAAAGGAATGGACTCAATTTGGTTGGAATTGGGAATCGCATCCCAACACGTCCGAGAAACCTCATTACCTGATCGTTTTCTAGTTATCGTCGACAAAGGATGGCTGCAGTGTCTTGAGCAGAAAAAGAAGCTTACAGATTTTCCTATTTATCCTGGCCTGGATAGGAGAATACATCCGACAGTGCTAACTCATCCCTGGACTAAAGTTCATGTGCAAATTTATCGCAAACAAAACCACAAGGTATTCCCATTGCCTAGGAGTCGCGGCGATACAAGTGCCACAGACGATGTGGGAGACTTGCCAATGACATACTCGCAGGTAAGCTTGAACTTGAAAATAGTGCACATTCATTGTTTGAAATTATTATGCAACAGATTTGAGGAGGGTTTTATTTTTTTATAGTTTTTAATGAAGTTTGTTGTTAAAGATCTTTAAAAAACACATTTGTGTGTTGAATGAAACCTTTTACTTTATCACTTGATTTATTGAGTTCAAAGAGATCTTTTGTTCAGCTGTCTGAATAGAAAGCAAGTTGTGCTTTCAACTCGTAAGGTCAGTTCAATTCAAGACACAAAGAGTTGATAATTTTAATTTTTTTTATGAATCGTTTGTTCCGGTCTAAATTTAATTGAAGAATCTTTCATGGTTCAGAGATCAAATGAAAACGTAAATTGATACACACCGTCAGCTTGGTGTTCAAAAAAAAATAGCGCTTTACTGTAGAAACGCTCGTAGAAACGGTTTGAATAGGTGCTACCTTAGCTTTGATTAAGCTAGGCGCCAAAAAGAAGCAAATTTTCGATTCAAGATGTGCTCTATTTCTACTTTCAATGTAGGTACATACCTATGTAGTTACATAATTATATGAATCTGCTCTTACAAGCATTTTGAAAAGAATATGATGGCTCGGCCTTAGTTTAGAGCCTTGTTTAAGCTATAAGGACTCACAAAAGTAGGAAGCAGGCCTATTCAGCAACTTTCTATAGGTACACCTTGTTCTTAAGGTGGTTAAATTTAAATCCAAAGAATTGTTATCCATAATCCTCACACTGAGATCGTTTTTAATGGTAATTTCCAAGTTAACAATTCAATGTGGCTTCGCTATTTTGGAAAGTATATCGATATTTTTTCTGTGTTGACAACTTGGCGCATTTTGTTAACCCAACACGAGTTCCTGACATTGCAGGTCATTCCGCATAGGCTTTCTTACCTCCCTCTCATCCTGATAAATAAACTTTTAACACATCCGTCAACCCGTTGTATCATATCAGCCAATTTATCGAGTTCCAAGAGTTCTGTTAAATAAAACATCCCTAGAGAACGTTGTGGCGATATGGGAAAGTCAATTGGGACGGTCTCAACAATTTATTCAAAAACTTTAAATGGTCGCTAAGCTACCTCGATACCTAGCAATTAAGCCTTAAATTCCACGGCGAGCCTACTCGCATACAGAGTCAAATTGGCTTAGACCAGAGCCCTAAGATCTATCCTATGATAGATATTTAAGTACCAATTTTATGGAACATGATGTCCACACTCCCCGGTGAAGGGCGATGCCTATCTAACACCTCTTGCATCCAAGAATAAAATCACGTAATCGGTAAATCACAACCACCACGATACTCCTACAAGGGGGCCAATCTCATAGATAGTTCCCAGGTGACGAAGCCGAGACCCCATCACCCAGGAGGGCCTAGGGCCTATCTCCCGTGGTAACAGAATATAGCTTCCAGTGGAGCTTCATATGAGCACTATCTATACTCAAGGTCTGGCAGCCTTAAGATATGCGCATTCAACCACTTGCAAAGGTAGAAGCAAATGGCCAAATGCGCACACCAAGCTTCCTCTCTTTGCCGCATACAAGTTTTACCTTGCATACGTTACCCGTAAGTAATCAATACTGCAAGCAAAGGAAGTACAGCTGCAAATACTCACTCCTGTTTCATTTACAACAATTTCCCTGCCATTCTTATTGTTCCCGGGTTGCTATGCGGATGTGGAGGATAGACACGTCTATGCTAACTTGAGTTCCAACTTCTATCTCAGAGCCACCTCCACTTCAAAGAAGCAATGGCTGGATAGAAGCCAGCTGAAAAATATCGTCAAAACTAAGCCCGGCAGGTTCCCTAAAGACGAAAAAGTGCCGCTGCCTCAACGCTCCAAGGATCCTGCAACGAAGCAGAAGGTGTGTTGCAATCTATATTTGCTGCCTTGGTTAAGCTTTCAAAAAAACTTAAGAGAATCATAGTTCAACCCCCATTCAGACAAAAACAACAAAAAATAGGATTCATGGTTTGGCTTCAGCTATAAAGAGGCTTTCAAAGTGAGGGATTTAAGTTTCTGTTGTTACAAAGCCAAGCCATCTTAGTAAATCCGAAATAATTAAAAAAAAAAAAACTTTAAACCTTGTAATGCTCACATTTAAAGATCCAACACTTTGTAAATTGATCATCTGCTTGTTCTACAGGCATCTTGTCGAGAGAATGGAAAACAGCATTTGCGAAGAATTTTCAAAAAAGGCAAAACTGCCTACCATTCCCACTTACGTCCAAAGTCAATTAAATGTTTAAAAACCATTAGATCAAGAAATATTGGCAATAGGGTTTCTATAGGAATAACTCCACTAGCGATTAGATGGTATACATCATTATCGTGCAGTGGAATTTTTTTGAAGAAAGTACTATTTTTGGGCTTGATATTTCAAAAGCATTTGATATTTGGTATAAGATGAATTAAAAGTTACCTCTAGGACCGATCTATTGATGGCTTTGGACGGTTTTCAGTCTATTGCCCAAACAAAGGCCTGCTGGGGTCCTCATTTTTATTATAGATTTCTCGTCTAAAACTTATTTAACGATGGCTCCACTAGAGGTGCTCCTAGGCCTTGCTTAGTATGCTCATACAGCCGAGCTGGTTCGATCTCTAGCCTGTCGTCTCCAATTTTGCACTCCAAGTTTTCGGAGGTCTCCCTCTACCTCTACCTGGTCGCTCCATCGGAGATGAGGTCCACCTTAGCTTTTGACTCCCTATGATTTGGCGTTGAAGACTTAACGAGCTGGAGCGTCGTTGTCCATTCGCTCTACATCACCCAGTGATCTTAGTCGTTGAATTCGATTTTTTCTGGCTAGGCTTATACAAACGTATGGTTCGCCGTTGCATCTTCTTCACCAAATGTTGTTGTCCTGGTTTACGCAGGTCCTGCCATAAATCGTACGCAGAACTTTTCTCTCGAAGACTGCAAGTGATTTTTCATCCAATGGGGAGAAAATCCATGCTTCTGCGCCATATAGCAGGACCAGGATAATGAGTGTTCTATATAGTGTCTCCTTGGTTCTTCTCGATAGGGCTTTATTCCTTAATTGCTTATTCAGCCCAAAGTAACAGCGATTAGCAAGAGTTAGTCTGCGTTTTATTTCAGCGCTGCTGTTGTTGCCTGTGTTTACAGCAGTGCCCATGTAGACAAATTCACTGACTACTTCGAAGTTATACCTATCAATGGTCACGACCTGACCAAGTCGGTGGTGGGATTGGACTTTTTTTGATGAAAGCAAGTACTTCGTCTTGTTCCCGTTTATTTTCAGTCCCGTTTTGCTTGCTGCTGACTCCATAGTAGTGAAGGCACAGGTTACTGCTCGCTTTGTTCTTCTAATCACGTCAATGTCGTCCACAAACCTAGGATTTCTAGAGTTGGACATTATGGCACGATACAGTTCAAATCTATTAACGCTATTGTAGGCTGCTTTAAAATCTAATTTTTTGAATCCACTTCTTTTTTTGCTGGCAATACCCTCCGCTTCTGGTATTCTTTCCTAGATGTACAACTGCAAGGGCC
The DNA here is from genome assembly GCA_916050605.2 of Platycheirus albimanus. NCBI lineage: Eukaryota > Metazoa > Arthropoda > Insecta > Diptera > Syrphidae > Platycheirus > Platycheirus albimanus. Next base: position 22,049,033 of record OU696698.1, on the reverse strand, counting down.
GCACATGAGAAGCTCATTAAAAATCTTCAGTAAAAAAATGTCAGTAACGGGAGCTGCATCCCGCAGATTCCGAAAGCATTGTAATGTGATAATCATTTCGGTGCATAAAGCCTACCAATAGCTCAAGTGCTTGTTGCACGTGGTTGAAGATCGGCAGCCCGCGCAAAGGTCCCTCAACTCTTCGACTTTTTTTCAATAGGTATTCATTATTTTTCAAATTACAACTTAAGGTTTTTCTGAGTGTCTCATGGTTTAGGTTCCATTGAGTAGGGCTACATAACATAGTGATAAGTGTGTTAGACTGCCATGCAAAGATTGTTCAATGAATCAAACCTCTTGGAAAAGGCCTTATCTATTTCCTAAATGTATTTGTAAATGACTCAAACCTCAACAGTCGTCCTATCATGTTTTTCTAAGTTAATGAAATAAATAAAAAAAAGCAATGAAATGATCCATTCTGCTCGGAAAACACTCCAGAAATGTGCTTATCAATAGCAAAACAAATCTTGGGGTAGAAAAATCGATGTAACAATGGATTTCATTATCTGAATCTTTTAGATTTTCTGTAAAGTTCATTGCTTAGGAACTTTCTGAGTTGATTGCATTGTCTTCTCAGCTTATTTTGATTAAAATTTTAAAGCAACCTAGTTTTAAAAATGATTCTTTTAATTTCCCTTTCAGGCAGTGAGCTATGTTTCAAATACAAATTTCAAAAACCTTTGGAAAGCTGCATACAAAAAATACCCCGCTTCACATTTAAAATTCTCAAAGCAAATGAATCAAAGCATTGTCGGGAGTAACGGAGGAAGAAGCCTTGAGCATTCTTTCCTTCCCTACGACACAGTACTGCGCGAACTAATCCAACGTATTTTCAACTGTTCCGTATTCCATTGCAATTCTCACTCACATAATGAACCGAGTCTCTTAATCACACCGAATGGCGGCGATTGCCATCCCAATGTACTTCCAGCGCTGGCCGCTATCGAAACAAGCTTACACATTGCCGTCATCTTCTATCCAACTGCTATTGAGACATCCCTTTACGACTGCATAACATACAGTCCAGCAATATTGAGTAAATCCGACAACAAATCCCTATTCATAATCTACCAACTGCTCCAGCTTACCAAACAGCTCTCCAAACTGGGATTGTTTCTTGGTGATTTACGATTGCACGACATCCTGGTGGAGAATAATCTTTGGTTGCAAATAATTCCTAGAATCGAGTCAAACATCATCCAACAGGACTTGGATGATGTTTCTCCTTCAACGGACAATCCAGTGGATGATGACGATGATGTAGAATACTCTGCCAGCACGAAACTAGACCTTAAATTCGCCTTTGACTTGGAACAGTTTACATTGCGAGAGTACTGTGAAATGTGGTGTAATGGTCAATTATCAAACTTTGACTATCTCACAATTCTGAATAATGCCGCTGGTCGTAATGTCACGAATCCCGAGTATCATCACATCATGCCTTGGGTGACGGACTTCACCCATCGCAATGGTTCCAATTGGAGAGATTTATCAAAAAGTAAATATCGTCTTAATAAAGGTGATGTGCATCTGGATTTGATGTTTAAATCGCATGGAGCAGCTACGAGTCATGATGTGCCTCATCATGTATCAGATTTCCTCTCAGAAATCACATACTTTGTCTACATGGCGAGAAGAACACCCCAACACATTCTATGTCATCATGTTCGGCCGATATGGGTGCCTGCTGAGTATCCCGTATCTATTTTGCGACTGCAGGAATGGACGCCAGATGAATGTATCCCAGAATTCTATTCGGATCCAATGGTTTTCAAAAGCATACATGAGGATCTGCCAGATCTGGAGCTACCTATGTGGGCGAGTTGTCCGGAGGATTTTATTGCAAAGCATCGAGAGGCACTCGAGAGTCAGCATGTTAGTGAGAGGCTGCAGTTGTGGATCGATTTAAACTTTGGGTGAGTTTTTATGTTTTTCATTAGGAATTTGAAATAAGAAGAGTATTTATAAACAACATTTAAATAAGCTGATAAGAACCTCATACGCCCACTTATGGGCTCTTTGAAATGTGTTTGAGCTTTGGCTGGGTGAGTCAGTGATTCAGTTATTCAAATGGAATTTCATTGAAAACGAAAGGTTTGCATGAATTCTTTTAGACAAAGGCAAGCATTGAACTGATTCTCGTATTGTAATTTGCTGATAGCTTTGTTCTTTATCAAACGATAAAAGATTTGTTTTTTTTTCTGTTCTTGATATCCAATGAACCGTTAAATGCAGTCAATAAATTTATTTCAAAACACAAATAAAAACACCTGATTAAGTGGAATGTGGAGTAAACAAAGTACCATGTTGATGTTTCTGTTTGGAATTCAATCTTTTATTGTTTGAAGATGTCTACAAATTGTTCCGTATGTTGTTCCTGGAACTTGGAATCTCAAAAAGTTCCTAGACTAATAACAAGCTCTGAAAAGAAATTGGCAAAGGATTATGTGTCCAACAAGCTCTCTTTTTAAGATGACCATATCCGAAGGCTTGGAGAACCAAAGTCCTAGTCTTCCTTCTGGCCTTGTGTCTTGTTTTAACTCCCTTTTTATGCATTCGGCCATGAAGTGCCTTTAAGGCTCCTTTCTTTCTTTTGACCAAGTAACATTTATTTTGATACATTCTAAAAAAAACTTTGCGATTTCGTTTTCAGATATAAACTCACGGGAAAAGCTGCAGTCAAATCAAAAAATGTCTGCCTGAGTATGGTCGATAATCATAAAAACCTATGCCAGCGTGGAATTGTCCAACTCTTCACTCAACCACATCCACCGAAACGGTTTCCCTCACCTTGGTTGTGTAAGATCCCACCAAGACTAACTGATCTCAATCGTCGTCTTGCCAAAAGTCAAGATGATGTCTCATTACCCAATATCAAATCACCCTCCAGAGAAGTCGATTCTCCATTACTCCAGACAACTCCACAACGATTCGGACGACTTAGTCCCAAGACCATACGCACACCTATAACCATCATCGAAGACAACACTCAATTAATTGAATCTTCCTCCTCAAATTTCTATCCAACTCCAAAGATTATTGAACTACCAAAAGATTACAAACCATATGCCCTCTTGCAGAGTCTAGAAACAATGGAAATATTCTTCGCCAAAACATTCCTCGGCCAGAGAGCAGCACAAAATCATACCGAAAAAATGGCTCACAATGATTTGCTCTTTGAAGAATCAGAGAATTCTTTTACGAATCAACTCTTTGCCGAGAACTTTGGTCAAATTGAACCGCATCTCAAGTCAGTGGATAGTCGGATGAAAGCTAAGAGTTTCATTGCACCACAAGCCGGTTCGAGGAGGAATTTAAAACAAATTCTGACTGAGAAACGCGAGAAGGACTTGCAAGTCATCGGATGTCTCATAGTTGAACTGTTTGTGCTGAATAAGCTGCGACCATTATTCGGATTGAATTCGAACTTTGAAGATCGACTTAAAGCCTGTCGATTGGTTGCATCATCCAATGCTTCAGAGATTCCCAAGTGTCTGCGACATGTTGTGAAGTTGCTCTTAAATCTCAATACAGCAGCAGGATTAGTCACGGAACAGGGATTGCCACCGCCAACTGCTCATCAGCTTCTTGAACCCATCTTCGCTCATAATCTTATACCCTTTCCCAACACCTACTTCCCCATATACACCCTCCTTCGGACTCTGCATAATTTTGAATTTGACTCAACACTCCTCGAGCTATACACACACTTCAATTGCGATGGAAAAGAGTGTTTTCGTTACACAGACATCGACCGGAAACGAGTGCTCTTTACCAGAAAAATCGCCGAATGCAAGGTCAAAGCGTGCTGCGTTCAAATTGAAAAACTACTCGAACCCGTCGCCTACGAGCAATTTGGATCAATAGAATTACTACTGCCACACATAATCGATCTGTTGCATAACGACGAAACATCCATCCTAACAGCTTGGTACTTATTTGATTTAATAGCACAAGCCGTCGGTATCCGTGATACTCAAAAGTATCTCCTTGAGCCCATCATGAAGCTCTATGATATCGAATCATATGATCGTGACACGATTGGAACACGCAAACCAATAGATGGAAGCAAAAATTCCATTCGCTTCACCACAAGCTCCTCGTTCAAGAGTCGAAAATCTGTTAAACTATATCATCACAGCTTCCTGTTGCGTTTGATTGTTAGATTTGGTTTGAAGTGTTTCCTGGACAATTTTATTGCGCCACTGATTGAGGCAGTCGGTGGCTATAAGGAGCCCGAAGATAGTTCTGGTTTTCATTATCACAGCAATTCCAATATACGACAGAATCGATGTGGAAAGAATTTCAAATTCTCTTGCAACGATGAGTCGGAGAATTCGATGACTTTGATTTCACCCGAAGCCGATGCTACTCTCTCGTTTGATGCTTCGACCAAACAGGAAATCGAAGATGTATTTAGCTTCGATGATGACAATTCGGATAAGTCCAGTAATGTGGTTGATCCGGAAAATAAGTCAGTTGATTCATTTGACATACGCCCCCTGAACGCCGAGGAAGCCACCGAAGATACCAGAATCTATACTCCCGAGAAAATTGCCATCAATGAGATCTTCTACGGTCAGAGATTGTCGAATAACTCATTCGACGATGACAAGGTTTCAATCAACAGTCAAACAGATAGTCCGTCGAAAATGGCTGATTCCTGCCTCATGGGTCCCAAGTCTCCTACAATTGCCATTCCTAGCGCTTTCAGAAGATCCTACCAACTAAACACCATTGATTGTGTGATCGGAAGCAAAAAGAGTGTCGACTCGTTTGACTTGATTGACGAGCAGCAGCACCAGCAACAACAACAACCAAAGAGCAGCAGCAAAAGTGAACCTAATGATTCGCTTCAAGCATCAGTTATCTCGAAACTATCTGAAGCCAAGTCGTTGCAAAACAATCGAATATCTGAAATGAGCTCTGAGAGTTTGATTTGGCTATCACACCGGCTGGGCCCGGTGCTTACTGCTCGGTATCTGACGAAGAATCTGTTGAAGATGTTGTCATTGTGCTATGTGGGCCAGGAGAACCTCCTGCCAGAGAACTATGATTTTGATGAATGCAGCAACTTAAACTACTTTTCGACTTCCGATGCGAAAGTTGTTGGTGACAGGAATGCTGAGAGGGTTCTGGAGTGTTTAACTGCTGTAGCTGGTATGTTTTTGAAGTCAATTTTGAAAGTAATTGTTGCTCATGATGTTCCTTTTCACATTTGTAGCACTTTTTGGTGAAGAATTCATCCTGTTGCAATATTTCCCACACATTGGAGAGCTGGTTGCACTCTGTCAGAAACGAATAACACCTAGTTTGGAAGGTGCTTTGATTAGTTCTTTGCAGCTGTTGAAATATCTGATACCATGCTTGATTGAGAGCACCATTATGGAGAGATTGAGAGTAAGTTCATCCCAGTTTTAACCAGCACATGCTGGTTCCACATCCCCATTTTAATCGATTTCATCTTTTCAGGACGTCATTTTGGACACAATCATAATTCCAATTATCATTCTCCTCGGTTCGACACGTTGCCTTATGCCCAGCGGTTTCTTGGGTCGCAGTGTACTTGCCCGCAAAGTGCTCGACGCTATCTATGTACTCTCAGTTCGTATCGGTCCTGATATGTCCAAGGAACACCTTTGCATTCCTGCCCTTCGAAAATTCTTTCTCATATTCGATAAAGCCTACGGAATTGGTGAGAATTTCCGTGACACTTCAGACGACACTGGAATCTCCCCACCCAATTACATGGTTGGTGGCAATGAAGATGCCGGTGACTTTCAAGATCATCAAAAAGAAAACGAGGAAATTCGTGATGTCTTCAGTCCGAGCTTGGCTCACTGTTCGTACCTGGCGTTTTTACGTTTTCTCGGCGAATCAATTATGACCAAAACTGTCATCAATCTGGAGTTCATACTGACATTGTGTCATGAGTTCGAGCAGCCTGACCATTCTGCACCAGATGGGGCAAATGTTTCTAACACACCAGAATCGTCCAGAAGAGGTTCCGTGGAGGAACAATTGACAGCGAACAGCTTTGGGACAACAATGATTGGCAATCGGATTGAAGTAGCACCCACAAGTACTAAGCAGGAAATGGGTCCGATGGAAGTGCTTGATATGGTGGCTTATAAATTCGATCAAATCGGAAAGACACGCCATTTGCGTGGAAACTGGTTGGCATATTGGCGGCATGAGATCAGCCGACCTGACAAAGACTCGCATATCAGTTTGAAGCAGATAAAGCTGCAGACTTTTGCTGGTCACACGAATTCTGTACGAGCTATCATTGCTTTGGACAATGAAAACAGTTTTATGTCAGCTTCGAAAGATAAAACCGTTAAACTTTGGTCATTGCGCAGCGAAGGTGACGGTAAGAAAGTCTCCTCTTGTCAATTTACGTATAACAGTCATAAGAAGTCAGTGCATTCACTTGCGTTTTTGGAGTCGCTGAGATTTGTTGTTTCTTGTGATTCTGGTGTGCATATGTGGGATCCATTTATTGGACGTCCTCTGGGTATTTTGGACTCCCCCAGACACAATCCAGTGACTGTTGTTCGGTGCTTTCCTTCGCCCAGTCCTTTAATCATTGCTGGAACGGCTGAGTCTTCGGTGAAGATCATAGACTCTCGAACAATGCAATATGTGAATGAATGGCGTTTGAGTTCCAATCTCAGCAGTACAGTCCGATGCCTAGCCGCGTCACCGTCAGGCAATTGGATCGCAGCTGGACTATCATCAGGAGGCATTTCAATTCTAGATGCTAGAACAGGAATTCTGCTATCAGCATGGCGCCCAATGGAATGTGATATGTTACAGCTAGCTGCGGCCAACGATACTCAACTGATCAGTTCGGCTTTGGATCACAGTATCTCTGTGTGGAATGTTAACGACAGTAGTCTTCAATATCAATTAAAGTGAGTAGAAATTAAATTTTTTATAGTTTTTTGATAAATGAAATGGCTTTTTGATTTTTTTTTTTAGACCCCCACCAGAACCAGCCCACTGCCTTCAGCCTATTGGCTCCGAACTAGTTTTTGCTACCACCGCCAATCGCATTGGAATTTACTCTGACATTGGAAGCCGGGAGGCTGCATCCTCTGTGACGAAACTTCGTTCAGAAATACTACGAGGTGTACTCACAAGTTTTGCCGTCTTACCTCAAAACCGAACCTTCCTCGCTGGCAATGAAAGTGGAAACATTGTCTTATTATGTTAATCTCAGAATGAATATTCTTTTTTTTAGTTTTATAAGTCCCAACCACACCCCCTGAGCTTCTAGAACAATTTAAATATTTATTTTTTATTATTATATCTTTACATAAATATACAGGACAAAGTGATAGACTTAAAGGTACACAGACAATGTACTGTTTTTTTTTTTTAATTTATTAATTATTACATTAAATTGAAGGAGAGTGCAACACACAATTTTTGTTTTGCTTTGTATTTATATTGTTTGATTGCACTCTCCTCGATCCCATATAAAGACAAGATATTCCATATTATTAAAAAAAATAAATAAATAAGACAAAACTCACAGAAAAATTTAAAACAAAAAACAATGCCAACAACATTCCAGTTATAAGTAAAATTAATGCAAATAAAGTTAAATAAAAAAAAACAATTATTGTATAGATTTAAGCTGACGGTGCGGAGTGTACAATGGAAATAAGTTTAAATTAAATATTTAATAAAAAGTATTTGCATATTCTAAAAACGTTTAATCTATTATTTTTGAGTTTGATTGTCTTTTAGGTATGCAACAAATTCGGGAATCTCAACTTCAGACGGCAGTCTCGTAAATTAGCAACCAAAAGTATGCTTCACAAAAATCGAAATTTTATAAATTTCATTGCATAATTATTTTAAGCTTTCGTTGATGCCTTGATGGTGAAATGTAAAACGTTGACGAAAAAATTCTTTCAAAATTTTCTTTTTAAATTTTAGAGAAGAGAATTTGAAGATTACATGAATGCCTCATACCCGCGGACGGATAATCAAATTGGATTTATAACGCTTTCCAGAATATGAAGATAAAATTATGAAAATCTGTGGAGCGGTTTTTTTTTTAACCTTAAACTTAATGAAAACAAGGCCACCCTGTGACCTACTGAAAAAAAACGACGTAACCCAACACAATTATTGTGAACGATCACAAAGAAAGCAGCTCTTTCCTTTATTCTGGCCCCAACTACAATTTAAGAACGTGAGCGAGCATCAAAAAATTCGAAATTTTGTTGGTTCACCAGGCGCTCAGAACAACATAGAAAGCTTCTTGTTTTGAATTATTTTAGGTATAAATGGCGCCAAAAGCAAGGAGAAAGAAAAAGAAGTAAAACTTTTCAGGGCCAGCTCTCTGTCTCTCTCTCTCTCTTTCTATCATAAAAGGAGGAGCAAGTGTCAAAGATAAAAAAGAAAAATGATGTTTCAAAAACTTATAGCTTTCTCCTTTTCTCAAACTGTGACAGATCTTATTGCTCGGACCAATTTACTACCAGAGGAAGGGAGATGAACGACGTACTTATCCTTTGTAATCATCTTTCAATTGTTTGTAAATAACATTCACACATACAATGTAAATGCTTCCCGCTTTTTCTGAGCGCCTGGTGATCCAAACCAAACAGTTTTCATTCATATGCTTTTTTTAACCTTAAGCAGTGGTGGTATTGTAGAGGCATATTTGCCGCCAAAAGTTTTATATGTGAAGTGTGTGATGATGGTCACAAGGAGGAACAAAAAGTAACGGTTTCGAATATTCCGGTTTATCTGGTAAACAAAACAAAGTAACAAAAAGGCTTATTGGCTAGGGTCAGTGACGGCCATTTTTGCGCTGGGCTTAAGTCAGGTGATATTTTTGTGATATGTAAACAGGGTGACGACTGTGCTTTTTAATAAAGAGAAAAAATAAAAAGTGCTTGTGCTGTTTTTTTTTCTATCTTGATAATTTCTTTTATTTTCCAGAATTAAAGCACATACTTAAAAATAATTATTTATTTAAATATTTTTTTATTGGATTGTTTACTTAATTATTTTTGTATTTTGTTGTGGAATTATTTCTTCGCTTTTAATTTGATTTAAATAAAATAAAAAAGTAGTTTATTTAGACTGATTTCCTTTTTATGATTATGTAAATATATAAACATTATCTTTTATCTAAAATGTAGCCTTTCAAATGCATAATAAATAACATTTCAAATACAAATATTTTGTTGGTCGATTTATTATTATTTTTGTTTGCTTCAGGAATAATGTTACCCCATTTAATCTTTTTCTTTTGCCCGTTCGTATCGCAAAATTTTCATCGTTTCTACTTCGGCACTAAATTCAGACGCTGTTGAAAATGCGTAGCGTCTGCCATATGCTTCAGAAAATTCATTACGATGTTAGTTTTATGTGGCTTCTGCTATACAACAGGAAACGCCTGGAATTAGAAAAATGAAAATTTCAAGACACATTTAACAAAGAGGGGACTTCGTAAATGGAATTTGGGAACTAACTATGACACTGACACATGCAGAAATTGGTAGATTTCTTCTACGAAAAATCGAAATTCTTTCTGAGTTATATATTTTCCTTCTTGATGTTGTTGAGGAAACAAGTAAAATTATTTTGAAAAGGTGTAGCTATATTTTTAGTCCTCAGAAGACCTAGAATCGATCTTGTAAAACAGTGTTAGCAGAGAAGAACTATATCGTTACATAGCCAGCTTTAGAATTCCTGCTTAACTGTTTCGCTTTAAAATAAAGTTGGAAAATATTCGTTGTTCCTATAGAATGGGGAATGTTTTCTTTTTTTTTTTTTACTTTCGACGCTAACAGAGAGCTGAGCTGGTGGCATAACAACTGGCAAAATTTGTCAAAGATCCACATAAATTCTGAAGCGGTTATAAAAGACGACAAATATCGATTCCCACGCTTGTGGTGTTTGTGCTGACATGCTTGGCCTGCCACGAGAAGTTCGTCGAAGCCCAGCCTGCCTTGCTGTCATTATTGTCTGGACCAACCCTTATCTAGCCGTCTTCCGTTTTTCGCTACTCTTTTTAAAATCTTTCTGCCTTGAAGTCAGCCTGTATACCTGGTCTCTGCTTTGAAATCGGGCAGTAACTTGAGAGCAGTGGTCGCTGACGATGAAGGAACTACGATTTACAATGCAGCGACAAAGGCCTAGTCAAAAAAGTAAACTCAACAATTAAGATGACTGGACCATGAATAGTAGTCTTTAAAACCATCCCAGTGGAAATCGGAAGTGAAAGTAATCTTGATATTTGATGATGTGATCAGTAAGAATTAGGATGTCTCTGTTTACTTGGAAAACGAAATTGGTAACATAGGGCAAGGGATCGAGCTGGCTGGAGAGCCATTATTTGTTTAGCAATATCCCCTCGGTTATGTTCTATATGTTTCTCAGTCATATGGGCTATTTCCTAGCTTGGAAGATAAAATTGATATGGAGAGAAGCTGCTGCCATCAGTATAAACTAAAGTAATCTTATAGCAAATATTCACTCACCCCTTTTTGTTCGTTGATGTGTTCTGTTTCTTGAATGAAATAGCCTATAACCGTTGCTTCCAAACTATCCCAATCCATTATCGTTAGCTGGTTATACCATGGTTACTCTTTAATATTGTATCTAAGCTTGTGGTATAGGGTGCAAATAAGACTTCTCCATCCATATCGAAATGGACTTTGGTATTTCAACTGAGGCCAAGTGTTTGCAGAGTTCTCGCTTTTTTTACAACTGTTGACCTTCATGTTGCATTGCGCGGTAGACTGTGATCTTCAAACGCTCCCAAGATACGCCAGATGTTTGTTTTTCAAATTTTGTACTCACCCCAACTCGTGGTCATACAAATGTAAAGCTATGATTTTTGTTCAACTCTCCTCGTCGTCTTGTCCTTGCTTCTTAAATGCCCACTCAAAATATTCTCAATAGAATTCGTGCTGGATGCAGTTGATGTGCCTCACAAAACTGTACACACTAACATTGGATTTCTAACGGTTTTGAAAACTTTTTAAAGTTGCCTTTGAGGGCTCAAAAAACAACAAACAATCAAAATGTGTGTTGTTTTGTATTTTTATTATCGAAAAGATAATGCACGGTATTATTTTTCTTAAAGAAAACATTTTAAAATTTGATCATTTCGATAAACTTAATCAAAAAAGAAAACAATAATCCTTTAAATGAACTGTTAAAAAAAACCAACAATAAAAACCTTTTTTTCAACAGTCTTTTTTTCGAAACAGAATACAGATCATATGACTCAGTCAAACTTCATAATTTTGTTTTGGATTTTGAATTCTGCTTTGAGTTGGATTTTCTTGGAACTTTTTTTTCTCTTTTGGAACTATTCTTACACTCGTGTACAAAATAAGAAGAAGGAAATAATAAAAACGTATGCGAAATATGGTGTTAAATGCTAATCAACTCGTTCAGACTGCTCAATCGGAGATCAAATCTATTGGGCAATAGTTGATGGTAGATTGAGGAGTGTATTCTGGCCGGATGGCAAGTAGGCAACTCCTCGTGATCTGGATAGTTGATAAGCGATATCTTCAGCAGCTTCAATTCTACGAAGTTCAACAAGACCATCACCGGCCTCGCCGAATGCCTTGGCTAGGAGACCAGCAGCTGCGGCATCACCCTCAGCTGAAATAATGGAAGCCAATTTCTGTTGTTCTGCTTTCTCGACAACGAAGCGAGCTTTTTCGGCTTCTTGTTGAGCAACTTGTTTCATTTCAACGGCCAGTGTGAATTCCCGACCGAAAGTTAAATGTGTGATGGAGATGTCGTCAAGGATGAAGCCGAATTGTTTGGCACGAGTGGTCAACTCTTCGGAGACACGCTGTGAGACCATCTAAAATTAAAAGAACAAAATGCATATAATGTTAAGAGTTTAGTATTTAATAAAAAAAAAAGCGAATTGAAACAGGGCCCGACAAAAAAAAAAAGTGTACAAAATGTATCTAGTTGTTACGGAGTGTGGTTTAGGATCAGCTCAGCATTTGCTTCAATTCTCTGTTTCCCTCGAAATTATAACATGTATTCAAATCCCTAGAGACAAAGAAAGTTTCAAGTCTAAATGGCTTGATTTATCACTGAACTCCAGAAATGTCTGCTCAGATCATACACTGAATTTGGAAATAACACTTCTGCAGACTGTTAAACGGCGAAGACAACCAACTAATTGCTGTCAGGCCGAATGATCCATTCGATTTGGACAATGATGAACAAAACCTCCGTCCACCCGACCAAGAAGAAGTTCTGGGAGCAATATCAAAACTGAAGTCCAACAAAGCTGCTGGAGTGGATTGTGTGCCCTATCCACAAGAAAGAAGATACTCTGCACTGCGCCAACTACAGGGGTATACGTCTCCTTAATGTCGCCTATAAAATCTGGTCGGCCATTCTGCGTGAACGTCTGAACCCTTTTGCACTTGAACTGATTGGCCCCTAACAGTATGGTTTCAGGCCCGGTAAGTCAACCGTCGACCAAATTTTCACACTTCGACAGATTTAGGAAAAGACCCAAGAATTCCAGATCGATACTCACCACCTCTTTTTCGATTTTAAAGTCGCCTATGACAGCGTGAACAGGAACGAGCTGTACTGAGCAATGTCACTTCTTGGAATCCCTGCTAAACTCGTTCGATTGTGCAGGATGACTATGGAGAACTCGCGCTGCTCCGTCAAGGTTGGTAAGAACACCACCGACTCATTTAATGTCGAGAAGACAAGGTGACGCGCTGTCATGTAACCTCTTCAACATTATTCTTGAGGTAATCGCACGCAACTCGTCAACACCAGCGGTACGATTGTTTTTAAGTCCCTTGAATAACTTGGCTATGCTGATGATATTGACATTATTGGAAGAACGAAGCGCGCTGTCAGTGGAGCATTCAATATTAAAGTGGATGCGGCGAAAATGGGTTTGGCTGAAAATGAAGATAAAACAAAGTATATGCTGTCCTCGGGTGCAGAGCATCATCACCGTAGACTCATCACGATGGACAGATATAACTTTGAGGTTGTCAAGGACTTTGTCTATTTGGGTTCCACTATAACCTCTCAGAATAACATCAGTGAAGAGATCAGTCGAAGAATCACTCTTGCCAATCGCTGTTTCTTCGGGCTAAGAAGGCATCTTAGTAGCAAAGCCCTCTCTCAAAGGACCAAGGAGACACTATACAAGACCCTTATCATCCCAGTCCTGCTGTATATGGCAGAAGCGTGGACACTGAGACAATGTGATGAATACAGGCTGGGGTGCTTTGAGAAAGAAAAGTATGGAGGAAAAGATTTATGATGAACTGTACGGGCTATACAGCGACATTGACCTGGTTAAGAAGCTGAAAATACAGCGGCTTAGATGGCTGGGCCATGTGGAGCGTATGGACGTAACCGCTCTTGCCCAACGAGTCTTCAATTCCAACCCGGCTGGGAACCGGCCTAGCTGGCGAGGACTGTTTGTTGAGGCCGTGGTCCACAATGGACTGTGTGCGCCACATTAAGTAATTAAGATGATACACCCACTTATAACCGGGCGGAATAATGCACGACGGCAGTAATCAACAGAAGGTTTTTGTAAGACAGGAAGTAACTCAGTTTATATTCGCATTTGCCTGCACTTAATGGTGGAAGATACTTGGACGTGATACGTGGAAATATTCTTCTACCATCTAGGGCAGCACAAAAATATTTGTAATTGTTGTCTTTGCAACATCCGAAAGATATGATGGCCAAAAACCTTCCTATCAACAAATTATGGCTTTGGACTGGACACACAAAAGTAGATGTAGTAGAAAGTGGACCATAAACTGAAAAAAATGATGACAGCATGCCAAAGCAATGTTTTAAATGGAATTCGCAAAATTAAAGGGTGGAGGCCAACTGGTAAAGCGAAAGCCGAGTTCTAGAATTTGGAATCCTGGTCACAACTGATGTATTACAGAACGAAAGAAGGATTTGCTTGCCGCCCAATTCTTAAGGAGTTCATTTCTTAATTGCTGTTAGTCTGGATCATGACAACTTATTGATTAAGATCCACTCATTCGGTACAGATCTCTTGATACCTACTAAAGAAAAACTTGGCGTAGAACTGTCGAGAAGGGATAACAAAGTCTATCAAGATGTGAACAGCGTATTATTTTGGGTTTATAAATGTTTGAAGGGGCTTCTTAAGAACAGACTAGCTATTTCGAGAAAAATAAAATTGAGTATCAAACTTACCTCACGCTGTGTAATGAGCTCCCCAGCATCGAATTGTGCCACAACAGATTTCAGTACTTCGGGTGCAATTGAAGGCAAAACCCTCTCATCGTAATCTTGTCCGAGAATTGTGTAAATCTTTGGCAATTGATCGGGAATCGCTCGATACAGAATACGAAGGGTGATGCTGACATTTTGCAAATCCTTGCTTCCAGTTACAACTGGAACATTTCTAGGCTGGGAACGAATGTCATAGATGATTGGACGTTGGACCCATGGAATAAAGAAATGTGTACCCTCGCCGACAACCTCTTGCTTGACTCCAGTAAACCGATCGAATATGACCGCCCGGTGACCACCGTCGACGTTATATAATGCAGAATTGACAACTCCACCGACAACTGCAACTCCCAAGCCCAATTGGCCGATACGATTGAAGAATTGTGCAGCCATTATAATGATCTAAAAATAAATAAAATTATATATTTCATGAATTTGTTCAATAAAAATTGTTTTTTGCATGAATTCGAAAAGAATTTCATCACTTTGAGGTTAGAAATGTATGTTTGCTTATTTGTGTTTGATTAAAGTGTTGAATATTTATTATTTTATGTTTAAGTTGAAATGTATTATATTTTAAATAAGTTAAAAGTATTTAAATTAAATAAATTGAACTTTTACTAACTTGTTTTTAAAGTTTAAAATCGGACGAAGAAGATCAACACCGCAAAATGGAGTACCTTGTGAGAAAACGAGGAGAGAAAATTTTAACTGTCAATTTTTGCAAAACTGTCAAAATAAATACTGTTTGATTCAGTTAAGAAAAATGCTGTCATCTGGGTTAACATATAAGAGTCTTTAAATGCAATTCTTTACATTTTTGTAAAATAATCGCATTGAAGTCGTTTGAGCTTCTCAGGGTGAATATTATTGATTGACATTTATTTTATCGGTTACACGCCATCATGTAAGCATTGTATATGAAATCTATAGTAGTCTGGGGAACGAGTAAGAGATAACGGGGTTTGGAGACACATAGATGTCGCTGATAATGTAAGTCAATTTAAAAATAAAAATTTTAATCTTTCGTCAGACTGCACCATACCGTCATATTTCTACGGGATGCTTTGACGACACGATGTCTCAATTGTGCAGAACACTTTTTCAGATTCTGATTTCTAGTGGCCAAGTTTCTGTCATGACAAATCGTATGCAGATATATATAATATGTCATTGAATACTAAACTACTTATAGCATTACCCGGTGTGAAGTTGGTTTGGCAAAGCTAGAAAAGCAAGAAAACTTTGAAAAAGGACAAAAAAGGTTCTAAGTTAGCCCTGCTCTTTTGTCGAAGAAAACAAAATATAATATTTCTAATTGTCAATCAACTTTGACAGACAAAATGTCGAAATCTGTCGGAGTTCCCGCCCATGAAGAAAACTAGTCAGATAGTTCTTTTGTTATATATTCTCTGTCTGGTAGAAGGTGGTTTCTATTTAATAGTTTATCAGAAAGAAAGAAGATACGACAGTTTGCTTACGAAAAGAATTATGTAACTGACTGCCAACTGCTTGAAAAGTAGTTTTTTACCTTTGCAAAACTAAAAAATACTTCAGATAAATCGCACCACCCTACCTGCTTCTAAACGAGACGCTAGTGACATCTACACTTTCACCATATCAACGCGTTCACTGGTTCTCGCTCTCACTAATTTCCAAAAAGCTTTAAATTCAACTTGTCCAATTGGAAAAGCACAGATAAGAAAAAGTGACGTGAACGTGACATTTGCAGCATCGCCTTTCGCCACAAAAAAAATCGATGCTAGTTTGAAGTTTTTTGATTATTTTTCATTTTGGAAAAGTATCTCGTGCTGTTACGTGCATTTAAGGACGTCCACAAATTCACGTGCACGTCTCGTTCGAAGCTAGAGTATTCCACACACACCAGACACCAAACAACACAGCTGTTTTGTCTCTATATTGTTTGCTTCTTGTATTTGGAAGCTAGTCTGACTCGGCGCAGTATAAAAAACCAAGTGGGAACGTAAACAATTCATCACTCAGTTCGTCGACTCCAAACCTATTGGACGTGCTTCCAATCAAATTTAATAGAAAATAATTATTGTTAAACATTTTCAAGTTACAAAAATAATAATCAAAATGAGTTCAATCGTTGTAAGATGCACCAAAAGCCGCTGTGAACTTCTAACACAAATTGCCAAACAAGGTAAAAAATTGAGGAAAAAATCTTTTTGTGAAAATTTTGTGATGAAATAGTTTATTTTTTTATTTTTGTGTGCAATGTTTTTCTAACCTCAATCGTCTTCTTTTAACAAAAAAAAAAATAGCAACTTGTTATTCAACCAAATCTATTGGACCAGACGGTGCGGAAAAACCCAAAGTCAGTGCTCGATTAACCGAATTCCAAAAGAAAATGCGTGAGAAAACACCACTTGGCAAATTGGATGAAATCGTTGGCAAACATCCATACCAAGAAAAGGAGCCCCTCAAGCCATGGCCAAACAACAGAAACCCCCACACCGGCGAAATTGGTGGACCTGCTGGACCAGAACCAACCCGCTACGGTGATTGGGAGAGGAAAGGCCGAGTGTCTGATTTCTAGTCTTGTTTTTAACTCGAATTAAGTTCCTGTTTACTTACTTTAAGTGCACCTAACAATTAACTAGGATATAAGGATATTTAGTTGCTTAGAAGTAGAAGTTGCGAATATGTAATAAATTATTTTTTTAAAGACTGCTTTCGCAATCTAAAATGTAAAGGTACTAGTAGCTTTGTAAATTCGAATTAGAATAAAAGAAAATTAATTATAGTTTAAAAAAAAAATATTTTGTTTTTAATTGAAAAATAATTTCGAGTGTATTCAAAACAATGCTGTTGTTCTTGAATGATGCTGAGTCTTGAGAGTTTTAATTTCGTTGAAAAAGAAATGGAATAGCCTACAGCATGAATAAGTAACCAACTGAAATGGAACTAAACCGGGACAAAACGACTTGATGTGTGTTCAAATAATAATGTTGAAATGTTTGGCTTTTCATCAGATTTGCCATTATTGAGTTTCATACTTAAAAAATGTTATTTTCTAGAAATATGGTAGCCCATCTCTTTTCCCATCGTCTAAAACTATATTTGTACTTGGAATTTAGGTACCTACTATAAGTCAAGTTATGGATTCGTGCAAAATATTTTGAGATAACAATCAAAAATTATATAAGAATGATGGAGAGGTCGAAAAAAGTTGGTCTAGCATCCGTCTGTCTGTTCGCACATCTAGAGCCGTTTAGGATGAGCGGATTTGCTTCAAATTTGGTATTTCGTTTTTATTTAGACGTTCTTTGGAAAATATTTTTAATTTTTGCTCTAGGTCCAAAAATAATGGTAACTGCCACACAATCGTAAAGAAAAAAATTGATTTTCTCGAAAACGGCTCCAACGACTTTCAAAATGCATTTTTTAGGATAATCTATCTTTAGATTGGAATTTTTTTTTTAATTTGTCTTTTATAACGGTACCTAGAACCGGAATTTTCAAATCAAGTTTACTCGTAAACTGTATAACCAATTTCAATAAAATTTTGGACACAGGAAGTCATTTATAACCCTATTGTTATGGCATTTCAAAATTCTTAAAAACTTTTTTTTTGATTTTTAATAACTTTAAAAAAAAAAATGTATGTTGAAAACGGTAATATTGAATTTTTTTAACAGATGCAAATTACAAATTGCCATATATATACCTAAACGTACTCCAACAAATTTCAAAATATTTTTTCGAATATTTTTCAAAAAACACCTTTTTGGAAAAAAAACTTAAAAAATTAAAGATTTTCACATACTTTTTTCCAAAACATATTCACATAGGTACCTGCTGATTATCTAGCATAAGAGCAAGTTCATGAGACCCAGTCGTGCATTTTATTATTACTGACTTGAATATCACTACTGCACAATTGCAACAAAAATAAATAAATGAAAAAATTATTCGTTGGCCACGCCCATAGATAAAGTTAAATCTTTAACAGTCAGGAGACAATATAATAACGTTAATTAATTGTATTCGTAGTTAAATGACTACTAGCGCAACAAAAAGGGCGTTTCACACACCCAAAGTTACAAATGTTTATTGTCTGGACAGAACCGTTACTATGAACTATGTTTTAGGTTCACAGCTGCATTCTTACTTCAAGCAACACATACCTACTTTGTTTTGAAAATTTAGATTTTGAATAAAAATAGTGAGGGGGCGTATTTTGACCATTTTTCAAACACATCGTGCTACGTGACTTTACCTACACACATTTTTAATCTTCTTGGCATGTCTTAAATTTTGATTTGAAAAATCACGCCCCTAAAAAAAGATGTAATCCACTCCCAAAATTATAAAATTTTCTATCATACACAAGATTCACATTTATTTTAATAAGAACCGTTAATTTGCAAAAATACGCAGCTTCTTATGAAAAGTGGGCGTCAGCCACACCCAAAATAATTATTTTTTCATTCAAACACAAGATGAACTAATAGACATACAGTTTAAGGTTTCACATTCAGTTGATGGTTTCTTAAGAAAAGTGGGCGTTAGCTTGTTTGCAAAATTTAAGCATTGTGCTTTGATTTGTTACTGTGCAAGAAACATAATTTATTTTTGGCAAATAGCTAGAGGTTGTTGATCGACCTTTTAAGCGAATTTCATCGGTTAAAGAACTTAGTATTCCTCTTCGCTAGAGGTTATTACCAAATTTAAAACGATTACGCTCTTTAGAAAGTATACATGCGGAAGGTTACCGCAAAACCGTCCGGACATTTGATTCTAAGTAAAGGCACCTACAGGCTAAGCTTTACTCAACTGAGCCGATTTTTCGCAATATTGATACCTTCAGGGCCGAACTAAGAGGGTCGGGGCCCCTAGCACCTAACATTTAAAGCGAAATCAAACTTTTAACTTAACTGTTTCTAAGCAGCTCTCTGTATAGTTCTGAAAACAGTCTGTCTACGATGACATTATAAATAGCAACTCTGAATCTGACCTTGTCAAAGAGTTCGGTCTCGATTTTCCATGACTCATAAAAATTCAAAGGTACTGTGTTTCTTTAGGTCTTCTAGACACGTTAGCAAAGATTGATACAGTTCAGCGATAATAATGCTTATGGCTTTTATGATTGAATTTAAAAATTTTGATAGCTACTTTAAGTGATGTTTTCTTAGACGACTCATGAACTCAATCGGAATAAAAAGCACAATGAGAGTAATTAATCGAAAAAGAAGCCTTCTAAGAAAATTCCACACATTTCAAATGGTGAATGCGCAGTTGTTCTTTTATTAGATTGTCTTGGAAGATAATTATGTACAGCAATTGGTTGTCCCTTTATTGTTTAATTGTGTACTTTAAAGAAATTCCTTTTCTAGGTAGGTAGTTTAGTTGGGTTTACGCTTACCATTGATAAATTTTAAATGCAGCCGTGATACCTATAGGCTCTTTCACATAAAACGGATGTATTGTTCTCGGTATACGGGTGAGTGGGTACTCTTGTGTATATATAGACATTGGCATTCCATTATACCTACCTCCTGTGTTTTTAAACTATACGTTTCTGCGGAAGAATAACTAGGAATCTCACACGTTTCCATTGATTCATTCTCAAAATATAAAACGTTATGTTTTTAAAACTACTGATTTAAAAACAACAACGTATCGGTTCGCATATAATAAAAATTATAAATTCAATTATTTAAAAACTTTTGAATGATTTTCGTATTTGGTAAACTATTACCTAATGTGTAATTAATTAAAAACAATTATATGAAATCATAGAAAAGAAATTATTTTCTCATCCACGAACAGTCCCCAACACCATGTCTATTATGTTGGGCCATTCCTCAATGAAGGCTACTGCTGTTCAAAACCTATCATAACTCCTCGGATGTTATATTCCTAATCATTCCAACGCTCAATTGCCACAATTGCTCGGCCAAAGTCTTACTCTGTGCCAACTTACTAGGTTCACAGAAGAAGCAATTATTAAAATATAATCCAGTTAGGCCAGTGAGTTCAGTGGCCGTTGCACAGTAGACCGACGTTGCTGCCGCTTGTTGCTGGAAAAGATATAAAAAAGAAAGAAAAAATCCAAAAATAAACGCACTGGTTGGATTGCACAAGATAGTAATATGTTGTCATGAACAAACCACTGATTTAGTAAATGGTCGGGCAACTGCAAAGAGCAAACGATAGAACCACCAATTGCGACTGATTTTCGTTGATACCATATTGCCAGGGTGCAGGGAAAACACAGATATCCCACGACTTTTCCATTTCTATGTTGGCGAGATATACAATGAAATGAAAGTACAATACCATGAGAGCGTATATCCGTGAGTGTTTCGGATTAAACAAGCTGTATGAAGAATTACCTCAGCAAGATGCATGGCGAAGAGCACGTTACAAAGTTTGGCATTGTTGTATGCCATCATGCTCCAAAATTTGGTCGCAGGCGGAGAGAGATGCTGTTCGGTTAAATGATCTGCCGGCAGAGTAGAGAATCTGAAAATAAGTAAGCGGAGAACGGGGCGGGGATAAATCATTAATCATTATATGCAACGAAAAATCGGTTATAAAAGGAAGCGAAAAAGTGTACGTGACTAAGCGCAGACAAGCAGCCTGTAGTTGGTTTGGTCGTTGTTGGAGTGGCTGCCTGCTTGGCGCACCGCATCTGGGTGAGGCCTTGTGCTTGGCCGTGGATGTTCGCAAATGCTTGCTTCCGTAGTAAATATAGTGTGGTTATGAATATAGAAGCATTAAATAATGATAACAGCGTATTGTTCGACAGGAGTTAGGTTAGTAAGTTAATGAGTTCTTATAACGCTTGGAAGGAATACTAAAATTCAAATTCGACATTTGAAATAAATGCATTTAATTTTGTTTCCAGTAATGCATAATTAAAGATACAATTATGTAGGTATTGGCGAAAAGCGGAGGCTGAAGTTCGTTAGCCTTGAAATAAATCTTCTCTGACTCTTTTTGAATTTAAAAATATGTCACCAGTGCCGACACCAGCAAAACTGTTGAAATTGATGAGACTCCTGCCAGCGAATAGTCATTCCCAACAAATATTTTTTACTGGACATTTAATTTCACACACCTTTGTGTGCTTCCCGACTGTTACTTCAAATCAAGTAACAAAACTAGATTCTCAAAATCGTGAAAAGTTGTTGTCATGCCCTCCACATGCTTCTGGAGTTCTTCTCTTTCCCAATGGAAAGCGCTGAAGGTATAAGTGCGAAATAATAATACCTTAAAATATTTGTCTAGGTATATGTCAATGCAAATGTATGTAGGAGCTATAATTTTTTTCTTCTGGGAACATAAAATTCAATGTAGTTACAAGTTATTGGAATTGAAAAAAAACAGTTTTTGGAGATTTACCTTCATAAGACATTTTCCGCAAAATCCATTTCAACCAAAAGATAGAATGTTCTTATAAAACAGAACCTTGAAAATTTTATTAAAACCGGTGGAGATGTTTTCGAAAAAATACAATTCTTTGTAACGTGCCGTTATTTTTAAACCTAAACTGAATGAACCCCCTCGCTAGACGACTTAATATAGACTGTAAAGTAAGTTGGGAACGAATCGGCTCAGGCTACGTAGAACATACAGACTCTAACAGATAGACGAACGGACAGAATCCGTGGATTGTTGAACCCAAAATTTACTTTAAAGCGCCTTTAATCGAAAGTAAAAAGAAGTGGACGACTCAAGTGGCTCACTTGTGGAACAACAAATGTGACGATTAGATCGAATTAATTGTCTGTTTCAGATTGTTTAAAGGTTTATCTTACTCTCCCATTTTCTATGGTTTAAACAGTGTGAACTAAATCCGAACCCAACTTTTCATAAGACGAATATTACTCAAGTAAGAAGTTTAAGTAGTTTCAAGCATTCAATAGAAAAAAGCTTTTGACAAAAAGGCATCGTTACCATACAGTTTAGCAAACCCTTTTAATTTCAATTATTCGTTTTGCATTACGAAATTATAAAACCAAATTCAGGGAAACAATTTACTTAAAACCAAACGGAAACAAATATCAAAACTGAGCAAATTCTTCTGTTTCGTCAAATATACACAATAGGTACCCAAAACAGAAGGAATTTCATGGAAGTAGGTATCTTTTTTTTTTAAGAATATTTAATTTTCTTTCAAAAAAGGAGTAGGTACAGGTTTGTCTTGACAAAACAGTAGAGCAATCAGCTATTATAGACGATGGGGAGAAAAACAATGACTAATCTTTGTTGAAGAGACATGCAATTCAATTTTATCGACGCACATATATTAATCTAAGATAACCTCCACACTCCACAGTGTCAATAAACTCACTTTCAAGATGCCATAAAAGTATGTTTCGCATATAACTGGTTTCTTTTATCTTAAACGGCCTTAACCACAAGCCTAATAAATTGGTTTGTTCTTAATTCGCAGATCGCTCGCACCAAGTATCACGTAGCGTGCTCAGTTTTCTTATATATGTTCATGTTGATAAACAAACAAAAATCTTTGTATTGCGTCAATTAATCTCCACTGGCCAAAGTCCGAAAGCAACCACAGCAGGCAATCTTTGAACTCCTATATCAACATTCATTGTGGTAATTTAAACTCATCGCCATGGCATATTGGGCGCAATGATAAATTGAAATTAATTTAAACGCAAACAAAAATGTAAACAAAGATGATTGATGGCTCAATGCACAATATTGAACAAATTCTATATTTAGACATTATTTTAAAGATTAGATTTAAATCGGGATTGATTTGTGTCAGCATGATTACCCCACGAGCGCCGTTGGGTGTATGTTGTTCATTTAATTGGCTAAGAAAGATTTCAAAGAGTTTAATCATTGTATTGATTATAATTATAATTTAGGAGCAAATTAATGCCAAAATTATTGTCGACATTCAAATTTTGTGTTTTTGTTATATTTACTTTGATGGTTGATGGATTTGTTTCATAAGGCGAGTTTATATTTTTGGGACACCTTTTTGTGATCATGTCAATCATGTAATGGCTGTAATTACCATTGACCCTTTTTGGAGGAGGTGATAACAAATGCTTATCTTGTCATGTTGATTTATGTTAATTGTTTGGTATGATAAGGGTGTTAATAAAACATTTCTTTATTAAAGTTCGGCACAAACGAATGGTAAATAGCATGGTCATAATTTGTTAAGGGAATTTTCCCGAGATACTGACAACATTTTAGGAGAATAGAGTGCATGCAAAAGCATTAAGTTTGATTGGTGTGCCCTGCTCCAATCAGTCAGCTTTTTCATGAAATGTCAATCCACTAAAAATTTGCTCTTCGCCTCCGTCCTTCAGGGCGTATAAGATTCAAGCCAACAACATGAAATGATCTTAATAGTCTCCAGAAAAGTTTCTTTGTTATATTTTTGATAAATTAAAATTGATGCATTTTGCTTTAATTTCTAATAAAATAAAGTGCACGACTAGGTCATTCGAACTTAGTTCTTACACTATAGGCAAGGCAGTGACCTCGGGGCGCGATTCAACGGGATCCACGACCAGCGTCATTTAGATCCCAGAACTAAGACTAATTTGTCTGAGGTTCTCGAAACTAACATTTGGTTTGTTTGATACCAGTATCTAAGACTCTCTCTCAGTTTTCGAAAAATCAAGGACTAGTATCAAATTCTTAGATGATTATACATGTAATTTAGGCAAGTAACGGAATAAGCTGGACTTGCAACGACGCACGCCGTAAGTACCCTACGGCCTTATCGTATATGAACACACAAACCCCAGAACACAAAGCGAACGGTTTTTCTTACTAAGGTAGGGCTTAGGGCATTACTAGTTTTAATATAAATTTCAACCAAAGAAGGTCAATTTACACAAGGATTTTTTAACTGGCGCCCAACGTGAGAGACCAGTCTTAGGTGGCAGAGCTTACAAGACCCCGGTCTAAGATACCTTGGATCTAAGAGAATCCATCGATAGACATCAGTTTAACATCCGGAAAGTTAATTACGGTTATAAGTTAGAAAGAAAATTAAAGCTGGTTTACAACTTTCTGCCAATTTCGAACATGCTGTCATTTAAACGAGGCTCGGAACACCATATTTAACTGTTTTTGTGATACTTTATGAATCAACTTATTCAGGAGATCTGATGTTAAGCTGGGTTCTTATTAGAAGAAAACTGGAAAGGTTAAAACTGCGCAATATTAGAAAAAAAAAAACAAATATTTATGAGCCAAACAAATAAAAGGGATAAAAAATAATCCCTCAACGGATTTTGACAAAAATAAAATCAATATTAATACATATTATGTAAAAGATAACCTTTGCTTTTATAATATCATCTTTCTTTCAACTGACTTAATAAACATATAAAGTGGTTTTAGCTACTTTGTGTTTCTTAAATATTTCTTTTAGATTACAACAAGCGATGAATTGGTTAAAAATAACAAGAAAGCATGGTTAAACGTCAAACCATAAATTCAATTAAAACACATTATTTACTTGGCCTATTTTGGAACACCCCACGCACAAGCATATGTCTGATTGTACACATTTAAGTGCATGTTGAATTGTTTACATTGGGCGGCGCCCTTTAAAATTTCAAAATAATCTTTCTTAGCTAACACTATCTATAATCACGTGTGTTAGTTTATACTTACTGCACGCACATGCTTCACATCATTTTAACGTACATATTTACGCATTCTGCCTTGCAACGATCACAAAACATTAAATAAAGGCAAACGACCGTTTTTTGATATTGCTTTTAAGGGCAAATATTGGTTTCAAGTAAAAAAATATATTTTGAAATTCCTATATTTTTTATTAAGTGTGTTAATTTTACTATGAAGTTAATTTCGTTATTTGAAAACATCTTGGATATTGCGAGAGTGGTCTGAAAACTGTTTGATGTCAATGTGAAGATGGCAACACTCGTCAATAACAGGTACTCAACACTTTTTAATGCTGATGATCAAGACCTATAGAGTAAGTATGTGCGACAAGGTCGTGTTCTTTATTTGCTTTGCAACCTTGAGTTAGAAAAAAGGGAAACTATCTCAAATTGTTTCACAATCATGGAGAAGCAATTGAATAAACAAATATCTTCTAGCATTTGTTTTTAATAATTAAGATTGCAACAGAATTATCAAATTGAACTTTAGACTGTAGTTCAGTTTTGATAAACGACAACATAAAAATAGTTTCGGATACGAGAAACGACGAAAGTAAGATTTAATTGAAACAAAATACACAACTGGGTCACATGTATGTTTGTAAGTGGTGCAGAGTTAATTTAATGGAAACTAGAAATTGGGAGGAATCAAACGGTGGCGGGTGTTTAAGGAGAAAGCGTTAAAAGAAAAGGAACGAATCTATTTGAACGTTAAAGCTAAAATTATAGGTGGCAAAAATTTTGTTTTTAATTCTTCAGAATATCTACCGGTCAAGCTTATAGTTCAGCGTTTTTCTAGGGCCATTTTCTATAAGATGCTCTTTTCAAAAATGTATGAATTTGGCAGATTATTGACACACAATGATAACCACCACTACTAAAGGTTTATGGAAGTGCCTAACAACTTTGCATCTTTTATACTTGATATTATTAATTTGCTCGAGATTGTTTAAGGAATATGAGGGAGTTTTAAATCAGGTATTAAGGAACAAAGATCTTGTCCAGTCTCTCTTGTAAAAGTCTCAAGGTAGGGACTCTACTGAAACCTTCGAAACCGCCAGAGGGCTAAGACAATGTAAGGCACTGTCATGCAGTTGTTTTAACATAGTGCTTGAAAATATCATACGGAACACCCATGCCAGCACATTGGGCAGCATCTTTAATAAATCGACAAAATTAATTATTGCGGACGACATTGACGTGATTGGAAGAACAAAGCAAGCAGTAGTCGGTGGCTTCACTACTACTGTGTCAGCAGCAAGTAGAATGGGACTGGAAATAAACGAGGACAAGACGAAGTATATGCTTTCAACAACAAAAGTCCAATCCCACCACCGACTTGGTCAGAACGCGGCCACTGATAGGTATAACTTCGAGGTAGTCAGTGAATTTGAAACAACATCCTGAAATCAAACGCAGACTTACTCTTGCTAATCGCTGTTTCTTTGGGCTGAGTAAGCAATTGAGGAATAAAGACCTATCGAGAAGAACCAAGGAGACACTAAGCATATAGAACACTCATCATCCCGGTCCTGCTTTATGGACTCTCTCCCAATCGGATGAAAAGTCACTTGGAGTCTTCGAGAGAAAAGTTCTGTCTGCGTAAACCGAGAAAACAACATTTGGCAAAGAAGATGCAACGATGAACTATACGTGCTGTACAGCGACATAAGCCTAGCCAGAAATATTCGAATTCAAAGACTAAGATGGCTGGGCCATGTAGAGCGAATGGACAACGACGCTTCAACTCGTAAAGTCTTCAACGCCAAACCAGAGGGAGTCAGAAGCCAAGGTAGACCTCATCTTGGATGGAGCGACCAGGTAGAGGGAGACCTACGACAATGGGGAGTGCAAAATTGGAGACAGCAGGCTAGAAAACGAGCCGATTGGAAGGGCGTACTAATCAAGGCCTAGAAGCACCACGCTCTAGTGGAGCAAACAGAAGTAAGTAAAAGTATTTTGTAACAAGGAATCATAGCTTTTTTTTATAGCTGTTTTTACTGATTTCTTCAAATTGCTTTTCCAACTTTTATACTTAAGGCGAACCTTTCTTTAGGTCGGGTGA
Organism: Platycheirus albimanus; assembly: GCA_916050605.2. Lineage (NCBI taxonomy): Eukaryota > Metazoa > Arthropoda > Insecta > Diptera > Syrphidae > Platycheirus > Platycheirus albimanus. Next base: position 22,022,000 of record OU696698.1, on the reverse strand, counting down.
ATAGATTTGGCAGTGGAAGGGCTTGGTTCCCTTCTTTTGAACTGACTGCCCATTTAAGTTGCAAAGTACTTCTAGTTACCGAAGTATTTTCAAATTTTGAAGAATGAAAGAAATCATAGTGCTTTTGAGGAAAACATCGAACAAAAATTGGTTTTCTATTCGATGGGTTTGACATTTGACTTTTATACTGGACTGTTCAAGTTTTGAGTTGCCATTCAGTGCCATTCCGAATTTTCAATTTTCAAAACACTGGCAATCAAAATTATAGTATTTTGGAATGAATCTTCGTCGAGAAATATTGCGTGATATCCACCCATCAACAGCTCTCAAAGTATTTCTTTAAATAGTAAACTGTAAGTATTCTTACCTGTGTGACTCTGAGGATAAGACAATGACGCGAGTTTTATGGTCAAACATCGACTCCAGTTGAAGAGTCAAGTAAAAATGCGACAAGTGACTAACTTGGAAAGTTGTTTCTATTCCGTCTTCGGTAACAGAGTACGGCAAGGCAAAGACCCCAGCATTTAAAATTAAATAATCCACATGACTGCAAACAAATTTCATAATTAAAACTGAAATTCAATCTTTATTTTGTCCCTCTTACCTAACGGTTTGTTTGAGTTCTTTTGTGAAGTTTTTCACGGACTGCAGCGAACTCAAATTGAGAAGCATGAATCTACACTTTCGACCAGCAGCGGCTTTTTCAAAGGCAATTTTTTGAATAGCCTCCTCCGTTGATTCTTGATTTCTGCATGCAAAAATAATCTCACAACCATGCAATGCTAATGATCTTGCTGTCTCTAGGCCAATGCCTACATTACATCCAGTTATTACGGCCAATTTGCCAGAAAGGTCTTTGCCATGGAGTACTTGAAGAGCAGTTGTGCTGGAATCGAAGCGTTGGCGTACTTCGGCAATGTTCATGGTTGGTACTTCTGCAGCGAATGCTAGCCGGGGATCTGTGTAGGTCACTTGATTGGTACTCTTTTGTACGAACGCTGGACGATTAGTTTTTTCATCGATTATTTTCTCCCAACCAATTGGCAATTCCCCGGAGACACGCTTCGATTTGCCGGTTCTTGGATGTACCCATTGGGTTGATTTGTTTTGGTGACTGCAATTAAATAAATCTTTTATCAAAAAAAAAAAAACTTCATATTGAAAATTGTTGCAAGACAAACTTTGTATAGAAAACATGACCATCGTCAGTGGCCCGTTCTTCCCATCCAGGAGGTAGCTCATCCTCACTATCTGAATCGGGTAAGAATCCTGGCATACTCGAAAAGTTCTAGGTAGGCTAGATAATGGTCAAATAATGTGCAAAGTACCAAAATATCCTGACTAATGCAATTTAATTGATTTCAATTATTTCAATTAATGTTCTTATCGCTTTTTGTTTCGCGATGACAACAAATAAACTGGAGCAGTTCTGTTTGATTTAAAATCTTGGAGACTTTTGTTTGTTTCTTTAAGGTTGACACTGCCAGCCTCAATATCTAATATTATAGCATTCTGTAGACTTTTATGTATATATATAAATTGAGACTTGATAGCACAGACCAATACAGACCGCGAACTCGTACTCCTCTTACCTGAAACACCCTCGAAATATTTTTTCGTGTCTGTGAATACGTGTACATCTCTGACTGTGCATTTTTTGAGGGCAGCCATCCCTGCGTATGCCATTTATTTTGTTGGTGTGTTTGCTAAATGGGCTTAAAAACAAGGGAGAGCGTCACACTCTCAAAATAAATGGCATATCAGCTAAAAGAGAGACCATACAGTGAGTTGGCGGTCTGTATCTTATTAGTCCGTGCTTGATAGATTTGCACGGTTGACAATTATAATATTTATAGAGAAGATTTTCATTTTTGCGTTTAAATTCAATAGTCATAATCATATAAGTGAGAAAAAATTAAAACCTTATAATCACCTGATAAATTGAATGTAAAATCTAAAACAAAATTAACATGAAATACAAAATTCTAGAGTACTGAAAAATGTGGTTTGAGATGGCTAAAAAACATTCTTTTTGAATTCAACGCTCCGACTCCATTCTCTAATTATAAGTTTACTCTTATTTCTGCAAACTTCCGTGAAAATTGTTAAATCCGGTATGAGTCGTAGATCGTAGTATTTATCAAAAGAGATAGAAAGTATTTGTTTTGTGTACTTTTATATTTATTGTAAGATTATGCGTTTGTTAATTTTTTTTCACAAAACTCATCACGTTTGTTTGATTTTTACACTAAGAAATGTCACTGCAATCCCATGAAATGTCAAAAACGTTCAAATATCATTTCATGTCGAATGCAAACATTTTACGAAAACCATGCAAGTAGTATTATAATATTTCGTAATGCGTTTTGAGGGCTCAAAAAAATTAATAAAATAATGAATAACGAGAAAGTCTTCTTAGAAAGAAAATTTCAAAATTTAACAAAATCTTGGTATTGTTATTGTGAATTTGAAAATGCATTTCATATTATTATTTCGACGCAGCAAAAATCATCAGTGTGCCGATCGAACGAACCTATTTATAAGATTGTCAAAAGTAACCATTTTCCGTGACCACTTATTGTTGAACGAACCTACTTAAAAATAATCTGTCAAACTTCTGTCAATTAAAAAAAAGGCAAAATATGAACATTATTTTTGTATGTCGTCGGCGACCAAGTTATGTCAACATTTCTATTGGATTTAAAATCAAAAAATTCCAATCAATCGCAATTAAATGAAAATCTAATCCCAAGAATCAAACAAAGTGACTTATCCTACAATGATTTCTATTGGAATTACATGAAAACCAATTGGCCAGTGATTTTAACATCCATATCCAATGACTGGGAATGTCGTCGCCAATGGACAAAACAGACGACTACATCAAACAACGAAACCACCGAAGTGAATTTCAAATACCTCAAACAAAAAATTGGCAATTGCCAAGTACCAGTAGCTAATTGTTCCAAAGAATATTACAATAGTCATGAGAAATGCGAAATGAAATTCTTTGATTACCTGGACCAATGGCAGACGTCTGCCTTTGATAATAACAAAAACCTCTACCTCAAGGATTGGCACCTGAAAACGCAAATGCCTGATTATGACTTTTACAAAGTTCCTAAATATTTTGCGTCCGATTGGCTAAACGAATACCTCATCGATAGAAAACTGGATGATTATAGATTTGTTTATATGGGTCCAAGAGATTCGTGGTAAGTTATTTTTTTTTTTTTTTGCATCAAGTACTTACCACCTCAACAAAGCATTCAAACAGAAAGTTGACTGTCTCCTCATCATTCTAACATACAAATTATTCCAATCTCACTTTTATATTGTTGCCTCTTTAAGGACACCCTTTCATGCAGATGTCTTCGGTTCCTACAGCTGGTCAACGAATATTGCCGGCCGCAAACAATGGCTCCTACTGCCACCCCAAGAAGAACAAAAACTAACCGACTCTCTGGGCAATCTTCCCTTTCGCATCACCGAACAACAACTCACCGAAAAGAATGTGAAATTTTTTACAATTATACAAACTGAAAATGAATCTATTTTTGTACCGTCCGGATGGTATCATCAAGTGTGGAACCTAACCGATACCATTTCGATCAACCACAATTGGTTCAATGCGTGCAATGTGCCAACAATTTGGCGCAATCTCGCCAATTGCATGCAACGAGTCATACGCGAAATCGAAGACTGCCGTCAAATGGATAATTTTGAAGAACATTGCCAAACAATGTTGCGTGCCAGCTTCGGTATAAACTATTCAGACTTTTTGAATATTTTAGAACATATCATCGCGAAGCGTTTGCATCAATGCACCATCAACAACAATAACGACGTAGATAATATACTTTTTGATACATTTACACTAAGTGACTTCCATGTGCGATATGATTTATCGATAATCGCCGATGTTTTAGAAGCAATAAAAAACGATGATGTTGTGCAAACGAGAGCGGGATTATGTGATAGATGCAAGAAATTGGCAGAGCAAACAAAGTGTTTCAAGGATGCGAGTGAGAATAATATTAGTAAACAAATAAAATAAAAACAAATGAACTTTTTTTTATAAGAACAAGAAAGCAAAATAGCAACAACAGCTATGTACCTATCGATACAAAATATATTTACTTATATTTTTTAAAACCATAAAAGATTACTATTGTTTTGGGTTTATTTTTTTGGAATCAATGTTGATGCTAGTATACTTGGATGCCACCAAAAAAACCACCTCTGTGTGACGAACTCTGCAGAGACTACAGTGAAGAGGATGAACACGACAATATAACCCACTTCAGTAGTCACTGCCAAAGCCTCTGCAATATGGAAATAGAATTCGCGAAAGATGCTATTACCCTCGAGTCTAACTTCGGACGTACTATTAAGTATAGAGACTCATTTCTTAGTCGCACTACAAGAATGTAGAGTTCTTTACCCGTCTCGATTTATCCCTCCCATCGATATCTCCTTTTACTTTCCAACTTTTCTAAACGCTCGCACTGTGTCAATTGTTTTAATTCACGGGTATTTATAACTTCCAAGCCAATTACCAGTAGGGGCTTGATGATAGTTCAAAACTCCCTCTACGCCATAATGCCAACTAGAAATCCTTCGGAAGTGTTTACATTCAAAGCGCTAGCAATTTGTATCAATTTTTTTATTCAAACGCTCCCCTATTTAATTTGTTTTATCTAATCAAACTTTTCTAACCTACAATTTACCATTCAATGGAATTAGTAAAACTCCATCCTTAACCAACTGTCTGACATCGTCAGGACTTTGTCCCATTTCAGCTAAAATATCACAAGCAGCTTTAAACGGATCCTCAACTCTGGAATGTGATATTTTTCCTGGAGTTCTACTCAATTTCGGTGCAGGATTTGGAATTACTGTGTCACTCGTAGTCTCTACAAAAGATTCTCGACTTCTGTTGTGGTCATGTTGCATTACATGCTTCCAATCAAGAACTGGATACACACAAGCATCGATGTCTTCAAATATACTAGCCCATTCTTCTTGGGTTTTCTTTAAGAAAGCTTGAGTGACAAGTTTCTTTCCTTCTTCATTTGACATTGACTGATCAAGCTTTGGTAGTCCAAGATTGTCGACAAACTTTTGGAAAAATTGTGGTTCTAGTGCACCCACAGACATGAATTTGCCATCCTTAGTCTCATAGGTGTCATAGAAAAATGCTCCTGTATCTAAGAAATTTGTTCCGCGCTCACCACCCGACCAAATTGGAGTGCCTTGAGACATAGTTATCCAGCTCGACACATATGCAGCTCCTTCAACCATAGCACTGTCAATAACTTGGCCCTTTCCGGATCGATGACGTTCAAGCAGGGCTAGACAAATGCCCATTGCACATAGAAGACCACCGCCAGCAAAGTCGGCAAGTATGTTTATAGGAGGCGTGGGTTTCTCCTCGCGTCTACCTAACAGTGAAAGTATGCCGGACAGTGCAATATAGTTTATATCATGCCCTGCTCGACTGGCTAAACGTCCATGCTGACCGAAACCAGTCAGACGAGCATATATCAGTTTGGGATTTTGCTTGCAGAGAATCTCCGGTCCAAGATTTAATTTCTCCATAACACCTGGTCTGAATGGTTCTATTAAAACATCATAGGACTTACTCAGTTTTTGTATAAGATTCTGGCTCTTGGAATCTTTCAAATTTAAGGGAAGCAACCGTTTTCCATGGCTGAGGACATTGAGTGGATTATTGAGGACCTGCAATCAGCTCCTTAAATAAATTTGATGTATTGAAGTATGTATTACTTACCCTATCGACTACAGTTACTGACGCACCAAAGTCCGCAAGTACTTTTCCACAGAAAGGACCGGGAGCAAGGCCACAGAACTCCAGCACCTTTATTCCTTTTAGGGGCATGACTTTTAGTATACAAAATAATGTTTGTACTTTGACCTTTTCGCGAAGTTGAGATAATAAGTTTGTTCATTAACATTATTTGGGTTCATTATATTTACATGTATTTGTTATCTATGTTGTTTAAGCCGTTTGAAATATATTATCGCACTTATTTATGGTTTTAAAGCAATGATTTGCTAAAAATTTTAAAAAGTTTTTGAAATAAATAAAAATGAAAACAAAAGATCCGATGACAGCTGAAGAAAAATGGAATGTCAAAACATAGAATAGGTTTGTTCAAAATGTAGCGATGAAAGAAAAAATAGGACCGTTCGCTTACATGGTGTTTTTTGTGTTAAGTTTTTTCCTAGTGAAATAGTAATAAAATTATTGGTTGGCTTACATTAGTCTGCATCTTGATTTCTGCAAAAAAGGAAGATACAACATATAAAAGTGCAAATGCAGAAAACCTTGATAAATCTAGATTATAGCAAAAAGGAGAAATCAAGATCAAGATTATGGTGAAGACGAACATGTTCATCTTGATTATATAGCATAGTCTTTTGCTGTAATTTCTATAGTTCAGGCTAGAAGTTTCTCTCGCTTTTACACCAGCTAGTCTTTTAAATGCAATAAAGTCAACAACTACTGTCAATTTTTTTTTCCTTCACCAAGGTATACAAATTATAGCCAGGAATAAAGAGTACGTTTATTCGTATTCTTTCAATCTTCTGTATAATAACGTAAACCTCTCCCGCTCCACTTTTCTTGAAATTTTCAGATTGACGTTGCATAACAATGGAGTAAAAAAGATCAGAGTTATAGTAAAATACTTTATGATTGGTGTAATAGAAGCATTTCTTCTTTTTGGGTGTTAAAAATAATATTTCAATAATTATTATCTCTTCAAAAGTTTCGTTTTCGAAGCTGTAATGAAATTAAACGAAATGTATATGTTTTAAAATGTTTTACAGCCAGAGGTTATTTCGCAATCTTTTACTATACTTTTATCGTACGATCTTCTTGCTCTGATTATGATAAAATTATCGTTGATGCTTTGCTATATTATGTTGATGACAACCCTTTCGCTGACGTTTGAAATAATAGAAAAAACAGAACTAAAAACTAAGTGACAGCCAGCTGTCAAGAAAAAGGCAGAGGCAACATCAATTTTAAAACGAATATAATTGTTTCTGTGTAAAACATTTAAAACGAAAGATATTTTTAAATAAAGTTCATTATAAAAGACCTTTTAGTTTGAATTTGTGTATTAGCTATTAGAAATGAAGTTTTGAGGCGCAACACAGTCAAACGCCACATCCAGAGCACAGACCATATACAGACCGCCAACTCGTACTCCTCTTGCCTGAAACACCCTCGAAATATTTTTTCCAGTCTGTGAATACGTGTACAGCTCTCTCTGTGCATTTTGTAATGGCAACTATACCTGCGTATGCCATTTATTTTTTAGGTGTGTTTGCTAAATGGGTTTTAAAGCAAGGGAGAGCGTCACACTCTCAAAATAAATGGCATATCAGCTGATTTTTAGCTTGGTGGCAAAAAGAGAGACCATATGGTGAGTTGGCGGTCTGTATCTCCTTGGTCCGTGATCCAGAGTACCATAGATTTTATAAATGTACAAAAATGCACCAAAACTCTCATCTGGCAATGCTGAACAAAAACATAGGAAAAAACATTTTATTGCGCGCCGAAATGTCAACGAAAAAGAAAAACAAAACTACAAAGAGCTGTATAAAAAGGAAAACGAGAAAAACAATTTTCGTATTTTGTTGTCTCCTCCGTTCTGCCATTCTGCGTGTTGGTTTTGGTTTCGTTTCGTCGTTTCGTGTGATGTGGTTGTGATAAAAGTTCATTTTGTGCATACAATACGAAAAAAAACTTCAAGAAAAGAAAAAGTTATTTAACAATTATATATATATTTTGAAAACAAAGTTCAAGTGCGTGTGACTCATTTTTTCAGTGATTTATATTTAAACCGCACATTTATAGAATTAGAATCGCAATCAAATTGAAAACCCCCAAAAAACATGAAAACTTGCTCGCTTTTTCATTTGGCAATCGCAACACCAAAACACAACCAGAACTTGAATTTTTTTTCACTAAATATGCGAAAGACCTTCGACAAGTAAATAATAAAAAAGAAATTAGCTAATAAAAAACAAAAAACCGTGAAAAAAACACCAAACAAAACCCATCTCATCATCTCTAAACCAGAACCAGACTATACAAATCTACATAACAACTTAACAACCCAGAGAGAGAAAGTTTAAATTAATAATAATTATTGTGCTTGTGCATTTTTCTTCGCATAGGAAAATATTTCGTTGATTTTCCTTCCATCTGTAAGTTTGAAAAGACCAACTCACTCAAAAAAGAAAAACTTGCATGCTTTTGCGTTATATTTCCCAAAAACAAAAAAAACAAACTAGGTAATAAAAAATATTAAAAAAAAAGAAACATGATTTTCCAGACAAATTATTACAAGTTCGGTTTTTTTTCTTTTATCGTATCGATTTGGTTCAAGTTGGAAATTTTACATTTTTTTGTCTTACCCGAAAAGCCATGAAAGTGTTTTTTTCTTTTGCCGTCTACAAGCTAAGACGACGACGACGAGTTTGTGATGATTGTGTTGTTGGCGGACGATCGATTGTTTATGGTACACTTCTCACACAAGATTAAGGGACAAGCAGGTTTTCTTTTTTTAATTAAAAAATAAATTATCAAATACTGAGCCATCATTACAAATATCAGACCAGTAGAACCTACCTACCTTACGTAAGCTGATAAAATATTTCAATTTCTTGCTAATTGAGTAATTTTTAGGAGCCCATACTGTGGCATACGACTGATCTGATATTCTGTAGATTGGTTTTTCTTATAGAGCTTTCCAATTGGAGAAAAAGAAGCACCTAGAAGCATCCGGAAGCCTTCTGGAACCGTTCCATTGGTACACAAAATGCACTTCTGACGATTCTGAGAAGAGAAATTCGTTTCTTGATTTAGTACCAGTTGTACAATAGTGATTCAGCACTGAGCCTCTTTTTTAAATTCTTTGTCCGTGTGTCAACTTTATTTAATCCATTGGAATCGGTATTTTAACTCTTGAACCACTCTGGAACCACCGTCTAAACTTTAATTATGTACACAGGATCCTAGTTGAATCGTTTTTAGATTTTGATTCGAGGATGAACCAATATCGGACAACTAGTCCTTAGAGTCAGAATTCAGAAACATTAACTGTGCAGTGTCTGTTCGCATGCAGCATTGCCGTAAGTTTTAATAGTGTCAACACATGCGAATTCTTGAGATTTGGAATCTGATGTCATAGACATCGAAGCCAAACAGTATGAGGGCATGCTTTACGTGAACACCTTACAATTAAGCCTTAAATTCCACGAAGATCCTACTCGCATACAGAGTCAAATTGGTAGATATTTCTGTTTCATGTACCTACAACAATTTCCCTGCCATTCATATTGTTCCCGGGTTGCCACACAGAGGCGGAGGATAGACACGTCTATGCTCTCTTAAGTTCCAACTTCTATCTCAGAGCCACCTCCAGTTCAAAGAAGTAATGGTTGGATAGAATCCAGCTACAAAATATCGTCAAAACTAAGCCCGGTTAGGTTCCCTAAAGGCGAAGAGGTGCCACTGCCTCAACGCTCCAAGTCTGACCTCCACAAAATAATTGCTGGTGTACCCCAGGGCTCTGTTCTGCCTCCGAATCTCTTTCTCATTTTTATTAATGATCTCTTGTCTGTGACTTCTAATCCATTAAATTGTTTTGCTGACGACTCAACCCTCAGCTTTTCATATACGTTTGATTATTCACGGCCTTCGCCTTCGGACGTGTTATTACAACGACACCGTATGATAAGCTCATTAAACTCCGATTTAAACAGCATTGTGAATTGGGGTATTAGAAATCGTGTGGAGTTTAATGCGTCGAAAACTCAATGCTGTCTTTTGTCGTTGAAGCTAAACATACCCCCTATGCCATTATCCATGAATGGTACTTGCATCGAAGAGGCCAAAAAGCTATCAGTACTCGGTATGTGTATCAGTGACAACCTACGTTGGAATGATCTAATACTTGAGATTGCCAAGAATGCTGCAAGATGCTTAGGCTTTCTTAATTTAGTTAGATGCAAGAAATTTTTCACCCCTTCTGATCTGGCTACAATTTACAAAGCGTTTGTACGCCCTAAACTCGAGTATAACTCGCATCTCTGGGCAGGTGCTTCTCAAACTTTTTTAACACCCAGAGTTAAGAAAAAAAAGCGTTAAAATTGATAGGAAAGAGAAGCATTATGGAAACATTTCCATCACTTGAGCAAACGTGATACGTTTCATGTCATTCCTTATTTTACAAGTTCTTCTTCAAAAAATGCTCACTCGAGCTAGCCAGCTGCGTTCTATTTCCTCCGTTACACTCGTCGTGCTAGGAACGCTTGTCAGTTTATACTTGAGCCCAATTTCGGACATACCGTGAAAGATAGGGATTCCTTCTTCAGCCGTACAACACGAATGTGGAATAAATTGCCTGGTACAATTTTTCCTTGTCATCTTGATCTTCAAGACCATTTCCAGACCAATGTTCATCGACATCTCCTTTCCCTTCCTCCCTAATTTCCTATCGCGCTGTTACTTAACATTAACAGGGCTATCTGAAACTCTTGAGTGCGTTTGTTTAATACAAAAATATATTTCCTTCTCTAGACAGGAAAGTAGGTACGTACCATTGATAAAATAAAAATATATACATGGCTCGGAAAGGAGGTTTATTTTATACTCAAAAAAGGGTGAATTTTTCATGCCAATGCTTTGGAGGAGTGAGATCTAATGAAGTAATCAAATCGGGACGACGACGATAAAAAAAAAAAACTACAATATTTTTTGGTAGTGGCCAATGGAACGCAGTATTAATGCCAGTTTCACCTGTTTGGCTAGCGTCGACAAATGTGATAAAACAGCCGATCACAGAAGCTGCGTTTGTGGTACTGTATACGAAAAATAATGAATATTCGTACTTTTCATTGGTTTTACTCCGAAAACCACTCGTTCTGAAAATCAATAGAACAGGAAAAATTGCTTCTGCTCAATTTTGAAGCCGTGTCTCTTCACATGCCATATTTCAGCAATTTTTTCAAGTGTCAAACAATATTTTGAAGCTCGATTCGCGGGATAAATGGACAATAACTCGAGATAGTATTCAGCAACGCTCACGAAGCTTCCTTATTCAGCTTCGGCGACTATTTCATCAGTTTTGGATTAAAAACAATGTCACATGTGCCAATACTAGCCAAAACTTTCATTAAGGTTGCTTGCGAATAGACACTCCCAGTCAAATATTCTGTGGTAGACATTTGAGACACTTTTGTATTTGTACTAAAGACGGATTCTGATTTCTCTACCTGGAAAGTCAAACGTAGAGTAGCTGGACATTTTTTGTTGCAGTTAATTGTTAGCCAAGTAGTTAAAAATTTTAAACCCAACATATGAATATGTCGACCTTAGCCGTACAACGTCGCCTTGCACCTTAAACATATTCTTGCAATTTCCCAACGCAATCGTTTTAGGTTTTTGTTCGTGAAAAAACTGAGGACACAATTCCTAGTAAGAAACTCCTCCTTTATTTAAAGATTATCGCTTTTAAATTAAATTGAATACTAAAAATAAGGAATCAATATCGACTTAAATCCGGTGTACCACAGGAATCTCTGTTGGGACCCCTTTTATTTTATTTTGTTTTATTTTATTTAAAAAAGAAATGTGAGAAGTGTATTGTAAGCTTAAAAAATAAACATTATTCTATTTCTTTGGTTTTTTTTTATTATTCTTCTATTTCTTTGTTTCCTTTTCCTATCATTTCTATTTACAAAAAAAAAAAAAAAAAACAAGTTAGAAAGAAATGGAAGTTTTTAACACGAAATATGCAGTTATAACAAAACGCACTGACCTACGGCTCGATGTCTGTGCCTTCCAAGATGAAAAAGAAACTGAAAAAATCCCTATCGAACCAGGAACACTAGTCAAAGTCTATGATACAACCAGCGGAGGTGGAGGTGGAGGAACCAGCAGCAACAACAACACTGTAAACAACAATAGCAATAGCAACAGCAACAGTAAAATAACATCTGTACAAATTCTTGACTATTTTAATCACAATCCGATCAGTGAGAACCTATACGAATGTCCGACATCACATTTGAAACGTATCCATCAGGACATTTGGCCATTTGGCATTGCTATATCAGATCCTACACGCCGCTTACAATTCTTCCAGAGTATAGAACAATGCAAGCATATTCTGTACTTGCGAGAAGGCGAATTGGTGGCAGTAAATGGAGGACTTTTCGGCAATGCTGCTATGCGCTACGAATGCATTGTCCGATATATTGGCCTTGTGCAGGAAATGGGCCCAGGCTACTATTTCGGGCTTCAAATTAGGGTAAAAAAACAGCATATTGAAAATAGAGCTAATTGTTTTTAGTTGATGTTTTTAGTTTAATTTGCTGTCATTTTTTATTGTTTAATATTTAATTTTTCACTTTCTTTGCACTTTGTGGTGTTTTTTTGGTTTCTAATCTTTAATCTTATTTTCATTTCGGGATCATTTTTGAAACATAAACATTGTTGTCTTGTGGTTGTTTCATTTTTTGTTTTGTTTTTAGAAGAAGGAATATTATTTTTTTGTTATCTCCAGATGCTAAAAATAAAAGAACAATCATTGGCACCTTGCTCACAGCTAATTTGCTATCTCATTTGTTGTCTGCAAAAATAATAATAAGGGTTAACATAACATCATAACACAAGATCAGTCTCAAGAGTTGTCCAAGTGATCTATCAACTGTTTGAGACTGATTTGAACACGCTTAACCATAAACTAAGATCATAATGAAATGATTGTTTTCACTTGAATTAAAAAAATTAAAACTCTTCTCATTCCAACAGAGTTCAGAGAATGTTAGTTCTCCACAGGAATTGGAAATTCCCTATGTCATCAATTATATGCAATGCGAACCAAGATTAGCGCTTATTGTCTCGGCCGACTGGATTGAACCAATTGATTTGAAGAAAAAATCCTTTCCCCGAGAGCTTCTTTGTGGAACAATAGATAAAGCCCGATCAGCTATCGGCCTAACTGCACGCCAATCGACGTCTCGAAAAAGCTACAAAAAATCACCCACCAAAAAGGATTCACTACTCTTTCCGCAATCGGAGACACAATTCTACGTACCTAGTCCAAGTCCGGCAGATGATTACGCCAGCAGCAGTGGTTGTGAAGAATTTGAAACTGCAATGGAACGAGGAGGACGTAGTCTAGCAACAGCACAAAATCCAAAGCATCCTCGCAAAGAGAAACCCATAATAACACATACTTTTACCAAAGACGAATCCACCACGATCTCACTGCCTGTGCCACAAACGCAGCAATTACCACAACAAGAACAGCAAAAGAGTAAATCTAATCAAACAAACGAAGATTTGGTTCCCTTGGACAACGAAGATTACAAGGAATATGTTGAGAATTACGAGCGTAATCTAGAACAGCGACAACAGTACGAACAGAGCATTCCACAGGGTATTTTGAAATCAAGCAAGACCGTTCAACCCACAACTAACACTAATACTGCTGGCGACCGGACAGCAACAACAAATGTAAAGAAGAAAAACGTAACAACAACAACAAGCACAATTGAAGCGCCCGTAAAGCCAGTAACCATTATGAGTTTAGAAGATCGTGATATCATTGTAATTGATAAGGCTGACATCAAGGAGTCTACAAAAAATGAAGCCAAAGTTATCGTTGTAGATAACCCAAGACAAACAAAAGAAGTTGACTTGGCTGATCTGTTGGGTGGCAATTGGCCCAATAACGCTGGTGACGCTGCAATGGTTTTAAATACAACAGCCGATCAAATCAAATCACCGAACATGATAACGATGAGTAATGGGGCGAGTGCAGCAGGTGCAAGTGGAAGTGCTATTTACGTTAGCAGTAGCAGTAATAGCAGCGTGAGCAGCATGAATCAGAAAGTTGATAGTAGGAGTAAGTCGGCGAATCCGGTGTCACATTTGATTGGCACAAAAAGTTTGGATCGTAAGAATCGGGATACACAATGGACGCATTCAGACGTGGTAGCGGCAACAACTTCAACCGCCGCAAGTGGGCCAGGTACGGCTGATGGAATGAAGAAGGAAAAAAGTAAGTTAATTATTTATTTACAATCATTTGTTTTCTTAAATTGAATCGAACATTGCATAAGAGGATTGTTTTAAAGCTCATTCAGCTATTTATCACCTCTTATCAAAAAAATAATCGGATATCGAAGGAAATGGTATTCCACATAAGATAAGAATAATCTACAAATGAAATGAGTCACTTAATTATTGTAGAAATTGTAATACAAAGAAAGGTTACTTACAACCACAATATGTCAGCGCTCCTTATTCATTCTCAATTAGTACACAGATTGTAATTTATATATTTTTTGAGAAGCGTTCTCCCGTGAACATAGTTTAAAACCATGCAAAAGCATGGTTAATCTTTCGAAACAAAAGATCATAATAGTGTTTTGTTTAAATGATTCTTGAATCTGGTTGAATCTATCATTAATCATATTTCCTGGAGCATTGAGACAATACCAGATTTTTCCACCTCCCTTTACTCGCAATTGAATACCAACCTGCTACTTTGAAGATCCCACTTGCTTTCTTGGCCATTTTATTATATGGTTTCCTCAGTTCATAGTCGATCCAATTCTACTTTGACTTTTTAAAGCCCAAGAACACCTTCTAACCTCAGTCTCAAATATAATCCAGTGTTGCAAATCATTGGCAGGCAACACCTTTTCAATTAAAAAACTTTTTGTTGTCTTTATGGTCAGTTTTCTTTAGGCAGCCACAGGAAACCGCTGCGTTGAGATTCAAGAGCTCAACACCATGCTTTCAAATCCATTTCTCCAAAAAATATTTTCGTAGTTCGCACTGCATTACCAGTAAGATTAAGAGCTCTACACACCGGCCACCTGACCTTGCACCCGTTTTAGTGGCGTGAAGTTTGAAGTAAAGAACCAAACCGTACCCAGTTTTACTAGAGTTAGTTTTTAAAGCTCATTTAAATATTCAGGCATTCCAAGCCAATATTCAAAATAATCAGCGTTTTACTCCTATTGCAGATTTGGAGGAGGATAACTCTGACTTCCTCTAGGGTAGGTTTGATGGCCACTCCACTCCATCACAGTCAGGTCTATATAGACCCATTGTGATACCAAAATTGAGGGCTTACCATTTCCTCGTCTTACCCTTGTGACCCTGTAAAGATCTGATATTGCACTCTGCGACAACTCTTCGATGTAATCGAAGTAGTGTCTGCCAAGAGTGTTATTTCTTAAATTGCAGAGGCTTGGGCAGTGACAAAGGAATGGGGTTATATCCTCATGTTTATCCCCGTCATTGCAGCCTCTGCAGAGGTCTTCTTCGAAGTTAGACGTAGTTTTTTGGCGTGGTATATAAGCAGGTTATGCCCATGTTCTTTTGCATAATTGTTTCAGTTCTTTGTCAGTCGTATTTAGGCCATAGTTTTCTTGCAATCTCACATGAGTCCAGATAAGCCCATCAAGTGTTTGCTTCTGATAGGATTGCATCTGTTACTTTGCTTTTGAGATCACATAGAGCGGGTTTGATTGTATCTTCTATAAATTCAAGGCCAAGTTCTGATCTTTCCTTTCTTGCCATTCCGTCAGCTTTTTTATTGCCCCAACTTCCCTGTGACCGGGGATCCAGTAAAGTGTAACATTGTGCTGTGAGGGCAGAACCTTAAGCTCTTCGCGGTAGCTTTTCACAAGCTTGGATTTGATTTCAACAGTCGATATTGATTTTATTGCTGCCTGGCTATCGATGAGAATGGTAATACGTCTCGCGGTGTTTCCAACATCGATGCCTATCTGGCTGTCTTCGTTACTGCTAGAACCACTGCTTGGAATACACTGCTTGAGTTGGGTAGTCTGATTGAGCTGCTAGTTTCTAAAGCTTCCGTTCCAATGTCCATTTTTGATCCATCTGTGCTTGGGAAGTTGCATTCAAATTGTTTGTCAAAATCAAGATGGGGTATAGTGTAGTCGCAGTCTTAATTAGTTTCCATATAATTTAGCAATATTTCTGAGTGCCCCGTTGAAAACTTCTTCCTTGCCTTAACTGAGGGCGATTTTCGCTGCAGTTTCTTTCATGTACAGATCAATGGGCAGCAAGTTTAGTATTGTTTCCAGACATTGCTGTTGGTGTTGTTCTCAATGCACTGGTCGATCCAATGCAGCCAAGTCTCTGAGTTTTTGTCACTGCTTTTAGATTGGTTGGGTTTTCAGCTGCTTTTCACCATACCAAGAAACCGTATGTCAGAATTGGCCTTACTATTGCCGTGTACATCTACAGAATGACCTTAGGGTTCGTGCCCCAGGTTTTACCAAAATTTCTGTTGCATGAAAAAGGCTTATGGATGCTTACTTTATTCTTTCTTCAACATTCAACTTCCAGTTCAGTTTTCTATCAAGTATTAGCTCAAGATACTTAGCGCTATTAGGTACTTCCAGGGGTATTGCCTCAAGAGAAGGTGTGTTGAATTCTGGTATGCTCCTTTTGTTTGTAAAGAGAACAAGTTCCAAATGATTCATAAACAAAAAGATCCACTGCACAGAAAGGAATACACAGACCAGGTGTTTAATTTATTCAATAAAAAAAAAACTCTGCCACAATTCTTCCGGATACTCAAAGTAATAAATTGTTTCAAGATGAATCACCGGCTATTTTAACTGTACAATATTTTTTAATCGAATCTAAATCAATCTTTTGTTTAAAGCTTAACGTAAACAAGGAACAAACTATGCTTTCACCATCGTACTTATTAACTTTTCATAGCTGAACTGAAAATATCAACACAATTGTTGCTCAAAAACACACAAAAACAGCTCAACCGTTTTCTATTTTCTAACAACAAATCTTTTAAAGAAAATTCATCTCACAATATTATTTATTGTGGCAAAATACTTGCCAAACATTGATATCACTCCAAGTCTTGCTACACACACACGATGGAATAAATTATCTTTTTCACGCCACCGATACTGACCCATGGCATTTCACAGCCTAATTCTGCCATTCGAAAACTTACTTGACTCTCTCTACAAGTCTATTGTGTGTTTTTTGAGATTTCCTCTCATCTGCAGGAAATGTAAGCAAACATGCCACCGCAACCGTTTTCGACAACTAGTGAGAGTGTTACTTGCTCGTGGATCTATTTTTGGTCCTCTCCCCATAATAATAATCTCTGAAAATAGACAAGTTTTTCGTTTTTCAATTGACAGACGTTATGGGTGGAAAAAAAGGGAAAAGGCATTTGCAATTACTTTTGCTAGTTGGCCATTATTGACTCCTCAAGTCAGACGTTTAAAAAAATCGCGGAACTTTGCATTTGGGGGATCGAAATCCGACAGCTCTTCAGTCTACTAAATAATTTATTGGCAGTTGTGCCTGTCTGTCTGTCTTTATGACATTAGATTTGGATTTAAGACCAGTATTTTAGAAAAATAAAACAATGGAAACATCAACTGAATGGTATCACACATACACAAATGATATTCCGCTCACAGTTCTTGAGCTATTCTCATACGACGACAGCGAAGTCTCTTCCAATGGTGGATATGGAGGTTGTTTTTAATTTTTTTTTATGTTCCTTGATACATATTTTGAAAAGCAAACAAAAATGAACTGAAAAACCCTCCTTTCATTTGCAGAATTGAGAAACACAATCGAGCCACTGTACGATAATGTCAACACACTTCCAGCTGTTCAGCAAAATATTGCTCTTGCATCACCGGAAGAGGAATTTATTCAAGCTTCGCCTATGCACGATGTGCCTGGGACCAATTTGGGAGTTGGATCAATGGTTGAGGTTTCAACTGAAACTAGTGAAGATCTGTACGGAGTTATACGATGGGTTGGATGTCCACCGAGTACAAAGACTGTTATGGTAGGTGTTGAGCTAGAAGATGAACAGGAAGACAAGCGTTTGCCACTCACCGATGGTGTTTATAATGGTGTCAGGTAATATCACACATCACAACAAACCTTCTTAGGTCGAAGCTTATACATTCAACAATAATTTTTTAGACTCTTTAAATGCCAAGAAGGACGAGCACTATTTCTGCTTCCAAATCAAATTACAAAAGATAGACGGTTTGTGGAAATTGACACACCACAAGGAGCCGCTAAATCGGTTGCAAAGACACTGGACTCGAAAATGTTTGGTCAGGTGGAATGCCCATCTGTGCCTGGAGCAGTTTCACCACTGAGTGAGTTTGTTTTTATTTTTTTTTTCAAACGAATAACATCAAGAAATAAATCTTTTCCATTAGAAATATATAATCTGGATGAGTTGGAGGAGATGTGTGGAAAGTTTAAAGGAATTCAAGGTCATCACAATTCTTGCTACTTGGACGCGACTCTCTTTTCGATGTTCACCTTCACAAGTGTGTTTGATTCATTATTGTTTAGACCACCAGAATCGGAAGTAAGTCTCATGATTGCGATTTGGTTGATCAAGTTTTAATTTTTTTTTAATTCGATCTCAGGACATATCACACTACGAAGAAGTACAAAAAGTCCTTCGAGAAGAAATTGTGAATCCTTTAAGAAAGAATATGTTTGTGCGTGCGGATCGTGTAATGAAATTGAGGCAATTACTTGACAAGCTTAGTTCTGTTAGCGGATTAACAAGCGAAGAAAAAGATCCTGAAGAGTTTTTGAACAGTTTACTGGCGCAGATATTGCGCGCTGAACCATTTCTTAAGGTAAGATACATTTTTGAAGGAAATTTTCCTTGGAAATTGGCATAACAATGAGCTCATGCGGTCACAATTATGGACGATATTGCAATTTCGTTTGGAGCAGCAGCAATATGCATGCTTTAAGAGCATACAGCAACAGATCCTTTCATCTTATTTGCTCCTACACAAGTATACATAGCCGTGACACAACATGTTCTCCATTCTTTAAATTATGCAACTAGATATAGCAGTTACTGAGGCAACGTTTACGGCTTGGCGTTGGTTGTAACGGTGGCATCATCAGCACAACATCTATCGCCACATCTTTTCGTTTTACTCCAGGACTGTTATAAAATAGAAATTCCTTTCCCAAGAAGTGATCCTCCCCCCTTCTGCCAAAGGCTTTCTTTAAATTTACAAATCTGCGCAGTGTGCTGATAAGGTCACCGGATCGCTTAATTCCAAAGCCTGCTTGTTTTCCCTATAGTCTAGACTCGAGTTTAACACTATTTCACCAGTTTTTCGAAAACACACAAACGGCCACCCCGCGTCTGCTGTTCTTAAAATCATTTTTGGGAACTGAGAAATACAGGGTTTTCCAATAAGAGGTTTTATTTTGATATTCAAAGCAAAATGGCATTTTTTGATATAAATGATCGAATGTTTATTTCAACGTAAAGAGGGAAGTCTACCATTAATAATGGGAAACAATATCAATATTAACAATATTGCGGGTGGCAATGGTACAGTGGATGAAGTGCTTGGTTGCTAACCTAAGAGTTGTGGGTTCGAGCCCCAGCCTGGGCAGCAATTTTTAATTATTCCCCCAGCTTCAACTGGACGCCACCCGTGGGATTTTCGTGAGATAAATATCACCTATTTCTCAATCCATTGTACCAACAAAAAATCTTTCCTATCTTTCTATTCCTTCGAACTATTGCCGTGCAGTTTGCATTCAAAAGACCTTGGGTCTTACAGGCATATAGTTAAATTATTATTATTACTATTATATCAGCCAAATGGCCGCCACGGCTGCGCTTACTCAACAATATCCTTTTCATGAAATTTTCCATCACCAACTCATAAAGTGGCTGCTATATGCCTTCAAAAGCTTCACGAATTCCATCTTTGAGGTCTTGAATCGACTCTGGGCTTTTGGCGTAGACCTTATCTTTTATGTGGCCTCAAATTAAGAAGTCGCAAGGTGTTAAATCACAGGATCTCGGTGGCCAATTGTGATCACCTCTTCGAGAGATAACACGGTCTGGAAACTTTTCCCTTAAAAGATCGATGGTTTCGTTGCTTGTGCGTGGCACGTAGCGCCGTCTTGTTGAAAGTAAACGTTGTCCAAATCAATACCATCCAATTAAGGCCATAAAAAATTATTAATCATCTCCCAATACCGCAATCCATTCACCGTAGCTGTTGCTCCAGCCTCCTATTCAAAAAGTAAGGTCCAATGACCCCGCCAGACCATAAACCGCACCAAACAGTTACTCGTTGAGGATGGAGAGGCTTTTCAACAATAAATCTTGGGGGTTCCGAGCTCCAGATACGACAATTTTACTTGTTGAGGAAGCCACCGAGGTGGAAATGGGCATCATCAGTCAAGATGATTTTTCGATGAAATTCCGGATCATTTTCATGCATTTCAAGGACTCAATCAGCAAAGACACGACGTTGTTGATTATCGGCCGGCTTGAATTCATGTGTTAACTGAACTTTATAAGCCTTAAGACTCAAGTCTTTATACAAAATACGTTGTAATGACGTTTGTGGAATGTCCAATTCCAAAGAACGACGAGGAATGGACAAACCTGGGTTTTTTTCAACACTTTGGGCTACAGCAGCAATATTCTCAGTTGTTCTTGAGCGACGTGCACGGATTTTATTCTTCACATCGCAAACTTGTCCCAACAGCTCGAATTTGTCCACCAATTTCTCTGAATTGCGGTCCACCAAGACGCTTCACGACGACCAAAAAATGTTTTAGTTTTACGAACCGTCTCTGCCAAATTTTAACCATGTTTATAATGAATTTTAATAATTTCAATGCATTGTTGAAGCGTGTATCGTTCCATTTTTATTAATGGCGTAGTTTCTACTTGTCAAATGTCAAAAAATTACAGCTTCAAAAGTAACAACTACCAAAATAGTGGGTTTTTCAAAATTACACCTCTTATTGGAAAACCCTTTAGACTGTCAAAATGCATCCTCTTTTAAAGAACTTTCGAGAGACGCGATTAGGAGAAAAAGATACCTTTAAAGGGTTCTGTGATTGAGTTTGTGGCTAAACGTTGTCATATGTTGGAGGGTGCGAACTCTGGAATGCGATGAAATTTTAACATAATTACCTCTGGTGGCATAGTACCTAGTGTACTAGCTACGTACACGTTAGGTTGCTTGTTAAGCCCAGCTCGGGCAAAAATTTTTCAATAATTAAACTGGACATAGATCGATTGAGCACCACTAAAGTAGTCTGATGATCGGGTTGGTCCCCGTGAAATAGCCATAATTCCAGCCTATGAACATGGTAGTAGCACACACATGTTGTTGTTGTTTCATTCAAATCTTCATTAACAATTATTTCAAGCTCACAGTTCTTAATGACACTTATAAACTATATTTAATTTTCAGTTGAGCTCGGGCCAAGATGCATTCTACTATCAACTATTTGTTGAGAAAGACGAGCGTCTGTCGTTTCCCTCGGTTCAGCAGCTTTTCGAACAGAGCTTCCTTTCATCAGACATCAAACTCAAAGAAGTACCCTCATGCCTTATCATACAAATGCCACGTTTTGGTAAGAACTTCAAAATGTATCCAAGAATTCTTCCATCACAAGTACTGGACGTCACTGATATTATTGAAGACTGTAAGTATTTTTTTTTTCAACAAAATTAACTGAACTGAAAACATAATCATAATTGCATTATCTCACGCTTCCCTTTCTTAGCGCCTCGTCAATGTTCTGTTTGTGGAAAATTGGCTGAGTACGAATGTAGAGAATGTTTTGGAATACTGCAATGTGGCGTTGGATTAGAAAGCACCGCATTTTGTAGGAAGTGCCTAGAGACTGTTCATTCCCATGCAAAGAGGTAACAAGATAGAATTTTAAATACAACAACTAGAAGTGTCTTATATTAACCATACAAATTATTCCAGAGCAAATCATACCCCCAAGGAGATCTCAGTACCCCATGACTTTAAAATAATGGTTGAACATTTAAATGTTCCACGTTTGTTTATGGAACTGTTTGCAGTTGTTTGTATTGAAACTTCCCACTATGTGGCGTTTGTTAAAGCCGGCTCAGGACTTGACGCACCATGGTGTTTCTTCGACTCCATGGCAGATCGAAAAGGTATGTACACTAGCCAATTTTTATTTATATCGCTCTATATCAACAAGTTTTAAAAAAGGTGAACAAAATGGATATAATATCCCAGAAATGATATCCGTTCCTGATTTGCCACAATGGCTGTCAGAAGATGGAGCTCGAGCAGTTAATGAGACATCATCCAACGACAAAATGTTACCAGAGCATGCCAAACGATTATTTTGTGATGCATACATGTGTATGTATCAAAGTACAGATGTTATGATGTATCGTTAGGAATATAAGAATTATTATATAACAAAACTAATTATGTATTTAACTTACAATGCAACCACAAAAAAAAAAAAAAAAAAAAAAAAATTATATACATAACAATAAATACATTTCTAGAAATACATAGTATCCAATATTGTGAACACATAGTTGAACTAAGAGCTGTAGAAATTTATTTATTAAGAAACATAACAAAAGAAACACAAACAAAAAATTAAAATTAAAATTAAATGCAAAGCATTATTAATTTATTTATAACATACACACAATATTTTTTGTCGTATTGTTACCTACTTTTAAATATTTTACATTTAAGTAAATATACACCACTAACTGAAGTTTGTTTATAATTTTTTTTTTTTTTTTTTTTTTTTTTTCTTTGAAAACAAAAAATGTAATTAGTTTTGTTTGTTTAGAACTGAAGTCACCCCCAAGTTCGACCTAGGGCGTTTTTTTAACAACTCTTACACGGTTCTGTTTGGCTTTTTCTCTGTGGTTGCACTAAACTTGCCCCGAAACAGCCCTAGGTTTAGCTTGGGGCGAATTGTTGAGCGGGTTTTTGAAAACCGAAAACCTCATTTTTTTTAAACGTTTGAGGTTGGCACAAAACCTGTGCGAACCTTGAATACAATTTAACGAACAAAGCCAGTTCGTACCTTCTAGTGCGGAAGCATGTGATTGTTAATCTCAAATCAAATAGAAATCTTGGATAGTTTAGGTCCCCTAAGCTTTTAAGCATATACCTACGCGTTTTGTTTGTTTTGCTTCTTCGCAATTTGTAGACTCCCCGAAAACCCGACAAATGTCGTTTGTTGACGACGAGTCTTTAGCGGATATTTGTTTGATTTTTGTTTCTTGTTTCAGTGGACAAAGCAATTTACTTACTTACTTTACTTATGATGGCGCCACTAGAGTATTGTTCTCCTAAGCTTGCTTAGAATGCCCCTCGTCTCCAATTTTGCACTCCAAGTTGTCGGAGGTCTCCCTCTACCTGGTCGATCCATCAAATATGAGGTCTACCTTGGCTTCTGACTCCCTCTGGTTTGGCTTTGAAGACCACGAGCTGGAGCGTCGATGTCCATTCGCTCTACATGGCCCAACCATCTTAGTCGTTGAATTTTTCTGGCTAGGCTAATGTCGCTGTATAGCACGTATAGTTCGTCGTTGTATCTTCTTCGCCAAATGTTGTTTTCTCGGTTAACGCAGACGGGACCATAAATCGTACGCAGAACTTTTCTCTCGAAGACTCCAAGTGACTTTTCATCCGATTGGGAGACAGTCCATGCTTCTGCGCCATATAGCAGGACCGGGATGATGATTGTTCTATACAGCTTCTCCTTGGTTCTTCTCGATAGGGCTTTATTCCTCAATTGCTTATTCAGTCCAAAGAAACAGCGATTAGCAAGAGACAAAGCAATTTGCTCGGATCAACAAATGTATGCCATTCATGTCTCTATGTTCTGGACCCTTACTTACTTACTTAAGGTGGCGCAGACAGTCTATTGTGGACCACGGCCGCAACCAACAGGATGAGGGCAAGCTTTACGTGGACACCTAGCAATTGAGCCTTCAATTCCATGGCGAGCATTCTCGCATACAGAGTCAAATTGGGCTTAGACCAGGAAAGGAAATACAGCTGCAAATACTCACTCCTGTTTCATTTACAACAATTTCCCTGCCATTCATATTGTTCCCGGGTTGCCACGCGGAAGATAGACACGTCTATGCTAACTTGAGTTTCAACTTCTATCTCAGAGCCACCTCCACTTCAAAGAAGTAATAGTTAGATAAAAGCCAGCTACAAGATATCGCCAAAACTAAGCCCGACAGGTTCCCTAAAGGCAAAGGTTCCAAGGATCTTGCAACGAAACAATTTATATTTGCTACCTTGGTTAAGCCTATAAAAAAACTTTAAGAAATTCATAGTTCAACCCCTAGTCGCAACCAACAATTCTCACCAGCTAGGCCGGTCCCTAGTCAGTGGCCTCCAGTTGCGCACACCAAGTTGGTTGTGGTCGTTCTCTTGATCGTGCCACCTTAGATGGGGTCTTTCAGAACTGCGTCAGGTTGGAATTGAAGACTCGTCGGGCTGGAGCGCTTTCGTCCATACGCTCCACATGGCCCAGCCATCTAAGCCGCTGTATTTTCAGCTTCTTTACCAGGTCAATGTAGCCTATACAGTTCGCCATTGAATCTTCTCCTCCATACTCCATTGATACATTCAGGACCGAATATCACCCGAAAAATCTTTCTCTCAAAACATCCCAGCCTGTATTCATTCGATTGTGTCAGTGTCCATGCTTCTGCCCCATACAGCAGGACTGGGATAATAAGGGTCTTGTATAGTGTCTCCTTGGTCCTTTGAGAGAGGGCTTTGCTACTAATATGGCTTCTAAACCCAAAGACACAGCGATGTTGTTCTGGGAGTTTATAGTGGAACCCAAAAAGTCAAAGTCCTTGACAACTTCAAAGTTATATCTGTTCGTCGTGACGTTTTTCCCGGGCCTACGGTGATGATGTTCTGCACTCGAGGACAGCATATACTTTGTTTTATCGAGCGAATGCTCCACTTCCAATAATGTCAATATCCTGGGACCATCCAAAGCTTTACTTATTGCGGCAATGATTGAAGAAATAGCTTAGTCACCTATCTATCAATTATTTATAAGTAACGTGTCACAATTAACTTACGGAGCAGCCGAAGCCTAGCGATTTATATTCCCAAGCTTTCCAGTATGTACGTTGATACTCAGCATGAATGGATATTCTGCTGCAGTTTTTGTTATTCATGAAAATATTTATGAACTCTTATGGGATCTCTCATATCAATGGAATAACCAGTACCCCGGAGACAGGTGGAAGCGGTTATTCAAAGCGGAACCCTGAGAGTGGCACATAGGGCTACAATGCAGCACACAATGTTTGTTTTCTCATGTTACTAGACGATGTCTGGCTTCACATACAACTTGCACTTCCACCATCTACTTGGAAAACAATACAAGCCTGCAACAGACACCTGACCTTCGTTCGTTGCTCGTGTTACGACAATGACCCGAATTTCCTTCTTGCATTCTCTTGCTCGGAAATCAGACTATGCGCGTTGAAATATAATTTAATTCAATGTCTTTGTCAATGTCAGTGATGTGACCAAAAAGGCTGTTTTCCAAGTTAGGTTATGTCGTCAAAAGAACTTTCGTCCTCCACCAATTTAATAAATCAATCGAGTGGGGCTAGTGAATGGAATGTTTCACACCAGTATCTGAATCTAAGCCTTGGAGTTAAGATAATTAAACTTCTCTAGCTGGTCACCAAACCGTTATTAAGGTTGATGTTGAGGTTTTGTTTTTCTTTCAGTCATTTGCCCACGGTTGGCAGTTCCACAAACTTCTGTTAAGCACGTCTAAATGCAGAAATAGTATGAGTTCCATGTTCCATGACCCAAACTACAGTTAATTTGTCAAGTTGTACATACATATATTTCTCATATACCACCCAAAGGCTAATCGAATATAAAATTTTCTTAAAAATAAACAACCCATTTCTTATAAACAGTAAAAAATTGTATAACAACGTATAAATATGTATAAAAAAATAAATGCAATTTGTCCAGTCATCTCGTTATCAGGAGGAGTTCCTAGTCCATTTGAGATTCCTCTTCCTCGATCACCAAGTGTATAATAGGTTTGCCTTTAACCACACTATCCCCTTGCTTTGCTCCAACACTCTTCACGACACCATCTCGCGGAGCTCTCAAAACATGTTCCATTTTCATAGCAATTATTACAGCCAAATGATCACCTTTCGTTACCAAATCGCCAGGTTTAACAAGAAGCTTCTCAAGAACACCAGGCATTGGTGAGGCTACAAAATTGCCACTTCCACCACCCACAGCTTCATTGGATGTCAAGAATTTTGGCTGCCTAACTTGGAAGGTAAATCTTCCATCGGGTCCGAACACATCCAAATTGCCATTATAAAGAATCGAACTGAAGCTAGATATGGCTCCATCAATGTCCAGTTGTATGGTGCATCTCTTGTCGCAATGTGCTAGTAAGACTTTGACATTCCTCCATGCTCCACCATTCATTCGCATCTGAATGTCATCGGAACTGCTTTTAAGGTCAACTTTGAACGCCTGACCATCCATTTCAAGGAAGTATTCCCTGACGAAATCATGATTAACCCGGAAGCGCAGTGCGTCAAGGAAGGGATCACCTTTTGTTAGAGCTTCTAAGCTGGAATTCTTCTTAACAGCATTGTCTTCGTTGAGGAAGAGGGTTGCTGCTGCTTTGATTGCCAATTCTTCGGTCACATTGATTGGAGGGAACAGAGAATTGAAATGTTCATCAATGAATCCCGTGTGAACGTTGCCAGCTCTGAAATGAGCATGAGATGCTAGATCAATCAGAAAGTTGACATTCGTGTCGAGGCCAGCAATGTGGTATTCTCCCAACTTTGCTATGAGCAAGTTTAAAGCTTGTGTCCGATCCTCTCCCCAGACAACTAATTTCGCAATCATTGGATCATAGTGTACCGACACCTCATCACCTTGTCTTACTCCAGTTTCAATGCGAACGTTTTCTTCTGGTTTCGGAGTGGCTAAGTGACGAAGAAGTCCTGCTCCTGGAAGGAAGCCGTTTCTGGGGTTTTCAGCATAAATTCTGGCTTCAAAAGCATGACCCCTTCTCTTGATTTGGTCCTGGGTAAGAGGCAGTGGCTCACCGGATGCAATTCGAATCTGCCATTCAACCAAATCGGTATTGGTTATCATTTCAGTGATTGGATGCTCCACCTGCAGGCGGGTGTTCATCTCCATAAAATGGAAGGAGTGATCAACTTTGTCAAGAATGAATTCTACAGTTCCAGCACCAACGTATCCTACAGCTTTGGCAGCTCGAACTCCAGCTTCGCCTAGATTTCGTCTCAGTTCTTCGGATAACCCAGGTGCTGGTGCTTCTTCAATAATCTTTTGATGTCTCCTCTGAACCGAACAGTCTCGTTCGAAGAGGTATACTGCGTCACCATACTGGTCGGCAAAGACCTGCACTTCGACATGACGAGGTGAGCGTACATAGCGTTCCAGAAGCACCGAACTATCTCCAAAAGATTTTGCCGATTCTGTTCTAGCAGAATTCAGTGCCTCGAGGAATTTATCTTTGCTCTCAGCGATTCTCATACCCTTACCTCCTCCACCGCGGATGGCTTTAATCATCAAGGGAAACCCTATTTTGTCTGCTTCCTGGATAAGCTTCTCATCACTTTGATCCTCACCATGATAGCCATTTATGATGGGCACTCCTGCAGCTGCCATAATGGACTTGGATGTACTTTTGATTCCCATATCACGTATTGCTGAGCCTGGAGGGCCAATAAAGATTACCCCCTCTCGTTGACACTCTTCAGAGAATTCAAAGTTTTCGGAGAGAAACCCATAGCCAGGGTGAATTCCTTGGCATTTAGTTTGTTTGGCAATGTCTAAGATAACAGAGCTCTTTAAATATGACTCGGAGGAGGCTGCTGTTCCCACTCGGTATGCCTCATCGGCCATGAGAGTATGTAGTGAATTTTTGTCAGCATCCGAGTATACGGCAACGGATCGAATACCTAGTCGTCGTGCTGTTCTCATCACTCGGCAGGCTATCTCGCCACGATTGGCAACAAGAATTTTCTTAATTGGCTGGATGTTGACATGTTTGTGTGTTGGCCGGGTCGAAATATGCAATTGTTTAAAGTTGTGTAGGGCCTTGAGATGTTTAAACATTTTTTTAAATCTACAATCTAGTCAAATGATTTTTAAAATAACAAGAATTTAAAGGACAAAAAAGTTAAACGTGTTGTTTTGAATATTTATGAATAAAAAATAAAATTTGTTATCTTCACTGATAACCAATGACAGATGTCACATTGTTCAGGTGTAAAGTTTTTATAATCTCTATGACGAATCGAGTGCCCTCTGTGCTTTCGAGTAGGTAATTAAATTGCTGTTAAATTCTTGTAATGACTTACCAGAAAATTGTACTTGGGTTTTGTGTACGATAAAAATTGTATTTAGCAATGTTTTAATGTGAAAAGAATGTTCTAGACAAGTTTTTCAAGCATATATCGTGATGATAAGCCTGAAAGCTTAAGTTAGGAATTGCATAGTGTTTGAATACTTGTTAATTCTAGCTTCTAATCACTTTTGCTATATAAAATATTATATTATGAATATGTAGTAATTACTGTTGCAATCAGTGGGAACTAGGCGCCGCTGCTATATTTAGTTTGTATTGTATAAAGCTATTACAAACGAAGTGTTGCTGCAATAGATGGCGACACAGTAAAACACCATCTCCAGAGTACTATAGATTTTATATATAATATCATCACCTAGAAACTGCTAGTACCTACTCCCTTGCTTTCTATTTATTTTTAGTTTAATCTTATATTAACCAGTTATTTTTTACACGGTGTATCCAGCGGACAGAAAGCTTTTTTTTTTGTCTGTCAAAAAACAGTAAATGTATACAGCAGTGGTCTTCACTGAACTGTCAAACGTTCTGTTCTGTCTGATAAACTGACAGAAAATTTCTCACAACTTCTGTACTATTTCTCTGTCTATTCTCTTCTTTGGATAGAAACTTAAGCAGATTTTGACATTTTGGTTGTCATTGAAAATTAGATAAATTGTGTTTCTTCTTCAGAAAAAGAACAGGATCAACGTGAATCTTTTTTTGTTGTTGTATTTCGAATCGTTCTAGCTTCTTATTATTTTCTCATCACTTTCACCGAGTGAGTTTTTTCAACAACATGCTTGCGAATTACCTGTCATGACTGAAAGGTGTTCCTCCTGCTCCTAAGAACACTGACAGTTTTTTTTTTGACAGACTAAAGAAACTAAGAACAAATAGAAAGATTGGAAGAATAATTGTCAACTAACAAACTCGGAAGTACATTATAAGCAGAGTATATCTAATAATGAGTAGGGACACTCTTCTCACACTAACAACTTCAATCAATACAAGAAAAGCCTAAAATAAAAAAAATTTGCCGTCACGGGACGCCCAGCAGATGTGAAACATTGAAGTTTACATTAAAATTCGTAATTTTAAAAAACCATAAACAAATATGGAGTGAAATAATTTTTAATAATTTAGGGTTTCGTTAATTAAATCAATATATTTGTCTTATCATTTTATTATAATATCAATTATTACAGATTATATTCATTTATAAACACAGGAACAAAATTCCTCAACCCACCCATCACATACCGCCATCACCGCCATACTCCCAGCCCACCTACAACTAGCAACCAACCATCCACCATTTTGTATAAGTTTTTCATCACCTAATACCTGACACCAGTAACCACCCAATCGACCTGCACCCACCAACCCACCACCTTCCATTTTTGTCGATTCCCTCCCCAGAGCAAGTCTCCCTACCACCACCATTTACCCACCTCATTTACAACCACCATCCAAGCATCCGCCATTTTTTACAATTTTTTCCACACCCCCACACCAAAACCCCCAAGCAGCAACCACCACATACAACCAACCACCTACCATTTTTGTCAATTTCCCCCCCTGCCAACCCCCAACCCCAAACGCCAGCTACTCATCATGTTTGTAAATTTTGTCTCACCCACCCCCTAACATCCTCCTCAAAATCCACTTCACCACCAACACAACCTTCAACCACCCGCCATTTTTAACAATTTTTTTCTGATTGGTGAAAAGAATGAAAAACGTAATTCCTCCAAACCCCCTCCCCAACAACCCTCAGTTCCCCCCGACCCCACCTAGAATCAACAGCCAACCACCCACCACTTTTGTCAATTTCCGCCGACCCCAAACCAAACCCCCATTATTAACCACCCACCCCACCTACAACCACCCAACCACCATTTTCGTCATTTTTTTCTTCACCAACTTCCCCACATCCCACCCCACATCAACTCCGACCAGTACCACTCACCCCACCTACCACCAACCACATACCATTTTAGTCAATTTTTCCCTCCAACCAACTATCTACCATTTTTTTAAATTCTACAACCCTCACCAACCATCCAGCCCACCTACATCCTACAACCACCAACCGACCATCCACAATTTTTCACCATCCAACCCCCCACCCCTCCCCATAACCCTACTCCACTACCACCCTATCCCCTCCACCACTACCGCCCCAGCATCACCAGCGACCACCCAACCTACAACCACCAACCACCCAAAACTTTCCACTTTGAAAAATTTTATCAAGGGTCGTGCCATTTTTTCGTTACAATTACGATCGATTTTACTGCCTAGGTGCGCCAATAGATGTTTCACATCAAAAAATCCTAAAAGTTATTACAGGAAAGAAGTATTGGTTTCTAGTCTTTCGTAAAATAGCTTTTGTAGGTACACCCACACACACCTATCTTATATAAAATATATAAATGGTATTTTCCAATAATGTTTTTCTTAAACCGGGCCCAACTTATTTTGAGTGTAGTAGTATTTCTCTGAGCTATCATATTGATTAGTGTGACCAGCTTTTGTTTTAAGAAAAAAACAGTTCTACTGTCACCACTCTGCGTTAAATTTTCTTTTCTATGTGAACAAATGTTTTCAGGACATGACGATTGTCATTATATTGTCTTCCGAGCTAGCCTGCCGAGCTATCTCTGAGGACAATGTCGATATATCGACTGTCTGGCATTGTCTTGTCCAACCCTTTCCAAGAAGCTTTGACAAGACAACTGAGTTTTGTCCCATAGTCTTGTCTGTGTGAACGCTGCTTAAGGCGACGGTTTTGTGTCATGAATCATGATAAAACTAATCAGATAGCGCCGTTCCGTTTCCATTTTTGATTCGTTTACGTAATTTTTACGTTACTGACGCATTCGCCTTTGGATTTTTGTTTTTGTTTTGATCTGCGCTTTACGTCACGGACGCTCGTGAAAAACGGATCAGCGCTACCTTGTTTTGTTGTATCATGGTTTTGTGTATACGTGCGTGCCTAAGTTGAATCTATCTCTCTTTCACTATTACACTAAGAATGTCGTCTATTTCTTGTGTAAATTGTAAACAAATTATAAAAACGTGGAGAGTGTCCCTATATTATAAGAAACGACTGCATTTATTTTAAAGTGATCTTTATTTACAGCAATTCAAATTACGGTATGTATATTTTACAGTTTTAAATACAGCGTTGTATTATGTTTATTTCTTATTCAATTTTCCTACATTTAATTTGAATTATTTCTTTTTTGTCTGAACAATCGATGTATTTTCTTTTTCCTTTTTTTTTATACAGTTATTATACATAATTTTTAGCACTACGAACTATTTTATTTCTTTAGTTTTTTGATATAAATTTATTTCTTGGTATATTTAATTTTTCGGAAATTAAATACAAATAAATTAAAACATTTATTTATTTAAGTTTATAATAATGTTTTTTTTTATTATTATTATTTAATTGTTATATTTAATACATAATTGATTTTCGTTTCTTTTAATTTCATTGTTTGACATAATTTTTATCGCTATGTTTTTCTGCCAATTTTACTATTAATCGTCTAACAGACATTCCTTATTTTTTTCTAATTTATTGATTTAAATATTTAAGCAATATTTGCATTTGCTTGTTATTGTTTTTTTTAACGTAACGTTGTTTATT
This sequence comes from Platycheirus albimanus, assembly GCA_916050605.2. Taxonomy (NCBI): domain Eukaryota; kingdom Metazoa; phylum Arthropoda; class Insecta; order Diptera; family Syrphidae; genus Platycheirus; species Platycheirus albimanus. Next base: position 21,990,012 of record OU696698.1, on the reverse strand, counting down.
AAGTAAATAATGATTTTTGCTTTGCAAACATTTCTTTCTTGAACACAAAATATTTTACTGATGTTTAAGAAAGCACAAATGATTTTAATTTAGAATTTGTGTTTAGATAAACAAAAGAAATAAAATAGGATATAAAACAGTTAGTGGAATCTGTTTGTTGAACTTTACCCAGGGTCGCCCCAGCTAAATAGCAAGATCGACTTCAGGGCGACCCCAGGTTTAAAAAAACAGAGAATTTTGTATTGAGGGCGAGTTGAGGTAATTTAAAAAAACACGCTGTGGCAACCCCAGGGTGACTTCAGGGCTCAACAAACAGAGGTGTTCGATGAGAACAAAGTTTGTAATTTTTTTTTTTAGTTTTTGACGTTTCACAAATCTGCACTGACATTTCTCAGTGCGCACTAGTGTAAATGACCTCGAACAACCCTCACGTTGTGTTGGCTTGAAATTAATTAAAGCATGGTTTTTTCTAAATCATGATTCGGAAGCGCATTGACGATTTAAATCATTCAAAAACAATTCAAAGATGTACATTATCACTGTTCTAAGCAATTTATCTAAGTATTGGTTTTTTTTTATTGGAAAATATACTTAATCTTTGTAGCTTCATAAGAAAACCGAGCAAAAAAAGATAAATACTTAAATATTTTTCTTAAATAATATTTTCATTTTTGTACTATGTAACATCTTATTAAAAATATTTGTTTTTCTAATTTTCACAATTGGGCTTATGGCCTACCATAATACAAGTAAGCTTATTAACTTTTAATAGTTTGTTATAAAGTAGACACAAAAAACACATATTTTATTTACATTTGACTAGATAAGTGGTGGCTCGCTCTTATTGAACATTAATTATTAATTTTTTGCTGAAAACGCAAAATCATTAATAAATTTAAAAGAAAAAAATTAAATGTTGGTTTATTACAAAGTTCGAATGCCAACTCTTTTGTTTAAATGTTTTTATTTATTTTGCAAAATCCTGTTTCTATTACTTTTGACTTTTCTAAACTGTCTGTGTTTAAGAGTGACCACCTCTCTGTCGTGACAGATCATCCCCAAGCATATCGGGAAGTAATACAAAAACTAAACTACAGAAGATAGAGTACCTAATTGAGTTTTCAAGGAAAAGGTTTTGACAGAAAGCTTTTCTTTTGTTGGTTCAGTCTTTAGTCCTTTAGTTGTCAATCGGCTTTTACAACTGAAATGTCAAAACTCTGAGTTTCTGTGTTTCGAGAAAAAAATAAGACAGTTCTATATAATGACGAAAGGAGGCATGGCGTGCAATGGCCCAAACATAATACGAATAAATTCCAACTCTGTTTCTTTAAGTTTCACTTTCCCAGGAGTGCTCGAAGTAGACAAAAATTTGACAGTTGAGTAAGAGTTGTCATTTTCACATTCATACATTTTCAAATACAAATCCAGCGAACATTTCGTTGAATTTTGAAATTAGCTTTTGTTTGTCATGTTAGGGTCTTAAGAATCAATTTTTAGTCGATTAGCTATGTCCGTCCGTCCTTCCGTATGTATACTCTAGAGGTCACAATTTTTGAGCTAGAAAGCTGTAATTTGGTATATATATGATCTTTGGTTCAAGAGTAAGGCTAAGTTCTAAGGTTCTGAGGTAAAATCCGCCCACAAACACGCCCACAATCTCCATTTTTGTTAAACAACCTCAATTTGGCAAAATTAAATTATGTTTTTTGTACAGTTACGATAAAATCACAACGCTAAAATTTTTTCACAAGCAAACTTTAGGTGAACCTCCTTCCAATTAAATAAAAATATTTCAGTTTGGGCGTGGCTGACGCCCACTTTTCATACAAAACCATCAATATTGTTTTTATAAAATAACAATGCTTAAATTAGAGCGTAAAACATTAAATTTTGTAGGTATAACGTGTACATAAACATCTTGTATATGAAATCAAAATAAGTTGATTTAGGGCGTGGCTGACGCCCACTTCTCATTATAAACTATACAAAAATTGTTTTTGCAAATAAACGGTATTTATAATGAATCCACAGGCCCAATTTTTTGCGTCTCTTAGTCGAAACTAAAAAGCTGGTGCATGAAAAGAAAATTTTGAATTTCCGGTGTGGCTTACGCCCACTCTTCATGTAAGAACGAAAAACGTAGTTTAAAAAAATTACGGTACCAATATTCAATTTTAACCTTTTTTTCGTTCGTTATTTGAAAAATATATCTTTATATTTTTTTGCGTGAATTTTTCCAATACAACCACTTTTAAGGGCGTGATTTTTATAAAATACCATTATTCAGGTAATGTTGTTAAAGAACTACTTGATTCAGCTGTAGTTTTACACATATGCCTAAAAATTACTAACGCTCAAGCTCAGTTATTGCTTAAATTTTTTTTTTACAAATTTTTAGGATACGCCCACTTTTAAGGGACGTTTCCGTCAAAAGTTTTAATATGCATTAATTTTGTAATGTTTTTTAATCTATCGGTCGCAGTTTCGAAGTAAGAAGATGAACACTTCGGTTTGTATTTCTTGGTTACGTAGCGGAGGGTGGTTCAAGAATTGTTTAATACACCTATAATCGCCATTTTCCATTCAAAATCTAATTTTGAAAAATTCAAGTTATATCTTGTTTTGTTGAAATTGGGCTGCGCATGCTTTAAATTGAATGTCACTAACCTCATAGTAATTGCCTTGAGTAAAAGTCTCAAATTTGGGCGTGGCACACGCCTTTTTTTTTATTTCCCTCGCAGTTATTGAACGTCGGCCACACAAAATCAATTTTATTGTAATTTTTTCTGCCTGCTAAAGAAGAATTTTGTTTCTGAAACTGGAACAGCGGCTGGCTGCGGGAGGCGAACGCATACACACACAAAATTATAGGTAATAGAGTACCCAACAGTTCGTTGAAAACGTACTGTAGCTCTCGCTTATGTTTTTTTTTTTTTTTTGCATCAGCACCAAATATAGAAAATAAAAGAATATGGTTTAAGTGCATTTCCCAAGTTTCTTGAAAGATGTTTTGTATAGTTGTTCCTAAATGGAAATATTATTACGAACCATTAATATCATTTAGATCCTATCTAAATCTATAAATAATAATTATTATGTTCACAAGAACTCTCACTCCTGGAGCTCTTGGTCTTAAGAGTGCTCAAACCATTTCAATTATGGGCATGGCCAACACACAATTTTAGCAATTGATTCTGGTGTATAAAAGTAAAATTGTTCTCATGTATTTTTATCTAATTATCGCCTGGGCGAGAGAAATAATGTCATTGGCGCCCCACAAATTACCACCCGTCAGGATTTTAATACACACTATACCCTGTTCTTGTCCCATTCTGTCATCAAAACCTACAATGACGACGCGCCAGCCAGCCATGCCGGCCGGTAGGGTTTTGCTAAACAAGATTCAATAAAGTGCACAGCTGAGTATCTGATGGATGATGGAATGGAGCACAGCATCCTCCATATTATATTAAAGGCTGGTTTAAGTAATTTTTTCCATCGGGCGTAGCGTCGCGTCGCCTTCGTCCGTGTCGATGAGAAATGTGTAACATAATCTGGCTATGCACAGCGTTCCTGTTGATTACCAACCAACATCATCAATATATATTTTCTTAAGAGGGTTTTCGTTTCATTAAGTTGTTCTCACTATGAAGAGTGCTGATTTGGGGGTGGACAATATATTGAGTAGGAAGGGATGCAGAAAAAGAAATGAACAAAAGCACACTAATGCAATTGTGTACCGCAGTTCGAAATGAAAGGACATTTTCAGCAAAACATTTTACCGTATATATAAACAATATAATGTTAAAAAAAAAAATAAACTGCATAGGTATACATATGTATGTATGTATTTATATGTATCCACTTACTGAAAGATATTAAAAAAAAATTCGAAGAAACCTTGTCAAAAAGAAACTAGAAAAACGGAGCGTGGTTGGTTGCTTGTAGCTGCTTAAAAATTGTTGGTTCTTGTTGATTCTCATGTTTTTATATCCCATCTTGCTTAAATTCTCAAAGATTGATGGATACACTTTGGTATGAAGGTTTTAAGAGAACGGAAGTGCTCAAGTCTGTTAAACGATAAAAAAAAGAACAGTTAATGTCCTTAATTCCACAGAGGGTGCTCTGCATAAGCTATCGCAAGAACCTTGATTGAATAGAATGGTTCTAAATAAACAACAAAATCGTATGGAATGTCGAGTGGGCTTTGCTTCCTCTTGAATTGAATTTTTAAAAATTAGATTTTGAATGGAAAATGGCGATTATGGGTGTGTTAAGCAATACTTGAACCACAACCTGCTACGTAACCAAGGAATACAAACTGAAATACTCATCTACTTCAAAACCGCGACCGATAATAAGAAAACAATAATGCATATTAAGACTTTTAACGGAAACGCCCCTTAAATGTGGGCGCATCCTCAAAATTTGTAAAAAAAAAAATCAAAGCACTACCATAGCTTTGATCATTAGTCAATTTTTAGATATGTAAACAAAACTAGCTGAATCGAGTAGTTTTTAAACGATCTTACCCGAATAACGGTATTTTATAAAAATCACGCCCTTAAAAATGGGCGTATTGAAATAATTTACGTACAAAAATTTAGAGAAAATTTAAATTTTTAAAGCTGTTTTTTGTTCTTTCATGAAAAGTGGGCGTAAACCACACCCAAAATTCAAAATTTTCTTTTCATACTCAAGCTTCTTAGTTTTGACTAAGAGAAGCACAAATTTGGATGATTTATTATAAGTACCGTTAACTTGCAAAAATAAGTTTTGTATTTATTTGGCGTCAGCCACACCCAAAATCATTTTTTTTGTTTCGTACACAAGATGTTTTCGTACAACTAATATCAAAAAAAAATAAGGTTTTTTGCTTGAATATAAGCATCGTTATTTTATAAAAATAATATTGATGGTTTTGTATAAAAAGTGGGCGTCAGGCACGCCCAAACTGAAATATTTTGATTTAATTGGAAGAAGATTTACCTAGCATTGTGCTTTGATCGTAATTGTACAAAAAACACAATTTAATTTTGCCAAGTAGATGTTGTTTAACAAAAATGGCGATTGTGAGCGTGTTTATAGGCAGGTCTCTTGAACTAAAGATTAGATATATATAACAAATTTCCTTTTTCTAGCTCAAAAATTGCGATCTCTAGAGAAGAGAGTTTACAAATCGGACGGACGGACGGCATGGACGGTCATTCTACGTGGTGTCTACACTTCTCTGTTTAAATTCTGTCCAACAAAGATTGTCAGCTCATGCGTTTTGGAGAGCTGTTCCAAAACAGTGACATCTACTATCCGAAATTTAAAGAAATAGTAATTAAAAAAGAGTGTATTGTTTTATGAAAAAATTTTTTAAGAATGCAAATAAAAATGGCTACAAATTTTTGTAGTAGAGGAAAAATAAAACAAATTGTCAAGCTACAGTACGTTTGCAACGAACTGTTGGATACCCTATTCCAACATGAGTTCGTTTGTGACAAAATATTTCGTACCCACTTTTGATGCCCTAAGTGGGTGTTTGATTAAAACTTGTGCAGTTTCATGGTGCACAGAAAATGCGAAATAAATATGTATAAAAAGTTCACAGACAGTAGAAAATACAATAATAAACATTTTGTGTGCACGATATTTAATTACTAACTGCTAGGGCAACAAAAAGGCGTGTTTCACATGTACTGACGATCTTTATTGGACAGAGTATATTTGTATCTCTCTCTGGCTGTACCTAGGGGGGGGGGGGGGGCAGGGAGGGGGGGGTCTACCTTTTTTCACGCCTAATCCAGAACACCCAGAATTTGGCAAATATTGATTTCGGGATCAGGTCAAAGATCATTTTTCGAAATTCTGTCAATTTATGTTGAAAAAAAATAGAATACAGCTAACTTTGTTGTTTTTCTTGTATTTGCATTTAATTATTTAAACAAAAAGCTAGAAAGATAGTGGTTAAAGGAAGCATAATTCTGGAACTATCGTACCTAGAACTAAAGTCCCCTTCTCTCATCCGAACATCCAATTTTCTGAAACATACATTTCAAACTATACATTAAAAATAGTTTTTAATTGAATTTCTGTTATGTAAATAAAACTAATTCCTGTCCACAAAAAAGAGCCACCTTATACGTATTTACTCTAAGTATACCATTAAATCACAATGTTTTTTTTTGTTTTCATTTCCTTATGACTTATTTAAAATTGTCTTATTTTTTAATATTTTTGTTTTCTATTAACTCTATGAAGCCATCCACTTAGCCTTTTTAATCAACTACCACCACTTCTTCACTCTCGATGCCAATGAAAAGATTTGTTTTATACTTATCCTGATCCTTAATAATAATAACAGTAATGATTATATTCATAGGACTTACACTACTACAATACAACTATACCTCTCGTCTTCAGTGCATTCGGGCTATCTTCAAACTGCCGATGCCGGTCACTATACTGGGCAAACAATATTGTGGGTGTGTAGGCGTTTTTCCCCCAATTTGTTGACCCTCGACCCTCAAGGAACAGTTTTACGAGGATTTATATAAACTCCCGGAATGGTTGGCCATAGTTGCCATTTGTTTCATTAAAAACCGCTGATGTGCTATCAGCCATGATGTTGATGTTGTTGATGACAGTCATGGGTTGTTGTTGTTGCTGCTGCTGCTGCTGCTGTTGATGGTTGTGTATAATACTTGGATTATCTGCCAGGATGCTGCAGTCGAAATGCTCAGCAGTTAGATCGCCCCCTTCGCTGCCGGTGGGTATCTCTTCGCCACGCATTAAAAGGATTACATCTGTAAGAGCGGTAATGTAGTTCTTTGCCAATGTTAGAGTCTCAATCTTGGAAAGACGTCGCTCCTTTTTCACGTGGGGAATTACTTCGCGCAAGGACTATACATAAGTAGGTACATATTATTGAAAAGAATGCATTGTCACAATAAATATCAATTCAATTTTGATGAATTGAATTACTCGAACTTACCTGAAATGCATCATTCAAACTGTGCATCCTCATCCTTTCCCTTTCATTTGACTCCAAGCGCCGTAAATTTCTCTCCTTGGCATTGAGTGCTCCCTTCCTCCTTCGATTTTGGGCTGAATTTGAATTACGACCCCTACTCGATGGTCGAACACTGCCACCATTGCTGCTTCCACCACCACCACTTGTATCATCGCTCTGGCAACTTGAATCGGTCATTTCAGGATCATAGTTGCTACTGCTTATGATGGGGTTAATGCCATTCGGGGTATTGTTGATTTGAGAAGTTCGTCGACTTGCACGTCGGACAGGACGAGAGATTCTCTCGTGATGCTCCGATGGTGTTGTACCCTCGGAAAAATCCAATGTTTGAATAGTGAAATCCTGCACTGCGAGAAGTTCACTAATTCGTTTCGTGTCCATTGTGGTGGAACTATGTATATGTTGATATAGGGTTTTCAAAATGGTTTATTTTGGAAGCGATAATTTGACAATTATCAATATTTGGGTGGTGTGAATAATTCGGTCGAGTGATTTATCTCTCTCTCCGTTTTTTTATTTATTCATCCATTTTAATCTGAAAATTAAAAGAAAATTTATTATAAAATCAATTACCGCACCAAACGGTAATGCACTTTTAGATTATTATATCTAACTCTACAGTCGAACTTAAGTCGAACTATTTCTGTGGATAAACGTAGTTCAAGTTGTCGAAGTTCGACTGTATATCATGGGACATTGGGATGTCAAATATGAGCATATAGACATGTCGCGTGGAGAAATAGCGTGATGCCTTTTAGCTCGTGTGTTATCAGCCTCTGGGGCCTCCTAACTCTCCTTGACATCTAGTTTCTTTACTAGAGCCTGGGGTGAATTCATTTGGATAAAGGCGATGGACGATGTGTCCAATGAAGCATTTTCTTTCTCATCGGGACAGCTCGAAGGACTTACGTTGGCGTTCATTGATATCGAGCTACTTTAGCTACTATTCTAAGATCAATTTCCAAAGCGACGCTGGAACATTTAAATTGAATTGGTCAGGTTAACGCACTCTTTCGCAAATGGTAGTCTTTTGCTGTCAAATCAGCACGCACACTTTCGCAGCTAATGGTTTTTTTTATGTCAAATCAGCTTTACGGACAAAATCAAATTTTCTGTCTACATTACACTCTCCTTCATATTAACTCTTTGCTTGAAATCTTACCTTAAAGAAAAATAAAGGGTTTACCAATAAGAGGTGTTATTTTGAATAGCCCGCTATTTCGGTAGTTGTCATTTTTGAAGATGTAATTTTTTTGACATTTGACAAGTATAAACTACGGCGCCATTAATACAAATGGAACGATACAAGCTTCAACAACGCATTGAAATTATGGAAATTCACTATAAAAATGGTGAAAATTTGGCAGAGACGGTTCGTAAAACTAAAACATTTTTTGGTCGTCGTGAAGCACCTTGTCGGGCCACAATTTAGAAATTGGTTGAAAAATTTGAGCTGTTAGGACAAGTTAGCGATATGAAGAATAAAACCTGTCCACGTCGCTCAAGAACAAATGAGAATATTGCTGCTGTAGCCCAAAATGTTGAAGAAAACCCAGGTTTGTCTATTCCTCGTCGTTCTTTAGAATTGGGCATTCCACATTCCAAACGTCATTACACGGTATTTTGCATAAAGACTTGTGTCTTAAGGCTTATAAAGTTCAGTTAACACAAGAACTCAATCCGGCCGATCATCAACAACGTCGTGTATTTGCTGTTTGGGTCCTTGAAATGCATGAAAATTATCCGGAATTTCATCGAAAAATCATCTTATATGATGAGGCCTATTTCTACCTCGCTGGCTACGTCAGCAAGCAAAATTGTCGCATCTGGGGCTTGGAAAACCCAAGATTTATTGTTGAAAAGCCTCTTCATCCTCAACTAGTAACTGTTTGTTGTGGTTCATGGTCCGGCGGCGTCATTGGACCTTTTCTTTTTCGAAAATGAGGCTGGAGCAACAGCTACGGTGAATGGATTTCGCTATCGAGAGATGATTAATAATTGGATATGGCTGGAATTGGATGGTATTGATCTGGACAACGTTTACTTACAACAAGACGGCGCTACGTGCCACATAAGCAACGAAACCATCGATCTTTTACGGGAAAAGTTTCCGGAACGTAATTTCTTTCGAATAGGTGATCACAATTGGCCGCCGAGATCTTGTGATTTGGTTATGGGAAATTTCATGAAAAGGATATTTTTGTGTAAGCGTAGCCGTGGCAGCCATTAGGTGGATATTGTTTTCCATTATTAATGGCATCCTTTCCTCTTTACATTGAAATAAAAATCCGATAATTTTTCTCAAAAATTGCCGTTTTTCTTTGAATATCAAAATAACACCTGTTATTGGAAAACCCTGTACTATCATATCAGAGATTAGGACAAACTTTTGCAAAACAAAGCCTACTAGGTGTAAATTCTTAAAACAGGAAGTCTTACGTTCCTGCAAGTGCATGTACTCAAAATTCATATCCTGTACTCTCAATAGCACATTCTTTAGAAGCATAACGTTCTGTTAACGGACATTCCTTTGTAGCATGAAATTGTGTTTACGGACGCAAACTGGGCTCCTGTTAGTTTTTTTGACAGTTGATTACAAAATGTACTCAACTGACGTTTCTTTCCACGCCCTTTGTTTTTGTACTGTGCGCAATCTGCACTGACAACAGATATGTCTTCCGGCTTTGGCTCAAGCACATTGTGTTCACGTAGAGTGCGAGTTAGCTCCCCAACAGGGGCTAAAAAAAATTGCACCCGGTGAGTTTTTTGTCCTCGGGTCCAAATAAAAGCAATTCGAACCCGGATATCAGTAAGCATACACGGCTTACTATAGACTCGGCAAAGATTAAAAACATTTTGCATCACAAGTCACACTTTAGTTTTAATCGTTGAAAAGGGTTTATTTAAATATATTTTCATTTTAACGATTGAAATTAATTAAAAACAAATGGAAAACATCACCCACACACACATACAATGTATAATATGTATCTCCATGATGCGTGGTTCTAATTAAAAAAATTTAGCTAAAGCAATCGATTGTTGCTTTCCGCTTTCCCATCAGTCTTTAGCTTGTTAGACCCGGAGTTTTTCGTATCGCCTTCGCCTTTGGTTAATGTTATTTACATCTACTTATACCAAAGTTACTGGCGTGGCGGCCCGTAGAGTAGTTCCGTATACCGTGTGTATCATCCCCATCACCCACATTTATCCTATATTATAGTCTAAAATACTCTAAGTAGGACTCTTAGCCCCCCTTCAATCAACCCCATCTATTTTGTCCTCCCTTGCGTTGATAAACTCATGTCGACAGCTATGCACACAACATATTTTATAAAACAAAACAAAAATTGATCCGCTTTAGTATACACTTTAGCAAATCAATATGGCGCTGGCTGGCACTGGCACTGGCACACATCTTCGTTTCACTCGTGTGCTCTGCTCAGGCAAAATAAATTATAAGTCAAACAGGCTTTAGATCGTCTCGCCCCCTCTCCGATGTGTGTGTTTTTTTTTTTTTGTGAAGTTGTTAATTAAGGGATAAAGATAACAGGGAAACCCTTGTGTCACTTTACACAAAATAAAAATACTCTTTAAATGTATAAGACTGTAAAGTTTTATAGAGAACGCATTGTATGTATGTCATAGTATGCGGATTCTGAATTAAATACGGCGGCGGGGTGAGGTCGAACTTAACATGGAAATCACTTTATCACCACTCTCCGTCACCACCTCCATCATCACCTCGTCATTATTGGCGCAACAGTCTACCGTGTCGCCGGCGGACTTCCCATTATAGTCGTTGACAAGGAGCAAGGGGCAAGTGGCAAGGATGGTAAGAGTAGGACCTTGGGGTGGAAATGAAGTGGAAAAATCGGTAATTAAAGTTGTCCTTATGACGTTTGTGCGAGTTGACATTTTATTTATATATTTGTATATTTCGATGTCCCGTCGAGTCGTTAAGTTTTAAAAGTTAACTGTGACATCGCCAACGGTTTGAAAAGAATTGCAGGGTAATGGAATTCGAACTGTTATAAAATACAAACAAAAAATCCGAAGGGGTCATGGAATCTTTTCATGATATTCTTAATTAAGCGGCTTAAGCTGCTGTGGTGGGTCATCAAGAAATCATTATGATTCAGATTTTCTTTTGACTGATATTTAATGAATAATTATGTTTGCAGAACAACCTATGTATGGATGTAGTTAGTGTTGAAATTTAATACGTTTTGGTTTGAATTGATGAGAATTATTGTATTACATTTCTGATTTGTGTTTGAATTAACACAAACACATCTTTCTCTCTAAACAGATTAAGAACAGATCTATAGAGCCATTATCGTTGCGTACGGAGACGTATCGTGTAGGTATACGTTTCGTCAAGTTTTCGATAAGTCTTTCTTACGAACGAAACACGAAAGTAATAAATCCCTAAAGTAGATGCGTTCTTCTGACAGATTCGTCAGTCGACATTCGTGTGTTTCGTGTTTTTTGACCGAACGAAAGCGTTCCGTTCGAATGGGGAGGGAGGGGGCAAAAGTTGAATTCGGTGCTCCATACCATTCCATCATTTCATTACCATTTAAGGAATTTGAAATTTCGAAGACCTTATTTTTGCTCTTCACTCTATTTCTCTTTCTTTTCTTTCTTTGTCTTCATTGGTCTTCGTTTTTTTTTGCCCCCCCCCCCCCCCCCCCAAAGGCTGAAGACCAGGGCAAGTGCCCCCCCCCCCCCAGATCTGGCGCTGACAAAGTCAGGTTATTGTTTTCTGAAGACGTAGAATTTGTAATGCATTACTTTCGATAACTTATACAAGAAGATTTGGGGGCGTGGTTTGTGTGACCCAGTTTGGAATCAGACGATGGCCTTATCACACATTGACTTAATGACAGGTTATGGTTTTCTGAAGACGTACAATTTGTAAAGCATAACACCATCATGTTCAATTCAAATAAACAAAAGCTGTTCAAAATCTAATATTTTCGCACACTAGGAGGTGTAACTGATGTTTGTTTGCGCAAATTGCACATGCACAATTCAATTTAGGGCCCTCGATTGTTTTCCAATCAATTATTTTGCATGTATCCAAAAATTCGCAGTGATCATATCCAGCGTTGCCCAAATAAACCTTTGTTTGTGTCACCAGTGTCAAAAACAAGGTGACATTTTCAGCCATTGCGTGCCAGCCATTTTGACAAACAAAGAGACACAATAAAGAAAGTGACATTAGATTCTAAAACCCAAAATTTGAAAATAATAATATATTTTGACAGATAGTCTGAATATTACAAAATGAATCCGTTCACCACCTTCGTAAGAAAAATTTTGCATTGCTTAGACGCAGAAGTGAAGTTTAGGCGTCCGTCGTAGCCCACATTTTGGCGCTTTGTTTTTCTTTTGTTCAAGTGGTTTGTTTTAAAACCCTTGGACTAATGTGACGGCCAACACCCGTTGGTCTAATATGCCTATTTGTATAAATTTAAAAATGTTTACGTAATATTTTTTTAAACAATCAAAATTCTATCTTGTTTAAGTTAAAAAAAATAGGGACATAAAAATAAAGCAAAGTCTCGCCAAGTTATCGATTTTCTAAAATTTTAGCATAAATTCCTTACGACCTTATCTTATCGCGACAAACAAATATCCATGCGATAACTTCCCATATCGTTTACAAAAATCTACGCATGTATTTCAGAAATTTCAAACTTTCTACCGTTATATAGTTTCAATGAGCTGATAAGATGACAGGAATAATTATTATTGGAATCCTTCATATATAGGGGCGTTTTTCCTGCCACCAAAATATTCTACTTAAATAAAGCTGATTACGAATATGAAATCACTAATCGATACGATACAATGATTATCTTTTATCGAAAGGCGATAGCATTTGGAATTATTGGAGCTGTCTCTATGATGGCGATATCTATATACACCTACATACTCGTAAGCACCTTTATGAAATGCCCTCGTGATATTTTGAAAATAAAATGGAAACCATCTATCACCGTTAACACTATATACATATACTTGACGTGACGTCCAATTCAAAATCAGAGCTTTTCTAAATAATCAGTGTCATTTCTAAAATAGTTTTCAGTTTATAATTTGTGTTTTCTATGCGAATTCGCACAGACAAAGTTCAATTAATATTTGAGCAATTGAGCCGGATTTTTATCGGCTAAGTTCCTAATTAAAAATAAATTAGTTTGAACGTTTGTTCCTTCATAAAGGATAAACATCAAATAAGATAGTCCTTTTGAGTATAAGCGACTGCAACTGCAGAATTTCGTGGTAAGGTGATAAATGAATTTGAATTTAATATGAACATTACCTACATCTTTTATTTTTCGTTGGCCTAACTCCTGAATAGGTTAAAAACTTCTTTGAATATCTTTTAAGAGCTCATGTGCCTTTAACAGCAAGGATTTTTAAAAAGTGGGAAATTGATTCCAATTATGGGCTCTTGTTTCATTTGTCAGGGAAATGAAAATAGAAAAAAAATGCTGGTGTCACTGAAAATGCGAAAAAGGATTGCCCTTTTCTTTTTTACACTTTCTGTCAGAACCGTCATTTTACAATATTTTACGCCATCATTATAAACTCTAACTTTATAGATCCTTGGCTTACTTTTATGTCAAAATTATGGGTTAGATAAAAACCGCAGTCGCTGAAATACACACGATCTGTATGTCATGTCAGATAGCCGCATAGGCAACCGCAATCAAGCCGCGAAAGTAAGTTTGACTGACAACTTAACAACAAACAAAGACCTGCGTCGAAAAAGCTCCAAATCGCGTAGTAAAAAAAACTCTGGAATAAGATGCCTTGCAAAACAGTCATTAAAACGAATGTTCCTATATGTCAAATAATGGAGGGGATCTATTTAAACGCCAAGATGTCAAATCGTACTGTGTTATGACAAGAACGAAAGGCGTTGAAGTCCCTCTACCCAAATAAACGCTTTCCAGACAAACAAATTGAAATGTCAATTCAATTACTGACATATAGGTAATTAAGAGTACAAAAGTCAATTTGGCAAAGTTTTGCTGGTATTTGGCATAGGTATACTTTTGCTTAACCTTCAAGCAAATGGATCCGAATTAGATCCGCGCGCGGAGTCAAATTCACATACTAGACTACGCATACGGAGCCGTAAAACGACGTTTGTCGGCTCCGTTTAGTATGTAAATTGGAATTCCCACGGACTCACTTGTAAGAGAGAGAGAGAGAGAGAGAGAGAGAGAGAGAGTGAGCTCGTCCCGCTCAGCGAAATATGAACCCAAAACTGACTTGAAAACAAAAATGTAATGTCTGCATGTCCTTTAATGTTTTCCCCATTTCTTTCGTCATTTTCATTCGCGAATTTTTCTTTGCGCTGTCGTCTCTAATCCAAACCGAAAAGTAAACATATTATACATACATAAATAAAAGGCTCCTGTTCTGTCCCTCCCTCTCTCTTTCTCTCTCTCTCTCTCTCTCTATCTCTCTCAATCTATTAAAAAAGAAAAAAAAATACTCGATTCTGGAATCTCTTTCTTAATTTTGTATGCTATGCATGTAATTTTATGAGAGGCCTTGTAAAACGCTGACTCAGGCAAGTTAGAAAATGAGCCGTAAATTCTGAAGTCAGTGATTTTGCTTGAAGGGTACTCATGGCTATTGTGATTGGGTCTTAAGGCAGTCATTGATCGTGAATTTAATATCACATGTCCCAGCTGATATTCAAAACGTCACAACGACAGTTGAATATGATGGCTCGAGTCTCGTGAAAACGACTTGGTTTGAGTTTCATTGAAATGACAGTCACAAAGTTGCTTAGACATAACTAACCAATGTCAATTCAAAGAAATAATGATTTTGATATGAAAACATTGAGTCATCTTGAGGACCATCTCTTGCATGTCATCATGAAGTTTTGGAAGTTTTACAGTGATTGCCTGTTGCGTTTTATTGCAAAAGTTTCCCCAATATGATCTGACACTCTGTCGAAAAGCAATCAAATATTTTATAACCACATCAATCCCAAAGTCGAAAATATTTATGTTTTGGTTTTAAATATAAAGTACAACAGACTTTCTATGAACCCATCATTATAACCACAAGTCAAACATTGCAATTCAATGCCCTCTGAGTATATGAGAAGTGGGAAAGTGGCAGGGACAAATCCCTACACTGACCTTTTTTTTTTTGTAGAAAGTACAAGTATAGTATACTTCACCAAAGAAGTGACTTCTACTTTGTCCTTATTTAAAAAAAAAATTCGACGCACTTTTTTCCCGGTTCTTTATACTTATGTATATATTTTTGCTGAAACAATAATAGCTCACTGTTACATGGGGGATCGGAATAGTTCATATTGTTTTACAATAGCCCCAAGTCATTTTTATATGATGGCCATCGCCATGTTGTCAAGCTGTACAAGATGTTTTATACTCTCTGTTTTGTGTGTAACGTAACCTTATAACCTTTTCTATAACAGTTCTATGCCACAAAAGCCACGATGTGATGATGACGATGACGATGGCGACGGAATGGACGATGATGGCGATGGTGAGATGGTTCTAGTGAGCGCAATGCAAGGCAAAGCGCCAACCCACAACTTTCATCTGTTCAGACTTTTAAATGAGCCACAAAAGTAAAGATATGAGGGTTAAGTAACGGCGACCGACTTGAACCCGTTCCTAGCTTTAGCCCCTGCGTGCTCCCTGGTATACTCTTTGGAACATTGTTAGAAGAAGTGTATACGTTTACCACCAGAATGCAAACAGTATTGAAAGTGGAACAAAATTACAAAGAAATATGGGGGTGGTGATTGTTTTGCTGCTTCCCTCATAATATTTTCCGCTGTTGTCCTTTTTGTTTCGATTATAAAAAAAAGAAATGAAACACATTTCAACCATGTTGCCAGCTATCTTATTTTAAAATTCGTTCGTTTTCTAAAGTAACAAAAATAAACGAAATATAAATCGGTTTCGTTAAATCTGTTTTTGAAACAAAGACAAATGAAATATAATGGACGGAACGGTGCGTATGAAATAATCCGTAAATGAGCTATATTTCGTTAAGTATTCGATTAATTTTATAAATGGAGTATTCAGCTCTTCTGAACATGACAGATACCTCCGTGTACTTCCGTTTATTATGGACAGCGTAATAGTCATCTGACAGAACAGAAGGGAATTTTTGGTAGGTACTGTTGACCCTTTGTTAAAAAAAACCAACGAGAATACTTTACAAACTGAATAATATATTGAAGCTCAGTTGTAACTGGTTTTAGTGAAGTGAACCCTTTTCCACACCACCCAAGAGGTAAGGTTCAAGGCGCGTTTTTTTTAACGTGGTTTTCCCGGTAGGCCTACTCCACGGTGTAGAAATTAAGGTTTTCAAAAGTTCTAGTCGCATCCATATATGTATACATATGTATACCGTCGCTGGTTCTTTGTGGATGAATACGCAACGGTATTTTAAAAATCTGACTACGAAAAAGTGCCTGACTTTACAGTCAAAGTTTTGAGTGTACGAGTGCCCTCACATTTTTGGAAAAAATATGGCAAAACTTCGGGTTAATATGACTCAAAACCTTATCAGTTCTTGATCTGCCGATTATATTCAACAATATCCCGCAAAGTCTTAGCTCAAAAATTGTACTAAAGGATTGCCTTCGCAGTGTAAAAAGCTTAAATTTGTGAAATATGTGACCCATGATCAATAGCGCAAAAATCTGTGAAGATGACATTAAACATTGCGTAGTGTGACACAAGCTATGCTATGGTTTGCTTTCCCGTCGCAAAACATATTTATGTTTGTCAAGTAATTTTTTTGACGTTAACGGCTTACCCACATGAAAATGGCGAATTCGGGAGCAATGGCGGTTAAATGGAATTTATTGTCACTCCGATTATTTCGTTTTATTTTGGGCAATTGGATAAACGTGTGTTCATGGAATTCTTAATATTTCAATAAATTTTGGATTGATTCATTATTTTGCTCTTGAAATAAACACAAAAATTATATTTTTTGACATATGGGGGCTCACCCGTTTAATCAGGCTTTCTTGGTTACATGAATAGTTTATACAAATATAACTTGTGTACAAGAACGAAGTTAACGACACACAATCCAAAGAGGAGAAAAGAATCTTAAAAATTGAAGATCCTTTCGACAAAGAGAGAAGGATTGTAAAGAATAACGACTTCAATATTCCAGAAGGAGACAAAGTCGAACAAAGTATTAAAGTTGAAGAAGTTTAATAGGGGAACAACTTTCCAAATATTTCTTCTTTAAATGAAGACATATTTCTGTACTTGGAAAATATACCAATAAAAGTTACTTTTCACTTTAGAGCAACCAACAGATAAACGAACAAATAAGAAATTTTAAATAAATTCAAATGCTACTTTCTCGAAAGCCCGTATAAATTACAAACATTTGAAGAATACTAAAATTTGCACTTGAATAACCTTAATTTTGATAAACATAACATAAATTTACTTATCTTAAGTAATAATATAATATGGCAAATTTTAGTGATTTTTCAATGTTCACAAATAAATTATCTATTGTTGAAACTACTTTCTAATTAAATTTGTAGTTTTAGAAAAAAACTTTAAAACTAATTTGTTCGTTATTTGCTTGTCGTTCTCAAGTTGACAAAACTTAAAAGTATAATTTCTTTAGAAATACAATATGTCTTTTTTTTAAGAAATAATATTAGAAAAGTAAATTGTTCAACTGACGTCCATTTTTTGAATTAAAAATATTGTGTCGTTTTCGTATGCTCCGTAACACACTGACGCGATGGTTTAAAGTATTCAACACAAATTACGTTGCTATTCACTAGGTACAGATCATTGCAATTTACTTTAGCTTTGCGAAACATTGTTCCATTAATAATTTTATAAAATATTATTGCTTAATAAACACTATTGCCACTTTGAATTTATGTACTTTAAATCGAATTCAGTCAAAGTGCTGACTAATCTTGATTTCCAACTGTCAAACTTTTAAAACACTGCACTTGATTTTAATATTTCTTTGAAGCGTTCTTTGATAGATTTCCTTTAAGTCTAGCATACCTTGTAGCGTATATGTTGCAAACTTGAGTCAATGGTTTTTTTTTTAATCTTTGCAAAGAAGAAAAAAATGTTAACACAAAGTCTAGAACTAAATAGAAGATAATAAATTCAGCTGCAATTGCAATATGCCAAAAGTAACCTTTCGGCCATTAAGCACTTCTTCTGTAATTTAACATTTATTTGATCTGTCATTTCTCTGAAATGTCAAGGCCCTACAAAATGGATAATTAGAGGGGCGTCTTGTTTCTGATCTGTCAAAAGGCACTAGAAAATGGATAATCCGACAGGCATCTTTGAAGGGAGGGGAATTAAGTTGCCCTAAAGCCAACACAATTCTGGGATCGCTGTGGAAAATTCGTTGATGTACAGTACCGACATACATTTATGTATACAAGTTGGTACTGGAAATCATGTGTGAAAGTAATGAGTACCGTCGGATTTTGTGATTTTAATTTGCAGTACAAACTATGTATGCGCTGCATAATTTGCAGAAGAAAAATAAATGCATGGAGAGATTGACAAGCGCCATGATTGATATGGCATTTTCAGTTAGTTCAAGATGGCTGCTCCCTGGATTGAAAACAAACATAAGAATACAAGTATGCAAGTACCCAAATTTTCCCACAAAGGGGTAGTTGATATCCAAAATTGCCTTTTGGTAAAAAGAAACGCTGTATAATGACTGATAATAATAGCTTTGTTTGTTGAGCCCTGAAGTCGCAACTCGTTTTTCGAAATACCTCAATTCTCCCTCAAGAGATGATTCTCTGTTTTTCGAAACCTGCTGTCGCCCTGAAGTCTTCCTTGGGACGACTTGAGGTAACGAATCAGCTGTTGAAGTGACTTTTGTTGTCAAGCATTTCTTCTGTATTCTCTTGGAGTAGTCAAGAAACCCGGGGCGATCCTGGGCAAAGTTTAACAAAGAAAGCTAATGATCCGTGAGGATTATAATCATTTTGAAGAAGAGGTTGTTAGACAAATTTCTACTCTAAAATCATCAGGTAATAAAGGTTGTGACAATTTGTTCGCCTATGTTTTTAAAAAAGTTTAAAAATTCCCTAGCTAAACCTTTAACAAAGCTTTTTAATACTTCACTTCGTAATGCTGAGTTTTTGAGTGATTGGAAAAAGTTCTTTATAATACCGACTCATAAATCTGGCTCAAAACAATTGGCTACTAATTACGGACAAATTTCAAAACTGCAATTAGTACCCAAACTGTTTGAATGAATTGGTTTAAAATGTTTTATCTGTTGCACATCATGGATTTGTCAGCGGTCGTTCCACTGTGACAAATCTAGCTTTGTTTTCCAATTATTGTATTAATAAAATAGAAATAGGTTATCGAGTTGATACCATTTCTACTGATTTCTCCAAAGTCTTTGATAGGGTGCAACATAATGCACTCTACGTAACTTGGTGCCCTTCCTATGAAGTAAGCATTAAACGTATAGAAGCTTAAACGTATAGAAGCTGTTCAAAAGAAATTTACAAGGTTTGGTTTTTTGAAACCCAATTGGGTCGATAATACAACCTATGAAGCTTGGTCTCGTGTCATAGACATAAGTTCTTTTCATGCTATTTAGTTATGTTTTCTAGAGATGTGAGCAAGTTCTACTTTACTTGCTCCTTTTCCTATACATACTCCAGCTCGGGGTTTTTCTGAAAGCATTTTTTGTATGTTCCCTTCCATGGAACTAACTATTGTAAATGTAAACCAGTATCCAATTCATGTTCATTGTTCAGTTCAATACATAATCAAGTCGATTTAGAATCTAATAGATTAATGCTTCTTGAACAGTTTCAGATCTTTTAAAAAATATTTTTTAATGATAGTTACACGTTTGTATATAATCTATCTCCTTATTATAATCAATATATTTGTCTTAAGCAGCGTTCACACGCAGACAAGACTATGGGACAATACTCAATTGTCTTGTCCGAGCTTCTTGAACGGGATTGGACAAGACAATGCCAGCCAGTCGATATATCGATATTGTCCTCAGAGATAGCTCGGTAGGCTAGCTCGGAAGACAATATAATGACAATTGTCTTGTCCTGGAAATAGTTGTTCACATGGAACAATGATTGTCTTGTCTCATTGTCTTGGCCTCTGCATTGTCCCATGTGAACTCCGCTTTAAATAAATAAATTTAAACAAAAATTCGAAAAAACTGACCCATACAAATATGAATCAATAATCAAAGAAAAATTAGAAGGAAAATAATTTTGGATAAAATAATATTTACAAAACAGTAAAATTAGTGTATGGAAAGGGGAAATGGGGAACGGGGATTTTGTTCGTATTTATTTATGTATGTATGTCATATGTCAATTTGTTAGGTTTAAGACGTGAAAGTTTTAATTTTTGGAATGGGATTGTACGATTTTTTCATTCTTTTTGACAGATTGTACAAATGAATGAAATACTTAAAAGTAGTTCAACAGTTCTGACAAATGACACATGTCAAAAATGAGTGAAAAAATCAAAGGCTTAAAACTATTGAACACCATTTGACATGTGATTAACCGTTATGTCTATGAAAAAAAAAATAGCCACAAAGATCACAACTTTCAGAAACTTTTGCCACAGATAGATATTGCCAGTTTTAAATTTTTTTTTAAATAAATTTGATAAGGTCAAGTAAAAATACCACATCGGATAATCATTCATTTAAATTTTAAAACAATTTCCAATAAATTCCAGGACTTTGAATTCAATTTAATGATAAGAAAATCCTGTGATTTGACCGTTTATCTGGATTTATTCAGCATTGAAAGGATATTGACAGAGTGAATCCTTGAAACTTATTAAATTGTGAGCTGTTGGACTGCAAAGCGACGGTTTTGCTTACCAACTCAAAGTTTTTTGAACTTTAACGTTCTTTTCATTCTGCTTTACAATTATTATGAGTTTTTTTTTAAGTTTTTGAATTCCCCGATGTGGCAACAATGAACTCAACCATGGACGATGGATGGTGTGGCATAAGTTTCTCGTTGTAAAAAGATTTATTATCCTTGTGTTTTATTACGTTGATACTGAGAAAATCCGAAATAACTACTATAACATTAGAACTACTTATACTTACTCTTAGTTCGAGCTACAAATCGGGTTGGTGAAATAAAAAATGTTTGGGACAAAAAAGACCGCTTAAGTGGCTGGCTGCAAGTTGCACAAGTCGCACTTCATTTTAGGAACAAATCCTATTAAAAAATTAAAAAGGATATCACTGACACTTTTTAAAAAGTTTTTTTTTTATTGATATTCGTTTTATTTACTTGATGAATTTGTCTTAAACACTTTTTCGGTGGCTTCTCTCTTTAATGTATAAAATTAATTTCTTAACCGGAAATCAACAATTTGATGGGACAAAATTGTCCAGATTTAAAATTGTTCTTCTTTAAACAAGAACAAGAGCGATGATGCTAGTTCACTTGTTGACTATGACCGATTTCCGCAACAGATGTTTGATAACTAAACGGAAAGGAGGAACTCGATTGTTTCCTTTACCACCATGTTGTACATATACGATATACCGCTATATGGAATGGAGATATGTTGAAGTTGCCGTTGAATTTGCCTTTGCCTTTGCCGCTACCAAGCTACCACTTGTGGAATTGTTTTGGCATTGCACAATCAACAAGTCAACACACAGTCAAAAAATTTCAGGGTAGTTGTTGGTTTCTTTTGCTTGGAGGGTTGTACCTAAAAGCGAGCTCAAATTGATTCCTTCGGCAGAAGCGGCGGCAGAAATGGGAGTTCTAATGCGCAGGTCTTGAGATACTTTTGGTATCAATTGTTGCTTGCTTGGAATCTATAATTTTTTTTTTGTTTAATGCCGCTGCGATGGTTCTTAACACTTTTTGAGTGAGATTCTTGGTTTTGAGTGATGGTAACGAAACGCAGCAGTGTGGGTGTTTTTCATGGTTAAGGATGCGAAAATAACATGTAGGTAATCGTTGTCCTTGTGTATGGAAGTTTGGTGGGTTATTTTTTAGCTGCAAAATTTAAGTTGGGATAAATAGTGAAGACTTTTTTCATTTTTCCAGTTTTTTTCAGGAATTTTCTTAATTAAGTTGTTTTCATCTAGTTTGTCAATATTTACTTTATTCGACAAATTTTAATAAAGGAGCTTTGTTTGCAATTATCATTGATTTTTCAAAAGTATAGTATCGACTTTGATAACCGTTACTAGGATTTTTCACTTGGGTTACAAATATGAGCACTAAAACGTTGTGCATGTTGTTTTTTAAAACCATAATCTTAAAAACTGGCTTGTTTTGTGTTAAATAAATCCATTACCTAAAGGGCCTGGCAACACCTTAATTTTGACAGAAAGAGTGAAGTTAAATTTGCTCTTCAGATCTCAGGAGCATCTTGCGTGCCAATAAAACGAATAGCTTTAACCGAAAAAAACAAGACCAATTTCGAGGTTAAATTTGATCATTGAAGGAAGAATCGAATACATTCAGTAAAACGATATTGTTCCAAATATCAAAAGTGAATATCAGCTGTTCTTCGAAAACAACTTTAATCAGTGAAATAACAGCTTTGTTCGCGTACCAAAATCAAACAGTTTGCATTCGATTTCATAACATTAACACGAAAAGCCTTCGTTTACTGAGAGATGAACGAAAGAAAATAACAGCTGTTCTAATCTTTCGTTCATTTATTTTGAAGTTTTGACCCAGTGAAATTTCATCTGGGAAAAACTTGAAATCTGTCAAAAGTGAATGACGTAAGCATTGTTGTTGCAGATGACTTTTACCGCGAAGAGCTAACCTGCTAACCAATCAACAATTTCGAATTTGACGTTTCTCAAGAATTTACACAAAAAGTGTTCGTCTATACTTTTCTGTAAGTTAGAGAGATTTTTCTGTCATTTCAGAAATTTTTACAGTTTTTATTTTGTTGGCACAAAAAATACCCGAACAAAGAGTTGAGAAAAGCTTTAATCGAAACTATGTATTTTTTTTTGTTAGTTAAGATAATTCCATTCCAAAGTTCATAAGCACTTTTTCGAACTTAAAAATAAAACTCAGTGATGAATTTCATACAAAATCATTTCAAGAAAACTATAATAGAGGCCGCCATCGTTTCGTTAAGTTTCGTTAACTTTTGAAAATGCGAGGAGCAGTACTAGGGGGGCAGATGCAAGTTTGACAGTTGCGAAACGGATGAAACTGGTGTATGTGAATGGATACTGTCTTGTTACTGAAATTAAAATGCCATCATAATAATTACCTATAAGCAAGCCTTTCTTGAGCAAAACGTTTGTTGTAATATCGTTAACTCATGCGTACATTTTTACCTTCTTTAACCTTCCTAATCTACGGTCCAATAAAGCGGCCTCAATTGGCAAGAATATAGTTTTGTACATTCTCTTCGGTCTGATAATCTGTTCAATGAAGACCACCATATTGCTAGCAGAAATCTGTCATAACAGAACTTAACTAGCTATGTGGATACTCCGTGTTTCAAAATTTGCCATTTGACTGCACATCTTCATATAAATGTCAGCCAGACGACACCTGTAGATTAATCGAATAACGGCATCATTTCCAAAGTTTTTTTTAAATACAAAATGAAATTTCATACTAAATTTCATTTAAATTTTAGGAACGAAATATTGGAGAAAACATAACTTGAAAATAGATAAAGTAATCTCAGAGAGAGCTTATTGAGCATTCTTAATGAAAAAAGAATTGTCAAAAACAAAATGGTTGTTCATCTTTCCGGAAACTGACAGTATAGTTTGTGTTTCTATTTTCGTTCAGAAAATAAATTGATGGAGCAGATCAATTAAAAGATGAGCATAGAAAACGTCAGATTGACAAGTCAATTTGACAAACGAGACTCGATAGAATAAAACCAATTCGATAGAAAGTTGACGATTAAATTTGACATTTGACAGCTTATTTTGCATTGTGTTAAGATGTCATAAGCAAGCCAAAAGGCTCAAAAACACTTCATTCAGAACATGCTTTCTGTGCTCATCATGCTTATGTATGCTGAGAGCTGAAAGACAAATGTCTGATACTACTCTCAAAGGTAGCACTTAAGTGCCCCTAAAATCAAAGTAAAGATTATATCAGAACAAAAGGTGTAGATCCATCTTAAAATAGATTGACTTTTTTGTTTTCGATATCTACATAATACAAGTCAAACTATGAATTTTATAATATGATGTGTCTTTCATAAAAAAGAGCCATGCCTATTTGATATTTAAAATTCCATTCGTCACACTGTTTCATATTTATATTCATTTTGGTGTCACTGAAGTGTCAACAAACAGTGCCAAGTTTAAGTAAATATCCGTTCATGGATTTGATAATCCCATGTGAAATGGATAAATGAGGAGGAAATCTTATTTGCAAATTGGTTGAACTGGCTTTGAATTTTAATTCGCCCAATAAAGTCCTTAATGCCCCAGGTTATTTAAACAAGAAATTGACAGCCAAATCTAAACAAAATAGAAATATATAGGAAAACTTTGAAATAAAAATGATTGCAATATGTTATACCCTATTTTTTAGTTTTCTGTTTGTATTTCTGACATACGACGTTTTCGATTTAAGTTTTAATTTATACATATTTTGTTAAACAAGTTAATGTATATTAAAGCGAAACATTAACTGTCATTTTTTTAAAACTTGAGACAGCATTATGTCATATCAACGAGACTCGAGACACAATATTGATTTAGTACATCATCTTTTGCCCGAGTCCTGTTCCCTTTGACAGTCAAAATCACATGGTCTTCCGCCATGTTGACTCTATGTAGAAAGATTGGAAATCACTTTTTAAAACCAAAAAGATTAAAACAAAAATCAGCCCCTCCTCTCCTTCAAATAGCTTTTTCATATAAATGTTTGTCTACCCTATCTGAATGATTTATAAAGCAAATTTAAGCTTAACCTAGAAAAAATTCAGAACAACAGAATAATGTGTCACGCAGCATGTTCAGGCTTCTGACAAAGTGACATCCTTTCACAAAGTCATTTATTATAATTCACTCTAGCCAGCCAGCCAGCTAGCGTTTACCGGCTTTCCTTATAGCTCAGTTCACGATTAAATACATATGCATACATATTTAGGACGACCTTCCCATGCCAATGTTGTGATTGTAAGTCGCCATCGCCATCGCCTTCACCATCATAGTCGCAATTTTACGCACATTATTATGAGGTTATGCTGTCCTTGTGCAGCGTTATTTAGAAATGTCTTAAGCTAAAAAAAAAGTCCTACCCCTTGTCAGAGTCAGAGCCAGGGGAGACAGAAACAAAAAAAAATGGGGATGATTATTATCATCCAGCAGTAGCATCATTGGTGTCTTTTCATTTTCATCATCACCATGGCTGGTCCTGGTTGTACTTGATTCAATCAATAACAATCACTATAGAGTTGGGGCTGGAGGTGAGGTCCTGTCTTATAGTACGATGCTAAATGAATCTTTTTCAAACCTAAATGTTGCGATTTCGTGAGGTGCATTGTTTATGTATTTGTTCTAAAAATATATATTTTTTTCCAAGGAAGGGATGTTATGCTAATTTCTATTTGTCGAAAGAAGGTTGAGACATTTGAGGGAAGACTTTAGGCATAACCTTCGTATAGCGGAAAAAAAAACTGTAAGCTTAGTAAACAGTAAGATAAATTGTGTAAGAGGAGCAGAGAATTGCATTGAGTTTTTGTATGTATTTGCACAATAAAGGATGTTTTTTGTAGTTTCTTCTTTTTAAAGAGTAAACAAGTTTTTAAGGGAAGCAGTAATTAATATATCTGTTGCTAGTTTTTCAATACAAATACCCAATAGGGGCGGGGGAGGGTGGTTTTGTTTATAGGTATGCATATTTTTAGTACATTAAACTTTTGTTAACATCGAAAAGAGTAAGTGTCGCAAATATGGCCCAGGTTGGTAATATGGGTCACTGCAATTTTTTATGAATAAAACACAGTAGGCAAACACATTCGAACCGGCAGCGGCATTGCATCATTGTGTTTTGGAGACAGTAGTTGTTTAGTGCTGGGAGTGAGTGTATTTTGTTAATTTTATTCGTGTTTGTTATAATTTTTGGGTGAGTTTACTCAAGGATTTTTGTATCAAAATTTTTGGAAATTAAATAATATTTAATATTTTTACATGTTATTTCTTTATGTACAAAGTTTTATATTTTATGTTATCAATTTGAAATAAAAAAATTGATTGCATTTAATTGAGTGTGTTAAAAATTAAAAAAAGGGAAATTGTCATAATGTCGATAAATTCCAGGTTTTGATATAAACCAGTGGGCCATATTTAAAATAAGGATTTTGTTTGTTTTTGTTTTGTCTAGGTTTAAGGAATTACATCATGGCTGGTAATTAAAAGCAATATTTTATATGTGAATTCTGCATGCCTTTCCATCATGATATAAGAAAAATTATTTCAAATATGTACCACCCTGGTCCATATTTGAAACAAAAAGGGCCATATTACCAGCAAGTTGTGAAATGAAGTTCCTTTAATTTTTTGTTATTAACATTTTGTTATGTTTGTTTTTTCATTTAAAGTTTCTAAAGACTAGGCCATATATATGGCGCACTTGCTCTACATACATATGTTCAATTTTTTACAATTCCTCCTAAACAGCTTGACAGATTTTTGATAACAAAAAATTATCTGGATGGTTTGTAGCTGTAGTTGAATTTGGAAGGTTGCACGCTGAAGTCAAGTTTTGAAACAAAATCTTAAAAACTATGCACATTTTTATGTTTCTACTTAATTACACCCTTCTCATAGCATTTTATGAATTTATTAACAAAAGCATATATTGAAATTATTATAATCGAAACGTCAGATCATCAACAAACCCAATGGGTCCAGATGAATATATTTGCTAATAATCGGCTTATGAATTAAGTAAATGTTGGAGCAAACTTTAACAAGATCTTTTAAAAAAATATGCAGAACAGCTAGCGACCTATACTTTACCCCTGAGGTACACCTGCTACATAACTCGTTTTAATATTGTGTCTAACTCCGAATACTTTTTGATTTCAATTGTTTAGATAATTTTGTAGAAAACCAGCAGGATTACTAAATCTAAAGTAAAACTTAAGTTTTAAGTAAGTGGACACACAATTATTTAGATTTACTCTTGGAAAAATTTAAACACGGTAACACGGAACGGTTACATTTTCCGCATACAAATTGATCTTTTACTATCTAAACCTTTACTAAACTGCTTAGCTCCAGAGCCTGAGTGAGACATTTGTGTATCTAGCACACTTTTCAAGAACTTTGAAAGAAATGAAAATGTGTTAACAACTTTTCTCAATTTCCACCAATCAAAAAAAGAAGACATGATAAAGGAATTTCAATTGGTGCATGTAGATTTTATTGGCCTGTGGCGGCCATGCTGTTTTGGTGACATCTGTCAAATCTGCTGTTTATTATTCAGTTACTGATGACATCACCATGGCAAATTACAAGATTGACCAGCTAAATTTGAGATGACCGCGACGTGCCGCCACGATCAACATACTGCATCTGCATGAACGATTTCAGAGTAATGTTATCACTCGCAGAAGCGACGTGCAATGGCCACCAAGGTCAAGCATTTTGACCACGCTAGACTTTTTCTTGTGGGGATTTCTGAAGTCGCAGGTATTTGTAAATTAAGGTGAATTTAACACAAGCCATTGCATCGCTCCGATTCAGCCCGATCTATACTTATCAAGAGACATTGAAAATTAGATCACGCGGAACCGTTCCACGTTAAGCAGAAGAGCGGGCGGCATTTAAATGATGTTTTGTTTCGAGTTCCATCCATGCGTGTCCCCTGCTTATTTCTGGCTTTATGTTGTAATGATTAACGCATCAATGTAGGACACAATTAATGATGACAATTTTTACCCGGGCGCCATTTAGAAATAGAATTCTTCACCGAGCTAAAAGAACTTACCAAGAGTACCAGAAGTATATGGCTACCATAGGTATTGCTCCTTCAACGATGATTCCTTTATTTCAAGCGTTAAACATCAAAATTATAACAATTTTAAAATTATAACAAATTTCAAATTATAACTATTCACTACTTCGATGCAGCAAATCTTGGCAATATGGCAATACAACAGAGCTGCATCCGAAATAGTAGGTACCAAACCCGAAACCTTTTAACTTTTACAAACACAGGACCTGGAATTCCAACCAGTTTAGTCTGTTATACTCGTAGTGACAGTGACAGATGAAAATTGGTATTTTTTGCAAATTGTTATTAGTGATGGATGAAATAAAAGCAAACAATCTGCAGTTGTTCAAATTAGGATAGTAGAGAATAAGTTTAACTAATCGAAACCGAAAAAAAATAGGACATAGTCTAATATATGACAGCTTGGTATAACAGTGTAGTATTTTGCCCCTATGCTTCCAGATTCAAAATATAGTTTATTACAAAAAAAGACCAAGATTTCAAGGTAGACAAGAACAACCAAAGCTCCAATGCAATATTGGAGGTTACATTGAATTCTAACCGCAAGGAGAGTAAGACCTGTCAAAAACTTAGAATAGGAAAAATTGTCGTAAAAACCTGTCACTCATTTCCAATTAAACAAATTCAACTACATTATTATAATGTGGGACAGTGCTTGTCATTTCAATAAAAATCGATGTATAGATGCTTGATTCAGTTGGTAAATTACATATTTAAATAATTCCGTCATTCTAATATTTATTTTAAAATAATAAAAGCTTATCAGTCTTACATCGATTTATTCTTCAATAATATAATAAAACCTTACGTCAATGTGTTTGTGTATATGAAAAACGACCATCAAGTCAACATAACCCCACACTTTACTTAAGTATTTTTTTTTGTTTATTTTTATCATGAGCTGCCTCTTTTCAGCCACTTGTCTAGAACAATGATCGGTTTAATATGTTAGAACAGCATCCATAGTTAAAGAAGCTAAAGCAGCAGACCCAACAGTGATGCTCCATGTTCCAATCTCAATAGCAATTCGAATTCGAAGAGGAATAATTCTGTTCTTATGCACTTAGACTATGGTAGTCAATATTTACATAATCATCTTTCATCTCCTCTCCATCAGCAGGAACTGTAGATAGCCAGAATTCTGAACCATTGCGAAGACGACCTAACCTATAGCCACCATCATCACCACCTCCACCAACTATATAGCTTAACATTTACTCACTTCAGATGTTGAATCCTTAAATCATTTTATCTGTCATTGCACGTTTATAAGGATTTACATTTTGTTTTGGTCTGAAAAAAGGATTTGCAGGAAGATGCTTTGAAGGTTTTTTTTTTATTTTGTCTTTCTGATGTAAGAGCTAATTGTTTTCTTTTTTTTTTGTATTTTTATTAAGATTGTGGAATAGATTTGTTCAAAGGCAGATGTGGTATGGACAAGGACATAAATGTCTGGTGCAGGTTCAAAACAATTTATTTCTGTTTTTATTTTGACTTTTTTGCTCATTTCAATGTCAGTTAGCTTATTGGGAATTTGAAATCTATTGCTTTAGTTGAAGTATATATATATATGTCAGTTGTCAGAATCTATGCTTTAACGTCAATTACGGAAATATTATTGTTATGTGTCGCAATTGAAGGAATGTTCAGTTAAATTACGAAATGTGAATATAAGGTTTATGTGTGCTACTTTGTAACCTACATAAGATCCCTAACATAATATTCTATTTTATTTTCACTTCCATAAGCTTGTTGTTCGGAATCCAAAGCATAATTCCTTCGGATACTCACATGTTCTTGAAACGTCAAACAAAGCCATAGTTTTTAAAGTGAAACTTTTATTACATCGTCTCAAACTTTTTCGTCTGTGTGTTGTATGTCGCGTGACGGTCGGCCGCGGAGTAGGGATAAAGTGAAAGGCGCTCGTCAGAGCAGCCGAGACCAATATGGCGGCGCCTATAGTTTCACTTTTACGGTGGTTTCATAAAACCACACATGTTTTTATTCAATGTGAAAACTCCAAGCAGATTTTAGGCATGTTACAACTAAACAAGATAGCGACTTCCAATTCTCATTTTTGTTTCATTCTGCGCATCTACGTCACAGACACGCATGAAGTATTCGCCTTAACGTTTTGATTTTTGTTTCGTTCTACGCTCTATACGATCTGCATGTTCGTTGTGCGCTCTACGTCACGGACGCAATGGAGTTTGACGTTTTTCATTGTATCATGCGATTAATCTAAAGACAAAAGCACACTTGGCGAAACTGCTCCACACTAGCTTGGAAGACTAATAACTAATAACTGAACGCTGAAGTGCAGCTTCGCCTAGGGCGGTCTTATCTAAAACCAATTTACACTTTGTGGAGACAAATACAACTGTTGACACATAAAGCTTGTCGGTAAGGCATTTCGAGGAGAATTGAAGTTTCACCGACAAATGGTTGAAAAGGAAACTCTGTTTCATACTCCAGTAGAATGATTATGAAAGCTTAATGTAATTTTGAAGGTTAAAGGCAGAACTATAACAGTCGGAAACAAACGGAAGCTAGAGTCAAAACCGAACGAAACGTTGCCGTCCAATACTGTGAAATGAAAACGCAACCCATAATGGACGGATTGCCGCGGAATCAAAACATGTATTTTACTCTGAACAATAAGATGACTGTGAAGTAGAGAGGACATAATTAAAAAAATCATATATTGTCTCCGCTGTGAAGTCACACTCAACGTCAGCATACCTCTCACTTCCGCACTCACTCTCATATCCATTCACAGTCAGATGCGAATTTTCGTCCGTAAAGTGCGATAGCGAGCGCAGTTTAAGTTCGTAAACTAATCTGATCGAAATTTTACGAAACGCTATTACGGGCGTGAGATACGAATTGCTTGGTGTGGCACAATTACGGACGGGCCCACCCGCACCGTTATGACTATTATAGTTCAGCCTTAAAGTTCCTGGGATAATACTCTCATGTTTTACTTCAAACAGTTTTTCTTTTTGTTTCGTTTGAACGCACAAATCCATCAATTCATTAATGGGTTCTCCTAAAATGAGTTTCCGGTTGTTGTGGAGTTAGAACGGAGATGGAATCATGGAGCGCAGCCTGACTATACGAGAAAATGGTTATGTCCTTGGAGGATATAATGTTTTCTTTAAGTTAGGATAAGACCAGACTGAGGGAAGAAGCGATACAGTTTAACTTCCTGGGTAGATCATATTGTTATTTGAAGGTAGATTGCAGAGCTGGAACGGGTCTGTTTGACTGAATCTGAATGATTCCCCTAGTGTGAAACTCCAGCACACCTGGGAAAAATGGGAACCCTCTGTGGAAACATATTTTTACTTAGGACACATATGAAAACATAATTAAAGACTTAGAAGTTCCTAGTTGTTTAAATAATTGGCAAGGTCAAAAAATTGTCCTTTCCCATTCACTTTTTTGTTTGACACTTAAATCACAAGACTCTAAACTCTAATTTCCAAGAAAACAGCTTCCGAACTAAAAATTAAGAGGCTCAAAAAGTTAGGAGTGGTTTGATACTGAATTAGCATATGAAGTTGACATTTAAGGTGGAACATTATTAACAAACCATTCCTAACTTTATGAGTCTTTAAATTTAAGTTCGAAAATTCACCGTCCAATGATTTTGAATATTTTTCGAAGATGCCGCTCCGCACTTAAGAGTTGTCGAGACTATTTATTATCCCAATTTTGTTTCACATTTCCCAAGATTGTATATTCAGGTTTTAGGAATCGTCAAGTCGAAGGAGTTGTTTAAAAGTGACTGCTGTAGTATATTTTTGACGTTAATGTCATCTTACTAATTTCTTAACTCTGACAGCGGGTAGGTGGAATTCACCAATTATTTTCCAGAGCGGGTGGCAATGGTACAGTGGATGTAGTGCTTTGTTGCTCAACCTGAGAGCTGTGCGTTCAAACCCAGCCGAGGGCAGCAATTTTTATTTATTTCCCAAGTTTCAACTGGATGCAACCCGTGGAATTTCCATGAGATAATTATCACCTAAAATCTCAAACGACTGTACCACCTTTCTTTCCTATCTTTCTATTCCTTCTCTTTCCTCGCTCGCACATGTTAATTCATTATAAAGGTATTAATATCCCTTTGAGTGCGAGTGCATTATAAAAAAAAAAAAAAAAAAAAAAACCTGAAATAGGTTGAAGTATGGGTAAAGGAAAACTTGACTGGATGATTGCTCTTATATCACTCCCAAGCATTTCCCAGAGTCCCATTACTCTTCCATAAAATTTGAGATCAAGTACAGCAGGTATATAAACCTCCTATACATCGTACATTTGTTTTGGATTCTTCTTTTTGTAATGCGTTTAGTGAATGCGTCCATGTGCAGAAACTGCAAAATTTCAGTTCAGCATTGCATTATTAATTCCATACCCGATCTTTACCTTGAATAAACCTTTTACACAAAATCCTAATTACAATTCCTTTAACCCTTCTCTATATGACGTCGTATATTTACGCATCCTTTCGTTTGTTCTGTTCTGGCTGGCACAGATCCAAACGTGAATCTTTTATTGTACCAACCAACAACCAGAACGTGACAATACCTCAATATTTCATACCCCATCACACAAACATCCGCCGCGCTGAGTGTTTCAATGCACAACAAAGGACAAGAGTGATGCCCAATTATTGTCCTTTCCCTATTCCTCATCACATCACATCATAACATGTTGTATAGTAGAGTATCTTCCGCGAACTAGGTATTTATGTAGGTGTATGGGTACTGCTGCATGGAATGCAACAATAAGGGCAATAAATAGAACCCTACACACATAAAACTGAAGGGCTTATATTACTAAGTACCGTTCCTGTGGCAAACTCACGACAATTGAATTTTCAAAAATGTTTCCCTTAGCCACCCTGTGGTGAGTTGCATCCAATTGTCTGATGCTGCTCTCCACTTCTTCCCAAGCTCCACCAGTCAAGTTTAAATTCATGAAGGTGAGTTTTTTTCCTGTGTTGCTTTTTACTTGCGATTATAGGTACTATAAGGCAAGTTATGGATTCGTGCAGAAAAAAAATTTCGAGATAACAATCACACATGACATTACGATGATGGAGAAGTCGAGAAAAGTGGGTCTGGGAATTCCGTCCGTCTGTCTGTCTGTCTGTCTGTCTGTCTGTCTGTCTGTCTGTCTGTCTGTCTGTTCGCGCTTCTAGAGCTTGAACGGATGGGCCGATTTGCTTCAAATTTGGTATCTAGGATTTATTTGGCCGTCCCTCGGAACGTATTTTTTATTTTTGCTCTAGGCCCAAAAATAACGGCACCTGCCATACAATCGTAAAGAAAAAAATTGATTTTCTCAAAAACGGCTCTAACGATTTTGATAAAACTTTCAGGATGCTATTTTTGTAAGACAATCTATCTTTTGGTTAAAAAATATTTTTCAAAATTTGTCTTATAACGGTACCTCTCATAGAACCAGTATTTTCATATCAAATTTTCTCGTAAACTATACATTCGATTTCAATAAAATTTTGGCCACAGGAAGTCATTTATAATTTTATTAATATGGCATTTCAAATTTTTCAAAAACTTTTTTTTTTGATTTTTTATAATTTTTTCAAAAAATTTTTTGGTTTTCGAAATATGTTGGAAACGGGTATATTGATTTTTTTTTAAATTATTTTTTCAAATGTAAACTACAGGTTGCCATATATTTGCATACCCAAATAAATTTCAAAATATTTTTTGGAAAAGTTTTTCAAAAATAACCTTTTTAAAAAAAAACTGGTCGAACGATTTTCAATATTTTTTTTTCCTAGATTCACGTATAGCTTTGAAATTTTATTGTATACTTTGTTTTTCCGAGAAAACTCTTAAACTAATTTCAAAAATAAAAGAATTTTCGAAATTATTTAAATTTTTTTTTAAATCCATATATGCAGCCACTAAGCAATTGCTTATCATAAGAGCAAGTTCGTGCGACCCAGTCGTGCATTTTATTTTATTTCGATTCACTCAAGGACTCACTCAATATCTCATCATCCTTATAACAGCAAAGCGGGGCTCGGCAAGAAGCACCCATGTACCATATTATTCCTTTTCACACAATGATTATGAATGACTAAAACACGACTGTGTCCTCTTTAGTGTTTACTTATATCCTGTTGCCTGTAAGTAGTTAAAATTTCAATACGAACCAAAGCCATCCAGCTTGATATAATTTAATTTTTGATTTATCCTTGCCAAGGCATAGGATTACAATTAAAATAGTCAGGATCTAAAAAAAAAACTCAACATCACAGGACACATGAATATCAAATGACATCTGATATGGTCATTTAGGTCATGATAGTTGTTATGTGATGCTCAATTAAAATTTAACGGCTCCTTACAGATTTATAACTCTCTGCTACCAAGCTGAAGCTCTTGTTGCTTTAGGGAAGCAACAACGAAGACAAAATACAAAAAAAGAAAATGCTTATAGGATCGGCGTCTGGGCGCTCCAGCCATCTCCCAGTTAATGGAGTGCTGCGGCATGGATTATTATAGCTTGCAAATTAAATTTTATTTCTTTTTTCTTTTATATGTTTAGTCTCGTGTTTTCCTTTTGAGAGAGTTCAGGACGACTCAGAACCAATTGGGTTGATCCGCAATTTCATTACTGGATGACACCTCAAGGCTAACTGCTTAGTAGCACCAGAAAAAGCAACAGCATCATCAGCAGCAGCAGTAGCTGTAGCAGGCTTGAGAAGTTAAAGCAATTCTGGTTAAGAAGGGTGCTTTAAGGAGATTGACAACTTATTTTCAAGGAGTAGATGATACCTACGACAATGATAAAGTTGAATCTTAACCCCAAACAACACTGGCGCTCTGATGATTAGCTTTGCTTAAGGGGTGGGATTTTCATGTTTATTTGTCTACGTTTTCTTTTTTTTTTTTTTTTTTTTCCAAACTCCTACTGTGACCTGTGACATTATTTGTCGATGTTGAACCAAAATTAAAAAAAAATCTGGTTTCATTCGTTTAAAAAATGAATATCAAGTCGTAAAATGTGTTTGTTGAAAAAAAAAAGAAATTTAAAAAAAAAATAAGAAACAGTGGGTCCTTGAGAAGTGTTTATTGGACATTTTAATGAGTTTTAGTGGTTTGGACTTCAGATTGGTGGCATTTTTAGTTTAAAAAAAAGACGGTCAATGTTAATTTTTCTATGTCAAGTAGGTTGTACATGTCAAGTACAGTTATATGTGTAGGATGTAAGTAATTTTTAAAAAATAGGACTATTGTTAAAGAGTGTATATCCTTTTAAAGAACAACCCTTAAAAATGTACCTAAATTATGTCACTGACGTAAACATGTTAATTGAATGCTTGCCACTTTGTTCCAAATTGTAGTTCTTTAAGTCCTTGGCACGTGTCTGAGAGGGATATTAACTGGGGTAATAACTATTGTGTTACTCAGTGTTTTGTAAAAGGATCATTATGGCAAAACTTCGTGATTTCTTTTTTGATTTTGATAAATCGCATTCGAAAGACAACCACGAGATCTGATATAGTTACTACTTCCAGAAAACAATGGGTGCGGATAATCTAGCTGAAGTCACCGCAGGATTCCAATTCACAGTAGGGAAGCGTATTGAGTCCTCTGATATAAGTTGCAGTCCCTGACTATCTACCTTGAAGGGAAAGTGACAGGCCCAAAAGTGAATTAGTTAATCTTCGCCGAGCGAGGATCCTTCATCTGTGCAACGAGTACTTGGTGTATTGGTGGAGGTTTTGAAGGAAAGTGGCTACTGAATGAGTCCAAAAAATACTGAATACTTGCGCTGCCGCAGACATTTATTTTAAAAGAGCAGTAAGTATGAACAAATTAAATACCTGGGATCAGGGCCCGATTCAGCTTTCCCCCGCCCTGGGCAAACATTTAATTTGCCACATCCATAATGTTAGTCTGATAATTCTTCTTAACGAGTATATCCAATTAAATGTATGTTGTGTCATGCATGTAATAGGTACGTGTACATATTTGTAAATTTCTCAGAGCTAGTGATAACATTTAAATAACCTTTTTTCATCGACTTAAAAATTCGTGAAAATCGGTTCAGTAGTTTAAAAGATATACCTACACTAAAATATTTGTTTAAGTTTCTTTTTTAAGGCGATGGATTAACAATGGGAGCAATGCAGTGAATGAAGTTCCGGCTATGTCAACTGTAAGCAAAAGTTTTCCATGCCATTAGCAGTCAAAATTGGTATGACAGAATTCGTTATATAGGTCCGATAATGCTCTCCATTGATGGTTACGGCTGCTCTAGTGGCTTCTTCGAAGAAAAACGTTCCAATTATAATTTCCATGTCCACACACACTTCAGCCAAACAGTCAAGCATTGGTCATGGATATGGATTGATTTATGCTCAGTTTTGTTTGCCATTTCATAATGAATAGACTTACTCCTGAACAACGTTTGCGAATCGTGCAAATTTATTGCCAAAATACTAGTTCGGTTTGCGCGACGCATACCGTGCAGCGTCCAATATTCAGTCGAAAAAATCGCCCAAGAATTATTTATTCGAGCCAGCCCGAAATCATTTTTAAAACATAATGGCAAACCCTTATCTTTATAATAAAGCTAAATTCTTGGCCATGACATTTAATTAAATGCGTTTTATTTCTTCTTGAAAACCATACGCCTAAAAACACCCTTTATAATCAGGCAGATGAAGTGTTGCTAACATTTTTCCAATAAAATATGCAGTTTTGGTTTAATTTATCGTCACCGCAGCGCCACATGTTTGGTGCCTCACATCTCAAACATTTTCTTCAATATCGGTTGGTTTACCAGGCGCTCATAAATAAAAGGAGGCTATTTTTTGCAAATTTTATTTACACCTCAGATGAGGTGTGTCAATTTGTGCTGTTTGTGTGTGTGGGTAGCGTCAACTAGTTCCCATTCTTTCTCTCTTTTGATATTCATGTCCTACTTTGGCTCCACCCATTTTAAAATTATCGCGGCAAAAAAAGGCTTCCTGCTTTTTCTGAGCGCCTGGTGATCCAAACAGTTTTCATATGATTTGTAACGTGAAGCAGTGGTGGCATCGCAGAGGCATATTTGCCGCCAAAAGTTTTATGTTTGTGAAGTGTGTATAACGAGGATGACGATCACAAGGAGGAACAAAAAGTAACGGTTTCGCATATTCCGATTTATCTGATAAACAGAACAAAGCAACAAAAAGTATTTTTATTGTGGTATTTGTATAATATGTAACAGGGTGACTATGTTTTTTTTTTTTTTTTTTTTTTTTTTTTTTTTTTTAATAAAGAGAAAAAATAAAAAGTGCTCTTGCTGTTTTTTTTTTTTCAATCTTGATAATTTCTTTTATTTTTCAGAATTAAAGTGCTTAAACATAATTATTTATTTTATTATTATTTTGTTGGATTGTTTACTTAGTTATTTTGTATGTTTACTTCGACCATTTTGTATTTTGTTGTGGAATTATTTCTTCGTGTTTAATATGATTTAAATAAAATAAAAAAGTAGTTTATTTCGACTGATTTGCTTTTTATGATTTATGTAAATATTTAAACATTATCTTTTATCTAAAATGTAGTCTACTAATAACATTTCAAATAAAAATACTCTTTTGGTTGTTTTTTCGTTTTTCATTTGCTTGTAGCCATTTCGGGAATAATATAACACCATTTAATCCTGGGCCCCCTCCTGCTCGGATCGCAAAATGTTCATCGTTTCTGCTCTGGCACTAAATTCAGACCTTCAGACACGCTGTTGAAGCTGAGTAGTGTTTGCCATAGGCTTCAGAAAAATTCATTACGTTGATAGGTTTTATAAGGCTTGCTGTACAACAGGAAACACCTGGAATTAGAAAATTGAAAAATTTATTTTAAAAAGAGGGAATTTCGTAAATGGAATTTGGGAAATGCATAATTAGACACAGACAATATTAAAATTAAAATTAATGAAAACATGGCCAACATGTGCCATACTGAGAAAAAAAAACGACGTAAACCAACACAATTATAGTGAAGGATCAAACAAAAAGCAGCTCTTTCCTTTCTTCTGGCTCTACGAACTACAATTTACACGTAAGCATCAAAAGTTCGAAATTTTGTTGGTTCACCAGGCGCTCAGAACAACATAGAAAGGTTTTTGTTTTGAATTATTTTAGGCATAAATGGCGCCAAAACCAAGGAGAAAGAATTTAAGATGAAAAGAAAGAACAAAGAAAAAGAAGTAAAGCTTTTCAGGTCCAGCTCTCCGTCTCTCTCTCTCTTTCATAAAAGGAGGAGCAAGTGTCAAAGGTAAAATAGAAAAATGATGTTTCAAAAGCTTAGCTTTCTCCTTTCCTCAAACTAAAAATTAACATACTCAACTGTGAAAGATCTTACTGCTCGGACAAATTTACTACCAGAGGAAGGGAAAGAAGAAGTACTTATCCATAGTATTCATCTTTCAACTGTTCGTCCATAAAATTCACAATTTTTTTGACGTAATGTTGTATAGTTTCAGAAATTGGTAGATTCCATCTAAATTCTTCTATTTTTTTTTTTTTAACCGGGGTAATAATTCTGAAACGTCATAAGATTAGACAGAATGTCAACCTCAATCCATTTTGTTATAGTTTTTATTTTGTTTTATACAAAAAGCTAAACCTGAAATTGTTTCCTGAATAAAAAATATACGAAAACGCAGTTTTCATCTTAACAATGTCTTCTTCCTTTTAATAATTTCTTGCTCCGTTATTATGTAAGTGGAAGTATTGTGTATGAGGAAAAGGGGAAATCGAACCTGGAAATATTAATCTTGGCCCTACCTCCAACCAGTTCTCAAACAAATAGCCTTCTGTTTTTCCTGAGCGCCTAGTGAGAAAAGGTAAAATAAAATCGCTGTTAAACTTTTTAGGAGACTATTTTTTAACGTTTTATATACAAAATATTTCGATATTTATATATTTCAAAAAAGACCAAACATAAAATTCCTACCAGCAACTCCCATAAAAAGGTGCTTTCCATAATTATAATAATACGGGCAAGTGCTAGTCGGACTCGCACACGAAAAATCACGTTTCTTGTATGGGAATAAAAACCCTTGCTGAAATTTCTCATTGTAACAGGCGATCAGGATAAGCAGAAGACAACGAACTGATAGTTTGTTTAGAAAAGATCGCGCCAAAAATGATCTTGTTTGTGTGAGTGAAGGAAAAGTAGCAAATCAGCAAAAAGAAGAAGAAACAGAGACAGCTATGCATGTAAATTCAAGAATTCCAGAAATCCCCAAAGAAGAAAATAGCCAACAATACCGACTTCTTGTTCTTTATTTGATTTTCGTTTTGTTTTCCGTTCGAATTCGAACACGAATAAAAGAAAACTGAGCTTTAAAAGCATACATAGGTTGGTTCTTTTCTTCTGAAAGAATTTCTGGAATTTAAATGTATGTAGGTAAAGCTGTTTATCACTCACAAAAACGTTTTTGGCGCGATCTTTCCTAAACAAACTTTCACCAAGATGTCTTCTGCCATTTTTTATCAAATATTACACTGAGAAATTTCAGTAATTTTTTAAATTATTTTTTTCAAGAGTTTGAAAACTTGAAATCACTCAAATAACCTCCAATGACAGTAAAATAAAGAATAAAGCTTACTTACGTCAAAAAAACAATTAATCCAGATTTTATTATTATTTTATAAATATATTATGTTAAACAAATGTTAAATATGTTAAATCTACGGACAGCGAAGTCTCAGTAATAGGGTTCCGTTTTCACCCTTTGGGTACGGATATGTAAAAAAAAAATATGTAAAAAAAAAATGATTACAGTTATTAGCGAGGAAATAAATTAAAAAAAGAAAAAAAATTAACATTAGGGCGGTTGTTTATTATAATATTTTAGTTTTCCTTGGAGTTGCAGAATCAGTATGCTATGCGGTCCGAACCTATGACAATCTGATTTATT
Organism: Platycheirus albimanus; assembly: GCA_916050605.2. Classification (NCBI taxonomy): domain Eukaryota; kingdom Metazoa; phylum Arthropoda; class Insecta; order Diptera; family Syrphidae; genus Platycheirus; species Platycheirus albimanus. The sequence goes on along the minus strand of OU696698.1, from coordinate 21,949,984 downwards.
TGGATGAGGAAAGAAGACGTCCCCCAGAAACTTTATAGAACTTGCCGTGAAATAATTGTGTGAATGTTATGAACAAACAATTGAAAGATCAACACAAATGTACTTCTTCTATCTCCCTTTCTCAGAAAGTAAATTGATCCGAGCTTCCGAGCAATAAGATCTGTCACTGTCACAGTTTGAGGAAATGAGAGAAATTAGTTTTTGAAATATCATTTTTCTTTTTTATCTTTGACATTTGCTCCTCGTTTTATGATAGAGAGAGACAAAGAGCTCGACCTAATGAGCTTCCCTTCTTTTTCTTCGTTCTTTCATTTAATCTCAAATTCTTTCTCCTTGCTTTTGGCGCCATTAATACCTAAAATAATTCAAAACAAAAAGCTTTCTATGTTGTTCTGACTTCTGAGCGCCTGGTGAACCAACAAAATTTTGAACTTTTGATGCCCACGTTCTTAAATTGTAGTTCGTAGAGCCAGAAGAAATGAAAGAGCTTCTTTCTTTGTGATCGTTCGTTAAGAAAAATTGTGTTGGTTTACGTCATTTACAGGGTGGCCTTGTTTTTATTAAGTTTTATTTTAATTTTTTTAGTTTTTCTCTGACCGAGGAAGTAAGATTGAAAAAATTTCGGAATGTTTAATTTTTGAACATTCGCTGGGTGTTAGTTGTTTGTCCGAAATCATGTTCGGGGGGTTAATTGATGGGCACTCCTAGCGATCTTAGTATTACTGGGAAATTCTTAAGGGGAAAGAATTAATCTGATTATTTCGCGACCTAGGGAACCAAAATACTTTCGGCGACTTAAAATGTATGTGTTCGTTCATATTGAAGGTGATTTGAAGGCAACAATGTTCGGTTACCTCGATATATGGGCCACCCGTTGATAGTGACATATGGGTAAGGTTAAGTTTTAAGGGCAGACAATATAACATTGAGTTGAAGCATTAAATTCCATCCGGTTGATATGATAATTCCTTATTCGACAATTCTGTCTAGATTGGAATTTTATGAGCTTTTATATTCTTTCGCTGCAGTCCCATATTTGAAGAACGGGGTTGTGTATCCAGAAAAAAATATGTAGGTAAGGCTAAGAGCATTGTCATCAGCAAAACAATATAAGTGATGAGTTAGAAGTCTTGGAAAAGAAATCATTGCCAGAAATTAGGAATAATGTCGGAAAAAACATGGAGCCCTGGGGCACACCAGCATTTTTTTTGTGGGCTTCAGACTGTTATTGTTGTTTACAATGAAAATAATTGATATGAATAAAAAGGTTCAACAAAAATAGGTCTGTTTTGGAATAAATATTTATTGTCATATTATTATCAATATGTATTACTTTTAGTTTCTCGTTTGCCTATTTAAATAATCCTACTAATATTATAAATGTGAAAGTTACGATGTTTGGATGTTTGTTGCTAACTAACACCAGAACGGCTAAATGGATCTGGATAAAATTTGGCACAGAGATAGCTTATAGTCTGGAATAGCAGATAGGCTATTTTTTATCCCGGTAAAATGTATGGTCTGTGGGATAGATTTGTTTTAATTTTTGAAATCACACCGGAATGGCTGAACGGATCTGAATGAAATTTAGCACAGAGATAGATTGTAGTCTGGAATAGCATATTGGCTACTTTCTATCCCTGTAAAATGCATGGTTTTCGTGGGATAGATTTGTTTTAGTTTTTGAAATTACACAAAAATGGCTGAACTCATCTGGATGAAATTAAGCACAGAGATAGATTATAGTCTGGAATAGCATATTGGCTACTTTTTATCACGGTTAAATGTAGGTATTAAATTATAAAGCTATTAAAGAAGAAGAAGCTAGATTACGATACAGTCTACTTCTTGATCAGCTGAAACGCGAGCGAAGCCGCGGGTAAAGGCTAGTATTTTATAATTACAAGACTAATTTTAAATGGAATACGTTCTTCTATAACATTTCGTTTCGAAATGAAATTACATTAATTAATTTTTATTACTAAAAATACCTAAAATTCTATGATTTTATTTTTGTTGTAATATTATGTGTGATAAACATAATATTATAACAAAAAAAAAGGAAATGTACGTAATTTTAGCGATGCAACTCTAAACAAAATAAGTACACATACATTTATATGCTAGCTATTTTTAACAATTACATAAATAAATATTTAAAAGCAAGCATGTATCGAAAAGTATGTTTCTTAATAATTTTTGTATCTGTACTTACATACTCGTACATATTTTTTTTTTTTTGAAACCCACATACTCGTATAAGTAATATAAAAACTAAAAATGCAGTTTTCTTAAGAACACTCAAAGAACATTACACACAACCTTAAATCTAAATCGTTAGAGCTGTTTTTGGACAAATTAGAAAAAACTAAAAAAATGTTGGCTAAAACTGAACGGCTAGTTGTATAGGAGCTACCGTTTGGAAAGGTTTTACCAAAAAAATTCAATGCCACCCTATAGGAAATTCTGAAGAACTATGCCAAACAAAGTTTGAGTCATTTCAATCAAGCCTTTGCGAACTTATGGCCTAATGAAAAAAGCCGTTTAAATCTGACTTTCCATATGACCATTTAAGCCAAAAACGAAACACGCAGTTTTATCGAAAATGCTTTACGTTTGTTAAATTTTGAGTTTAATCTAAATCGTCAGAGCCGTTTTCGATCAAATTGAAAATGAAAAAAACCGTTACTTGAAAGGTACCTACCAGTTTGAAACTGGAAAGGTAGAGAAAGAAGGATGGATATATTTCTGATGACGAATAATTTTTTTTTTTTGGGTTGAGACTAGGCTCTTACATATACTAAAGCAGCCCATACACACCACACTGCGAAAAATCGCAATTTTGTCTAATTTATATATTTTCCCTCTTGATGTTGTCGAAAAGACGGAAAAAAGTACAAATATTTTGGAAAGGTATAGCTATAGTTTTAACGCCGGGCTGTTGGCGTAGCACCTTACCTTTCATGTGGTCCCAAAGGAAGAAGTCGCAAGGTGTTAAATCAAAGAATCTCGGTGGCCAATTGTGATCACCTCTTCGAGAGATAACACAGTCCGGAAACTTTCCCCGTAAAAGATCGATGGTTTCGTTGCGTATGTAGTAAATACAGCCGTGTATTTGAAAAGTAAACGTTGTCCAGATCAAAACCATCCAATTCCGGCCATAACAAATTATTATTCATATCTCGATATCGTAATCCATTCACCGTATAGCTGTTTCTCCAGCCTCATTTTCGAAAAAGTAAGGTCGAATGACCCCGCCGGACTATAAACCGCACCAAACAGTTACTCGTTGAGGATGGAGAGGCTTTTCAACAACAAATCTTGGGTTTTCCGAGGCCCAGATGCGACAATTTTGCTTGTTGACGTACCCAGCGAGGTGTAAATGGGCCTTATCAGTCAGGATGATTTTTCGATGAAACTCCTGATGAGACACGACGTTGTTGATGATCGGCCGACTTGAGTTCTTGTGTTAACTGAACTTTATAAGCCTTAAAACCCAACACTTTGGGCTGCAGCAGCAATATTCGCAGTTGTTCTTGAGCGACGGGCAATTCAAAACTACCCTTCTTATTGGATAACCCTTTACCATCATCATCGGTCCGTTTTTTGAAAATGACCATGACAAGCACCATTAATGGATAACCTTCCCTGTCAGTAATAACATTTTTGATGAGAATGACGTAAATGGTGTCAATCGTGTGGATCAATGGTGTGAACAACATTTGGTTTCAACAGAAGGGCTCTTCGACAATACAGGTGAAAATACAACTTGTACTCACTCACTATACGAGTCGGCACGTGAACTGGCCACTGAGATCTTTAGCTGTAAACTTTCCTTCAGTCTTCAATGCAATAAAGCAAAGGGACCAGCCAGCGCAGCGCCATCAAAGTCAAGAAACCCCATTTCATCGCTCAAATTCAGCCTGGTACCTGTGCCAGTTGAAAAGAAGCTTCTTGTTCCTTTTAAAAATCCCTTACATTTACTTAAAATTTTTTTTTGGGTCGTTCAAAAAGGATGTATTTAATGTTACTACGCTTTAATGGCAAGCCTTAATATCATTTATTATGCGGAAACTAAAGCTATTTCGCTTTAATTTTATTTTTATATGGGTTTTAATGATTCTGTAATTTTTCTAAGGATTCTTTCAATCTCAAGCTGAATCCTTAGAAACTATCCTTCATTATATCTATACCCAATTGACATATAAATAAAAAAAAAATAAAACCACTCCACCGAAACTAAATAAAAATTGCAACGGGCTTTAGATAAAAACGAGAGCTCCAGCGATGAAAAAAAAAAAACACAGAGTCCCCTTCTGCTGGAGCAATTCTATCATGTGGTAATTGCTTTCAAATGGGATTGACACTTACCACAGATGAGGCCTGTCGCATGGTGCAGTGTGTCGTTGGTCGCCTTGAAAAGGTCACTCGATGCGTATCGCAAATTCTTTTTTATTTATAAATTCAAAGTGGGCACAAAATTAACACATTTCAGGATCAAAAAAAAAAGGATGTATATACATATAATTTAAATCTAAAGGGCTCCTTTTGATCCCACTAACTATGGAGCTTCATTCATACTCTTACGAAACACACACATACACACGCCCAGATACATACATAATATTAGTCCTTCACTCTCTCTCTTACTCCTTTCACCACAGTGTTTATTTCATGGCCCTTTATTCTGTTATCGACATAAAATCCTGTTTGTGTAAATAACCATGTGGGTGGGTGTAAATAGAATTTGATTAAAGGGTAACTTGTCACTGTGGCGCCACAAATTTCCATAAGCCGAAGCGAACTGACTGACGATATACAAAATAAAAAAAAAAAAACACAACAACCTCCTTCAGGATACTTTAATACAAGCCTAGCTAGAAGAGAAGTTTCCTTTTCGTATATTTTGGAACACTAGAAAAAAAGGACACAATTCCGAGCCTCACACATTGAATATAAAGAAAGTGGGATCTCGTTGCTGCAAGAAGCGCCCACCGCCGCGCCGCTGCTGCGTCCGTGCCGCCATTGAACTCAGTCCATGAAAAGTATAAAAAACTCTACATCTAAAATCAAGGATACAAGGATATGCTTTCGTTTTGTTGTGTTGCGGTGTGGGAGCATCCAAAGGGGGGATGGTTACTGATTGAGGGATAATAATTTTATTACATGGAAAAGACTGAAATAATTATTGTTTACACAGCATTAAGATTAAGGAGATCATTTCGAATGCTAATTGCTAAGCAAGAGCGCAACTGTGTTGTTGTCAAGTTTTTGCACTTGGGATAATATATGTTGAATCCTTTCTTTCTTTAGAAAAGAGCTGCCGAGAGTTAATTGTCTGGAATTTATTATCCGGCGATGCCGATATGCGGGTGTGTCCTGTCCTTGCAAAATATACTTGTGTTGGTTGATTTTATACTCGTTTTTTGAATATTTATCATAACGTCTTTGGTATATCGTGTCCACACGGTCATTCTATTGTTCTCTTGTTTCTGTGGTGGAAGTCTGAAAACTGTAATTTTAAATATTTGTTGAGTACAATAATATTTAAATAAATCAATATCAGACATGAGAGCAAGTTCGTGACACCCTGTTTACAATTTATTTTATATCGTTATTAGAAGTCGAAATGATACATAGTTCCCAAAGTTTTTTTTATATAAACAAAAGTGAATAACGTCAAGTTTCAAAAAAACCATTAGTTTTGTATAAATTGTGTGTATATTTTCAAATTGTGAAATCTTATTCTTGATGTGGCAATGTTTCTTAATCCCGCGTAGCGAAATCCCAGTTTCCAACAACTTATTTGGAAGCAATATTAGTTTTCAAATTTGTTCACACTAAAGGATTAAAATCAAGAGGAACCGAGTTTCTAACCATTTGTATTGCAGCAGACAGCGCTGTTTTTTTTATTCTAGTACTATTTATTTTGGGTTACTAGACCACAACAATCAACAGCAAGAAAAACTACAGTTAAAATAAAACTTAACATTTGAACTTTGTTTCCTTCTCATAGTTCCTTTCCTATGACTAACTTAATGTTTTCTGTTTTTGTGTTGGCCCCTAAGCCGCAGCCTCCTTTTTTTTCTAATTTGCTCTTAAACCCTTAAAGTATTAGATAAGAGATCATTAATAAATATAAGAAAGAGAGTCGGAGACAGAACGGAGCCTTGGGGCACACCAGCATTTATTCTGTGGGTAGCAGACTGAAAATCGTCCAAAACAACGGGAATTGAACGGTCCAAAAGGTAATTTCTAATCCAACGAAGAAGGGGTACGTCACAATCAAATTCACGCATTTTCGATAAGAGAGCCTCATGCCAGACTCTATCAGATGCTTTTGAAATATCCAGTACAATAATCTTACTTTCTAAAAAACGATGTACAGATTGGTTTCACTGTTCGGTGAGATATACCATCATGTCACCAGTGGACCCATTGCTACAAAAACCGTACTGCCGGTCATTAAGAAGTTTCCGTTTATCAAGATAAACTACTCAAAACAAATTAGGGCCCACTAAGTTTTTTGGCTTTCATCTGAAAATAAAATGCACGACTGGGTCGCACGAACTTGCTCTTATGATAAGCAATTGCGTTGTGGCTGCATATATGGATATTAAAAAAAATTAAATAATTTCGAAAATTCTTTCATTTTTTAAATTAGTTTAAGAGTTTTCTCGGAAAAACTAAGTATGCAATAAAATTTCAAAGCTATACGTCAATCTAGGAAAAAAAAATATTGAAAATCGTTGGACCAGTTTTTTTTTAAAAAGGTTATTTTTGAAAAACTTTTTCAAAAAATATTTTGAAATTTATTTTAGTATGCAAATATATGGCAATCCGTAGTTTACATTTGAAAAATAATTTAAAAAAAAATCAATGTACCCGTTTCCAACATATTTCGAAAACCAAAAATTTTTTTGAAAAAATTATAAAAAATCAAAAAAAAAAAGTTTTTGAAAATTTTGAAATGCCATATTAATAAAATTATGAATGACTTTATGTGGTCAAAATTTTATTGAAATCGAATGTATAGTTTACGAAAAAATTTGATTTGAAAATACTGGTTTTATGAGAGGTACCGTTATTAGACAAATTTTGAAAAAAAATTTCAAACCAAAAGATAGATTTTCTTGCAAAAATAGCATTCTGAAAGTTTTATCAAAATCGTTAGAGCCGTTTTTGAGAAAATCAATTTTCGTCTTCAAGATTGTATGGCAGGTGCCGTTATTTTTGGACCTAGAGCAAAAATAAAAAATTTGTTCCGAGGGACGGCCAAATAAATCCTAAATACCAAATTTAAAGCAAATCGGCCCACCCGTTCAGCCTCCAGAGGCGCGAACAGACATACAGACAGACAGACAGACAGACAGACAGACGGACGGAATTTCCAGACCCACTTTTTTCGACTTCTCCATCATCGTAATGTCATGTGTGATTGTTATCTCAAATTTTTTTTTCTGCACGAATCCATAACTTGCCTTATAGTACCTATAATCGCAAGTAAAAAATTAGTGTTTATATTTTTTTTTTTTGTTATTATATTTCAGCTTAGTATTAAGTAATAGTGTACACACTTTTAACACGGTAAAAAAATTCTTTATTAAAGTTACACCGAAAAAAACATTTTATAGGAAAATTTACAAAAATAAAAAAAAAATTAAACTTTACATATCACTATTTGTTGTTGTGATTTCTTGTTTATTTCTTTTGCTTAGTAGCGAGTAGGGCCTCCTCTACTCCGTATGCACTGTATAAGTCTATCTGGTACGCTTTCGATCAGATGCCTTACATTTTGTTCGGGTATACGCTCCCAACAGGCTTTTAACGCGTTTATGAGCTCCTGTTTAGTGTTAACAATGCTGTGGTTTTCTTTGAGGCTTCTTTTTAACTGGTCCCATAAATGCTCGATCGGATTGAGGTCTGGGCTCTTTGCTGGCCATGGCAAAAGTGTAATATTGGCGTCAGAAAGAGCTGCTTGCGTGATACGGGCCGTATGTGGGCGAGCATTGTCTTGCATAAGAACAAACCCATTGCCAACTCTTTGTGAAAATGGGATCACAACAGGTCGTATTACCATTTCAAGGTAACTGGCGGCGGTAACGGTGCCCTCATCCAGGATAATCAGCTCGGTTCTGCCTAGCAAACTTATTCCAGCCCATACCATAACACTGGGGCCCCCGAATCGGTCACTTCCGTGATACACGGGTCGCTGAAACGTTCACCTGTCCTTCTCCATACTCGTACTCGTTTATCATCACTCAAAAACTTGATTTTGCATTCGTCTGTAAAGAGTACAGACCTCCAATTGTCCATGGTCCAATTTGAATGCTCACGGGCGTACCTTAATCGCGCTGCCCGATGGGCCGGTGTAAGTTTCGGCCGAATAGCACGCACTCTGGAACGTTGACCATCTTCGTGGAGTCGATTGCGAATGGTTTGATCACTGAGTTGAGTGCCAGTTGACTGCCGCAGTTGAGTTTGTAAAGCCCGGGCGGTTACAGTACGCTCCCGACGTGCTGCTATTCGAATGTAACGGTCTTCTTGCTGAGTTGTGGCTCGAATTCTTCCTGATCCTGGTCTCCTTGCTACACTCCCGGTTTCCTGGAAGCGTTCCCACACGTTTCGGATAGCTCGCCGCGACACACCGATTCGATTTGCAACAGCCCTTTGAGACACTCCTTGCTCCAGCATATTTACTGCTCTAATTGCGTTTTCAGTATCCAAATGGCGTCTAGAACCGGGCATTGTAATGACGTTTAATCCCGAAGAAATAAAGAACAGCAGTTAAATAAAGAAACACTTAGCAACAACACTAGAATCGGACTGATAAAACAAATGCAATAATTGTTGAATTGATTGTTTTTTCGAGCGATCGGCTTTTTTTGCCTATTCACTTGGAGGTAACGGTAAAATTGTTGTTGAAAGCATTGATAAGGACTCATACACATGCAAACTTTACAATAAAATGCTAGGCTTCGATAATGTTCACCAATTAAGTATTTTTTAGGCAAAATACAAAATCAATCTTGGGTGGGCCCTATTTTGTTTTGAGTAGTTTATTTCTTAATCTGATAAATTTATTAGAGTTTCCATGACCTTGGAAAGAAGGGACGTTTGTGCATTACTTGCATCGAATGTATTTTTTTTTAATTTATTCGAGCCTTGTTGTTTGCCAATCCAGAAGACATACTATCTTCCGTGATGCATGCTTGAACTATGAAATAGGACCGAAAAGAAAAACTTGAATGCAGACAGCATGTTACGGAAATGGCGTTGGTGGATCATACACTGAAGAATCCTGGCGACAATAAAGTGAAACAATCCTTCAAATCTTCAGGGCAATAAAATATTCGGCAGACAAGACATGATAGAGGTCATCCGTTTTGAAAGAAGCTCGATCTCAGGCGAGTTTCCACTTAACAGTTTACAGCCACAAATGATAAGAGAGGGTTAGCAACGTTTGCCCCAAAACACAAGCCCCAAACGCGAAATCTCCACAGTAAAATCCCCATCCCCATAAATCCCCAAAGAGAAAATCTACAAGCCGAAAATCCCCAAACCAACATCCCCAAAACAAATATGTTCAAGTAATAGTAAATCATGCGATCAAATCGCGCGTGCGATTTCACTACTTGAACATATTTGTTTTGGTGATATTTGGTTTAATTCATATTGCTGGAAATGTCATCCAAAGAGTAATATAAAATTCTGTTTGATGCTTGTAATGTTTATTAAAATAAAAATATATTTTCAAAATTAGTAAAAGTAAATAAATATGGTTGGTAACTGTTGGAGTCGAAAGTTAAAGGCAACAAATAATATAGCCGACACAATTTTTAATAGCAAAAGTACAATTTAATTTATTAATATGCGTATAAATTTTCCGATAAGTTAAAGAGTTCTATTAGTTGTGTTACACTGTAAAATTAGTACTTTGAGCTTGCTTTAAAATAATTTGTGTTACTACCGCACTTCTGTTTTATCGACTGACTCAGCTACGGTCAATTTCTTATGTAGAAGGCTAGTTATATTCAAAGATTATATACATGGATTCGTTTGCAAAGCGGCTTTGTAAAATAAAATAAAATTTACAGGGTGATTCAATTTAAAGTATGGAACGTTATAATTATGGTTGAGAATTGAAATAAAATTTTACTATTTAAAAAATGAAAAGGAATAATTCACAAAATGAAATTTAAGTATTTAGAATATTTTTAATATGAAAATATTTAAGAATTTTAATCGGCGATAACAGTAACGTTTGCCCCAAAACACAAGCCCCAAACGGAAATCCCCAAAGAACAAATCTACAAGCCGAAAATCCCCAAACCAATATCTCCAAAACAAATATGTGCAAGTAGTGAATCATGCGATCAAATCGCTCGCGCGATTGAGATTTTTCTGAAAACTAAATGCACATAATTTAGATGTACACGGACACTGGGGATTTGGGGATTTTGGCAAAAAATATTGTTTGGGTGTGGATTTCATCCATGTACATTATGTCTTTGGGGATATTAGGTAGTTGGATTATAATTTTTGGGGATTTAAATCGATGGGGATTTTTTTGGGGATTCTGTAGCACACCCGATAAGAGATACACTGTCAATTTAAAAATCCATATTTTAAACTTTAGCGATTGAAGCGCCAACTCTTCTATATTATCTTAAGTATTATAAAGATGAAGCTTTGCTATTTAAACTTTTAAAGGTACTATGAATAGGAAGTAATTACTGTTGCAATCAGTAAGTATCAGAGATTAAAATGAGTATGTTCGAATAAGTTCGAACACTGCGATTTTTTCTATTTGATCGCTCATACCCGATCGTTTTGCTTCCATGCTCATAAGTCATTTTGGTCATGAATAAAAAGAATCACGAATAAAGACAAAGGAACTGATCGAACTCATGAGTATCTTCTGACTTTCATACCCAAGAACAAAATTATTCGCAAACAGTTGTAACCAGTTTCGGGTACTCGAAAAAAGACCTACTGATCGTTTTGATCGTTTTGATCGTTCTGATCGTGAACAAAGCGAGTACTCACAAGTCACAAGCAATGCGTGAACAAAGGAAACTGCTGGCGCTACCTGATTTATTATCTTCTATATCCGTTGTATTTTAAGGGTAATGTTTTGTATTCGCAGAAAATAGAGCAGAAGAAAAAGGGTTTCTTATTTTGGAAAGATTTATGAATAGGTAGGTGGATAGGTAGGCAAATGATGTAATTATAAAACAAAAGATGGCCAACATTCGCGGTTGGTGTATGTATTTAAGTGAAGTCAATTTTTTCTTTTATTGAAGGTGCAGGTTAAAATTAACCGAAACAGGTACTCTTTTCTTTGTTAGTAATTTTATTAGGTCAGTGGTTTTAATTACTTATTTAATTTACTGTTTTTTTTTTTCAAGTTAATAAAAATAAAAATCATTGTGACTTATAACATTATTTACTGCACTTTTTCCTAATAATAATGCCTTATTTGCATACGCAAACTAAGTATATTGAATCATGAAGCAAAATCAACCAACACCGATCTGCCCCTAATGATAAAAGTATCTTAAATACAAAAACCAACCCCAATAACACAAGAAACAGAATCCTTAAAATACCAACCCCGAATACACATTTTACACAGCGAGTAGTCGAACGATCGCGATCGATCGCACTGATCGTGAACATTTTGATCATGAGCACATTGATCGTGAACATTTTGATCATGAGCACTTTATTCGTTTTGTTCACACTCGTTCATACTCGGTTGGAAGGTATACTTATTGAAATTATGAAACTAAAACGTTTTATTTTAACTGAGTTTTTATTTAATGTTTCCACTTTGACGTTCACACAATGAATGAAATTATAAATAGTAATTAGTAAGACAAAGACAATAGATACATTCAAAGATACATTCTTAAAGATACATTATTCAAGCGGGGATTCCCCATGTTATAATCCGTTGAATTCAAATTCTCTTAGTTAACTAGATCTAAAATATTTGTGTTTTGAATTAAGGGTTAGTTCAGGAAAATGATATTATTAATATTAAGGTGGTAACTCAATAGCCGCCCTCAAAAATAAATATTTTAAGTTTTATATAAGTATGAACATATACTGTCTTAACATTAGTTATCTTAAGTCTAGTTGATTATACAAACATTTTGTGAAGAAATTTTGATTTCTTAAAAAGTATTATAAAAAAAATAAATAAATAAAAATAGAAATTCAAAATATTTTAATACATTAAAACATAATGTAATGTATGTATGTTAGTTAGTTTGCTTCTAAACCAAGGTTAAAAACAATTTCCCGAAACTTAGGAGCTGGTAATTGTTTGGTGAATACGTCTGCAAGTTGGTTATCTGTTGAAATATATTTTATATTTATAGTATTGTTGTCTATTTGCTCTCTCGTAAAATGGAACTTTATGTCAATGTGTTTGGAACGCTTATGAGATACTGGGTTATTAGCAAGTGAAATGCAACTTTGATTGTCCTCAAAAATAGTTATTGAGTCTTTAAGTTGAAGATCAATGCTCTCTAGTAAAGACTTGATCCATAACGCTTCTCTGACGCTTTCAAAAAGCGCCATATATTCCGCTTCAGTCGATGAAGCTGCCACTGACGTTTGCCGTTTTGTATTCCAGCAAATTAAATTATTACCGAATATATTGAACAAGTAACCTGTGGTACTTCTTCTGTCAGTTTCGCTTCCACCCCAATCAGCATCCACATATCCTACTAATAATTCTTTGTATGGCAATTTTCTATATTTTAATTTAAAATTAATAGTACCCTTTACATATCTTAAAACTCTTTTCAAATTCTGCCACAATTCTTTATTGTTTTTATTTTGGTATCTACTTAGAAAATTAATTGCCGTACAAAGATCAGGACGAGTACACTGCATTGCATACATTAAGCAACCGATAAGGTTTCTACAGGGAGCATTGAATTCTTCATTTGAATTCAAAGCTTCAAAATCTAATTTAATTGGAAGTGGTGTACTTATTGGGTTGCAGTCAGACATGTTGAATTTATTCAATATAGTTTTCAAATAATTAATTTGATTAATTGAAATTTCTGTTCCGTTTCTTTCTACATGTATGCCTAAAAACAACTTAACTTCATTCATGTCGATCATATCAAACTGTTGTTTTAAATATACTTTAAAATTCAACATTGTATCTATATTTCCTGTAACAACTAAAAGATCATCTACATAAAGAACGACATAAATATTTACATTTGGGTTTCCCCTATCTAAAAAATAAAGACAATGATCATTAGGAGAATGTACAAAACCATGTCTTTTTAAAACACCGTCGAAACGTTCAAACCAGCACCTAGCTGATTGTTTCAATCCATATATGGATTTATGTAACTTGCAAACCATATTAGTGTTTTTAATTAAAACGCCATCTGGGATGCGCATATAAATTTCTTCTTTTAAACAACCGTTTAAAAATGCGGTTTTAACATCCATTTGATGGATTAATAAATTGAATTGGTTTGCAAAGGCTAATATCATACGAAATGTGGTAATTCGTACCACTGGTGCGAAAGTTTCGCAATAATCTTGTAAGTATTTTTGGCTAAAACCTTTGGCCACTAATCTGGCTTTATATCTGCATGGATTTCCAGCTACATTGTTTTTAATACTAAAAACCCATTTGCAGTCAATTATGTTTTTATCAACTGGTCTTTGTACAATTGACCAAGTATTATTCACTTCTAGTGAATTTATCTCCTCTTTTATGGCTTCTTCCCATTGACGTCTATCTTCACTATTCTCAATGTCTCGGAAATCTTTTGGAACTGAGTTAATTACAGATTCCATATATAATAAATAATTGTCAGTATCTCCTTCGTTCTCATTATATGAGACTTTTGGAAGATTTTTTATTCGTTCACTTTTTCTACAGTTTGCCTCTGCAGTTTTTAAATTTTGTAAATGAACTTCTTCATTATCCGTTTCATTAACACATATTTCTGTTTCACCGGATTTACCTGCTTTATTGCTATCAACAGGTTTACTGATTTTGATATCAGTTTGAGTAAATTTAGGCATTTTTATTTCATTGAAGTTTTCTAAATCAACTTCTTCATCAAAACTTAAAACTGGCCTTGATGTTTTGTGATTATATTCGTCAAAAATAACATCACGTGCTATAATAAATTTATTGGTTTTAGGATTGAAAATTTTATAACCATTAGGTTCGTAACCAACAAATATGCCTTTAAATGATTTTTCATCAAATTTACTTTTTCTATTTTTATTATGAATAAAAACAGTAGAACCAAAAACTCTCAAATTAAATAATTTTGGTTTTTTGTTGTGCCACATTTCATAAGGAGTTTTATGTGTCGTTAATGCATTGGTTGGGGTCATATTCAATAAATATGCAGCAGTTAAAATTGCTTCCCCCCAAAAACATTTTTGTAAACATGCACTATTAATCATAGAACGAGCCTTTTCAGTTAAAGTTCTGTTCATTCTCTCCGCAACCGAATTTTGTTGTGGAGTATATGGTACAGTTAAATGGTAAGAGATACCCTTTTCCTTAAAGAAAGCTTTCATGTTATTTGATATGTATTCACCTCCATTATCACAGTAAACATTTTCGATTTTTAGATTAAAATGAACCTCACTTTTAGCTACAAAATCTTTAAAAACTTCAAACAGTTCCGATTTATGTGTTAACAAATACACCACTACATAATGTGTAAATTCATCAATAAATGTTACAAAATAGTTTTTATTATTTATTGTTAGTGGGCTTATTGGTCCACAAATATCGGAATGAATAATGAATAGAGGACGTTTTATATAAGACTTATCTTTCTTTTTGGAAAAGGGTAAACATGACTGCTTGCCATAAATGCATGATTCACAAAATAAATTTGTAGGTTTAAGTTTTTCTATGACTTTACTATCATCAGCCATATTCCCTACTTTTATTTCTAAAAATTTATTTTTGCTTATGTGACCAAGTCTTTCATGCCATAGCTTATAGCTGTCGTCTGTGGTATTGGCACAGGTGTTTACTTCTGAATATATTTTCAGATTCAAATAATCAAATTTTATTATTATTAATTTGTTAATGGACTCACCCTTCACCAATACCTCATTGTTTTTCTTTATAACCACTTCCCCGTTTTCTTCAAAATGAACAGACATTCCTGCTTCTTGGATCCTTGGTACAGATAGGATATTGTATGAGATGTCCGGTGAAAATAAAACATTTTCGATCACTCCTCGAACGCCTTCTTTTGTAATCACGTTGATTGATCCCTTCGCATAAACTTCCAAGGTAACGTTTTCCTTAGCTACACCAATTTCCAAGGGCTCATCCAGATTTTTCAATGTTGAAAAGTATTCACGTTTGTTTGCAAAATGGTCGGTTGCTCCAGAATCCAGTATAAACTTTATTTCATTGTTCTTCGTTTTGTTGTGTGTATGATTGTATTGTTTTTGGCCAATCATAAAAGCAAATTTTTTGTTATTTGGTTCCAATGTATTAAGAGCTTGAATTGTCCCTGTTTTGTGTCCTTTTGGAAAGATTCTATTTTTGTTATTATTGGACATCGACCTCTTATAAAAATAGCAATTAGCTTTAATGTGATTATTACGACCACAGTGATCACACTTAACACGATTTGTATTAGCTTTATTGTTAAATTTATTTCTTTTAAAATTGTTGGATATTTTTCTGTCTCTGTTGAATTTGTATGTTGGTTTAAAATTTGAATTATGTCCGATCTGGAGCACTTTTGTAGACGTATCACGATTTTCTTGTCTTATTTTTATTTCATAATCCAGCAACCGTGTCTTTACAAATGCCAATGTCAAATCCTTTTCTGCTAAAGTTTGAATAGCTGTTACTATCCCATCGTAAGAAGAAGGTAACGTAAGCAACAATTGCGCTACCTTATTCATTTCATTGACTTCAGCTCCAGCTGCATGCAGTTCTATTAACATTTCGTCAAATTTAATGAAATGTTCCATAAGTGATATGTCGCCAATAAACTTAAAACTCAAAAGTCTTTTCTGCACTGACAATTGCGTGGCTAGACTTTTCCTCTCATAGATTTCGTCCAATTTTTTTATTATGTCGTAAGCAGTATTTTCTTCGGTGATCATACCAATCATAGTGTCGCTCAAGTGCTCTATGATGCACCCTTTCGCCACTCTTTCCATCCTTCGCCACTCTCCTGTGTTCCTGTTCACACCTGGCGCCTCCTCTAGAGCCTGGAGACAATTTTCTTCTGCAACAAGCGCTCGTAAACGAAATTTCCAGATGCTATAGTTTTCCCCGTTGAAGGGGGTGATGTTCCTTTTTGTTTTTGGATTTTGCATTTTATTTTAATGTTCGTTTTAAATATTACTTTAAAAAAAATATTTATATTATTTAAACAAAAGCACCTGGGCCCATAACCTATTGAAATTATGAAACTAAAACGTTTTATTTTAACTGAGTTTTTATTTAATGTTTCCACTTTGACGTTCACACAATGAATGAAATTATAAATAGTAATTAGTAAGACAAAGACAATAGATACATTCAAAGATACATTCTTAAAGATACATTATTCAAGCGGGGATTCCCCATGTTATAATCCGTTGAATTCAAATTCTCTTAGTTAACTAGATCTAAAATATTTGTGTTTTGAATTAAGGGTTAGTTCAGGAAAATGATATTATTAATATTAAGGTGGTAACTCAATAATACTCGATCTTATTCGTTTGAAATGTGTTGTTATTCACGGGTCATCATACTCATGAACAAAAATACTTGTAAGCATAGTTTGATAGGTTGACTCTGTTTGTTCAAACTCGCTTTTTTCGAGCAAGTATTCGTTGATCGTGAACAGTACTCGACTCGTTTTAATCTCTGGTAAGTATCAGTCGTCGCTGTATCACATTGTATAATGCTATTCGTAACGATGTTTCAAGGAACTAGAGGGCGGCACAGTCAAACCTTATATACAATAGCGCTACAAATTTACAGTGTTGAAAATGTGTATTGATATTGCAGCCTTAATAATTATTGTTTTGACCGGTTCGCTTCAAAGATTGAAGGCAAATCGCGTGGAGCTTCAATTTTTAAATTGTGTTCCATATGTGCAGAATGTTACAGCAGATGGTGGTAGGTATGTAGAACTAACAGTTTGTTTCATTTTACTGATCTTGAAGGAGTTCTGAATAATGTAAAAAAAATAAAAAAAAAAAAACAAACAGAAAGTCAAAACTTCACTATTGCGTAAATCCACTTCAGCCAAACGAATGTGATGTGCCACAGATCACACAGATTGACATTATCGGAGGAACAATGGGCGCTGTCAGTGGAGGATTCAAAAGATGAAGATAAAACTAGGTGCATGCTGTGCCCGGGCGCAGAACATCATCATTCACTATTCAGCATCGTAGGCTAGGACAAAACGTCACGTCAAGGACCTTGTCTGTTTGGTTTCCACTAAAAATATAAATAATTTCAGTGAAGAGATTAGTCGAAGATTACGTGAGTAACTGGAGGCACAGGCAACGGTCTGGAAGGGTACGTTGGATGAGGCCGTGGTCCACAATCGATTGTATGCACCACCTTAAGTAAGTACAGTAAGTTGTGCTGCAGATGCATTTTGAATGAAATTGATGCAGAGTATCCGGAAATGTAGCGTCGTTACGCTGACCTAGTGTGAGGTGTTACCATGGCTTTATGTATATTATGATTGGAAAACATCTTAGCCAACATTTTACAACTAAAGCATTTTTTTTTTTTAATTTTTAAGTTTTAATGTTAAAGAGTAAAAAATATATTTATAAATTTAATAATTTAAAGTCAACCCAATCTCTTTTCATTGCATCCTTCAACCTTAGCCTAACAAAAATATTTATGTTTACCTATCTTTCTGTTTGTTTTTTCCATGCGGTTTGGTCCAGCAACTTTTCTAAGGGATTCGAGCAAAGGGACAAGTTACAAAACTCGGTAAAGGGCTTAACTTTCTTCTTTAATTTGAAACACTATTTATGTAGGTAGCTAACTTTACTCAACTTGTTTTTTTTTTTTTTTTTTTTTTAATAAAAGTTTCCTTGGCACTCATATAAAAGGACACTTACGAAATGAGGAAACCAGATAAACTAGCAAAATCATAAAAATATTTAAAGAACGTGCTTTCAATCAGGAGCCACCTCTAAAAAAATAAATTGTATTTTTGTGTTAAATAAAAAAAAAAAAATTTGAATCATTCAGGATCTCTCGTAAATATCGTTTTGAAATAGATATGAGTAAAGCTTCGACTGCTCATTTCCCCATTTATTACCTGGAAAGGAAGCCTTTTAGTATAGCCTAAAAAATAATACCCTTTTTGAAGAAAGAAGGAATGTTTTACCTGAAATTGAAAATCAAAACACCCAAAAACCGATTGATTAAAGATACAAATAGAAACAGGAACAGGTTACTAACGTATCCTTTTTTGTATCTCCTCGTGCACTTTTGACCGCAATCAAATCCATGTAATCGTAAAATGCGTAGCTCAAAGATTCAAATTCACTTACAATCTCCGATTTCCAAGTACCAAGTGCCTAATTTAATTGGCGCAAGGGTTGAATTCCCAGAACAATCTCGAATGCTTCTAAGAAACAAAATCCAAATGTTCATTGCAAAAGGATAACCCGTACCGCGTACCTACTCCCTTATGATACGATATATGAATAGATCCCTTCGCTGTGGGTGCAAATATTTAAATTTGCATTTAAATTCCTTAAAGTATCTTCTACGCCTCTAATAGTTCTCCTTGAGATGTATAAGAAAACAAATGCGCGTTAATGCAATCCAATTTTGGTATCACTCCGGCGCCATGAATGAATGGTATAAGTAAAAGTATAAGCGTGTTTTATCCTTATAGGATGTATATATGTAATCATTGGATTACCCCCACTCTTGTGAGTTCTCGTCCCTGCCTTCAGCACTTTCATAAATGTTCATTAGTTGAAAGGGAAAGATACAGTGTTTCGATGTGTGGTCTGGTCATGAAAGACAACATTACTGCGGTTTTGGACAAGGAAGCTTTTGATGTCTTAAGATGGACAAATGGAAGTGCATTACAATCCAAATTACAAGTCATAATGAGCATATTATTATTATTATCTGTGTAAGTGAAAGAATGAATTAGTTTTCAAGATTTGAAAGGAAAACAAAGATGTCATCATTAACGAAGTTTTGTTTTTGCAACAAAATATCAACCTTTGTTTACTACAAAATTGTAGATCTCGTTTTCTGGCTTGGTGGTTCAGGTGAGTTGGAATTTAAAGAATACCTATACTCAATCCATGCTTTTACAGAAAAAAAGGATAAATTTAGTATTCATAAATAAAATTCACGTTGTTTAACGCCGTACAAAATCATCATCGACATCGACACAACCTATTAATCTTATTATCGTTTGATGGTTATTCCAGGTGTCGCTACTTTCATCTTGAAAAAACTTTTCTAATAATTTTTCTTATAAATTTGAATGTATAATGTAATAGAAAAGTTTTATTAGTTGATAACGTATAATTCCACTTCAATGGCAAATCAAAAAATTAAGGGTGTGGGGGTGATTTTTTGATTTTTTGCTCTAACCAGGTTAAATTGTGAGATTCTTAAGGTGAATACAAAAATACTTATATTTTCAAAAATGATCCCTTATTGCGTGCTGATGTGCAAAGTTGAAGGGTATCGTTATAGTTATGGAATTGGAAGTTTTAAAGCTGAAACGTGGGAGGATTTGAAATTAGAGCTGGCAAAGCTAGAAGACGAAGATAAAGGCGTGAACATCATCTAAAGCGATGTAATTGCATGCAAGTGAAACGCTGGACCAAAACGAGTTAGATATCAAGCAGTAATATGAAGGTACCTAAACAAAGAACGAAATAGAAGAATGATTCTATTAACAATAATAGGTCTGTTAGATGTCGACACTGGGGCGCCCTGGTGCGCCCTCAACATGCACTAAAGCGTTTTATGTGAAACTTTTTCACCTCAGCATTTTTGCATTGTGTTCGATGTAAACTCTCTGTCACTATCTGAATCACAGATAATAAAATCATCTTCAGATTCATCCCTGCAGTAGCTTTCCAATAAAGTATAGAAACTAAATTCATATGATAGAAATGTCAAATAATTGAATATGTTGCACTGGGCTGTTCGGTTGTTAAATCAAAACCCGAGCAGCTATCAGTTTTTTGACAGTTGAATGAAATGCACTGACATTTCCCAGTGCGCACTGGGCAGAGAACATCAAACAGATTTAATGTCATACAGATGCGCTCACAATTTTTGTCAGTTTCAATCTCTGACTAAAGCCTTACTTAATTTTGAAAAATATAATACTCGGATGTCGTTGTCCCCAAAATTTTAATAAGCATCATTATCCCACAAATAAAAGAGCAACTTAATAAAAATTCAACTCAGTTTTTAACGATAAAATCGGAATTCAAAATGGCGGTTTGATTGGAACTTTTTTCCAGAAGTGGCACAGGGAGAGAAATTCTAGATTTGCGGATAGTCGCCATTATGTTTTAAAAATGATTTCGGGCAAGTGACCACCGCGGCTGGCTCGAATAAATTCCTGGGCGATTATGTCGCCCTAATATTGGATGCAGCGCGCGATGCGTCGCTCGAACCGAACCATTATTTTGGTAATAAATTTGCACAACTTGCCAACGTTGTTCAGGAGTAAGTCTATTTATTATGAAATGGCAAACCAAACTGAGCATAAATCAAGTGACAGCTGTCAAAAAGACCAACTCCGGAAAAAGTATTTGCCAGACTTAAAACCACACATCTAAAAAACACCCTTTATATACCTATATTACACGCACTAAGGGGTTAGGGTCAAGTTAGTAATACCCTTAACATGAATTAAAACAGAGCGAGCGTTTAAGCGTTATTCACAATTTGAGGGCGAAATCGAGTAAAGCATTTCACATTGTTGTAGTGCGGCTAAGAAACGAGTCTCTATAGTTAACAGTAAGTCCGAATCGGAAGTTAAACCCGAAGGTGGATAAATTGATGGGCATTCCTAGCGATGCGAGTTTAACTGGAAAATTCGATCGAGGAGACGCAAATTTGTAACCAGGGCACCTACCCAGATTTAATAACATACTCAAGCTTCGGTCGAATTCATGCCTTTGAATATTTTAGTCAGGAAAAAAATATTTCTAACATCGATTAAGAAAACTTAAGCATTTTGCAGCATATTTGGCGACGTCAAATATGTGATCGTTCCACAGGAGGTGGTTTTAAAAAACCCACAATGCAAGAACCACTCATGGATAGGGGTAAAAGGGGTAGGATATGTTTTAACGACAGAAGGCAGCATTCAGTTTTTGAATCATTAAATTCCACACTGTTTATTATTTCTCCATTGGACGATGCTGTCAGGATCGGAATTCAATGATCTTGCCATACGCTGCCTTTGCAGTTCCACATCCGAAGAACAGGTCTCTGAATCTCGAAACGAATATGAAAAGTTGGGGGTACTGTCGTTAACAAAGCAGTTAAGTGGACTAGAATCATATATAAAGCAGTTAAGTGGACTAGAATCATTTATAAAGATTAGGAAGAGAGTCGGAGACAGAACGGAGCCTTTGGACTCACCAGCGTTGTTATGTGAAACGCCGAGATATTTAGCAGAAACAAAAGCGAATTATCTATATAGGAGTGAAACAGTCAACATTATTATTCCGACAGCCCTGTACCCTGCAAAGTTGGTGTGATGGAAACAATGGCTTCTTTATTGATTGATTTTTGGAACTTTCTAGGTGTAATCTTACACTGCATTGCCAGGTATAATTATGCTGGTTTCTCTACCAAAAACTTAGTATTTAAAAAAAAAACTTGGTTACGAGTATCCACAAATTTTATCAGCAAAATGCTAAAGAAGACTTCGAGAATCAGACTGACAAACCCCTACATCATTTACAACCTTCTTCATCCTTTTCACAACAAAAATTTAACGTGAAATAAACCCTTTTCTGAAGCTATGTCCCCAAATGGCAAACTAACATTTATTAGCAAAGCCTTTTGTTTTCGACAAAATTCACATGTCGCAGTTCGCAAATTAGCCTAAACAAAAAAAGCAGCCTTAGGTAAAATCCTTTTACATTTCTCATTTGATTTTGTGGCTTTAAGATGACTGATGTCCTGCCTACGTGCGACATCATTTCCCGTCACTACTAAACTAAATTTTCCGCCTCGTTAATTTATATTAATACGAGCTGAACGGATTCAAAGCAGGATGCAGGACTTCTGTTCTGCCATATCCTAGGCCATATAGCAAACATACACATGTATGTATGCGTGTGGTTGTATTTTTATCTAAATTGATATTTTTCACACTTACTCAGTTCAATGAATTCACAAATTACGTTTGGGAGTTGTCATTGTTGTTGTTGTTGCTGCTTGCTGGTTGATGCTTGATCCTGGTCCGGGTCCCGGTCCTCGTCCTGGTGGTGCCGCTTCGCTCCATTCTGTCCTTGTAGTGTCGCCGTTCTTGTCTACTGCGTGTGACAAAAATTTAAGGTTTGAGATTGATTTTCTTTTTATTATTTGCCGTAATTTAATACTCTGCTCCAGCACAATGACGATGGGTTTTTAAGCTGTCGTAAGGTATATGATTAAAGTTGCTTGATGAGAAGGCTTAAAAGTCATCTTATTCAAGTTTGACGTAGTTGACGTAGTCAATGAAAAAATGAGGTTTCAGGGTGTTTTTTTTTTCGGTTCAATACTCTTCAATGGATGGAAAATTAAAAGACGATCTATAATGTATATGTACGGCGTGTTCTAAGAATAGATTCAACTTTAATTGAACGAACATGACACCAGCTAATGTCGCCAGTTTTCGTCAAAATAGAAGCAGAACTCGTTAGGTTGCAGTGTTATAAAATAAGGGTAGTCCATGGTAGTCGCGTGGGTAGTCGGGGACAGTGTGTGTGGCAAACAATTTCAAGTAAGTTCAAGTGCAAGATGTGTTATGCTTGAACTAATTCATTGGAGCTTTAAATTTTATTAGAGAATTCACTGTAAATCAATGATTTTCACAAAATTCAGTAAATTGAGATTTAAAAAAAAACCTGACACACCAATCACAAAAACTATTAAACGACATCTAGAAAAAGGACTTACATAATATATCAGTAGCTTGGTAGCAGTAGTAACCTGCGTCACATCAAAAACACATACCTATAGGAATTCGATCGATTCTTCTTACCTGTAGCTACCTTGCTCGTGTGACTCTTAGGTAAAGTCTGCAAGTCTGTAGTTGTTCTTGGCTTAAGTCAAATTCCAAGAATTTTATTTTTAGATCAAAAATATTAAACCAAGTTGTGGTTAATCTAATTTGTTTAAAATAAAGAGAAAAGGCGGCTGTTTAAAAAATGTTATAATTTTATTTATTTTATGAGGCTAAGTTGTAGCTACTTGTAAACAGTTCAATATTGCAAGTGAAGCTTAGATTATAATTTTACTTAAACGAAAGCTCGCACTCCTTACTGTACGTTATATAAAGGGGGTTAACTATACCCTCTTAAGTGCTTTGAACGCTTAGCCAAGGCTACAAATATAGATCGCGGTACTCCTTCTGTTCGGCAGATCCTTGGAGCGTAGAGGCCGCGGCACCTCTTCGTCTTTAGGGTCCCTGCCGGGCTTAGCATCGTCGGTATTTTGTAGCTGGCTTCAATCCAATCATGAATGTGGTTGAGATTGGAGTTTGGAACTTTAGAGGGATAGACGTGCCTATCCTCCGCCTCCACGCGGCAACCCGGGAACAATATGAATGGCAGGGAAATTGGTGTAACTGAAATAGGAGTGAGTATCTACAGCTATATTTCTTTTCCTTGAAGTATTGATTCCTTACTGGAAACGTATGCAAGGTAAAACTTGTATGCGGCTAAGAGAGGAAGGCTTGGTATGCGTATTTGGCTGTTTGCTTCTGCCTTGGCAGATGGTTGAGTGCGCATATCTAAGGCTGCCAGGCCTTGAGTATTGACGGTGCTCATCTGGAAGTGACCTCACGGTTGCGAAGCTCCACCGGAAGCTTTATTCTGGTACCACGGGAGATAGTGCCCACCCAGGTGGCCGAGTCACCTGGGAGACTATCTATGAGGTAGGCCCCCTTGTGGGAGTATCGTATGGTGGTTGTGGTTTATTCCATAGCGGAAACATATGGCATTGGGTAATAATATCTACGGATTTTATTATCGGATGCAAGAGGTGTTAGATAGACCTCGCCCCTCACCAAGGAGTGTGGACATGCCTCAACATGTTCCATAAAATTGGTACTATGATTCTACCTTGGGGTAGATCTTAGGGCTCTGGTCTAAGTCCAATTTGACTCTGAATGCGAGTAAGCTCGTCGTGAAATTAAGACTTTAATGTCAGGTGTTCACGTTAAGCTTATTTTCATCTTATATTAAATGTATAAAACATTCTTTACAGCTGATCGTTTTATGTAAAGGGTCAACAACCTTTACTTGAAGAAATGACTTCCAGTTTACTTCCAAATTTATTAAGTTTACAAATACAAACAAAATTCAATCAATGCCCCTCGTAAGAGGTCTAAGTGTGAGCGAGATGCACTAATTGTTATAATATTATGAGTATTCTTTCTATAGTTAGAGAAATTATATAAAGTTACATAAAATATAAATTTCATATTGCGAGTAAACGAGATAACTAGAAATTATAATAATCACACTATTTATTTTTTTTCAATTTATTCTTTAGTTTTGTATTCTTATAATTGCCGGCGGCGGCGGCGGTCGAGATTTCTTGAGTCGCGGTTTAAAATGTTATAAAATTTTATAAAGTGTTTTAATATAAATCAAACATAATAATAATAACATTAGATGAACAATTGATTGTTTTATGCAGTGTATTCAAACTTGCATATATTAATTTTTGATCTAATGTTTGTAGCAATCATCGTTTTTTTATTTCTTCACGTGGTGCTTTTGTGTTCTTGTTGTGTTTTTTTGTTGGAAGCCAACAGTAGTTATCAATTTGATGACAAGATTTCCATGGATTAAATATAGTTAATCCGCAGAACAAGTATTTTAAAATGAGGTAAGCTGTATTGCAGTGCTAAACCACTATTGTATAACTCTTCCTAATCATATGTAATTTCTATTTTTTTGTTTCATCACCTGGTTTAGTTGGACTATGTCCAAATAAAGGCTCAAGTTCCAATGAGAAATTAGCCAAATTGATATGCAAACAATTTCTTGTGCACGACGCGGAAAATTGACAACTGATAAAACAACATGGCAGCGGTATACTGTCAAAATCTTTTCTGTGTGTCAGTTGTATAAGTATCATATTCAAAAACATTAATAATTGGATGTCCACAATCATCTTACTAATGTATCGTTGCATTGAATACACAAACCATGTGACCGGTATCATTGTAAAGGCCTTTCCAATAAAAGGTGTAATTTTGAATAGCCCGCTATTTCGGTAGTTGTCACTTTTGAAGCTGTATTTCCGACATTTGACAAGCTGATTATCGCTATCGAGAGATGAATAATAATTTGTTATGGCCGGAATTGGATGGTTTTGATCTGGACAACGTTCACTTTCAACAACACGGCTCTATTTACTACATAAGCAACGAAACCATCGATCTTTTACGGGGAAAGTTTCCGGACTGTGTTATCTCTCGAAAAGGTGATCACAATTGGCCACCGAGATCTTGTGATTTAACACCTTGCGACTTCATCCTTTGAAGCCACGTGAAAGATAAGGTCTACATACAGCCCAACGTCGATTCAAGACCTCAAAGATGAAGTTCGTGAAGCTATTGAGGGCATACAGCAGCCGCTTTGCGATTTGGTGATGGGAAATTTCATGAAAAGGATATTGTTGTGTATGCGTACCCGTAAAGGTCATTTGGCTGATATTGTTTACCATTATTAATGGCATATTTTCCTCTTTACAATAAAATAAACATCCAATCATTTATCTCAAAAAATGCCATTTTTCTTTGAATATCAAAATAACACCTCTTATTTGAAAACCCTTTATAAAGAACCTATAATATAAAACTATCACTTGAAAGTTTTTAGTATTGTCTTGTTTTGCAGCTAAGAGCGCTGCTGATGCGGAATGATTAAAAAAATCTTTGTTCTAGTCTTTTTATTAAGTGCTCTCGTTTCCTTATTATTTTTAATGATGGCAATTCTCAGCATGGTCTTAACTTCCGCCCATCTCTTCCTTCTTCACCTATAATCTGAAATGAGTTAATGCCTGGTTTTTCCGTCCGCGGCTGGCCAGAAAAACTCGCAAGTGATATTAGGTTCTATATAAATGGTGTTTTTTTTTAGACGTGTGGTTTTCAATGTGGCAATACTTTTTTCGGAGTTGGTCTTTTTGACAGCTTTCACTTGATTTATGGTCAGTTTGGTTTGCCATAATGGTTCGGTTCGCGCGACGCATCGCGCGCTGAGTCCAATATTCGGTCGAAATAATTGAAAAGGAATTAAATTTATTCGAGCCAGCCGCGGCGGTCACTTGCATGGAATCATTTTTAAAATATATTGGCAAACCCTTATCTTTATAATAAAGCTAAATTCTTGCCCCTAACCTTAAATTATATGCGTTTTATTTCTTCTTGAAAACCACACGTCTAAAAAAACACCCTATATTTTGGTTATAAATGTTCATTCATTATGAAATGGCAAACTAAACTGAACTGATTTTTTTTTTTTAGATTAGATTAGATCGTTTTTATTTGTTTAACGTTGGTTTCAAGTGATTACAACTATGCTGAACTGTAGTACCACGTGGCGTAGTGGTTAGTGTGTCGGACTGCCACGCTGGAGGTTCTGGGTTCGATCCCTGACGGCTCCACCTAAAAAGTTCTTTTCCGGGGTACTGCCTCTTGCGAGGAAGTGACAAATCCTCCAAGAGTAATAATGTCATGGAAATTGCTTCTCTGTTAGCCATTCGGATTCGGCGGTAAATTGTAGGTCCCTTCCACTATTGCAGAATATCAACGCACACAGGAATGGTTGAGAGTGTAAGTCACAGGCCCCGGCCCCGCTTGGAGCTGTTGTGCAAACAATTTTTTTTTTAAAACTAAACTGCACATAAATCAAGTGACAGCTGTCAAAAAGACCAACTGCGAAAAAAGTCTCAGATTGGAAACCACACGTCTAAAAAAACACAAACCAAACAGAATTGACTTATGACAATGTCAGAATGACAGTAGGATATGGGGTCTCGAGTCTGATTAGAGCAGCAAATACAAATTTTGCTGTGATACGAATTATAAAACCCGAAGCTAGAAAAGGAGTTTTATTATAAGTTCCGGTAGCTGTTGGTTTCTTGTTCTCCTTTTATACTCTAACATAAAGTTTTGTCAAATTCCAATCAGGTTTAAGGAAGTTTTTTTATGAGGCTGTAAGTTATGAGATTTAAGGACTAGATTTTTGTGTTTGTGGAATTTGTTTCTGATAAGAGTGGGTAGACTTTGCTGGCTTGGGGCAGCCATGTTGTTTTGATGATATCTGTCAAATCTGTTAAATATTCAATCACTGTGGCAAGTTACACGATGGAACAGAAAGTCTATTATTATAAGACTTTTTTATTTGGACTGGCTACGCCATTCATTGGTCCGAACTTACTTGAAAACAACGTTGGTGAGACGGACACCGTCAACCACCGCGAGCGCTACAGAACGATGAAACGCAATTTCTAAGTGCCCCAAGTGAATCATATCAATTTCGAATATATGTGGTTCGAGCGGAACGAAGTGTTCGCCACGATTGGCAATCTCTCGCAGAATTGATCTGAACCCGCTAGACATTTTCTGTGAAGGTTAATGAATAATCGATCGATTCCCTTAAGGTTTCATATTCAACAGGATCTATACGGGTCATTGAAAATTGAAGTACTCTGATGCGTGCCATCGAAAGAAGCCGTGGACACTTGAACGATGTCATATTCCATGCATAATGGCATCCTTTCAAATGAAAAAAAGATTTTTGATACCGCACTGCACACACAGCTAGCTAGTTTATTTAATTTCAACTTCTTGTAGTAGGCCCTATCGAGGTATCCGTCCGATCGGAAACGGATTCGAACGATTTTTGCTTCGAGGTATTTTTTCGACCAGCTATTCGGAATATTTCTCCGAAAATTTTTAACGCGGAGGGGGGATTGCGTTGCAGTACGTTCAAGAACATTTTTTGGTGTAATTTTTGACAGCTATGTAGATACAATTTTGATACCGATTTCCTCCAACACAAATGCTTGGGCGGATTTTTTTTAACGAATTTAAGGAAAATGTTAAAAAATATAAGAAATAAAAAAAAAAAACGATTATGAAACCTCCGAAAAAGTATGCGTTGCGGAAAATTGTCCGCTCCGACGGATACATCGATAGGGCCGCATAAAATATGGTTAGGCTTGCTTTATTGATACTATAGCACACACCCGGTTTTGCTTGAAAATAATAATGAGGCCAACCATTGTTTGTCAGGATTGCCAGGATAGTGCATAATGTATGACGGGCTTAATCAGGGAATAAACAAAACATAAAAAAGTCTTCGGTACTTATCCTTCAACATGGACAATGAGCACTTATTTCTTTGCTTTTTTACTTTAAATTTCTTTATATAGCAAAAAAAGGGAAACAAAAAACTAAATGCTTTGAATTAATTGATAAACTTTACTGTCATTTAATTAATTTGTTTATTTAAAAAGTTAAAGGTTTAATGCTAAGTTTAAAACTTCCTTATGTGCATTATTAGCATATGCACATAAAATCAATCGTGTGTATAAAAGACAAAATTAAGGGAAGTTAAGAAAAAGTTTCCCACTGTGAAGGTAAATCTGAAAGTATAGGAAATGCAGGCTATAGCAGCACATCTATAGGCCTCCTACTACTTTCGTCTATTCTCATTAACGGAACGGTTAACATGTATTTATCGGTAGCTCGTTGTTTTTAATCACTTAAAAATTGTTAAATATTCTCCGTTATTATCGGATTATTGTATCGAAAGAAGAGGCTTAAAAGTAAAGGAAACATGTGAGTTAATTGTAGAGAAGTTGATCCTTTCGATTGGGTAATGGCATTGTATCGCTGTCCTTTGTTTTGAATATATCCTGATGATATTGACTTTGATTTTCTACAAATTGTTAACAAAAAGCTACGGCTTTACTGAGGGAGGGGGTTTGATATTTTTCTAACTACACGTCCTTTGGCGAAGCAATTTATTGTACTCTTTTGAAAAACTCTTTGATGATTCTTGGGTATATTTTTAGAAAAAATGTTCTACAGTAAAGGCATATCTCCGATTTTGATATCATTTTTTGGGGATTTTAGAAAGGGCTCAATTTGGTGTACGTTAACGGTAATTGCGCTGTTAGTACCAACGATTAGGAACTTAGTTTAGATCTTTATTTTTGTAAATGCGTTTAAATATATTCGATATCTTGTCTCACTTTTAAGATATCCAGTTTCTACCCGCTCCATTTTTCCTGCCCATTGCTAATTTTTTGACTTTCGGGTTGATTTTCTCCAGAAAATGCGTAATAACCAAACCATATCGTTTTATGAAACTTCAGAAACCTGCAGCAGTTAAAAAAGAGTTTACTAATTTTGAACCTATGTTTCAAACAACAGTTCACAATAAAAGTGGTTTTCATTGGTTTATTTGGAAGTCGCCCAACACTCAACAACACACAACAGTCAACACTCTCTTTGTATAGAACCTTTTTTGGAATAGCAATTTGTGTACTCTGGCTCTGGAGTTCTGTTTCTGTGTATTCCAAGTCAGGTCCTAAGACAATGCGTCTCAAATACCAGCATCCTTTCCATTTGAGATCGGGCAACGTTGAACCACCAAGGCTCCTATGCACTGCCTGGTCAGTGGTCATGCAGGAAGCCATGCTTTCCTTGTTGCCAAGTCGACTGCGCTATAAAACAGCTTCTTTTGTTTTTGGGTATCTGTGGCGTATGTGGAACATTTTTTTTTTTCATAACCAACTCAGTGAGAGAATATTTTAGATTAAATTTGTTCACCTTGCAGTCTAAGTATAATTGATCGTGTAGTTACACATATCTCTGAATCCCTATAATTTAAGTTGTGATTCATTTACACTATTTTGTAGAGATTCTTCTGCATCAGCTGCAAACCCGAATTTATTGTGATCATCTAAGATAAACAAAATGGAGGCATCGACTTACTGTAATTGTAATCATCAAGGGCAAATACAAAATTAGCACAATTTGATACTTTTTCCTTTCTTCTAATGTACATACATACATATGTAGGTTAGGATTTTTGCTTGCTCTAGAGGGCACTTTTTAGGTACTGCTACAGCCTAAACGGACCGACGGATTTCTCTTCAAACTTTATATAAATCAGTTAAGAAAAACGGTTGTCGAAGTTATTTTTTATTTCGTTTAAGCCGGTCTGAAAGTGGTATCTTTCAATGAACGGTTTTTTTTATTTTATAATGACTTAAACGATTTTGACTAAACTTTGTATGTTAATTGCCAAGATTTAATTCCAAAAATGCAAATAACAGAAATTTGGTTTAACAGTCCATACGTTGAAAAGGACATCTATGTAATTGGCTTAGCTTGCTAATTTATGAATCAAGAATTTATACCAAGAGGAAGAGGGCAATAGCAATTTTCTGGATCGAAATTTTTGTTTATGCAGTTTTTAGCCAAAATGTTTAAGTTTTTATTCATTTCCTCATAAATGAAAAAAAGGATTTTTGTTTTCTTGGAAAAACTAAGTATGCAATAAATAATATTTCATTGCTTAATGTCTATCTAGGAAAAAAAATATTGAAAATCGTTGGACCGATCGTTTTTTTTTTAAAGGTTATTTTTGAAAAAAAAATATTTTGAAATTTCTTCAAGTATGTAAATATGTACATATTTATGTTGCAATTTGTAGTTTGCATCTGGGAAAACAATGCTAAAAAAATTCTATTACTCTTTTCCAACATAGGGTAAAGTCGGGGTTATGGCACCCATTTTTCTTTTTCCATATAACTTCCAAATTAAAAGTGTTTTATTTCAAACCAAAACAACTTCATTATTAAAGTAGTTTATAAGCAAAGCAAAACAGTCTGTTGAATAATTTTTTTTTTTTCTAAAAATTAAAAATCTTTAAAAAAGACAACTTTAAAAATGGAGGGTGATATGGCAGTGCCATAATGGCACCTGCTTGCGGGTGAAGTGGCACTTCACTTTTTCTTGCTGTTTTTTTTTCCAGATTTGTTGCAGGTGTTGTTATATACGATGTACAGAAATTCATGTGACTAAAAGTGACATATTACGCAGTTTAGCTACTCGTCCGGTTTTGTTGTAAGGGCATAATCCTTACACAAATATTTTCCCCGAAAACTTCGGGGATCATCTGAGTCATCTTGCAACGATATTTGCTCATCATTCTCTAACGTACTGTCATCGGCGTTGATTTTCTGTTTGAAATGTTTTTTTTTTTTTAAGTGCCTAGTTCAAAATGAAAGTAAAGTAAGAGCGGGAGAAATGGCACCGGGGCCATATCTCCCGAACTTCTGAGGTGCCATATCACCTTTTTGACCTTGCTTCTGCTATTCCAAATAACATGAGAAATCAAGGCCGCACAGTTATAACAGTAACCTAAGCAAACCCAAACAAACACGATTAGTTCTTTTCTTTCTTTTTAAACTGAACGCCTGGCGTCAAATACTTTCGTATTACCACGAACTTTATTAACGCACATATAAACTTTTTGCTTAATACACAATCACTTTTTTTTTTATTCGGCCGTATTTATAATATTTCAAGGGCTGCTGAGATTTAAACTGGACAATCTATTAGCTTAAGCTATACTGATTGATATGTTGTTTTCTTTGTTTTGAAAAGAAGTCATTAAGTGGGAGATATTGAAAGGGTGCCATATCACCCGACTTTACCCTATTTCAAAAAATAATTAAAAAAAAAAAAGTTATTAAAAATCAAAAACCGTTTTTGAAATGCCATATTATAGGGCTATAAATGACTTCCTTCGTCCACAATTTTATTTAAATCGGATTTATAGTTTAGCTCTTTGAATATACCGATTCTATGAAAGTTGAGAGGTACCGTTATAAGACAAATTCCGAAAAATTTTCTAACCAAAAGATAGACTGTCTTGAGTTTTATCAAAATCGTTGGAGCCGTTTTCAAGAAAATCAATTTTCTTCTTTACGATTGTATGGCAGGTATACCGTTATTTTTGAGCCTAGACCAAAAATTAAAAATACTTTTCGAGGGACGAAATACCAAGTTTTTAAGCAAATTGGCCCATCGGTTCAGGCTCTAGAGGTGCAAACAGACAGACGGACGGAATTGCCAGACACACGAAAATTAGAAAATTTAAAAAAAAAAAACAAAAAAATCAATTATTTGAAATACTTATCAGTCGGATTTGATATATCTGTGTTTTGTTTTGAAGTTAAAAATATCGTTAAAAACACAAACAAAGTACATTATACATATGTTCATTATGTCGATTTTGTATTTTAAACTTATAAATCCAATAATTCCAATTTGTATTCTAAAAATTTTAACTTCGAAAGAAGTTTTTCCAAAGAAACAATTTTTGGTAGATAGTAGATGGTAGATGATGGTAAAGTGTAGACGATGGTATGTAGTAGAAGATGGTTGGCGGTAAAAGATGGTAGATGAAAGAAGATGTTAGATGGTAGAAAATGGTAGATGGTAGAAGATGGTATAGATAGTAGAAGATTTTAGATGGTAGCAGATAGTTCATAGCAGGAGGTGGTAGTAGATAGTTAATAATAGAAGATGACAGATGAAAGAAGATGGTAGATGGCAGATGGCAGGATATGGTAGATGATAGAGAATGGTAGATGAAACAAGATGGTAGGTGGTAGAAGATTCTATATGGTAGAAGGTAGGAGATGCTAGATGGTAGAAGATGGTTGATGGTGAATGGAAGAAAGTTTCAAATGGTAGATGGTAGAAGATGGTAGATGGATGAAGACGATAAATGATAGATGGTAGAAGATGGTAGGCGGTAAAAGATGTTAAATGGTGAAGGTAGAATTTGGTTAATTACTACATCATTATCTCGAACTAAAAATCGGATCAGTAGGTTGTCATAATGTTACGAAACATAAATGAGCCACGTCTTTGCAATTGTACCCGGCTTGCGGTGAAGAAATTAATGAACAACGTCAATAGAGGCCACAATTTTAATAGGGAAGTATAAAGACGAAGACGTTTTGATACCACGCATCCCTATGATTGCGAACGACATGCCATTCTACTTTAAACGGTTACAATTTCCAGTGCGGCTTGCATTTGCAATGTCAATAAATGTATCGCAAGGGCAGTCGTTGAGTGTTTTTGGCATTAATCTTGAAAATCCATGTTTTTCACATGGCAATGCACTACAATAAACAATATCTTATATAGATAATAAAAAATTACAAACATTATGCAATATCAAAATATACATCAATAGAAATAGTTATTATTAGTTTAGTATTCCTGTTTAAATTGAATGACAGGACAACGTCTGTCGGGTCAGCTAGTAAAAAAAATAAAAAACCATTGATTTTATTATAACCCTTTTGTTTATATATTTTTCGTGTAAAACAAACACATACATTTTTTTTTTCTTAACTCAAACAGATTGCATCTCAAAGCACAAGATGTTTCTTTAGGGGTTATTTTTTTGTTCGTTACACAGATTGGGCGGATTAATAAAAAAAAAATTCTGTCCAGGCAACTCGTTTAACATAAATAAGACAACTCGTTGCTAGGTTGCTAAAACATGGAATTAAATTCGTATCAAGACAGTTTTTTTTTTTAAATTAAAATTAAGACCACATTCTGTTTGAGCACATAAATTTATGATGAATATAAAAAAAAAAACTAAAATTGTTTAAATTACATAAAAAACAAAATTGGAAGTTTGGCTAAAACAAAGTAGAATTAAAAAAAAACTTTGCAAATGTTACAAAGGAAATAATTTTGGTGCTTAAAAATTAAGTTAATAAAAAAACTATATAACAACAAAAATTGCTATGTATCTGTGATTTTGTTTTTGGTTTTTTGCAAATTGCAAAATTCAAAATATACAAAAAAAAAAAACTTAAGACATTTAAAAAACTGAGATGATTATTATAACTTGTGTTTTTGTATTTTTAGATACATTTTTATAGATGATTTTATTAGATTAGATATTTTTTTTTTTGTGAAACTTATTTCCTTTTAAAGAATGTAGATTTATTTTTTATATTTTCAAATTGACAATTTTATTACAACTTTTTACTCTGGTAAAACTCCAAAATCAGCTTTTTCAAATATTTAGCTTCACGCTTGCGATCGGAAAGAGTAGCAGCTAGAGCCTTGTTGCGATTGGACAGAGTCTGTTCCTCGCTAAGGACAGTTTCCATTTCTTGTTTCTTCTTTTGGCGATAACGTGTAGCCGCATTTTTATTTTGTTCCTTTTTGCGATTCTTTCGGTCTTCGGGTCCACGACCGTAGGGTCGGGTGCGTTTCTTGGCGAGACTGCTGCTCGTTTGCATTTTGCCACCACATCCATCGCTGGACGAGGAATCTCCAATTACCGATGAATATGACGAATCTGACGATGATGGCGATGAACGTCCCCAATCTTCATCGACCGATTGGGAGGGCGGCGACATTGAGGACATAAAACACGATGAGTTGTATTCAGTGTTTGCTTCATCTTGCCAATCGGGAAGTTCCTTGGCACGGTTTTCAACAATTTCATCGACAATCTGACAATTCTGGGCAATGTCCTGGTTGGCATTGTTGTATGGATTTGGTGTGAAGTTCAATTGCGTAGGGTTGGTTGGCAACGGAGAATTTACTAAATCTGATACTGCAACTGATGATGGGACAGCTGGAATCGTGTTGGGAATAATCTGATAGACGAGAGGAATCCTAGGTTGTTGGTGTTGGTTGTGTTGTTGTTGAATTGCATGCTGATGCTGTTGAAGTTGAGCGACCTGTTGTGATGAAAAGTAA
Source organism: Platycheirus albimanus (assembly GCA_916050605.2). Classification (NCBI taxonomy): domain Eukaryota; kingdom Metazoa; phylum Arthropoda; class Insecta; order Diptera; family Syrphidae; genus Platycheirus; species Platycheirus albimanus. The sequence continues at coordinate 21,914,930 of OU696698.1, read as the reverse complement.
TCGAAGATCTGAGAATGCAAGTATCATCCGTGATTTTCAAACCAAAGAAAAAAGAAAGCAAAAGAAAAAAGGGAAATAAATTAGAAAATTAGTGTTAAAAGAACCCAAAAATGACCACACACAATGGATGATGCAGACGACACAGACTATGTATGATCGTAGGTTTGTAGTAGGTAAGGTAGTTTGAAATTTGAATACAGCACTATGTGACACTGTGGCACTGTTTGTCAGCGGAAAGACAAGACACTTCAATCGACACAACACTGTATGACAATTTTTTGTATATTTTGAGGTTATCGGGGCGACCCGTCAATTTTGTTCCTTCATTTATCTAATGTTCTATGTTTGCGACAGTTATTACTGACTTTTCAGAAAACTATACTTTACATATCAAAGATGTGTCGTATTGTTCATATCCTTTCATTCAAATTATATTTTGTCGCATATTACAAATTTCCGCTGAAGTCAAGTGGCGCATAGTGCAGTGGTATGATTCTTGCCATCTATAAAAAGACATTAAAAAGAAATCCACAGAATGCAACGCCCTCTTTGTATAATTTGTATTTCACTATGCTGAACTAGAGAATTGACAAATATTGAATGATCGTTGTCAAAAACTTTTTTTAATTTATAAATAATATCGTTTTAATGGCTGAATCACAACGACACGTTCACTTCAACTTCGCGTACGTTACGTCGAACAAGCCTTACGGAGACGGAAGCGTCGAGATGAAAGGTGACATTTGAATTAATCAACTAATCGAAAATATTAATTTTAAAGGTATTTCCACACTATCCTACAGTGTAGTACGACCTGTAAAAAAAAAGTGTGAAGGAATGTGTGACGGTTTTACATTCAATCCTAAAAAAAATATTTCAGATCTAAACACATGTCAAATCGTATAAGATCTGCGCTGTCATATTCTGTTTCCACATTATTATACACTTGTTTCATCACACCTTTTTGACATGGCGTATTACACTGTGCGATAGTGTGGAAATACCTTAAGGAAACAAATATTTTTTTGAAGTATCTTGTTATTATTTGTCTTGAAATTCAGAATGGATACAGAAAATCTAATTTCAATTATAGAAGTTTTTGGGAAAGTTTCTTATACTGCCACGAGATCCTCAATCAACGAGGAGTTCTGGAACTCTACATATGTGCGGATGCTATGGGCATGTGCAAGGGAGCAGTGATAAAAGAAAGATTTCCAGCGAACCACTGGAAACCGATCTTATTGTCAACTGTGTTAGAAACTTTCATAGGTGCAAAATCAGACTCTTTTTAACCTGCTGCAGGTTTTTCCAAGTATCATGAATGCTACTTTTAAACGTTTTTTTTTTTTTTTGCTTAAAATGTATAAAAGACTCATCATCTTAAATAATGTCTACGAATTAGATGACACCCTGTATAAATTCACACACTTTTCAGACTTAATTTTGTATTATTTGTTCCAAATCCTCTGATTAAATGCTTAAAACATTGAAATAAATGCAAACACATAGAGGACGCCATTTTTGATATAGAAAAAAAACTCAAAAGGAAACACACAGAAACAGTAACAGTAGTTTGAAAAGTCAAACGCGCGCAAATGTTCAAATATTTCGACTTTTGCTTCACCTTTGCTTCATGCTACGTGGTTTGTGTACTTACTTTTTGATGTCAAAACGTAACGTTAGAGCTCAACGCCTCATTGTGAGCATTAAGCAACGTTCACACGCAGACTAGACAATGAGACAATACTCAATTGTCTTGTCCGAGCTTCTTGATCGGGGTCGGCCAAGACAATAGACAATGCCAGCCAGTCGATATTGTTCTGAGAGATAGCTCGGCAGGCTAGGTCGGAGGACAATATGATGACAACAGTTGTCACTTGGAAAAATGATTGTCTTGTCTCATTTTCTTGGCCTCTGCATTGTCCCATGTGAACCCCGCTTTATTCACGAATTCCTATGTCTGAACTTTTGCGTTCTGTCAAAGCGAAGCTCAAAGCGTCGTTATAAAGCAGGCATAATGCTTTCAAGGTTGACAGTTCGAACATAAGACCTTCAAAATGTTAAATTATAATTTACCGACTGCATGCCTGCCTTCCTGAGCATAGGGTGGCAACTAAAAACACTATTTACTCAATCAATTCTTTGTAAAATTTCTGAAATTTTGACTTTTTATATTTCATAAATGAAATTTATACTTTTAGTGGCTTACATATATACAATATTATAAATGTCAGTGTGGTTGTTTCTTTGTTAGGCCTTCACGACTACTACTCAACCGATCATCGGTCAAATTTTGTACACACATTAACAGGGGGTGCGGGGGGCAATGGTACAATTTTATAGTGCTTGGTTGCTTAACCTGAGAGTTGTGAGTTCAAACGCAGCCTGGGCAGCAATTTTAATTTATTCCCTGGATGCCTTAAAAAAAATTAACAGGGCAACAGAAAAGCTCAGAGGGCCCTTTTACCCTGAAAAAAAAATGCTATTCCCGAGGGAAAGGAAAATTAGATTTATATGGTCGTCCAGTATATTAACTCGGAATCACTTAGCAAGGCACGGGTACCTGCTAGTAGTATGAAGTTCGCCCCTGGTTGTTTATTCAATATGTCAAAGAATGTTCATTTAAAACAGCCCTGCACTTTGAAGTTCCAGATATAACTGTTTTAAGAATCCTACGATCGGTGTGTATCTGATTCATAATGAACTAAGCTTCCAAAGAAATGGAATGAACATACTAGGATGTCTTTTTATGAAATACAAGAGAAGGTTTTTAGAACAGGAAGAAGAAGAAAAGATAGACCAACACCAGTTTGTTAAACTAAAAACCAAAAATACATAAATGAGGTTGAAGTTGTGAATTCGTGATTTTGACATGACAAAATAAAAAAAAAAACATTTTTCTTACCTCTTTAACATCCTGGGCATCCTGTGGCGGAGATTGTGGTGGTGTTAAAGCAGCTTGAGGTGGGGATTGTGGCGGTGTTAGTTGGGTTAAAATGGTTGCATTATTGAAAAGTGATTTGCTGCAATTGTCTCCTTCATAGGGATTTTGTACTTTTGTTACCAAAGATGGATGATGAAAAACTGATTCAAATGAATCAAAGTCAATCAGTTGCTGGGGTGAAGATGTTTTAACTTCAGACCATGGCTCTGTAAAAAAAAAGAAAAAAAAACTTTATAAAACAGTCCATTTTATAAAATATGATTTATCTAAAAACTGCAAATAATATTGATTTTTAAATACATAGTTTTAAGGGCTGTTTCAAACTAGTTTGTATAGAACTGTCAGTAATGACATCTATCAAATCAACTGAACTGTCAAGGTACACAGATTTGTCTGTCATTTTGAAATGTGCTTTGCCTATTTACAATCAAGCAATGAAAAGCATACCTACATTAAGCTTTAAGCTTTCCCATTGGATAAGTGTAAGTTTAATACAAAAATGGTGTGCCACAGGCTTCTCATTTTGTCCCCATATGTGTTTAATTTTTTTTTCAATAACCTCAAATCTTTGGTTAAACAATTGAAAAGCGCAACTTGCTCGTCGTTAACTCCTACTAAGAAAACTTCTAGAGGGAGAGGGCAGATGATGAGCAACAGAAGGTTCGCAGGCTTTCTAAATAAATATGCACAAAATGGCAAAATTGACTCGGAATACACACTGGCCAAGAAGCGCTAACGAATATTCATCGAAGTACAAAGGTTTTAAAAACTACGAGAGGAAATGCTATTCTACAATCGGAAGTTACCTCTGAGAAACCCAATGACTATGAGAAAAAATAATTGGTTTGTCTACAAACGCGCTCAGCAAACCAACCAAAAATCCAAGCTGAAAAATGTGGCTCCCAGACTCGAAACAGCTAAGAAACCAGAAAAATTATTAGTCAGAAGTATTGCTAAGGACAAAGCTTCAAAAACTGTTAAGAAATCTACCACGAGCCAATTGTTAACATGCTACCAACTTTTGTAATTAACATTTTGTTGTGACGCAAGTCGGAGTCAAAAATTAATAGTCTCCATTCTCCTTTTTTGTTTACTAGTGCGTCCGTAGACAATGACCAAATTAAAAAAGAAAAAAAAAACTCGTGTGTTTGGCTCGCTAATTTATTTAACTAAACTAGTTAGACTTGTCAGGGTTTTGATTGTCTGTCTGGACATTTTCATATTAAATGTTTCTATGAACTGTTCAAAACAATATTAAACATGAACAGGAATTCCTTTCATAAATTGTATTTAAAAAACAAAACCGATTACTTTTGATGCATATGTACCTATAAAATATAGTTCAGTTTTAATAGCTGATTTGAGTTAATTCAAATAAAACAATAATCCAAGCGATTGATTTATAGGTCGACGAAAAGTCAACAATAAAACTGCAACCTGATTTAAATAATTTCTTTGTTGTCGCATACTCAGCTGATTTCTTATCAAAATGACTGCCATCCGTTCTTAAGAAAAAAAAATTAAAACTTGTACCTTCTCCACGTGAGATTCAAGCACAGTATCTTATCAATTTCGGTTTGTTGCTAACTGCAGCTGATTTTTGAGAGGAGTTCAGATCTTGAAATTGTTATCAACAATAAATAAACATTGTGTTTGAAATTTTGAGATAATTCTTTGAGTAAACTTTGCTAAAACATCAAAAGATTGAATAACTTAGAAACAGTTGTTAAGGTGATATTAAGATTATCTTATGTTTACTTTTAATTTAAATTTAAAAATTAGCAAGAAAAAAAGCACATTCAAACGAAAGAAGATTTCATTGCTGAAACAGCTGAAATTGCTAAAAAAAAAAAAAAAAAAGATACAAAATGTTTGGTAGCTGAACAAATATATTGCTATCTTTTTTTTAGTGCTTCTCAACAATAAATTATTTTAAGCTAAGAAAATAAACAATTTGGGAACACACATTCAAGACATGGTGTAGACTGTTTAAATATACTCGGTCTGGATCAAACTGCATTAGAATTTTAGCTTTCCTATTCTAACCGGTGTTTTTTTTCTTTAAGTTACTTCTTTCTTTATTGTCAAAATACACAGACTTTTCTGACATTATATATATGCTTGCGCTTTTTGCAATGAAAGAACTGGCATTGGAAGTGCTTTAAGACTGGAATTCTGGTGTTCCACAGGGTTCCCTTTTATTTCCCATATTTGTCCTTATTGTTATCAATAACCTTAAATCTTTGGGAAAACAATTATGTCTATTGTCCTCAGCAGTCGTTGGCATTTGATACAAAATCTGATTCATGCGTTCTGTTTGATTTGATCGATCTCATGGTTTAAAGCTGTGTTCACACAAGAAGGAACGTCAAAAAGTTCAAAATGAAAAGAACGCTTTCAACAAAACACAGTAGCAGTTTGTGTGCCAAAAATTTGTTTTGAATTATGGGGAAGCTTTTTAAATCAGTAGCGTGCCATATTTTTGCACCATACTTAATTTAAGTAAACCCTATATAAAAATTGTTTACCCGCCAGTGAATTTTGCAATTGAATCTGACGTAGATCCTAAATGTCCTATTCAGAGCACATCTGAGTGTGCTGTGCACTGATTGGCTGTGACTGCTGGTATTCAAAATTCAACCCCTATTAGGTTGATGTGCATTCAGAGTTACCGGTGACAGGTCGGAAAAAATGGTTTTAGGTGGAAAAAGGTAGGAAGTTAATGAAACTTGCTGATTTTGTTAATTAACGTTTTGCAAAGAAGAAAAAGAGGAGGGGGGTGGGACTCCAAATTTTTCGACCTTGCTTAGGTTTTCCCTCAACGTTTGTAGAACAATAAATTACCTACAATTTTGTTAGTACCAACATTTTTGTATGTCAATTCGTTGCCGACATATAGCGCTTCGAAAAACAGGCGCTTTTTCAAATCCATACACAAATTTGAAAAAATACCTGCTTTTGAATTTTTTAAAGAATTGGAAGAGGTGTATATAAGTTTTGTGTTATTTATATTTTAAAGTCGTGTATTTTTGAGTGTAATCTAAAATCAATTCATTCAGATTTGAATTGCTAACAACGGAAACCCTGTAAAAGCTTTTGTATGAAAAGCACTTACGGAAAACAAAAGACTGGGAATGAGAGACAAACATACCTATCTTCCATGTACTGCCGATTTATGTTGGACAGAGGTTTTTTTTTCGAGAATTGGAGTATTTCATATGCCACAGAGCAAAATATTTTTATTTTAATGTAGTCTATCGATAATTATAATACTGGTGCTATTTCAGAGTTTATTGAGAAGCATAATGTAAAGAAATATTTTTGTGTATAATAATGAAGAAGAAAACAAAAGAAAAATAGTTTCCTGTGTGTTCGTTTGCTTCACTGGTTGCTTTTAGTGTTGCTTTAGCATTGCTCATGCTCCTATAGCTTAATAAGTGATCAAACAGTTAAGTAGCGGTGAAATTGCAAGTGTGCGACCAACCTTAAAGAAATAACAATGCACCCTTTGAAAGACTGTTTGTAAATTGTGAGCCAGATGGCGTCGGCACCATTGTACTTCTTCGAAAACAACAATGGCATTACCATCACCACCATCACAATTTATTTTAGCTAAAAGTGGATGAAAAGGATTTGAACAAAATTTGGTCCCAACAGGCACTTCTTGTAACAGAGCTGATGCGACAATCGATATTATGCACCAGCGATATCAGGTCATAGTTTACTCAAAAGTATACTTTTTTGTTGGGGTTTCTTCAAAGCCTCTTAAGTACCATCAAAACCAAACTATTTTAATCAATTTTAAAATCTACGCGTTCTTATTGGAAACCCTTTAGAAAAATTTCTATTTTCCGAAAAAAAAGGGAATTAAATCCTTGTGTCGTGCAAGAGCCCTTCGACTAGCATTTATTGCATCAAGTTTGCTTTGAGCTAGAGAAAGAAAAGGGAAGATCGGATGCAACTCTGGCATCACTTCCACTAGTAAAATGTTCATTATTTCTAGCTTACATCAAAGTCATGAACAAAGTTCAAGCAAAACTGCTTAGAAAAGAAAAAAAAAATATTTTTGCTTTCTTTGTCTTTGTTTAAAATTTATAAATACCAAAAGAACACGTTGGATTATCTTAAAGAAATTTTATTAAGTAATAAAAGGTCAATGGTTTCATAACTACTGAGTTCAATAGTTTTTTTTTTTTTTGTATTTCCTGCCGCAAGCAAAATTTATTTCGTATCATGCAACCTACAACTTTATTTCATAGGTATTTATTTGTTGGACTCATGTCAGGCGCCAAAATGATTAAAAACAAAATATTATGAAATTCGGAAATAAATTTCATTATTCCGCAAAAGATGTAAACAATTTAGAAAAACTTTTTTTTTTTTAAACCTGAAATATCCCAGTCATCATGGTTTTTCTTTAGAATTTAGTTTTCTTATCTTTTTTTTTAAAGTTTGTTTTTAGAAAAAAAATTAAAAAAAGATTGATTACGAGTATTTTGGTCAATCTGTATGAGTAGATAACCCAATTTAATATTTGTTTTAAAGTAGTCAATCAATATAAAAATAATAATCAAATGCACTTTATATTGCATGACCTAGAAAAACATGCTTCTTACTGTTGTAATTGGCCTGTGTAATTGTGAGTGCGTCGTCTTTTATTAATAAAAATATACCTAAACTATATGTAATAAATCAATCAATGCCGGGCAACTGAATCAATTAAAATATTTGCCTAGATCAAAACTTCACAATAGACGACGACTCACATTACAGAGCTGGATACAATATATAGAAGAATGTCATTATACGGGTTGGGCAAATACCAGTTTGAACAACAACTGTTTGTGGTGATAGTATAATTAATATACTTTTTTAAGACCAGATTTGAATATAAATTTAACATATAACTTTAATGTGTCTTTTAGTAATGAGTGATTGAATTTTAATAAAACTACATACAGCTGCAAGGTTCAAGTACCTGAACAAACAGAACTTAATTACGTTGCCTTTGATTTATCTTTAACCACTTTGTACATTTTTAAATGTATCTTGTTAATATTAAATTAATATTGTTGATAGGAAAGGCTCATTAATTATATTTAGCTATATCGTAAGAGAGACAAAAATTCACATTCATATAAGGAAAATTTAGAGTAGGAAAGTTAATTGAAACAACAACTTGACTGAGCTTACAAAAGTTAGACAAAAATGCGGAGAACGATCTTATTTAAGAAAAGCTAAGTCAAATATTTTGTTCAAACCCAACACGAAAAAAAAATTCAACATCAACTCTTTTATGTGGTTCCTTTTTTTTACAATTTTTCAAAACTTTCAAAGATTACAATAAAAAAGGCCATTATTACAGTTTTTTAGAATCAGCGTATGAAAAAAAACATGTTTCTTAGGCACTTATTCTGAGTTCCTGTCACTTTATAAGTGTGCTGTGTAAAAATCTACATAAATATTGACCGCGGTCCGCAAGTCCTTATTTTTTTTAATAAAAAGGATTAAAAGCTTTCAAAAACAAGGTTTCGAATGTCGAATATCATAAAATTTTGTCAAAAGGCCTTATTAGAAAAAAAGAACATTCTTTTAAAATGGATAAGGGTATGCCAGGAGTAATCCTTGATAAACTATGTAACATTTTGAGGTACTAGATTCAAACACGCCCATGAATCATTCCACAAAGTATTGTTATCAATTTACGAAACACCGTGTAGGTACATCACAAAAATTGATTCAAATTAACGGTTTTTTTTTTTTTTTTTTTTTTTGGGGTATATAACTTTAAGTTGGCAACACTATTTTAACTGGCGGCCATTTTGTCAGCTGTGAAGTAATTGATTTTTAGTTTGGTTTGGCATTTCATGAATAGACTGACGCCTGAACAACGCTTCCAAATTGTGCAAATTTATTTTGAAATTCATGGTTCTGTTCGAAATACGTATCCCAATTTTGTTTACCGACGAAGCTCATTTTTGGTTGAATAGGTACGTCAATAAACAAAACTGTCATATTTGGAGTGATGATAATCCGCAAGTGTATGTTGAGGCACCGTTACATCCACAAAAACTGACTGTTTGGTGTGCTTTATGGGTTGGTGGTATAATTAGTCCGTACTTTTTTAAAAACGATGCCGGCCAGAAAGTTACAGTCAATGGTGACCGCTAAAGAGCCATGATTACTGACTTTTTCGTTTAATTGAACAATGAACAAGAGCAGGGGTTTCAACAAGACGGCGCAACATGTCACACAGCGTATGCCACAATTGATTTGTTGAAGGAATTGTTCGGTGAGCGCATAATTTCGCGTTTTGGTCCTGTGAATTGGCCTCCAAGATCGTGCGATTTAACGTCGCTTGACTATTATAAGCCCGAAACGATTGACCACTTGGAAAAAAAGAATACTTTTCAAATGTATATTCAAGGACATATAGATATCCCATTAGACCTGGTAATTCACTTCTTCATTAACCTTTAGAATTTTAGTTTCGGAACAATAATTCTTAGCTTAGAAAAAGTCGAAGTTCACATTATTTCGAAAAAAAATATTTTTAGAAGAACACAATGCCTGGTTGTAAATTATAAATAAAAAAATAAAAAATACTTTACTAACACCTTGTCATTTATTACGACAGTTTCTAGGCTGTTCTTTGAAATTGAAAATCAATTTCAAGTTTATTTTTACACAAATTAATCAGAAAAAAAAAATTGTCTCACCGATCTGCTGATAGAAACAGGTATGATAATTTGTGTTTTATTAAGCCGAGCCGACTAGTATATTGGAGTACAATAATAATTATTATTTTGTTGAGAACATTTGAATTTTAAATGAAGCAGGTGTGACTAAGTTTTAATGAACAACAAATTATAACAAGGTCGGCAAGTTGCTATGCCGGGGCCAGGCGGCCGGCATCAAAACCACTTTTTTCCACGAGGGAAAATTTTCCAATTAAAAAATTTAAGCTAAGAAAATTTTCTTGACATTATTTTTTAAGTGATTCAAACATAACCAACAAATTAAAATAAACTGAATTTGATACTTTAAATTATGAATAACTTTCGAGTGACGTACATACAATACGTATAACACTTTGAAAGTTAGCAATAGCATAACATAAATAAAACGCTTTGTTTTATGGAACGCTACCATAATGAACGCATCCAAAATCTCAGTGCAATGGTTGACAGTTGTCAAGAATGACATCTCGTTTCAACGGCAAATATCTTATATTTAATTTGTCGGTCAGCCATCCATTCCTTCTTGTTGAAATTCAAAAGTCCCAAACTAATGTTAACAGTTTTAAAAACTTTAACCTGAAACAATTAAATGCTCTGAATTTGAATGGCACGGTGTCCTTTTTTTTTTTTTTACAAACATTGGATGGCAGCAAGCGCTACCCATAAAATCAAAATGGCTGCTAAATCGACACATTGAAACATGTACCAGACAAATTCACAATTAGAAAATGTATGTCAACCAAAACTACTCTTTCCATGTGTCAATCAAATGTTTTGATTTCACAGACCTCAAGTAATTTATTTGACACATGATAATTGATATGCATGTGTGAAGCTTCCCATTTTAAAATTAATTAAACAATGTAACAAATAAATTACTTAAAAAACAACTAGTTTACTGTTGGCAAAATTACAAAATCTATCATTTAAATTTTATTGTTTCCAAGCAACTCATTTTTCTTAACTTGCTTCTTTTCTTTAAAGTAGAACGATCGGGGTTATTTTCCTCCCCAGATTGATATTTTCTTTTATATTTCTGAGTGTATTGGTGTGTTGTGATAACCTTTAGGACTTTCAATGAAATATGACAGAAGTGGAACATGACGTTTTTTTATAAAGAGCGATAGCTTGGGATAATTCCAGATTTGAAAAAAATGTATTTTTAATGATTCATGAAAGCAACTTAATTATTGATGAAAAATAATCAAATTTAAGATGCATTTTTCGTAATAGATGACGGCCTTTTAAGTAAATTGTTGTCAGGTAAATCGAGACAGAAAATATTTGAGATTAAGATGGCCGGTTTGATCTGACCTAACACCTCTAGAAGGCCGTTGGGTAAAAACGGAATCACCGTTTTTTTTTTTGTGCAATTTGCAATTTGTGTTGCCTTGAGCAACTTTATGCAGTTTTTGCACACATTATTTTACAGATTACAGACACTTTGGTAGAACTGTCATAACTAGAATTAAATCTCATTAATAATTCTTAACATGCTGTCTAATTCGGAGGACAAGTGAGTAGTTTTTTTTTGTATCCGTTGAATTCAAGTTTTTTATCGGAAACACAAACTACTTCAATTTTCGAGGACATTTAAAAGTATAAGTACACCACAAAAACCCGATACCAAATCCACTCTACCGGCCAGTGTGGACATTACTTTAAGTTCATAAAGTCCCACCCGAATAATCAAAATAATGCCCTCGGTTTTGAATTAATTGTATCACAACAAAAATCAGTTGGTCTATGTACCCTGAAACGGCATCTGTTACATACTTCCCACATGTACAACATAGCTTTGGACAACTCATGCGGAAAGATCACCATACAAATCTAGTTGCGCAATCGAGTTTGTGGAGTGTACTGCTGCACACCACATAGAGAACATGACAAATGCAATTTAAGATACAAGAAGTGGCACAATTTAAAACTGTTGGTATGTAATCAGCCCACAATGCAATAATTTAGGTGACAGAAAAGTGTGCCTGACAATTAATTGTATTTCAAGTGTCATGGGTTTGGAAATCCCATTCACGACTTAAAATCCATTTCGAAATTCCATAGCTGTCATTTTCACCTAAACGAAATAAAGTAGGTACAGTACTACCAAAAAATGTTTCTATCTTTCTATTCATGCTAATTCACGATAAGGGTGTTAATAACCCCTTAAGTGCAATTTTAATTTTAAAAAAGGAATGTCAAAGCAGTAAGAAGAATATACAGCTACTGTCACATGATGTCAGCAAGCTTAAATATTATTTGTTTAACAAACTGCAAAATATAAACTTTTAGTCACGTAAAGAATTCTTTATTTGTATTTGAATATGGATTTCGTGATAAGCAAAATTAAAAATTTCAGTTAAACACCTGTAATGACAGCTGGCATCATCAAACATTTTGATATGATCTAAATACATACATTTTTTGGTAACCGAATGAAAACGCGATTAAACAAAAAATGCTATACCTAAGCTTAAAACTAAAATATTTTATATCACATGACTGTGTTTTGTGGCATAGTTTAGTAGTGTATGATGTAAAGATGATAAATATTTGCACAGTTTCAGCTGTGCAATAATTTAAAGTGAAAGCCACATTTTGAAGAATCTTTTGTTGTTAATAAATATTTACATTGTTAGGTTTGTTGTGTTCAAAGGCTTAACTGAAGATCTTCAAGTATTCATTTTCTGTATTCCCTGCGCACGTGATTTCATTCGTAGATTCTAAAACACGATTATGTCATTTTAGAAAGGAGGAACATAAATGTTTAGAAACTGACTTTTCTTAATACTCAAGATTTAAAAATAATACAGTTTAGATATATTCGTCAGCAAAATCTATTTGACAACATCTACGATATCATACTGCTACTAGGTGGAAATCGACGTTTCAAAGTTTTCATTTCATGACATTGCCCTGCACTTAACTTGAACATTGTAAATTCAAGCCCCGTAGGAATCAAATATTCTAAACCTAATTTAAGCGGTACGGTGCAAACGGTAGGTAATACCACGATACATCACATTACATTACAATAGCTTTCTTTTTCAATACACAATAGGTATATGAAACCGTTCAGCGCCAAAGCTTAATCTACTACAATTGCAATTTAACAAAGAGGTTGCCAGGTCAAAGAACTAGGAAAGGAGAAAAGGGAAGATTGCAAATTAAAAAAATGTTAAGCCAACGATGTTAACTCACTGAGGCTACAATAAAGACAATTTCCGTTCGTACAGGACGCGTAAAAGAAAAAATTGCCTACACTAGAACCGAAACGAGTTAATTAAGCTTTGTATTTCAAACACATTACTTAATGCGTATGTCAAACAAAAATTTCATAGCTTAAAACATGAATTTCAAAATGGATGCCCAAACTGTCAATTGAAATGAATTTACCAAATGCATTTCAAACTGTCAAAGTTAATGTCAAAAAAAGTAGCGCAATAAGCAGCATACACGAATACAATGTGCAGCACTGAACTCAAACAAAAATCATGTCTGCCATTTTGGTTTGTTGTTTTTTTGCAGCGCAGCAAGTTCGTGAAGTTGGAGTCGAGTCGACTTGTACTTCAGCTATATGAAAATACACAAAAAAAAGGTAGCACATTTTTTGGGTCAATACTGATTTTTTTAGATCTTTTCGCTTGTAGGAACTTCTTTTGTATTTTCATAACTCATACTTTTCATAAACATTTATTAAATCCACCGTTTCTCTTAAAGATGTTATTGGAAAAAATGCAATATTTTTTTTTAACTGTCAAAAGGAAAATCTGTTTGAATTTCTGTCTATGATGATGACTTATCAGGCAGTAAGACAGTTTTTTTTTGGGACATATTTTCTGTCATCAATGAGGTTTAACAATTCAGTTTATCAGACAACAGAAAACAGAAGTTACTACTACAACTTGTCATAAAACATTAAATTTTGTGTCTAATTAAGTTTGACACTGGCAATCTACTTAAAGGTTCATAAACCATAAACTTGGTCACGGTGCTACCAATCTATTCCAAGTGTCAAATAAAACTCTAGCTCACCCAACATACTTCATCTCAAGCAAACAGTAAGAGAACAAAATGAAATCGATACTGCAAGTTGGCAATGACTTTCAAAAAATATAAACAACTAAATTTTCTAACAAAGTAAAAATACAAAACAAGCATAATAAAAGTAATTTTTCATAGATCCCATTTTACCGGAAATCGATAAATTAAATTTCGTCTAATAAATAGATATAACCATTCCTGAACAAAAAAACATACTATAATTTATTTTTCAAGGGCACAGAGTTCCCACACCTGTTAAGTTATTTATTTACCTTATCTCTCTTAAAAAACATTTCTCTTTATAACTTAAAAATCCCCAATAATTTTATACGAGTAGCTAAATCATAATAAACAAAATCATAATTATTCAGATCGTCTGTTACCATCCGTGTGTAGTATGGGTATTACCATGTGCTAATACTATCATAACATTTTGTCTCATCTCTTCTCTCCTCTCATCCTTTCTTAAAATAGAAAATCAAAAGAAAAAACCAAAACGTCATTTTTCTAGGTATTTTTCCATTCCATAGACAAAAATTCTTAAAATATTCTTCAAATTCCTAAACTCTAAACAACAACAACAAAATACTTCATAAATGATAACACAAAATGCATGTTGTGGTAGCTACACTGAAAGAAAAAGCATAAAATACTCAATAAAATAAAAACATACTAACCGAACGTGTTTGTTGTCGCATAGGCATTCATTATTGCAGCAGCAAGATTTATTATTATTTTATTTCGTTGCGGATCGCGATACAAAAAAAAATATATTATATATCTAACTTAAAAAATTATTATCTGAGATTTTGTATATAAACAAAAAAAAATATTAAATACAAGTCGATGGCAAACAAATATTATTTATATATAAATAAGTCTATAATATTTTAATAAAAGAAAATCAAAAAGTATTTATTATCTATGTGTATACGCAACTACAAACGAAAATGCAATTATTTAATTTCTTTGTGTTAACTAGAACCGAATGGCTAACAAATCACAGATTTATTCACGTTTTTTTTTTTTTAAGTGTAAGGATTTAATTTTAAAATTGAGCCCTGTACCTATTTTTTAATTGGTTTGAGATATTTTTTTAAAGGCAAGTCTATAGAAAAATTGCATGCACGTTAAAAGTAGTAAACAAAAAAAAAAGAAGGATAAAAATACAAATGAGAAAAGATTAAAGATACAAATATTTATCTTTTTTATTGTTCTTGGTTGGTGTAAAAGATATAAAACAGATGAGAAAAAAAAAAAAACTTAGTTTTTATTTTAATATTATATTTATGAATGAGATTTTTTAGCAAATTAACAAAACGAGACGCGCTTGCCGCTGCAATTTGGTATTGAAGCCGCTTGGTTTAACGTCTTTTCACCAATTTCTGTGAGTTGAACACAATTTCACGGTTCCATGTGTAACGATATCCGCAGTGAGGTATCATGCTCACGGTTGAGCTTTCCAGATGTGAATTATTTTTTACATGTAACACCAGAGCGGCCAGATGTTGCAACTATGGGAAAGTCCTTTTTTTTTAGGTATACAAAAAACTGTTGTCACTTTCGCGCCACGTTTTAAGGAGATCGAAGATAAATCCAAGAGGATGTCATTTGATGCGTTAGCTAACGTAATGTTCCAGATTGGGAGGTACAAAGAACTGAACAGAGTTTTTTTTTTAAGTATTTTTTTTATTTCATCAGAAAAAAAAAGACAACCATCGATCGATAAACTACGAAAAATCGAAGTTCATTTATTTTTTGTTAAAAGTATCTTTTTTTTTATTAAATGAGATGGGACACGACAGACAGTCAGATTGAAATCAAATCAAAATAACGAATTAATGCGTCGTTTGTATATCACGGCCGATTGAAACTTTCAAACTGTTTTTGCTTTATACAAGTTTTCGCTCTTTAGGTTGTTGCTGTTGATTGTTAATGTTAATTTGTATATTGTTGTTTTACAGTGGTATTTGGCTTGTGGCATTGGTATTTGTATTATTTGTGCGGCTGGTATTTGAAAACAGTGTTGCCACTTGGTGTGTTTTTTTTTCTTTCTATCTTGAAGGTACAGGTAAAGTGAGAGAGAGGAGGCTTGAAACTCAGGTTTGGTTACCTTACATTGGTTATTATTTTTTTTTCAGGTAAGACAAGTTTTAGTGTGCAATTTGGTTGTTATTATTGGGAAGGCACGTACCTATACCTCCTCGTGTATAATAATTGAAAGCTCATTAAAGTAAATTTATTTTATAGCCTATATAGAAGACTGAGTTAAATGAGTCAACTTTGTTTCTTGAACGTGGAAATGTTAAGTATTTTTTGATGTAAGTTTAATATGTTATGCAGAATGGTTTTCTATTTATTCTTTTTTTTTTTGTAAATAGAGCAGTCATTTTGAAAAAACAAAATCAGGAGTTACATTATCTCAAAAATAAACTGTCAAAAATCAGATTTTCTTTGAACTTGTTGGGAAAGTGCCACTGAAAAGTACCGTCAAAAATTTACATTGTGTATAATCAACTTGAATATGTCATTGAATGGGTTTTTCCTTAAAACTAGTTTATTTTATTAGTTAAGATTTAACAAGTTATTTGTTGCAATCTGCAAAACATTTTTTAAAGATACTTGTGAAGCCTAGTAAAGAGTTTTCCAATAAGACGTTTCATCTTGATTTATCAAGAAAACATAGAGTTTTTAAGGAATTTGATTTTATTTTTATTTTATTTGATAGAGAAATATTTTCTTGTACACCCAGGCTCTTTTGATTAAATTTCCCATAACGTTTTCAGACATTTGCGACTCTATGTCATAGATAACGACACGAATGTTTTCTTTGAGTGATTCAATTGAATGGGGAGCATTGGCATAAATCTTCTCTTTCACATAACCCCAAAGAAAAAAGTTCAACGATGTCGTATCACATGATCTTGGTGGCCAAATTCTGATTACCATTTAGAGAAATGACTCGAGATGGTTTCGACTGGCAGGAAGCGCCATCTTGTTGAAAGTTGACATCGTTGCTGAAGCGTCTACCGTTCCATTTTTTTAATGGCATAGTTTTTACTTGTCATCTGTCAAAAAATGACAGCACATCTTTTGACAGATGACAAAATAGCGGGCTATTCAAAATGACATATCTTATTGGAAAACCCTGTACTTTCTGCTAAATTGAAAATTAATACTTTACACAATATTTGTTTTGACAATGTGCGAACCAAATTGTGATATCTCAAAAATGTCAAAGACTTTAATTTCAGATTATAGGGAAGCTTCAAAAGTTAAATTTTTGAAATGCACGGTGGTATATTTTTTTTTATGAAATTTTCCATTTCTTTCAAACTGTGAACTAAGCGCTTTTGGTGGTAAATGTTATATAAATGAGAGGAATCTTTTTCGTAAGTTAGCTTTGTGGGTATTTAAGTGCACTACCGACAACCTTATTCAAAAGGCGAGCTTTATTCGTGTGAACGATTCAATATGAGCTGGAAAACTATTTGATTATGCAAAGTCTAAAAGTTAATTTGAGAAACAAAAGTTTAAGAACACCCTTTATTGCCGATCAGGGAGACTAATCCATTTCTTTTTCAATGTCAAATTCAGCTTTACGTTTCGAGGTGGAAATATTGTCTCGTTTCAAAATATCGTAGGTTACCCCTTATAACCATTCATTCACAACGAACTCGCTATATAAATTCTTTAAGAGTGTGGTCAAGTAACTTGGCCTTGGATCCTCAAGAGTTTCGTCGTTTCAAAAATATAAGATTACTAGATTTTACCCGCGCCTTTGTTAAAAAAAAAAAAAAAATTGTTCCATCCGTCGGGAACAGTACTTTATGTCACTTTTTGTACTTAGGATACTGAGTGCAAGAAATTTCATGTTGATCATTTCAGTAGCTTAGACATGAAAGCGTAGAAAACAAGGAAACCCACAATCGTATTGAAAATACCATAAACATAAAGTGAAGGGTTTTTAGGTCAAAACAAACAAGGCAAGTGTTCTAGCCTTTATCGAAATCTTGGAAATCGTGCATCAGTCTAAAGCTGGAAATACGCAACCGATTATAATTCCAAACCAGAAAACCAGCTGTCATTTTCATATAATTTTCTGAAGTCGTATGTAAATCGTACGGAGTGTAAGATCCACTGCGATATTGCTACCAATTTCGGTACGACTCAAGTCACTTCTTTCATTGCATCGTGTATTTTCTGGTTTAGTTTCACTTTTATTAAGTGTCTGCCTTCAAAAATAATTGCTTGGACCATATTACTTTGAGTTTATTATAAGACATTATGATTGTGTGTGTTCCAGGCATAAACTCAATAGTAAAAAAAAATAAAATCACAACAAAACATAGGTGTGTCGCTTCTACCTGACTTTTCCTGCTTTCAGAATGAATTTTACACTTGCTAATATTGCGCACATCCCCGCGACAAAACCTTTCCAACAAGGTTACATTAACATTTCTGTAAATACACTACGTTTAAGGCAGGCAAAATGGTACCGAAAGGTGTTTGCTTCCCGTAGAGGTTTTCTTATTCGATGACTATTATTCGAGTAACGATTGAAAAAGGCATTGGGCAATAATTTCAAAATTGATAATTTGTACATATAATTACAAACAAATTCTGTTAAGAAGTATATAATAAAACAACAAACATAAGAGACAGCGCTGACCATCTCCCAAACGTCATATTAATATAATGACACAAATCAACTTCTGTCACTTATGTTATAGAATAAAATGACTTTTGATTAAAACGTGTTTAAAGTAAGACGTGCAAAAAAAAAAAAATTCATTGTGACTTTTTTAGAAATAAGATAGAGTAACGTATTAGTTTTTCATTTCACTTAAGGTGAGTACTAGTCTTTAAAAGTAAAAGTCCATTCAAGTAAAAGTCATGCCAAGTTTAGCTCCATTGAATTAAATTAGCAAGCGAACATTTAATTGAAAATTAAATAATTTGATAAAGTGGCAACTCTGTTTCCTGGAATCATTGTCAATAACAAAACAAGTTGTCGTCGGATATTTTCGTAACACAAAATGTAGGTATGAATTTTTAATTTTTTTTCTCGATAGAGAGCGTGTAGTAGTTTGAATGTACAAAACGCTCATTTCGTCTTGGTTTTGGTTCTACAGACCAACAAACACAACAGACTCAAATGATCAAGATCAGACAATCGAGAAGTTTAACAAAAAAAAAAATATAGGAAGAACGTAAAGAGATTGCTGACAAGTTGTTGTTGTTGGCATTGCTAAATGATTATTAAATTTTAACACTCTGATGATGGGTGGTGATGGTGATGGTGATGGGTTTTGGCGTCACAAACAACCTGAATTCAAAATTAAATACAAAAATGTATCTACACAGACACATTTTGTTGTTTTTTTCTCTGCTTTTGTTATTATTTTATAAGTTTTGCTTTTATTTTGTATTGTTTCTGTTTCGTCTTTTGTCCTCTTTATTTTCTTATCACAAAATAATAAAGTGACAACGAGATAGATTTGTGAATTACATATTATTGAGATCAAATACAAATAGAATTTATAAAAATGTGTACAAAATGCATAGTTACAATGTAGTTAGGATGCAGGAAGTTTTGTTTTGTTGTTGTTGTTGTTACATTTAATTTAATTTACTTTGTTAAGTGTGCTAATTTGTATTTTTTTCAACAAAATTTACTAGTATTTCTTGATTTTCAAGAATATTTTTTTACATGCAAATCTAGTTAACGCCCTTGGTATTTACATATAAAACAAATATGGGCAATTCTAAATAATATGAATAAATTATAAATATTCAGTAGCAAATTCTATAAACTTGAACCTGGGCACCTTGAACCTATTTTTTTTGTATTCAATGTTCTTAAATGCATTCTAGAAAGTTTTTAGATTATTTATTCGTTTCGAATATAAGTTTTTCAATTGGCGCAGTTAGATTTTGGCGGCCATGATGTTTTGGTGACATCTGTCAAATCAGTTGTTTATTACTCACTTACTGATGTCAAATGAGAAATGACCATGGCAAGTTATACGATTGAACAGCACGTCCAAATGATAAGACTATCCGTTTTAGAGTTCATTTTAACATCTAAACGCCCTAATACAATTACCCTGTATAGTTCGTAACATGGTTTTTTTTTTACGCATATATGTATGTATAAAAAAAAAGGAAAAATAAGTAGGTACACCGTTTTTCATCACTTGACGGAAGAATAATTGGATTGCCCAAAAACGGACAATTAAATGAGGGTTTGGGTTGATGTCCATGCTTTGGTCACTAGTCCAGCTTCAAACCACGCAAATAAGTCTACGAAGTCTTCTGAACTGATCGTCAGGTCAACTATTCTGAGACACAGAGAAGTTAAAATAGTGTTTATACCACAGAGCGTTAAAGCTTCCAAACAAACCATAAGGATCTTAGACCAATAATTCTATCGTCATTCCTTTTAAAACCCATGGAACCATACATCTTCGCAACAAAGTTGCTACTAGACTTTAATCATCGTCTCAACATGCCTACTGCTAAAGGAAATCGGGACTAGAAGGAGACTCAACTTATTCGTCGGTTTGAGGGAAGATGGCTCTTTTTTTTTAAATGAGCCCGCATACAATGGGTAATTTTATTAATATTATTAATATTAATATTATTGTGAACTAACACAGCACGAACGTTGAGAGATGAGATTAAAGGATATACCACATTGGTGTTGAATGTCTATCCTATATCGTAATTGGAGAGAAAAATTGATCCGGGGAGAGCATTCCGCATTCGTGTCGTGCGGCTAAAGAGAGTCTCTATACTTAACTACTTAACAGTGCACCCGAATTCGGGCTCGAAGTTTAATTGATGAGCATTCTAAGCGGAGCGAGGTACCCCGTGGCAAAGTGGTTAGTGTGTCGGACTGCCACGCCGAACGTTCTGAGTTCGATACCTGACGAATCCACCTAAGTTATTTTCCGGGGTACTGCCTCTTGCGAAGAAGTGACAAATCCTCCAAGAGCAATGAATGTCATGGAAAGTGCTTCTCTGTTAGCCGTTCGGATTCGGCGGTAAATTGTAGGTACCTTCCACTATTGCAGAATATCAACGCAAACACAGGATTTGTTGAGAGTGTAAGCCACAGTCCCCGGCCCCGCTTGGAGAAGGGACGCCTTGAAACCCGACAATCAGGACTGTTTTTTGTTTAACATTTTTATAAATTACATATATAATTACATGTGATGTTTTTGTTATGATTTTTTCTACGATTATTTCAAGTATCAGGTAAAGATGGTTTTAACTGCCTTCAATAAAAAAAAATAGATAAACCATTTTGTTTAGTTCGTTAGCCTTGGCTTTCTCGATCTCAATAATTAAAAAAAAGAAGACAAACAAGCAAATATGTAACAAACTTTTTTTTTAAACCACCAAAACTTTAACTTAGTCAATATTATCAATTCAAAGCATCTGTTTTTATATTTGGCATATACAAAGAGTTTAGAATTCGCAGATGTTGAATAGCAGCAGCAAAAATATGTCAACAAATATTTATAAAACAAACTGACATACAAAGTAAATCAATCTAATTGTTTAACTATCACTAGAATTGCTTTTTTTTTTAATATTTAAGTAGACTGTCTTCGCAAAAAATAGGACAGTGTTCCCAATTTGTGGAATGTACACCTATTTGAAACCAACTCACGAACTGTTCATGACTAAACCTGTGGTTTTAAAAATAAATACGTTCCACAATTTTTGCAAGTCATATTTTTAATTCAGTATCGTGGAAATGTATGTGTTATAATTTTCTTAGTTATACCAAATCTCCTGTGGAATGAAAATTCATACATTCCACAACAATTTTAGCACCAAAGCAAAATCTTAAAAATCAGAGTCAACTAACTCAAAAATCAAAAGCTGTAGACTGTCGTCACGTTTTTAGAAGCTTCATTTTCACTTAAATAACATAATGTATTTACTACTCCCGGCCCGGAATAAAAAAAAGCAGGCTCTTCTTTATTATACTTTATTGTTACCAGTGGAGGAACAAAACGATACAAATAAACACGTTACTCGGGGAATCTCTGCGATATTTTTTCTATTTTTTAGTCCCAGTTTTATTCAATGGTTGGTTTTTTTGTGTAGAAAAGTTCAACAAATCAGACCAGATTTATAATGAGGAAGGTCTGTAGAAAATAAATCGAGTTTGACAACTCGTTGCAATCAGTTATGAACTATTCACATGAGAGCGATCAACGAACAACTAATCAACGAAAATTCGCTTATTTTGACGTTTTATTCACATGAAATTCACAACGAACAGTGTCCTATTTATTTGTGGATGGTATGTGGAACGCGAATATAATCTGACAGTTTGTAGCAATCACTTTTCATTTCGGGCGAATTAAACAATTAAAACTGTCTTTAATTCAATTTCACTCTATCAATTAGTTTTAACCAAGCACTTAGCTATGCTAAAAGGGTGCTTTTTTAGCCGTGTGGTTTTCAATCTGGCAATACCTTTTTCGGAGTTGGTATTTTTGACAGCTGTCAGTTTGGTTTCCCATTTCATAATGAATAGACTTACTCCTGAACAATGTTTGCAAATCGTGATAATTTATTACCAAAATAATGGTTCGGTTCGCGTGTTGCGTCCACTATTCGGTAGACATAATCGCTCGTGAATTTATCAGCCGCGGCGGCGGCCACTTGCCCGAAATCATTTTTAAAACATAATGGCAAACACTTATCTTTATAAAAAAGCTAAATTTTTGGTCATAACATTAAATTATATGTGTTTTATTTCTTTTTGAAAACCACCTGTCTGAAAAAAACACCCTTTATAAACAAATTAATTCAATTTCACTCAATCAATTACTTTTAACCAACATAGGATATGTTTAACATTGTCTTCTCCTTTTCTTTGTCCAAGCAGCTTCTGCAAAAGTCGTTTGCGATCACGCCAAGTCTGTCAGCGGGTCTACCTATTAGACAGTGTCCTGTTATGATAACTATAATGGAGCTAGTGTGCCGGCTGCTTAGAGAGATCAAACTTTTAGCCTAATCTGCTTTGTCGCTAGACATGTGTGTTACCACCTCACCTGTCCACCTAAGATATGTCATCTCAGTAGCATCCTGCTTTAGCAAATATTTACATGTAGCGATGGGAATTGGGAATACCCAGATAGCTATGATTTGTTCAAATGTATAGTGTCGTTCCCTTTTTCGCAAGTTCATCGGTTATGTAGTTCCCTAGAATATTTATATGCCATGACACCTAACAAAGGTGAATGTCAAACTGTTACGCCATCTTTCTGAGGTATAATGATCAGCCGACAGCTGTTTTAGAATTTGTAGAGATGATAACATATATGTATGTATTTTTAGAAATGCCAATTAAAAATTGTTCCGAAATTCTGTCTGTCGTCTGGGCCAACATTGCAGCTTATAAAAGGGAATCTAGTTTTTGTTTGATAAGCTTCAGATAACACAATGTACAGTTATAACTTATTATTGTTAATTTTCACGAAAAAGGATACAACAAATATTTTTTTTGCAATGATCTATCTCGTCGTAAGAATCGTTTTTCACGAAGCTTTTATAATGATGACTCTCTTTGGATGTTATTTCTTATTCTAACTTTCTCGTTAGCGACTTTATTGGTTTTGATGAAATTAAATGTTAATGTAGCCTATCATTAAACCTGATATTTGAATTTAGTACATAGATGCATTTTTCAAAACTACAAAGATCTAGAATTTAAAGGAATCAATCGGATTTCAACGCCAGCCATTTGCTGCTCTGGCACGTTGTAGAAATTTAAAAAAAATATTTCCCAGTTCAAAAGGTCAAAGGTAATAAAGATTTAAGTAAACAAAATTTAATCCCCAACACGCCCCTTAAAAGTATTTTATTAAATATTAATATTTCGACACGTGCCCCCTTTATTGACTTATATAAAAATATTAATGATTAAATAAATATTAAAATGTCCGTCCAATCAATGACCTTTAGGTGTAAGAATATCAAATTTATTCTTCACAGTTCAATTTTTGAAATGTTTTTTTTTCGTTATATAGTTCAGCATCCAAGTGCATAAAGGAGCACTGACCTTCTCGTCGATCGAGAGACAAAAGACAAGACTCAAAAAAAAAAAAAAAGTTCAAATAAAAACAGATTACACGAATCCAAGACACTATGTATCTGTAAGTATAAGTACGTATATGTGAGCTTGAAGAAAAAAAAATAAAGATTCAATCGCAAGCGCACGCATAAACAACAATTTCGTTCTTCCAGATACTTCGTACAAAAAAGATCGTGTAATTAATTTGTTGTTATTCGTGTTTACCTTTAAAGTCTGACTTGTTTTTTTTTTTTTTGTCTGTCTCACTCGACTCATCGTTTTCGGGGAATCGATTAATTAAAAAAAAAAGTTTAAATTAAACTTTCATTCGGTAAGTACAACAAATGTATCTTCTCCTCCCTAAATGAATATGGAGGGCAGGCGGAGATGAAAGTATCTTGCACTTAAATTGTATAGCAGGTCATGCTCTTTCCCCGGCAATCGCAGAACAAACAAAAAAAAAAGTGTACATATTCTAATCTAATTAAACCAGAACCAGAAGTGAACAAGAAACAGATAAGCAAATCAAAAGATAATCAAGAGCATACAACAGACCCTAACTAACAACTTCGTAAGCATAAGAAGGTCTTATCTGACACAGAGAAGCAGCGCCAGAGCTAAGGTATGGCGGTTGTCAATTCGAATTGGTATTGAAAAAAAAAAAAAACACAAAATCGTTATGACTTCTCGCCTACTTTCACATAATATTTTATTTATTTTATTCACATAACCGGTGAGACGACTTTGTTGCTATAAATGAAAATAAACTTAATAATAAACAATCAAAGTACAGTTGCTTGTAAAAGAAACAATACGTTTACATTATTAAGTTTTTTTTTTTTTTTACTAAGTTCCTTGTAAATTGTTTACAGGAAGCAGCGAATTTTATTTAAATGAAATGCACGACTAGATCGATGGTTACCTTGGCACCTAAGATTTATGTAAATTTAAATAAAGTGTGCATTAGAAGAAAAAAACATGTGTGCAGTTCTACGCGGTAGAACGGAAACCTTTAAAAAAAAAACAACGAAATATTAGCTTTGTTTGATGTCCTCTGCCACAGGGCGCACTGAGAAATGTCAGTTAAGCTTCGTGAAATGTCAAAAAACAAATCTTAATTTTCCATTTGGAAAACAGCCATCTTTTCCATAAATGTCAGATTTAAATTTTGTATGCCAATGCCGAGAACAAATCTGGGGGAATTTGAACGCAACAAGTTCTTGCACCGTACTCGGGTGTACCAGTGTACCCCAGTATCGACATCAAACACCTAATGAGACAACGCTTGACAAGCAAGAATGAGAACACTATGAACATCGTACAAGATGAATATTATAGGCAATACACAACATCTTTATCTCACTCTATCACACGCCAAAATCTAGATGTTTCTATTGGTGCCATTACATACCATGTGACATAAGGCGATATTCGAGCATATGGCGTTACGACGCTTTCGGAAGCGTCATGCGACCATTATGGGCGTATGTCACTTTCGTTTTCTTTTTGAACCTTTTTTTTTTAGCTCACTTTTATTATCATGATGGCATGGATTGGTAAAAATTACAAGACTTTGGAATTACAAAAGCAACAACACTTGATTAAAAAAAATAATTGGTTAAAATTCGCCGCGAATATTACCTACAACGTTTTGTTGTCAGTTGCTTTTTTTAGTATGGCCCTATGTCACAAAAACATATGGCCTTATGAGACTTTAGCAATGTGTCATAAGGCCATAATGCACGCGTATGGTCTTATGACGCTTTACAAAAGCACATGGCCTTATGTCATGGCACCGTCCCTATTAAGTGACGTTTATCGTTTCATTGAGTTTAAAATCAGAACGAATAAACAGATAGTCAAAGGAACAGACAAGATGATGACATTAACAGTGTTGCAGGTACTACATTCGAGTCATTTTTTAAGGTTTTTTTATTATATCTTCCCTGTCATCAGGACGTGACCATCAAATAGACATTCTGGGTTGTCGCGGGCAATCATATCACAACGCTGCAAACATGAATGGCAAATACAAAGGTGTGCTGTGTGCAGGCTCTTAATTTGGAGAAAAATCATTTATCGACGTTTGTACCATGTTAATTGGAAAAGCAGCTGATAACTCTGATTTCGATTTTCCCAGCAAGTACAGAACGATATGTGAATTACGGACCAATAATATGCAGACCGCCAACTCACTGTATGGTCTCTCTTTTTACCTACAAGCTGAAAATCAGCTGATATGCCATTTATTTTGAGAGTCTGACGCTCTCCATTGCTTTTCAAACCCATAGCAAACACACCAAACAAATAAATGGCATACGCAGGGTGGTTGCCCTCACAAAATGCACAGACAGAGATGTACACTTATTCACAGACAGGAAAAAATATTTCGCGGGTGTTTAAGGCAAGAGCAGAACGAGTTGCCGCGCCGGTCTGTATTGGTCTGTGATGTGAATTATGATTGAGAAACAGTTTTACGTTTTAAAAAAGCTTAGCGACACTCGTTGGTCTTGTCGAGCTAAAGCTACGAAGTCCATTGTCCACGGCTATTCGGAAATCAAAGAGGCTCTAACCAGTATATCTTCCGATAAGGAGCAAAAAGATGTCGTGAGGAATGAGAACCTTTTCTACAAAAGATGAATTGTATGGAAACCTCTTTATTTGCAATATTTTGGAACAATATCTTGGAGCTATTCAACGCTACAAACATGCTGTTGCAGGACCCGAAAACAATTCTTGAATCTGCAGTGCGTGCCTTAGAATCATTGAAAACATTCGTGGAGTCCGAAACAAACAATTTTTGTAAAAACAAGGAAGCACCAACAAAAATAGCCCACACTGATCATCAATACGCACAATCACGCACGAGGACAAGAAATGTAAGGTTGAAACCGCTCGATTATTTAAAAGAGCAATACACAAATCTGTTACCGAAGGAGAAATACAAAGCATCCGGCTTTATCCCAGTGGTCGTCGACCAGCTGTATGTTTCTCTGACTGAAAGATTGCACGCGTATCGTTCCGGATTTGGATTTCTTAATCGCATTGAGAAAATGGATGCTGAAAATTTGCACGCTGCAGCAGAAGCATAAAAAGGACTATGGAAAAGACCAATTTCCGGAGCTATTTTACAACAAAATTCTCGAAGACCAAAATTTCAGAGCTCTACATTCCCAAACCTCGAAATTGCATTGAGAATGTATTTGGTTTTGATAGTGACGAATTGCACTGTAGAGCGCTAATTTTCAAAAATGAAAATGATACAAAATAAGCTGCGAACCACGATGGGACAAAACCGTCTATCAAAGCTATCGTTCCTAAACATTGATTTACTTCGGGAACAGGGTTTCAGCTCGAAAGGTTCCGTTCGTTAACTCTTAAATTTGATATCAGATAATTCTCGTTTTCGAATGCTTGGTTTCACAAAAAATTATGTATTGACAAACTCGCGGTGAAGAGGTGTTGCCCAAGTGCATCTAGACCTCTAAATCCCGTTTGTACATTAGCAGAGGAATTTGTAGGAAGGGAGTTACGCTGGAGATAATAACTCCAATTTGACAAAGTGGAGTACTGCATTCGAGGTAACACAAGTTTGAATGTATCATGTCAGATTTGACATTTTCATTGTAAGCTTTGGTATTGTCAGCGAAGGGTTTGACATTTTTAAGCGTAATCGTACACAGAATGTTTTTTCATACGATTGGTATTTGTGATGTTTATCGTTATTGGAAGCATTTTTTGTCTTGGAAAAATAAAAGAATGGAATTCAATCATGAGCGTTTTTGGGCAACGATTTTCTCTAAAAACAACAGTGCGCCGATCAACTGGCTTCGACTTTTTTTTTAATGAAGTACCATCTCTAGCCACCGTGTTTCGCTGGTCTTCTGAATTCAAAAATAAGAGAACCCAATATTGCAGACGAATTATTCTCTGTCACAGTAGTCACAATAAAGCAAGCTCTCACACAATGTATGAACGTTCGAATGAATGCATGAATGCTCTCACACACCGGCTCAAACAAAGTCTATTTTTTAGCATTTAAAACATCGAATTGATGGGTTATTCATGGTACAGTCCTGGTTTATTTTTGCTCCTGCAGATCAAACATTTGAACATTTGTTTTTAACTTTTCTATCACAACAATTAAGTAGTAACTAGTAACCGTCGTATTTCAATCTTCAGGTCTCCCAGGGGCAGATAAAATTGGGGTTAACATAGGGAACCAACCTTGGGAATAGTGATAGGGTCAGATTCCTAGCCATGTAAAAAACACATAGTTCAGAGACAGCTTCGCATATGGAAGCGTTAAACGCTGATTTAAATCTACCCTTGAAATGTTGACAATTATTTATCTATCTACAGAGCAGACATAACTGCCATCTACGACATTCGATAGTATGGATAGAACAAACGTAAACTGAACGACGTAAAATATATATAAGGTGACTTCAGCGCCAAACCTTTTAAGAAAAGCAGAAATATCGCAGAAGCAAGCATACAACAAGTCGCCAGAGTGGTATCGTCATAGTTCTAAGCCAGCAGCATCAAGTTTAGAAGGACTCTGGCAATAACGCCAGAAGGCCATCAAATCCTCTTTGGTTGGCAAAGTTTCTTTTCTGTTATACTTTTAAGCAAGAACACATAAAATAAGAGGGATTACCAATATCATTTGTTTATGCTTCTAAAAGGAAGTAAGGAAATTAGATTTATTTTATGAACTTCTTCAGAACTCCCCGTTTAGAAAACTTCTTTTTTAAAGAGGAAGCACATCAATTTTACTTGAAATAAACCAAAGTTAAGAACTTCAACCTATTCGTTCAATGTACTTTTATTTTTTGCGAGGAAATTATTATACTTGGAACCTTGCAAATATTTGGAAAAAAAAAATTACCAATCGGAACGTATCATAAATGTTCCAGATTTATAAGAAAACACTTTAAAAACCGTGGGCTGGCTAAGACCTGGTTTGATTGCATTTTAATTTATTACACAAAACACGTTACAAACTCCAACTGGAGCGCACCTTGACGCTATAATTCAAAGCTTTAACCTTAATTCTATTCACCAATATGTAAACCACTTTACAAAACCTCCCACCACCTGCAAGCTGCAAATAATAAATTTATACAAACATTTTAAAAGCCAGGTATGCTCATGCTCATATGTCTTTTCCGCTACTACACCCTGGGACAGACAAAAGTGTTGTTTTTTCTTTACGATTTCAGCTCTTTATTTGTCCACTTCCCCATTACAAAAAAAAAAAAATCAAGTAGGAATATATTTATTAAGTGGCACGGGACAAGTTTCAAAGCCACACCAGCAGCGCCAAATCAACTAAACATTCTTCTTATTGATAATATCTTGAAAATAGCGTGTGTGTGCGCGAGCGCTCCGATCTATAACAATCTGGCGCTACCGCCATCACCAGCTGAACCGATCAATGTTCTTAACAAGAAATCACAAAACAACCTTCAAATGGTCTGCAATTGTAGTTAATTTGTTGCGCGCGTTAAATGTATCACACTAAGTGATAAATTGATAGTCTGTAAATAAATCAGATCAAAGTTCTGGTTTGCGTATTGAACGTGATGCCAATTAGATCTTCGACTCTCCCTTAATGCTTTGTCTTTTGTTCTTGTATTTGTATTTGTTAGAGTTCAAAAAATCCTTATGAACTTCGTATTTTGAAAAATAATATAATTGTGTTGTTTTTCAAAAACCTTCGACGAAAATATATCGAATTCACAATGTTTGATTCTTAGTTGAAACGTTTTTCTGTTGTGTTCAGAACTGAGCACTGAACAGAACATGGGAGGGAAGGAATGCATACTCTTTACGAAATAACTTCCAAGCCTTTTGATTGGTTTGGATGTCAAAAAATGTCCAAGTTAAACGCCGCAATTATAACGCTTATTCTATCAAATCAAATTTGGGTCTATCGAATATCGTTCACCATTTTGATTTATTTGCTCGTATTTCTCCTGTCAATTTGACAGTCTGCTCCAATATTTTGATCAGATCACATTTAGCGGCGAAGCACACATGATCGGACCGAAAAAAGAAACACAAATTGTATGCTGTGATGAATGTATCCTACTTTTAGCTTCTCAGGTTTCGCTCTGAATTAAAAAGTATGCCATAAGCCATATATGTAAGGAAGGTAATCATTAACTGTTCACGATCATTATGTCTAGAAATGGCGAGTTCGGAGCTGAGCTCAGCAACATAATCAGCCCTGAAGTGAGCCGCGTTGTTGTTGGTTTATTTCGAATGGTAGTGGTGTATGAGAACCGAGGGTTGTTTTAGTGTGGTTTCTGTTGGTTTGGCTAAGATGATCAATTTACTTGAGGAACTCAGGAAGACTGCATCAATAGAATCTCCCAGTTTCCAAATCAGTTGAATTCAGTTATCAAAATAGTATTTTCATACCCAGGCTACTTGTTAAGGTGTTTCATCTCCACCTTACATATCAACTGCCACTCTTACAAACTCTAATGCTTCCATTAGCAGTCATTAAGACAAATAAGATAGCAAGTTAGGTGGTTAAAAGTTCAGTCACATGACCGTTTCTTTGCCAAGGACCACCATCAAATTTTCGTGACAATATGTACTTTTATGATTTATCACTTCGTCGGAAGAGGCAGTGCCCCTTTTAGCGAATACCTAGTTTTGTCTTCTCTATCAGGTGAGTAACAAACAAAGATGAATATGTACTAAACTCACCAATAATCAGCAGTGAACCTGATTCCAGGGGCTTTCAGCTAAGCTGATCGAACTTTTAACCAAGAAGGCTAGAAACCCCTGGTTCTACTCTGAAAGTGCTCAGGCAAACAAACATACAAGTCGTGGCTCCAAAGAGATACTAGAGCGTCCAGAAATCTCTACGTTGAGCGAAAGAAAGATGATAAACACTTACTCAGGAGGAAGAAAGAGGTGCGAAACTTCTATAGAAAAGTGAAACAGTCTGAATCAGGTTTCAGAAACAGCCCTGGACCCTGCAAATATCAGGATAGAAACACAAAAGTGGAAACGCAGGCGATGTCAGTCATCTGGAGAGATTTAACCAGTTGTTAAACGACGATGACAGCCAAGATCTCGCCCAAGACCAACTTGTACCAGTTTAGATGATGACCATGAGCTAAATTCGCCCGACCAAAATGAAATCAAAGTAGCCATCACCAGACTTAAGATGAACAAAGCAGCTGGATGTGATGGTTTTTAAGCGGAGCTTTTAAAAACTCTGGAGATGCCCTGGTCATGAGCATACACCAACTCAAATGCAAAATATGGAAAGTATGCCCGATGAGTGGAATCTCAGCACCATAAGCCCGATTCACAAAAAGGGACACCGCCTTCTATGCGCCAACTATAGAGGCATAAGTCTTCTAAACGTCGCTTATAAGATCCCTGTTCATCCTGTTTTATGTGAAAGTCTCAAGCCGTTTGCTGATGATCTTAATAGGTCCTAACCAATGTGGCTTCAGACCTGCAAAATCTACGACTGATCAAATATTCACATTGCCCCAGATCCTGGAGAAAACTCAAGAATATAACATCGATACCCACCATCTGTTTGTCGATTTTAAAGCAGCCTACGACAGTGTTAATAGAGTTGAATTGTATCGTGCCATGACCAACTTTAAAATTCCTGCTAAACTGATACGCCTTATCAGGATGACGTTGGAGAATGCTCGTTGTTCCGTCCAAGTTGGTAGAGACTCTACTGAAACCTTCGAAACCACCAGAGGGCTAAGACAAGGTGACGCACTGTCGTGCAGCTGTTTTAATATTGTGCTTGAAAATGTAATACGGAGCACCCATGTCAGTACATCAGGCACCATTTTCAATAGATCGACACAATTACTTGGGTTTGCTGACGACATAGACGTGATAGGAAGAACAAAGCGAGCAGTAACCGGTGCTTTCACTACTATGGAGTCAGCAGGAAGCAGAATGGAACTGAAAATAAACGGGGACAAGACGAAGTATATGCTTTCATCAACAAAAGTCCAATCCCACCACCGACTTGGTCAGAACGTGGCCATTGATAGGTATAACCTCGAGGTAGACAATGAATTTGTCTACCTCGGTTCTGCTTGCTAATCGCTGTTTTTCTTGGGCTAAATAAGCAATTGAGGAATAAAGCCCTATCGAGAAGAACCAAGAAGACACTGTATAGAACACTGCTATATGATATGATGCAGAAGCATGGGCTCTCTCCCAATCGGATGAAAAGTCAGTCTTCGAGAGAAAAGTTCTGCCTACAGGACCACATAGACCCTGTCTGCGTAAGCCGAGAAAACAACATTTAGCGAAGAAGATACAACGACGAACTAAGCCTCATTTCGATGGAGCGATTAGCTAGAGGGAGACTTTCTACAACTTGGAGTGCAAAATTGGAGACGACAGGCTAGAGATCGAGCCGGCTTTAGAGGCATATTAAGCAAGGCCTAGAACCACCACGCTCTAGTTGAGCCAACATAAGTAAGTAAGTAAGCAAGGCTAAAAGTTCAACACGCTGGAGTTATTTTAGGAACTGGAACTGATTGATTAAACTATTCCCAACCCTTTATTCCCATTTGGGATTGAACTTCCTTTTAGACAACATAAAAAATTAGGTGGGAATCAATTCATCTTCAAAGAAACTATTTGATTGACAAGGAGTTCTTCAAGCCAGGAAGAAAAATAATGTGCCATAGTCTAAGCTTAGTTTGTCGCGATTCAGAGCATTTTAAAAAGCATTTTATCTATCAATAATGTTCACTCCTCAGCTTGTACCAGGACATCATCTTTCTCAGATTCAATGAGCTATAATCTATTGTCAATTTGTCAATGTTGTTTTACAGATGAGCAGATTGAACAATCGTTCTTCGTTTTAGTAAATTTTAATTAGGTGTCTTGATACCTTTTGACTGGTCTTGGAGCTTTTACCTTCTTCGGGATGAAAGATTCCATTTGACTTTAAATCTGCGTAATGTGCAAGTAGATTCTTTTTGCTTTCCCCAGCACAGGTGGAATTATATTTGGCCTTTGAAGGTTTAAAATGTTATTCTAGTCGCCCAGTAAGTTTTTACTGAATAAAAAAATTTACTGATAACAAATAATATAGTAGCAGATATCAATCAACGAAGTAGACACTCTTACGAGCACTGGCGTCTAAGGCCAAAAGCTCAAGACAAGACTATGGAAACACGACGGTGTCGTACGGTCTCACATCCTACTAACTACGCATAATCATGATCGATTTCGCTGATCTATCGGGGAGCGATGCTTTATCAGAAACAACGACGTGCGCTTCCACCAAATTTGTATTGTATAGGCTAGAGTTTTCTATTCGTTGCCTTTAACTTGTTTTAGAAATGAAAAAACAGTCACTCACCTTCTTTAACATCAAACTCAAGCTCGAGAATGATTTCTTCGCCATGATCAAAGCCAATATCGAATTCTGAGGGATTTAATTTAACATCTACATTCTTACGATCTACGATTAAAATATCTGCAAAAAAAAAAAAAAAAAACACAAATTTCAATTTAAAAATATTTAAATTCCAAAAATTAAAAAAAAAAATACCATTTGCAAAGTTATCTTCTAATAGCCAAGACTCAACCGATTCAGAAATCGGAAAGAGCTCGCTGCTGGGCGGCGATGTTGGTTCCATTTTGCCGTTCCAATATAAATCCTGCGGAAGGGCTAACGACTCCAGAGTTGTGAGACTTTTGGGAATCATAATTTAAGTCTGACACTAAAGACGGTTTGATTAAGTAATTGGAGTCGAATCCTGATGGTATACTTGGTTGGTGTAGGGGCGCCATGGCGGCACTGAAATAAAAAAAAGAATACAACATATTGATTAGCTTTTGTATTAACAAAAATTTTAAATAAAAATCACAACCCTTTCGCAAACAAAGTAAAGACGTTAAGGATCTTTGAGAATCTTTTTGGAAGTACTCAATCGAAGAAAAGGCTTTATTAATGCTGTGCATGGTATTTTTCCCAGATCACTTAGAAATGGCCAGTACTAGAAATAATGTTCTAGGGACAAACTATTTGATGGGAATGTGCGATTGGAGGGTCAAGGGTTGTTACGTTGGGAACTTGAAGACATCAAGAGAAGAAGGCGAGTACGAAAAAAAGAAAACCAAACACAGGAACATACGAAACTGTCCTGCTATGAAACTGACCAGCATGAACATGGTATCGATGTCATTTTGCCGCGAAAGACCTGTGTGACAGCTCCTGGACGATTTCGGAGTCTAGTGATCATCGCATGTCTGGGAATGGTTATGCTAGGAAAGGTAGCATTGTTACAGTTGATGGAGTTACCGATCTGGACATCATTACTCTGTCTTCGACATCCTGTTTCAAGTCTTGAATTCCAATAAAATGCCTGTGCTGCAATCAGTTGAGAATCTTCAAATCCATGGTTCAATACATGCTCTTTCAAAGACTGGAATTATGGCAATCATTGGAACGAAGATGTAAGCTATTGTGAATTGTTGTCTGGTGAATCCTAAAGATCTGTTGTGGCGTAGAACGAATAAAGAATTCTTGGATGTCGAGACAAAGCTGAAAAAGGTACCTGGGTTGGACACCAGCTGAGGAAGCCAGCAGACAACATTACGGGACAGCCATTCAAAAGGAGTCATAAGGGTGTTCGCAGGGTTGGAAGAACAAGAAAAACATGAGAAAAGGTTGCTGTCTTCACCAGAATGAGAAGGCTGGAGGAGATTTTTTGGCGCCTTGGGCGCGAGAGTGTTTCACAGGTGATGATTTTATTATGCTTTCAGCTGTAGTCTGTGGCATAGTACTTAGCGTGTGGATATAACATAAGAATCTTCACTGCCGAGGGCCCTAGAAAGAGTGGTGTTCCTGTGACCCACTTAATTTATTTAGTTGGTTTAGTTCAACAAAAACAGTAAAAACGATTTCTAACCAAACAGTCCCTTTACCTGTTTGAGGGTGGTAAGACCTTGCAAGTTAGACCGTTGATGTCTATTCACTCCACATGGCCAAAGCCTTCTTAACCGAAATCAAACGTAGAATAACCTTGCTAATCTCTGTTTTCTTGGTCTAAGTAAACAATTGACGAACAAAGCTCTATTAAGAAGTACCGAGGAGACGGAGACACTCATTATCCCGATGACGGCTCTGCCATATGGTGCGGAAACATGGACCAATTCCCAATCGGATGAAGTCACTTAAAGTATTCGAGAGAAAAGTTTGACCCACGATGTATGGTTCCGTCCATGTTCATGTTGACGTTGAAGACATCATCTGGAGAGGAAAATACGACGGTGAACTATGCTGTACAACAACGTAAGCCTAGTCAGTTAAGATGGATAGCCAAGGTAGAACTCGTCTTAGATGGAGCGACTAGATATAGTAAGACCTCCGACAACTTGGAGTATGAGGGCAAGCTTTACGTGGACACCTAGCAATTAAGCTTAAAATTCCACGGCGAGCCTACTCGCATACAGAGTCAAATTATTGGGCTTAGACTAGAGCCCTAAAATCTACCCTAAAATAGATATCTTAGTACCAATTTTATGGAACATGTTGAGGCATATCCATACTCCTTGGCGACACCTCTTGCATCCAAGAATAAAATCCTTTGATACCATATGTTACAGCATTCGGTTAACTACAATCACCACGATACTCCCACAAGGGGCCTACCTCATAGAAAGTCCCAGGTGACAAAGCACAGTGTCGTGAAACACCAGAAGCACGGGGCAGCCGGGAGGGCCTATCTTCCGTGGCAGCAGAATATAGCTTCCGGTGGAGCTTCGCTACCATAATGTCACTTCCAAATGAGCACCATTAATACTCAAGACCTGGCAGCCTTAAGATATGCGCATTCAACCAGCTGGATGGGGGTATTCAGGCAGGCTCAGGATCACCATCAATAGGCGCTGGCCAGTAAATAAAAAAGCAAAGAGCAAGGGGATAGGCATTCACAAAGATGAAGGTTACGAGATTTCAGAATTAAGGAGAATTAAACCTCAGGATGGTGATGTGAATGGGACATGGGAGTGAAAAGGTTCTATTCGTCATGAATACTTCTAACTGGCCAAATTATACAGGTAAATGAGTATGATCCTGCTACCTCAAACTAGGTCTTATCGGATGGATAGATAGTCTTAGCCATCTTCGTCCATGTCGATAGGATCTTCCTCTCTGACAGCGACTGGACGACAAGTCTTTAAATGCGACTAGGTATTTGCATTTATCATATTAGTTGCGCCAATTAATTTAAAGTTCTAACATAACCACGAGAGAAGAGACAATTCTAGAAGTCCTGATACCAGCAAACTCTTGAAAGGATCCTAACATATCAAATAGAAGAATTCACTTGTAAGGCGAAAACAAACTCCGCATCTTGTGTTCCAGAAGTAAACAATTCAATTCCTCGAAGCCCAAAGGCAAAGCGTCATAGCCAAACAAATTAAATTGCTTCGTTGCGAAAAGGAAAACCCCACCAAGCAAGCAAGTATTTTGTGTATGCTCGACGAAGGCACTAGACTTTCACAAACTTTCGAAATAAACCTCGCTCAAGTAGGCCGTCACCAGTCACCGTCTCCGTCACCACCATGTGTACATGCACACGCTCAACCCAAAGAAACCCCCTCTCAATGCCCCAATAATAATTGCAACACGTTGTGTAACATACAAGTTCGGGACATGCCAAACCAATAAAGCATCGGCATCCAAAAAAATGCAAACAAAACACAAAAAAAAAGCTTCAACAACGATTGATTACTGAATCGAGGGGGTTTTATTTGCAATTTAATTGAATGACTCCGCATCAATTGATTATTGCGTCATCCATGGATTCCAGGGAACCAAAACAATGAAGTCACATGAACTTTGGCTATTTTGATAGCCCGCCTTATACAATATCTAATTTTCTACGCATTTATTAAAGTATTTTAAGCCAAATGGAGTTTATTTAAGAAATAAAATTAAAAATTTTGTAGATGTCAACAAAAAAAAAATAATTTATTACAGTTACTTGACACAACATGGCGGATGTAATTTGCAGACTTGCACAGGGGATTGCGATTTTTTCAAATCATATTTTAACTATGAAATTTGATACTTACATTATTTTTGAAAGCATTTTTATATTATTTAACTTGTGTGGCACGCGCGGTGCGTTTGCTTGCGTTTTGCAAAACAATTAGAAAGACATTTTATCGTAAAATAAATTCAATAAACACACTATACACTTTATTCTTGTTCGATGTCATTTGGAAAGATGGCTGGTGGGTGCTATAGCCTGAAGATAGTTTCGGTTTCGGTTGAAAAAAATAGAAATACAAATGACGTTTAGCCGAGATATGAACCAGGATGATATGATTCAAGATTCAAAATCAAACAGGTTGATTTGATTAGGCTGATAGAGCACTTGGAAACTAAAACAAACTATTTTTTAGACGTGTAGTTTTCAAGAAGAAATAAAACTCATATAATTTAATGTTATGGCCAAGAATTTAGCTTTATTATAAAGATAAGGGTTTGCCATTATGTTTTCAAAATGATTTCGGACAAGTGTCCGCCGCGGCTGGATAAAATAAATTCCTGCGCGATTATGTCGATCGAATATTGGACACGTCGCGCAAACCGAACCATTATTTTGGTAATAAATTTGAACGATTTGTAAATTTTGTTCAGGAGTAAGTCTTTTCATTATGAAATGGCAAACCAAACTGAGCATAAATCAAGTGACATCATTGTATATGAAATCTATAGTAATATGGATAGCAGGATCGACTGTGGTGACACCGTGAGCCTCCAAACCTTTTTTTCAAATGTCTCGCTTTGGAGAGAAAATGTAGGTGGAAAAGGTTTAAATATGTGATAATTATCAACGACATCTATGTGTCTCCAAACCCCGTTATCTCTTACTCGTTCCCCAGACTAATATAGATTTCATATACAATGGTGACATCTGTTAATAAGACCAAATCCAAAAAAAAGTATTGCCAGATTTAAAAACACTTTTTAGTTACGGTGAACTTTACATTTTGCTTGTCAAATAAACAAATTATTATTTTTTCTTGCATATTGAAGTGTCTTAATATTTTAGTTTTCATGTAAACTACAACGTTTGTACATAATAAACAAAATAAGAAACATTCTTATTTGTTCTCCCAAAAAATTAAAAATAATGTGGGTCCCAGGTCACGCAGATATAAGAGGAAATGAACTTGCTGATAAAGCTGCAGGGATAGCTCACAAATCCCCATTACATATTTTTGACGCATTCACCAAAAAGGATCTTCTCAACCAAATTCAAAACACAAATAATAGAATGAAAGAAGAATTATGGCAATCATATTCTCACCACTACTCTGACATAAACCCAGACTGCTCCCAACCTGCTTACCCAACAAACACATCCAAAACATCCATCAAGAACTTCGTAAGACTGCGATTAGGACATACAGCCACTACACACCAGCACCTACTACGTAAGGAACCACCTCCCAACTGCCCAACATGCAACTGTGTCATCGACATTAAACCATTGTATATATAAACTATAGTATTCCCACTTGAGGTGCGCCATCTATCGACGAAAAACTAAGCTCAAAAATACCATGGGAAGCAACAACAACAATTTCCACCATTTTAGTTGTTGTTGTTGCTTCCCATGTTATTTTAGAGCTGAGTTTTTCGTCGATAGATGGCGCAGCTCAAGTGGTAGTACTATAGTTTATATATACAATGCATTAAACACATTCTTGGCTTAGGTCAATGTTCATTACCTACCGCAATTACAAATCTCACTCTTAACAACAAATGTATTTTATCAATTTTGAAATCCCCATCTACTTTAAATATCTCTATAATAAATAAATTCGTAAACACAATCAATATACCTATATAATTAATTCTTATAATGTAACTAGAAACCATTTTCTTCTCTATTTTTAAGTTCTTATACTAGAGCCGATAGTCCCTGCAGCTTGTGCTCTTTTAATTTAATATTAACAATGTAATTGTAATTTTATTATAATCATTTTGTTAATAAATAATAATAATAATAATAGTTTTCATTAATAACGTTCTCTTGTTGCTGTGCAAGTTTTGGTTTTGTTTGGTACTCACGACATGTTTGCATAAATGATCTATTAAGGCAAAAAGATTATGAGAAAATTTTGTGTTAATTTGAGACACCGTATAATGGAACATATTAGCAAACAACATACTTCGTAGATGTTTGATATTCTTAAGTTTAGACCAGATGACAAGCAAAAACTACATAATAAATAATTTCGCTGTCTTATATCGTCGTAAATAACCTTAATGGTGGATTTACATTGTTCTGCATCTTGATTTCTGCAAAAAATAATTATACATACATACTTATTCGATAGAAAGGGGAGATAGAAATGCTGAATAGCTTAATAACTCAAGATTACAAGAAGTATTAGAAGTCAAGATCAAGACGAACGTTTTCAACTTGAAGAGTACGTATTTGTGTTTATCTTTTCACTATTCTGTTTAATGATGCATAACTCTCTCCCACTTTAATTTTCTTGAAATTTGCAAATCAAGGTGATGTAAAAAAATGTAAATCCAATATTATTACTACCCAGATTTATGAAATGCCTCAATTTTTGTTTATTAATCTTATATTTTTTTGGGGACTAGTGTAGTCTTAGCATAAGAGGCATCGTGTAAATATTGAAAAAAAAACATCTCGATTACTATTTCTCTCTAGATGTCACCACTTAATTATTGTACTAGAACTCTTAAAATAAAACACGAATGTACCAAACAGCAGAAGAAAAAAATGATTAGAAACTTCATTTTTTTCTAAACCAAAACCAAAACCTAAAGTGAATTCTTGCCTA
The DNA here is from genome assembly GCA_916050605.2 of Platycheirus albimanus. Lineage (NCBI taxonomy): Eukaryota > Metazoa > Arthropoda > Insecta > Diptera > Syrphidae > Platycheirus > Platycheirus albimanus. Next base: position 21,875,236 of record OU696698.1, on the reverse strand, counting down.
AACAACTTTTCAGTTTTTCCTCCTCACACAAAATCTCTCCGTTCGCGTTAAAAAATTAATAAAAAAAACTTTAAAATATGATTTCCAATAAATTAAATGTCTCAGTTGTGCTATAAACATCTAATAAAATGTCCATCGAACCTTCCAAATTAGCGTTTGATAAAAGCTAAAAAAAAGCAATCAAAACATTCATTCGACTCGACTTCGACGTTCGACCTGAATGACATTTCTCTCTCTTGCCACCAGCTATCATCTTCAGCAGCACCAGCATCTAGAAATTAGAAATGCTCGTGGGCTTCTGTGTTGTGTCGTGTCGTGTTGTGAGTGTTTTCAAACGAAATCTAATAAAAAAAAGTAGGTACATCCCAACAAGACCACTAGGTTTTATTAATCATTTGAAATGAATAGCAAATTCCATAACTCCGCGCTCAGCTGTTTATCTGTGGTGTTTTGTTCAACGTCGGTCGATGTTGTCGTCGCAGGTCGCAACCAGCACCAGCACCAGCGCCAGCAGTAGCAGCACAAGCACAACGAACCACTCGAACGTTATCGCTGTCTTAACGCCGCCGCGGCAGTAGTGCCTAGTGCCAGAATAAGAATCAGAATCGAATCGAGGACGTTCCTTTGCTTCGCGTAGGTATTGTAATCAAATTCATGTCGACGGACGTACGGAGCACAACAACGACGTAATTTGTGAAGCTCTTGTTGAATTTTTTGCGAGAAATTTTTATTTTTTATAGAACCACTCCACACGTCCACACTGAGCTGGTCAATAATATTCTGGAGAAGAGAACAAGTGTCGCGTGGTTGGTTTGTGATCGCAATCGCAATTCGCAAGTCCCAACAAACGGGCAACAAGTGTAGTTCTAATTAAAAAAAAAAAAAAAAAATATGCTAAAAGAAAATCGTACAAAAAACCGTGTGCTTTTGAAATATTATAAAAAAATCAAGTGTGATTGTTTCATCCAAAATATATAGTTTTCTTTTTAACGGAGAAATAAAATAAACGTCTTTGATTTATAGTTTTTTGTGTGTTAGAAGAAAATAATGTGCCCTTTCAAAATAGGCAACAAAAAAGAAATAAATTATTATCGATTGCGTTGTCGTCGGTTGGTGAGGTGAATATTCTAGTGCCGTGCCATTGAATTGTGATTTTCTTTAAACCTACACTAAATCAAAAAATACCTTAAAAAGTCTCCCTAAATAAATAAAATTAGATAAAATAAAATAAACCAAAGATAACGAAGAGTTTGCAGTGAGTTTTTTATTTTTTTCATTTTTATTTTCCTACCATGCGTTCATGTTTGATTTTGTTTCGATTAATTTTTTTTAAATTTTTATTATTTTGAGCACAATTTAATCGAATGGAATAAACAGAATCATACTTTACTTCCGCCTTCTTCAGATCTTACCAGTTTGAGATTTTGATTTCATCATCGCCACAGCTCCACACTCCACAGCACACAAATATTGTTCCTTATCAATTTTATTTTTTTAATTATTGTTGCTCTTCCATCTATCCAGCCTGCCAGCTTTTAGAAGAACAAATCCAACGGTAACGGTACACATAGACGGATTGGTGTGTGTTTTTGTTCGTTTTATTTTGACGTTTTATTTCTTAGGATTCATGATTGCCATGTGTGTTTTTCAGAAGAAAAAAAAAATTGATAAGAAAGATTAGGTATAGTGCCTACTTTTGATCAAAACAAGATAATCTTTTTTATAAATGGTTAGTTATAAAGATTGTTTTAATTCAAGTTGACTAATACGTAGAGTGGAATTTTTGGTTAGTTAGGTAGATACCTACCTACGCAACACAAAGGCGATAGGATCTGTTTTAAAATATACCTGTGACGTTGGAATACAATTGGCATTTTTTGATTTATAATTTGATAAAGGAAACAGGCACATGGTGTTTCCCTATTTAATTAATTTTTTTTTTAAAGAAAAAAAAAAATACCTAGGTAATCCTTGTTTTTGGGTTTTCTTTAAAAAGTTTTTTCCAAACATATTATATGTAAGTCAAAAACCACACAGAGTTCATGATAGACTTAAAATGTTAAAATAACTCTAAATAGTACCTGTAAGTTTTCCTTACTTTTTTTTAACTTTAATGTCTGTCAATTTTCTTAAATTACAAATTTTATGGGGTGGCATTGGTACAGTGGATGTAGTGCTTGGTTGCTAACCTAAGAGTTGTGGGTTCGAGCCCCAGCCTGGGCAGCAATTTTTATTTATTCCCCCAGTTTCAACTGGACGCCACCCGTTGGATTTTCTTGAGATAAATATCATCTTATTCTCAATCCATTGTACCAACAAAAATTCTTTCCTATCTTTCTATTCCTTCTAACTAATGCCGTGCAGTTTGCATTTAAAAGACCTTGGGTCTTACAGGCATATAGTTGAAATTATTATAAATTATTATTATGCAGTTAATGAAATTGCAAAAACAACTTTTTTTCTTTTCCATAAATCAGTTTGCTAATTAGGCATTGTATACGAATTAAGAAACACCCTGTATAAAAATGTTTGCCAAAATAAAAGGTCATTCATTTTGTGGTTTAAAGTCTTGCGTTCTTTGTGCAACCATACCTAGTCAACAATTGTTTACAATACCTAGTCAACATAAAGGCGTTCCTTAAATCCAAATAAGTTACGATTTGTAACTATATGACGTCATAACAGCGTTCCTAAACTCACGTCGAAGTGTCAAATTGTTACGATTTGTTATTATTTCCAACTCACCTCCATGAGTTGATATGTCATATTGGACGTTTTCTATTAAACAATTGAAAGTTTTTATTAAAAATCAAACCAAAAAATTATCAGTTCTCGATTTGAGAAGTAAGAACGTCTTTATTTTCTTTGAGAGGTCAACAACAGAGAATAAAATGGATTTTCGCCAATTTTGGACGATGAAAAAGAATAATTTAATTAGTTTCCCAAAATGTTTTAAGAAGGTAAACAAATCCTAACAATGACACTTCAACAAATTTTTTTTGACAATAATTTTTGACTATGGTTAGAAAAAGATCGCATTGACACTTTTCAAACTCATATGTCATCTAAATTGTCATAATATAAGCTGAATGTTTGCCTTTTTCTTCCAACCTATCTCTTTCTTAATTTTTGCTGACACTGTGAGGGTAAACATTGAGTTATCCTGCAAAAAATAGGTTATTTATCGAATTTTCACAATTTTCGCAATTGAAATGTATTTTCCCTTCACTTATTAATTTTTTTGATGGTCTCTTTAAGCATTTGAAAAATATTTTGAATAAAATTTTCTTGCCGCTAAACAATGTTTCCCTCAAAGTGATTGACACTGGCGTATTTGGGGAGTGCCCAAGATCACCACCAAGATTATGATATATAATATCGTCAGATTTTTTCTGTGAGGCTACAAAAGACAGTATTTACGCGAATAATCCCCGAACCCTAGACGCATTAAAACCCAACGTTACTCAAGTAAAGACCGATTAACCGCGAAATGAACGAACAAATATTTAAAAATTAACTCAAAAGAAACATGCTGCGAATCTTCCCGAAGTGGCCATTTTAAGGATATTGTTTTTCACAAGTAATGACAAAGTCCAAACTTTATAATGAAATACAATGTTCATTAAAAATTTATCGAAATCGAAACCGAAAAATGAATGACCCTATTCATCTAGGTTTTTTTGGAACGAGTTGAAGTAAGAGTACCTACCTAACGAGTAAATCGTCGAACTGTCAAAGTTGATGTTTTTTTTTTGGTATATTTTTACGTTCCATAAAATAGAAAACTAAACAAATAAACATTCTAATAAAAATAAAGTCCAATAAATAATTCAAACAAAATAGAAACTTTCGACGTGTATTTTGACAGTTTTTGAGTTTGCAAGAAATCCTTGTTCAACCCTGAATAATAATACAAAAGCAAAGCTATCATTTTATAACTTTATATTTCCAAAATACAAGCTGTACTATTGAAAACTTTTTGTACAAATTCAACATACATAGTTCATTCCCTCGTCAGCTCTGACTTTAGTCAAAAATATGGTTTACTGTACATTCGCAGAAATTCGTAATTTTGGAAAATAAACGAACACATCTAACATTTTTTGTAACCTAACATTTCTGCAGTTTTTCACATAACAATTGTTTACAATCCTAAAACAACGAATTTTTACGAATTTCAACCAAATCCTGTTTGACAACGAGGGCTTACGATAAAATAAAATGTTTCACTTTCATGCCGAATTCACAGAGTTCTGTTAAAAGTCAAATTTAACAAGTACAAAAAATTTACTTGATAATTTTACTCATTCAAGAGCGTTTTTTGTGTTGCTGACGGTATGGAACTGGAATGGTTAGGTAGTCCATTCAGAAACTACGAAACAAGTATTGTTAAAAAAATTACTAAGCTAATAACCGCCAACCGGTCAATCACAAAAATATCGCAATGCATTCCGTTGCACTTATCCTATGTTTTAAAGATACCAAAACACTCTTATTTATCAGAGATGTCTTCAAACAATGATACTTTAGTTCTAAAATAGGTAATAAACTCTTTATTTCAAAAAAGAAGGCACTAACTAAGAAGGCAGTTCCTTTCTTCATTAATGGATTTTAACTTCTTAATTATAGTTAGGAATATCACTACAAAAAACTGCGAAAAGTAAATGTTTTTCTTAACGTTTTTTAAATTGTGTACAAATTTTCTTGTTCAATGCGTTTACCTTCTCACACAATGTTAATTAACATCTCTGAGATAATTTCATACTCAGCCCTTCAAAATTTGACAACCTGCGCATAGTCATTTAAGCACACAAAAGTAATCGAACACATCTCATTAATGTTTGTTGTTTGACAGTTTGATAACCTTCTGCGCGGCAATTTTCTTTTAGCGATTTCCATTGGTTATTGGTGTCACTCGGGGAACCACTCATTCTGAAAACCAATGGATCAAGCAAAATCGCTTCTGCTCAATTTTGACACAACGTATATAGTATTCGCACGCATCAGTTTCACAAGTTTTGCCAATGTCAAAGTTGTGTGCGCAGTCCGATTCGCGGTCTTAAAATATTTTTACTGGTTCCCCGTATTAAATACCACTCACTCAAATTCGTTGCTGACCTTCGACGCCTAAATATCATCCGATTTTGATTTAACACTATTTCATATTGTCGAGATCACCAAAACTTTCGGAATTGCTGCATGCGAATAGACCCTCCCCAATAAATATTCTATGGGTGACATTTTAGTTATATTTGTATTTGTGCTTCTTGAGTGGATTCTGACTTCAAATCCAGCAGCAAAATTCTCTTCTCAGAATCGTCAGAAGTGTCATTTGCTTACCAATGAAACGGTTTCAGAAGACTTCCGGATGCTTCTGGACCCTTATTTTCCTCCAATGGAAAGTGCTATTAGGTTTACCATTCTTTAAGTCACTTTGGTACAATTTATCCATAAATTCATTGAAATTTCCAGCACAGGAAATAACCTAAGGAAACGTTAGCGCAAATAGTGTTGTTAAGCTGTCTGTACGCTCTTTCATTTTGTATTGTTTGAGAATAATTAAATTAATTTCACTACAATTATATAGGTACCTAATATATGCAATTGTTAATTTATGTGACACTTACGGTTCGTTAAATTTTACAATCGATGCTCAGTTTTAACTTTACAGCTGACGTGTTTTCAGAATCCTTTTTAAATTGATTTTGTAAAAATTAAAGAAACTTTAATATTAATAAGATAACCTAGTATTCGATCTACGTCTAATAGGCGTTGTTCATATTCCATTTAAGAGAAAATAGGTAAATAGATACAGAAAACGAAAAAGTGGGTGTCGAAATTCTGTCGAGTTTACTCAACCTTTTTTTCGTCAAGCTTGACATTTTAACAACATGCCAAATAACTCTTACAGGAATCTAAATAATTTTTCTATAAAATAGCTGCAACGGCTTTAATTTTTTTTTTTTCGTTTCAAAGAAATAAACAATCATTTATGTTTATATCAAAGTATAATTTAAGTTTCATATCATAAAACCCTTAAAAATAAATAAATACATAGTGCCAACACTAGTTGTGGCGCTATGGTGTGTCCAGATCATGTAGCTTATTGCATGGAACACTATAACAGGCAACGACCTGTTGTGGAATTTTTGAATAGTTAACGGTCGAATAGTAGATCATTTAGATTGTTCGTTATTAAATTTTAAATTATGCCCAAAATGTACACTTTAAACTAATTTAAAACTTTCAATTTAATTATTGCAAAATCAAAATCAACGCAAATAAAAAAAACCTTCCATCTATGTATCTCTTATTTAACCCATCTTATTTCTCCTTATTTTAGCTTGATTCAAAAATATATCAAACTCTAATTGTGTGTGTAAAAAAGTGGCAAAAACATATAAAAAATAATAATGATAACTATGTCGAATCCCTATGAAATGTACCATCGCCAGCAACAGCAGCAGACGCAACGTCATTCGTCTTCTCCAACTTTAATAATCACCAGTAATGAATCCTTACCAATTGGATGTTCTGGAACAAACACCGGTGGTGTTGGTGGTGGCGGAAGTGGAAGTGGAGGAGAATCTCCACTTGGAGCTGGCAAAGAAACAATTCACTCGGGTCAATTTATGGTGTCACATTTTGAAGCTGAAGAAGCTCAAGATGACGACGATAGTGAAATAAAAATGCTCGATCCAGAAGATCCAACTTTATCAAAACCTGATGAGCCAAGTGAATGTACCCAAGTGCAGCTTTATGTTCCGATCAAGGTCAAGGAGTATGGTTCCATGAGTCTGATTGCGTCGCATTTAGAGATAGAGACATCGCTGACAAAGCTATTCAAGTGCATGAATTTGGCATACAGGTGAGTTTTATTTTCCAAATTCAAATATATTTTTAGATTTATAATATATTTTGTTTTGGAAATGATTTAAAAATAAATTCCATTATTTTGGGGAGATCGCTTTGAACTGAGGACTTATCTTTCACTGAATGGTGAATGCTGTCCCTTATCTCTTGTTGGGTTAGTAACATGGGTTAATATTATTATCATTCTTTCCTCACGATGTACTGGGATGATCGCTCTCTTCCAATCAAAACAGTGGAACTCCATCAAATGACACCGAATTTGTCATTCCATTAATTTATTTGTTTATGTTTTGTACAAAAAAAAAAACAATAATGCATTTCTTATGACCTTATTAGAAGATAACACATAAAAATAGATTTACTCTAGCAATATTTTGAAATTACAAAAATAGATTGTGATTGTTGAACTTGATTTAAAATTGGGCACATGTTATTTTTCCATTGATTAGGTACCTACTTCTGAGACTACAAAACAGAGACCTTTTCACACTCTCTATATGGTGCTAGGAATTATTGTTCAAGATTCTTTTTGTATATAAATCATTAGTTCTCATACTCGGGTTTTGTTAATAGTCTTTTCGAACAGCAGCAATATTCAACAATTCAATATCTCATTTTCATTTTCTGTTTTCAAACTTCAAAGATTGTACGGCCAAATTTCCTTAAAATTTAACCGGAAACTCAGGTTGTATAATCGAACACACCTAATTTTGAAATCACCACTGTAAAAGTCAAAATGCGATCTCTGGTGGCAGGAAAAACTACCTTGATACATATTGTCCACCATTTTTGTATCTGCGTGCCTGTAAAATAATATTAGTCAAAAATCAATCAAAAAATACACAATAAAGTATTCGATACTTTCTACTTCCAATAGTAAATTTGACATAAAACTTTCCCCATTTTGGTTTTCCTATCTGTCAAAAATCTTTTCGTGTTTTTAAGGTGGAACTTTTTGTCAGACAAACTATTTGCAAACACATTGAATATTTAACAACTTTCAATGGCGTGTCCCCCGTCATTTGGAAGAACTAGAATATGTATTAAGAAAAACAAGAAAAAAGAGTCAGACATTCTGGACTGATCCTGAATGATACCGCCTCTTTTAAGAATAACTTTTGCAGTTCCATAAAAAATAATATTTTTGTTTACAAATTTATCAAATCCATCGTTTCCATTCAGCCAAGATTACCAATGCAAGTTTTACTTACCACTTACGTAAGTGTTACAGAATTAACTAACCGATAAACAATAGAGAACTCACCGTAAGGCTAAGATTACAAATGTAAATTTTACTTACCAGTTACGTTAGTCTTACAAAAGTAAAATACAGTTAGGTTTACACTATACATGAACTTACAGTAAGAAATGCTTCCCGTAAGTTGTAAACTTATTACTACGGAGATTTCCGTTAGTGTCAAAAAACGCGTTTCCACTTGTAAATTTCTCTTTCAATTTACATCTTACGTAAATTGATAAAATTAACTGTAAGTCACTTACAGAGCCGTTTACATTTTTTGAAGTTGCTTACGTGATTAGCTAACGTAAGTAAAACTTACATGTGTGTAGTGTAACCCCAGCCTTCGAGATATGTTGGAAGAATTAAAAATGTTGTTATTTTGACCGATCAAATGTCAAAACCTGATTGAGCTCTTGTCCACGGAGAAGACTAAACGTCTAGCCAGATAGTTCTGTGGTGACAGATTTTCTGTTTACAATTACGAACGCGATCTCCATGGCAAAGAAGTTTGTTAGACAAAACCGATTTTTGACATCATTGATTTTAAACTTATTTGGTGTATCTGGAAAAAGAGACTTTTGAGGTTTCCGAGACCGCCATTTTTCATCACAAATTAATAGCTTTGTTTGTTGAGCTCTGAAGTCACCCTAAATTTGCCACAACTCGTTTTTTGAAATACCTCATACTCGCCCTCAAGACAAAATTCTCTGTGTTTTTTTTAAAACTGGGGTTGCCCTGAAGTCACCCTGAAGTCGATCTTGGTATTTAGCTGGGGTGAGTTGAGGTAACGAATCAGCTGTTGAAGTGACTTTTGCTGTCAACCAACAAAATGGAAAAACCCAGGTTTTTTGACAACTTTTGGAGTTGTCAAGAAAACCTGGGACGACCTTGGGTAATGTTCAACAAACAAAGCTAATGTTTTCTCCCAATCAGAAAGATGCTACAATTTTAGCAAATGGCGGCAAATGTCTATTTTTCTATGACGTTTGTGAATTAAAAAGACCCAAAATACAAGTCAACAAGATGTGAAAGTCTCACTCCTAAATAAGTTGTAATAAATTTTGCGTTATGACATTTACCGCCATTTGCAAAAGTTATAGCATCTTCTGATAAAGTGACATCTTTTGCACCACCTTGTACTTATACATGTTTCGATTAAAACAAAACATTTGCTAGAAAAAAGTTGACTTTTGTTTTGAATTGTTTCCGAAAAAACGTGTTCAAAATGTTTTCTCAGCGTGCTTTAAAATGGCAGTTAATTTATTAAGGGCCAGTTGTACAATCGTGGTTCATTCTCAGATTAAAATTTAAAATCCAGGTTCAGTGCTGCACCACTATTGTACAACTGGTGCATTTCGACGAAACAGATTTATATTTATTGAGAACTCATTAAATAAAAGATCTGTTTTTTCCATTTCGAACCATTAACCTTAAAAAGTAAGTATGCAAATGTGCAGAGAAACACGAGAAGCAATAATGCATTCCTCAATACTGCAGGTCTTATAAAAACAACGATATAAAAAGAAAGATCCTGTTAAAAGTTATCTCTTATCGTTTTATAAAAAACATGTGAAAACAGCGGTCATCATCAAACAAATTCTACGAAGCTTAGTTCTTATAAAAAAATATTATTGCTTCGTACTAAAACGTGTTTCGTTCAATTAGCCATAACATCAACATCGTCTAATCGCATAAGTACATAACAAAGCTATGTTCATAAATGTATAGGTATGTTATGTTATGTATGTGTAAACTTAGAATCGCGCAAATGCAAACATACATATTATGAAAATGAAAACAACAAAGTCAAGAGCACACACACTCGTTCAGAGTTTAGAATTTTGTATTTCCCCGGTAAACACACCCACTTTACACACCCTCCATTGTTTTCATACGTAATTTCATTTTTCTTTATTTTGACGTTTAACTTGAGTTCAGGTTAAAACTAAACAATGTCTAAACAAAATTACCCATGCCATAATGTGTACTTCGTATGAAAGCTCATTAAATATAAATAATGCGCAAGTAAACGCATCGATTTGAGAGTATTTAGCGTTCAGAATTTGAATTACTAAATGACATGCGCTAACAAATAATGTACAAAAAATTTCACTTGTTTATTTTTGTCATTTAAATTTAGTTTAGTATTCTTTATTTTTATAAATAAGCTTTATCTCATATACGTCATTTTACGTCAATGACAGTGATTGACGATGGAAAACATTTCTCTCTCTCTCTCAAGATCTGTTAAGTGATAGCTTTTGTTTGATTAGCTTTAAAACAATTCAGTCAATAATGAATATAGGGAGACGGAATTTCGAGAGGAAAAATGAAATTGTACATTTTTATAAAAAGATAAATATTGTACATTTATTGCAATAATTAATGTTATGCAGATGCACTATTAAAATGTGCAAATTGGTTTAAATTGCCGCTGGCAACGGGTAAAATGCTATTTGTTAAACCCATTGACGAAGTAAAATAAATATTTTAAGATTACATATTATGTCAACAAGGCGGAACGAACACGAACGTACAAATAGAAAGCACATGTCACAAGCCGTAGAGATGCTGATTTTTAATATTTTATACCAAAATAAAAACACAATATAAAAATTTAATCATGAGCATGATAAGAAACAGATGTCAAAAATAAGTCGTAAGTAATAAGTAATAAGCTGACACCGTGTCGCTCGCATAACTCAAGATTTTTGACAGCTCGCTTCGATGAAGAATTCACACTCGGCGTGTCCAAAAGTATTGTCATAATGTGAATAGAATAAGACATCATTTTGTCAATTTAATTGTGTTTTGACATCTAAGTATGCCTGCAAAAAGTTGAGAATAAGCAACTCTTTTTTGAAATCAAAGTTTTTATTCATTTCTAACAAAATGTTAACCAGTTCCCACTAAAACAAATTTTTTGCGCCACCCTGTATGATTTCTTTTAAGCTTTCTAGCAATTCAATGCCAAAGATTAGTTGGAACTTTGAACCCCCAAGAATTATATTGCTTTCGACATGGTCATTTTGGTATTATTTGTAGTAATAAGAGTAAATCCCACAAAGCTTTTATCCAGGTTATTTTAAGTTTCATTTTCATTTCATTAAAAGATAGAAAAAAAGCTTCATTATCATTATTATTGTGAAAACAATTTCACTTCCAATTTTAAATTAGAATAATTTACATTGGAACCGTCAAGAGCTCACTTTTTGAACACATCCTTCGTCGAAACGAAATGACAGCATTCAAGGACGGGTTTGATCTTTTATGAAACGCTTCAACTATCAATCAGCAGCTCCCTTAAAAAAATCAATGTTTAAAATGAGATATTTTAGATTACGTGCATTCTTGTTAAATTTTAAGATTTTCTAAAATACATTTGTGGAAAAATGCGCAATGTTCTTGAAGGAAATGAAACTTAAAACTAGTTTTAAACGGTTAAAATATTTCACATTGACTTTGAATACATATTAATTTGTGTGTTTTTGCTTTCGTACAATCTGTCGAAATTTGTTGTAAAACTGGTAAAAAAAAACAACACGATTAAAAATTTAGTACGACTAAGAAAATTGATAGATCTATTCGTAGAATGAAAATTATACTTATACAAAGCACTAACAATAACTACGACTTTTCAAGGTTTTTATAGTCGGCATAGTTTCTTAGGTCATGAAGCTTATAGATAGCCTAACGTTTTGACAGTAAGACAAGTACGATGCAAACTGTCATAAAAATACAAATTACTTCTCTCAAAGAGAGAGAAATATTCTTTTATCTGTCTTCATCTTCTGACAGTTGTTTATATTTGTACTTCAAGAAATTTCTTCAGTTATCTTATATACTACTCAATAAGTTATGTTACTATGTGGAAATATATTTTCCTCTTGACATGTATCACTTTTACGAACTTCCCAATTTCAAATTCGTACTTATTCGTAAAAAAAAATTAAGAGAACAGGAATGAAAAATGTGTGAACTACGAAACCAGAAAACAACACATTATTTTAAATTTGAATCATTTAATCGTTTTGAGAGGTGGCGATTGTTTGGAAACAAAGAGTGGGTTGTCATCTTAAGTCTTAAATATTTTTGTTTTTTTTCCCAATTTAAGTAAATATTTATATTTTTCTTTGCGGCCTTGAAAGTATAGTTTGAAACCTTTACTTAAAAAAACATAAAATCTCGGTTATAATATGATAATATAAAACTATATTTTAGTTGACCCTAACTATGTATATGTATATATTGAGACAATTTATACACAAACATGTGAAATATTATAGAAATAAATTGCAATTGCCTTTAATGACAGTTATAAAAGTCAAATCAATTATCTGCCACACCTGCCACTCAAAGACATACTTCAATATTTTTAAGAGTTCTGACAACACTTAAATGTATTTTTTTTTATTGACACTGCATTAGAAACCCCCTATAAAGTGCAAAAATAAAGAAATGATAAAATAAATCAAATTAATCGGAAGGTATAAATACAGTGTTAATGTTTAAAACTTGTAATTTAGTCAATAAAGTCTTAAGTTAGAATTTGATGATCTCATTTTAAAGGACTTAAAACCGATTATTGTCAGTTCTTAAAACTTCGCCTTAAATACTTGTTTTGATAACTGTTATACTATATTATGCAATCACAATATAATATTACACACAGTAAAAATAAATAATTTAATTTTTTTTAACTGCTACAAGTCCAAAATACATCTCTAATAAAAATAAATTTAACAGGTACCGATCAATTTAATATAAATTATACAGAAATGACATAAAACAAAAATTCCAAACAGAAATGTGTCATAATACATTATATAACAGTATTTTGACGCGTTGGTTAAATGGAAACTGACAGACTTTGTGTGGATTTCCAATGTATCAGAGTGTATTCGTTGAGATATGGCTCATGAACCAGAAATTACTTTTCCCTTATGAGAAGGTAAAATCATGTCGAAATTCCTTAGAACTTTCCTATGTGCATTCGTCTATGGATAATCAGACACACACATTTTGTCCAATACATTGTTTCTATTTAATATACCTCGTATATATAGGCCTATTATATTATATTATAGGCCTATTTTTGCAGACATTACTTACTTATTTAAAGTTATAGTTGGGAGTATAAAAAATGCCGTCCATCTGTCCAAGGAAAGTGGCATTATATTGCTGTTAGATATAAAGACAGGTGAAATGGTTGTCATCTCCAATTGGAAAATTATTTTGGATGCACCTGTTGGTATTGATTTCTGTAAAATATCCTAATAAACATATTATATGAACACATCGAAAAAAAACTTAATGGCAGATAGCGCCCCCTACATGTACAATGAAAGAGCTTAAAACAAGGTTTTAGATATTCAAGTAGAACGAACATTCTTGTTTTTGTTTGACATTTCAGTTAATAGGCCTCCTCACATTATTCCTGTCAGATTAATGAAAGCAAAAAGACAACTAAACCACCATTTAGGGAAGCGTTTTGTTTGAAACAAGTCAGAGCTGAGCAAACGCACCCAGAAAATTTTTGTTTAATATTCTTGACAGCAAGTCTCAAAAATTAAAAAAAAAAAAAAAAGTTTTTACACAATAAAAGTTTATTTTTTCTTCCACTGACAGCAACCTGTCAGCTGTTTGGGAGTGTCAATTCGCAAGCAGCAGTTGTTGTCGAAAAATTTATGTCTCCAAAAAACACCCGTTTTCAAGTCTTTTTATTAAAAAACGAGTCGTTTTGTGAAAAACAAAGCAAACGAAATTTCGTTTATGGTTTGGGGTGAATACTAGGGCATTGCTCTGACTTCGTTCATAATTAAGCCGGAGGATTGAAATCTTGTACAATTTCTCATAACAAACTGACTGCAATGCAGCGCCCTCTACATATATTATGTATTTTATTTCTCTTACTTTCTCCCTAATTAAGCTGTTGATAAATTTTGTGCATATTGTCACTGATGTTTCGATACGAACATCAACTAACCACAGCGCCCTCTATTTCAGCACCCAATTTCAATCTGTCCCTAAGGCTAGAGATTTTAAATTTGATTTCAGTCGTTGACTAAACCACCCGAAAGAAAAATACTTCTCACCAGCAGCACCAGCGTACAGGCGCACCCACTTATCTTTATTTTTTGTATAATTTATACGTAAAGTGTAAAAACGTGTCTTTATTTTGTCTGTTCAATTGAAACTCTTATGCGCCCCTTTTAATCAGCTCTAAAGTTTGCTTATCTAAATGTGATGATGATAAAAATCAATTACATCAAAATGACACTTCACAAAATGTTCACAATATTCCTACAGTATCAACAATTGGGGCGTGTTATGGGGGTGTGTTTTTCTGTCGGTCTGGTTATATGAACTAATTTTCTGGTTCATAAAGATTCATATAGATATACAACAATGTTGACTGATAACCAACTCGTATCTAATATGCAATTAGGTATATTTCCATGGGTTATTTTTAATTCGAATATACCCTTGACTGATAAAATATATACCAATACAAATATATTAATGTCAATTTTTGCTTTTAATTTAAGCGCTTAATAGTTTCATCTGTGAGGTTTTTTTTGCGTGGCTTGTAGTTAGCTTTGATGAAGAGTCAAAGTGAAATAGAAAGAAGAGATAACACATTTTCTTTTAGTTTATGGAATATTCCTGTGGCAATTTAAATTGGCGCCATTATACACTCCAATATAACTAAGTATACCACAATTTGAACAATTTTATTATACCCGTACCTACGAGCTAAGTTAAATTCTTTGTGAAAAATATTGTCTCAAGTAAACTCTTTACACAATTTTATAGACAACAAATAGTGATAAGGTGTAGATAATAATTGAATAGAGGGGCACAAACAATACTTCTTTGTGTATTACGTAGAGCTCAGGCCCCTTATCACAAAAAAAATCTTTAAAAGTGTGTGTACTATTAATTTAGACTTTTATTCAAAAACAAAACAGTTTCCTAATATTAAAACGTAATTTTTTTAGAGCAATATAAAAAGTATGAAAAAGTCTTAAACTCCAACCATGCATATATGTACATATATTAATTGTGCTGGTATATGTGTATACAAAATGGTATATTCTGTTTTTAAATACTGAATATGTGAACAAAGCCTAAAAAATATTCACTAAGGGCCAGTTGTACGTACAATCATGGTTCATCCTCGGATCAAAATTTAAAAACGATTTACCTCGGTTCATGTTTGCGTAATTAATGTTAAGGCATTGGTTAAAGAGTGGTTCAAGAGTTAACCCACCGATTTTGGAGGATTAAATAAAGTTGACCCACGAATCAAAACTTTAAAAACGAGGTTCAGCACTGAACCAGAATTGTACAACTGGTACCTACTAAATATTCACTATTTGTTTTTGATTTAGCTTCTAAAACTGTAGTTCATCAATGAGTAAAGGTTTAAATCCTTTTTAAAGCCGCGGACTACCTACCTATTCAATTCGTGAAGATTTTTGTGTTAAGTTTTAAACCACTCGTGAACCATACCAAATAAACTTTTGAGGTTACAATTTTGATACACTGCTTTACAACAATTGGACTTAAGGAATTAAAATCCTTTTCCCAAAGGGTGTTTGTTTCAGAGCACTGGTCGTATGTATGTTAAATTGCTCAATAGTTTCGCATGCCAAAAGATCCTGTCGTATTAGACTTTTTTTTTAAATTCTGAAAGGTGCAACAAAAATACTGGTTTCTATATTTCTATACCCTCTGTGTAAGTACAAAACTTAAATGTCGCACTTGGTTTGTTTTTCAAACCTTAAAATTGGTTAATTTATTTACTTCTGTTTCCACTGTCAATTTGACGTTTATTTGTATAACATATATAAAGAGGTATAGAACTTTAAGTTGGCAACACTATTTTAACTGGCGGCCATTTTGGCAGCTGTCAAGTAATTTAAACTGACGTCAGAACAACGCTTCCAAATTGTGCAAATATATTTTGAAAATCATGGTTCTGTTCGAAATAAGCGAATTTTGTCTCATAAGCGAAACGATAAGCCCGAAACGATTGACTACTTAGAGGATAACATTCGCCGCGTTATTGCCACTAATGTTGGAAAAGTCATCGAAAATTGGACCTCCAGATTAGACTACGCCCGAACCAGCCGTGGCGGTTATATGCTAGAAATCATATTTAAATTATAATGCCAGAAAATTATCTTTCAATCTTCTTTAAAAAATCATCTTTGTTCTATTCCATTTCAAAGTTCTATACCTCTAAAAAAACACCCTTTATATATAACCTAAAGTACTAAAGAAACGTGGTTTGATTGGTGCGCCACGGTGTGTCAGAACCCTAAAACTGTCTTTTGACATAATATGGATAAGGAGGGGCAGATGGAAGGGAGTAAGGAGTATACCGAGAATGGTCATAATTGAAAAAAGAGTCCAAACTGCTGGCGTATAGGCAGCAATCTCAAGCGGCAGAGCCCTGTAACCCTAAAAACTGCTTTTTCATAATACTATAGGTTAAATATACAAAGTGGTAATCTGTCCCATTTAGAGCTCTGGTCACACTCAGAAGGCAAAATGAAACACTATAATGCTCTGAAGTTTCTGAAAACTGAAAAAGAAAACTTTTTCACTTTTTCTGTGAACTGAAAAAGAAAAACTCCGATTGCGTTTGTATATTTCCCACACAAATTTTGACAGTCCATTTATTATTTCATAAGCTTCCCTACTTTTATGATGTTTTCGACAGTTTGAAGTCTCTGTTTCTATGCTTCTTAATTTAATTTGGTGACAAGTATGACATTGAACAAGCTGTCCAATGCAAATGTCAAAATTGTACAGAGTTGCATTTTTTTGTTGCAACGGGGTATAGATAAAGTGCGAAAATGTTGTTCGACATATTTTGTTGTTTTGATGCGAAAACACTCAACGAATATAAAAGTCAAACAGAACTATAATTGACATAACGTTACGGACGGCATGATACAATTACTAGAGATAACGCCTTCCATTTTTCATTTTTGATTTGGTCTGCGCATCTACGTCATAAGAACACCTTAAGTTTGTGCCTTCTCGTTTTCGCCTTCCCGTTTATCTTTTGTTTCGTTCTACTCTCTATACATTCTACACATTGACATAATTTACATATGTATATATAGTATGTCTACGTAGTCTATGTCTATGAGTTTGACAATAGTTTGGCGTTTTGTATGGCATCATGCGCAATGCCATATCTGTATTAGTTGTATCATGTGCGGACGGAGCCCTCTCTAACTGAACGATAACAAGAAAATCATACGATAAGTTTTGCAAACTGCTCTTTCTTCCTCATATTACGATCGAAAATTCGAAAACTAGCTGTGAGTCATGGTACACACAAATGTAAGGTATGCTGACTTTGCTCGTTACTTAACGAAAGGGTGTAATAATAAAGGCCCAACCATAATACGCGAAAGAAAAAGTAAGCAAGTGTCAAAACCGAACGAAAAGTTTCCTTCCGATTTCTAAAGTACATCAGTTGACAATAATAGCCTTTAAAAATAAGAAGAAAGAAAGAAGAAGAATACCCTTTAGAAAAAAGGAATGTCAGATTTTCGTACGTAATGTACGACTCAAAGCGTACATTACGTACGAAAACGCAAGTGAACGAAACTTGCCGAAACTGAACAAAAAGTCATTCCGGGTTGGGTATACAAATCACATGTATTTCTACTGTTTCGTAAGTCAACGTACGTACCATTCTTCAATTATGGTTAGCACTTAAGTTTAGACCCTCAGAAGGCTATAAACTTTTTTCTTAGGCAAAAAGCTAGACTAAAGTCGCGATCCCTCGCCTCACACAACGTTGCTGTGTAAACATTTTGAAGATATCTCTTAAATTTTGACCGACCCAATTTAATTTTCTTCTGGATTACTGCCTTAGTACTGACAAAGGGCAATAATATGGCAACACACATGATATGATTTTCTTCGGCATCTCCAAAATTATTAAAGCAGAAATATCAGCTGAAATCGGATTGATCCAGTTTCAATTTCGCGGTCTTCAACATTTATTAGATACATTTATGTCTTCATTCATCCATTTCATAATGTGCGGTGCGGGGTATTTGTATTTTCTTTTTTGCAGCACTTCCTGGGGTCATTATAACTTGATTGAATAAATATCTCTGAGAGAGTGTAATGCAAGGCTAGGCTATGGATAGTTAGATTCATCAACATTTTTAGAGTTAAAAAAATAATTGCGATGTCAGCGAAATGAATATTAATTTAGTCCTAATTCCAGCTAGCAATTATGTTGTGATTATTTAGAGCTGTGAAAATTATAGTGGTGAGTTTATAATTAATTATTCTGCAAGAGAAGGTTGGTGAGCAGAACATAGCTAACAAGTTTGTGTTGTCCAGTTGTGATAAGACAGCATTTTTGTGCCACGATCATAATATCATTTTCCTGGGTTAAGGTTGTTATGAACCTACAAACACTGCTCCTATTCTTGAGATAGAGTCTACAAGCAAGCAAGCAAACATCGAAATCTAATCCAGCCGATACTTATTTCGTTGTTGTTTATATAAAGATACTTTTTTTTGTTAGTATAGTTGTCGGCACTTAAAAGTCAAAACATTCGATTGTGACTCGTTTTGTTTAGGTTTACGTTTCCTGAGCTAATGTATGCAAATCATTATGAAAATTTGTTTTCATCAGATAGTTTTGTTTTTGTGAAAAAACATTATAAAAAAGGTGTACCTACTTCAATAAATTGTATGTCTTGTGTATCCAGGTATTTTTTTTGTTTTTCCCCTTTTCAATTGAATACAAATTTGCTGACTTCAGCGAGAAATGGGTGGAACAACGTCATCCTCACCATAATAAGTTTGTCTAGAACTGCATTTTGAGTTCAAATATTAAACGTAATTAAAGATGAACCTTTGTCTGGACAAAGGTATATTGATCATGCTCTTGTTGAGTGACAATCACGGTCTCAGACGTCGGGTTACTTTCGTTTCATTTTTAAGGTTTATGCGAATAAAAAACAAATCAAGAAATTTGATATTGCTGAAATTTTGCTTTTTTTGAGCTGCCCCAATTTTCATTTTTTCACATCAATCAAGGTTTTTATAATATTTCGTATCATTGTGATCACACTTGATTTAAGATAGAAAAGATTTACCTTTTAAACATGGTTTGTTGGTGGGGTTTAAGAAGAACATCTTCAAATTTTAAAGGAATCATTCCGACTTAAAAAATTGATATGGCTTAAATTTGGCCGATAGAGGGACAAATCATTGTTTTGAATTAGAAAAGCCACCAGGGAAGAAGAATTTAGTTCGTCGCCTACTTTCAATTTCATCAGTATTAATCTTTTTAATCTCTTATTGAACTCGAAGTGTGCACATGAACATCATTTTAATGTGCGCGTAGTTGCATGAAAGTAATAAGTCCATTAACTTATGTAACTCTAATATACTTCAGCAACCAAACTGTCAAATAGGCGATAGGTCTTCTACTTTCCAAATAAATAATATAAAATCTTAGCCCAAAAGCTCCTAACTGTGCCAGGGTCTAATGACTAAATCGCTCAACTGTTCCTGTGTGAGCTTTGATTTTCTGCAAGAATGGAAGGGATCTACAGTTAATTGCTTGTAAGGAAGTAAATAGCTAAGTAAATAGCGGAAACAAATAGCTAAGACCTGGGTTTGTTTTATTTAAACCTTGCTCGAAATTGAAATTAGGATGTATGTAGGTATTCTATAGAATGGGTATATTGTATTTGGTGTGGAGTTTGTAACATAGAGAAATAACACCGTTAGGTATTGAAAAGTATATTATATTCTGACTCCGAATCAAAAGCCTAGTCGATTTAGCAATGTCCGTCCGCCCGTTGGTCCGTATGAATACAGTAGCCATAAAAGCACAACGCAAAATTTTTGCACACGCAAGGCTTAAGTAAATCTTCTTCCAATTAAATCAAAATATTTTAGTTTGGGTGTGGCTGACGCCCACTTTTCATTTAAAACCATCAATATTGTTTTTATAAAATAATAATGCTTATATTAGAGCGTTGTAGAACATTACATTTGGTGGGGTTCATTTGTACATAAACATGTATGAAATCAAGAGAATTGATTTCGGGTGTGGCTAACACCTACTTTTCATTTGAAACTATACAAAACTTGTTTTTGCAAATAAACGGTATTTATAATGAATCCACAAGCCCAAATTTGTGCGCCGCTTATTCGAAACTAAGAAGCTTGTGTATGAGAAGAAATTTTTGAATTTTAGGCGTGGCTTAAGCCCACTTTTCATTAAAGAATGAAAAACGTAGTTTTAAAAATTTGAGGTAACCAACCAATATTTAATTTTAATCTTTTTTCCGTTCGTAATTTGAAAAATAGGTATGTCTTTATATTTTTTCGTAAATTTTTTCAATACGCCCACTTTTAGGGGCGTGATTTTTAGAAAATACCTTTATTCAGGTATGATCCTTAAAGAAAATACTCGATCCAGATGCAGTTTTACACATATGCCTAAAAATTGAATAATGCGATCAAAGCTCAGTAAATGGTTTAATTTTTTTTACAAATGTTTAGGACACGCTACTCTTAAGGGGCGTTTTCGTCAAAAGTCTTAATATGTGTTAATTTTTTAATGTTTTTTAACTATCGGTCGCAGTTTTTGAAGTAAGAACATGAACACTCCGGTTTGTATGCCTTGGTTAAGTAGCAGAGTGTGGTTCAAGAATTTTTAAATGCACACATAATCGCTATTTCCTATTATTAAAATCTAATTTCTAAATATTTTAGTTTTGTCTTGTTTTGTTCAAATCGATCTGCAAGCTTAAAATTTAATGTCAATGAGATCATAGTAATAACCCTGGCAATAAAAAGTCTCAACTTTGGGCGTGGCAAACGCCTTTTTTTGCGCTAGCTGTTTTTGAACATCGGCCAAACAAAATGTTATTGTAATTTTTCCTGTCTGCTAAAAAAGAATTTTGTTTCTGGAACTAGTTTTTGAAATTAAAATTTTGTCTGAATATTAATTTTAAGAAACGACATTTAATAAGTTAATGATTTTTCTCTGCCTGACAACTTTCTTGAAAATAAGTTTTATTTTTGATATTTAATTGGTAAATATTAAAATTAACTTATTAATATTTCTTTTTTTTTTTTATTTCAGTCAAAAACTCACATCGCCAAAATGGAACCACTTCAAAGGAGTTCGATTACGTTGGAAGGACAAAATTCGACTGAACAACGTGATTTGGAGGTGTTGGCATATGCAATGTAAGTCTTACAACATTATTTAATTCTTTATTAATTTTTTTATATTTTGTAAACAAAAGTTGTTATACTGAAACTTGTGTTGTAGTGACCTGGACCTTACCTAAAATGCTCTCAAAATTCAACATCTAATCCTAATCGTTAAAACTAAAACTAATTAATAAAAAAAAACCTTGAAAAATGAATACCAGAAAATGGCAATCAATGAATTAATAAATTCTTTGAATTATTTAAGAAATTCCAACTTCAATACAGTGAAGGTTCAGTAGGGACTATACATCTTATCTAATCAAAAAATATTTCAAACCAAACAATTAAAATGGTAGCAAACGATTTCTCTTAAATAAATATTTCTTGTGATACGTGTTATCTAGTCGTTTAAGATTTTTTTCTCGCAATGATTAGTTTGATTAAGTTATTCGACATAGTAACACAATTTGATTAAAAAAATACTGTCTGCGAACATTTTGGTTTCCAGTGTTAAGGTTAAAATGTTTGCATATATTTTGGAGGTTAAAATGATCCCAAACCGCTTGTCCTGTCCAATACAATGTTTACTTACGGCAAGTTATGTCGCTTGAAAGATTTTTCTGCATTTTCTATGCTATTTTAAATATATGACTTTTCATATATGTAAATCAATTTTAGCAAAGAAGACTAGTCACGGTACCTCCCAAAGAATGTTTTTTTTTTATTTGTTATTCTCGTAAACGGTTTATCCGTTTTATTTTATTTTATGTTGGTGTCGTCCCAAATACTGGAATAAATTTTCACTGGCTGTGTTAACCATTCATTTAAAATTAACTTTTCGGCCAAAATTGAGGTCCAATCAGTGAAAGAACGGCTCGGCGTTGTCTATGTTTTCCGCCGATCTTTCGATCCTTTGACATAAATGAATGTTGGCTGATTGTGAAAGACCACAACGTCTACTTTAAAAAGGGTGCAACGCGTTCAAAGTTTGCACTAACGAACACTCATTTTGTATTTGGACGTGCTGTGTAACTAACCATAATCATTTGGCATCAGTAACTGAATATTAAACAACATATTTAACAAATATGCCACCAAAAAAACATGGCCGTCACTGGCCGCCAAAATCTACCCGCTCATATTGAAAAACCCTTGATCAATTGACGTATACTTTGATCTTGGCTTTCATGATTATTTAAAAGCTACCCTAACCCTATGTCCATGTCGGTACTCCCGAAAATGTGTGTAAAAAATTTCATGACGATTAGAGATGTAGTTGAGGCGACAAAGCGCAACAAAAAACAAAACTCACATTCGCATCTTTAATACTACGTACATAGGTAATTAAGTTTTTAAATGTTTTTAAAATAAGTTTCAAATTTTGCTGTCTGCAGACGTTTGTTTTATTTATTCTTCGGAGCCTTCGACAAATTTCTTGGTTTTTGGCGCATCTTTTGCAAAAAATTAAAAAAATGTCCCACATACGCCCCAATGCCCCAATATAAGATTAATTTTAAAGTAATTGTTTTTTGTTTTTCATTTTGCCAATGCCATCGTCAAGGAAATTTGTTATTAAAAATTATTTAAATTAAAAAAAAAAACTATCACCATTTTTCCACTGCAACATGGGGGTGCAAATAATAATAATAAAAAAAAAAAAAAAATCGATAGAACCTTCGTCTGGTTACTGTCCTACTTTTGTCACACATACCAAAATGCTGCTTTATTTTCGAAACTATTCCCTCTTAAAAATCCTCCTGAAAACAATACATTACCTTAACAAAAGAAGCAAGTAAAAGTGTTTAAAACTGATAAGCCAAAGCGCTAAAGATGAAATTATAAAAAAAAATATTGATAATCTTTCTTCAAAGTAGGAAAGCAAAAACAATTTGTAGAGAGTCCCCTTTCTGCCCGCAAAACTGTGGGCGATTTAATCTCTATTCTCTTCTAAACCCGTCTAGACTCACTCTTACTACACTTTAGTACAGCAGCTTCTAGCCTATTTAGTCTATCGTTGGTACTACAACAGATTTCTAGAGTTCTTGAGTTCATTAGTCTGCGGTTATTTTCCTTCCAAAGTTTAACAAAAAAAAAAGTTATTTAAAAGCGTCAGGATTGAATAGCTTTAACATATTTTTTTTTCTTTTTGCTGCTTTTAATTCGAATTCTCTTTTTGATTGATTCGTTATCAGTGGAATAATTCCGAATTGCCCCTTTTCGTGGCATGTTAAAGTACTTCAGTGGACTTTTGTTGTTTATTTTGAGTAACTTAGTCATTCTTAGTTTTTAATTATTGTAATGTGGTTTTAGAAAAAAAATTATGATATTTTGAATTGGATTCACCAAGTTTGTTCCACCACGTTGTTTTGGGAATAAGTGTTTTAATTTGTTCGTCTTCTTAAAAAAAATTAAATCAAAAAAGAACAGAGTGACAATCTTTTTTAATTCTTTTTTATAAGCTTTTCATAATAAACTTAAAAAATACTTGGTTTAACTTTTAAAAAATTAATAAAACTATACATGGATAGAATGTTTAAATATGGTTTTGTTTTTTGTATATTAAGACGCAGTCGCTACAAATTACGAGTACTCCATGGATGTCTTTTGGTAATTTTCGAAAACATATTGCATCAAATAATGTTTTAACCTGCATTTATACTGTGTGCTACAAGTCTTTTGTAAATTTTAAACAGCTCATAAAAGGAACTAGTTGACACTGCATATTCATACTCAATATCCATATGTCAAAAATGTGTACTTAGTTAACGTATTTACTGATTTCTCATCGAGTCGAAATTTTCTTTGTTCTAATCATCAGCTGACGCGTTTCCCCCGTTTCCCCTTATATATTAATTAAAGTCACATAATTCTGGATTTCGAACATGCAAGGAGTGTTAGTTCTGTATGTCAGTTTAATTTGTTTCGTATTTTCCCTAGTCGAGTACTTTTGCACCACCCTGTTCTTGACAGGAGAATTTCTTGCTGAACGCCGAACAGAGTTCAAATGCCAATTATCAACTGCAAGACGTAGGTATTCCAGAATCTTAAATATTGACCCCCATCAAACGCAAAAATAAGAACCGTAATCCAGCTTTAAAAAAAAAAAAAAAAAAAAAAACAAAGCTGGAAATGATGGCATTCTTTCCGAATTCCTAAAAAGCATATTCCAACATGGCAACCTGTATTTTGTTGCCACACGTTAACATTGTTTTGGAAAAAGAATCCTTTCCCAATGAATGGAAGGACGGAATTATTGTGATACTATTTTGTTCGTATTTCTAATGTTGTAATGACATCAATTGTCCTCGAGAAGATAAAGTCCAGAATCGATTCCTCTCTCAAAAAAGAATTAAGCGTGATTTCGCAGCAGTCGATGATTGTGTCGATCACATCAACATTGCGAATAAAATGCCTGAACAATCAATAGAGTACCAAACACGCTTTTGATGGCGTGGTCTGGAGATTGCTTGGTTCGAAAAACATTCCTTATAAATTTGTTACTATTATAGATCTGTCGTACAACAATGCAGGGTGTTTCCGTTTTGCACAGTTGACAGTTTCCGATGTACATACTTGAAGTGCCACAGGGTCTGAGACGGAGTAATGTACTGCTACCATTTTTGTTCTTACTTGTGATTAATGGGATCTATTCACAAGTTTTTTTTTTCACTATCAGTTCTCGAGAGTAAGAAGCTTATATCAAGCATTAACTTACAATCAGAGATTAGCCAACACATATTATGTGCTCACTGGCTACATCATTTAGTGCAGGTGTTAGTTGTTAGTAAGCAGAATATACAAATAGCATAACACAAGCACAAAAAATAAAAAATTAATAAACACATACATTT
This sequence comes from Platycheirus albimanus, assembly GCA_916050605.2. Classification (NCBI taxonomy): domain Eukaryota; kingdom Metazoa; phylum Arthropoda; class Insecta; order Diptera; family Syrphidae; genus Platycheirus; species Platycheirus albimanus. The sequence continues at coordinate 21,850,045 of OU696698.1, read as the reverse complement.
ATACAAAATAGATACAAAAACATTGAGAACATACAAAACATAAACTATGAGCGTGGTGCACTGGTTTTAAATGTTTTTTTTAGAGAGGATTTACTAATATTAAAATCAACAATACTTTTATTTGAGTTGAAAAGTTTGCACATGCGGGTAAGAGGTTCATTCATGCCATAATTAGTACGGTGTTGGGGACAATGCAATAGCTCTAATCTACGAAGATGATGAGCCCCTCCGCGATAGTTAAAACCTACACACGATAGAAGATCGGGTGAGTCCAAAGATCCCGTTAAAAGTTGGTGAATAAAAATAACATCATTGTTAATACGCCTTTGTGACAAAGTTTGAATCTGTAGAAGTTGAATCCGGTGTTCGTAAGGTGGTAGGTTGTATGGATCTGCCCAGGAGAGACCTTTTAAAGCAAATCGAATAAAATTACGCTGAACTGCCTCTATCCTAGACTTATGAACTTCGTAGAAAGGAGACCATACCTGTGATGCATATTCTAGATGGGGACGAACATGACAGTTATATAAAGCTAGGGTTACATAAGGATTTTGAAATTCCTTTGACCATCTTTTAACAAATCCCAACATGGAATTAGCTTTTTTAACAATAAAGTTGATGTGTTCCGTGAAACTCAAGTCTGGGCTAAAGTTTACTCCCAGATCTTTAAAACTAAAAACGCGATGCAAAACTTGTTGTGAAATGTAATAGCCGTGTGTACTTGGTACCCGTTTCCTTGAAAAAGTCATTGTCTGACATTTCGCTGGATTCAGGCTTAAACAATTCTTGCTACACCAGATAGCAAATCTGTCGATGTCGGCTTGCAATTCTACGCGGTCATTAGCTGAGTTAATAGATTTGAAAATTTTCATATCATCAGCGAAAACAAGGATCTCACTAGAATGAATACACGAAGTTACGTCATTGATAGCTAGTATAAACAGTAACGGACCAAGATGGCTGCCTTACGTAAGTTACGATTCATAAGTTTAATCGGCACTGTATCTCTCTACCAGCTTTATAACTCACTCTAAATGACCAAGTTACATCATCCTTCGTCTTATATCATAAGTGTTTCAGTTTTGTTCACTTCTGCGCATCTGTCAAATCGGAAGGAAAATGGCGGTCACCAGAGGCCCTTTGCATGTTGATTTGTTGTTGTGGTCTTGTAAAAACAGCAAACATTTTTACGAACGCACCATATGGCCATTTTTTTAAAGCTTTGACACTTCAGATTGTGGCTGACAGCACGTTGTATCTTTTTGCCAAATGTTTTCTTCTTCGTGAAAATAGACATCCCCATAAATCGTATACGTAAAACTTCTCTTGAGTAGTGCAATAAATTTTTCATCCAAATGGAAGTGGATCAATTCTCCTTCACCATGCAGCAAGAGCATTATAATGAGTGTTCTGTACAGTAACTCCTTGGTTCCGGTCGATATGGCTCGATTGCTTTCTTAGCCTTAAGAAACAGCGATTGGCAAGGCATTCTAGTTCTGACATCCGTCGTAACAGCTGTGTCCATGTAGTCAAATTTGGTAATTGATCTAATTTGTTTGTTTTTCTGGCCCAGAAAAATAAATAAATATAGTATGCATTAAAATAAACCTTTTTTATTATTAGGTGAAAATGTTCAACCTCACCCTATTGTATCTCATTTATGTTTAGAAAATGTAAACAAAATAGACTTGTATCACAATTTATGTGATCACCCTGTGAAACTTTATTTAGTCTTTAAAAATTCCTCGATACCAATGTTCAAATATTTTTCGAACAAAGTCCCTCAAATAATTTCGCGCCATTATCTTCTTTATTATTATTTATGGATTATAAATATTTTTTATTACATTTATGTATGTTTATATTTTTTATTTACAGTTATATTAAAAAGGAAAACACCAGTGTGCCAATTCGCATCACCTTTAGACGCAGATATTCACAGTAATCCACAGGTGAGGGTATAAATAGTTCTTTTTTTTTTAATTTATTTTAACAAATTCATTCAATGATAAAACTATTTGATATATGAACTATGTATGTATTGTATGTACATCAGCATTTATATAGGGAGAGTTTTGTTAGTCAAAGAAAACAAATTTTAGCACGTGACTATAAATTGCCAAAATGACGCTTACATCGTTCAAAGCAAACGTTAAAGGAAATGGGCGGGGATCCATTAAATTTATCCGATGGATGGTATTTTAAAGATTAAAGGGTATTCATGTTGGTATTTTTGTGTACGTTAACGAAGAAAGATTTGAATCTGTTAAGTCTGGGTACACTTAAAAATGTCTTCTTTTTTGTTTATGTCTTTAGATGTAAATATGCAAGTTGAATGAAATTTAACTCAGTTTATATTCTGAATGTCTTAGCCCTCATTAGGAAACAATTTTCAGCTTTTTGAATCTGTCAATTTTGCTGTTTAACGCCTAGTTTTTCATTCAATTTTCAATATATTCATCGATACAAGTTGTCACCCTGTCAAAAGATGCTAGAAATTTAAAAAATGTCGGCAAGTTTTAAATTAAAAGATTTGTTTGGCTTTCTTTAGGAGTATAGCGATAAATGTCTTGTTGACGTGTGTTTTGTATCTTTTTATTTCACAAATATCAAGTAGAGTTAACATTTTCCACCATTTTCAAACATTATGGCATTTTCCGATAGGGTGACTTTTGCGCCTTGTACCTATACTGGAAAGAATATTGCTCGAAAATTTATTGGTTTAACTGGAGAAACCACTTATCCTGAAATCCAATGGAATAGACAAAATTAATTCCTTTATTTTGATGTAGTGTCTATTGGCACTGTACCGATTTGAGGGATCAGCAACTGACAACGTTTGGGCATGTGCATAGACACTTCCAAAAAAATAATTTACAGCGGATGTTGGAGTTATTTATGTATTTATGCTTGCTGAAGATTCAGAACTTCTGATTTCAAATCAATATGATTAGAAGATTTATTTTTGTGTCAAAGAAGCAGTTTCAGAAGAATTCCGAATGCTCCTGGACGCTTCGTTTTCTGCAATTAAAATTACTATGAAAGCAACACAGTCTATTTGTATCTGTTACACGGTGTCTCCATTGGACAGAAAACTTTCTCTGTTTCTGTTTTCCATTTTGTCAAAAATCTGTCCACATTTTTAAGGTGGGCACATTTCTGTCATGACAGACCAATGACAATTGGGAGATTTCAGCCCATGCTGCTTTTTTCATGTCAATCTTCTTATAAGAACTACTTTTGTAGTTCCACAAACACTCATATTTTCTATAACAATTAATTAATACGATTGTTTCTTTTCGAGACATGACGCAGCGGAACAAATAACAAATTAATTTAATTTTTGTTTGACTATTTTTAGTTGTCACCCAACTTTGACAAACGAAATGTCAAAATCTGTCTGAGTTTCTGTCCACGGAGAAGACTAGACAGAAAGCCGGACAGTTCTGTTTCAACAGATTCAAAATGTCAAAAAAATGTCTGCCGGGTTTTGGTTTCGATGTGACTCGAATTCGGAGTAGCATTGACATTTCACACGATAATGAACTGACATTTCTTAGCGCACAGGGTAGCAGACGATGGTTTTTATGGGGTTTTTCAGAAATAGTTAAATGACGGCTCTTATTTTATTCAAACTTTAATAATTCAATTTATAAAATTAAAAAAAAAAAAATATTGTTTCTTAAATGTATTTTTGAATTTCTTTCAATACAGAGTGTTGTTCTTGAAGGAAAGTACTGGAAAAGACAGCTTACTGTCATCAAAGCCGAATACAGGAAATGGAGGCGTAATTTCAAATCAAATAACTCTGGCTGTTTGATTTACGACACAGTAAGTTCCTACCATAAATTTGAAACAGAAATTTTAATCAAATCAGGAACCAATGACTTTTAAATATTTTGATTTACCCGCTTTGCTTTAAAAGAAGAAATTAGCTTAAATTTAAAATCTTTTCTTACAGAGAAGTGAATTGGATCTTTTTGAATGGTCGCCAATGTTAACTGAAGACTGGACTACAGATACATTATTTTCAGCTATAAATGTTCCGTTTCCATTCCCTGATCCAAGAGAAATTGGTAAGTGTCACCATTAATCTTAATTAACTTTGATATATATTTTTAACTTTGTGTGTCATCTTATTTTCAAGCTAGAGGAGCAGGAAATGCAGATTTTATCCAGCCCAGTTTAGGACCATTGCAACCCAATTTGGACGATCTTGATTTAACTTTTGAAGGTAGGATACATTCTTGCTAAGCCTTTGTTACAATTATAAATCTAACAAAATTTCTTTTGATTCAGAACTTTTGCAGAATACACGTCTTCCTCCAGTTCCTGAAGAGGGCAACGACGATATGTTGAAAACGGTAGACTATGGTGGCTTTTCAGCAATCATGGGTAAGAGAAAACATTTTATCTTAAAGAAGATTCAGTTTTGTAAAAATTCACTTCTTCAAATAGGTTCTGACCAAATGGATTCCAGTGATCTGATGGATGTAACAAATCAAAACCAGTCCATGTCCAATGGGGAGGATTCAACAATGATGGAACTGAATACACCCTTAAATGCCATGCAATACTCAGAACTGGAAAGGCAGTTTCAAAATAATCTAGATAGTCAAACAGATCTTAGCAACTCAATGATGATGAACAACAATCAACAGCAGTCAGTGTCAGATTCTGATTTTAATACTTCACCAAAGCGCCAATCGATCAAAACTTTTCCAATAACAATGGAAAATGCTGGCAATCAAATGCAGGGATTCTCAGGCAAGAGCGTTATTAAAGGACGCGTATCAAAGACTTCACAACGACCATTTAGGTAGGAACAATTCATTAAGCTATTTGTTTAGTTCGAAGTATTTTAAAAATTGATTTTACCTTTCAGACGCGAACCTCATAATTATGATAAAGCCCAACCTACCCTCCATCAAACTGAAATCTATCAGCAAATGCTGGCCGAAAGTCAAAAACAACAACAACACCTGCAACAATCCTTAGCTCTTCAAATCCAAGCACAACAATCCGCATCCAATCAATCCCAACAATCAAACATGCAGCTCTCACAACAACAATTCCCCACAGTGATGTTAAACAACAATAGCGGCAACACCTACAGCATGAACCAAACCCAAAACATGCTAAATATACCTCAAAATTCGAATATCAAATCATATCCTATCGCTCAAAAGGGCAATCTTCTGCCTAATGTCAAAATTGAGCCTCCTCCACAAAACAATACAGTTATATCGATGTACACATTAAATACGAATCCTGCGGGTGATTTGGGTTTCCATAGAACAGCTAATCGGTCACAGGTGGTGCAGCAACCTAGTATCTCATTGCCTTTGCCTTCTTTCAAGCCATATCCTAATGTACAAAGTTTTCCAAAGTCTGCTTCAACTGGTAATTACATCAATGTTCGTGCAGCGATGGGAGGAGGCGTTCCTGGTTCTCATATGAACACAATGCTCCAGGATCATGTGCAACAACAACAACAACAGCAGCAGCAGCAACACCAACAACAACAACACCAGCAACAGGTTCAACAACTCCAGCAGCAGCAACAGCAGATCCATTCTCAATCCTTACCAACGACCCTGCGTCAGCATCAATTAATTCTACCCATTAGCAATTCATCCTCTTCTAGTCAGCAGCAGCAGCAGCAGCAGCAGCAACAAGAGCAACCAATCCTACCAAAAGAGATGTTCCGCTCAAATAGTCTGCCACTTAATTCCTCGCTGCAAAAGCTTGAAGCGCGTATTGAGCATTTCGTGGTGCCTAAGTACCAAGCAAAGAGTAACAAATCTCGCTCCCGTAGCAACTCCATACACCATCAAAGTACTCCAACAATGATTAGTGGTGTAACAAGTGGATCAACTTTGCAAGTTCCACGGCTACAGACGGCGACAAGTGATCCAATGTTAAATTCCACATTGGCCCAACTCCTGACAGCCCCGAGTCAGCCACCAGCGGCGTCATCAACTAGTAGTTATGTGCCATCAGCTAGTGATTCTCGTGCGTCTTCACAACAGCAAAAACATCATCAGCAGCATGGATTACATCAATCAATGCCGAAGAACATATCTCCAAAGAAGTCAAACTCGTTACCTGTCCCAGCACCAGCACTTATGATGCATAGTCCTCCCGGGAATAAGGTTGGCTCGTTGTTTTTAAATTGACCGTTTCTTTTTTTTTCAACTTTATCTTCTTGTAGATGTTAAGCTTTCCACCTCCTTCAGGTGGTCACATGTCCTCGAGCAATATAAGTTTATCTCCTGAATCGTTTCACGATCAGGACTCACCTCTTTCTCCAACGCAAACTTTAAAGTATCCACGTGAGACACAACGCCGTGCAGGGCATATTCATGCTGAGCAGAAACGTAGGTATAACATCAAGAATGGTTTCGATATGCTCCACTCATTGATACCGCAGTTACAACAGAATCCTAATGCAAAGGTGAGTTTGTTTTCTTAATTTTCGGACCTTCGACTGATAGAGTTTATACCTCTTTCTAGCTGAGTAAAGCAGCAATGCTTCAAAAAGGTGCTGACTACATTAAACAGTTACGTTCGGAGCGAAATATACTCAAAGACAAGATGGAATTACTACGGAAGGAGAGAGATAGTCTTAATAGTTCACTATCGTAAGCTAAGCATACCAATCCGATCGAAATTTGTTCCGAATTTTAAACAATCTTGAATAATCTTTTAGACATCTGCATTCTATCTTACCTGCCAATGGAGCACCGGTTACCCGTCAACGTACCGAACATGTTCGCCAATTATACGAACATTATGTTAAGTGTCGTACTATGCAGAATTGGAAGTTCTGGATTGTAAGTTTAACAAATCATTTGTTCTCCAAGTTGCATCTTTATATTTGTTTGTCCTTAGCTTGGTTTAATATTAGAACCACTGTTAGCTTCATACACAACATCTGTGTCCAGTGCTAGTGCGGATGAACTGCAAAGGACTGTTTTCTTGTGGGTGGATCAGCACTGTTCGCTGGTTGATCTACGTCCAGGTAAGTCAAAAACAACTTTCTGCAGTCGAAAATAATATTTCAAAATACCTACCATTTCAGCTGTTTCAAATAAATTGCGTTACTTATCCACAACGACTGATATCTTATCTGACCCGCCATCTACACTACAGGAAGAGGTTTCGAAAGCCATTAACAACACTCCAGGACAACATCCAAACCTTAATGGCTCATAGTCAAAACCGACACCGACAAAAACTGAGAATACAAAAAATAGAAAAACTAAACAAAAGTACAATTATTTAAAAATATATATAAAAAAATACATAACCCCTTGTTAAAGAATCGTTATAATAATTTTGAAACAAAGATTCTTGTTTGTTTTTTGTCGTGTGCCTATTTCAAAATTAATAATATATTTACATACATACAAATATAAATATATATATACATAAACAAATAGTAAATGCAAAACCGATTTTATTAGCTGTACAAAATATTTTTTGTTGTTTAACACTAAAATTAACTTTTAACTTTTAATTATTTTTTTTTGTTGTTGGATAGCGCAATTTTACAAAGGTTTTTTTAATGATTTGTCTATTCTTTTATTTGAAACAAAATTTGTTAGAAAATTGTATAACGTGTGCCTTATGAAAATTTTTAAAATGTAAACTATAATAATTATTGTGTTTTAAACTGCCGTTATAGGAGTGCGGTAAGAGTGTAATATTTTTTTGAAAAAAAGTGGATAGTCTAAAAAAAATGCTTTTTGTTAGATATTTTTGCTTAAAGAAAATGTAAATCTTATTGAATTGTTACGATATATATATATATCTAGTGTAATATTAAAAATATAATATGTTTTGTATAAATAGAACTTTGTTTCGTTGGAATTTGCAGACAATATATGTGTTGGTTTGTTTGATGTCCCCTGCCTGACCCAGTTCAGCTCGGTGAAATGTCAAAAAACTACAAAGCAAGCAACTCCGAACTTTGTTCCAACGAACACTACTTGGGGACATCATCAGATTCCAATAATTGTTTATTATTTAAAATTTTCCTCTTCATGGCTTATTTTAATGAGATTCAAAAATAAACATCCAAAACATCTCAATATTTACCATTCAATGTGCCCTAACCTCACACGAATATTTATTCTACGTTTCGAAACTGACACCTTTTTGAATAATGGCGGCTCTTATTTGTTACGTTACTGGAGTGTTACGTTAAATGCTTCAGTGAGTCCCAGTGTTAACATCAAAGAAACCTAATTTAATTCAGTTAAGAAGTTCAAGCTGTTGCATAGTTTACAATTTTCAGACAAGAAAACCGTAAACATGTTAATCTTTGAGCTTAAAAGAAAAGAAAAAAACTGGAGCTACACCCCAGTGACTTGCACTCTCAACCATTCCTGTGTGGGCTTTGATATGGAAGGGACTTACAAGTTACTGTTTAATGAGAAAATAATTAAATTATTCTCCTTCATCGCTAAAAAATTGATAAAAAATCCAACTTATGTTGTTGATCAATCAAAGAAAGAGAATTTGTAATGTTTTAGTTTGATTTTGTTTAATACAAAACGTCCAATTTGACAGAACAACAAACTCAACTCATATCATGGAGGTGAGTTGGAAATAGTAGCTTTGTTTGTTGAACTTTACCCAGGGTCGCCCTGGGTTTTCTTGACAACTCCAAGAGTTGTCAAAAAAACCTGGGTTTTTCGGTTCTCAAAAAACGCATGACGGCTGCTGATTGTATATTTTTCACAACGCACAAAATCAAAAGTTTCCATTTTGCTTTATTTGTTCGATTTGTATTTACTTTCATCAAAATAAATGCATTCACTTGCATTTCATTTAGTTTTATCAAAAAAAAGACATGAAAAATCAAATACAGAAGAAAAATACACAAGAAATGCTTGACAGCAAAAGTCACTTCAAAAGCTGATTCGTTACCTCAACTCGCCCCAGCTAAATAGCAAGATCGACTTCAGGGTGACTTTAGGGCGACCCCAGGTTTCAAAAAACAGAGAATTTTGTATTGAGGGCGAGTTGAGGTAATTCAAAAAACGCGCTGTGGCGACCCCAGGGCGACCCCAGGGTGACTTCAGGGCTCATCAAACAAAGCTAGTAACAAATCGTAACTGTTTGACACTTCAACGTGAGCTTAGAAACGCTGTTCTGACGTCATATAGTTACAAATCGTAACCCATTTAGATTAAATGAACGCCTTTTTGTTGACTATTGTTGACTATGGTTAGAAAAAGAACGCACATTGACAACAAACGACGTCGCGTTGATTTGCTTACGAATTACGATTGCTTTCGGTTTTTAAAATTGAAATTTAAAAATTATCGGGATTCGTGTTTTTTTTTTCAAAGTTAAAGCTCGCATACCTACAATGTTTCTGCTATTGTGTTAAATTAAATTACAGTTCGGAAATGCGTTTGTTTTTAATTTAACATTTTAAACCGGAAAACAAATTTGCTGCTCTATATTAAAAACAAAATAAAGAATACGGACATTGCCCCCCAGTGATTGTGCTCCCTGAAGTGATCCCTTTTGTAGGGGTCCCTTTGTGCGTTGTGCTGTTTATCTGTATTTAAAAAAAAAAACTGACCCTGATTGATTGTGCTCCCCTCGGATTGTTATTCCTTTGTTTGCTGTTTTTTGGTGAGTTAATTAACTTGTTTTGAACTATAGTTTGTCTTATTTATTGATTCAGTGTATTCATTTATTTACTATTCATTTTATTTTTACATTAATTTGTTATTTATATTTACTTTTAATTTTATTTCTATTAATCATATCTTTTCGTACAAATCCTACTATCCTACTAATATTATAAATGTGAAAGTTACGATGTTTGGATGTTTGTTGCTCGATAAAGCCATAATGGCTGAACGGATCTGGGTGAAATTTAGCACAGAGATAGATTATAGTCTGCAATAGCAAATGGCTGATTTGTATCCTGGTAAAATGTATGGAAGTACCCCGTGGCGTAGTGGTTAGTGTGTCGGACTGCCACTCCGAAGGTTCTGGGTTCGATCCCTGACGACTCGACCCAAAAAGTTTTTTTTTACGGAGTACTGCCTCTTGCGAGGAAGTGACAAATCCTGCTAGAGTAATTAATGTCATGAAAAGTGCTTCTCTGATAGCCGTTCGGATTCAGCGGTAAATTGTAGGTCCCTTCCATTTCTGCAGAATATCAACGCACACACAGTAATGGTTGAGAGTGTAAGCCACAGTCCTCGGCCCGCTTGGAGCTGTTATGCCAACAATTTATTTATTTTTTAAATGTATGGAATACTAAAGCTCGAGCTATAAAAGTAGCTAGATAACGAATGACGAGGCTACTTCTAGATCAGTTGAAACTCGAGCGAAGCCGCGGGTAAAGGCTTGTAAATAAGTAAATATGGTTTTTTGCGCGTGCGAAAATTGTGCGGAAAAAAAAAATAGGTTCTCTCGTTTTTCAAGGTTCCGGATGGCTGCAAGCGGCAGATTCGGATGAGACACGACAACATTACAAGATTGCCGAAAAGCCCTCACATGTGCGAAAAGCATTTCCATGCGAAGCATATCTTTATACAGGCAACACGGAGAGTGTTGGGAAGTTTGCAGTGCCAATATCAACCACATCGGTGTGTCATTGCACAGATAGTGTGACTGATGAAAAATGTCGCCTTTAAACGGAGTCATGTTTGTCACACATATCTACGACTACACCGATAAGGTACGCAAATCCCAGACGGTGCCAACCTCTCAACGATATCGTCTGGGTCTCTAGCTGCTGAGCAGCTTCCGATTTGTCGAAGCCCAGCTTTGTCGCTGATGAATTTAGCTTCAAGCACGGAGAAGACTTATTGGCGAGACTATACTCCCTACCATTTCTACCGACAACATCCATTATTTGTCAATCCCAATTCCCTCCCCAAATTTTGTTTTCTTTGGTTCCCCACGAAAAGACTTCTAGCTTCTACTAACGGAGAACTACTCTAATAGTCTATGATAGACGTGGGCTGCCTCATTACCTACACCCCGCGGAAAGAGATAACGCAGGCGAGAGCATTTAGAAGAAGTGTAGAGGATTACATGATTTAACGCAACTCCTTAAGAAAAGGATTTGTTCTTAAAGTTGTTTAATAAGTCCCCAGCCTGCTACACTTTTTATGTTACAAGTAGGTTTTAATCGTAAGATGCCAGTGGTAAGTACAATTTACAAATGGCACTCCAAGATTCGACTTCCGACTGGAATTAGCACCCGGATATCGGACATGCTGACCGATAACGCCAAAAGCATGAGAGCTATGGACAAAAACTGTGTACCTACTCATATTTGACGAAATGTCAATTCAAGATAACTTGAGTGCAACATCAAGGACGACATAATCTACGTCGTCAGCGGCTTTGGGGAGTGTGGAAGGAGTATTTTAATAAATTAAATTCAAATTGAAAGTCAAATTGTAAACAGACGATTGGCTACTACGTGGGATCACCGAATCGAGACACTTTGTCGAAAATGATCGTGACAATTATAACAGGAGTTATAAAATGTGGGCTCACGGTTGTCGCTACAAGGTGCAATCAAGGCTCATCGAATGTCTCGGCGTACAAAAAACATGCACCGGCACTTTATCATGGTTCGCCGTATATGGATATTAAGCAGGACAGAATTTACTTGCTCCATTATTATCCGAACCTTTTTAAGAGTGTGAGGAATATATGGCTGAACCACACAATAATTTATGTTGGAAGAGATAAAGTGGATTTTGGCATAATTAAGATGCTGGTTGAAGCAGACGCGAAAGGATACTTTCTGTTTCTGGTCTGTTGCATGGCGATCACATTGCTTTAATGGACTGAAGCAGACGCTTTGGGAGTAAGTCAAATGTGGGAATATTTTAAAAATGAAGAAAAAAGCTACTTTCTGCTGGCACATCTAAACACTGATGTAGCAGAAAACTTGTTCTCCATGTTCCAATCTATATACAAAAGACGTACTCTTTTTTTCTTTTCTTCTTATTCCTCTATGGTTCAAATAGGATGACTCGGAATATCACCATGACCGTTAAATTGCTTCAATTTTGAAGGAAATGGTAGCTTGTTTGCAAATGTATGTACCCGTTAATGTGAGAGTAACGACACACACTCCATAAACGCTCTGTTAAAATTATCGAAATTCAACTGGCCGCGGAAATAAGAACATGTTAAACGACGGAGAAAGCCGGTGAAAGCAACTTCAAACCACTGTCCTGGCTTGAACTTTACACAGGGTCAGGCCAGTACCGCCCAGAGAAAAACTTAGATTAACTTCAGAGTGACCCCAGGTTTAAAAAACAGAGTATTTCCTTGTCAGGGCGAGTGGAGGTTTTTCAAATAACGATTTTAACATTTGAATAGCATGCCAGTGTTTCCGGGTTTGATTTCAAGTATGGAATCCATTGTCTCTTGTTTTTAGTTCAAAACTTTTCATTTACGAACGCTTTCAGGATCAATTGGGAATTCTTTTCAATAACAGAAAATTAATGATACCGGCTAAACTAGCCAAATAAATATTTAAACAACATTCACTATTTAGAACTTTATTACAGTTCCTCTTCGTCATCCATATTCATATGCTCCATTTTAACATCATCGACTTCCAAACCATCCACATCCACATCAATGTCTTCATCAGCAACATCATCATATTCATCTGAGTCCTTATCCGGTTCATTGTCATCGCTGATGTACTCCTTAAAGAAAGAAAAAAAAAATTAATCATTAAAAAAATCTTAAGTTTATAAACCACGAACATACATCATCTTCCATGGTATTTTCTTGTAGTTTGCGATTCTTGTAATACTCTCGCATTGTTTCCTTGAATGAATTATTTATGACCTGTCTTACTTGGACATCGAAACCAGGAGGCAACCATCCAGTTTTTTCATTACAAGTAGCTCCAGCAAGTGGTGTTGGAATTTTATCCAACATTTCTTTCACTTTTTTAACCTTCAAATCACAATACTGAGTGGGAAAAGATAAATACTTTTATAAGGAACAATTCAGAACTTGTTGGAGTGTACCCTTAAAATCCATTGACGTGACCGTGGGAGATGTCCTTCTTCTAAATATGGATAGTCAGGTCCCTGAACTAAAACGTCAGTCTCATTTGGTCGTCTTTCCCAATCCTGGGATCTTGTTCCGAATTTTTGTGCATTGGGAATCTTAAATATTAAGATTATAAGACTTCTCCTTCAAAAACAAAAACTACCAACTATTGTTGACTTACGAATTCGGCCATTCCAGTTCGATAGCGCAATCTCAAATCAAACGTCTGGTAGTAGCGACTGTTGAAATCTTTGCGGGGATCATAACCATACCGGGTATACATACTTCGCCATGGTCCATTCGAAAAAAGATATGCAACCGATGGGGTTATGTGCTTTAGTTTGTCCTGAGACAAGCCAGACTCATATAGCAATGCAACTCTCGTCCAACAAGGATATTCATCGAAGAGCTTGAGTTAGAGATCCGTTAAAAAGAATAGCTGGGTTAGATAATATCCTCACCTTCTTTACACGTTGCAGCTCTTCATCGGAAACATACTTGACTCTCATGCGTTTGGCAACTGCGGGATCGGGATTCATTGGGAAGGGTTCGGTGAGTGAGAACGATATAATTTCTCGACCATCATAGTACGGTTTCTGAAGAACACCGAGAACATCAGATTGACCATCATCTTTGGGATCGATTCGGTGCAGGTTTGTGTGGACGGTGTCTGATCTGGCAAACTGGTATGGAATGCATAGTGGAGGAAAATTCGTTCGCCTGAGAACAAAATGGTCTTTCTGTCTGAGACTATAAAAAAATATACTTTACTTACGAAAAGTATTCAAAGTCTGTAACATTTCTCGGTACTACATCCTCACGGACGTACTTGGCTTCCCCGGTTTCCTTATCCTTTGCTATTGGCAGGTAAGTGTAGTCAGCAAGAGCTAGATAATTTCAAGCAATTCATAAATAACAAGAAACTGAGATATGAACATAAACTATTACAATCAAAGATATACATCTTTTTACAATGACCAAGGACTTCAACACGGCATGTGGCTGGTTCATCTGGATTCTTTTTGGAGCGACGTATTTTTATTTTGAGCATAAGACCAGAATTTGTTTGAGAATCACCGGCTAATGCTTTGCAGAATTCATTATCTGGTTGGTATCTCACTTCCAAGCGTTTAATTTCTCCAGAAAAAACCTTCGATATTAACCAAAATATTAATATTTTGTTAGAAAAAATTAAAATTAATTTACTGAACCTGCGATATTTTTGTTATGCCGCCCATTGTTCTTAACATTTTGTCAACATTTTGAACATAACCGGGATACTCGACAATGGATAATTCTTTTTTAACATTTCTTGTATCTATTTCTACAATTGTTTCAGTCATTTTATATGTAAATTAAGACCTCTATTTTGTGATAAACTTTAAACAATCTATTGACTCGAGGAAAAAATGTTTTATTTTTGAAAATGAAAAGTGACAGATAGAAAAGAACAGCTGTTAACGAATACATCATTGCCAGATGAAATCATGGGTTTGTTTACATGTTATTGTGAATAGTTCATACCAAATAACATCTGTACAGTGCGAAACAAAACAAAATAAACATACCACGAACAAATTAAAAACTTTATAAAACTTTCATCAGACTGATTTTTTGAACGCAACGAGCAACCCTTTGGCTTGTAGATTATTATTTAATTGAGCAAACACTTTCATAATTTCAACGGCACCAGTGACTTATTCTCGGTTAAGTAAAATTCAAATTTTAAGTATAGGTACCTAAAAGGGTTTTCACACCGAGCTGAAAACACGGTTTTCGTTGAAAACCCTCAAAACCTGAACGAAAACACAAGTTTTACCATACCTTTTTGCTAAACACAAGTTTTCGAAAATAACTAGTTTTATAATAAAACCGTCGAAAACTTGTTGGAATACAAAGCAAACACACCTAAGTTTGTTGTAATTCTTTCAGAACACACCTAAGTTTATTGGGATTCTTTCCAAACATATCTAAAAAACGCATAAACGTCAAAAAAAAAATTAATCAAAGCAGCCAAAAGAGAGAAAAATAGTAGTAGCTTATTGCCTTAGCAATTCAACTCTACCTGCTGGAACACAATAGAAAAACGCAGCCGGAACCGCAGCCGCAACCGTATCGCATGCCGTACGTACCTAATTAGAAGTGCCCACAATGGAGTCGTACGTACTCCACGTTTTTTTTACAATTTCCACTGAGAAACATACATATACATATATGCATATAAAAGATGATAAAACATATATCGCATCATGTATAGTCTTTTCTATAAATTTTTAATTAAATGACCTAATTTCTAAAAGGATTTTATTAGCACGTTGCTCTTTTTTTATGGAATGTCAAAAATACGCACGTATTTATTAAAAGTTGGCCAACTCGTCCGTCGCCGTTTGCGGCTGCGTTTGCGGATCCGTCTCGTTGTGTTCACAACATTGAATTCGTGTGTATTCAATATTTTGACATGCGATACGGATGCGTTTGCGGATCCGGCTCCGGCTCCGGCACCATTGTGTTCCAGCAGTAAGAGTTGTCAAAAAACCTGGGATTTTCCATTCTCAAAAAACACATTAGGCGTCAGTTATAGCGACCAGTAAAAAGCATCAGTAAAAATCGAAAACAAATGAATTTGGAGCTTTTTTACTGACGGTCGTTTATAGCGATCAGTAAAATTATGTCGGTAAAAAAATGGAAATAGCAACGCATCCTGTCTTTTTCTTCTTCTTTCTGGTCGCAAATGTACCAGTAATTTATTTCCGGATGAACGAATTTATTCCGGATGAACGAAACAGTAAGTAACTAGAATGAATTATTGTTTCATTTTGAGTGACATGACAATCAGCTGATACGTAAAATGAGTTTTTGCCAGTAAAATCTAATTATTGGTTTTCCGTAAAAAATACTTTACCGAATTAATATATTTTTTTCAAATAAATTAATTTATGTTATTCGCCACCGATTGGTATACACTTTTTGTTTCAAAACGCATTCAAACATATTAAATACTACAAAAGAAAATGTATACTCATGCTTTTTACTGGTCGCTATAACTGACGCCTTAGGACTGCTGTTTGTATATTTTTCACAACGCACAAATCAAAAGTTTCCATTTTTCTTTATTTGTATGATTTTTATATACTTTTATCAAAATAATTGCATTCACTTGCATTTCTTCTAGTTTTTTTTCGAAAAAAAAGATATGAAAAATCAAATACACAAGAAATGCTTGACAGCAAAAGTCACTTCAACAGCTGATTCGTTACCTCAACTCGCCCCATCATAATACCAAGATCGACTTCAGGGCGACCCCAGGTTTAAATAAACAGAGAATTGAGGCCGAGTTGAGGTATGTATTCCAAAAAACGAGTTGTGGCGACCCCAGGGTGACTTCAGGGCTCAACAAACAAAGCTATTATTTTAATCATTTTCTGTAACTAATTGTCAGAATTTGAGAACATTAAGGTCTTGTGAGTTGAGCCTTTAAGTTTGGCTGTTTTTTGGAACCTAGGTTTGCAATGTACTCAAACTGAAGAAGAAGGTATTTGGCTGGGGCGATTAGAGGCAGTTTTAATAAAAATATAATTTATTTTAATAAAAATGTAAAGTATTTCAAATTAAATAGGTAGCAATGTTTGCTCACTGTTGTTGAAAGAGAAGCTTCAAAATCGGCAGTCGGTAGTCCAAACGTGTTTGTGTTTTAGAAAATTAAATATAATACTATCACGAGACAGTTCCTTTCAACGGCAACGCTACTTGCTAGCTACGGCGTGGCGCGCAGCTTCTTTTGCACCATGTGATTAATATATTAGCTTCTAGAAACGAATTTTGAGACATCCATCCGAAGGCACCGTATAGTCAAACGGCACTAAAAGAGTATTATAAATTCTATACTCAGTAGTTGAAGGTCTTTGACCAAATATTAGCTTTAACTTGAGTTTTTGAACTTTGACAGCTTTTGGGACACTCGCATTCAAAAAGATATGAATACCCTTATAATAGGTCTGTTTGATGTCCCCTGCCCCAGTGCGCACTGGGGAATGTCAGTGCAATTCGTTTAACTATCAAAAAACTGCATTGCTTCTCGGGTTTTGATTGAACATGGAACAGCCCAGTGCAACATAATCAATTTTCCTGCGAGCATTCTATTTCTAAAACTCCCCCATTCTCATCAGAGAGCGTATATTTTGGCATTTGGACTATAAACATTTGAATAAATTACAAAATAATCTACAAATTATTTAATATTTACAGTGGATTGAGATTTTAGGTGATGACTATCTCATGAAAATCCTACGGGTGGCATCCAGTTGAAACTGGGGAAGTAAATACAAATCGCTGCCCAGGCTGGGTTTGAACTCACAACTCTAGGCTATGCAACCAAGCACTACATCCACTATAACATTGCCGCACCAAAAATGCGAGTTACATGACAAAATTTCTAGTTCTGGTTACCACTTTCCTTTTCTTAAAATCGTATTTTTAACTTATGAATGTATCTATATTCTGATAACTTGTCAGTCTTAAAAATGATAGATTAATTTTTCAAATTATGCCAGCAAAAAGTGTCAATGTTCTGATTGTCGTTGGGCATAAGTGGGCACCCTCTTTCTAGCTCTTTTTTAAATCATTTAAAAAGTTTAAGTTATTAAAATTTTTGCTTATTAGATTCCAATTAATTATTAGTATTATAAATGGTGGTGTCAAATAATTGTCATCGGGTAGATGATAAAACACCCAATGTATCAACTCCCATATTAAAATACCGACTTTAACTGCCAGCTTATATTTCAAAGGAATACATGAAAACGTTGACATCAAAACGCATTTATGTGATTAAATGATCCAACTAAATAATTTACAGGTGTGGAGATGTGGATTCTTTCACTATTTAATGATAATGATATGAAAACACGCCAATGTCTTGTCTAGTCATTTTGGTCAACTTTATAAGTATGAGATCATTTGAAACATTTCTAATGCGTGTATAGTAAAATGCGTATTTAAAATACACCTTTCTACGTGGTGTTAATTGATAGTCATTTTATAAACTTAACGCGGAGTAATACTTTCAACTGTGGAATTGATTTTATTATTGTTCCGAACATTTTCTAGATATATTAACATTAAGGTGTTTACTGCGCTTATTTTTAAGTTGATGATTAAAATTCAAAAAATTTAAAGTTCAAGAATTTTGTTTTGTTCTAATTGTGCATTAAAATTGAATTCATTAATTTTATTACTAAGTAAGGAATACAAAACACACAAATTGATCCAAGATGAGCTGTTAAAGTGCTTTCTTAAGTGTATAGGTAAAGTGTAAGATTATGTACAATTTTGAAATTTAATTTGAAATAGGATTTATATTTAAATATAGTAGAATCAGCTGTCAAAATGAAGTCTATTGTCACACATTACTTCTGAACTACCCCGCTGCAAATATTTTGTTTTACAGGGTGGGCCAAAAGAAGTCATCCATCCGATGTTGTTTGGCTTTCTTTTTTTTTAAATGAAAAACTTCGATTCTGTTTTTTGATTATGTTTATTTGAACCTTTAGAAGAGTATTGGTCAAGTCGAGAATATGATATCGTCAAAATGGGCGCCGTCACAATTGATTGCTCGTTTTATGGCATTTTTCATCACTTCAGCGAGAACTTCGGGCGACAGATTCTCGCACTCGTGTCGAATGTTGTCCTTGAGGGTTTCCAGAGTCTCGGACTTATTCACGGAAACACGGGACTTCAAAAAACCCCACACAAAACGTCTGAAACGGTTAAATCGGGTGATCTTGCGGGCCAGTACAAATCACCAAATCGAGAGATGATGCAACCCGGGAACGCCGCCTTCAGAACATATCGGTTCATGTGAGTTCATGTACCGCTACATGGCTTGTTGTCTTGAATTCTGCATCTGTCTAGTCCACAAATGTCAAAACAGATTTGACATTGGCGGCCATTTGCAAAAATGAGAGCATCTTCCAATAGGGTGATTTCTTTTTGGTCACATTGTTATTCTTGTCTTCTAGATATGAAGTCAGAATCCCATCAAGATGCATGTCTTGTCAGTGTCAACCATTGTTGCATCATCATTTTTAATAAAGAAACTGTTGATATAGGTATAAGGTAGGCTGATGATATTGTCATATTGAAGTCACACGTCACACCCA
This sequence comes from Platycheirus albimanus, assembly GCA_916050605.2. Lineage (NCBI taxonomy): Eukaryota > Metazoa > Arthropoda > Insecta > Diptera > Syrphidae > Platycheirus > Platycheirus albimanus. Next base: position 21,830,816 of record OU696698.1, on the reverse strand, counting down.
ATAAAAATAAAATTGATATTTTTTTCATTTATATGTACCTATGTGTGCTTTTTGACAGTTGACAGTTTATTTGTTTAAATAGAAATAAAACGTAAAAGGTCCATTTAACTGAGACGCATTATTTATTCCAATTTTAATTTCTTTAATTTAATTTTGAATCACATTTTTAGCTGATCTTACGTAAATAGGTATAGGCACTACATATATGGCATTTAAATGAAAACCACTCAATATTTGACCTTGGTGTTTGGCGATACTTTGCGTACAAATTCAAATTGAAGAATTCGATAATTTACATTCCACGATTTCGCTATTCTTACTATACTTAATGAGAATAGCTATGCTGAGAGTTGATTTCCGATCTCAGACTAATTTACATTTTAAATGTACATAGCTATATGCATCTGTTTATAGCGTTTTCGTTTGGAAATAGAAATCGCGTTTAGTTGAATTTTTCAATGATAATAGGGGTTAATAGTATTTTAATCAATAGTCTAAATTTTCATATAACATCGGTCTATAACTTTTTTTATAAAACCAGTTTATTTGTTACATTCTCTCAATCGCACAATACCAAAATCACCAAATTTTGAATTTATGAAGAATATCTAGGCATTTTCAGCCCTACTTTAAGTCAATTTAAATATTGTAGTGAAGAGCCCTAAAAAATGTAATAGTCCGGCCCTGGTACATGTCAAAGCGATTCAACAATGAAAAACTTATTACTGGGGGCGTGGTTGCGTGTATTTTCTCTGAATGGATTATTCTATATTCAACAACATTGGCATCCTTTCCGAGTTCCGACAAGCATAATAAAGACCAAAGAAGGATCAGCGCATTCCAAAAGAAAAGTACGCATTTAGACGCCAGGCAGCATGTTATACAATAGTTAATACAAATTGTTGATTTAATAAAATTTATGTTTCCTAATGTTTTTTTTTTTTCTTAAATTTATCTTATTCGTCACACTGTAGTTGGGAGCAGAAAATAGCCAAGAAATTTGAATGAATGAAGAACAAAATCTATTTTTAATTCTCGCCACAAGTCTAACAAAAAATTGAAGATATCAGAAGCGGGGGAACTTCAAAGGGATGATTGAACTTTGATTTGTTGTTGTTATACTTTTAAACTAGTTGCCTTGAATATTTTTGGGTTTGAGCTTTTGGCGTTTTGTATTCATTTGATGGTTTCTTGCGTCGGTCTATAGCGTCGGAGCACCACATTATTTTCTTTCATTCTCTGCTCATAGTATAAACCAAGTTAAACAAATAAAAAAAAAACCTTTTCTCTTGTGGGAACTAGAGCGGTTGTATACGATACCTTAGCCCTACCTTTTGTATCGTGGTTTCTGGGGTTTAATGTTTTTTCGTACGGGGGTGGTCATGGTCATGGATATGAATGGCTACATAGAACACGATAGAACGAGTGACCTAGGAACGCTTGGCATCAGCATGAATCAAACATGTGATCGGATGATGATGTGCGGTAATGTTGGCGTGAGCTTATGCCGCGCCTAATTAAATTACATACCGGAACGAAACATGCAATATTTTGTTTACCTAATATTTGCGTTTACTTTTTTGAGAAGGAACTTCTGTTAAGCACAAATTCAGTTGAAAATAAAAAAATAAAAGAGAACAAGAAATGCGTTTATCTCAAAATTATTTTACATAATATATTTTTGCATTTCTTTGGCGTCTAGCCTAAGTTCCGGGTGGTGATGAGATCTTTAGTGGATGTAAATAATTGTGTTCATTGAACATTTGTATTTGTACAGTGTGATTATCACATTTATGTAGAAATTGCAATTTTTTCATCAGTCTAGATTTTAGAATGCGCAATGAATGAATCAGCAGTATTATCATTTGGCAGCGTGGTGCCCTCTGGTGTGGCAGAATTATTTTTTTATATAGCTAATACATAAATAACAGAGAAAATAACAGCGACACTTAACATGCAGCAATTCAGACAAAAATAACTTTTTTATGATAATATTATATTCTGTTTTCTGTATAGCAAAGGTGAAAACCAGGTCAATTGTATAAGCACCTTCCTACTTGCATTTGAGAGACCTATAGCAAACCTACATTATAAAAATTGCTAAGAATTTTGATGTTTCAAATGAAAATCACACACACAACTCTGTTGTGGCAAATGTAATTTCAATTTCTTTCCCAATTGAAACTGTAAGCAAATCAATATCAGCAGAGCCGTTAAATCATGACTCTTTTCATCCTTCATGTTCATCCCAACCATAATCATTGTATATACATTTTTATAGAAATTGCATGAAACATGTTGTTTTAGTTCGAAACTTCGCCAATGGCGGCGCTAGTTGTCTTATATACTTTACATCAAATGTCTTCCATTGTTGTTTTTGCTTCCCATGGCAATCTAGATAAAAAACCACTCCAAACTCTCCAAATAAGTGTTTTTGAACTTCGTATATAGATGGCGCACTAAACGTTCCTGTATTGGGAGTATCATAGATTATAAATGCAATGCCATATTACGCCAAAGAAAAAGGAAGCAAGTGTCAAAACCTAACGAAAAGTTTCTTTAAGATCTTTCCAATGCATCAGTTGGCGATAATAGCCTTTAGAAATATGAATCATTTGCCTCTTTCTTCCTCTTTGAAAACAAAATGAAAAAAAAAGAAATGTCAGATACAAAAAAAAAAAACAAAAGTGATCGAAACTTGCCGAAACTTATCGGATTGGGTATAGAAATCAAATGTATATTTTTATTGTTTCGTAAGGCAACGAACGTACTCATTCTCATTCTTCAATGACGGTTGGGCCTTAAGTAACAGCAAAATAACCATTTCATTTGAAGTAAATTATTGTGGTGTAACCCGCATTGTATACGTATTCAGAGAATGTTCTTATACAAATTTTTAAAACACTTACTATATTGTATGCGCCTTGTGTAACTTTAGTCCTTAAAGCGGCATATACATTGGTCAAAAGTTCAAGCATTCGAGTGTGTGTGTGTGTGAAATTGAAATACGAATACACGTTGAATGCTTGAAAAAATACCAAAATGTTTTGACTTTTCATCAATCACGGTGCACACATACTCTCAAATGATTGATGAGATTTTCACCAATATATACGCCGCTTAAGAGTTCATAAGCCGTATAAATAGAACAACCAGTCAACCACTGCGGTCTGTTAGCTATAATTATTTAATTGAAAGTATTGAATTGTTGATTTAATAAATTAACGAAAGTAGGTACCTAGGGCGTTTTATTGACAAAATTATGTTTTATGTGGCCGAATATAATCTAATTAATCTCAAAGCGTTTATGTTTGGTTACCCAGAAACCTTCTTCTACTCCTGTTGAGCGCAGCTACTAAATGACAGTTCTTTTTTTTTTGTTGACAGAAGCGAACATTGAATTGAGATCCGCATAGTACTTGTATATTGCATAGTTTCGATGTGTCGCATTTGATGAGTTTTTTTTATTTTGCAACGTTATTTGTGATTTTGTGAAAATAAATAAGTTTTACTCAAATCAAAGTGGAGAAATAAATTAATTTTAAACAATGTATAAAGGAATCTAGACTTAAACTTCTGCATCATCATTCTCCATTACCGTGTGACATTTACAACGAATCGCAAACTTCAGAACCGAAAAGAGTGGAGCTGCTTGTTTTTTTGGTATCCCAGGTTGGAAAGCTCAGGAGAGCAATTTTGAATTACCAAACAAAACCGCAATAATACTAACCAAATTATTAATTGTAAAGAACATCGTGCTGTGAAAGATAAACTTGTTTAAAAAATGAATCCAATTATAATTCTAAAATTCATATACTTCTATGCCAAAGTGTTTGCAATGGGAAATTTTACTATGTCAAAAAGTGGTCGGTTAGAATCGTCCTTTAAACAAAAATTGTTTTCAATATTTTGCTGGCTATCGTGTCTTATCGCCTTTATCTCATTTCAATCTAAGGTCTTAACAAAGGACATTTCAGTTGATATGGGTGTTATGATTGTCACACAATATTTATCAATTATTGTATTTGTTATCATGATTGTGGTATCCCAAGCAATTCAAAACGAAAAATTTGTCGAAATTGTCAACGCGAGCATAGAAATAAATGATCGAATATCAAAAATCACAGGCAATCCAAAAATATTTCGACTTGAGTTTTACTTGCTAGTTTTTGGACGGGTTGCTGGAAATATTATTACCTTGGCATCAGTTTTATATTATGTAAAAGGATTCAATTTGCTTTCTATTACAAAACAAACTTCAAATTTATTTCTCGTATTTGGAATGACTATTATGCAGGACTTACAAAGTTTGGGTTATATAACTGCTGCCGGAATGTATCAGAATATTGGAAACCACATGATTTTACTATCAAAACGTATAGAAAGCACAGAAATTACATCGATGACAAAATTTCGCCAAATGCGAACACTCTGTGGCTTTTCTGAGGAACTGGACAAATGTTCTGAAATTTATAGCCAAATTTTTAAAATTATACATCGATTTCATAATTTGTTCCAAATAAATTTTTTCCTTGTGTTTTACATGAACATTATACTTGTCATTTGTAACATTAAATACATATTTGTCACTTACATATCGAATGGTGTTATAATGTGGGCCCTAGTAAGTTGGGCTATCATGAAACTTTTGGAACTGACGTTTATGGTGTTATGTGTAGATTTGACAGTTCGCCGATCAAAAGTTCCTGAAGGTCTAAATTGGGACACTATGTGGTGTAATATTGATAATCGATGGGACAGAAGTGTATGAAATTAAATATTAAATATTAAAATACTTACTAATTCAAGTTTGTTGTAGGTGGACAATTTTTTAATTCAAATGCGATGCGAATACTTAAAATTTGACGTATGTGGATTGTGTCAACTAAACAACGAATTTAGTTTGAAAGTGCTTTCAGCAATAATATCGTATTTGACAGTTCTTATACAGTTCGAAATGCTTGGATATTTTAAGAAAGAATAAATTAAAAATAAAGTAGGAAGGCAATCAGTAGAATATACAAATTTTAATAAAAAAATAAAATGCACTTAAAAGAAGCAAAAAAGCATATTTATCTTCTAGTGCACATAATTAATGTCAATTTTAGATTTAGATTTATTTATTTATTGAAATAACTTACACAGTAAGATAATAGATATCTTATAATCTAGTGAAAGTCTATGAATTTACATTTTAATGGCAATTGAATTTACTTAGAATTATAGAAAAAGAAAAAAATAGGAAAAAAAAAGTTAAAACAAAAAAAATATTAATGAATTACCTAAAATAGAAGCGATAGTTTAGCGGTATATGTATACTATTTGAGCTTTGAAAAGTAATATAATAATTTAATAATAATAATAAATAGATAGATGAATGTAGAAAAAGAAAAAAGAGAGAGAAGAAGAATAAGTTAGAAGAATAAGTTAAGTTAGTTGCTCTGATTCGAAAAGAAATTTTTAAGACTATTTTGAAATAAGTGTAGGTCATCAATATCTCGCAGTTGGGTGGGGAGCGAGTTCCAGAGGCGACATGCAGCAATAAAGAATTGCCTTTCCGAGGTCAGACACGAGAAGCGTGGCAAAATTACCGTTGTTGATCTGTTGGATACTGACAGTCTGATTTTTTCGTGGAGATATCTTGGTTGACGTGTTTTTAAGATTTTAAAATATAACATCAAGGTTCGGAATTTCATGAAACAATCAAACGACATATTAAGGAGGCTGTTCTGTAGATGTGACACATGGTCAAACCTTCTCAACCCAAAGATGTATCGAATGGTACTATTAAAGGCGACCTTTAATTTATTTTTGCTGAAGGCGTCGCAATTATAAAATATTTCGCATTCATAAGTAAGGACAGGTATCACTAGGGTCCTTGCTAGCATTGATCTTGTTTGGATTGGAGTGTATTCCTGGGCGGTCCATAACGCTCTAAGCGTTCCATAAGTTCTTCCTACCAATGAATTAATGTGGTCATTCCAGGTCAACGTTCTATTGAAAATTACACCTAGATTCTTATATGTATTTACGAATTCTAAGGCGTTCTCGTTTAGTTTTATTGAAGGAAAGTATGATAGGTCTAGTTCCTTTCGCGAGATAACCAAGCATTTGCATTTTTTTGGGTTGAGAACTAATCCATTGCAAGATGCCCAGTTAGATATCTTTTGAAGTTCCTGGTTCAAGGTGAAGGCACAATCTTCAATCAGACCCAGAGGACAGCTTTTGTATATTTGTATGTCATCGGCATAAAAGTGTTTTGATGCTTGATTTATAATGAACCCGATTTCATTAATATACATTGAGAATAAAAGTGGGGACAAAATTGATCCTTGTGGGACGGACTCCTTGCTGCACCGGAAGAAAATCTGAAAGACTCTCATTTAAGAAAACGGCTTGCTTTCTATCGCTTAGAAAAGAGGAAATCAGTTTAACAGCTTCTGAAGATATGTTGAATCCTTGGCTCAGTTTATTCAAAAGCATAGAGTGATTTACCAAGTCGAATGCTTTCGAAAAATCTAAAAGAACTAAGAATGTTACGTTATCCATATCAAGGTCAGCCCTTATATCTTCGATTATTTTAGTTAGTGCAGTTATGCAGCTATGTTGTGCCCGGAAACCTGATTGGATATCTACTAAGAGGTTGTTTCGGTAGATGAAATTATTCAGTTGTTTTTGCATAAGGCGTTCGCAGACTTTTGATAGAAAAGGAAGTATTGAAATCGGTCTGAATTCATCACAAAGCGAGTTTTTTGGGATTGGAATTATTTTACCTATTTTCCATTGGTGTGGGAAGATCCCAGTAGTAAGAATAGAATTGATTACATGAGTGAAGTATGGAAGAAGTAATGGAAGAATAGCTTTGATGAAGATGGGGTTTAAATTATCATTTCCAATGGCATTCGATTTAATACTAATGCAGCTTTCAACTACGTCTATGGTGTTCACACATGCGAAACTGAACAAAGTATCCGTCGAGGGTGATGGTAGGTTATTGAGAGATATGTGTTCACCTGAAGGTACAAAAGGTGTTGGTGCAAATTTACGGTTGAGATCATTTGTATTCACATCGACTTGAATATTAGGTCTTTGTTTCCCAATCTCCAGTTTGCGGAGGTTGTTCCATACTTTTCGACCACCAGATCTTACATCTAGATGTTTAGAAAAGAATTGTAGTTTCGCACGTCTTACCTCTTGGACAACTTTATTCCGTAATAATTTGTAGGATTCATGAAGTTCGTCTACACGGAACCGTTTCCAGCGTCGATACGCCAGGTCACGCCGGTTGATCAGTTCGGTGATCCTCCTTGTAAACCATTGTTTATTTTCGCGAATCCTTATTTGCGTTTTTAATGGAACGTGTTCATTGAATAATAAATTCAGATTTGTATTTAAGAATTCGACTTGGTCATCTGGTGAAGGCATTAAGAAGATGTTATTCCATGCTATCATGTTTATATCATTTTCAAGGGATATTCCATTGATGTTCTTAAAATCTCTAAACTGAACTCTAGAAATGTCTGTGCTGTTACTTGTATTAAAATCATAGGTCAGGAAGATGAGATCGTGTTTTGAGAAAACTGGAGCTTCGAGTTGGTCATATAAAAGTATCCTATCTATTTCACTTACATAGTAATGATCTAACAGCGTACTAGAAAATTGTGTAAAATGGGTTGGTTGGGAGATATTAACTGAATGTAATTCGAAGGAACTCATGTTTTCACTTAATCTTTTATCAATTAAAAGGTCACTGTTAAAGTCGCCGCATATAATTATGTTTGAAGAGCTGATCGTAATTTCTTCTATAACTCCATAAATTTGCTCCAAGTCAATGTATCTATTTGGCCTATGGATAGTGACACTCAGAAAATTATAAAATTTTAAGTTTAATGTTGTTTTATGTTGTTTACTAAGAGCACTTCGATTTCAAGCCTATTTTATTCAGTGCAACGAGATCGACTTTCTTTTTCACACTTGGACTTTTATAAATAGTGATACAAATTTCGTATAAATGAAGCTATTTGCCGGACGGTACTATCAAACACGTCTATTCCCTCATGCGGTTGAGTTTGGTCAATTGACTATTTTATTGTCAAAATTAAAGGGTATGTGGATTTCATACCCAAAATTTATTTTTCTTGTTGTAAGCCTTGCACAATTGACCACTTATATCTCTTCACGAAATTTTGGTTTATGTACGAGTATGTACACACATGGCAAAAGTGAGACCAATACTGACATTTATGTATGCTTGGTATGGTAGAAAACAGCTGATAATACCACCAATCTGGAAGTACTGACACAAATTCAGAGACTTCGGTGCATTGGATCAACCAGTACATTAAGAACCAAACCAACAGCAGTTCTTGAAACAAAATCAAATCTGCTGCCCAAAGAGAGAATGTAGAGAATAGAGAGAATAAAGAGGATAGAGTGAATAAAGAGATATAAAATAGAAAATATATAAATCTTTCTTTTCTCTTTATTCTTTTGGAGTACATTCCCGCCCGGTGAATTCAGGTTTAAAACTTCCAAATTTGGAGAGTTTTGAAAAAATGAGCGGACTAAACAAAACAGCCAGTAAAAGCAAACATACAAGTACCAGCGTACTTTTCCTTGAATTGAAGAAAATCATCCTTGAAGCGACAGTCAACAGCATGGAAGTCTTTTGGCAGATAAACTTATATAAAAAGGCCAACGTTAGACTTAAGTGTTTAAATTTAAGAGTAGTTCGCAGATCGAGCTAAATTTAAATTCACATTATTCTCTCCAAACGTTAACTAAAACTCTAGCTTAATTTTGACAGAAGGGCGTTGCTTAGAAAATGTCATTGAAAACAGCTGTTCTCTAAAGTGTCGACATATACACTGGTCAAAATCTCATCAAGAATTTCCCTTTTTTATCCTTTCCCTTTTTACTTGCGATTATAGGTACTATATAAGGCAAGTTATGCATTCGTCGAAAAAAAAAGTTTTGAGATAACAATCAAACATGACATTACGAATTGCTTCAAACTTGGTATACATATAGACTTTTTTAGGTATTGTACAGAGGGGAAATTGAAAATTTTTTTTAGCTCAAAAAATAACGGTACTTGCCATACAACCGTTACGTTAAAGCTTATTCTTCTCAAAAACGGCTCTAACGGTACTTTCCATAGGACCGTTTTTTTTTGCTTTCGACTAACTCGAAAACGACTCAACCGATTCTTTCGAAATTTCACACAAAAAATATTTTTTTTGTATTTTTAAAAGCATTTCTTAAAAAAATTTAAAAAATTAATATTTTGAAAATTGCTTATTAAATTTTTTTCTAAAAATTTTAAATAAATGTATTTGCTGAATACCAATAAACTGGCGTTTTTGAATTTTTTTTTTTTAATTTTTTTTCAAAAAGTTTTTCTAAAAAAAATTTTTTTCTCAAAAACCGCTCCACAGATTTTTATAAATTTATTCTCATAAATTCAAATTTATCCAAGAAATGAAATGGCGTACTTTTTTTTCAGCTCAAATAAGTTTAAGTATACTTATTTAAGAATTTTGAAAATTTTTTTTTTATCAAAACCTCAAGCCCCTAAACCACTGTCACACATTCGAGCAAGTTCGTGCTACCCATTCGTGTATTTTATTTCTATGGTAACCATAGAACTGACTTAATAGAAGAAAAAAAGGGAAAAGAAAGGAAGGAAAAAGGTGGAGGCAATCTCAAATCGGTTCCTTTTTTCTTCTATGAAGCGGCCTGTCTTATATTGTATAAATGTTTAAATTCCTTTTCCCATCCATCCATTTTTACATGGCACAAAACAAAATTCAATTTATTGGATGACAAAAGCCTTAAAAACATGAAAACACAGCTGTTCTCTTATATGTATCATGAAATTGAATGTAGCCACAGAAAATTTAAAGGGGGTATTAAAATATCGTTGTTTTGGGACTGTTTTGATTAAAAAAAGAAAACACTTTTTTAAATATATTTTTAATTCTTTTAGTAGAACCATTAGTATTTGTATTTGTATCTCCACTCAAAATTAACATTATGTCTCTTAAAAAAAAAATTTTGGAGGAGATTCAACCTATTCATTGTCCCCTTTTGTACACTGTGAAACAAAAGTTTGAAGTTTTAGCTGGAGCTGTGTACTAATTGGCTAAAATGCCTTGCTAAAATTAAGCTTGGCTTAAATTCGGAGAGAAACTTGTATGGGAGCTTAATTTTAGCTGCGTACTTTATTATGTAAGCACTAGACACTTTATCCAGAAAAAAACATTAAGCGGTCCTTATAGTCCGGTAGGAAATAAAGCACTGCTGTATCTTTAGTCGGACAGGAAATGTCTATATTTTCGGAAGTTCAACTACTTTACACTTATCAGTTATGTACTTTGTTATGAAACCTTCTTCACTTATATTTTAAGAAAAATTAAATTTATTATTAAAAAAATCAGGTACTACAAAAATAGTGTGTAATACTTTTGCTCTCCTAAAATTTTTAATTCGTCAAAATAACTTGTAAATAAAAAAGAACAATAAATCACAGAGAAAGAACCATTGTGGAGAGATGTGTGAACATTGTGGAGAGATGTGTAACCCGCAAATGCATACGCATTCAGAGACTATTCTTATCCAAATTTTAAAACACTTAAGAGTTAGTGACTTTTTTTTGTATGGTATGCGCCTTGCTAAACTTTAGTCCTTAAGTGTTCATAAACCATCTAAAACGACAGACAGTCAACCACTGCGGTATGCTAGCTTTAATAAATTTAATTGAAAATGTTGAATAATTGTTGATTTTATAATAATTAACGAAAGTAGGGCGTTTTATTGACATAATAATATGTTTCCTTTATCGGTATGTCCGGATATTTGCAATTAATGGAATTGAAATGGCCGCATATTATCTGATAAATATAAAAGCGTTTCTGTTTGTCCATCCATAGAAATAGAAACCTTTTACAACTCCTGTTGTATGCAGCTACTAGATGACAGTTCTTCTTTTAGAAAGAAGCGAAAATTAACTCTAGACTTGAGATCCACATTATGTGCATGAATAGTTTCGATGTGTCAAATTAGTTGAGTTCTTTATTTTGCAACATCATTTGTGATTTCGTGAAAATAAATAAGTTTTACTGACAAGAAAGTAGCGAAACAAATACATATAAAAAAAAAAACTAGACTTCAACTTCTTCATTCACCATCACCGTGTGATAGTTACAACGAATCTCATACTTCAGAACCGAAAAAAAGTGCAGTTGCTTGTTTTTTGGTATCCCGGATTGGAAAGTTCAGGAGAATAAAATTATTAACTGAAAAGAACATCATGCTGTCAAAGATAAACTTGTTTAAAAAAATGAATCCGAATAAAATTCTAAAATTCATTTTCTTCTATGCGAAAGTCTTTGCAATGGGAAATTTTTCTATGTCAAAAAGTGGTCGGTTAGAACCGTCCTTTCAACAAAAATTGCTTTCAATACTCTGCTGGCTATCGTGTCTTGTAAGCTTTATCTCATTTCAATCTAAGGCCTTAACATTGGACAGTTTAGTTGATATGCGTGCTATGATTTGTATACAATATTTATCAGTTATTGCATTTGTTATCATGATAGTGGTATCGCAAGCAACTCAAAGCAAAAAGTTCATAAAAATTGTCAACAGGAGCATAGAAATAAATGGACGAATATCGAAAATCACAGGCAGTCCAAAATTATTTCGACTTGAGTTTTACTTGCTAGTTTTTGGACGGCTTGCTGCAAATATTATAGCCTTTGCACCAGTCATATATAATTCAAATTTTTTTTCTCAAATGGATGGGTTCGATTTGCTTTTCCTTGCAAAACAAACTTCATAATGTTTTATCGTATTTGGAATGACTATTATGCAGGATTTACAAAGCTTGGGTTATATAACTGCTGCCGGAATGTATCAGAATATTGGAAACCACATGATCCTACTATCAAAACGTATAGCAACCACAAAAATTCCATCGATGACAAAATTTCGACAGATGCACATACTTTGTGAATTTTCTGAGGAACTGGATAAATGTTCTGAAATTTATAGCCTTATTTTTAAAACTATACATCGATTTCATAATTTGTTCCAAATAAATTTTTTCCTTGTATTTTATATGAATATTATACTTGTTATTTGTTATACTCACTACATTTTTGTCACTTACATATCGGATGGTAATATAATGTGGACTCTATTAATTTGGACTATTTTAAAACTTGTGGAACTGACGTTTCTGCTGATGTGTGTGGATTTGACAGTTCGCCGATCGCGAGTTCCTGAACGTCTAAATTGGGACACTTTGTGGTATGATATTGATAATCGATGGGATAGAAGTGTATGCATGTAAATATTAAATATTTAAATACGAACTAATTCAAGTTTGTTAACAGGTGGATATGTTGTTGATCCAACTGCGATGTGAAAATTTAAAATTTGACATATTTGGATTGTGTCAAATAAACAATGAACTTGGTTTGAAAGTGCTGTCAGCAATAATATCGTATTTGACAATTCTTATACAATTCTATATGCTTGGATATTTCAAGAAAGATTAAATCACAAATAAAGTGAGTAGGTAGAAAATCACAATTACAACAAAACAAATATATTAAATACAAAATACTTATGGATCTTCTAGTGCACCACACAATGTCAATGTGATATATTTTTTGTGAAAATTAAAGTTTATATTAATTCCACGCCAAAAATTTCCTTTCCTTTTATCCAACATCACATTTCAATTTCGGGATAAGACACATAAGGAATGTCTTTAGACTTGTACAAATGGCCCCTTGATTCTTCTCATGAAAAAAACACCATACTAGAATTTAATAATTGAATTTTTAATGGCTACCATTCAAAATCGTGGTTAATTTTGGAGTACCCCAGGGAAGAGATTTGGGTCCAGTTCTTTTTATATTATTTAAATATCAGTTTTAAGATACTCTAACTGCCTCATATATGCCGACGATGTTAATATTTTTTTTTTTAAACCTGTAAACTTGACTGTGTTAAGCTTTGAACAGATTTGAATGCTTTCTACATTTAGTGTACATTAAATTGTTTGTTGTTAAATATCGACAAGTGTATAAGATTATAAACTTTACTAGAAAATTATCTGTTTTGTGTTTTAAGTAGGTACAGTTTGTAATGTCTTGTTTGATACAAAATTCGAATTCATGTAACATATAAATGATATGATGATGATTGATACGTCTATTAATGATAACGTTAACGCATTAGCTGCTCAGTATACAAAAGATATCAATAATGAAGCTGCCGAGGGTATTGTTGTTGTTTCTAATGATGATGCTGCTGCCGATGAAGCAGTTGTTGTTCCTGATGCTGTTGTCACTGTTGCCGATTGTTTTGTTGTTGTTTCTGATGCTGTGTGCCATACCGTTGAAGTTGATGCTCCTGATTTGGATGAGGTTGGTGCTTCTCACAACAATAATGTCGCTACCCTTGATGTTAAATCTAATGGTGCTGCATATGTTGTGTTGCCTGGTGTTGTTGATTTTGCTGCCGCTGCTGATAAATCTAATTCACCAACAAACCCCGCTTTAGAAAGCGGATATGCTGTTGGTGCTACTACCAATAATGATATCGCTACCCTTGGTGTTAACTCTAATGGTGCTGCAGATGTTTTGCTGCCTGGTGTTGTTGGTTTTGATGCCGCTGCTAATAATCTAATTCAACAAATCCAGCCTCCGGAATCGGATACGCTCGTAAAACAAAAAGTGCCATTTTTGGCACAAGCTCACAAAATACAGAACTGGGAGTTTACAATAATCTGAAATGGTTTCACTTGTCAAAATTTAAACCATCCACGTCGACTGAATCCATAATTAAATACTTATCGACTAACTTGAACGCGACTGAATCATGTTTTAAATGCTTCAAGCTACTCAAAAAAGGAAACGAATCAAATCTTAAATTTATATCCTTTAAAATTGGTATTCCTGTCGACTATGTTAATTCTGTGTATAGTTCCTCATTTTGGCAATGTGGAATCAGCATTCGTGAATTTGATTTCACCCCAAAAAACGTATCAGGGATGGAGAATCCTTTATCAACAACCAAATAAGTGAAACTTCTCCATCAAATGTTGCAATATACACTTCTTTAAGGATATATTATCATAACTCCAGTGGAATTCGAAGCAAAGTACCTGCTTTATTTCTTGCATCAAGTCATGTTGATTATGACATCATTATTATTGTTGAAACCTGGTTATGGAGCGGAATCTTGGACTCTGAAATATTTGACAGTTCTTACATAGTTTTTCGAAAGGATCGCTGTATTTCTGCCGAAGATCGTGGTGGTGGTGTAATGGCTGCTGTCCGTTCGTGTTTTACTTGCAACTTGATCCCCCTAATGATCAGGGATGTTGAACAAATTTGCGTTTCAATTAATCTTGAACCAGGTATTCTTATGTATTTTATAATAAGTTATATCCCGCCTAATAGTAATATTGATATTTACGAAAAACATTTAGCTAACATTGACTATGTGAATAACTTAAGTAATAATTTGCATAAAATTTGTGTAATAGGCGATTTTAATTTAGGAGACATAAACTGGTCGTACTCTGTTGCGGATAGAATGCTTATACCCAGTAATCTTAAAAAAGATATTGAAATATCCTTCATAGATCACCTTTATGCTTTGCACTTATATCAAGTTAATAGTATTGTAAATAATTTATTCAAAATTCTGGATTTAGTATTCATTCATAGTGATGATTTTAAGGCATCAGTTAATGAAATTGTCCCTTTCTCATTGTTGAACAACTCTATTCATCACAAAGAACTATATATTGAAATACAATTATACAGCTATTTGAAAAAAGCTGATCACAATGCTGATTCATTTAATTTTTTAAAAACTAATTTTATTGGACTTAATAATTTTCTTGAAAGTGTTGACTGGCACACTGAGTTCCTTAATTTGAATTTGCAGAACACATATAATCAATTCGTTTATATCTTAACAAATGCTTTTAACTCAATTGTGCCTCGTAGAACCAAAAAGAAGGGATCCAAACCCCCATGGTATAACAAGAAATTGGCTCATCTTAAAAATCTTAAAAATAAATCTTTCGCAAAGTTTAAAAAGACAAAAAGTACGGACGACACAAAATATTTTCATAAATTACGTAAGGATTTCATGGTGCTTAGTAAATTCTCGTACAGAAATTACATCTTGAATATTGAGCTTGACTTGAAGAGTAATCCCAAAAGCTTCTGGTCTTTCATTAACTCAAAACGAAAATCTCTTGGAATCCCAAACTCTATGAATTTTAATGTGAATGAATCCACTGATGTTCATACAACTGTGGAGCTATTTGCTCAGTTTTTTTGAATCAGTGTACTCTAATTTGAATCCAACCCTTACTCAACCTCCAAGAAATAACCATAAGGTAGATATAGGATCTATACATTTAGAATACTCTGATATTTTAAATGCACTCAACAATCTTAAGCCTAATTCTAACCCAGGCGTTGATGGCATCCCTGCCATAATATTAAAAAGGTGTTCTAAGTCTCTTTGTACCCCGTTGCTTACAATATTCGAATTATCTTTATCATCTGGAATATTTTTAGATGACTGGAAATCTTCTTTCTTAATCCCCATCTTCAAATCGGGTTCCAAAAACAGTATTGAAAACTATAGGGGTATTTGTAAACTTTCCGCAATTCCCATGCTTTTTGAAAGTTTAGTAAAAAACAAACTTGACTTCCTTGTGAAAGAACATATAAGCAATGCTCAACATGGTTTTATTTCAGGAAGATCAACTATCACAAACCTGGCTTGTTTTTCGGCTTTTGTGAATGATGCCATCGAAAAGAAAAGCCAAGTTGATGCTATATATACAGATTTTAGCAAAGCTTTTGATTCGGTCAATCACAGAATTTTGCTTCTTAAACTTGATGCCTTTGGAATCCATTCTAGTTTACTTAAATGGATTTTTTCATTTTTGATTGGCAGGGTCCAAAAAGTAAAAATTGAGAATTATACTTCAAGATCAATTAGTTGTACATCAGGTGTTCCTCAGGGTAGTCACCTCGGCCCGTTACTATTTATCATATTCATTGATGATATAGTCAACGTTATTAACTTTAGCCATTGCCTCATATATGCTGATGATCTCAAACTATTTTTAAAGATCACATGCGCTGATGATTGTATAAAGCTTCAAAAGGATCTGGAGAATTTATCTCACTGGGGTAAGTCAAACTGCTTAAGTCTTAATATACAAAAATGCTTCATAATCTCGCTTTCTAGAAAGCTTCTCACTTATGAGTTTGCGTATCTCCTGGAATCCATGCCTCTTCAGAGAACAACAAATGTGAAAGATTTGGGGGTTTTCTTTGACTCAAAATTTTCATTCTCACTTCACTTGAATACTATTGTTGCTAAAGCTAATTCAATGTTAGGATTTACTAAAAGGAATTCTATGGATTTTTCTGATACATATACACTTGTTTCATTATTTACTTCTCTGGTAAGACCGAATCTCGAATATGCGGATGTTATCTGGAACCCTTCGCAACAATTTTTTTCAGATAGAATTCAGAGAGTTCAGAATAGCTTCACTAGATATGTGTTTTATAAAATGCGCTGGAATTTCTATCCATGTTCCCAAGCAAGACAAAGCTTTTTGGGATTACTTATCTTATATCTTTAATATATATGTATACAGGGTGATTCACGAGCGTTGTGCCAAAAAGCTAGAGCGTGTTGGTTGAGTTAAGACAAGAAAAAAATCGTATGGGAGAGGGGTCTATTCCCCCCCGTTTAGCCGGGAGGGGCAATTTTCTGAAAAATTGACTTATTTTGTAAAAAAAAAATATTAAAAATCAACTGCTTCGTTTACAACACCGTGTTATACCTTTTTGGAAAGCCAAAAACTTCTTCTTTCATTTCGTTTTTAAATTAAATTGTTTTAACGAATAGTTTAAAAAACATAAAATTTCAAACTCAAAATTTTGAAAAAAAATTTGAAAAAATAATTTTAAAACTAATTTTTTTCAAAATTTTACGTCATTAAGTATAATTTGTGTTCTCAGAATTCAATGTTCTCATTAATTTTTAATCCAACACTGAAAACTTTTTGTTGTCAAGGTATTAAAAAATAACCGAACCTACTTCTTGAATTCTGAGAACAAAAATTACACTTAATTACGTACAATTTTGAAAAAAATTAGTTTTAAAACTATTTTTTCAAATTTTTTTTCAAAATTTTGAGTTTGAAAATTTATGTTTTTTAAACTATTCGTTAAAACAATTTAATTTAAAAACGAAATGTAAGAAAAAGTTTTTGGCTTTCCAAAAAAGTATAACACGGTGTTGTAAACGAAGCAGTTGATTTTTAATATTTTTGTTTACAAAATAAGTCAATTTTTCAGAAAATTGCCCCTCCTGGCTAAACGGAGGGGAATATACCCCCCCTCCCATACGATTTTTTTCTTGTCTCAACTTAACCTACACGCTCTAGCTTTTAGGCACAACGCTCGTGAATCACCCTGTATATGCCCCGATGAGGCCGTTAAGGGAAAGATCGCTTCTTTTTGAGTCCTATCATACAACGAACTACGTCAGAAATGAACCACTTTCAAGGTCTATTAGAGAGTTCAACAAAGTTTATGATTATGTCGATTTAAATCTGTCCAGAGAAAAATTCGAGAATGTATTATACTATTTATTCTTAAGACACTAATAAATTATTGTTTAATTTTAAGTTAATTTAGGCATACTATTTATTCACTACCGCTATCTAATCTGTTAAGCCTTAATGCTTGTAGATCAAATAAATTAATAAATAAATAAATAAATGCCACTTGCAATAAGGCCAATTCAGTTTAGGTTGGATTAAAAGAGAATCGCGGCAGTTTTCTGAAACTTATGTCTTCAAACAATAATTGTTTATACTTCATTTTTCAAACCTATTATACAGTATGCCTGCGAGGTATGGACCCTCGTTACAGTTGCCACAAAATAACGCGGTGAATGTTGTAGACTAACGACGTCACATATCCCCACAGAAAATATAGTCAAGCGGAGTTAAGTCACACGATCTTGGAGGCCAATTCACAAGACCAAAACGTAAAATTATGCGCTCACCAAAGGATTCACCGGGTGAGCACAATGGTGTAGCTGCAGCAGTAGTACGTATAGCAATTTCAAAGTTAAGGCCAAAAAAAGTAGCGTTCCAAGCAGCCTGCACGAATACAATACTTTACATTTTATGCGTTGTGAAAAATATACAATCAGCAGCCCTGATGCTTGGAGTTTTCAAGAAAACCTGGGGCGACCCTGGGTAAAGTTCAACAAAGAAAGCTAATGTGTAACACTGAACTCAAATAAAGTGATGTCTGCCACTTTGGTTTGTTGTTGTTTTGCAGTGCAGAACGTTTGTGAAGTTGGAGTCAAGTCGACGTGTACTTCAGCTACTCTCTGTGCTGCAGCTGCTACTTTACTTTGTAGCCGTTCAATACGATTTACGTACATTAAACTTTGACAGAGCTACGTACATTTAACTTTGACAGTGCTGCGTTCTACTGCTTCAGCTACATCATTGTGCTAAGCCAGTCATTTAACAAATCAATTGTGGCACGCACTGCGTGACATGTTACGCTATCTCTAGGGACGAGAAAGTCATTTATCATGGCTCTATAATTGACTATAAGACCCTAGTCTGCATCATTTGTAAAGAATTAAGGACCAATTATTCCGCACCAGCCCATGTTTTTCCAAATAAATCTGCTCAGTTTGTATGCATTGTTCAGGAGTCAGTCGATTTATAATGAAATGGCAAACCAAACTAAAAATAAATCAATTGACAGCTGACAAAATAGCTGCCAATTAAAATAGTGTTGCCAACTTAAAGTTCTATACCTCTAAAAAAAACAGCCGTTACGAAAATACTTCACCCTTAAATAATATCTTCCGTTTATATAACGTTAAACATTTAACAAGATGAAACTACTGTACGCTAAACATTAAGCTTGATTCAATAAATAAATAAATAAAATCGATGACGAAAAAACGAAAAAATGAAAAAAAAGTATTATTTTTCAAAATTTTGTTTAATGTTTAGTGGACTGTATTGAAATAAATTCAAAATTAAGTATAGTGACATATAGTCCAAATGCGTTTCACCCAGGTACAATAAAATCAAACCAATGCATTAACCATTAAACCTTCACAAAAAATTTCGTGTCTACGAATATTGTATGAAAAATCTTTGCACTCACTGTACTCGAGGCGCCCTTATACCATATTATTTCTTTTTGCAATAATTTATTTAACACCATCATGACTTTTATCGCGCTTCTTCACACTTAGTCATATTATTACAGACGACAGACGACGAACGGACGCGGCTACTCAATATATCTTTGTATCTATCGAAAGCCATAATGCTAGATCCAAGCCAACTTCTAGCAGCTACATCGTGAAATTATCAGTTCTTGAGTGTGTAGTGTATAGATATAGATAGAACCCGATTGAGTATCTTTTACCTACAAAAGCGCTTGCAGAATGATTATGTCAGCTTAATTTTGCGTGCTCTTTTTCTGCCATATTACATACCTACTTCTGTCAGAATTTGAAAATAAAAAAAAAACATAAACAAAACAAGATACTTGTTCTACTGGCTTCTTTACTCGAATCGAAAGTCGAAATATACAATAATTTTATTATCGAAAAAAAAGAAGAAAAAAACCAGCTAAGGGTAGTTTCATTTGGCCACACTATTCGCTTCGCCTTTGGTTCGGTTCAATTCGGTTGTTTTGCTTTTTTATCCGTTTTCATTCTTCAGTTCACGCGTGGTGCTTCGGCTTTGCTTAGCTTTTTTAGTGTTGGCTCTTCGTTCTGTCTGAGAGTTTACTAGCGCTGCGCTAGCTGGTTGGCTGAAATAGAGAGAAGACAGCAATACAGCAGCACGACAGAGGACAGACAGACCTCGCGGTTGTATCATGTCAAAAACAATCTAATTTATTTTTAAAATAATAAAAACCAAAAAAAAAAAAAAATAAAAACAACAAACCAAAGAATTATGTGAATTAAATAAATTAAAAAAATTTGTATGTATGATAAAAATTAATAATAAAAAATAAAAAATTAATTCTAAATTTATCATAGTATGAAATGAAGTGAGTGTGTGATTTTCCACCTGAACCAAATGTATCTACAAGATACTTTCTTTTTTATTCTGTTTAGAATAATGCATATCGTTACTATATATTATAATGCAGTCAATTTGAATCGAGATTTTTGATGTAAAATGTGTCATATTTGTGCATCGTAACCAAAAAGAAAGAAAAAAAGATAGAATAAGAAAAAGAAAAGGAAAAAAAAATTAATTGAACAATTTTAATTGATTAATTGCATCAACAACCCCTTCCACTTTTCATTCCATATTTGGGATGAATGATCTAAGAAAATGATGAGTGACAAGTTAGTGATGTGATATGAAGAAGTGAATGAAAAACAAAGCAATAATAATAGCCCAAGGGAAGTTCTTGCCTCTTCTCATTTTTTAAAGTGTGACTAAGCTCTGGTGTTTGTGGCGCGACTCGTCGTCAGAATCAGAATTCAAAAGTCATCGTCGTCATCGTCGATATAGTAATTATTATTGAGTGTTCGGATTCCCATCAGTTTCAAAACCTCCCTCGTCCAACTCCCTTTTTTTTGAAAAAAGTAAAAACTAGCGCGCATACATCAATGATAGTTTTTCTTTTTTTATTTTAATTTAAATATCGATTTATTCGCTTGAGACAAATATACAGGTCTAGCAGTAATTAATTATAAATGACGGTACATTTTGAAAAGTTCGTTTTAGGTTAGCTGGTTCTTGCCCTAACGAATGTTAACTTTTTGGGGTAGTTCAGTAGTTCAATTCAAATTGTATAGTGGTATAACCTGAACCCCACTTCTGAACAACACTATCTCCGTGGTGCTAGAAGGATATAGTCATAATACTACCCTTCCTCAAGGGTGTCCTTGTTACCATCGTCGCCGTCTTCGTCATCGGACGTGGTTGTGGTTGTGGTAATGGTGGTAGTCGGTCGTCGTGTTTCTTGTGTTATATCCCCACAAAACATATAAAACGAACAAGAAGGACTTTTCACATGTTGTCATCCCTGAAAGCTTAAGGAGAGCTAGCTACCTTGTCGAATGGAAATCGCTCATGTTTTGCTAAAATTGTAACTTTGTTGGCTTTCTTCACTATTTTTTGTGTATGTTATGGCCATGTGTGTGAGTGTGTTTTGAAGCCATAAATTAGTAAACCGTGTGCCTTTTTATTCCGTGCATAATATAAAAGACGGTAGTCACTTTGCTAATTAAGGCCGAGGAAAGAGCAAAGCAACCGACGACCCCCTTTAAATAATTAGTTCACAATTTGAAAAAAAAATACAAAAAAAAAACTGTCTGTCGAGCGTTAGAAAATATGCGTGCGGTGTGACAAAACAAAAAGGAAAATGTTTCGAAACAATTTTTATATCTAGTCGAGAATTAAATTCTTAACTCAGATACAATAAATTATTATTCTTCGTAATTAATTTACATGCTGTTGAGGTCTATAAAGTACAATAAAGTTGTTGTTGTTGCTTCAAAAAAAAAAAAATAAGAAAAATAAATGAACATGGATATAGTATCGCATTGCACTATGAAACACCAGGAAAATATGGGAAATCCAATGAACAAGAAAATGCTGTGTCAGACATCAGGACCGGCTATTAAAATCTCAACAACATTTTTAACAACGGTAAGTGTTTGTTCTTGGAATTCGTTTTTTTTTCTTTTTTCTTCTTTTTTCAAAGTTGGCAAAATGGCACCTTTATTTATTGCCTGTGTACTTTGTGGGATGGGCATTTTTGTTTGGTTTTGTTTTATTTTTACCTGGCGGAAGTGTTGGGAATAAATGTCGGGGTGTATCTCTATTTAGGTAACAAATGCGTTTAATAAAACTGTCAACAAAGCTCTGCTTTGATTGAATAATGATAAGCAAAGGTGATGTGGTTCGTTTGGAATTTTGTTTACAGGGACGGATTTAAATAGAAAAAGGTGAATTTGAATGAAAACAAAGCATTGACTGTTTAATCTTGCACAGCAAAAGTAGTTCGGTTTTGTACCTATTTCACATCTATAAGGCTGATCATCAAAATCTCTTACTGTTGTGATCATTTTGAAACCATTCTTTATAAATTTCTTTCAAAAAAGGTTTACAGTCCTAGGATTTGAAGAAAAGCCCTTTATTTTCATTTGAAATTCTTTATTTTTATGTACTTTCGTTTTCTTATAGTTTTAGTTTTATATTTTTAATTTTTAAATTATGTTTGTACTTTTGATTTGCCCTGTAAGTTTGGTGCAATATTTCGGTTTTCCTTTGGACTCTGCTTCGTCAAAGAGTTTGTATCCACATATATTTTTGTTCATCTTTCAGTTTTGATAAGGAAAAATAAATTGAAAAATAACGCGTATACGCCCGAGTGAACTATTGAAAGAAGCCACAAGATTCTTTCACATTTGAACAAGAAAATCGAAATTTTTCATTTTAATATTTGAATTTGCAAAAAAACCCCTACCTATACGCAACTACTCATGAGCGGCACTTACCTTGAACAAACCGCTTTACGTTCTAGGCAATCTATTACAAAGTAACTTCGAAATGCCGCGAAATGTTTAGTTTTCTTGAACAATGCAAAAAATATTTTTCCCCACCTCGTTTGGCTCTTACCTAAAAGGTGTGCATCATCAAAAGGATTAAATATGGTTCTCATATCTTTGCAAGAATAACTAAAAAACATTAACTTCACTTGAACATCGGCAAAATGGTTTCTATCCCACCTTGTTTTATTTATTTGCCACCCTTTGCAATGAAAACATATAGATAATTTAAAAAATTGTTTTTTGCAAATTTGTGTGCGATTTTTGACCGACTTTTTGAAAAGTGGAGGTCATTTTTCTTTGTTAGAGTTGTATTATATTCACATCCATATTTTAGTCCGTTCGTGTACATATTCGTAAATTTCTCAGAGCTACTTACAAGATTTAAATAACCTTTTTTCATTGACTTACAAATTCATGAAAATCGGTTCAGTAGTTTAAACATATACACTAAAATGTTTTTTTTAAGTTGGTTTTTATTTTATGTTTATATTTTGTAACATCGACATGCTTGACCTATTTTTTGCATTTTTATACTAAGTTTTAATATAATGAGGCAGATGACGTGTTGCTACAATGTTTGTAATAAAATATGCAGTTTTGGTTACCTTTTTCGCCACAGCAGCGCCTCATGTTTGGTGCCTCGCATTTCAAACATTTTCTTCAACATTGGTTGATTCACCAGGCGCTCATAAATGAAAGGAGGCTATTTTTTGCATTTATTTGCAAAAAATGGGCGGAGCCAAAAGTTGGTAGAAAACGGTAAAGACCAGTTTAGAAGTTATGGTTTCCAGGCGAAAGAAAATTTAACACACACCTTAGGGGAGGTGCCCATTATCAAATTATCGGTAAAAATAAATGGCTTCCTACTTTTTCTGAGCGCCTGGTGATCCAAACAGTTTTCATATGCTTTTTAACCTGAAGCAGTGGTGACATTGCAGAGGCATATTTGCCGCCAAAAGTTTTATATGTGAAGTGTGTATAATAAGGATGACGATCACAAGAAGGGACAAAAAGTAACGGTTTCGAATATTCCAATTTATCTGATAAACAGAACAAAGTAAGAAAATGGCTATTTATTGGCTAGGGTCAGTGTCGACCATTTTTTCGCTGGGCTTGAGTCAGGTGATATTTTTATACTGTCCTTTGTTTTGAATATTTTTTTTTTTCATATAATGAAAAAATAAAAAGTGCTCGTGCTGCTTTTTACTTGCGATTATAGGTACTATAAAAGGCAAGTTATGCATTCGTCGAAAAAAAAATTTGAGATAACAATCAAACATGACATTACGATGATAGCGAAGACGAAAAAAGATGGTCTAAAAATTCTGTCCGTCTGTATGTCTGTCTGTCTGTCTGTCTGTCTGTCTGTATGTATAGAGACCTACAGCCCAAACGGGTGAGTCGAATTGCTTCAAACTTGGTATATAGACTTTTTTAGGTATTGTACAGAGGGGAAATTGAAATTTTTTTTAGCTCAAAAAATAACTGTACCTGCCATACAACCGTTACGTTAAAGCTTATTTTTCTCAAAAACGACTCTAACAATTTCTATTTAAAAAAAATCAGTGTTGCTTTTTAGGTACGACCAATCATATGTCTGAAAAAAAGTTTTAAAAAGTGGCTAAGAACGGTACTTTCCATAGGACCGTTTTTTTTGCTTCCGACTATCTCGAAAACGACTCAACCGATTCTTTCGAAATTTCACACACATATAGCTGTAGGTAGCTCAATTTGTATTGCATACCAATACTTTTGAAAAATATTTTTTTGTATTTTTAAAAGCATTTAAAAAAAAAAAATATTTTGAAAAATGCTTCTTAAATTTTTTTCTAAAAATTTTAAATAAATGTATTTGCTGAATACCTATAAACTGGCGTTTTTGAAATTTTTTTGAAATTTTTTCCAAAAAGTTTTTCAAAAAAAACTTCTCCATAGATTTTTATAAATGTATTCTCATAAATTCAAATTTATCCAAGAAATAAAATGGCTTACTTTTTTTTCAGCTCAAATTAGTTTAAGTATTTATTTAAGAATTTTGAAAATTTTATTTTTATCAAAATCTCAAGCCCCTAAACCACTGTCACTCATTAGAGGAAGTTCGTGCGACCCAGTCGAGCATTTTATTTATTTTTGCTCTACGCCCAAAAATAACGGCACCTGCCATACAATCGTGAAGAAAAAAATTACGTTTTCGAAAACGGCTCTAACGATTTTGATTAAACTTTCAGCATGCTATTTTTGCAAGGCAATCTATCTTTTGGTTAGAAAAGATTTTTCAAAATTTGTCTAATAACGGTACCTCTCATAGAACCAGTATTTTCAAATCAAATTTTCTCGTAAATTATACAACCGATTTCAATAAAATTTTGGTCACAGGAAGTCATTCATAATATTAATAATATGGCATTTCAAAGTTTTCGAAAACTTTTTTTTTGATTTTTAATAATTTTTTCAAAAAAAATTTTGATCTTCGAAATATGTTGAAAACGGGTATATTGATTTTTTTTAATTATTTTTTCAAATGTAAACTACAGATTGCCATATATTTACATACTCAAAAAAATTTCAAAATATTTTTTGGAAAAGTTTTTCAAAAATAACCTTTTTAAAAAAAAACTGGTTGAACGATTTTCAATATTTTTTTCCTAGATTAACGTATAGCTTTGAAATTTTATTGCATACTTATTTTTTCCGAGAAAACTCTTAAACTAATTTAAAAAATCAAAGAATTTTCGAAATTATTTAAATTTTTTTTAATATCCATATATGCAGCCACTAAGCAATTGCTTATCATAAGAGCAAGTTCGTGCGACCCAGTCGTGCATTTTATTTTTTAATGAGTGGCTATTGGGCTTTATTTTTGGAAATAATATTGGAGCTGAGTCCAACTGCTTCCCATAGTTCCCAAATTGAGATAAAATTTATTAGTTTCTACATCCAAGTTTGCCCAGCAATCCAACTGTGACCTTCCCTTTACGCCTGTTTTCATGAAAGTAGATCGTTCAGTTCTTTTTTCCAGCTCCTTATTAAAGTCTTCATCTGTTTTCGGATATCATTCTTTAACTTTTTGTCCTTAAATTTTCTATTCGATTTAAAATTATTCAGATCAGCCACGTTTTCTTCTAGTAGCTCAAGTTGACTTGGCTTGTACATTGAAATATCATTTCAGAAACCAGTCCTTTTCAATGGTAAACTGGTTTCCCAGTTCACGAACTGGACGTTATTATAATTGGCAAAGAAGATATCTTAATTTATTCAGGATTATTTTCCAATGTCAATTTCAAGAAACAGATAAGAAAGCCAGACAAATTAATTATGACAACAGGTCCAGCCTCAGTACCTGAAATAAAATAAAAACTATTTTCCAGCAGACTCTGATTGGAGAAAGACATAATCTTTAGTCGCAGTGCATTGGCCTCAATCCAAAATAACCACTCCAGACCAGAGTTCAATAGCCGTTTACGGATACCTTTAGTTGGTATACTCCACTTTTTCTTGCCCCAATTTGGTGCAATTCACTTATAATGTACAAACATAGAAATAAATGTGCCAAAGCAATACAACCTGCCATGGAAGAGTCTGTATCAAAAGCAACACATAAATGCCTATTTCTGGCACTAGCATAGTCATGCGCCTAAATTTGCATACCAACCAAAGGCAATTCCATTAAATTTGTGATTCATCGTAACAATTTACGTGAGTGAGCGGCAAAGTAAAATTGCGTGACTGTCGCAGTAATTAAGCATAAACTGAAGTCTTAGTCCTTAAAGTAACACACTAGCTTAGATGACCTAGCTCCTAACATACACGCCTAATTTTGCAATTTTTTTTTTTTTGCGATTTAACAATCTTTAAAGAGTAAAATCGTGACTTTCACCCAAAGAAGAATCTAGATGTATGCTTCTGTTGACGTGTTGCCACTTTCTAACCCCTACAATCATCTTGGCTATAATAAAATCAAGATAACATAAAAATTAGTCCTTATTTCAAGGGTTTATTGTTTTTGTTTTTGTACTATCGTAGCTCGTAGGTAGTATGGCCCAGGATAGGACGAAACGGAATTTTCATTCGTTATTGTTGCATGTGATGATTCGTGCCCACGCTTCAATTTAAAAGCCAATTGGGTCATACGATTTGCCTCTTCCTCTTCCAAAATATGAAGTAAGCTAGTGGTGGCTCGGAGCTGTGGCGTCGTGTTTAAAATTGTTTGCGTTAAAATTCCATGAAACAAAAAAAAAATGCCAATTATTTCTTCAAAATCAAACAAAACAAAAAAAAGTTGCTATAGGATTCATTTTGAACTATAAATATATTTTGAGAAGCAAAAAAATAAAGTGCAAAGGTTATAAATTTTCAAATTAAAAACCAATCGATTAAACAAACTAGATTTATGGGATTGTAATTTGAGATACATTTTTCAAATTCATTTTAGAATTGATTTGCTTTTAAATAAATCAAATAAATAAGGCCAAATGAAATTGCATCCGGCAGTAGTCATAGAACTGTTCCAAGAGTTCTACAATACTTGATGGTGAAGAAGACGTTTTTATAGAAGTTTACTCGGCTGTATTTGAACACGGACAATGAATGAATTATAAAGTTTCTTTGAAGACCTTACAGGAGTTTGCCTGAAAAAGAAATCTTTTGATTTATTTAATAAAAGGGGACTAGCTATCCAGAAAATAGGATTTTCTTGATGCCTTAAAAAATCACTCAAATGCAGTAGTCAGCATTTATTTCTTAAACGAAATGTCTTCCTCTCATGAAACTGACGGAAAAAGTATTTGCCTAAGAACTCTATCTATCATTTCTTATTTTTGCAGTATTTTTGTTGGGTTCAGTGAACAAATATACTTATAAATTGGTAGGGACCTTGAGTTTTCTTTTATTAAAGCAGCAATTTCCTGCCAGAAAGAGAAAGGAAAGGCTTTTCCTAAAATTATCATAAAACCCAGCCTCACTTTTCAGGGGTGTTTTTCTTTAAAATTACAACAAATTTCTGGTGTCATAACATTTTCTTGGAAGAAAAAATTTAGTTTTGAACTTGAAACTAAAGGGTGTTCTTTTTAGAAGTGTGGTTTTCAAGAAGAAATAAAACGCATATAATTTAATGTTATGGCCAAGAATTAAGCTTTGTTATAAAAATAAGGGTTTTGCCATTACGTTTTAAAAATGGATTTCAGGCAAGTGGCCCGCGGCTGGCTCGAATAAATTACTTTGCGATTATGTTGACCGAATATTGGACGCAACGACCGATGCGTAGAGCGAACCGAACCATTATTTTGGTAATAAATTGTGCACGATTTGCAAATGCTGTTCAGGAGATAGTCTTTTTTATTATGAAATGGCAAACCAAACCGAAAATAAATCAAGTGACAGCTGTCAAAACAACCAACTCGGAAAAAAGTATTGCCAGATTAAAAGCCACACGTCAAAAAAAAAAAAAAAATACAGTTTACAACCAAATCACTATTGGATTTTGAGGGATGATTCTCTTACCAAGAATTCTTATGTTAGGTAACTTAAGGTTACTATCAGCTTCGAAGGTACAATTAGTCCAAAAGAGTACCACCACAAAGTTTAGCGCGTCATCCTCTTAAAACTTATAAATTTAGAGCCAATTTCGTCTAAAGTATCGGGTTTTTCAATAACAGCGCTACAAAAGTTTTTATAAAACAAAAACGGTTTTGGATATCAATGAAATTCTTTATTCCTGTGAAAGTACGTTTGATGCCATTATGTATGGAACTCGATTTCTTTTGCATGGCCACCACGGGCACGCTTGCAGAAGTCCAGACGCTGAACCCAATTTTCGACGGTTTTCAAGCATAAATCGGCCGATACTGCTGCAATTTCACGTTCAATATTCGTACGAAGTTTATCAATCGTCGCTGGCTTATTGGCATAGACCATAGACTTGACGTAGCTAAACAGGAAATAGTCTAAAGGAGTCAAATCGCACGACCGAGGCGGCCAAGCGACTGGAACATTTCGTGAGATAACACGTTCTCCAAACTTGGTTTCCAATAAATTGATTGTGACATTCGCTGGTGTGGCTTGTGGCGCCGCCGTCTTGTTTTAACCACATGTCCTCCAAGTCCATATCATCCAATTGGGGCCAAAAATATTCGGTTATCATTGAACTGTAGCGATCCCCACGGGAACGGGCACTTCTTTGTCTCACTGGCACGGGAACATTTTGTACTGTGCCTGTGGATTCAAATTATTCCACTAGACGCTCAATTGTTGATCTGCTAGGACGATTATGACGACCATAAATTGAACGTAGCGCTCTTAACGTTGAGGCCACTGATTCCGAATTTCGGTAGTAAATTTTAATAATTTCGACTCGTTGTTGGCTCGTATATCTTTCCATCATGAAATGGCAAACCTTACTGAAGAGAAATGTCAAAAGACCGGCAAGAAATATGGCGTCGTTTGCTGTCCCTGTTGCTCTACTTTTGTAGCGTCCCTGTTGAAAAACCCTTTATAACAGAGAGTTGATTTATGAAGAATTTCCAAAAAAGAGTTTCCGCCTATTAGCCAGATGGAAAATAATTGGCTCCTCCTCTTCTTCGTCCATACAGCTTCACACTTTAAACTGGGATAATGTGCCGTCTGCCTAGAGAAATCAAAGTCTTAGAGCCATTTTTATCAACCTTTGACTAAATTTGTTTTAAGACATTTTCGTCTAAGTTTTTTCCTCTCAGTAGCATATTGTTTTAGCAAAAATTCAGCAATGGAAATACTTAGAAACATGGCCTTATTTAATATTTATTTATACAATTCCTTGGAATACTTCTATGCCCTAACGTGCAAGAGAATGAGGAACACCTTAAGCCCAACTGTTTAAAGGAAGCTGAGTTTCTGAATTTGAAGTTGTAGACACAGCTGAGATATAATATACTACAAATAGAGAGAGAAAAAAGGATCTAATTGCAGCCCAATGCCCCAGTCACCGGGTGAAGAAGAATATTATTGCATTTTAATCAGAAATGCTCTAAGGTATAAAGAAAAGCATTTTTTGAAATTCATTCGTTTTAAATGTATAGAACATCAGTTTTACTTTCTCCGTTTGTGTTCCTTTAAAAGAGATTCATGATACAACTAATCAAGATAGCGCCTTACAATTCTCATTTTTGTTTCGTTCTGCGCATCTACGTCACGGACACGCAATATAGTTTGACGTTTTATATTGTTTCATGCGCAATGCCACATGTTTAGTATTTGTATCATGATGGAGATTAGTGTTTTTTTAAGACAGATCATCTGCTCATTGGTGGGTAATGTGATGTTACTACAGACTTGGCTTGGGTTGATTACCTTAATCTGTTTGGTAAGCACGACATTCTTACAAAATGGAAAACTGAAATACAGTAATGCATTACCGTTATGGGGAAAGGCTTAGGATTCTAATCTTCATCTTCAATAAAGCGCAGTTTTGTCTATTCACCACTTTACTGAAATGTTTGATAGTAATAGTTTTACTGTAGTTCATTTAGCCTAGATAGTTTGTTGTTATATCAGAACTTCAACAATGTTCTAACCGTATTTTGAACTGGCACCTTAAAAATGCTTTAGAAGTTCCTCCAAATTTTTTTATTTTTAGTTTTTCATATGACTTTTTATTGAATTTCTTGAGGAAATTAACTTGTGAAAGCCAATGCTATTCTTGATATCATCAAAATGATATGATTTTGATCATTTCCTTATTTTACGAGTAATTTACCTCAGTAAATATAAGTGAAAAAAGTGTAAGATCAGGAAATATCTTTGCACAATTTGAATCCAAAATAAAATCGATGATTTATTAAATTTATCTGATGTAGGTAATCCGTTAGTGAATGGATGAGACCTAACAATAAGTTAATGCTTTTTAAATTTCTGGCTGTAAAACTGCCTCAAGAATGTTATGTATCAAATTCAACAAATTCACGTTCAAATCTAAAATCAATCCGTTCAACATTAATTACTACTTTTGTCAAAAAAAACATCGATTACTATAACCAAAGATAAAAACTTTGTCAAAACTCATTCTAATAAAAAAAACCTGCCATGACAAATTGAAAAAAATTATTAATTATACATATACAATTGCGACCGATATTGAACTTCTGCCAACGACGCCGACGTGTAATCAAAAAAAAAATATTTGTTTCAATGATAAACACAATCTTGTTTATCACCAAACTTATCACTTCACTGGAACTTTGCGATATCATGTTTAATAATACCATTTATTAATAATTTGCAATATAACGCTTTATAACTCTTCTTCTTACTTAGCCTTTTGGACCAAGTTTTGATAAGGTTATCATTTTGGTTGCAAAAGATTAAGATGAAAATATATTATCGAGATTATATGGATCTTTTAGTGATATAAAAATAAAATTAATACTTCTTATCTTGTTGCTATTAAGTTTATGAACCTTGATGTCATGTAACTAGCTGAATTGCATTTGAAAGTCATTCAAATTTTCATTAAGATTCATATTGGACATTCAATGGAAACAAATTTACATTTTCAATTCATTGATTTAAATTGTTATATTATCTGATTAATAAGTGAATTATTGTTCATATACGATGATACTTTTAATTCTTTTTTGCTTGCGATGTAAGTATTCTACGAGTGAGTTATGCATTCTGATGAAAACAATAGAGCTCTGGGTAATATGTATGATCAATGTCCCTCCAATTTTCAATTTTCTCAAGCTTATAGTTAAGTATTTGCTTATAAATCGACAAGACAATTTTAGCTACTGGCATTTTAATTTCCATGATGGTAAAACCTTATGCATACAACCGTACATTTAAAGTTGATTTCATTTCACTAAAACTTTTATGACTTGTGATGTGTTTGATTTACCTCCTCTCTAGAAGGTGTTTTTGTATACCCTATTCCATAGAATGGGTATATTGTATTTGGTGTGGAGCTTGTAACATAGAGAAATAATACCGTTAGGTATAGAAAAGTATATATATATTCTGACTCAGAATCAAAAGCCTAGTCGATTTAGCCATGTCCGTCTGCCCGTCCGTCCGTCCGTCCGTCCGTCCGTCCGTATGTATACTCTCTAGAGGTCGCAATTTTTGAGCTAGAAAGCTGAAATTTGGTATATATAATCTTTGGTTCAAGAGTAAGGCTAAGTTCTTGAACCGGCAAAATCCGCCCACAAGCACGCCCACAATCGCCATTTTTGATGAACAACCTCAATTTGGTAAAATTAAATTATGTTTTTTGTACAGTTACGATAAAAGCATAACGCTAAAATTTTGCAAACGTAAGCTTTAGGTAAACCTTCTTCCAATCAAATAAAAATATTTCAGTTTGGGCTGACGCCCATTTTTCATACAAAACCATCAATATTGTTTTTATAAAATAACAATTGTTATATTAAAGCGAAAAACATTAAATTTTGTGGGTATTACTGGCACAAAAACCTCTTGTGTATGAAATCAAAAAAATTGATTTTGGGCGTGGCCGACGCCCACTTTTCATAAGAAACTATAAAAAAATTGTTTTTGTAAATAAACGATATTTATAATGAATCCGCAAATCAAAATTTTGCGTCTCTTAAGTGAAACTAAAAAGTTTGTGTATGAAAAGAAATGTTTGAATTTTTGGTGTGGCTTACGCCCACTTTTCATGAAAGTAAAAAATTTAAAGGTACTTCCAATATTCAATTTAAACCTTTTTCCATTCGTTCGGTATTTGAGAAATATATTCCTACATTTTCTTGTGTACATTTTTTCAATACGCCCACTTTTAAAGGCGTGATTTTGATAAAATACCTTTGTTCATTTAAAATTGCTTAAAAACTACTCGATTCAGCTGTAGTTTTACACATATGCCTAAATCCTGACCAAAGCTAAGTTAGTGCTTCACATTTTTAAAACACGCCCACTTTTAAGGGGCGTTTCCGTCAAAAATCGAATA
Source organism: Platycheirus albimanus (assembly GCA_916050605.2). NCBI lineage: Eukaryota > Metazoa > Arthropoda > Insecta > Diptera > Syrphidae > Platycheirus > Platycheirus albimanus. The sequence goes on along the minus strand of OU696698.1, from coordinate 21,798,190 downwards.
ATGAATGAATTTAACGTGAATTTAATAATGAATTTTTTAACGTTTTTTAACTATCGGTAGCAATTTTGAAGTTAAAAGATGAACACTTAAATTTAATTCTTTGGTTTCGTTGCAGAGTGTGGTCCAAGAATTGTTAAAAACACCCGTTATCGCTATATATATATTCAAAATCTAATTTTTAAAAATTTAAGATTTGTCTTGTTTTGTTCAAATCGATCTGCAAGAATAAAATTGAATGTCACTGAGCTCATACCAATTGCCTTGGCAATAAAAAGTTTTAACTTTGGGCGTGGCGCACGCCTTTTTTTATTGTGCCAGCACTAATTGAACATCACACCATACAAAATTAATTTTATTGAATTTTTTTTTTGTCTAAAGAAGAATTTTGTTTCTGAAACTGAAACATCGGCTGGCTGCGGGAGGCAAACGCATACACATACAAAAATATAGGGAATAGGGTATCCAACAGTTCGTTGCAAACGTACTGTAGCTATCGCTTATGTTTATAGTAATATATGGTGGTTCATTAAGGCTTTTTTCAATAGTTTTTCTTTTGACAGATCGCAAAACTAGCCACTGAGAAAAAATCAGGTGGACAGCTAATTTCACGTTTTAATTTTTGATTGGGTTTACGTGAAGTGAAAATTCTTGGCAGACAGAACAGCCCAGCCACGATCCAGGATTAAGAATCCAACATTACTCCCGTTATTTGGTACATACCGAAGCAGTGATCTAAAATAGTACTTTCAAAATGAATCATGTACGACATGTAATATTTTTCTTTTAAAAAAATTACATTTTATTATATCATATGCGAAGTTAAGTTGAAAAATAGAAGATTCAATATACAATGAACATTTTTACTGTCGCCTGAATCATGCTCTTTAAGTGATGTTGGCTACTTTTGCTTTTAGTTTTGTTGCTTGAATTTATTCTCCGATTAAATTCTAGCAATGCCATCATCTATAAAACAAACGATTTCTACAAAATTTCTTAGTCTATCTTTTGCTACCCCAATTGGAGTTTGGTTTTTTAAGGTAGTAAGAGACTTCTTGATACTTCAAGGCAAAGAATCGAAATCATTCATATTGAATCTCTAAAGATAGAAATAGCTCAGACTCTGAGCTCCTCAATAATGATCCTGGTCAAATGAAGTTACGAACAGTTCTGCCCTGAGAGTTGGCATAGAATATCAAACAGTAGAACCCAATTTAACTAATGAAAATCAAGCCACACAATTCTGTATTGGTCTTACGTTAACAAAAGCTCCCAAGAAGAATTGACTTAATACACACAAAGCGTTCTTTCGATTTATACAGGCGCGCACACATATGTACTCGTATGTACTACATTGCTTAAGAGACGTGGGTGGAGATGCTACGAAGCATTAAGGCAAGAAGAGGAGGCCTAGAATATAAAACACTGTCTAATGCATTCTTTCTCATTTTCTAACCAGTTTAATTCTACATTTTTATATGACTGTCTCTTTTTCGTGACGCATTTTTGTTTCATCGAGTTTCACGTTACAAAAATTTTGATGATATTAGGTTTAAATTCAAAAATAATTTTCCTGTGAGATGAAACAAATTTGGCTTAGCCTTTCAAGTTAAATAACTATATAATTTTTTTAGACTCAAATAAAATGGCGGGACCAAGTTTTTTCGACTTCTTCAATTTAAAACGGCATGGTTATTTTTGTTTCCCTTACAAACACTCATCAGTCATCACACATAAAAATGTAAAAGGGTAAGAAATAGATAAAAAATTGTTTTTAACTTTATCTTAACAAGAAAAAGATAAAAAAATGTGTCGCTACATACAATTTTATGAAGGTAATAAGGTATAACAAAAATAAAAACCACAATAAAACACCTAACTATGTACTACCTATGTATGTTGTGTACATATGACTAACATTGCAAAACCACCTTTTAGGAAAAAAAGAAATATTTGTTATTCAAAACAAAAATGTCAATAACATTCGAAATAATATGTTTACTTAGATCGCACTTTAAAGCTTTCAAGCAGCAAAGCCAATTCGAATATTATTTAAAGTTGTTCACCCTAGGTTTTATCACTATTGAAACTTTGATAGTGTAAACATTTTGTATAAATAATACCGGCCACAAAATTGATGAGAAAAAAAAAAATTGTTTATTTATTTTATTGAAATGAATCGATGATTTTAATTATTGTTGGCTTTATTTGTATTTGATTTGTGGTTTACCTCATTTGATGACTGCAAAGTAAGTGATCAGACATTGTTATTGTTTATGAATCGAAAAGTGAAATCTTGAATTGGAGATTTGTTTACAATTTAAATAACTTATAGCATATTAAAGTTGTACCCCGTGGCGTAGTGGTTAGCACCCCAAAAGTTCTAGGTTCGGTAATCCCTGTCTCCACCTAAGATTTTTTGCGAGGTACTCCATTTTGCAACTTGCAAGGAAGTGCCGAATGCTCCAAGTGTAAATCTTGCAATGAACAAGTACATCACTATGTTTGGATACTTGAATATTTGATTTTCATAGAACAAAATGAGTGATTCACAAAAGCTTCATCAAAAGGGAGAATATGTTAGCCTTGAATAAAAGTTATACATAAACGGTTTGGTAATGGGGCAAGCTTCTGTTAAGAATGGAACTACAATGTTTTGAACATTCAAAAGTTCATTCTTTTTAAGTTTGAAAATATACCGGAATATATTCGCGTTTGTGGGTATACTGGATTTTAGAATATATGCCATACATATTCTTCAACCTACACCACTTTTCCTTATAAAGTATCTTATAAGTAAATACGAATACCCATTTATATGTGTTTGTATCTTAACGAAACCAGAAAACAAAAGTGACAAACAAAAATGTCCAAATAAATGTTCCTCTGACATCATAATTTTTGAAATTGATTGATTCTTAATTAGAACAAGTGACACAATCACACAGTTTAGAATTTAAAATTTTTATTTTTAAAAGCGTGCGCTCCAGATAAAGGCGGAAATCTATCATGATATTTCTGCATATGCTAATAAAAAAAAATCTTCACGATAATTGACCTCATCAGACAATTATACTTGTGTTGTTTTTGTCGAGATCATTCGATTTCATTTAAAGGTCAAAAAACAATGATACATTTGTCTGTAAGAATTCTTCACAAATGTTGAAAATCTTATTATTTATAAAAAAGGCCTTGAAGAAGAATTGAAAGAGTTTTATTGGTAGTTCACCGTTCGATTAGTTGCGTTAATAAAAAAACGACTACGAACAAAATAGGGTAGAACGGGTTGCTAAACTGGTGTTTTGCATATGTATGTTATAAGAATTCATGGTATTTTAGCATATCATGATGCGCAGAATGCATGTTTTGATTTGACAGATACTTCCACTGTCTTCACACACAGAACGGAAGATAAAGTTTCGTTCGATTATAACACTAGCTTCCATTTGCTTCCGTTCATTTAACCTAACCCTTATTATAGAGTGACATAAACATTGATCATTGAACAATTCGTAAAAGGCAAACATAACAAAAATCACCATGCACTTGCGCTAGCTGTCAAACTTGCGAAGATCCGTTTGAGTAATCATGATGAATGATTTATTCACTTCTGCACAACTGTCAAATTTGCAAAAAAAAAAAATGGCCACAGATTTTGACAACATGCGCAAAATATTACCTAAGGTAAGTGTTTTGTGAGATAGACCACCCACCCAAGTGTGACCGAATCGAGGTTTCGGTTTTCTGAATAATCTTCTATTGACAGCAATCAGTCAGCTGTTTGCTGAAAGCTATTACAATTTTAAGAAATTCAAGAAAATGTCAAAATTTCTTTGCTCTTCTATCCAATTAAGAAGTCCCAAAAATTGTCGTTCTTTATTCGCTTTTATATGTATATGAAATTTAAAATTTTACTCCGTACAGAGCTCATTACTTTGATGGGAATTCTCGTTCTGCTACTTTTTATGTCATTCTGTCGCATTTTACAAAAGAGTTATTTTCAATTAAGTGTAAGGGATCAGATCAAAGGAAACCCATCATCTTTAAATAATAAAAGCATTTTTGTCATAAAATTAGATAGATTTTGGCAGCCTGTATCAGCCATGTTGTTTTCCTGACATCTGTCAAAACAAAATTTTGCTATAAAGTTTCAATACAACTTTTTTCTAAAAGGCCTTAAAAAAAGGTCACATATGAAAAAGCTTTTACTTAAATTGAAATAATTATCATTAAACCTTTCGTTGAACTATAACTCATGTCATATTTATAATCATAATTTTCTCTTAACACAAACCTCCCATTACAAAACATGAAAGCAATAAGACATTAGTTTGAAACAAATGTTAGCCATTAACAGTTGGTTTAGTCACCTCATTTATCATTTCCGGCCAAGTCAACTTTCTCCATTTGAATTGTGTACGATGTCCTTACAATACCACCACTTTAAGGATATGTGTTTCTAAGGTATATAATTCCTATTGATCGATTTGGCGATGATGCATTGATTCTATAGGTTTTGTACAAATTGATTCCCCAACCTACTTTCTTGGTTTTTTGTTTGAACTTGAACTTCCGTATAGTCCCACATCAGTCAGAAAAATAAATTATGAATATAAGGAGGACGGTCGTTTTAGAAGTCATGCAACTACTATTAGCCTGTTGCCAAACTATCTCATCTCGTAAAACGTAAACAAACTAATTTCAATAAATCAAAGTATCTTTATAAGAAACCAAAAATGTTCAAAGATAAACATACATAGTCTTAGTTTGTGTCGCAAAAAGTATATCTCATCATACTCGTATGTATAAGTATAATTTGTTTTGATGTTTACAAAAGAGATTGAGAAGGATGCCTTAATAATTACTGTTTACGGAGCTTTGTTTATGCAGTCCAGCAGAATCGATTAATAAAATTCTGCACTGAGTTTAGCAACAGTTTTGTTTTTATTTATAAACACATTTTAGTTGGTTTATTATTTCAACAGCAACAATTTAAAATGACTTTAATGGACGGGGGCAGTTTAAAATAAAGTCACAATAAGGTCATCCATTGTGACTTAAACTAGAAAACATTAGTTATGTCTGCAAATGATATTTTAATTATATATACTGTGGATACTGCTTTTTTGTTAAAAACAAAATGACTGAACGACACGATAGGTTTCCAACTAAGTATACATTTTAAAAATGACCTCTGTTCGGGAAGTTAGATATAAAAAGAATTATTCGAGATACCAATACTTGTACTCTAACAGATAAAGATGTTCAGAATGGATGGTCCTTGGAGCATTACTTCTGAAACATATTGTAATGTTTTTAGTCTTGGGTTCGAAAATAAAACTTATTTTCCTTTACTTTTCAATCACTACTACTATCTCTATAAATGAAACTCACTTTTATCTAAGTTCAAACTCTTTATTTATTTCTTTATCTTAGCACCACTAATTATTCACCATTTATTCGTTACCACGGTTAAAATGAAACTGTCCATTTCCGAATAAAATGTCCTATTTATACTTGGGATCAAAGTTTCCCGAACAGTCTAAGTCTCGAACCTTTCGGAATGGTCAAGATGCTTTGAAAGCTTTCAGAGCTTTCAAATTCAACATTGTTATTCAGCAGAATCATTCAGCAGAATTGTTCAGAATTTTACTGTAGTATAGACAAAAACCATTTAGTAATATTTCTGTAGTAGAAACAAAAACCATTCATAAGACTGTAGTTGAGACAAACACTATTCATGTAACATTGCCCCCTTCTTAAGATTGTTCGTCCCGAACAAGTCTATCACTTCCCTGGCCATTGTAGCGGCATAGTCGGTCCCTGTGAACAACTTTCATTTTGCCTCTAACTCCTCTCTGAATGCGGTAAACAACATCATTGATTCTGGTGACAACTTTGTAAGGGCCTTCCCAATTTTGCTGGAGCTTCGGTGACAGTCCCTTTTTCCGATGGGGGTTGTATAACCACACAAGATCTTCCACTTGAAACCCTGTCGTCGTTGCATGTGCATCATAACGTGTTTTCATGCGATCACTGGCATCCTTTATCTTTGTTCTGGTCCTTTCATGAATGTACATGAGTCTCTTTTTGAGATCCTCCACATATTCTTCTTGGCTTTGTGGCTCATTTGGAGGGCATCCAAATTTCACTTCACTTGGTAGTCGCATTGTTGAACCAAACAAGATTTCATAAGGAGTATGTCCTGTAGTGCTATGAACTGCGCTCCGATAGCTCATTAAAAACAGTGGAATGCATCGGTCCCAGTCTCGTTGACAGTCTTCCACTACTTTGGAAAGGTGTTCTTTGAGCGTTCTGTTAAACCGTTCTACCATTCCATCTGATTGTGGATGCAGCGGTGTTGTCCTTGTCTTATGAATGCCAAGGAGTGAGCAAACCTGTTGGAAGATATTTGACTCGAAGTTCCTCCCTTGGTCAGAATGGAGTTCTTTAGGTACACCAAATCTACTTATCCAATTGAAGACAATCTGATCCACAACCGTTTTTGCTTCTTGGTTTGGAATGGCAAACGCTTCAGGCCACTTGCTGAAGTAATCCATGATAACGAGAATATATCGGTTTCCATCGTTGGTTTCAGGAAAAGGACCTGCAATATCCATTGCAATTCTTTCGAAGGGTGCTTCAACGTTGTACTGCTGCATCGCACTTTGAATTTTTCTGCCTGGTCCTTTTGTAGCAGCACAAGTGTCACATTTCCTGCACCATCTTTCGACGTCTTCTTTTGCATGAAGCCAGTAGAAACGATCTCGGATCTTTTCCAGTGTTTTGTTAATTCCCAAATGGCCTCCAGAAGTGCCATCATGCATCTCACGGAGAACTTCATTGACTTTGGACCGAGGCACAACTACCTGCATCACATATGACTTGCCATCTGCGGATTCCCACTTCCGTTTGAGTACACCTTCTTGTACATGGAGAGAGTTCCATTGAGCCCAATAGGCTTTTAGCACCGGGCTTCTATCGGAAATGTCAACCCATTGTGGTTTCTCCTCGTGCTCTTTCCATGCAAGGATGGGTTCAATGTCAGAGTCTTCTTGTTGAGCATTCCTAATTTCCTCGTTACTCCAGCCAGTAATGGGCTCGGCTCTCACTCGTTGAGTGACTAGGGACTCCTTTTCTTCCTGACGTGAACAATGCTTGCAGTTCAATTTACATGGTCGTCGGGATAATGCATCTGCGTTGGAGTGTAGTTTTCCTTTTCGATGTTGAATCTCGTAGTGGTATGTCTGCAACCTCTCAATCCACCTTGCTACTTGTCCTTCGGGATTTTTAAAGTTCAAAAGCCACCTTAGCGCTCCATGGTCTGTTCTAAGGAGGAATTTCTGCCCATAGATGTACTTATGAAAATGTTTTGTAGCTAGTACCAGAGCTAGAAGTTCCCTCCTGGTCACGCAATAGTTCCGTTCTGTCTTCGAGAGCACTTTGCTGTAATATGCTACTACCTTTTCTTTGCCATCATGAACTTGGGACAAAACAGCCCCAATTCCAACGTTGCTTGCGTCTGCATCGATGATGAACTGTTTCCCAGGAGTAGCATATGCCAGAACTGGAGCGTTACAGAGGCGTGCTTTTAGTTCCTGGAAACTTTTCTCGCACTCACCTGACCATTTGAACGGTTTTCCTTTCTCTGTGAGTTGGTGCAGGCTTTTCGCAACTCCAGCAAAGTCTTTCACGAATCGCCTATAATATGTGGCTAACCCAAGGAAACTTCTCAGCTGATGTTTATCTTGTGGAGTTGGCCAGTTCTTCACAGATTCCACTTTCTCTGGATCGGTTTGAACCCCTTGAGACGAGACAATATGTCCTAAATATTTCACTTCAGTCTTGAAAAAGGTGCATTTGTCTGGATTCAACCTAAGATGAGCTTCTCGAAGCCTTCGGAAAACTTCTCTCAAGTTCCTGCAGTGTTCGTCAAATGTTTTCCCAAAAACGATGACATCATCCAAGTAAACCAGGCATGTCTTCCAAGTAAGCCCTTGTAAAACGCATTCCATCAAACGCTCAAATGTTGCCGGAGCGTTGCACAGGCCAAAGGGCATAACTTTGAATTGCCACAGACCATTACCTGTCGAAAATGCGGTTTTCTCTCGATCTTCTGGGTGAATTTCCACCTGCCAGTACCCACTTTTCAGGTCCAAAGTTGAAAACCATTGAGCTCCTGCCATTGCATCCAGAGTGTCGCTGATCCTGGGCAGAGGGTAGCTGTCTTTCTTTGTGACATCGTTCAGCCTTCGGTAATCCACGCAGAACCGGGTGCTTCCATCCTTCTTTTTGACTAGGACCACTGGTGATGCCCAAGGGCTTTTGGAATTCTCGATCAAACCTTCTTTCTGCATCGTCGAGATCATATCCGTAACCTCCGCCTGTTTGGCTAGTGGAAGGCGCCTTGCAGGTTGACGGATTGGCCTTGCATCACCAGTATCGATGCGATGTTGCACCAATTGTGTTCTTCCGTATGGTTTATCCTTTGAAGCGAAAATATCAGCAAACTCATGAATAAGGCTTCCAGCAACCTGTTGTTGTTGTTGATTTAGTTTGCAGGATTTGAGAATTTTGGACCTTATAGCGTTGACTTCTACAGGATTTCGTACTTCTTCATCGGTGATTCTTGTTATTGCTGCGACTGGACCACATTGTCCAATAACTTCTCCTGCTTTAAGGTTGACTTCATAAGGTTTGATGTTCACTATTCTTACAGGCACCATGTTGTTCTTAGGTGCGGCAAGCGTTTTTCCCACGATGTAGTTTTGGGAACGTTGTTCAGAGTCCGGTTCTACAAAAAGGTATCGATGGTTCCCTGAATCGCCTTTTATGTTTGTCCAAACAAAGACTTCTGAAGAGGGAGGCAAGCGTAGGTCTTCTTTCACGACAGTTCTCAGGGTTGACGAGTTTTCGTTACCATAGATCATCGGAATCTCGACATTTCTATATTTCAGAACCTGGTTACCGATATCCAGAATTACTCCATGTGCTTTCATGAAGTCAATTCCGATAATGCACTCATCGCAAATATCTGCCACTAGGAATTTATGTGAAAACTCCAGTTCTGCCAATCGGATCACTAGTTGTACTTCCCCATATACTGTAGCTGACTCACCTGTTGCCGTCTTCAGACAGTAGCTATTGGTGTTGTGTAGCCATGTCATCTTCACCACGTCTCTTCTTACAATGGAGGCGGTGGCACCGGTATCGATAGTTGCCACATATTTCTTGTCGTTTATAGCTGCTTCCATTGTCAGACTTTTATTGTCGCGTTTAGTCTGCGAGACCTGGATCGTAGTTCTGGGGCCATCGATACCCGGAACCAGCTTCTGCCCCGTGAAGTTGGTTCTTACTCGTTTCCCAAGTGGGAAACAGTTGCAGCAGGGATTTTGTGAGTCTCCTCTTGGCTGTTCCTCCTGCTGCCGCAATGTTGGCAAAACTCCTCTTCTTAACGGCATACGACACTGGCGCTGGAGATGTCCGGTCCTGTTGCAGTTCCAGCATCGAAGAGGTCCATCACGAGAGTTGCTCTGGAATGTCGTTCTCTGGCAAGCGCACTCCTTTACAGTTACTTCTCTTACCCGATGAATGCTCTGAGAAGCCTGTTCTGCTGCTTCCATTGTGAGGGCGAACGCCAATGCTTCAGGAAGCGTCCGTTTTCCGGCTGTTCGTACTGCTCGCTGTAGGTTGATATCAGCTAAGCCACGGACAAATGCTTCAGCAGCAAGTTGGTTAATAATTTCCTCACCCGCAGTTGGATATGCCAGATGAGCGAGGCGTTCGATGTCTGCTTGGAGCTGTTGAAGAGTCTCACCTCTTTTCTGAACCCTGGTGTTAAGTTGGACCCGGAAAACTTCTTGCATATGGCCATCTCCAAAGCGTTTTTCAATCGCCTGAGTAAGAGCTTTGAAGTTGCCATGTAACTCTGCTGGTATTGTTTGCAGTAGTTCTGCAGCAGGTCCTCTGAGAGCAAGTGTCAGTGCAACAAACTTTTCCTCGTCGTCCCAGCCGTTTGTTGTCGCAGCTGCTTCAAATTGTCTTTTGTAGATCGTCCAAGAAGTTTGTCCATCAAAAGTTGGCGGATGCATTTCCTTTCTTCGTATGCAGTCACCAGAACTTTCTCTAATTTTAATTTTTCTTACCTTGTCCAACTCCTTTGCATATTTTTCGAATTTGTCTTCAACTTTCTCGAACCTTTCATCTACAGTCAAAATTTGTTTTTCGATGCTTTCGAGCCGCTCGTCAGCAGCAACAAACTTGCTTTCAATGTCAGAGAACTTTCCTTCAAGGAGGTTTTTCTGGTCTTCAAGATTCTTCTCTTGTGTTTCAAAACGTTCTAGAAGTTGCGCTTGTTCATTCTTTTGTTCGTTTCTTTGCTCTTCTAGAAGATTCTTTTGTTCGTTTCTTTGCTCTTCTAGAAGATTCTTTTGTTCGTTTCTTTGCTCTTCTAGAAGATTCTTTTGTTCGTTTCTTTGCTCTTCTAGAAGATTCTTTTGTTCTTGAAAACGTTCGAGAAGGAAAGCCATCATATTAGACATGTCGGAGCTTGTACTTACTTGCTCTTGTTCGTCTTGTATTTCAACATCCAGAAGAAATGTTTCTGGATTTTCATTTTGCTGAGTCATATTTTCCTGCAGTCTAATAATGAGGTCATTTTTGGTTCCAGCAGTAGGAAGACCCCGATTCTTTAACACTGCTCTAAGTTCAATCAAGTTAAGGGCATTTACAAGTTTACCCATAGTCACTTTATCACTTTTCACTTTTATTTGTCCAAATGAATTATGCACTTAAGTTTTATTTCACTTCTGACACCACTGTAATGTTTTTAGTCTTGGGTTCGAAAATAAAACTTATTTTCCTTTACTTTTCAATCACTACTACTATCTCTATAAATGAAACTCACTTTTATCTAAGTTCAAACTCTTTATTTATTTCTTTATCTTAGCACCACTAATTATTCACCATTTATTCGTTACCACGGTTAAAATGAAACTGTCCATTTCCGAATAAAATGTCCTATTTATACTTGGGATCAAAGTTTCCCGAACAGTCTAAGTCTCGAACCTTTCGGAATGGTCAAGATGCTTTGAAAGCTTTCAGAGCTTTCAAATTCAACATTGTTATTCAGCAGAATCATTCAGCAGAATTGTTCAGAATTTTACTGTAGTATAGACAAAAACCATTTAGTAATATTTCTGTAGTAGAAACAAAAACCATTCATAAGACTGTAGTTGAGACAAACACTATTCATGTAACAATATGTTCATTTTTTATAAAATGCTTAATGCTTAATTTTGCCAAACATAAAAATTAACTGCAATTAGTATTTTTTGTTCTCTGCAGTCAAGAAAATATTTGTATACCACTTTTTTTAAGCATCGGTACTTCAAAAAGCCGTCGGTGTGTTTAAGATGCGTACTTTTTTTCATGACACATGACTTATACAGTGTAAGCCCAAACACATTGACAAATAAAATGTCAAAATCCTTCTGAGTTTCTGCCGACTCAGAAGACTAGACAGATTTTTAAGACCAAACAGAAGGTACGACAGATTTCTGTCAATGGAGTCCGCGTGTAGGTAGCATCCATGCAAAAATAACCAAACGGAAGCTTGTGTCAAAACTGAACGAAATATTCCATTCTGATGGTGATTCAAATACCACACACAACCTCTTACCATAATGGCATCTGTAAAAAAAATGGTAAATTCGGACGTGTGCTCGTTTACTCCTCTAAATAAAACTTTTTGAAAACTGAACGAAACAATGCGATCCGCCATTACCGGAAAATACTCACCAAGTTACTGACGGGTACGAACTAACCATTCACATCTTTTATAGTTCTTTGCCCAAATAGAATTTATATTTATTGGCACTGACGAAACTGATAAAAATAACGAATCTGGTGCTTGCGAAGCTCCCTTTGATTCAGAGAATGACAAGTACTGTCAATAGTAGTTGTGAGAGATATGTACCTTTTACTTGCGTTTTTCGTTTGTTTCCCTTAGGCAGCACAAATTTAAACTAAAGGCTGAACTATAAAGGTCGGAACAGCGGGCGCGGACGGGCCCCTCCATAAATGTGCCAGAACAAGCAATTCGTATCTCACGCCCGAAAAAGCGGATTGCCCCGTTTCGTGAAGTTTCGAACAGTTTAATTTACGGCGACACGTAAACTGCGCTCGCTATCGCACTTTACGGACGTAAAATTGCATCTGACTGTGAATGGATGTGAGAGTGAGTGTGAGAGTGAGCGAGGTCCGAGGTATGCTGACTTTGTGTGTGACTTCACAGCAGAGAGAATATATGACTTTTTTTATGTATGTCCTCTCTGCTTCACAGTCGTCTTATTTATTGTTCAGAGGAAAATACATCTTTTGCTTCCGCGGCAATCCGTTCCATTATGGGTAGCGTGTTCATTTCACAGGTTGGAAGGCAACGTTTCGTTCGGTTTTGACACTAGCTTCCGTTTGTTTCCGACTATTATAGTTCAGCCTCAAGGCCTTAACATAAAACAGATAAGCAAGCGTATGCTATTGTTATTGTCAGTCCCGCTTACACAACTTTGTTATTCCGCTTTGTTATCAGTGTAGACACCGGCCAAACTGTTGACAATAGCGCATGCAAACAGACACTACCGTAGTACTCTGTCAAATTTCCGTCTATAACGAAGGCTATTGTTCTTGTTTGTGAAAGTGAACGAAAGCGAACCAAACGAGTTGGACTTAATTAAGGTTTATTTAATAGAAATGTGCAAATTCGAAAATTTAATATCTCGCGCTTTGGTTAAATCATTTGTGAATCTATTATATTTGAGTCTAGCCCTTAAGGCCCAACCATAATACGCGAAAGAAAAGGTAAGCAAGAGTAAGAACCGAACGAAAAGTTTCCTTCCGATTTGTAAAGTACATCAGTTGTCCATAATAGCCTTTAAAAATAAGAAGAAAGAAAGAAGAAGAATACCCTTTAGAAAAAAAGGAATGTCAGATTTTCGTACGTAATGTACGACTCAAAGCGTACATTACGTACGAAAACGCAAGTGAACGAAACTTGCCGAAACTGAACAAAAAGTCATTTCGGGTTGGGTATACAAATCACATGTATTTCTACTGTTTCGTAAGTCAACGTACGTACCATTCTTCAATTATGGTTAGCCCTTTAAGTGCATTTAAAAACGGGTTAATTTATTTCCGTCAATTCAAACACCGCTTTTCCTTTAATGCAATCAGTGTTGGTAAACGTCATTGTAGTGCCAAACTTTCCAATGTCGTTAGCGGACTGTCAAAATTTGTATTCGGAATTTTGTATTAGAAATTGTTAACTTTCTAACACGAATTTGTGTCGTTAATGTCGTAAACTAGCAGTATGAAACTGTGCTCGTAACAGGCCAAGACACATGGACAGGACAGTGATTTGAGGGGTTAGTGCAATGCTTGATCAAATGACATAATCCCAAAAAGAAAATACCCAGGAGACACCCTAGCCCCAAATCCCCAATTCCCCAAAAGAAAAAAAGCCAAATTGGTAAAGTGCAAGTAGCACTTGAGATATTTTTTTTGCAGATAACGTATATGTTTCTTGATTTGAGGATACTTTTCCGGCTGCCTTCAGTGATGATCAGCTGTATTGTCAATTGCAGAAGTGACCGACGTTGTATGAATAACCTTAAAAATAAAATCCTTTGAAAACATTTCCTTATAATTAACGAACGATTTTCTATCAATTTCTATGAATTGTTACAAGACTGAAACTCTAAATGATTTGCAGAACCTTTCGCCCATCTTTCTCTAAATCCCACGTCACGCACTTAATTTTTTTTCTCTCGAATACAATAACCGACCTATTAAACGAAGTAAACACGAATACAGAACGGTTAGAATTTAGAGGTTGAGCATTCTTAAACATTCGTTTACTCTTGGCAATCAAGCTTGACGCCAAGTTAATTATGTGGCGCTAACTTTGCTCTAACGGTTACATTGCAATTTAGGTGTTACGCTAATCAATTTAATTTGACGCCTCTTATTGTACTGGGAGGCTGAGGTTGAGTTCGGTCTAGAAATTAATAAACAACAAGGCGTTACATTAGCAACGTACAAGGTGGGTTTCGTGTGCGACAAAAGTTTTTTAATGTTGATAAAAAAAACTGAAAGATGTCGTGTGGATAAAAATATTAATAAGAAATGCGTTCGTGTAATTCTTTTAAGTTAATTATGTTAATTAAACTATTAAAAACTATTATGAAGATATAGATATAAGAACTAACCTGTGCTCCAGAATCTACTCGAGTTTTGAGACTTTTATTTTAGCCACTAATGAAAATATTAATTTGTGTCGTAGTTGATGTGTAAGACAGCCACTCTAGACGTCTTCTGGGCACGACTTCATCTTCAAATTTCGTTCATTGATATTACGGGGAAGAGATGACAAATTTTCGTGAAATAAATCTTATTCCTAAGAACTATATCTCTGTCCGAATGAGGAAAATACAAACTAGGTTTTTCAGCTCAAACTGCAGTACTTTTTGGAGCTGTCAAAAAAATTGTTTACATTTTTTGTAATTGTCAGTTAAAGCAACTTATGAGATACATGAAATAAAGACCAAAATCACGATGCATTTCTGTTCAAATTTAAAGTGGGAAATGTTTATTGACCACAACCACTTGTCAAAATACTTACGTCCCACAAACATTTACATAAATTAACCAACAAAAACAATTTGGAGAAGCCTAAGTGGTCACTTTAGAAAACATTGAACTTGAGTTTCTAGTTAGTTCAAATGTGGGAACCCCTTTATTTGTACAGGGTGTCATTGTCTCATATCAATCTGAATATATTATTAAGTCCTAAAAAAAAAAACATCCCCTGAGACAACACGTCAGTTTAGTTTGAGTGATTACAGCGTAGCGGCAGTTACTGCAGCCTTATGCGATTTGACCGCACTATAATTCAATCAAGAGACCTGCAATCAAAATCAATCGAATAAACTAATTGAAAGTGGGTGAGTGTTAATAAATAATCAGAGTCAGAGCCAAGTTTTAACTTAAATCGTTTAAATATAATCCTTGTGAACAAATACAAATGTCTTACAATTTTAAGTAATGTAATTATTTTTGAACATTTGCTTCTTTTCTCAGGGGGATCAATCAACCTGGACACTGGACTTGACTTATTTTCTTTTAGTATTTCTTAGTAAACAAGGACTATTGAATATATTTGTTGCTTTAATTGTGTTTTATTTTTCCAGTTTCTGTTGCTGTTGCTGTAACTTAAATTTATGATGACTGCTGCATGTAATGGCTTATTTCATTATATTCGATTAACTATTGTAAACTAAACCATCCCTTGGAATAAGCGTTAGTGTAAGGTTCCTGGTTTGATCTTTTTTCTGTGGTACAATTAAATTTTATTTGGGTAGTGGGTAGGTCCATTCAATTTCTGCAGAATATCAATTCACACACACGAAAGGTTGAGATTGTAAATCCTTAGGCCCAGCCTCGCTTGAAGCGTTCTTATAGCATATGAGGGCAATTTTGTAACGATTAAGAATCCTGGAAAATATTTGCAGTAAGTATATATTATGGAAACATACACAAGCATACCGACGCATCGCGCGCGTCCAAAATTCGGTCGTCATAATCGCCCAGGAATTTTTTTCGAGCCAACCCCAGCGGCCACTTGCCCGAAATCATTTTTAAAACATAATGGGCTCGTCATTATCTTTATAATAAAGCTAAATTCTTGGCCATAACATTAATTTACATGCGTTTTATTTTTTCTTAAAAACCACACGCCTAAAAACACACTATATAATCAGGCAGATGACATGTTGCTACAATCTTTGCAATAAAATATGCAGTTTTGGTTACATTTATCGCCACCGCAGCGCCACATATTTGGTGCCTCACATCCCAAATATTTTCTTCAAAATTCTTTGGTTTACCAGGCGCTCACAAATGAAAGGAGGCTATTTTTTGCATTTATTTGTACAACAGGAAACACCTGGAATTAGAAAATTGAAAATTTTATTTTAAAAAGAGGGAATTTCGTAAATGGAATTTGGAAAATGCATAATTATGACACAGAAAAAATTATAACACTTGAAAACAAGGCCACTCTGTGGCCTACTGAAAAAAACGACTTAACCCAACACAAAGAAAGCAGCTTTTTCCTTTCGGCTCTACGAACTACGTGCATCAAAGTTCGAACATTGTTTGGTTCACCAGGCGCTCAGAACAACATAGAAAGCTTCTTGTTTTGAATTATACCCAAATAAATGGCGCCAAAACCAAGGAGAAAGAATTTAAGACCAAAAGAAAGAACAAAGAAGTAAAGCTTTTCAGGTCCAGCTCTCTGTCTCTCTCTATCATAAATCGAGGAGCAAGTGTCAAAGATAAAATGGAAAATAATGTTTCAAAAGCTTAGCTTTCTTCTTTCCTCAAGCTAAAAATTAACATACTCAAACTGTGAAAGATCTTACTGCTCGGTCAAATTTACTACCAGTGGAAGGGAGATGGAAGAAGTACTTATCCTTTGTATATTCATCTTTCAACAGTTTGTCCGGAGTTTCAGAAATTGGTAGATTCCATCTAAATTCCTCTTTTTTTATTTTTTAACCGGGTAATAATTCTAAAACATCATAAGATTACACAAAATGGCAACCTCAATCCATTTTTTGATACTTTTTATTTTGTTTTATGCAAAAAGCTAAACCTGAAATTGATTCCTGAAGTTTGTCAAGTTTGGTCTGACCTTTATTTCATAGCCACTCTGAAAGTGAGAAAGGGAGAAAGATGTGCTCTCACCTCAACACTTTCTTCTTCCTTTTAATAAATATTGTTCCGTTATTATTTAAGTGTGTAAGCATTAAATTGTTTTGTAAATGAGGAAAAGGAAAAATTGAACCTGGAATTATAAATCTTGGCCCTATCTCCAACCAGTTCTCAAACAAATAAATAATCGCTGTTACATTTTTAGGAGACGCTTTTTACCGTTTTATATACAAAATAATAGTTGATTCAAAATCAGTGCTGCTCAGCTCAGAGCTTGAATAACAAAATAGCAAACATAACTAAAAGCTTATAATTGTTTGATATGTTTGTTCCAATAAAGATAAAATTCCTCCCAGCAACTCCCATAAAAAGGTGCTTCCCATATTTCTAAAAACTATGTTATACAAAAAAAAAAAAGAATACAGCTACTCCCGAGGAAATAAATTAAAAAAACAAAACAAAAAACATTTAACATTTGGGCAGTTGTTTATCATAATATTTTAAGTTTTCTTTGGAGTTACAGGATCAGTATGCTATGCGGTCCGAACCCTGGCTATGACAATCTGATTTATTTGGACGAGGAAAGTAGAGATCTCCTAGAAACTTTATAGAACTTGCCGTGAAATAATATTGTGTGAATATTATGAACAAACAATTGAAAGAACAACACATAGAACTTCTTCTATCTCCCTTTCTCTGAAAGTAAATTGGTTCGAGCAGTAAGATCTGTCAGTTTGAGGAAAGGAGAAAAATTGGTTTTTGAAATATCATTTTTCCTTTTTATCTTTGACATTTGCTCCACGTTTTATGATAGAGAGAGAGACAAAGAGCTTGACGTAATGAGCTTCCCTTCTTTTTCTTTGTTCTTTTAATCTTAAATTCTTTCTCCTTGCTTTTGGCGCCATTTAGATCTAAAATAATTCAAAACAAAAGCCTTTCTATGTTGTTCTGAGCGCCTGGTGATCCAAACAGTTTTCATATGATTTTTAACCTGAAGCAGTGGTGGCACTGCAGAGGCATATTTGCCGCCAAAAGTTTTATGTTTGTGGTGAAGTGTGTATAATGAGGATGACGATCACAAGGAGGAACAAAAAGTAATGGTTTCGAATATTCCGATTTATCTGATAAACAGAACAAAGTAACAAAAAGGTTTTCAATTTGCTAGAGTCAGTGACGGCCATTTTTGCGCTGGGCTTAAGTCAGGTGATATTTTTTATATGTAACAGGGTGACTGTACTTTTTTTTTTTTTTTTTGTTCTTTAACAGAAAAAATGAAAAGTGCTCGTGCTGTTTTTTTTTTGCTATTTTGATAATTTCTTTTATTTTCCAGAATTAACGTACATATCTACTTAAAAATAATTATTTTTTATTTAATTATTATTTTATTGGATTATTTACTTAATTATTTTTTTATGTTTTCTTCAACCATTTTTTATTTTGTTGTGGAATTATTTCCTCGTATTTAGTATGATTTAAATAAAATAAAGAAGTAGTTAATTTGAACTGATTTTTTTTTTATGATTTATGTAAAACATTATATTTTATCTAAAATTTTGTATTCAAAACATTTCAAATAAAAATATTCTTTTGGTTGTTTCATTATTTTTTAATTGCTTATAGCCATTTTAGGAATAATGGTTCACCTTTTAATCTTGGACCAGAAAAATGCATTACGTTGGCAGTTTTATAAGGCTTGCTGTACAACAGGAAACACCTGGAATTAGAAAATTGAAAATTTCATTTAACAAAGAGGGAATTTCGTAAATGCAATTTGGGGAATGCATAATTATGACACAGAAAAAATTAAAATAAAACTTAATGAAAACAAGGCCACCCTGTGGCCTACTAAAAAGAAACGACGTAAACCAACACAATTATTGTGAACGATCACAAACAAAACAGTTCTTCCCTTTCTTCTGGCTCTACGAACTACAATTTAAGAACCGGAGCATCAAAGTTCGAAATTTTGTTGGTTTACCAGGCGCTCAGAACAACATAGACAGCTTTTTATTTTGAATTATTTTAGGTAAAAATGGCGCCAAAAGCAAGGAGAAAGAATTTGAGATTAAAAGAAAGAGCAAAGAAAAAGCAGGGAAGCTCATTAGGTCAAGCTCTTTGTCTCTCTCTATCATAAAACGAAGAGCAAATGTCAAAGATAAAAAGGAAAAATGATATTTCAAAAACTAATTTCTCTCCTTTCCTCAAACTGTGACAGATCTTACTGCTAGGACCAATTTACTTTCAGAGAAAGGGAGATAGAAGAAGTTCCTTTGTGTTGATCTTTCAATTGTTTGTTCATAGCATTCACACAATTATTTCACGGAAAGTTAAGGTTTCTAGGAGACCTCTACTTTCCTCGTCCAAATAAATCAGATTGTCATAGCTAGGGTTCGGACCGCACAGCATACTTATTCTGCAACTCCAAGGAAAATTTAAAATATTATAATAAACAACCGCCCAAATGTTAATTTTTTTTTTTAATTTATTTCCTCGCTATCGCTAGTAACTGTAATCATTTTTTTTTTTTACATATTTTTTTTTACATATCCGTACCCAAAGGGTGAAAACGGAACCCTATTACTGAGACTTCGCTGTCCGTAGATTTAACATATTTAACATTTTTTGTTTAACATAATATATTTATAAAATATAATAATAAAATCTGGATTAATTGTTTTTTAACGTTAGTATGCTTTCTTCTTCATTGTGTTTTCATTGGAGGTGATTTAAGTGATTTCAAGTTTTCAATTTCTTGAAAGAAATAGTAAAAAAAAAACCTATGCTTAGAAAAAAAAATTACTGAAATTTCTCAGTGTAATATTTGACCAGGATTAGCAGAAGACATCTTGGTGACAGTTTGTTTAGGAAAGATCGCGCCAAAAATGTTCTCGTTTGTGTGAGTGTGAGAAATAGCTTTACCTACATGTAAATTCCAGAAATTCTTTTAGAAGAAAAGAGCCAACCTATGTATGCTTTTTAAGCTCAGTTTTCTTCTATTCGTGTTCGAATTCGAGTTCGAACGGAAAACAAAATAGAAAACAAAACGAATGTCAAATAAAGAACAAGCCGGTATTGTTGGCTCTTTTCTTCTTTGGGGATTTCTGGAATTCTTTAATTTACATTCTGTTTGTTCTTCTTTTTGCTGATTTTCTACTTTTCCTTCACTCACACAAACAAGTTCATTTTTGGCGCGATCTTTCCTAAGCAAACTATCAGTTCATTGTCTTCTGCTAATCCTGATCGCCTGTTACAATGAGAAATTTCGGGAAAAATAATAATATTGAATAAAATAAATATTGAACAAGTGATTTTTTTTTTGCCGTTTTTATAGATTGGTATGGAACCCTTCGTGCGCGAGTCCGACTCACACTTGCCCGTATTATTATAATTATGGAAAGCACCTTTTTATTGTTTGGTCTTTTTTGGAACATATAAATATCAAACTATTTTGTATATAAAATGGTAAAAAGCGTCTCCTAAAAATTGTAACAGCGATTTTATTTAACCTTTTCTCGCTCACTAGGCTCTCAGGAAAACCAGAAGGCTATTTGTTTGAGAACTGGTTATAGGCAGGGCCAAGATTAATATTTCCAGGTTCGATTTTCCTCATACACAAAAAAACTATTTAATACTTACACTTAAATAATGACGGAGCAATTAATTATTAAAAGGAAGAATTAATTGTTGAGATGAAAATTGCGTTTTCGTATATTTTTTATTCAGGAAACAATCATTTCAGGTTTAGCTTTTTGTATAGAACAAAATAAAAACTATCAAAAAATGGATTGCGGTTGACATTCTGTGTAATCTTCTGACGTTTAAGAATTATTACCTCGGTTAAAAAATAAAAATAAAGGAATTTAGATGGAATCTACCAATATCTGAAACTTTATACAACATGCCGTCAAAAAATTGTATGTGTGAATGTAATGGACAAACAGTTGAAAGATGAATACAAAGGATAAGTACTTTTTCTATCCCCCTTCCACTGGTAGTAAATTGGTCCGAGCAGTAAGATCTTTCACATTTTGACTATGTTAATTTTTAGCTTGAGGAAAGAAGAAAGCTAAGCTTTTGAAACATCATTTTCCATTTTATCTTTGACACTTGCTCCTCGTTTTATGATAGAGAGAGACAAATAGCTCGACCTAATGAGCTTCCCTTCTTTTTCTTTGTTCTTTCTTTTAATCTTAAATTCTTTCTCCTTGCTTTTGGCGCCATTTATACCTGAAATAATTCAAAACAAGAACCTTACATGTTGTTCTGAGCGCCTGGTGAACCAAACAATTTTCGAACTTTTGATGATCGTTCACAATAATTGTGTTGGGTGACGTCGTTTTTTTTTTCAGAAGGCTGGCCACAGGGTGGCCTTGTTTTCATTAAGTTTTATTTTAATTTTTCTCTGACCGACGAAGTAAGATTGGAAAAAAAGTTAGGAATGTTTAATTTTTGAACAATCGCTGGGTGTTAGTTGTTTGTCCGAAATTATGCTCGGGGGGTAAATTGATGGGCATCCCTAGCGATCTTAGTATTACTTGGGAAATTCGAAGTTCACCTTTATCTGATAAACAGAACAAAGTAAGAAAATGGCTATTTATTGGCCATGTCAGTGGCGACCATTTTTGCGCTAGGCTTGAGTCGCGTGATATTTTTATAATATGTAACATTTTGACTGTTTTTTGATTTCAATATTTTTTTCATTAACAGAGAAAATGAAAAGTGCTGTTTTTTTCGATATTTTCACAAATTCTTTTATTTTCCAGAACTAAAGTACATGCTTAAAAATAATTATTTACTTAATTATTATTTTATGGGATTGTTAACTTAATTATTTTGTTATGTTTACTTCGACCATTTTGTATTTTAATTTTTTTTAATTTAAAGTGATTTAAATAAAATGGAATACAAAAAATAGTATATTTCGACTGATTTCCTTTTAATGATATATGTTAATATTTAAACATTATTTTTCATCTTAAATGTAGGCTTTAAAATATTTACATTTCAAGTAAAAATATTCTATTGTTTGTTTTTTTATTTTTGATTTGCTTATAACCACTTTAGGAATAATGGTAGGCACCTTTTAATCTTGGGCCACGTTCTGCTCGGATCAAAAAATTTTCATCGTTTCTGCTCCGGCACTTAATTCAGACGCCGCGCCGTCGAAGGTGAGTAGTGTCATTGTATATATAAACTATAGTCCTACCACCTAAGGTGCCATCTATCGACGAAAAACTAAGCCCGAGAATACCATGGGAAGCAACGACAAAAAATGGTGGAAATTTTTGTCGTGTTTCCCATGGTATTCTAGAGCTTAGTTTTTCGTCGATAGATGGCGCACCTCAAGTGGGAATAATATAGTTTATAATATGCAATGGTAGTGTCTGCCATAGGCTTCAGAAAAATTCATTACGTTGCCGTTTTATATGGCTTGGGCTGTAACACAGGAAACGCCTGGAATTAGAAAATTGAAAATTTTATTTTACAAAGAGGGAATTTCGTAAATGGAATTTGAGAAATGCATAGTTATGACACTGACACATTCAGAAATTGGTAGATTTCCTTCTACATTACTCTACATTATTTTTTTTTTTTAATGAGCTGGGGTAATAATTCTGAAACGTCGTAAGACTAAAGAATGTCTACTTCAATCCATTTTTTCATAGTTTTTATTTTGTTTTATTCAAAAAGCTAAACCTGACATTTAAAAAATTGCAATTATGCCAATGACAAGCCCCAAGAATAATTTTTTGAATTTAATCAATTTAGAAGTTAAAAGTAACGAAGATATTGGATGAATGCAATTTTTATTTAATAAAGACTGTAATTTGCGGTGTCGTGAAATAAGGCCAAATCTCTCCATTTCGGCCTTATTTCACGGAACCGTAATTTGCTCTTGTTACTGTTAACTTTAAGTTTTTTTAGGTTAATAAATCAAAAAATACAATTTTAAAAATGAAAAATTTATATATGTGATCAAAAGAAGATTGCTCACATCATTAAAAACTCATTAGAATATCAAAATGGCTCGCAGAGTTTCAGTAATGGGACAAAATGCAGGTAAAATTACTATTTGTTCTGTACGAAAGATGAGTGATGAGGATTATTCATTGATTGTGTCGTGTTTGCACTTTTATTTTTCTTCCTATTCCTCTTGCAATGACACCTTCACTTATGAATTTGTAAAGTGATTAAGGAAGAAAAATGTTTTTAAGTATTTCAATCAGGGAGTTTGGAATAATGGTGTTTTCATTAAGTACGAACTTTTGATGTGCTGAAATTGTTAATTGGCATCCGAAACTCGATTTTATTGAACAAACAATGGTTTTTTTTTTAAATAAATGTGACCACATTGAATTATCTTATGATTTTTAAGATAATCGATGTTCGAGGTTGTTCCTTATATAGAAAAAGATGGCGACAATTGACAGCGCATAAGACACAACCTGCCAGCTCGTGTCACCAAACCTGGGGAAACCTTGGAGGAAGTTTATTTATTTATTTATCAATGTTATTATAAGAACCTATGTGTATTAAACAACAAATTTGACAATTCTATGCAACTTTATGACACCTCTTTCCCAAAATGTCGAAAAAGCTATTAGGTTAGGTAGACATACATAAAATTTACTAACCTTTCAATTTTTTTTAGAATCCCATAAAATCGGATAAGGAAATATTGGCGAATTCTATGCTTGAAGACGATCCAAATGGAAATTCAACACTTGATCAAACTTTCAATGAAAAGAAGTCACCGAGATGGGGACCACAACACAAGGGGGCACAAGAACTGGCCAATCTCTATAGCCCAGGTAATGCCTGCTGGTTAAATTTTATATATTTGCTGCTTATAAATAAGAATATGTGACAAGGCCCTATTAAATAAATAAATGAAAAAAATGGCGCCCAATGCGAGGCCCACCAATAATTGCTTCATATCTAATTTATAATTTGTATTCGTTATTAATAGAAGATAGAATAAGAAAGAAGACATGAGTAATTCATAAAATTATTCTGCTCCACAGGAAAACGTGCTCAGGAACTAATCTGCGTCTACACCTGCATAACTTTGATGATCATCAACTTAATTTTAATCATAAAACACTTTCGGATTGATCGTATCAGCGTGGCATGTGTATCAGCATTTTTTGGAATACTAACAGCGGATTTTGGTTCTGGCTTAGTGCATTGGGCTGCTGATACATGGGGCAGTGTTGAACTCCCAATTATTGGAAGGGTAAAATTGAATTATTGTTTCAAACCTTTTTAAAAATTGTAATGTCCTTTTTTTTAGAACTTCCTTCGGCCGTTTCGAGAACATCATATTGACCCCACATCAATTACCAGACATGATTTCATTGAAACAAACGGTGATAATTTTATGCTAAGCATTCCAATACTAGCTACCTTGGCCTATAATTTTATAACAAAGTCACCACAGGACATTCAAATGGACTTTGGATGGAGTTCCTATTTGTTTTTGTGTTCAATATTTGTTGCATTAACAAATCAGGTAGATTATTTTAGTCATTTATCTTTATGTCTGAATAACAAAATATTTGTAGATTCACAAATGGTCACATACATATTGGGGTCTGCCTAAATGGGTTCAGTTCCTGCAGAACAATCATATCGTTCTGCCAAGAAAACACCATCGAATTCATCATGTTGCCCCACATGAAACATATTTTTGCATAACAACCGGATGGTTAAATTGGCCTCTTGAAAAGTTGAAGTAAGATTTATAAATGTTTTAATTTTTTTTAAATTTAAATAATAATTTTCGTTTTGTTTAAGGTTTTGGCCGGCAATGGAGGGGCTGATAGAATGTCTTACAGGTTGCAAGCCTCGCGATGATGATTTAAAATGGGCAAAGAAAAATGCATAGCATCAACTTCAACACCGAATAATTCAATTATTATTATAAGCAATTTATTTTTAAATTAAATAAACATAACTTTTTAAACACAGTCAAAGAGCAAATTAATAAACAAAGTTTTCACCTCAAAAACCAGCACATGTTCACAAAATAAAAAAATTTAATGCAAAATCACATAAAAAAAGCATAATTTTATAAAATAGCTTATCATTTTGAAAACAAACAAAAACTTGACTGCTATACTTTGAGTAGGAAAAAATAAAACAACGAACTTTTTTCCAAGATTATAAATTTAAAAAAAAATCAAAAATCTATCTTTTGTACACAAGTAAATCTTGAAACCAAAAAATCGAACAAATTTAAATCTAGAAAACTTAAAAAGACTTTTGCAAAGCGAAGAATAAAAAAAATCAAATTTAAAATGCCTTACACAAAACCTAGAGCTGAGATTTTATAAAATATAGTAATTTAAAAAAAAAAATATTATCATAGAGTGAAATTCATTTACAAATTAAAAAAAAAAATAAAAAAATATCCACTAAGTACACTTTGCTACACGTGCAACAAGAGCAATATTTTTATGCTGTTTCGTCCTTTATGTTCGTTATATAGTTTTGTGTACTTATATGCATATAATGTATTCAGTATAATAAAGCACGTTCCATTGTTTTGTAAATTATTTTTTGTTTTGTTGTTGTTAAAAAAAAAAACAAACTCTTCGATATATAGTCTATATGTATACACTTTTATTTTAGTAAAATATATTATAAATATCTACCCATATGTTGCATATTAATTGAGAATTATAAAGCAAAATTATTTTTGAAATAAAAATTGTATGAGTTTTTAAGAAGTCGACATACCAAATCTTGCTTTTTTGTCAACTTGAGATGCAACTAGTCAAGGTAATCTCAAAGTTTTTTGAAGTAAATATTTCACTTCACAAATTTTCAAAAACTATTCAAAAGCAATAGTTTCACACAAGAATGTGCAGATCTGGACTTCGAGGACCAGGGCCCCTAAGCATTTATCATTTGGGGCCAACGCTATCATCTCTAAATCATTTAATTTTGGTTTAGCTCATTACTTGTCAGAACAAATAATTTTTAATCGAATTTGATTACTTTAATAAGCTTTAGAAACAAGCAGTTTTTTTTTCGGTAACCTTTTGTATAGAATAATAATGCGGCGAGCTTGCATCTGAGCAAAAGAACAAATGATGTCATCGTAGTCAATTTACTGCCTTATTTCTAGCTGTTAAGACAGTTGCAATACACTCACATTTTCTACTCACACAGTCAAACTTCCAGCCAACTGAAACGCAGATAGGAATCTGACAATATTAATACATGTAGTAACTTGCTTGCCAGTAGCTGGCATGTGTGGTCTCAGGTTAACTCAACGTACATATAGCAAGGATTTCAGTTAAACCGTTTGACTGTGGTGCCCTCTGGTGCACTAAACTTGGTTTTTAAGAGCTTATAAATAATGCATTATGAAATAGCTGCTCCCCCTACCAGCGTTGATAATACTACAATTTTGATGTGCATACATTTCTCTCCACAAAGTATCCTGGTCAATTGTGGCAAGTTTACATAGGCATGAATTCACCGGTGAATTCACCAAACTAAACTTTCCTTACAAATTTGTCATGTGTGAATTAAAATAAAATGCACGACTGGGTCGCACGAAGTTGCTCTAATGAGTGACAGTGGTTTAGGGGCTTGAGACTTTGATAAAAATAAAATAAATACTTAAACTTATTTGAGCTGAAAAAAAGTGCGTTATTTTATTTCTTGGATAAATTTGAATTTATGAGAATAAATTTATAAAAATCTGTGGAGCGGTTTTTGAGAAAAAAAGTTTTTGTTGAAAAAATGGCAGGTACCTACAGTTATTTTTTGAGCTAAAAAAAATTTCAATTTCCCCTCTGTACAATACCTAAAAAAGTCTATATACCAAGTTTGAAGCAATTCGACCCACCCGTTTGGGCTGTAGGTGTCTATACATACAGACAGACAGACAGACAGACATACAGACGGACAGAATTTTTAGACCATCTTTTTTCGTCTTCGCTATCATCGTAATGTCATGTTTGATTGTTATCTCAAAACTTTTTTTTTCGACGAATGCATAACTTGCCTTATAGTACCTATAATCGCAAGTAAAAATCAAAGTTCGGTGAAAGTCCCTGCAAGTATTATTACTGGCGCATGCAAATTTGGTGGTAATCAACTGTATTATGTTTTGACACATACTTAACCGTAAGAATAAACATTTCGTGGTTCTAGAAATTTAGGTACGCACGAAACAAAATGTTCCTTGCAAACTTTCCATGTGGGAATGCAAAAGATGACAGTTTAGTGTAGGAACTTAGCAACATGTGTAACCATAAATATGGTAATATAATTAATTATTAAGGAGCTACGAATGTTTGATTGTAATAATGCAAACATAATGATGACTTTTTTTTTTCTTTACTTTCTTCACTGGGAAAATTATTATAACATTGTCGTAAGACCGTGATAGGAGAAGGCAAATCCCTATGAAAAAAAACTGTGAAAACAAGAAATCGTAAGCTTTCCCACACGTGAGTTGCAATTCGCAAATGAGATTTTTAAACGCCCCAAACACTTTCAATGTTAATTCTCAATATATCTTGTCTGCGCTCAATGTTGTCAGTGGACATTGAAGTAAACCATATTAATTTTGGCTCGCAGTTTTTATTGACAATAAGCATTGATCGTGTTAAGGGCGTTTAATAATTTAATTTGCGACTCACTTTGTTGTTTTGTCAGTTATTCCCCATAATTTTTGACAGTTCCGTTCAGTTCTAAAACTATGTTCACTTATGCCAAATTATCATAAGCTTTGTAATCTTCGAAAAGTTCTCGAATTCGTAAACGAACTGTCAGAAATTGTTTCGAATATCTTTGAGAAGAAATTTCAAACTTTTCCACACGAATTTGTTCAGTTAATGTCGTAAGTTGCTATTTAGACATTTGAACTGCATTCACTGAGACCAGGACAGATGCCAGAATAATGATTTTCCGGTTGTATTGGGAGATTATAACAACGTCGTAAGTAAGTAAGAAAAATCGGACATGGTCATCTTAAATAGCGAAAATTAAGATCCAGCATTGCATATAAAATCTATAGTAGCCTGAAGAACGACTAAAAAATAATGCGGTTGTTGGGCTATGGCTATGGATGTCGCTGGTAATTATCACATATTTTTAACTTTTTCACTATATTTTTTCTCCAAAACGAGAAGTTTGGAGATATGGTTTGGAAAGTCTAGGTGTCGCCACAGTCGATTCTTTCCTACAGACTACTAAAGATTTTATATACAATGGACCCAGGAAATAAAAACATGTTTTACGGTCTTACCTTGGAGGAAAGCTTGAAGAAACACTAGTATCCGTTCTTACACATACGGCACGACATCGGGATTGGGAAGGTTAGTACGACGAATTTTCTGTTTTATCATTTTGAGTTGAAAGAAATTTCACTTTAAGGCATCATTGAAAAAATTTAAATGTAAAACTTGGACTTCTCAATACCCTTGTAGTCTAAGTCTTTGCAATTTTTTTATTTGTATTTTCCAAATCTTTAAACTGAATCAGAATAACCATATAAGTACAAATTGCAGCAAAAATCTGAAACAATTTAAATTCAGTTATTAATTGAAAGGAAATAAATAAATTTCTTACATTAAATAATGTTTTACTGTTCAGTGGAAAAAACCTATATGCAGTCAAAATTGGTTTCTGTCGCATGTTCTTCATTAAAAATTTATCAACCTAAAAATAAGTAAACAAAACGATGCCAAATTTATTTTCAACAAAAAGATTTTTTAACTTCTAAAATCACTAAATCTGGAAGTTGTTCTTAGCTTTACTAAGGACCAGCTGCAGCTATACCTACAATATTGGTTCATCTTTAAATCAAAACAATAAATGTTTAGGGCGTGGCTCAAGAGTTGTTCAAGACACCATCCATTTTTATAAACTAAACAAAGTTATTTTGCGACTCTTATTTGAATTTAACGCTGAACCACCACTGTACAATTGTAACTAAAGATTTTAAAACTACAAATAAAATCGTACCATTTTTTCAATACTACTGCCTCTCCGTGACATCCTCGACAGAATTTTTGCTGTTTTATTTGCCTGTAATGAATTTTGATAAAAAAGTGTTTTTAAAAATGCTCTTTTTCTTATTGAAATAATGTAAAATTAATATTTCAAAAATAATTTTAAAAGACCCTCGTGGTTTTTATATTTCTTTGAGAGAAGTCCCTGAGTTGTCAGAAAAAATTGTGATTTCTGCATACCTCACTTAATGATCAGTGTGCATCCTGATTGTGAGGTAAAAAATTTAGCACAACAAATTTCATATCAATAAGTGGAAACATGAAATTTTAATTTGGACACGAATGCCTGCAGCATTGTATATATAAACTGTAGTACTACCACGTGAGGTGTTCCATCTATCGATGGAAAACTAAGCTCTTGATTTTAGATTTTACAATTAACAATTTGCAATTTTTTTTTACGTTCCACAATTTTAATTGTTGTTGTTGCTTCCAATGGTAATCTAGACAAAAACCTCTAAAATCAAGAGCTTAGTTTTCCGTCGATAGATGGCACACCTCACGTGGTGTAGTACTATAGTTTATAACAATGCCTGCAGTAAACTTGACACGACTGTTTTTCTTTGTGTTTTCTTTTACAACTCTTTAACTAGTCTGATTCCAATTTTAGTGGGTTTCGCAGAGTTGACCTCAGAAATCGTTGGAAAACCTCCCGATTTTTGGTTGTTCCATTTCTGTAACCAACTTAATATTGGTGTCTTCTACTTTCCTACTTTTGTTCAGGCATTCCATCACCTCTTCGGAACTTGGAGATGAGAATCATGAGTCGCTTAACTTTTTTTATTAAGTTATTAAGCGCCTCACTTGCTTCTTCGATTGTAGATCCGGGACATCGCTAAAATTAGGGGCAGCAATTTGGAAAGCATAGCCGGGAAAATCAAAACACCACGCTTCAATCTGAGAATCGTTAAGCATGTTGTTCAGTTCTCAATTTTAGACGAAGAACACCCAATATAACTTGATTCCATTATAAAACATCTAAAAATGCTAAAAATTATTAACAAAGATTTAAAAAAAAACAACTTACTTCTTCGTTCACAGTATTTCCGTTAAAAGCCATACAAAATAAAACCACCATTGGAAGAAATCCACTCAAAGCCAAGCTCAAATATACCAAAATATCAGAAAGAAATGGCAGTTTCCATTCAAGAACAAATTCTTCCGACACAACCGGTATAACTGAGATCAGTACGAATACTTGAGCAGTTAGTATAACCATAGTTATGCCATAAGCCTTGCATATGTCATTAATGCACATTGCAATAAGTCTTGACCTATTTTCAAGGACTTCTTTCAACCGCATTACGTCCAATACTTGCTGATGATTGGCAACCAAAATCTTCAATTCAGCGTTGAAACTTTCCAAGTTGACACGTATTGATATGACAATGCAAACAAAGAACCATTCAAAAGCACACAAAAATCCATTCGAATATGTTGAGGTTATTGAAAGTAAGACAATGTATCTTTTATAAGACGAGTCAGACCCCAGTGATGTCCAAAAATTCGTTGTTAAGCACAAAATGAGAACGATTGCTAAACGATTTACGTTTCGGAGACATCTATTGTTATCGGAGCTTCGAACCATTGATAACATTTCATATAGAGTGTTTACTATTTTGAAACTAATTTTTCGTTGGCAGTGTATTGAAAGGACCAGTAACACCCGCAATATAGAACCAAGTACGATATTCAATAAAACAGTATTTTGAGCGGTTTCGAAATTGTCATAGAGACCTTTCAAAGTCATTAAATAAAATATCAAAATCGATAGCGCTGTTGAAAGTGAAGTTAATATTAAAAAAACTCTCTCAAAAATATAGTCAGCTTTTGTGACAAGTAATTTAGAAGAACTCTTATCGTATGTGGTACAAGATATACCAAAGAACTTGACAAATAGCAGACATCTCCTAAAGTCCTGCGGTAGGGACATGCTGGTGTGAACTAAAATTAATTTTCTTGAATAGCTTTTGATGGTGGATATTTTAGTAATCAAATAAATAGCTTCCATAATGCTTGGCTTTTTTAATTACATAAAAAGAAAACCGTTTACTCATGTAGACACTGCATAAGGACATTTTTCTAGGATTTATTATTCATACACTTTTTTTTTTGTATTTTGTTTCGAAAGACTCTTTATATAGAGTACCTACAGAGAATGCAAGGCGTAGAAAAAATAAAAGTGCCTTGCAACACCTTTCATAGATGGTTTTTTTTACATCAAAATTTCTGGTCAGCCACTTGATCTTTTGCAATAAAATTTTCAATCAGAACATGCCATCATTCGAATTCAGCAGGATCTATGAGGATGACTCATTGATTGAGTTGGACAACTCGGATCCACACACACAGCTTGCTTAATTTTATTTCAATAGCAACAAATGCGTCTCGTCACTAAATATGATTTTTCGGCAAGATTCCGGGTCCTCTTCCAAACACTCCGAAACAAATTATTTGTGTTATCTATTATTTATCATGAACTTTAAGCTCCTGGGTCAGTTGGATCAAATTTGAAGTCTACGAAAGGCCGAGTTCTTGTGCACGGCGAGGAATCGAGTATCTACCTCGGGTACTGCCTTTTCACAGACCATGACGATGTTTTCGGCCGATTATTCGTTCCTTTAATTATCGAACAAGTCGTCTCAAATTTTGCCGGTTAAAGAGTTAACTATAAAGGGAAGGGCTTTTCAATAGTGTTATTTGCCAAGGTGATTTGGCATCAGTAATTGAATAATATACAACAGATTTGACAGATGTCAACTAAACAGCATGGCTTCCAACAGGCCCCTAAATCTACCCGCTCCTTTTGAAAAATCTTTTAAAAGTGAAATATTCGTAGGGTAGTATTCGGACGAAAAGATTCATTATTGTATATTATATATTTTTAGAGTAATTTCAACGTTCATGGAACATGTTTTTCTGTTTGCGGACTTCGTCAACTCTCCAAACTCTCCAATCAAGTGTTTGTGAACTTGGTCCATAGATTGTGTACCCAACGTTCCGCTTATTAAGAGTACTATAGTTTATGTTTACAATGCCGCGGTGCAATCCAGTGAAGGATGGCTTAAAAAATGTAGAAGCTGTCGAGGGACCTTACTAGATTTACTTCGCCCATTATATATATTTTCGAATAAGCTATAGAGAGTTAGTTTAAATCCCACGGGCAGTATTGTAAACAAGATGAACTATTTGTAAGCTTTAGACTTTTTATAATCAAAAACAAATGACATACCTCTTTAACCACATCCACATGAAAAACCATCACTGGAATGTACAAAAATTGTACCATCCATATAATGCATCCACTTAACATAAAAATTATCAAAAAAGATATATTAGTTTTGTCGATAGATTCTATAAGAGATAGTGCGAAATACGGTCCAACTGGTCCATTGCTTAAAACACTCGTCAAAATACAAATCATCGGAACGCCATAGAATGAGCTTATATCTAATTCACACAAGTTTATTAAATCACTTCTGTCAGAAATTATCTGTTTCAAATCAAAGTCTCCACTTTTAAAGTTACTTTTTTCAATTGAAACACTTTCAATAATTTTTTCATTGATTGAAATCATGGTTTTGTTCAAAATCAAAATCAGTGATGCGTAAAACGTTGAAATTAGACCACCAAAAACTAGTTGTATTAAGAGTACCAAGGCTTGGAAGAAATACATGAGATCCCAGGTAGATGCGGCCCAGTACATATATACCATATTCAAAGTACACCCTACACAAATTACAAGAAACATGCAAAATAAGCGTAGAGGGATGTCATGGTCATTTATATTTCCTTGGATGTACTTATTGCTGAGCTTCAAAATGTTGTTTGTTATCGTGAGGTTTCGTTCTTTTCCAAAATATAGACACAAATTAGCTATTGCTTGTCCAAAGCCCGCTATCCAAGTGGAGAGTAAATCGTATGCTATTCCGGTCTCGTTGAGATGTCCTGCTGTTTCCCACAAGGGATCCAGCAGGCAAAACACACTTCCACATAGTAATAAAAAGCATGTTGCATTGAAAGCAATTAAACATGCAAAACGTTCGGAATTCTTCGAAAGTAATTTAAGTTCACCTTCAAAAAAGTAAACAGGCAATAGTCCCGAGTATCTTAAGCACTTCAACTGAATTAGTAAACCCTTGGGAATATGCATTTTACACGTTAAATCGGGATGATAATTTTAATTTGGAATGAATCCTAAGAATATTATTATCATTTATTCAACAAATTAATAAAATAAATTGATTCATTTATTGGAACTTGAAAACACAAATTTGTATCCGATATTGTAATAAATAATTAAAGGTTAAACACTACTCTTTGGACACACTTTCTCTGATTATTTTAAATTCCCAATATTTCGTTCTGCTGCTCGGTTCTTAATAGATGGGAATTATAAAAATGGACTACAACCCTGATTGAAGGTTTGAACTAGATGTGTTTTTTTTTTTCAATTAGGAGACACACGTCTATTATAATAGCAGCAACGTGGCTTTCTTCCAACTTTCCATTTGCTGGTTTATTCTTCGTTAAAAATGTCAGAAATAATGAATGCACTAGCCAAAACACTAGTTTAACATAATTAAGTGACCAACAACTTAACGAAATTCACAGCATTTTCAACGTGACAACACCGACGCTTTTATTGAAATCGATAGAAATTCTTCGTAGCGTTTTTTGATTCACAATCGTTCGAAACGCCAACTGTGAGCAAATATGAAAATAGAGCGGCTATGGAAGAACATTAAGAACTCACTGAACAGAAAATTTGTATGTTTGACTTATGTTTTAATTGGGGCCAAAATTTGCTCATTTCGAAATTAGAAGCAAAAGTTGTTTCATTTGAGTATTCTTGTTTCGTTTGACAACTCGATATAAATATACAATGTATTTTGCTCAAAAAAAAAAAAAAATAAAACAAAACTCTTCTATTTTTGTTAAAGCAAATGACGACGTTGACGTAGCAAGAAGTACCGTCGAAAGTGTGAGTTAAAGTCAAAATAAAGCTAGGACATGAGACTATAATTTTGATGAAAAATTAAGCTCAATTTAAAATTAATCTACTCTCTAGAGAAAAAGAATGATAGTGATAATAATAATGGATTAAGTGATTTGCTTCTGCAGTAGAAGTTATCGTTGATGAAAAGGGTAATGGACTAGATTCGATAATGAAATGGTGTAAGTAATCAGTTTCTATTGCAAGATAACATACTGTGTGAACTACAACTTTTCAAAATATATGCGGAACTGTCAATTTGTTTCCTCAAAAACAAAACACAAAACTATTCGTTCGTAGACAACACTCGAATTATTTTTTTTTTTGAAGAATAGAATTGTAGAAACAATTTCAGCAATACATTTATTTTTGACGTTAAGTACAATGCTACACACTAACGAATTCTAGACTACAATTCGAAAAAGTTATACCGAATTTTACATCTGAAGTCTTATGAAGTCTGGCGGAAGAAAATCGCATCGTCACTACCTACCTTATGGTTCCCGATTGATAAACGAAAGGTGAACTTACGATGAGCGATGGATTCATAGGATCCGTTGTGATAAAAAATGCAAAAATTGTATTTGATCAACAAACCTAAAAACTTGTCAAAAAAAGAAAGAAAGAGAGCTGGAAACGCGTGCGGGAGCTTACGAATCTTTTGAGAGTGTATTGTAGTCGAATAATGTTCGAAAGATATTCCAGAATCCAGAAGCCTGAGTGGAATCCTGTTGAGATTGAGACAATGGTGGGGTTAATGCACAGTAGGTGCTGAAAATTGTGAAAGAATAGTTTTGCAGACAACTAAATGTCGAAAACATTCAACTTATAACAGTTAGGCAAAATGATATGTTCAATTTGGACCGGCTATCCTGTGTCAGCGTTTGAACCTTTTGCGAGTAAAATGATTGTCCCCTATCATTGTGATCTCACCATGTTTTTATCAGTTTTAAAGTCGCCTACGACAGCATTTATAGAAACGAGCTATTCTAAATGGTGTTTTTTCATAGAGGTATAGAAAATTTAAAATGGAATAAAACAAAGATGCTGTTTTTAAATTGTCATTAAATTTACTTTATTAGAAAGATAATTTAAATATGATTTCTGGCATATGACCACCACTGCTGGCTCGGACGTAGTCTAATCTGGAGGTCCAATTTTTCAATGACTTTTGCCAACATTAGCGGCAGGCCGTATGTAAAAGATTTTTCAACAAGGACACTACAAAAGTAGGGCGACAGGGACAGCAAACGACGCCATATTTCTTGCCGCTCTTTTGATATTTCTGTTCAGTAAGGTTTGCCATTTCATGATGAAAAGAAATACGAGCCAACAACGAGTCGAAATTATTAAAATTTGCTACCGAAATTCGGAATCAGTGACCTCAACATTAAAAGCGCTACGTCCAATTTATGGTCGTCATAATCGTCTGGCTGAATGGCTTCGTCAATAAACAAAATATGCGGTATTGGTCAGGCAGTAATCCACACGTACTCCATAAGTCATCATTGCATCCCGAAAAAATTACGGTTTGGTGTGGTTTATGGGCCGGCCGGCGGCGTCATTGGGCCGTACTTCTTCCGTGATGATCAAGACGGGCACGTTACTGTGAATGGGGAACTTTACCGTTCAATGATAACCGAATATTTTTGGGCCCAATTGGATGATATGGACTTGGAGGACATGTGGTTCCAACAGGACGGCGCCACAAGCCACACAGCGAATGTCACAATCAATTTATTGGAAACCAAGTTTGGAGAACGTGTTATCTCACGCAATGGTCCAGTCAGTCGCTTGGCCGCCTCGGTCGTGCGATTTGACGCCGTTAGACTATTTTCTGTGGGCCTACGTCAAGTATATGGTCTATGCCAACAAGCCAGCGACAATTGATGAACTTCGTACGAATATCGAACGTGAAATTGCAGAAGTATCGGCCGATTTATGCTTGAAAACCGTCGAAAATTTGGTTCAGCGTCTGGACTTCTGCAAGCTTGCCCGTGGTGGCCATGCAAAAGAAATCGATTTCCATACATAATGGCATCGAACGAACTTTCACAGGAATAAAGAATTTCATTCATATCCAAAACCGTTTTTGTTTTATTTAAAAAAAAAACTTTTGTAGCGCTCTTATTGAAAAACCCGATATATCGAATTCGGGCTTATCGGCGTAGACTAGCAACTTCACGTATCCCCACATAAAAATAGTCAAGCGGGGCTAAATCGCACGATCTTGGAGGCCAATTTACAGTACCAAAACGCGAAATTATGCGCTCACCGAACTATTCCTTCAACAAATTATTGTGGCACGAGCTGTGTGACATGTTGCGACTTCTTGTTGAAACCATAGCTCCTGCACGTTATGGTCATAT
Organism: Platycheirus albimanus; assembly: GCA_916050605.2. Classification (NCBI taxonomy): domain Eukaryota; kingdom Metazoa; phylum Arthropoda; class Insecta; order Diptera; family Syrphidae; genus Platycheirus; species Platycheirus albimanus. The sequence goes on along the minus strand of OU696698.1, from coordinate 21,762,023 downwards.
TTGTTCAATTGATAAAATAAAAAGTCAGTAATCATGGCTCTATAGTGGTAACTATTGACTGTTACGTTCTGGCCATCGTTTTTAAAGAAGTAGGGACCAATTATTCCACCAACCCATAAAGCACATCAAACAGTCAGTTTTTGTGGATGTAACGGTGTCTCAACATACATAATAATCACTCCAAATATGGCAGTTTTGTTTATTGACGTATCCATTCAACCAAAAGTGAGCTTCATCGCTGAACAAAATTTTCTTGTTAAAATCGAAAATCGTTTCACGAGTATAACCATGTTTATCAAAATTAATTTGCACAATTTGCACGTTGTTCAGACGTCAGTCTATTCATGTTGCAATGGCAAACTAAACTTAAAATAAATCACTTGACAGCTGACAAAATGGCCGCCAACTTAAAGTTCTATACCTCAAAAAAAAAAAAAACACCCGTAATATTAGCTGTACCGGTCCGTTGAGGCATCACGTTGAAGCATGAGGGACAACCCATCTACAGTGACGCAATCCAGCGAACAATACCCTCAACCAATTTGGTTTGTTTAGTTGGATGGAACTGTATAGGACACTTACTAGGTTCATTTTACGTTACATTTAATGGCGAAGTATTTAGTTAGGAATTGAATTGAGTTGGTAGATAAAGTTTACCAAAACACATACTGGTTTCAGATTCTATATACGGTCAACAAGAGCAATCATCATCTAGGAATTAGAAAAGTAGCCATCAGAATTTATGACAGTTGATTTAAAGAGATTCAGATTTGGTTCTGACAGTATCAAGCTTCAAGAATAAGACCCACCGTACATACTACTAGTTAGCTTTAAGTTTTAATTAATCAAATATAAACCACCTACCTCTGTAGCCACATCCACAAGAAAAACCATCACTGGAATGTACAAAAATTGTACCATCCATATGATACATCCACTTATGATAAAAAAGAGCAAAGAAGGTAGATCCTTTTTGTCAGTAGATTGTATAACAGATAGTGCGAAATAAGGTCCAACTGGTCCATTGGTAAGAACGCTCGTCAAGATACAAATCATCGGAACACCATAGAATGTGCTTATATCTAATTCACACAAATTTATTAAATCACTTCTGTCAGAAATGATCTGTTTCAAATCAAAGTCTCCACTTTTAAAGTCACTTTTTTCAATTGAAACACTTTCAATAATTTTTTCATTGATTGAAATCATGGTTTTGTTTAAAATCAAAATCAGTGATGCGTAGAATGTTGAAATGAGTCCATTAAAAACTAGTTGTATTAGGTATACGATGCCTTGAAATACATACATGACGCTCCAGTCAGGTGCGGTCGAGTACACATAAACCATATACGTAGAACATACTATACAAATCCCAAGGAACATGCAAAATAAGCGTAGAGGGATGTCATGGTAATTTATATTTTCTTGGATGTACTTATTGTTGAGCTTCAAAATGTTGTTTGTTATCGTGAGGCTTCGTTCTTTTCCAAAATATAGACACAAATTAGCTATTGCTTGTCCAAAGCCCACTATCAAAGTGGCGACTATTTCGTATGCTATTCCAGTCTCGTTGTAATTTTCTAATATTCCCCAAAAATGAACCAGCAGGTAAAACAAACTTCCAAGCAGCGATAAAAGGCATGATGCAGTCAAAACAAGGAAACATGCAAAACGTTCGGAATTTTTCGAAAGTAATTTCAGTTCACCTTCAAAATAGTAAACAGGCAATAGTCCCGAGAGCCTTAAACACTTCAACTGGATAAGTAAACTCTTTTGAATGTAAATTTTACGCGTTTAATCGGGATGATAATTTTACTTTGAAATTAATCTTAAGACTATTATCATCTTTTATTCAAGAAATTAAGTAAAATAAATGTATTGGAACTTGAAAACAAAACAAATTTGTATCCAATATTTTTAAAAATAATTATAGGTTAAACTCGCTCTGATTATATTAAATTTCTAATATCTCGTTCTTCTGCTGGGTCCCATAGGGTCTTAATAAATGGGAACTTATTAAGAGCCTACTCTACTCGTGGCTTTCATTGGACTTTTCATTTGTTGGTTTTCTTTTTCGTTTAAAATGTCAAAGATTATCCATTGTATATACATTTTTATAGTAATTTCATGGAACATTTTATTTTAGTTCTGAACGTCGTCAATGGCGGCGCTAGTTGTATTATTTACTTCACATATATTGTTGTTTTTGCTTCCCATGGAGTTTAGACAAAAACCACTCAAATAACTCTCCAATCAAAGCTTGTGAACGTCGTCCATAGATGCCGCACAAAACGTTCCGCTTCTTGGGAATACTATAAAATATAAATACAATGGATTATCTAAACTAACCGAAGAACTGGTTTCACGCAATTTAATGAACAAGAACTTAACGAAATTCACTGCACTTTAAAATCAACGACGCTTTATCGAAATCGGAACTAACTATTCGTAACTTTGTGGGAATTTTTATGACATAACGTTCGAAGCGCCAACTGTGAGCTTAATATGAAAGTTGAGCGGCTCTAACAATACAATTTAAAACTCGCTGAACAGAAAAATTGAAGTTTTAATTTGTTGTTTTTCTTTTTTTGTTTGTGATTATTGGTTTTTAAAAGTGACCGTCATTACATGAGTCATAACCTTAAACTTGGTCACAGGAACAACATGTTTTTTGGAGTGTAATACAAAATCTAAACTAGCCTCTATCATTTTTGGAAAAGGGAATAACGACGTACCACTAAACACCGTGTTATTATATGATAATGGTAATAATGGATTAAATTATATGCTTCTGTAGGAGAAGTTGTTGCTGATAGAGAAGTCGGAATTGATGAAAGTGGTGGTTGCCTGGTGGTGGTGAGTCTCAGGAGGTACCTATTCTTTGTATTTGATATTGAAATGGTTTAAGTAATTAGCTTCTGTTGGAAGATAACTGTGTTAACTACGCCTTTTCACGATATAGGCGTAACTGTCACTTTGCTTTCTTCGAAAACAACACAAAACCATTTGTTCGTTGACAACATTCCAATTAGAAATTAGTTCTTTGTTTAAGTGTAATGCTACTCACTTAAAAATGTTTGACTGCAGACCGAAAAAGTTATACGAAATTTTACACCTGAGGTTCTATAAGCTTGTTAGTAAAATTATATTTATGAAAAAAAGTAATAAAACAAGGTGCAAAAGATTAAAAGTATTGAAAAGAAATTCAAATGAAGTAAGAAACTCGTATATTTATGCAGTGTTTTTTTTTTAGGCTGCATGAGAAGTTTCAATGGTTGTTGGGTATGGTTTGGCAGTTGAGAATGTCAAACGGTGTCCAAATTTGGTTTGGCGATTCATTAGCTTTGTTAGTTGAACTTTACCCAGGGTCGCCCCAGGTTTTCTTGACAACTCCAAGAGTTGTCAAAAAAACCTGGGTTTTCTCGTTCTCAAAAAACGCATTAGGGCTGCTGATTGTATATTTTTCACAACGCACAAAATCAAAAGTTTCCATTTTGCTTTATTTGTTCGATTTTAATTTATTTTCATCGAAATTAATGCATCCACTTGCATTTCTTTTACTTTTTTTCGAAAAAAAGATATGAAAAATCAAATACAGAAGAAAAATACACAAGAAATGCTTGACAGCAAAAGTCACTTTAACAGCTGATTTGTTACCTCAACTCGCCCCAGCTAAATACCAAGATCGACTTTAGGGTGACTTCAGGGCGACCCCAGGTTTCAAAAAACAGAGAATTTTGTATTGAGGGCGAGTTGAGGTAATTCAAAAAAACGGGCTGTGTCGACCCCAGGGTGACTTCAGGGCTCAACAAACAAAGCTATTATGAATCGTTTAACGTTGATACAACGCTTCCAAATTGTGGAAATTTACTTTGATAAAATAAATCTTTTCGCGAAATGTATAAGACAAAATTCTCAAGCCATTAATGAATCACCATTACATATATTTAAAAATTGATAATTTGGTGCAGTTAACACACTGGCGGCATCATCGGTACTTATTTCTTTCGAAATGAGGAAGGAGCTGCCGTTACGGTAAATGGCGAGCGCTATCGAACCTCCTGATTTGTGAGTCATTGGTTTATGCCGGCAAAACAGCTACCATTGTAAAGGGCACGTTTTTTAGACGTGTGATTTTCAAGAAGAAATAATAATTTAATGTAATGGCCAAGAATTTAGCTTTTTAGATAAGGGTTTGCCATTATGTTTTAAAAGCGATTTCAATCAAGTCGCCGCCGCGGCTGGCTCGAATAAATTCCCAGACGATTATGTCGACCGAATATTGGACGCAGCTCGCGATGCATCGCGCGAAGCGAACCATTATTTTGGTAAAAGATTTGCACAATTCGCAAAGGTTGATCAGGAGTAAGTCTGTTCATTAGGAAATAGCAAACCAAACTGAGCATAAATCAAGTGACAGCTGTCAAAAAAAAACCACACGTCTAAAAAAACTACCTTTATTTATAAGCTCCTAAGAAGCTGTACATTAGGTGCTACATCTATGGATGAAGTTCACAAACACCTGATTGGGGAGTTTGGAGTGGTTTTTGTCTAGATTGCCATGGGAAGCAAAAATAGCAATGGAAGACATTTGATGTAAAGTATATAAGACAACTAGCAAATCATTTGACGAAATTCACAATTAAAAAAAAAATTGCGTGCGTACAAAGTACACACATGTCTTTGGCAAATTAATTTGTATGTTGTTCACCGCATCAACTTCTTAAGGCCGCTTACCCGCCTAACACATTTAACATTATACACATCACATTTTTCATGTCAACCTTCCAGCGCTCATCACATACCAAGTCACATCCCTGCTACCCGCTACTGTATTTAAAACCACAGACCAATACAGACCGCCAACTCGTACTCCTCTTGCCGGAAACACTCTCGAAAGATTTGTTTCTGTCTGTGAATATTTGAACATCTCTGTCTGTGCATTTTGTGATGGCAACTATCCCTGCGTATGCGATTTATTTTTTTGGTGTGTTTGCTAAATGGATTTAAATGACATATCAGCTGTATTTCAGTTTGTAGGCAAAAAGAGAGACCATACAGTGAGTTGGCGGACTGTATCTTATTGTTCCGTGTTTAAAACCATCAACCGCCTGACTGCCTACAGTGGATATACGAAACACTTTTGTCTGCTAAAGGCCCCGACCCATATAATCCGTTGCGTCCGTGCGTCCGGCAAATCAACTGACAGCTCCATTAAATACACGTGTTCTTACGAGAAGTGGTCCATAGACAACGCATGCGGCAACGCAACGGACAGAAGTAGCCGAACTTTTAACTTTTTCTTCTCCGACAATCCGTTGACAGCTGGCTGACAGCATTTTTTTTTCTATTTGAAGTGGTTTCGTTTTGGCATTGAAGAAGAGAAATATATTTCTTCTTCTAAGGGTTTTGGTTACAGTTGTAATTATGTAAAGCATAGTTTTTTGCAGCATGTTCGAAGAAAAAAAAGAGGCAAAAATGGAACGTCAACGCATTCATTGGGTCACCCCCAATCCGGCGATCCGGCAAACGTCAACGGATGCGTTGCCGCACCGGACCAACGGATTCTATGGGTAGGGGCCTTAAGACACACATAATGCGTACCGTCCCTGCTACCCAAGGTCACGGACCAATAAGATACAGACCGCCAACTCACTGTATGGTTTTTCTTTTTGCCCACAAGCCAAAAATCAGCTGATATGCCATTTATTTTGAGAGTGTGACACTCTCCCTTGCTTTTAAAAGCCATTTAGCAAACACACCCACAAAAAAAAATGGCATACGCAGGTAAAGTTGCCATTACAAAATGCACAGAGAGAGATGTACACGTATTCACAGACAGGAAAAAATATTTCGAGGGTGTTTCAGGCAAGAGGAGTACGAGTTGGCGGTCTGTATATTGGTCCGTGCCCAAGGTTCTATTTTAACCATCAACCGCCGACCTACCCACAGTTGATATGCAGAACCAGTTTTTGCTATTATAAAACAAAGTTAACCTAACGCCTAACCTACAGCTCTCTCTCCATATGACCCTTTGAGTGTTTGAGTGATGCGACGTTCTCTATCTCTCTCTCTCTCTCTCTCTCTCTCTTTCGATCTTTCTCGCTCGCTTGCTCCCTACTCTCTCTCCATGGCTATGTGCTTCTTCTTCTTCTTCTGGGACGGAAGTCTCGCTTATTTCTGCTTCATCAGTAAAAAAATTACCCTCATGCGCCTCAAGAAGTTTCACTTCAAAAACATGTTCCATGAAATTACTATAAAAATATGTATTCAATGTAGACAGTAGACACTCTTGGAGCAATGGAAGCCGATATTCAAGAAACTATTGACGCCATATGGCCATATTTATTAGAAAAAGTAGTGAATATATGGACAGATCGAATGGACTATGTAACTCATAGGCTGGGCGTTTGGAAAGTATAGTAATAATGCGGTTGTATTGGGCTATCGATGTCGCTGGTAATTATCACATATTTTAAATTTTTATCTATGTATATTTTCTCTCCAAAACGAGAAGTTTGGTGATATGTTTTGGAAAGGCTAGGTGGCACCACCGTCGATTGTTTCTTCCAGACTACTATAGATTTTATATATACAATGGACCCAGAAAATAAAAACATGTTTTACGGTCTTACCTTGGAGAAAAGCTTGAAGAAACACTAGTATCTGTTCTTACACGTACGGCACGACATCGGGATTGGGAAGGTTAATTACGACGAATTTTCTGTTTTATCATTTTGAGTAGAAAGAAATTTCACTTTAAGGCATCATTGAAAAATTTAAATGTACAACTTTCGACTTCTTTATACCTTTGTGGTCTAAGTCTTTGCAAGTTTTTTATTTTCATTTTCCAAATCCTTAAACTGAACCAGAATAACCATATATGTAAAAATTGCAGCAAAAATCTGAAACAATATAATATTTAGTTATTATTCTAAAGGAAATAAATAATTTTCTTACATTAAATAATGTTTTACTGTTCAGTGGAAAAAACCCATATGCTGTCAAAATTGGTTTCTGTCGCATGTTCTTCATTAGGAATTTATCAACCTAGAATTAAATGAAAAAAAATTCCAAATTTCTTTCTCAAATCACTTAATCTAGAAGTTGTTCTTAGCTTTGCAGTAAGGACCAGCTACTGTTGTATTGGTTCATTTTAGAGCAAAGCAATAAATGTTTACAGCGTGGCTTAAGAATTGTTTAAAACACCACCCATTTCCATGGATTGAATAAAGTTATTTCGCTATTCGAGGATTTAAGAAAGAATTGAATAGGAGTAGGAGTTCGGTGCTGGCTGAATAACCATTGTACAACTGGAACTAAAGATTTTAAAACTACAAATAAATTCGTACCATTTTTTCAATACTACTGCCTCTCCGTGACATCCTTGACAGAATTTTTGCTGTTTTATTTGCCTGTAAATAATTTTGATATAAAAAGTGTTTTTAGAAATGCTATTTTTCTTATTGAAATAATGTAAAAATAAAATTTTATAAATAATTTTAAAAGACTTCTTTGAGAGAAGTCCCTGAGTTGTCCGAAAAAATTGTGCTTACTGCATACCTCAGCTCAGAGTATGATCAGAGCCCACCCCGATTGAGAGGTGACGGATTTAGTAAAAAAAACATAACACAACAAATGTCATTTTGATAAGGGGAAACATGAAATTTTAATTTGGATACGAATGGCGTCAGTAAACTTGACAAGACTGTTTTTCTTTCTGTTTTCATTTCAGAACTCTCCAAGTTGCCTGCTTCACACTAGTGATATGGAGTTCGCAAAGTTGACCTTAGAAGTCAGAAGTCGTTAGAAAGCCTCCCGATTTTGTATGGCTCCATTTCTGAAGCCAACTAAATATTGGAGTCTCCTACTTTCTTCCTACTTTTGTTCGGACGCCTGAACCACCTCTGCAGAATTTGGAGATGAGAATCATGAGTCGCTTAACTTTTTTTATTGAGCTATTAAACGCCTCACTAACTTCTTCAATTGTAAATTCCGGAACTTCAGTAAAATTAAGGGCAGCAATTTGAAAGTATAGCCTTCATTTAAAAGTCAATCCCAGTATTGTGGTGGATACAGTGAAGTCGTATTCCACAAGAAGATGGTCAAGCATCGTTGAGGAACTTTGGCGAACGATTCTCCTGAGTATTTCCCCTTCTTTGAACAGCTATTTTTAAGATGGTTGTTATAAAACATCTAAAAATGTCTAAAATTATTAACAAAGTTTAAAAAAAGCCACTTACTTATTCGTTCACAATATATCCGTTAAAAGCCATACAAAATAAAACCACCATTGGAAGAAGTCCACTCAAAGCCAAGCTCAAATATACCAAAATATCAGAAAGAAATGGCAGTTTCCATTCAAGAACAAATTCTTCTGACACAATCGGTATAACTGAGATACAGTACGAATACTTGAGCAGTTAGTATAACCATAATTGTGCCATAAGCCTTGCATATGTCATTAATGCAAATTGCAATAAGTTTTGACCTATTTTCAAGGACTTCTTTCAACCGCATTACGTCCAATACTTGCTGATGATTGGCAACCAAAATCTTCAATTCCGTCCGTCCGTATGTATACTCTAGAGGTCGCAATTTTTGAGCTAGAAATTTGGTATATATAATCTTTGGTTCAAGAGTAAGGCTAAGTTCTTGAGCCGGTAAAATCCGTCCACAAATACGCCACAATCGTCATTTTTGTTAAACAACCTCAATTGGCGTTAGGAAATAGCGCCCAAGGAAATATCGCCCAAACCGATTTGGAAATAACGCCCAAAAAATAGCCGAACAAATTGTTGTTGTATTTATTTTTCCATTTTGGGTGCTATTTCCTTGTTTTAGTTTGTTTTTATAAAAGGCAATACTGCCCAAAATATGAGGCCGAAATGGTGTAAAAGGAATTAAAGCCCAAAAGTAGGAATAACCGCCCAAAAGTGCAAGTACAAAAAGAAAAAGCACCCAAATAGGGGAAATATCGCCCAAAATTTTATTTTTCAAATAAATACTTGTATACTATCTACCACTATTTGCCTGCATAATGGGCACAAACAGTTTTCCTCATTATTTGCCAAAGCTTGACCCTGCAATCTCATAAGCAAACGTTACACATTTTCAAATGCCTACAAGGCTCTGATAGGCAAGCTTTAAAAAAAGACCTAGGGCACTTAGTATCCTTAGATAGTCCATATGTGTTCCATATGGACTCGTGTTGAAAAGCCTCAATTACATCCAGGGGCGTTCGCGGAGATTGAAGAAAAATTTTCGATGACAAATATTGTAAGCCTCTTCGAAGTTTTGAATAAACTAATTCCGAAGTAGATTCCTGATTGCTGCAAAAAAAAAAATTAAATTATAGTTACAAAATTTGTCAAAACAACCTACATCGCGGGGGGGGCGACGCGGGTGACGCGGGGGACGCGGGGCGACGCGGGGGACGCGGGGCGACGCGGGGCGCACGCGAAGCCTCGTGCGCCCCGCGTGCGCCCCGCGTGCGCCCCGCGTGCGCCCCGCGAGCGCCCCGCGTGCGCCCCGCGTCGCCCCGCGTCCCCTGCGTCACCCGCGTCGCCCCCCCCACGATGTAGGTTGTTTTGACAAACTTTGTAATTATAATTTACAAATGATTAAGTAAATGTTACCTTTCGCAGACGGCACGCTCCCGCCTGGTCACTGCGGTCGCAAAGCCGCGTGCCCCCCGCGTCGCCCCCCCCCCACGCACCGAATTTAATTTCCAAATCTTAAGGATATTGTTCAATACACTTTACAAGAGATTAAGTAAATGTTACATGCTTCAAAATTGTTTTTGGGTGATGAGAACCAAACATTTTTACTTAAAATAGTGATTGGAAATTACGCCCAAAATTTTGGAAATATCGCCCAAATATTGCAAAAACAATTCCCATATAAAATTTTTGGGCGATATTGCCATTTATTAATTTGGGTGATATGGAATTTTGGGTGTTAAGCCCTAACTTTTGGGTGATAATTCCTTCTTTTTTTTTGATTTTGGGCGTTAAAAATTTTTTTGGGCGGTATTTCCAAATCGGTTTGGGCGATATTTCCTTGGGCGCTATTTCCTAACGCCACCTCAATTTGGCAAAATTAAATTATGTTTTGTGTACATCAGTTACGGAAAAAGCACAACGCTTAAACTTTGCACACGCAAGCTTTAAGTGAATTTTCTCCCAACTAAATAAAAATATTTCAGTTTGGGAGTGGCTAACGCCCACTTTTCATACAAAACCATCAATATTGTTTTTATGAAATAATAATGCTTATATTAGAGCGAAAAACATTAAATTTAGTGGGAATTACTTGTACATAAACATCGTCTATGAAATACAAATATTACATTGGGTGTGATTGACGCCCACTTCTTATAAAAGAACGAAAAACTTAGTTTTCAAATTTTAAGGTTCCAATACTTATTTTTAACCTTTTTCCATTCGTTAAATTTTTTCAATACGTCTACTTTTAAGGGCGTGATTTTTATAAAATACCTTTATTCATGTAAGATCGTCAAAAAACTACTCGATTCAGCTGTAGTTTTACACATATGCCTAAAAATTGACTAACGTCAAAAGTCGTAATATGCATTAATTTTGTAATGTTTTTTAACTATCGGCCGCAGTTTTGAAGTAAGAAGATGAACTTTTCGTATTGTATTCCTTGGTTACGTATTAGAGTTTGGTTCAAGAATTGTTAAATACATCCATATTTCCATTCAAAATCTAGTTTTTTACAAAATTAAGTTTTGTCTTATTTTATTAAAATCGATCTGCAATCTTAAAAATGAAATTCACTGAGCTCATAGTAATTGCCCTGGCAATGAAAAGTCTCAACTTTGGGCGTGGCGCACGCCTTTTTTTATTGCGCCAGCAGTGATTGAACATCACACCACACAAAATTAATGTTATTGTACTTTTTTCTGTCTGCTAAAGATGAATTTTGTTTCTGAAACTGAAACATCGGCTGGCTGCGGGAGGCAGACGCATACACAATACACATACAAAAATATAGGGAATAGGGTATCCAACAGTTAGTTGAAAACGTACTGTAGCTCTCGCTTATGTTTTGTATTTAGTTCGAGTAAACTGATAGACTCTTTATATAGAGTACCTAGAGAGAATGCAAGGCGTTGAAAAAATATAAGTGCCTTTCAAGATCGCGACACGTTCCATAGAAGGATTGTTTTTATATCAGAATTTCTCGTCAGCCACTTGATCATTTGCAATAAAATTTTCAATTAGAACAAGCCATCATTCGAATTCAGCAGGATCTATGAGGAAGACTCATTGATTGAGTTGGACCACTCGGATCCACACACACAGCTTGCTTAATTTTATTTCAATAGCAACAAATGCGTCTCGTCACTAAATATGATTTTTCGGCCAGATTCCGGGTCCTCTTCCAAACACTCCGAAATAAATTATTTGTCTTATCTATTATTTATCATGAACTTTAAGCTCCTGGGTCAGTTGGATCAAATTTGAAGTCTACGAAAGGCCGAGTTCTTGTGCACGGCGAGGAATCGGGTACCTACCTCGGGTACTGCCTTATCACAGACCATGACGATGTTTTCGGCCGATTATTCGTTCCTTTAATTTATCGAACAAGTCGTCTCAAATTTTGCCGGTTAAAGAGTTAACTATAAAGGGAAGGGCTTTTCAATAGTGTTATTTGCCAAAGTGATTTGGCATCAGTAATTGAATAATATACAACAGATTTGACAGATGTCAACTAAACAGCATGGCTTCCAACAGGCCCCTAAATCTACCCGCTTCTATTGAAAAATCTTTTAAAAGTGAAATATTCGTAGGGTAGTATTCGGACGAAAAGATTCATCATTGTATATTATATATTTTTAGAGTAATTTCAACGTTCATGGAACATGTTTTTCTGTTTGCGAACTTCGTCAACTCTCCAAACTCTCCAATCAAGTGTTTGTGAACTTGGTCCATAGATTGTGTACCCAACGTTCCGCTTATTAAGAGTACTATAATTTATGTATACAATGCCGCGGTGCAATCCAGTGAAGGATGGCTTAAAAAATGTAGAAGCTGTCGAGGGACCTTACTAGATTTATTTCGCCCATTATATATATTTGCGAATAAGCTATAAAGAGTTAGTTTAAATCCCACGGGCAGTATCGTAAACAAGACGAACTATTTGTAAGCTTTAGACTTTTTATAATCAAAAACAAACGACATACCTCTTTAACCACATCCACATGAAAAACCATCACTGGAATGTACAAAAATTGTACCATCCATATAATGCATCCACTTAACATAAAAATTATCAAAAAAGATATATTAGTTTTGTCGATAGATTCTATAAGAGATAGTGCGAAATACGGTCCAACTGGTCCATTGCTTAAAACACTGGTCAAAATACAAATCATCGGAACACCATAGAATGAGCTTATATCTAATTCACACAAGTTTATTAAATCACTTCTGTCAGAAATGATCTGTTTCAAATCAAAGTCTCCACTTTTAAAGTCACTTTTTTCAATTGAAACACTTTCAATAATTTTTTCATTGATTGAAATCATGGTTCTGTTCAAAATCAATACCAGTGATGCGTAGAACGTTGAAATTAGACCACCAAAAACTAGTTGTATAAAGAATACCAAGGTTTGGAAGAAATACATGAGATCCCAGGTAGATGCGGCCCAGTACAAATATACCATATTCAAAGTACACCCTACACAAATTACAAGGAACATGAAAAATAAGCGTAGAGGGATGTCATTGCATTTTTTTCCTTGAGTGTACTTGTGGTTGAGCTTAAAAATTTTGTTTGTTATCGTGAGGTTTCGTTCTTTTCCAAAATATAGACACAAATTAGCTATTGCTTGTCCAAAGCCCGCTATCCAAGTGGCCAGTAATTCGTATGCTATTCCGGTCTCGTTGAGATGCCCTGCTGTTTCCCACAAGGGATCCAGCAGGCAAAACAAACTTCCACATAGTAATAAAAAGCATGTTGTATTCAAAGCAATTAAACATGCAAAACGTTCGGAATTCTTCGAAAGTAATTTTAGTTCATCTTCAAAAAAGTAAACAGGCAATAGTCCCGAGTATCTTAAGCACTTCAACTGAATTAGTAAACCCTTGGGAATATGCATTTTACACGTTAAATCGGGATGATAATTTTAATTTGGAATGAATCCTAAGAATATTATTATCATTTATTCAACAAATTAATAAAATAAATTGATTCATTTATTGGAACTTGAAAACACAAATTTGTATCCGATATTGTAATAAATAATTAAAGGTTAAACACTACTCTTTGGACACACTTTCTCTGATTATTTAAAATTCCCAATATTTCGTTCTGCTGCTCGGTTCTTTATAGATGGGAATTATAAAAATGGACTACAACCCTGATTGAAGGTTTGAACTAGATGTGTTTTTTTTTCAATTAGGAGACACACGTCTATTATAATAGCAGCAACGTGGCTTTCTTCCAACTTTCCATTTGCTGGTTTATTCTTCGTTAAAAATGTCAGAAATAATGAATGTACTAGCCAAAACACTGGTTTAACATAATTTAGTGACCAACAACTTAACGAAATTCACTGCATTTTCAACGAGACAACGCCGACGCTTTTATTGAAATCGATAGAAACTCTTCGTAGCGTTTTTTGATTCACAATCGTTCGAAACGCCAACTGTGAGCAAAATATGAAAATAGAGCGGCTATGGAAATACATTAAGAACTCACTGAACAGAAAATTTGTTTGTTTGACTTATGTTTTAATTGGTGCCAAAATTTGCTCATTTCGAAATTAGAAGTAAAAATTGTTTCATTTGAGTATTCTTGTTTCGTTTGACAACTCGATATAAAAATACAATGTATTTTGCTTAAAAAAAAAAAAAAAAAAAAAACTACAAAACTCTTCTATTTTTGTTAAAGCAAATGACGACGTTGACGTAGCAAGAAGTACCGTCGAAAGTGTGAGTTAAAGTCAAAATAAAGCTAGGACATGAGACTAATTTTGATGAAAAATTATTCTCAATTTAAAATTAATCTACTCTCTAGAGACAGAGAATTATAATGTTAATAATAATGGATTAAGTGATTTGCTTCTGCAGTAGAAGTTATCGTTGATGAAAAGGGTAATGGACTAGATTCGATATTGAAATGGTGTAAGTAATTAGTTTCTATTGCAAAATAACATACTGTGTGAACTACAACTTTTCAAAATATACGTGGAACTGTCAATTTGTTTCGTCAAAAACAAAACACAAAATTATTTGTTCGTAGACAACTCGATTTTTTTTTTTTTTTTTTTTTGAAGAATAGAATTGTAGAAACAATTTCACTTATACATTTATTTTTCACGTTAAGTATACAATGCTACACACTTACGAATTCTTGACTACAATTCGAAAAAGTTATACCGAATTTTACATCTGAAGTTTTATGAACTGGCGGAGGAAAACCGCATCGTCACTACCTTATGGTTCCCGGTTGATAAACGAAAGGTGAACTTACGATGAGCGATGGATTCATAGGATCCGTTGTGAAAAAAAAAATACAAAAATTTTATTTGATCAACAAACCTAAAAACTTGTCAAAAAAAGAAAGAAAAAGAGAGAGCTGGAAACGCGTGCGGGAGCTGTCGAATCTTTTGAGAGTGTATTGTAGTAGAATAATGTTCGAAAGATATTCCAGAATCCAGAAGGTAAAGCATCCGTCCAAAAGGTAGCAAGCCTGAGTGGAATCCTGTTGAGATTGAGACAATGGTGGGGTTAATGCACAGTAGGTGCTGAAAATTGTGAAAGAATAGTTTTGCAGACAACTAAATGTCGAAAATATTCAACTTATAACAGTTAGGCAAAATGATATGTTCAATTTGGACCGGCTATCCTGTGTCAGCGTTTGAACCTTTTGCGAGTAAAATGATTGTCCCCTATTATTGTGATCTCACCATGTTTTTATCGGTTTTAAAGTCGCCTACGACAGCATTTATAGAAACGAGCTATTCTATATGGTGTTTTTTCATAGAGGTATAGAAAATTTGAAATGGAATAAAACAAAGATGCTGTTTTTAAATTGTCATGAAATTTACTTTATTCGAAAGATAATCTTCTGGCATTATAATTTAACTATGATTTCTGGCATATGACCACCACTGCTGGCTCGGACGTAGTCTAATCTGGAGGTCCAATTTTTCAATGACTTTTGCCAACATTAGCGGCAGGCCGTATGTAAAGGATTTTTCAACAAGGACACTACAAAAGTAGGGCGACAGGGACAGCAAACGACGCCATATTTCTTGCCGCTCTTTTGATATTTCTGTTCAGTAAGGTTTGCCATTTCATGATGAAAAGAAATACGAGCCAACAACGAGTCGAAATTATTAAAATTTGCTACCGAAATTCGGAATCAGTGACCTCAACATTAAAAGCGCTACGTCCAATTTATGGTCGTCATAATCGTCTGGCTGAATGGCTTCGTCAATAAACAAAATATGCGGTATTGGTCAGGCAGTATTCCACACAAACTCCATAAGTCATCATTGCATCCCGAAAAAATTACGGTTTGGTGTGGTTTATGGGCCGGCCGGCGGCGTCATTGGGCCGTACTTCTTCCGTGATGATCAAGACGGGCACGTTACTGTGAATGGGGAACTTTACCGTTCAATGATAACCGAATATTTTTGGGCCCAATTGGATGATATGGACTTGGAGGATATGTGGTTCCAACAGGACGGCGCCACAAGCCACACAGCGAATGTCACAATCAATTTATTGGAAACCAAGTTTGGAGAACGTGTTATCTCACGCAATGGTCCAGTCAGTCGCTTGGCCGCCTCGGTCGTGCGATTTGACGCCGTTAGACTATTTTCTGTGGGCCTACGTCAAGTATATATGGTCTATGCCAACAAGCCAGTGACAATTGATGAACTTCGTTCGAATATCGAACGTGAAATTGCAGCAGTATCGGCCGATTTATGCTTGAAAACCGTCGAAAATTGGGTTCAGCGTTTGGACTTCTGCAAGCGTGCCCGTGGTGGCCATGCAAAAGAAATCGAGTTCCATACATAATGGCATCGAAGATCGAACGTACTTTCACAGGAATAAAGAATTTCATTCATATCCAAAACCGTTTTTGTTTTATTTAAAAAAAAAACTTTTGTAGCGCTCTTATTGAAAAACCCGATATATCGAATTCGGGCTTATCGGCGTAGACTAGCAACTTCACGTATCCCCACATAAAAATAGTCAAGCGGGGCTAAATCGCACGATCTTGGAGGCCAATTTACAGTACCAAAACGCGAAATTATGCGCTCACCGAACTATTCCTTCAACAAATTATTGTGGCACGAGCTGTGTGACATGTTGCGACTTCTTGTTGAAACCATAGCTCCTGCACGTTATGGTCATATTTGTTCAATTGATAAAATAAAAAGTCAGTAATCATGGCTCTATAGTGGTAACTATTGACTGTTACGTTCTGGCCATCGTTTTTAAAGAAGTAGGGACCAATTATTCCACCAACCCATAAAGCACATCAAACAGTCAGTTTTTGTGGATGTAACGGTGTCTCAACATACATAATAATCACTCCAAATATGGCAGTTTTGTTTATTGACGTATCCATTCAACCAAAAGTGAGCTTCATCGCTGAACAAAATTTTCTTGTTAAAATCGAAAATCGTTTCACGAGTATAACCATGTTTATCAAAATTAATTTGCACAATTTGCACGTTGTTCAGACGTCAGTCTATTCATGTTGCAATGGCAAACTAAACTTAAAATAAATCACTTGACAGCTGACAAAATGGCCGCCAACTTAAAGTTCTATACCTCAAAAAAAAAAAAAACACCCGTAATATTAGCTGTACCGGTCCGTTGAGGCATCACGTTGAAGCATGAGGGACAACCCATCTACAGTGACGCAATCCAGCGAACAATACCCTCAACCAATTTGGTTTGTTTAGTTGGATGGAACTGTATAGGACACTTACTAGGTTCATTTTACGTTACATTTAATGGCGAAGTATTTAGTTAGGAATTGAATTGAGTTGGTAGATAAAGTTTACCAAAACACATACTGGTTTCAGATTCTATATACGGTCAACAAGAGCAATCATCATCTAGGAATTAGAAAAGTAGCCATCAGAATTTATGACAGTTAATTTAAAGAGATTCAGATTTGGTTCTGACAGTATCAAGCTTCAAGAATAAGACCCACCGTACATACTACTAGTTAGCTTTAAGTTTTAATTAATCAAATATAAACCACCTACCTCTGTAGCCACATCCACAAGAAAAACCATCACTGGAATGTACAAAAATTGTACCATCCATATGATACATCCACTTATGATAAAAAAGAGCAAAGAAGGTAGATCCTTTTTGTCAGTAGATTGTATAACAGATAGTGCGAAATAAGGTCCAACTGGTCCATTGGTAAGAACGCTCGTCAAAATACAAATCATCGGAACACCATAGAATGAGCTTATATCTAATTCACACAAGTTTATTAAATCACTTCTGTCAGAAATTATCTGTTTCAATTCAAAGTCTCTACTTTTAAAGTCACTTTTTTTAATTAAAAAACTTTGAATAATTTTTTCATTGATGGAAATCATGGTTTTGTTTAAAACCAATACCAGTGATGCGTAGAACGTTGAAATGAGTCCACCAAAAACTAGTTGTATTAGGTAAACCATGCCTTGAAATACATACATGACGCTCCAGTCAGGTGCGGTCGAGTACACATAAACCATATACGTAGAACAAACTACACAAATCCCAAGGAACATGCAAAATAAGCGTAAAGGGATGTCATGGTCATTTATATTTCCTTGGATGTACTTATTGCTGAGCTTCAAAATGTTGTTTGTTATCGTGAGGTTTCGTTCTTTTCCAAAATATAGACACAAATTAGCTATTGCTTGTCCAAAGCCCACTATCAAAGTGGCGACTATTTCGTATGCTATTCCAGTCTCGTTGTAATTTTCTAATATTCCCCAAAAATGAACCAGCAGGTAAAACAAACTTCCAAGCAGCGATAAAAGGCATGATGCAGTCAAAACAAGGAAACATGCAAAATGTTCGGAATTTTTCGAAAGTAATTTTAGTTCACCTTCAAAAAAGTAAACAGGCAATAGTCCCGAGAGCCTTAAACACTTCAACTGGATTAGTAAACCCTTTTGAATGTACATTTTACGCGTTTAATCGGGATGATTATTTTACTTTGAAATTAATCTTAACACTATTATCATCTTTTATTCAAGAAATTAAGTAAAATAAATGTATTGGAACTTGAAAACAACACAAATTTGTATCCAATATTTTTAAAAATAATTATAGGTTAAACTCGCTCTGATTATATTAAATTTCTAATATCTCGTTCTTCTGCTGGGTCCCATAGGGTCTTAATAAATGGGAACTTATTAAGAGCCTACTCTACTCGTGGCTTTCATTGGACTTTTCATTTGTTGGTTTTCTTTTTCGTTTAAAATGTCAAAGATTATCCATTGTATATACATTTTTATAGTAATTTCATGGAACATTTTATTTTAGTTCTGAACGTCGTCAATGGCGGCGCTAGTTGTATTATTTACTTCACATATATTGTTGTTTTTGCTTCCCATGGAGTTTAGACAAAAACCACTCAAATAACTCTCCAATCAAAGCTTGTGAACGTCGTCCATAGATGCCGCACAAAACGTTCCGCTTCTTGGGAATACTATAAAATATAAATACAATGGATTATCTAAACTAACCGAAGAACTGGTTTCACGCAATTTAATGAACAAGAACTTAACGAAATTCACTGCACTTTAAAATCAACGACGCTTTATCGAAATCGGAACTAACTATTCGTAACTTTGTGGGAATTTTTATGACATAACGTTCGAAGCGCCAACTGTGAGCTTAATATGAAAGTTGAGCGGCTCTAACAATACAATTTAAAACTCGCTGAACAGAAAAATTGAAGTTTTAATTTGTTGTTTTTCTTTTTTTGTTTGTGATTATTGGTTTTTAAAAGTGACCGTCATTACATGAGTCATAACCTTAAACTTGGTCACAGGAACAACATGTTTTTTGGAGTGTAATACAAAATCTAAACTAGCCTCTATCATTTTTGGAAAAGGGAATAACGACGTACCACTAAACACCGTGTTATTATATGATAATGGTAATAATGGATTAAATTATATGCTTCTGTAGGAGAAGTTGTTGCTGATAGAGAAGTCGGAATTGATGAAAGTGGTGGTTGCCTGGTGGTGGTGAGTCTCAGGAGGTACCTATTCTTTGTATTTGATATTGAAATGGTTTAAGTAATTAGCTTCTGTTGGAAGATAACTGTGTTAACTACGCCTTTTCACGATATAGGCGTAACTGTCACTTTGCTTTCTTCGAAAACAACACAAAACCATTTGTTCGTTGACAACATTCCAATTAGAAATTAGTTCTTTGTTTAAGTGTAATGCTACTCACTTAAAAATGTTTGACTGCAGACCGAAAAAGTTATACGAAATTTTACACCTGAGGTTCTATAAGCTTGTTAGTAAAATTATATTTATGAAAAAAAGTAATAAAACAAGGTGCAAAAGATTAAAAGTATTGAAAAGAAATTCAAATGAAGTAAGAAACTCGTATATTTATGCAGTGTTTTTTTTTTAGGCTGCATGAGAAGTTTCAATGGTTGTTGGGTATGGTTTGGCAGTTGAGAATGTCAAACGGTGTCCAAATTTGGTTTGGCGATTCATTAGCTTTGTTAGTTGAACTTTACCCAGGGTCGCCCCAGGTTTTCTTGACAACTCCAAGAGTTGTCAAAAAAACCTGGGTTTTCTCGTTCTCAAAAAACGCATTAGGGCTGCTGATTGTATATTTTTCACAACGCACAAAATCAAAAGTTTCCATTTTGCTTTATTTGTTCGATTTTAATTTATTTTCATCGAAATTAATGCATCCACTTGCATTTCTTTTACTTTTTTTCGAAAAAAAGATATGAAAAATCAAATACAGAAGAAAAATACACAAGAAATGCTTGACAGCAAAAGTCACTTTAACAGCTGATTTGTTACCTCAACTCGCCCCAGCTAAATACCAAGATCGACTTTAGGGTGACTTCAGGGCGACCCCAGGTTTCAAAAAACAGAGAATTTTGTATTGAGGGCGAGTTGAGGTAATTCAAAAAAACGGGCTGTGTCGACCCCAGGGTGACTTCAGGGCTCAACAAACAAAGCTATTATGAATCGTTTAACGCTGATACAACGCTTCCAAATTGTGGAAATTTACTTTAATAAAATAAATCTTTTCGCGAAGTTCATAGAACACTTCGTCCATTTTGCGGCTAAGTGATGAAGCCCATATCTGGTTTAATTGCATTCTTCAATAAGGAAAATTGACGTATATGGACAATGTATAAGACAAAATTCTCAAGCCATTAATGAATCACCATTACATATATTTAAAAATTGATAATTTGGTGCAGTTTACACACTGGCGGCATCATCGGTAGTGATTTCTTTCGAAATGAGGAAGGAGCTGCCGTTACGGTAAATGGCGAGCGCTATCGAAACTCCTGATTTGTGAGTCATTGGTTTATGCCGGCAAAACAGCTACCATTGTAAAGGGCACTTTTTTAGACGTGTGGTTTTCAAGAAGAAATAAAAAGCATATAATTTAATGTAATGGCCAAGAATTTAGCTTTTTAGATAAGGGTTTGCCATTATGTTTTAAAAACGATTTCAATCAAGTCGCCGCCGCGGCTGGCTCGAATAAATTCCTAGACGATTATGTCGACCGAATATTGGACACAGCTCGCGATGCGTCGCGCGAAGCGAACCATTATTTTGGTAAAAGATTTGCACAATTCGCAAAGGTCAGGATGATCAGGAGTAAGTCTGTTCATTAGGAAATAGCAAACCAAACTGAGCATAAATCAAGTGACAGCTGTCAAAAAAAAACCACACGACTAAAAAAACGACCTTTATTTATAAGCTCCTAAGAAGCTGTACATCAGGTGTTACATCTATGGATGAAGTTCACAAACACTTGATTGGGGAGTTTGGAATGGTTTTTGTCTAGATTGCCATGGGAAGCAAAAATAACAATGGAAGACATTTGATGTAAAGTATAGATAAGACAACTAGCACATCATTTGACGAAATTCACAACTAAAAAAAATTGCGTGCGTACAAAGTACACACATGTCTTTGGCAAATTAATTTGTATGTTGTTCACCGCATCAACTTCTTAAGGTCGCTTACCCGCCTAACACATTTAACATTATACACATCACATTTTTCATGTCAACCTTCCAGCGCTCATCACATACCAAGTCACATCCCTGTTACCCGCCAATGTATTTAAAACCACAGACCAATACAGACCGCCAACTCGTACTCCTCTTGCCGGAAACACCGAAATATTTGTTGTCTGTGAATATTTGTACATCTCTGTCTGTGCATTTTGTGATGGCAACTATCCCTGCGTATGCCATTTATTTTGTTGGTGTGTTTGCTAAATGGGTTTAAAAAGCAAGCTGTTTTTTAGTTTGTAGGCAAAAAGGGAGACCATACAGTGAGTTGGCGGTCTGTATCTTATTGTTCCGTGTTTAAAACCATCAACCGCCTGACTGCCTACAGGGGATATTTATTTATTTTACATAGCTAAAGACTAGCTTCAGATATAAGTACTTATGTCTATAATAAGAGTACAATTATATAATTGAATACACATTTGACTGAAATTTAGATGAAAAATTTAACGATTGGTCAAATAAGTTATTACATCTATTATTGAGAAGATTAAATAATTCAAACATTTTGTTTAAGGGAGAAAATCGTTCATAATTAGTACGACAGTTTGGAACATTTATGCAGCTAGGTAGATTCCGTAAGTTTCTTTGAGGAATATTAAAATTTATTCGAGACAAAAGGTACAAAGAGTCTATGTTACCATTTATTAATTTAACGATAAAAACAAAACTTAAATAAGAACGTCTATTCACAAGGGATGGCAAATCAATTAGTTTCAGTCGACTGATGTATGCGGGAAGCTCGTAAGGATTTTCCCAACCTAAGCCCCGCAAGGCAAATCTCAGAAATCTTTTTTGAACACGTTCTAACCTTAATATATGGCATTCATAATGGGGTGACCAAACCTGGCAAGCATATTCAAGAATGGGACGAACAAATGTTATAAAAAGCTGTTTTGTAACAAAAGGATCTGAAAATTGCCGTGACTCTCTCTTAATCCAGCCTAGAATTGAATTGGCTCTATTTGATATGGAGTTGATGTGCTGAATAAATTCAAGCTTTCGATCTAATATGACGCCAAGAACATTTACGTTTTCCATACAAGATAGGGAAATTCCATTTAACGAATAATTAAATGGAGTTACTAAAAGTTTTCTTGTGAGGCTCATAAAATTACATTTATTAATATTAAGAGACAAGCAATTACGAACACACCAGTCAAAAAACGAATTTAGGTCGGATTGCAACATTTCACAATCACTAATACTAGAAATAGTTTTAAAAATTGTCACATCATCCGCGTAAATGAGGCATTTAGAATACTTCAAGATAGATGGTAAGTCATTAATAAATAAAATAAAAAGTAGAGGTCCTAAATGGCTACCCTGTGGTATTCCAGAGTTAACTGTAAAATAATTTGATGGACAATCGCTAAACAACACTGCATAAGATCTGTTTAATAAATAAGATTGAAGCCACATAACAAAATTTTCGCTAAAACCAAGATTTCTTAGCTTTTTTAGCAAGATCTTATGGGAGAGTTTATCAAATGCCTTACTAAAGTCCGTAAAGACGCAGTCAATTACTTTCTTTTTCTTAAATGCATCAATGCAAAGTTCGGTTAGCTCCATAAGAAACGTTACAGTAGAGCGACCTTTTGTAAAGCCATGTTGATTCGGAACAATGACTGATTTGACATAGAAACACAGAGATTCACAAATAATAGCTTCAAAAAGCTTCGGAATAACCGATAGTTTCGCTATAGGCCTATAGTTTTGAATTTCGTCTTTTTTACCTTTTTTGTGTAAAGGGATTATGAATGATTTTTTCCAAATACACGGAAATTGACAAGAAAACAGGGAACAATTAAAGAGAGTGGATAAGGGTAAAAGCAAATTATTTGCGCATTTTTTTAAAATAATAGAAGGTATACCATCCGGACCTGGTTTACAATTCTCGTCAAGATTAAATATGAACTTAGCAATGTTATCAGAATTAATATTGAAGTTTATATCAGTCAAGTAAGAGAATGATTTCAAAAAGCCAAAATTTTGGCTATTTTCGTCAAGTATATCACAGTTCGAAGTATCACAGTTTAAAGTATCACAGATGTTAGTATCACAGTTAAAGGCATTTTGAAAAAAGTCTGCAAACAATTGTGTAATAACACGAGGGTCATGACTAGATATATCGTTTGACTTAAGAACAGACGGATATGGACAAGACTTCCTTTTACTATTTATAAAGTTCCAAAAGTATTTTGGATTCATTTTAAGATCTCTTTGTACCTTCTGCAGATAATTCAAATATTTTAAACTTGAAGATCTATTGAAATTTTCACGAGCACGGCAAAAGTTTTCAAAGTCGGCTTCACTTCGAGATAATTTACTGACCAAATATACCATTGTGAATATACCATTGTATATATAAACTATAGTATTCCCAATTGAGCTGCGCCATCTATCGACGAAAAACTAAGCTCGAGAATAGCATGGGAAGCAACAACAACAATTTCCACCATTTTAATTGTTGTTGTTGCTTCCCATGGTATTCTCGAGCTTAGTTTTTCGTCGATAGATGGCGCACCTCGGGTGATAGTACTATAGTTTA
The DNA here is from genome assembly GCA_916050605.2 of Platycheirus albimanus. Lineage (NCBI taxonomy): Eukaryota > Metazoa > Arthropoda > Insecta > Diptera > Syrphidae > Platycheirus > Platycheirus albimanus. The sequence goes on along the minus strand of OU696698.1, from coordinate 21,738,175 downwards.
TATATACAATGGATATACGAAACACTTTTGTCTGCTAAGACACACATAATGCGTACCGTCGCTGCTACCCAAGGTTCTATTTTAACCATCAGCGCCGACCTACCCACAGTTGATTTGATATGCAGAACCAGTTTTTGCTATTATAAAACAAACCTAACCTAACCTTCAGCTCTCTCTCCATATGACCCTTTGAGTGTTTGAGTGATGCGACGTTCTCTATCTCTATCTCTTTCTCTATCTCTCTCTCTCTCTCTCTCTCTCTTTTGATCTTTCTCACTCTCTCTCCACGGCTATGTGCTTCATGCTTAGTTCGCCCATTCTCACTCCCTGTCAATCGGTCTCAATCGCTCTCTACATTTTCTGGGACGGAAGTCTCGCTTATTTCTGCTTCATCAGTAAAAAATTTACCCTCATGCGCCTAAAGAAGTTTCACTTCAAAAACATGTTCCATGAAATTACTATAAAAATATGTATTCAATGTAGACAGTAGACACTCTTGGAGCAATGGAAGCCGATATTCAAGAAACTATTGACGCCATATGGCCATATTTATTAGAAAAAGTAGTGAAAATATGGACAGATCGAATGGACTTTGTAACTCATAGGCTGGGCGTTTGGAAAGTATAGTATAGTAATAATGCGGTTGTATTGGGCTATGGATGTAGCTGGTAATTATCACATATTTTAAATTTTTATCTATGTATATTTTCTCACCAAAACGAGAAGTTTGGCGATATGTTTTGGAAATTCTAGGTGGCGCCACCGTCGATTGTTGTTTTATATAGAATGAACCCAGGAAATAAAAACATGTTTTACGGTCTTACCTTGGAGGAAAGCTTGAAGTATCTGTTCTTACACGTACGGCACGACATCGGTATCGGGAAGGTTAGTAATTTTCTGTTTTATCATTTTGAGTAGAAAGAAATTTCACTTTAAGGCATCATTGATAAAATTTAAATGTACAACTTTCGACTTCTTCATACCTTTGTGGTCTAAGTCTTTGCAAGTTTTTTATTTTCATTTTCCAAATCCTTAAACTGAACCAGAATAACCATATATGTAAAAATTGCAGCGAAAATCTGAAACAATATAATATTTAGTTATTATTCTAAAGGAAATAAATAATTTTCTTACATTAAATAATGTTTTACTGTTCAGTGGAAAAAACCCATATGCTGTCAAAATTGGTTTCTGTCGCATGTTCTTCATTAGGAATTTATCAACCTAGAATTAAATGAAAAAAAAATTCAAAATTTCTTTCTCAAATCACTAAATCTAGAAGTTGTTCTTAGCTTTGCAATAAGGACCATCTACAATTGTACAATAATGGTTCATCTTAGAGCAAAGCAATAAATGTTTACGGCGTGGCTCAAGAATTGTTTAAGACACCACCCATTTCCATGGATTGAATAAAGTTATTTCGCTATTCGAGGATTTAAGAAAGAATTGAATAAAAATAGGAGTTCAGTGCTGGCTGAATCACCATTGTACAATTGTAACTAAAGATTTTAAAACTACAAATAAATTCGTACCATTTTTTCAATACTACTGCCTCTCCGTGACATCCTCGACAGAATTTTTGCTGTTTTATTTGCCTGTAATGAATTTTGATAAAAAAGTGTTTTTAAAAATGCTCTTTTTCTTATTGAAATAATGTAAAAATAATATTTCAAAAATAATTTTAAAAGACCCTCGTGGTTTTTATATTTCTTTGAGAGAAGTCCCTGAGTTGTCAGAAAAAATTGTGCTTTCTGCATACCTCACAGTATGATCAGAGTCCACCCTGATTGAGAGGTAAGAAATTTAGCACAACAAATTTCATATCGATAAGTGGAAACATGAAATTTTAATTTGGACACAAATGCCTGCAGCATTGTATATATAAACTGTAGTACTACCACGTGAGGTGTGCCATCTATCGACGGAAAACTAAGCTCTTGATTTTAGATTTTACAATTAACAATTTGCAATTTTTTTTTACGTTCCACAATTTTAATTGTTGTTGTTGCTTCCAATGGTAATCTAGACAAAAACCTCTAAAATCAAGAGCTTAGTTTTCCGTCGATAGATGGCACACCTCGCGTGGTGTAGTACTATAGTTTATAACAATGCCTGCAGTAAACTTGACACGACTGTTTTTCTTTGTGTTTTCTTTTACAACTCTCCAACTAGTCTGATTCCAATTTTAGTGGGTTTCGCAGAGTTGACCTCAGAAATCGTTGGAAAACCTCCCGATTTTTGGTTGTTCCATTTCTGTAACCAACTTAATATTGGTGTCTTCTACTTTCCTACTTTTGTTCAGGCATCCCATCACCTCTTCGGCACTTGGAGATGAGAATCATGAGTCGCTTAACTTTGTTCATTAAGTTATTAAGCGCCTCACTCGCTCAATTAGGGGCAGCAATTTGGAAAGTATAGCCGGGAAAATCAAAACACCACGAACTCGCTTCAATCAGAGCATTGTTAAGCATGTTGTTCAGTTTTCAATTTTAGACGAATAACACCCAATATAACTTGATTCTATTTTAAAACATCTAAAAATGCTAGAAATTATTAACAAAGATTTAAAAAAAACCAACTTACTTCTTCGTTTACAGTATTTCCGTTAAAAGCCATACAAAATAAAACCACCATTGGAAGAAGTCCACCCAAAGCCAAGCTCAAATATACCAAAATATCAGAAAGAAATGGCAGTTTCCATTCAAGAACAAATTCTTCTGACACAATCGGTATAACTGAGATCAGTACGAATACTTGAGCAGTTATTATAGTCATAGTTATGCCATAAGCCTTGCATATGTCATTAATGCACATTGCAATAAGTTTTGACCTATTTTCAAGGACTTCTTTCAACCGCATTACGTCCAATACTTGCTGATGATTGGCAACCAAAATCTTCAATTCAGCGTTGAAACTTTCCAAGTTGACACGTATTGATATGACAATGCAAACAAACAACCATTCAAAAGCACACAAAAATCCATTCGAATATGTTGAGGTTATGGAAAGTAAGACAATGTATCTTTTATATGACGAGTCAGACCCCAGTGATGTCCAAAAATTCGTTGTTAAGCACAAAATGAGGCCGATTGCTAAACGATTTACGTTTCGGAGACATCTATTGTTATCGGAGCTTCGAACCATTGATAACATTTCATATAGAGTGTTTACTATTTTGAAACTAATTTTTCGTTGGCAGTGTATTGAAAGGACCAGTAACACCCGCAATATAGAACCAAGTACGATATTCAATAAAACAGTATTTTGAGCGGTTTCGAAATTGTCATAGAGACCTTTCAAAGTCATTAAATAAAATATCAAAATCGATAGCGCTGTTGAAAGTGAAGTTAATATTAAAAAAACTCTCTCAAAAATATAGTCAGCTTTTGTGACAAGTAATTTAGAAGAACTCTTATCGTATGTGGTACAAGATATACCAAAGAACTTGACAAATATCAGACATCTCCTAAAGTCCTGCGGTAGGGACATGCTGGTGTGAACTAAAATTAATTTTCTTGAATAGCTTTTGATGGTGGATGTTTCAGTAATCAAATAAATAGCTTCCATAATGCTTGGCTTTTTTAATTAGATAAAAAGAAAACCGTTTACTCATGTCGACACTGCATGAAGACATTTTTCTAGGATTCATTATTCATACACTTTTTTTTTTTTTATTTAGTTTCCATAGACTCTTTATATAGAATGCAAGTCGTAGAAAAAATAAAAGTGCCTTGCAACACCTTTCATAGATGGTTTTTTTTTTATATCAGAATTTCTCGTCAGCCACTTGATCTTTTGCAATACAATTTTCAATCAGCCATCATTCATTGAAGTCTACGAAAGGTCGAGTTCTTGAGCACGGCAAGGAGTCGAGTATCTCTTGTACTGCCTTTTCACGGACCTTGGCGATGTTTTCGTCCGATTTCCCGTTCCTTTGCCGAACGAAAGGGCAACTACTCTACAGCGATGCAACGTTTGCTCCAACGAACACTCACTTTGATAATACAGTTGTATAATTTTGATGTGCCTTTCAATCGTGTTACTCTTCTCATGGTGATTTGGCATCAGCAAATAAATAATAAACAATATATTTGACAGAAATGTCCCCAAAAAACATGGCCGGCACAGGCTGCCAAAATCTACCCGCGCCTATTGAAAAACCCTTCAAAAGTGAAATATTCTTGGGGTAGTATTCAGACAAGAAGATTTATCCACACAAACTGTACGTGCTATACAGCGGCATTGGAATGTTCAAAAGGATGAAAATACAGCATGGAAACATGTTAAGCATATACGAATGAATGGTTTGTATCGTTGGCCATACGTAAACTGGCATAATTATACTGGTATAACAGTTTGGAGACTTACTTGTTTGAGAAATCAAAAGCTCGTACACTACTTGAAATTTCTGAGGGGTTCAAGAATAAGAATATTCGAGAACTTTTAGCTAAGCTTAAATAGAAGCCAAAAGACACAGTTTGGGTTTAAGCCTAGTGACAATAAAAAGGCGATAAAATTGTAGTGCTAAGATAAACAAGGAAATATGGTGATCTGCAATTTGAAAAAAAAAATAATTTTTCGAGAGTCAGTTTAAATCTGAAGGACAGTAAACTAGTAGTTAGATTTAAGCTATTATTAATCAAAAATAAATGACATACCTCTTTAACCACATCCACATGAAAAACCATCACTGGAATATACAAAAACTGTACCATCCATATGATACATCCACTTAAAATAAAAATTATCAAAAAAGATAAATCAGTTTTGTCAGTAGATTCTATATAAGACACTGCGAAATAAGGTCCAACTGGTCCATTGCTTAGAACACTCGTCAAAATACAAATCATTGGAACACCATAGAATGAGCTTATATCTAATTCACACAAGTTTATCAGATCACTTCTGTCAGAAATTATCTGTTTCAAATCAAAGTCTCCACTTTTAAAGTCACTTTTTTCAATTGAAACACTTTGAATAATTTTTTCATTGATTGAATTCATTGTTTTGTTTAAAATCAAAATCAGTGATGCGTAAAACGTTGAAATTAGACCACCAAAAACTAGTTGTATTAGGTATACCAAGGCTTGGAAGAAATACATGAGATTCCAGGTAGGTGCGGCCCAGTACAAATATACCATATTCAAAGTACACCCTACACAAATTACAAGGAACATGAAAAATAAGCGTAGAGGGATGTCATTGCAATTTTTTCCTTGCGTGTACTTGTGGTTGAGCTTCAAAATGTTGTTTGTTATCGTGAGGTTTCGTTCTTTTCCAATATATAGACACAAATTAGCTATTGCTTGTCCAAAGCCCGCTATCACAGTGGCGAGTAATTCGTATGCTATTCCGGTGTTGTTGAAATGCCCTGCTGTTTGCCACAAGGGATCCAGCAGGCAAAACAAACTTCCAAATAGTAATAAAAAGCATGATGCATTCAAAGCAATTAAACATGCAAAACGTTCTGAATTCTTCGAAAGTAATTTTAGTTCATCTTCGAAGTAGTAAACAGGCAATAGTCCCGAGTATCTTAAGCACTTCAACTGAATTAGTAAACCCTTGGGAATATACATTTTACGCACTTATCGGGTCAATCGGATCGATCATTTTACTTTGAAATGTATCTTTCAAATAATATCATCTCTTATGCAACAAATAAGCAAAGGAAATTGATTGATTGACTGGAATTGGAATACACAAATTAGTATCCAATATTCTTATAATTATCTAATTAGGTATAGGTTAAACACTACTCTTTGGAAACACTTGTATGATTATATTAAATTCCCAATATTTCGTTCTGCTGTTCGGTTCTACTGGGTCTTAATAGATGGGAATTATAAAATTGGACTATAATCCTGATTGAAGCTTTGAACTAAATTGTTTTTTTTTCAATAAGAAGACAAACGTCTATTGGAAGACGCCTCATGGTTTTCATTCTTAAATGAGCAAGAACTTAAAAGAACGAAATTCACTGCACTTTCAACGCGTCGGCGACACTTTTATTGAAATAGATTGAAAGTCTTTGTAGCTTTGTGGGAATTTTTTTGAGACACAATCGTTCGAAACGCCAATTGTGAGCAAAATGTGAAAGTAAAGCGGCTATGGAAATACATTAAGAACTCACTGAACAGCACCGCATTCACGAAAGTGTGAGTTAAAATCAAAATAAAGCTAGGACATAAGATTAATTTTGATGAAAAATTATGCGCAATTTAAAATTAATCTACTCTCTAGAGACAGAGAATTATAATGTTAATAATAATGGATTAGATATAAGTGATTTGCTTCTACAGTAGAAGTTATGGTTGATAAAAAGGGTAATGGACTAGATTCGATATTGAAATAGTGTAAGTAATAAGTTTCTATTGCAAGATTACTGTTTGAACAACAATTTTTCAAAACATTGACGGAACTGTCAGTTTGTTTCCTCAATCAAAAACAACATAAACCTTTTTGATCATAGACAACATTCGAAGGGGCGAACATTTTGCAGTTACCCCTTCCCTCTCCCTCACCTCTTTTTCCACAGGGGCCACGAAGTCCAAAACTTCGTAAAATATAAATTAACTATCTCTGAACAACATGTGATAGTTTCATTAGCTTCCGACCTTTTCCCATCTTCCACCCGCTTTTTCCAACCTGTCCACTGGTCTAAATGTATGTACGTGGCATATTATGTGCATATCATGTAGAACGTGACTCCTTCAAGTTTTAGAATCACGATATCTCCGGAATGGTTATTCTTACAAAAAAATGATATTAACAATTTTTGTAGATAATTTCATGGTCTACAACTTTGTCCCATGTATTCTTATGATAAAACATAAAGTTTACCAGAAAAATTGTAAAAACCGTTTATTTGACCTTTTGACATTGAATAACTTCTTACGCACCAGTCGGATTGATGGGGATGTTGCTTGATTTCTTTGAAATGATGTTCTCAACGTCTGTACCAATTTTCAGCTTTTTGCGAATTTTTGCAAACCTAACACTATTTTTTTGTCTATTTTGACCGGACTAAATTGTAGAAAAAACTTCATCATTAAATTTATTTTTGACGTTAAGTAAATAACAATGCTACACACTTACACATTTTAGACTGCAAACCGAAAAATTTATACCGAATCATACATCTGAAGTTTTATAAACTGGCGGAAGAAAATCGCATCGTCACTAACTCATGGTGCCCGATAGATAGCCGAAAAGTGAACTTACTACGAGCGATGGATCCATAGGATCCATTGTGAATGCAAAATCTTTTTCGGGTCAACAAACCTTAATAATTGAAAAAAAAACACTTTCCGATCAGACAGCCGATCTGGGAAAAGGAGCATTTGCTTTTCAAAAAAAAAAAAAAAAAAAAAAGAGAGCTGAAAACGCTAAAGGTCGAATCTGTTGAGAGTGAATTGTAATGTTTTGTAGTAGAGCAATGTTCGAAAGATATTCCAGAAGGAAAAGCATCAGCCTTCAGTAAAAAGGAAAGCAAGCGTGAGTGGATGGCTGTTAAGACCAGGGTGGGAATGTCGTAGTAAATGAACAGTAGGTTTTGTAGACTACTAAGAAGCGAAAAAACCAACTTATGACTGTCTCTGTCAGGCAAAATTACCTATTCAATTTGGACGGGCTATTCTGCGTCAGTGTCTGAACCTTATGCGAGTAAAATGATGCCCACTATCATTGCGATCTCACCACAAAATTAGGCTCTCATCGAATGTTTCCTTCAACAAATCAATTGTGGCACTAACTGTCACTCCAAATATGGCAGTTTTGTTTATTGACTTATCGATTCAACCAAAAGTGAGCTTCATCGCTCAATAAAATTTTCTTGTGAAAATCGAAAATCGTTTCACGTTTATCAAAATAAATTTGCATAATTTGGGAGCGTTGTTCAGACGTCAGTCTATTCATGTTAAACTACCAAACCAAACTTAATGTGGCTTTACATGGAGCTGCAAATGCAGACGTAAACGCAACAACAACAATCATAGTGCGGACGATGAAGATGAACATGTTCGTTTTCACTATAATTTTCAATTATAATCTATAATTTTCCTATAATCTGCATCCATTAAGACGTCTGCATTTTTACCTTCCCTCTCTATCAAACAAGTATGATTTATTAATTTTGCATCTTCTTTTTTTGCAGATCAGGGAGCCCAATGTAAAAGCACCTTTAATATAAATCACTTGACAGCTGACAAAATGGCCGCCAATAAAAATAGTGTTGGCAACTATATCTCTAAAAAAAACACCCTTTATATCGGCTGTATCGGCCCGTTGAGTCATCACGTTGGAGCATGAGGGACAACGCATCTTTGGAAGACCTCATTTACATTGGCGCAATCCAGCGAACGATACCGTCAATCAATTTGGTATTTGTAGTTGGATGGAACTTTCTAGAGCTAGGTTCATTTTACCTGTTACATTTAATAGCGAAGTATTTAGTTAGGAATTGACAGTTGGTAGATAAAATTTAGCAAAACACATATTGCTTTCAGATTCTATATACGGTAAACCAGAGTAACCATCATCTAAGAATTAGAGAAGTAGCCATCAAAATTTATGACTGTTAATTTAAAGAGGTTCTGACAGTATCAAGCTTCAAGGATAAGACCCACCGTACATACTACTAGTTAGCTTTAAGTTTTAATTAATCAAATATAAACCACCTACCTCTGTAGCCACATCCACAAGAAAAACCATCACTGGAATGTACAAAAATTGTACCATCCATATGATACATCCACTTATGATAAAAAAGAGCAAAGAAGGTAGATCCTTTTTGTCAGTAGATTGTATAACAGATAGTGCGAAATAAGGTCCAACTGGTCCATTGGTAAGAACGCTCGTCAAGATACAAATCATCGGAACACCATAGAATGAGCTTATATCTATAATTCACACAAGTTTATTAAGTAACTTCTGTCAGAAATCATCTGTTTCAATTCAAAGTTTTCACTTTTAAAGTCACTTTTTTCAATTGAAACACTTTGAATAATTTTTTCATTGATGCAAATCATGGTTTTGTTTAAAATCAAAATCAGTGATGCGTAGAATGTTGAAATGAGTCCATTAAAAACTAGTTGTATTAGGTATACGATGCCTTGAAATACATACATGACGCTCCAGTCAGGTGCGGTCGAGTACACATAAACCATATACGTAGAACAAACTACAAAAATCCCAAGGAACATGCAAAATAAGCGTAAAGGAATGTCATGGTCATTTATATTTCCTTGGATGTACTTATTGTTGAGCTTCAAAATGTTGTTTGTTATCGTGAAGTTTCTTTCTTTTCCAAAATATAGACACAAATTAGCTATTGCTTGTCCAAAGCCCACTATCAAAGTGGCGACTATTTCGTATGCTATTTCAGTCTCGTTGTAATTTTCTAATATTCCCCAAAAATGAACCTGCAGGTAAATCAAACTTCCAAGCAGCGATAAAAGACATGATGCAGTCAAAACAAGGAAACATGCAAAACGTTCGGAATTTTTCGAAAGTAATTTCAGTTCACCTTCAAAGTAGTAGACAGGCAATAGTCCCGAGAGCCTTAAACACTTCAACTGGATTAGTAAACCCTTTTGAATGTACATTTTACGCGTTTAATCGGGATGATAATTTTACTTTGAAATGTCTTAGGAATATTATAATCTTTTATTCAACAAATTAAGTAAAATAAATTGATTCATTTATTGGAACTTGAAAACAACACGAATGTTTTCCCATATTGTTATAAATAATTATAGGTTAAACACTACTCTCTGGACACACTCGCTGATTATATTAAATTTCTAATATTTCGTTCTTCTGCTCTGTTTTATTGGGTCTTAATATATGGGAATTTATTAAGAGCCTACTCGTGGCTTTCATTTGACTTTTCATTCATCATTTTTATTCTTCGTTAAAAATTTCAGAGATTATTCCATTGACAAATTCTATCGAAACGGGCCCAAGGTAATTTCAATTAAAAGTATATTTAACTTTCAGGTTTCTTATTTTAGATTGAAAAAGACAGTGTGATCATTAAGGATGAACTTTATTAGTATATTTATATTATTCCAAACTTGAATAGACTAACCGAAACACTGGTTTCACGCAATTTAATGAACGAGAACTTAACGAACAACGCGACGACGTTTTATCGAAATCGGAATCAACTATTCGTAACTTTGTGGGATGGTTTATGACATACCAACTGTGAGCTAAATATGAAAGTTGAGCGGCTCTGAAAATACATTAAAAACTAGCTGAACAGAAAAATTAAAGATTTAAATTAATGTTTTTTTTTTGTTATTACTGGTTCTTAAAAGTTACAGTGATAAGCATATTAGTCATTGCGTGAGTCATAACCTCAAACTTGGTCACAGTAACCACAAATGTTTTTAAGAGTGTAATACAAAATCCAAACTAAACTAAACTCTACCATTTTTAGAAAAAGGAATAACGGCGTGACGTACCACCAAACACCATGTTATACGATAATTGAAATAATGAATTAAATTATATGCTTCTGTATTAGAATTTGTTGCTGATAGAGAAGTTGGAATTGATGTAAGTGGGCTGGTGGTGGTTGACGTTGAGTCAACTTTTCGAGTTAGAAATGAAAAGCACGTCTTACTTTAAACACGTTTTAATCAAAATCCATTTTATTCTGGAACATATGTAAGTGAGAGAGGTTGGTTTATGTCATTATACAAGGTAAGCCGAAAGAGGTCATCCATTCGGTGTTGTTTGGCTCTCTTTTTTTTCTAAATGAAAAACTTCGATTCTGTTTTTTGATTACGAGTATGTTTATTTGAACCTTTAGAATTGTATTGGTCAAGTCGAGAAGATGATATCGGCCGAATGGGCACCGGCCGTCACAATTGATTGCTCGTTTTATGACATTTTTCATCACTTCAATCTGTCGCCCCAAGTTCTCGCACTCGTGTCGAGAAGCCCTTGAGGGCTTCCAGAGTCTCGGGCTTGTTTACGTAAATACGGGATTTCAAAAAACCCAACAAAAAATAATATGAAACGGTTAAATCGGGTGATCTTGCGGGCCAGTGCAAATCGCCAAATCGAGAGATGAGGCGACCCGGGAACGCCGCCTTCCAGAATATCGCTCCATAGCTTGTTTACTTGTATTCTGCATCTGTGCGTAGTACAAAAAAGTCAAAACAAATTTGACATTAGCGGCCATTTGCAAAAATGAGAGCATCTTCCAATAGGGTGATTTCATTTTGCCCACCTTGTATTAATATGACGTCCATTGCAGTATGTTCATATACTTATAAGCTCATATGTCAACATATATATAGGTTAAGTATGTTCAGAGAATGTATGCCCCTGATGTCTTTTATTTTCTGATCACTCTCAGAGCAGAGATTCTCAACTATGCTGTTCGCTTGGTCAGTAATACTTTGTTTAAGACGTATTAAATTGCTACAAAAGGAAAGAAAATTATTAAGCTCAATAGCTTTTAGACTTAGAAAAAGCTATTGATTGAAAAAGACAAAGAAAAGTCGTTCATTCATACCCCACACATCATATCAAATAAATGTTCATAAATGATCACTTAAAACATTAATTAAAATAACTTCACGTCTTCGCGTGCATATATACATACTACAAATAAACGAAAATGAATGCTTTCGCTTTAACTAATATGTCACCAAAGCTAGTCAAACCCACCTCAATAGAGTAATAGAGTTAAAGCCCACAAATTGTCTTATTCTAGTACTCTTTTATTTAGGTTTAGGCCCGTTTTCCGAGATCTCAGTTTCAGTATCTGCCAAAGTGAAGTACTGAGACCTTTTTTTTCCTGAACTGACCTCAAAGTAATACAATGACAAGTAATACAATGAAAAGTGATGCCAAAAACCCACCTAAATTTGGCGACCATCTTACATGATACCAAGTATAGGTGATAATCAAAATCGACTATCACCAGAGCGACAGTCAACTATCACTTAACTTGATTCCACCCCAGTACCCTATGATAGCACTTAAAATGGTTTTTCAGTATGACTCAAACTACTTATAGATGGCATGTCAAAATTATTCTAGTACTTTTATGAAAAAAAAGTTCTAGTACCTACTACGAAATGCACAATGCACTACTTGGGGAACATCAGGAGCCGCTCATATGCTGTGTTGCTTTACTGACAAAGGTTGAAATTGTTAACAGGAAGTCCTCCTTATTGACTTATGTTTAAAGCAGTTAATACATTTTTCTTTTCAAGCTTATTTTTTTGTATATTAAGCCTTTACTTTTTAAACTTAAAAATAAAATAAGTAGAGTAGTTATTGACAGTAAATGTTTTTACAATTAAGAGTTATAAAATTTTGTACATATAAATTGATAAAAAAAAAATAAAAAATTTAAATATTTTATGTTGTTTCAACATAAGAGACTGTTGTTGATGATTTTGGCTGAAGTTTGCTTGTGTTTTCCATATCCTTGAACTGAATAAGAATAACCATGTAAGTAAAGATTGCTGCAAAAATCTATAAGAAAATTATTTTTTTTTTGTATTTTAAAATAAATTTAAATAACATCAGGTATAAATTAGAACCTTAAAAAGGGTTCCTTTGTTAAGTGGGAAGAAGCCATAAGCAGTTAAAATAGGCTTCTGTTTCATATTTTTCATTAGAAATTTATCAACCTTTAAATAAAATTTAAATAATTTGTTGTAACATAAAATGAGTTTTACAAAAAATTATATTTAATACAAAATCTTACCATTTTTTCTATGCCAGTTCCTCTCCTTGAAATTCTCGAAAGTATCCTCGCTGTTTTGTTTGCCTGAAATGAAATTTAATTGATTAGTTCGGATTTCGTTAAATATTTTCTAGATTCTTCTTTATTTGTTTGGAAAAAGATTTATACATTTGTTACAACACAAAAAATTTCTACTTAATACCCAAGTATAAATTTCCCTTTTTAAATTTCAATCCGTAGAGTAAGGAAATAAGGAATAAGTATAATTTTAAAGGATTTGCAACTTTTTAGCTAGAGACAGTACCCTTGACAAAAATTTACGGAATCGGGAATCGAACCCAGAACCCTTACACAAACTAAACAACAGTACAGATGTAATTTTCATGGCAGGATTTACTCTTAAAATATTGTTACCTTCTGGCTGGCATAGGCACTCTGTACCATGTGCAATCGAAGATAGCTCTCATTTAAGACTTTTAATTTGTGGTCACTACTGTGTTTTTTGTTGGTAATAAAGCCAGTATGGACCCTCACTAGATCACGCCACCTTAGATGAGGTCTTCCAGTAGTGCTTTGGCGCTCAGACTTATATCCAGTTGGTGTTAATTCGTCCATAAGTTTTACATTCCCTAGCCACCTAAGAAGCTGATTTTTTTAATTTTTGACCGGGTCAATGTCGCTGTACAGCTCGTGGTCGAATCTTCTTCTCCATACTCCATTGATACATATAGAACTGAATATCAACGGAATCTTTCCGTCAAAGCGTAACCGCACCTTTTATCTGATTTTGTCGGGGTCCACGCTTCTGCGCCATCTCCTTCGTCTTTTGAGAGAGGGCTTTGCTATATAAGATGCCTTGGAAACCCGAAGAAACAGCGATTGGCAAAATTGATTCTTCGACTGATCTGTGCACTAATATTGTTTTATGAGGTTAAAGTAGCATACAAATGGACAAATTCCTTTATGAGATACTTCAATGTTACATCTGTCCATCGTGGTTCGTGACATTTTGTGCAAGCCTACGATGATAATGTTCCATACCCGAGGACAGCATATACATATATAATCGTAAGCTTAGGCAAGGAATTCAGAGTTCAGTTCAGAGTACCTTTTTCCTTGTGGATGGGTCACACGATGCTGAGGTTCCATTCATCAGGCATACTTTCATCGGACCAGATTGTACAGATGATTTGGTGTATGCTCCTCACCAAGTCATCTCCCGCTGCTTTGAAGAGTTCAGCCGTAAGGCCATCCGGTCAAGCAGCTTTGTTGGACTTTAGTTTTGATATTGCTACCCGAACTTCTTCTTGGTCGGGTGGACGGAGATTTTGTTCATTTCCAAATTCTCCAGGATCGACTGTGAATCTACTATGACATTCTCATCCTCGTTTCTACAGGAAGAACCCTTTGGAAGAACTTTCTAACATTGTTTCTGCCGTTGGCTGCTCTCTTTTTTAGCTCTCTCTGTTTCTTTCTGAAAAGCCAATGTTATTCCTCTCTGTTCTGCTGGTAGATCGCACATGCAGTGCTTTTGGCAGTTCTGATCTACCTCAGTTCCTGATAAACTTTGTTCTTACCTTTGTGTACCTGGATGCATACTCATCATCGAACCAGGTGTTTCGTTGTGGTCACCTAATGAAACCCAAAACAATATCAGCGGCATTTTTGATGGCCAGTTTGCAACGTTGCCTACTTGTCTTCTGGGTGTAGCGTAGGTTCCAGTTTTGAGACATGGCACATGGTTGGCAAAAGTTCTGGTGGTCCCTTGCGATAGCAGCTTCCCGACATTAAATTTTCTTCGAACATCTTAGACATTGGTGGTATGTCTGTTATCGATCGGGATTTTGTCAATTTTGTTGACGTTGCATTGATCAGAAGACTGCCGACAAGAGTAAACCTTGTGATAGAAAAAGTGCATCTCTGTGGCGGAGCGGCCGGCGGTTGGATTCGCGGTTAAATTGTTGGTCCCTTCTATTCCTGTAATAGTCATACCTGTATAAGTGCTAAAGCTCACCGGGCCACTGTCCCGCTTAGAGCTGTTTCAAGAACATACTCACTAACTATGAAATGAAAATGATGTCCCGAAAAAAAGCGTTCGTAGGTTCAGAAATAAAAATAAAAACCATTGAATGGCAGTTCGACACACGACATCTAACCCTTATGAATTTTCTTCCGGTTTTATTCTATTTTCGATAGCATTGTTTTGGGGACTCACCTCTTTGTCCAAATAACTGCATGCCATAGCCTTAGAATACAAAACCAGCGATGGAAAAATGAAACAAAAGGTCGACACAAGTAATCTTGAAATCTCAGCAATATTTCCAATTTTGTAACCTTCAATTACACCTGGAATTAGCACTGGAACACCTGGTAGAAGTACAAGCAACTGAGTGGAAACCAGCAGCATAGGTATTCCATAAACTGAGCTAAACTCATCTCTGCACATTTTTAAAAGATAAGATCTCTTTCAGAGAATAGTTTGTATTTGAAGCTTATTTTTGTGAATTCGTTGATCCTCAAGTTCAGTATTGGAAATCTTAAGCCAACTACACACGGAACTCACTAAAAAAGTGTAAAACACTATGAATGTATATATATAGACATGAGGTATCACCACGGAAATGCCAATCACAAACCATAGAAGCAACACAGGTTGGTCGAAATACTGGTACATGTCAGTGGCGATTCCTGGTCCTCATCCTTGGTTTACCTACGACCCTCGGGAAAGTTAAGACAATAATAAAAAAAAACTCAAAACTGTTGTTGTCCAAAAGTTTTTTTTTAATTTATGATAAAATTTTTAGTAAGGAAAAATGTTAATTTTATATAGTGAAAAATTATGAGTTAAATGAAAACTAAAATACGAAAATAAATAATAATAAAAATAAAATGCACGACTGGGTCGCACGAACTTGCTCTAATGTGAGACAGTGGTGTAGGAGCTTGAGATTTTGATAAAAATACATTTTTCAAAATTCTTAAATAAATACTTAAACTAATTTGAGCTGAAAAAAAGTACGCCATTTTATTTCTTGCATAAATTTGAATTTATGAGAACAAATTTATAAAAATCTGTGGAGCGGTTTTCGAGAAAAAAAGTTTTTTTGAAAAACTTTTTGAAAAAAATTTTCAAAAAAAATTCAAAAACGCCAGTTCATAGGTATTCAGCAAATACATTTATTTATAATTTTTGGAAAAAATTGTATAAGCCGTTTTCAAAATATTAATTTTTTAAATTTTTTTTACAAAATGCTTTTAAAAATACAAAAAAATATTTTTTCAAAATATTGGTATGCAGTACAAACTCAGCTACCTACAGCTATATATGTGTAAAATTTTGGAAGAATCGGTTGAGTCGTTTTCGAGATAGTCGAAAGCAAAAAAAAAAACGGTCCTATGGAAAGTACCGTTCGTAGCCATTTCTTAAACTTTTTTTTCGGCCATATTATTGGCCGTACCTAAAAAGCAACACTGTTATTTTTTGAGCTAAAAAAAAAATTTCAATTTCCCCTCTGTACAATATCTAAAAATCTCTATATACCAAGTTTGAAGCAATTCGGCCCACCCGTTTGGGCTGTAGGTCTCTATACATACAGACATACAGACAGACAGACAGACAGACAGACATACAGACGGACAGAATTTTTAGACCATCTTTTTCCGTCTTCGCTATCATCGTAATGTCATGTTTGATTGTTATCTCAAAACTTTTTTTTTCGACGAATGCATAACTTGCCTTATAGTACCTATAATCGCAAGTAAAAAGTTATATTAAGCGATTTATGTTTGCAAAACAAACAAAAATACACATTGCACGTTAATTTTATTATTAATAAAATTAATGACTTAAAGTAAAAAAAAATCAAAATAAATAATAAAAGTACATAAAGAAATAATAGTTAAATAAATAATAACACAATTATTACAATGACATTAATTCAACGAGTGATGTATAAAGGATCACAAAACAAATTAAAACATAAGCGAGAGCTACAGTACGTTTGCAACGAACTGTTGGATACCCTATTCCCTATATTTTTGTATGTGTATGCGTCTGCCTCCCGCAGCCAGCCGATATTTCAGTTTCAGAAACAAAATTCTTCTTTAGCAGACAGAACAAAATTCAATAACATTAATTTTGTGTGGTGTGATGTTCAATTAGTCCTGGCACAATAAAAAAAGGCGTGCGCCACGCCCAAAGTCAAAAATTTTTATTGCCAAGGCAATTGGTATGAGCTCAGTGACGTTCAATTTTATTCTTGCAGATCGATTTGAACAAAACAAGACAAAACTTAAATTTTTAAAAATTAGATTTTGAACGGAAATAGCGATTATGGCTGTTTTTAACAATTCTTATACCACACTCTGCTACGTAACCAAGGAATATAAATCTACGTGTTCATCTTTTTACTTCAACACTGCGACCGATAGTTAAAAAACGTTAAAAAATGAATGCATTATACGACTTTTGACAGAAACGCCCCTTAAAAGTGGGCGTGTCTTAAAAATTGAAGCATTAACTGAGCTTTGATCAGTATTTAGGCATATGTGTAAAACTACAGCTGAATCAAATAGCTTTTAAACAATCTTACCTGAACAAAGGTATTTTATCAAAATCACCCCTTCAAAAGTGGGCGTATTGAAAAAATTTACACAAGAAAATGTAAAGATATATTTCTCAAACGAACGGAAGGAAAAATGTTTAAATTGAATATTGAAAGTACATTAAATATTTGAGACTACGTTTATCGTTCTTTCATGAAAAGTGGGCGTCAGCCACGCCCAAAATCAAATTTTTTGATTTCATACACAAGATGTTTATGTGCAAGTAATACCCACAAAATTTAATGTCTTTCGCATTAATATAACAATTGTTATTTTATAAAAACAATATTGATGGTTTTGTGTGAAAAATGGGCATCAGCTACACCCAAACTGAAATATTTTTATTTAATTGGAAGAAAGTTTACCTAAAGCTTACGTGTGCAAAATCTTAGCGTTAAGCTTTCATCGTAACTGTACAAAAAACATAATTTAATTTTACCAAATTGAGATTGTTCAACAAAAATGGTGGTTGTGGGCGTGTTTGTGGGCGGATTTTGCCGGGTTAAGAACTTAGCCTTTTTCTTGAACCAAAGATTATATATACCAAATTTCAGCTTTCTAGCTCAACAATTGCGACCTCTAGAGAGTATACATACGGACGGACGGACGGACATGGCTAAATCGACTAGGCTTTTGATTCTGAGTCAAAATATATATACTTTTCTATACCTAACGGTATTATTTCTCTATGTTACAAACTCCACACCAAATACAATATAGCCATTCTATGGAATAGGGTAGGGTATAAAAATCAAAACAGCGACTATGAGCATAATCGTTTCGTGTTGGCGAACACGTGCGTCGTCGTACGTCGTCGCGTCGTGCTAATTGATATAGAAATAGAAACACTACGACTACGAGCACGAAAGTTGCTTAAGAGTTAAAAATGTGTATCTGTTGCTGTTTCTGTATTCTCCTTCTACGTTGTCGCCGACTTCTGTTCTCAGTCGAAGGGAATCGCTTTTTTTTGCGCTTAACCTTCTCTTTATTTTTACAGGCGTTTAGTGGAATGTATGCGTCTATCTCTCTCTGAAGATTGTATGCAAATAGTTACCGCAAATTTTTACGGTATCAGAGATTTTTTGTGTATAACAAATTCTCATCAAAGGGAAGGGAATCACTTTTTTTTTTGCGGTAACCATTCTTTTTATTTTTACAGGCGTTTATTGGAATGTTTGTGTCTACTGTTTTTGAAGATTGTATGAAAATAGTAACCGCAATTGTTTACGGCAGCAAAGCGGTGTATCAAATAGATTTTCTGCACAAGTTATTTCTTGTGTATGCCACGTTCTGGGTCAAAGGGAATCGCTTTTTTTTGCGCTAAACTTTGTTTTTTTTTTGTGTTCAGGCATTTATTAAAGTGTTTGAAACTATAAATTTTTGAACTGTTGATTTGCGGAAGAATATTAAATATCTGAAAATACATTTATTTTTTGAAATTCTTGGTTTACCGCCGATATACTTGGTTACTATGAGGAATCGCCCCTGGTACATGTTGGATGTGCCAATATTTATTGTTATAAATAATATTAGAACAATACTAGATTTATAACCGATCAAGGATCTACTGTTTGGATAGTCTTTATGTTCCGACAAGTACACTGCAACTTCACGGACAATTTTTAAATTATTTTTTCGTTTTAAAAATATACAAGCTATTGTTAAAAGTTTTATCATGGCTTCCAAAATTAAATGAGCTCTCATAGTATTGTCACTAACAATTTTCAAAGGTGAATCTTTAAGGATGCTATAAAACAAAAACATATAACTAAGAACACAAACACACACAATGACAAGGGCTAATTTTTCATGAATTTTGTCAATTTTTGACACTTGAAGTTTGGATGTTTTCCGATCGATATTTATACACAGAAAGCCAACAATATTGGCCAAGCGTAAATACTTTTCAAAGTCCTTTTTTATAGACATCTTAGCTCGAACTGGTTTGAAAACTGTAATTAAATACAATAATTCTGTTAGGATGGGTTCCTTTTTGAATGAATAAGAGATTGTTAATATCCTAATGGAAATGTGACATTCAATTATTAACCTCAAGGCATTTGTATATTGAATTAATTAAGTGCACTAGATATTGAAGAGACGTTCTAACTTTTGAAGGGTATTGCCTTGCATAAGACTTTTTTGTGTTGCTAACCATGCCAAATGTTATTTCCTTGAATTAATACAAAATTTATATTTTAATTGAAATTACTTCCTGGTGGTCATTATAGTGGTGTATTCTTTAAGGATAACGAAAAGAAACTATACAACCCGGATGAAGCGGATGGTTATGGCGGGCTGTTGGGGGCCATGTTGTTTTAGTGTTTTTTTTTACTCAGTTACTGATGCCAAATGTGATTGGAAAGGTAGCTACACGATGGACGTGTACAGGGTGGGCCATCTAGTGGTTTCTTTTCAAACCATCTAGTGGTTTCTTTCTAAATCATATTTTATTTTGACACTGACAGCTTTTTTCCTCTAGAAATCTTGGCAAAAACTCAGTATCATACCTCCACGGAACGAAATGAGTCACTTTACGCTTGAACAATGTTGAGAAATTTTGAGAATTTATTTCAGAGTGATTGCTGTGTAGCCCCAACAGTGTTTTTTTTTTTTAAAGAAGTTTGGTCGAAATGAAGCACCCTCCTCGCCTCGGAAAACCAGCACGTTATTTTCCAGAACCCAATGCATCCACTGAGAGTGACACTGACAGTTAAGTGCGGATTGTGGAGTGGTGGCATCATTGGACATTCCTTCAAAAAAGAGGCTGGTAAAAAACGTTTTGGTCAACGGTAGACGTTGCAAAGTCATGTAAACCGACTTTTTTTCTCAGATTGAAAACATGGATATGGACGACCTCTGGTTCTTGCAGTGTGGTAAGCCATGTCACACAGCTTATGCTACAATCAATCTTTTACGTAACAAATTCCCAAATCGTGTTATCAGCCGTCTTGGCGATGTCAATTGGCCACCTCGGAGCTTAGATTGGACCCTTTTGGACTAGACTTTTGATTGTGTGGAACTGTTAAGGACCAATGTTATGCCAACAATCCGTCAGGTCAGGTACAACCCGAAACCATCCACAAGGTCTTGGGAAACTGGAGTGACCCAAAGCGCTTAAGTGTTTACTTTTGTTCATTTCATTGCATTAATTGAACAAAAAAAAAAAAACCATACATTTGATTTCAACCATTTCTATGTGGGACTTTTACATTGGAAATAAAGTGCACAACTGAGTCGGACGAACTTGCTCTAGTGTGTGACAGTGGTCTGTGGTTTGAGATTTTGGAAAAAAAGCAGGGAAAAAATGATATGAAATTTTATTGATCACTTTAAAGTCACTTGTTAAAACGCTTTTTGGAAAAAATGAAGTAAGTCATCTAATTTCGTTTACTGTTTAGAATTGTTTCCTCAAAATCGTTCTACTAGTTTTTTTTTTAAAACAGTTTTTTTGAAAAACTCCTAGAAGAAATATTCCAAATATTTTTTGAGTATACCAACTTCTAGCAATTCGTAGTTCTTATCAGAAAAATAAAATTTCAAAAAATAGATCAAACCATTTTTGGAAAAAAAAAATGTATAACTTTTTAAAAAAAAAACTCAAAAAAACTTTTTTTTTTACAAATTTAAGAATTTAATTTTATATATTACCGTTATAAGACTTTTCCTGAAAAATCTATCCCAATCAAAATATAACGTTTGAACAGAAAACAGTATTCAGAAAGTTTATCAAAATCGTAGGAGCCGTTTTTTGGACAAATCAGTTTTCCCCTAAAAATTGTATGGCAGGTACCCTTAGTTTTAGAGCGTCCTCTGTATGACGTCATAATAATACTATGTAATGTACCAATTTTGAAACCACACGGCCAACCGGTTAGGCTGTAAGTGCCGATACAGACGGACGGACAGACAGACAGAATTGTCTTTTTAGGCTTCTCGATCATTGTAATGTCATGTTTGATTGTTAGGGGCCAGTTATAGCGATTCGGGAAACCAAACCGAAAAAGGTGGAACGAGATGAAAATAATATTTTTTTCGGTTTTAGCGTTTATAGCGATCAAGAAAACGATGCCAGAAAAAATATTTCACTCTGACATTTCACAAAACAGGCGTTTATCTACACGCACGCAGTGTATTAATTTCATGCATTGTGTAAAAATGAAATTTTCAATAAAGACAAAAAAAAAACTACTAAAAAATTATTTCGGGGAGAAACGAAGTCGCATGAGTGAGAGTGAGTAAGAAAAAGGATTTTAAATCAAATTATAGTGCGAATCGATTCTTATGTGATTTTTGTTGGTGCGTGCGTCTGATCATTTTTTGACCCCAGATCGGACTTCAGATCAAATTTAACACACATTTGCACACATACTTCAATAATTTGACTTTTCTCAAGCGTCAGTTCTGTTTTTTTTTTTTTTTTAATTTTGTGAAATTCATTGCGGAAAATTTTTGTTTGTAGAAGTGATTAATGTTTTTAAATAAATACAGACGGTTCAAGGAGTGTAATGAATTGATTAATGTATTTTTGCGCAAGTGAACAAATAAATGTGAATTAAAATCATTAGTTTTCTTATATTTTTATAATTTATGTATTAAGAACGTCAAAAGAAACACAAATAACATAATTACAAAAACAGACCAAATCTGTTTCAATTTCTTTTAGAAGTGAAATCAGATCAAATCTATATTTCCAAGAAAAAATCACATACAACAGATTTGATCTGTTTTTCTTATTATGTTATTATGTTATTTGTATTTGTTTTGACGTTCTTAACATGATATTACGATGACAGAGAAGTCGAAATAAATGGGTCTGGAAATTATGGCCGTCTGTCTCTGTCTGTATGTTCGCACAACGGATGTACCGATTTGCTTCAAACTAAGTATTTAGTAATGATTTGGAATTCCCCAGTGCGGTCTTGTTTCATTTTTGCTCTAGATCGAAAAATAACGACACCTGTCATACAATCATAAGAAAAAAAGTTTGATTTTCTTGAAAACGGCTCTATCGATTTTGATAAAACTTTGATGATACCAACTATTATTTTAGGTCAGTCTGTCTTTTAGTAAAAATAAATTTTTCGAAATTTGTCTTCAAACTATTGTTCAGATTTCAATTAAAATTTTATTGCAGGAAGCACTTTATAATAAAATTTATATTACATTTCAAAATTTTCATAAACTTGTTTATTAGATTTTTAATAATTTTCTAAAAAAAATAAAAAATAAGTTTTTTTTAAAATAATTTTACCAGGTGAACACTTTAGATTTTCTTATAATGACATAGGTACTCACAAAAATTTTAAAATATTTGTTCGAAAAGTGTTTTAAGAAAAATCTTTTTTCTTAACTGGTGGAACGATTTTCAATTTTTTTTTTTCTAGTTAGAAAATGAGCAATAAGATATTATTGCATACCTAGTTTTCTCAGGAAAACTCTTAAAAAAATTAAATTAATACATAGCCCCTTGGCAAATATCTAAACATAAAAGCAAGTTTGTGCGACCAATTCGTGTGTGCAAGACAATATGGAGGACGCGGAGAGTATTTTGCAGAAATCTTTAAATTTCCTACAATCGGTTGCATGTATTTAATATTGCAAATAGTGCGTGAAAATGATTGTGGAACCTATTCAATTTTTATTTCACCAAAGGCGAGTTTTTGAATTATAGAAAGCACGGTTATGAATTCAGCTCTGACAATTCTATTTTGTAGTCACTGTTGGCACTCGAACATTTCTGATGTAAAATAAAAATCGATAAACGTACACCGTACAGTTTCAAGTTCCACAATCCACACATATAACATATACATGAATGCTGTTCCTTGATTTTAAATATTGTACATTGAAAATATGAACTTACCTTCGTCTCCAATGTGTTAGCTGTCATAGCCATGACATAACACACACCCAAAGAAACTATCTGATATCCACTTGGATACAATACTTCTAATATTGTGACTACATCTCGAATTTCATTATCACATATATACCCGAACACCAAAAGTGGAAATGCTGGTATCATTATAAACAGTTCAGCAGATACAAATATAAAAGATACACCATAAACCAAATTTATGTCTTCTATACACAATCCAATCAAATCTGACCTTTGTCGCAAACAATTTTCAATTCTAGGCTTGTTAACATCCTTATAAGTCACACCCGTTAAGCTTCGCAATTTTGCATTACACGTTTCAAGTGAATATCCGATCAGAATAATTAAGAACGAATAAAACATAACAAACATAGAAAGATAAACGGATTGCAAAACGGAGCATAAATCACCTAAAATTAAGATGTATGAAGAACTACTATATTTGTAAGACAACCACATATGGACACTGGAGAAACCAACAAGGGTCATAGATATCCGATATCTAGTGCGGAGATTGAAGTCCTTGGGAATCACGCAAGCATCACCGT
Organism: Platycheirus albimanus; assembly: GCA_916050605.2. Classification (NCBI taxonomy): domain Eukaryota; kingdom Metazoa; phylum Arthropoda; class Insecta; order Diptera; family Syrphidae; genus Platycheirus; species Platycheirus albimanus. Next base: position 21,714,429 of record OU696698.1, on the reverse strand, counting down.
CGCCATCGTCGTCTTTTAAAAGACTTAAAACATTCGTCACAATCTTAAAATTTCTTTTGCGATTTGAAAACATCCATAAGATCATAATGACTCTTATGATGGGACCAAATACTAGTTGAGCTTTGCCAGTTTTGGCTCCAGTTTCATTGTTACCGTACGAATTGTAACCAGTGGTCGTATAATACGCTGCTCCAGAGAATATCACTGCCACGCATAGGACAACTAAACAGAATATTTCATAGATGCTATCGAAAGTTGTCGAAAGAAGTTTTGATGTCTTCCGATCGTAGGTTGTAGTTAGGATACCAAAATACTTAGCCCAGCGAAGGCAGAATATAAAGTCCTGCAGTAAGGACATATTGGTTAAAACTGATTGATGGTTTGGTAACCACATTTACATTTTCATATGCTTGGAGGATGTTTTCATTAACGGTATATTAATTAGTGAGTTTCTTAAGGGGGCGGAGTTTCCTCAGCAAAAAAAAAAATTATTCCAACTTCATGAAACACAGGAAAGTAAATTAATTAAAAAAGAGAGCATACTACATAAACATAAATAAAGTATGAAAGTACAAGAGGTGATGGTTAGGTTGAGAACACACACAAATATTCCTTGGGGTCTTAGACATACTAATGTTAAATTGTAACACATTTTTTTTTTCATAAAAAGTAATTATTTTTGGCTAGTTTTGGTTTTCATTTGAGCTCCAAAAGCGTGACATTTCAGGGCCTTGATACCCTCAAAAATGTATCGTATGGAGTCAAAATTCTTTCCACCGCAACAAACCATGAAAAATTGGGTCTACCTTTTGGTTTGTGTTACCCTTTTTTATGGTCTTCATTAGTGTGTATTTTGTTTAAAGCCTTCGCTTCGTTGATGCTTCTCAGAAAAGTGGTATAACTACGACCGTACACAAGTATACACATTGAGCTTGGAGAATTTTAGAATCTAACATCAAGACGCAACACCTGGTGTTTTGCCCCTACTACAAATAATTAAAAAAATTTAATTGTCGCAGCAATTAAGAGAACTACCGACATTATTTTTTTCGACCATTTGTACGGTTCCCATATATAAACTATACAGGGTGATTCACGAGCGATGTGCCAAAAAGCTAGAGCGTGTAGGTTAAGTTGGGACAAGAAAAAAATCGTATAGGAGGGGGTCTATTCCCCTCCGTTTAGCCGGGAGGGTTAATTTTCTGAAAAATTGACTTATTTTGTAAAAAAAATATATTAAAAATCAACGGCTTCGTTTGCAACACCGTGTTATACCTTTTTGGAAAGCCAACAATTTTTTCTTTCGTTTCGTTTTTAAATTAAATTGTTTTAACGAATAGTTTAAAAAACATAAATTTTCAAACTCAACATTTTGAAAAAAAAATTTGAAAAAATAATTTTATAACTAATTATTTTAAAAATTTTACGTAATTAAGTATAATTTTTGTTCTCAGAATTCAACGCTCTCATCTTTAATCCAACACTGAAAACTGTATGGCTCTACAATTTTTTGTTGCCAAGGTATTCAAAAATAACCGAACCTACTTCTTCACAAAAACACGAAAAAATTGGCTAAATGATCACTTGTGCCATCCCGTAAGGCTAGGTTTTCTTGTTTTTGTGAAGAAGTAGGTTCGGTTATTTTTGAATACCTTGGCAACAAAAAGTCGCAGGGCCATACGGTTTTCAGTGTTGGATTAAAGATTAATGGGAGCGTTGAATTCTGAGAACAAAAATTATACTTAATTACGTAAAATTTTAAAAAAAATTAGTTTTAAAATTATTTTTTCAAATTTGTTTTCAAAATTTTGAGTTTGAAAATTTATGTTTTTTGAACTATTCGTTAAAACAATTTAATTTAAAAACGAAATGAAAGAAGAAGTTTTTGGCTTTCCAAAAAGGTATAACACGGTGTTGTAAACGAAGCCGTTGATTTTTAATATTTTTTTTAACAAAATAAGGCAATATTTCAGAAAATTGCCCCTCCTGGCTAAACGGGGGGGGAATAGACCCCCCCCCTCCCATACGATTTTTTTCTTGTCTCAACTCAACCTTCACGCTCTAGCTTTTTGGCACAACGCTCGTGAATCACCCTGTATATAGTACTCTTAATAAGCGGAACGTTAGATGCGCAATCTATGGACGAAGTTGACAAACACTTGATTGGAGGGTTAGGAGTGGTTTTTGTCTAGATTGACATGGAAAGCAAAAACAACAATAAAAGAAATTTGTTGTAAAGTAGATAAGACACCTAGCGCCATCATTGACGAAGTTCACAACCAGGAAAACAAGTTCCATGAAATTACTATATAAATATATACATATCTATATGTACATACAATGAAATAGGGCAAAACTATACGTCGAACTATGACCAGCTGTAGGGTTCCTTATAAGCTGATACCATAGTATATAAAATCTATAGTAGTCTGGAAAACGACTAAAAAATAATGCGATTGTTGGGCTATGGATGTCGCTGGTAATTATCACATATTTTAACCTTTTTACCTATTTTTTCCTTCAAAAACGAGAAGTTTTGGAGATATTGTTTGGAAAGTCTAAGTGTCGCCACAGTCGATTCTTTCCTCCAGACTAATATATATTTTATATACAATGCTGATACGTCTTTTCAGGATGATGTTGGAGTATACTCGAAAGTAGTAGGGATTTTACTGAAGCCACTTTTAAAAACGTCGACAATGCACTCTCATAAACGGAGTCTAGAGTATAAGCACGACCTCACAACAAAATAATACCTACCACACCAACATACGGAATTCCTGTACGTATACCACAAAGAATCATGAACTACTCCACGCCGCTCATACACTCTGGGAGGAGTATGCCTTCTTGAAAAAAGAACAAATCCAGTTTTTTTGGGGGTGGTATTTACTCTAACATACTTAATCTCTAAGTCTCTTCTTCTTCCATTTTACCGAGTTCTAGGCGAAAATTTTGGAGATGAAGGAGTTTTAATCCTGGCTTAAAGTAAACGTGATATCTTACAAGGGCATTATCATTTTCTCGGATGGCCAAGCTGCGCTGAAAGCCCTGAATATCGACTGTCGATCATCTCTCAGACATTTGGCGGAATAGTTTAACATTCACCTGATTTTTTTTGGGGGCCAGGGCGTAGAGATATTCCAGAATACTGCAAATCAAACATTTAACAACATCACCAATGCACAGCATGGAAAAACCATTGCCTGAGCACAATGGTGTAGCTGCAACTGTAGTACATACCTAGCACTGTCAGAGTTATATTTACGTAACTCGTGTTGCACGGCTGCAATGTGAAGTTGCAGCTGAATCACAGAAAGAAGCTGTCACGTCCGAATTACAAACACTATAACTTAAAGTCTGAACGCTATTCATTTGAATAAACCCTGAATGCAATCATCTGGTAAATCAGGTTTGTCAAAAAACTATACCGAAGATCTCACATCCGGTTTTTTTTTTTGTGACAGACCGTTCACGTTTTTTTCTGATTGCTCGCTTTTAAAATATAATATTCTTAAATTATTGTTAGACTCAACCTTAAAGAATTATTTTAATCAATATAGGATTTAAATAAATATTAGTTCGATTTTTATTTTATTCAAGAACATAAAAGTAGCTGAAGTACAAGTAGACTGAACTCCAACTTCGTGGACTACTGCACTGCATTTTTGACATTTCAATAGAAAAAAAAAAACAACAAACGAAATGGCGAACACAATTTTTGTTTGTAAGTTCAGTGTTAGACTATTGTATTCCTGCATGCTACTTCTTTTCTGACATTTTGTACTACAGCTACTTCCTTAGCTTCAGCGATTTTCTCATTGTGCTCAGGCATTTACTTTTGCTTAAGCATAATGTTACATAGTGGAAAAGTCTTCATTGGAAAACTGATAACGCATGTCTGTCGACAGAGCGGATTTCGTCGAAGCTCGGTCCGAAACGCTTTTTGATGTCTCCAAGCAGATGACACATTACCACCGTTATAGACGTAACTACAGGACACTGTTTCATAGGTAGACAAGCCGCGAAACTTGGAGTGCTTTCAAATGACAGAAACTGTATGGACGAAGAAGAGGAGGGAGACAATTCTTCATCTTCTGCACTTGCCTATAGACGGAAACTCTTTTAAAAAGAATCCTTTTCTGATGACATTGATGAACTGGTCAATTCTCTTGGTTCTAAGTGTGTAAGTTTTTAGTGGTCAACATCCAAGACTTTTTTGGTTAGAGAACGGTCTTGGCCTTAGTGTATCAGCTGCCAATCACCTCAACCAAACCTAACCTAACCTATTAGAGAAAAAAGTTTTTGGGTCCGATTTACGATTCTCTGGATCTGGATGGAAGGAAATATAAAATGAGGCCCAGGATCACCACGCTTTGTAGCGCCATCTAAAGCAAGTATAAGTAAAGTAGCAATCGTTTTCCAAAGTGGTTCATTTTAAATGTACTTATACAGCACCTTCATCGAGGAGCATACGAGAGAAAGGAAACTTGGATTTGTTTATAAGTGGATGAGTAGCAGGTAAAAAGGCAAAATAATAGACGGGATCGGGAACTAGGAATAAGGTACATATTGGAACAGGGAAAAATTAAAGATGTAAATTTTGTTTGATGGAAGCGTTTTAATTTTTCTAACCTCTTTATTTATATCCTTGTAAAAAATCATTACTGGAAATATAATTGAAGGAAGTATCCACAAAATACATGTATTCAAGACGATCCATAAACCTTGGCCAAATGTTCTTGGTAGACGTTTCCATTCAACTATCACAAAGAAAGGTCCAGCTGGCGCAGAAGCTAATGCATTCATCAAAATTAATAGAATTGGTCTTCCGAGCATCGAGCTTACATTTAATTTACAAATTGTTACAATTTCATTTTTATCTCTTAGCAGTTGATTGATATCACGTATTGAAGAACTGTCATCAAAACTCTTTTCAATTTTATTGTTTATTTCAATAATGATCTCATTTGATACAAAACTAAGCTTGAATAAAATGTAGCAATCAATCCACCGTGAATCGTTGTGATTACATAAACCACAAACTGAGCAACATCACCCACAGTCCCCCAGTGTCTATATACACTTATTACTAAGGCAGCATTTGAGATGCATAGTATGCAAACAAATAGATACACTTTAAACAGCCATATAGTCTTATCACTAGAAGCTGAGTTCGCTTGATTATATTTCTTGTCAATTCGACATACACTTTTGACAATGTGTAGATTGTTTTTTGTACCGAAAAATATTAAAAAATTGGCGATGGTTTGTGAAAAGCCCACAAATATAAAAACATAATACTCATAAGTTACTCCAATTAAATTAAAATCATATTTTGTATTCCATTCACTGCCGATTACGGTGAGAAACGTGCAACAAAATAAAAGCACACAGTTTGAAGAACAAAAAATAAACCTGGATGCCCAAAGATATGTTCGATTTTTAAAATTACCACCGCGATCTTGGGAGACCGAAAAGAGTCCAAAAATTTTGAAACAATTCACTTGGTAACTTAGTCCCTTCCGAATGAACATACTCACACCCACTGCGGGTTCTCATGCACACATGACTGCCACAGCCACTGCAGTATAGTTCGTAATTAAAGTATGTTTGAAAATGTTCTTAGATTAAAATAAGGAAGCACTCTAGTTGATCAGACAATTAGCGAAATGAGTTGTAATTTAATTTGACCAAGCTAGGTAAGGAATGATTGGAATTCAATTACTATCTAACTGTCAATGAAGCTCCTTTATGCTGTCACTTAATTTTTTCTTTGGGATCAAAAATAACGTCGATAACATTTTTTCGTTTACTCAATAAAGTGTAGTATACACAATTTGACTAAAAATGTTTGTTAATAATGCTCCCCCACATCAAGGCGGTTCAACTCAGGAACAAAACGGCTCTTTAACGGTACCCTCTGGCCGGCATCGTTTTTAAGGAAATAAGAACCAATTACTCCAGCAGCCTATAAAGCACACCAAACTGATGGTGGTGCCGTCTCAGATGATGAGTGTATAGATATAGATCATCTGAGACGGCGGGCGGGCGCGTGTCTGAAATGTCTGTTTGTAATTTCAAAATATAAGCTTTTACTAAATGCATATACAAGAATTATTATTTTCAATTCATAATGAATTTTGGCGGAACGAAGTTCGCCAGGTCAGCTAGTCTAGATCAAAAGTGGTGCACAAACCTGCCATCGTTAATTGAATTAATTGCTCTGTTTCGGCCATAAAATGGACGTACTTGTTCGTAGCACGAACAGAACCATGTTTATCGAAATAAACCTACACAATCTGCATTTGTTGTTCAGGCGTCAATCAAATCATGATAAAATGTCAAATCAAACTTGATACATTGGTGCGTTCTTATTCTAACCACAATCAAAAAAAAAAAATTGTTGAGGTGTTTTTGTTAGGATTTGTTGGGGTTTTTACAACCATTTAGTAACTATACATTGTTTAATTGTGTTAAACTGTCAAACGACCACTTTTCATATATTTGAAGTAAAACTTCTTTAGGCGATTTTATTCTGACGGAAGTAACGCTGAGTATTCCAATATGGCGGCACCGACGCTGACGGCTCGCATCAGCTCACCGTGTGCACGAACGAGTGAGAATATAAATTCTATAATCTTACTCATGCGTGCCAGTGCCCTCCCGGCACAAAGACGAAATCGGCCTAAGGCGTACAGTTTACGGGATGAAAAAGTACCTTTTTTACGCAATGTAAGTTGCTTAAAGTATCACCGCACGCTACTAGAAGAATTAAAGTTTGATGTTCTCCGAAGAAGTTTTTTTCATGACCAGTCGTGATCAGTCATTCAAAGAGGCAGGATGTTGCTCTACCAGTATTGCGGAAACAAAAACGAAAACCAATAATCTCATTATAATATTTATATTAAATTATTTTTGTTTATTTCTAGAAGATGATACCAACTAAGGCCCTTAGAAGGATGTCTAATATTAAAATAATAATGTTTTATGTTATTTGTGATTTGTGTTTTAAGAAAATAAAAAATAAAACAAAATGGCTGCGTTTTTATTTATTTTTTGGCTCCACCTACAGCTTTCACATGTCGAGTTGTTTCGTAAACGAAACGTTCTAAACGAATACAATACGGCAAGTCACATCAGTGGTTCTAAAACCTCTTCGTCAAAAAGTACCTACCTATCCATTCTCCTACGCGTCTGGAACGTTTTATTATCGCTTGCGTTACATTTTGTCGCAACGTTTTCGACAACTTTCATTAAAATTTGCCGCTAGCTGTACGTTAACGAATAGTGTGGCCGGAAGGGTGCTCCATGGCATTTGTTTGTTTTGATCAATGTAGGGATGACGAAGTGAAAAAAAATATCGATATTCTTTAACAGTATCGATAATTATCGGGTTAAAAAAATCAATATATCGTCAGTTTTCGCGTGATTTTGCATACATATTTCCAAAGCATTCAAAATTCGCAAAAAAGAATACACATGAAAAAAATAGTACCTATGTTTTTTAAAATGTTGTTTTGGCTTAAAATACAAATAACGGACATCTGTTTATAAACGACTTAATTTATTGGAGGTCTTAGTATAACGAAATAACTGGTAAAATTTACGTATCTGATAACAAACTGTCAGTCAAAATGCGGAACATAAACACTTCTTAAACAAAGAGTTTGAACTTCTTTGCTCGGAAACTGTGTTATGTTTCATCGTGCATTTTATTTTAAGTTAAAATTTAATCCTTTCAGTGATATATGTATGTCATAAACGTCAAAGAAGTTTTACTTTAATCGCGCGTAAAGGTTACAAGCACACACTTTTTTTTTATATTAAGGGAATAATTAAATAGTGAAAAGTCCATTTTATTTTTTCACTCAATGAAAATTAAGGCGTTATTGATGCTTAAATCAAGAGTTTAATATTTTGTTGGTTTGATTTTTGATGAAGGCTTTGCTTAATACAAAACGTCGAATTTGACAAATCAACAATCTCAACTCATATCATGGAGGTGAGTTGGGAATAGTAACAAATCGTAACTATTTGACACTTCAACGTGAGTTTAGGGACGCTGATAAGACGTCATCACGTCATATAGTTAAAAATCGTAACTTATTTCGATTAAATGTACGACTTTTTGTTGAATATAATTGTTAAAAATAGTTAACTATGGTTAGAAAAAGAACGCACCACATGGCAGGTGAAAAATAGCTGTCAATGAAAACAGTGCTGCCAACTTAAAGTTATATACCTTTCCAAAATAGTCCATGCGACCATTGTATATAGAACCTATAGTAATAGATAGAAATTATTTGCATTTTTACTTGCGCATAGGTACTATAAGGCAAGTTATGCTTTCGTAAAAAAAAACAACAATCAAACATGAATACACGATGATAGAGAAGTCGAAAAAAGTGGGTCCGACAATTCTGTCTGTCTGTCCGTTTCGGCACCTACAGCCTAAACGGCTGGACCGATATATATATTTTTAAGGAAAAGTCTTATAACGGTACCGCCCAACCGGTTTTTTTAAATCCGATTTTCTCGTAAGCCACTTGAGAAATTTCGATGTAGAAGCCCTTTTATTAAATAAATAATATAAATTCTTAAATTTTTCAAAAAAAGTTTTTTTGAGTTTTTTTTAAAAAGTTTTAATTTTTTGTTTTTTCCAAGAACGGTTTAATCTATTTTTCTAAATTTTATTTTTCTAATGAAAAAAAATTGGAATTGTTAAAATTCAAAACAGTAAAAGAAACCTGATTGCTTGCTTCATTTTCTCCAAAAAACGTTTTAGGTATTGATTTTTAAGTGATTTATAAAATTTCATATGATTTTTTCAACGCTTTTTTCCCAAAATCTCAAGCCCCAAGAATATTTTAACACATTAGAGCAAGTTCGTACGACCAAGTCGTGCATTTTATTTTCGTTTGATGTTGTGGCTGCAATGAAACTAGGCATGCAATTTAGGAATTTAGACATATTGCTGACACGCAACTTCTGCAGAATTCCTAGTTTCATCGCAGCTTCAACAACAAACGAAACAAATGAAAATGAATGGTAAATGGAATTACTAATTTTGACAGTTTTGCCGGAAACAGATGTACAAAGTGCAGCGTCCATTCATTCGCACGGAACAGTGTCGAAACTTACATTAGTTTTCATAGAGTCGACACGGTTGACGGCTGAGAAACTTTTGAGTCAGGTACTAGCCAGATTACATATTCAAAGTGGAGTAACAATGTTGTGTAAAGGTAACTGGTTACGAAAAAGAAGTTCAACTGGTAAAAATTTCGGAGCCTTGTAACGGCCATGCTGTTTTGGTAAAAACTGTAAAATCTATTGTTTATTTTTCAGTTACTGATGCCAAATCACCATGGCAATTAACACGATTGAAGCACGTTCAAATGATGAAACTTTAATATCACAATTATTATTAATTTCAACATCTACCCGCACTTATTGAAAATCTTTATACTGTAATGTTTTTAGTCTTGGGTTCGAAAATAAAACTTATTTTCCTTTACTTTTCAATCACCACTACTATCTCTATAAATGAAACTCACTTTTATCTAAGTTCAAACTCTTTATTTATTTCTTTATCTTAGCACCACTAATTATTCACCATTTATTCGTTACCACGGTTAAAATGAAACTGTGTCCATTTCCGAATAAAATGTCCTATTTATACTTGGGATCAAAGTTTCCCGAACAGTCTAAGTCTCGAACCATTCGGAATTGTCGAGATGCTTTGAAAGCTTTCAGAGCTTTCAAATTCCCCATTGTTATTTCAGCAGAATCATTCAGCAGAATTATTCAGCATTTTACTGTAGTAGAGACAAAAACCATATAGTAATATTTCTGTAGTAGAAACAAAAACCATTCATAAAACTGTAGTTGAGACAAACACTATTCATGTAACAATACGATATAAAGCTTGGTTCCCACTTCAAGTAGCATTTTTTTGTAATATACTTCCCGTTCTAAAGAAATATGGTACCCGCGGGTTAATTTTCTCTGGAAAAGTTTTTCTGCTTACCTCTTCCAGTGTATCCTGATGAAATATCACAATAGGGAATATTATTGAAGGCAATGTCCATAGCAGGCATTGATTCAGCAGAACCCATAGTGCATTTGAAAGCGTTTTTGGTGTATCCAATTCATTAATTATAAAAAACGGTCCAGCTGGCGCAGAGCACAAAATATTTAATAAAACAAACATCAATGGAACTCCAAAAATTGAGCTTATACAATTTTCACCAATTTTAATAATTTCATTTTGATCTTCAATCATTTCTTTAATACTACAAACAATGGTTGTTGAATTTTTTGACTTGGCAACACTACATTCCATTTTATTATTTATTTTAATTAAAATTTCATTCGATATAACAGCTAATGTTGAATACAATGTAGCAATCAATCCGCCATAAATCGTTTGACACGCATAAATAAAAAGTTGAGAAAATTCAGTTTCATCAATAAATTCTCCAGTTACACTCATGACGTAGATAGCATTCGGGACGCATACGATGCAAACCAATAAATACACTTTGAACAACAAGAAAGTTTTATCACTTGAAGGATATTCATTTTTAAGATACGAGTATTTGTTTTCAATTCGTATCAAATTGTTAATGATTTTCAAAATAGATTTTCTACCAAAAAATATTAAAAGATTCGCGATAATTTGAAAGAAACCAATAAAGATAAAAATATAGAACTCAAAGATAGCTCCAGTGCGATTTACAGCTTCATCATGTATATAATCGCTGTCAGTAACGCAGAGATAAATTGTACAAATCAAAAGCAAACTGTTTGATGCTCCAAGAACACACAAGGATGTCCAATGATACAGTTGAGTTTTTAAAAAACACCCAATAACACCATCTTGGGAGACTGGCAATAACCCAATAAGTTTAAGGCAAATCACTTGGTAAATTAAGCCCTTTCGAATGAACACACTCATTCTCCCGCTGTCGAATCAAAAACGCTACTGCAATAACAATTGCTAAATTAGGTAATAATTTATGCTTACAATGAAAGTGGAAATTAGGTATGAAGCACTCCAGCTAATTAATTAATAGAGGGAAGTCATTACATAGACAAATATGTTTTGAAAAATAAATGATCCTTGTTAAAGTGATTGAGGTCCTTTGACGCCCCTATTGTGTCATATTTTGTTCGGAATCGATAACACTTCCCTTGCACCTTACAACTTGCAATGCTTCATATGAAGTGGAACTGTAAAAATTCTACAGGAAATAAATATGTTTGTGATGATTGGTCAAACGAAAACGACATTATACATACCAAAGAAAAAAAGTGTGCAGGTAGTGAACCGAGAAATAAAATCGGGCTCGCAACAAAAAGTTCAACGGCAGTATTATTAAAGGCGATTCTAGTCAGCAGATTATTAATGACTTATGAAAGATGTGCTGAGGCCATCCATAGCTTAGGGGTTCGAAGTTTATTTTAAAATCTAAATATTGTGGCCAGGAGCCGATACATCCTTTGTATACGCTATTCCATGAATGGGTTGAGTATATTGTATTTGGTTAGGAGTTTGTAACATAGAGAAATAATACCGTTACCGTTAGGTATAGAAAAGTGTATATATATAATATATATATATTCTGACTCACAATTTTTGATCTAGAAAGCTGAAATTTAGTACATAGTATAATCTTTGGTTCAAGAGTAAGGCTAAGTTCTTGAACCGGTAAAAGCCGCCGGTAAAAGCCGCCGACAAACGCGCCCACAATCGCCATTTTTGATGAACAACCTCAATTTGGTAAAATTTTTTTTATGTTTCTTGTACAGTTACGATAAAAGAATTACGCTAACATTTTGAACACGTAAGCTTTAGGTAAACCTTCTTCCAATTAAATGAAAATATTTCAGTTTGGGCATGGCTGACGCCCATTTTTCATACAAAACCATCAATATTGTTTTTTATAAAATTACAATTGTTATATTAAAGCGAAAAGCATTGAATTTTGTGGGTATTACTTGCACATAAGCATCTTGTGTGTGAAATCAAAAAAATTGATTTTGGGTGTGGCTGACCTCCACTTTTTTGCATTGTTTTTGCAAATAAACGGTGTTTATAATGAATCCACAAGCCAAAACTGTGCGTCTCTTAGTAGAAACCAAAACGTTTGTGTATGAAAAGAAATGTTTGAATTTTGGGAGTGGCTTTCGCCCACTTTTCATGAAAGAACGAAAAACGTAATTTTAAAAATTTAAGGTACCACCAATATTAAATTTAAACCTTTTTCCCTTCCGTTCGTTTTATGAAAAATATATCTCTACTTTTTCTTGTGTACATTTTTTCAATACGCCCACTTTTAAAGGCGTGATTTTGATAAAATACCTTTGTCCAGTTAAGATCGTTTAAAAACTACTCGATTCAGCTGTAGTTTTACACATATGCTTAAATACTGAATAATGATCAAAGTTCAGTTAGAGCTTCAAATTTTTAAGACACGCCCACTTTAAAGGGGCGTTTTCATCGAAAGCCGTATAATGCATTAATTTTTAAACGTTTTTTTAACTATCGGTCGCAGTTTTGAAGTAAAAAGATGAACACCTAGATTTAAATTCCTTGGTAACGTAGCAGATTGTGGATCAAGAATTGTCTGTCTGTCTGTCTATCCGTCTGTCTGTATCGGCACCAACAGCCTAAAGGGCTTGACCGATTCGCTTCAAACTTGGTATATAGTATTATTTTGATGTCCTACAGAGCGGTTTTTAGAATTAGCATTCTAGCTCCAAAACTAACGGTACAGGTAATTGCAAAGCAGACGAACTTACCAAACAAAAAGAACAACATTATTTTTTGACAAATGCCACTTTTGGTGACATCTTTTAAATCTCTTTTCATTATTCAATTACTTTTGCCAAATCACCATTACAAGTAACACCATCAAACATCACGTCCAAATGATGAAACTAAATTATTTAAATGAATAGGTATTCATTTCAACATCTACTAATTGAAAACCCCTATAAAGCTAGGCAGCATTTTTTTATAACGGGTGTTTTTTTAGACGTGTGGTTTTCAATCTGGCAATACTTTTTTCGGAGTTGGTCTTTTTGACAGCTGTCACCTGATTTATGCTGAGTTTGGTTTACCATTTCATAATGAGTAGACTTACTCCTGAACAACGTTTGCAAATCGTGCAAATTAATTGCCAAAATAATGGTTCGGTTCGCGCAACGCATCGCGTGCTGCGTCCAATATTCAATCAAAATCATTTTTAAAACATAATGGCAAACCCTATTCTTTATTTAAAAGCTAAATTCTTGGCCATAACATTAAACTATATGCGTTTTATTTCTTCTTGAAAACCACACGTTTAAAATAAACACCCTATACTTCCAACTCTAAATAAAATGCTATCGAGGGAGTTCTTTTTTTAAAGTCTTTCTGCTTACCTCATCCAGTGTATCCTGATGAAATATCACAATAGGGAATATTATTGCAGGCAGTGTCCATAGCACGCATTGATTCAGCACAATCCATAGAGCATTTGAAAGGGTTCTTGGAAAAGGATCCCATTCAACAATCATAAAAAACAGTCCAGCTGGCGCAGAGCACAAAATATTCAATAAAACAAACATCAATGGAATTCCAAAAATTGAGCTCATATAATGTTCACCAATTTTATTAATTTCATTTTGATCTTCAATCATTTCTTTGATACTACGGCAAAAAATAGTGGGTGAAGTTTTTGACTTGGCAACACTACTTTCCATTTTATTATTTATTTTAATTAAAGTTTCATTTGATATAACAGCTAATGTTGAATAAAATGTAGCAATTAATCCCCCATAAATCGTTTGACACGCATAAATAAAAAGTTGAGAAAATTCAATTCCATCAGTAAACGTTACACTCATGACGTAGATAGCATTCGGGACGCATACCATGCAAACCAATAAATACACTTTGAACAACAAGAAAGTCTTATCACTTGAAGGAGATTCATTTTTAAGATATTTGTTTTCAATTCGTATCAAATTTTTAATGATTTTCAAAATAGATTTTCTACCAAAAAATATTAAAAAGTTTGCGATAATTTGAAAGAAACCAATAAAGATAAAAATATAGAACTCAAAGATTACTCCAGTACGATTTTTAGCTTCATCATTAATCCAATCGCTATCAGCAATGCAGAGATAAATTGTACAAATCAAAAGCAAACCGTTTGATGCTCCAAGAACACACAAGGATGTCCAATTATATAGCTGAGTTTTTAAGTAAGACCCATCTTCGGAGACTGGCAATAACCCAATAAGTTTGAGGCAAATCACTTGGTAACTTAACCCCTTCCGAATGAACACACTCATTCTTCCGCTGTCGAATCAAAAACGCTACTGCAATAACAATTGCTAAATTAGGTAATAATTTATGCTTAGAATGAAAGTGGAAATTAGGTATGAAGCACTCCAGCTAATTAATTAATAGAGGGAAGTCATTATATAGACAAATATGTTTTGAAAATAAATGATCCTTGATAAAGTGATTGAGGTCCGTTGACGCCCCTATTGTGTCATGTTTTGTTCGGAATCGATAACACTTCCCTTGCCTCTTGCAATGCTTCATTTGATTTTAAGTATAAAAAAAGAATTCTACAAGAAATAAAGGGATTTAGTTATGAAATTATTGTTACAACACCAACGACATAGAAATAAAACAACAAGAGAAGGTACCAAATAAAATGCGCGACTGTGTCGCATGAACTTGCTCTGTGCAATAGAACGATAACAAATTTTTCGATTTCGATATACTCTTTGTTATATAAAATAAGCAAGTAAGTTCAAATTCTGAGTTTAAAAAGTGTTTATTTTCCGCATTTTGAGAATGTTGACAGTGATATAAGATACGTTAATTTTTCCAGTTATTTTTTTTTTTTACTAAGATCCACCAATGTATCGAATTAAGTCGTCTGTACACATTTGTCCATTATTTATATTTTTATCCAAAACTTAAGAACGCAGTTATCAATGAAATACTCCCATAAAATACCAACAAAGTAAATCAAAAATTTTAAAGTCGTTTTTGAAAAATTTGGTAAAAACTGGAAAACCTGATATAACCTTATACGGGAGCTACTGTTAAGAAACCTTAAATATTTAAAAAGTAGATGCCATCTTTTGGATGCTATGAAAGATATACTTAATGAAATCTGAACCATTTCGTTAATGTCGTTGTCTCCGCTTATGGCCCATTTATTAAGGCCGTTAAAACCGATTTCCGTTATAATCATTTTAAGCCAAAATCTAAAAATGTACCTAGTTTTGTTTGAAGCCTTTTATTACATACAAAGTTTAATAAAAATTGTAAAAGCCATTTTCGAGCAAATGTTTGATTAAATTAAACCCACGACTCTGTTTATTCCACTAAACCAATACTTGCCCTATAGAACAAGTAAGAAGAGCAGTGTATGTAGTGAACCAAAAAAATAAAATCGGCCGCGCAGTTTTGATTTAAAAATTGTGGAAATAAATATTGATTGGGTATTTTGTCCTGTTGAATGAAATCTTTTTGTGGAATTTGTCTGATTGAGATCTATCTTTACAAATAAAAAGGTCATTTAGGTAATAACATGTATGGTAGTTTTATTTAAGGTGATTCTAGTCAGCAGATTATTAAAGGCTTATGAAACTGCAGATGTGTTGAGGCCATGCATAGCTGAAAGATTCAAAGTTCATTTCAAACTCTTTATATTGTGGCCAATAGCAGATGCATCCTTTTTATTTTTGGTAATTTATTCTGACAGAAGAATGGAAGCTAAACAACATTAAAACAAAATAAATAAAATCCACGGCTGGGTCATACGAATTTGCTCTAATTTTTGACAGTGGTCTTGGGGCTTGAGATTTTTATATACAAAAAAAATTCAAAAACGCCAATTCATAGGTGTTCAGCAAATACATTAATTTATAATTTTCAAAAACAAATTTAATTAGCAGTTTTCAAAATATTAATTTTTTTTGAATTTTTGTTTTAAATTTCTTTTAAAAATACAAATTTTTTTTATTTTTTTAAATATTGGTATGCAGTATAAATAAAGCTATTTACACTTATACAGGGTGATTGGTATAAGGTGTTACAAAAAACTAGAGCATGTAGGTTGGGTCGAGACAAGAATAAAATCGTAGGGGAGGGGGTCTATTCCCCTCCGTTTAGCCGGGAAAGGCAATTTTCTAAAAACATGACTTAAATTTGAAAACAAAATTATCAAAATTTTGAGTTTGAAAGTTAATATTTTTAAAACGGTTCACTAGAATAACTTCATTTAAAATTATAATAAAAGAATAGGTTTTTGGCTTTACAAAAAATTATAGCATGGCATATTAGGAGTTACCGTTATTTTTTAATCATTTTTTTTCAAATTTAAGTCATGTTTTTAGAAAATCGCCCCTCCCGGCTAAACGGAGGGGAATAGACTCCCCTCCAGTGCCGGATTAACCACGTAGCAAGAGTAGCAATTGCTACGGGCCCCGCGCTAAAGGGGGCCCCGCATATTTAAATCCACTCATCTCTGCCTGAGCGTAATTTTTTTTAGTGAAACTTATTAAGATGTGGTATATTGAATTTTTTGATGTCACAAGAACGTGAAACGTTACAACTTTTCGTATTAAGACAATCCACGTCAGACACTCGGTACCCGACTATTTCCTTGGCGTAAATAAATCAACGAATTTCATACGGTAAACGCACAATTTCTGCAAAAAGTTGCTTGCATAAATGTGTAGAATTTCAGTCGGCCTGATAATCAGCTCTACAAAAAGTCTGACGTATGCAAGCACTCTTACCCGACACTTAGTGTGGATGTGTAGCAGAATTGAAATGGGTCGATTTTAATTGTTAAAATTATCTCTTTATTTGTAAGATTAACAGACTACATTATTTTTAGTATAATTTAGTAACCATATACCAAAAATCTATTTTCTAGAATATAAGTATATTGGGTTATAGAAGTTATGACCGAAAAAAAATATTTTATTACTAAAATAATAAATTGGTTTAAAATATTAATTATAAAATATAACTTATTAATATTAATCTTAAAAGAGAGATTTCCTCAAATTGAATTTTCCATAACCATTTCGTAATCCTGATATAGTAAGATCATTACCAAATTCATAAAGAGCAATGCATTCAATAAACTATTTCCAGAACCAAAGAAGTTGAAATTCTAGATGCGAGAGTTTCTATAATTTTTTTTTTCCGCTTCTACACATCGTTGGAGTCTTCTTACGGAAGCTCTTACTTCGAAAATTCCGATTTTGAAAAGGTTGTTGGATACTAGGTGGTCCGCCAGAGCTGATGCTACGAAGGCACTTTTATGTGGTTTTACCACTATCAAGCAAGTTTTGGATGCCATTTCCAATAATATAGATCAAAAGTCAGAGTGTCGTAATCAAGCTTACGGACTTGTTTCAAAGATGAATAAGTTGGAAACGGGAATAATGACAATTACGTGGAATGGAATCCTAGAACGCATGCAAGCAACTAGTGCGTCGCTGCAATCGTCTAAAATAGACCTTAATACGGGATACAGCCTTTATGAATCATTACATGGATATGTCCAAACAATGCGATCTACATTTTCAAATATTGAAGCACAAGCCAAAGAGCTGACAAGCTGTCATGAATATCAGCAACAGCCTTCAAGACGACGCAAGCGGAACACAAAGTACGACGATTTTAGCGGTTATAGTACAATTGACGAATTTGTTGAGAAATAAACACCTGGTTAAAAGTTTGAAATTGTGGTGTTTGTTGTCATTATTGATAACACACTATCTGCTTTAGACAAACGCATGAAAGCATATCAAAAACTAACTAGTGTTTTTGGAATATTTCGACAGTTAAAATCTATTACAGCAGACGAGATTTAAAAAAAAACATTAATTATAGTCAGTGCTTATGAAAATGATTTGGAAGACAGCCTAGACAACGAATTAGTGCAGTTTGCCGAGCTGCTGAAAACGGATGTAGCTAGTGCGATTGACAGTACGAAAAACGAAGCTCTGGAAATTCAATATTATAAATTCCTAATGGACAATTCAGTAGAATCATGTTTCCCCAATTTAGAAATTGCTTTGCGCATTTATTTATCTCTCATGATCACTAACTGCAGTGGCGAACGTTCATTTTCGACATTAAAGCGCATAAAAAATGAGTTAAGGAATACTATGAGTCAAGAACGTCTGAATTATCTCGCTTTGATGAATATAGAATATGATTTGCTCAAAAAAATTGATACGAATTGGAAGTATTATTTCTAAATTTGCCCACATGAAATCTAGAAAAGCTACTTTGTAAAAGTTTAAAAAATAATAAGGGAACAGATAAATAAATATAAAATATAAGCATTATTTAAAGTATACCATTGATAAAATATAACATTAGCTATTCCTAAAAATATAATATACTTTGTATTAAACTTAAACTCTGAAATATGTATTGAAAAAAATAATTTGTGTAGTATCATCAGTTTTCAATTGTTAGTTTCCTATCAAAATTATTCTAAATTGCCAGGAAATTTCATCTCAGGCTTTTTGAACTTGTCAGAGCCTAACAGCGCCTATAGTAATTTACTACACTATTAATTACCCACAAAATTGTAACCTATAGATAGCAAATAAACGTATTGAGTATTGAATTGTTTTTTACCACTTTATACTTAAAACCCCATAGGTAGTAGATCGAGAGCTCTTTGAAAGAATTTGCTACGGGCCCCGCGCTTGCTTAATCCGGCACTGCTCCCCTCCCATACGATTTTTTTCTTGTCTCAACCCAAGCTACATGCTCTAGCTTTTATACCAATCACCCTGTATATGTGTGAAATTTCGAAAATATCGGTTGAACCGTTTTCGAGATAGTCGAAGGCAAAAAAACGGTCCAATGGAAAGTACCGTTTTTAGTCATGTGATTAGTAGTATGTACCTAAAAAGCTTCACTGATTTTCTTAAATCAAAATCGTAAAAGCCGTTTTCGAGAAAAATAAGCTTAAACATAACTCTTATATGGCAGGTACCGTAATTTTGGAGCTAAACAAATTTCAATTTCCCCTCTGTATACCTAATACCTAAAAAACTCTGTATACCAAGTTTGAAGTGATTCGGCCCACCCGTTTGGACTGTAGGTGTCTATACATACAGACAGATAGACAGACATAAAAACGGACAGAATTTTTGGACCATTTTTTTTCGTCTTCGATCATCGTTATGTCATGTTTGAGTGTTATCTCAAAACTTTTTTTTTCGACGAATGCATAACTTGTTTTATAGTACCTATAATCGCAAGTTAAATAAAAAACACCCTACCTTCTTTTTGATTGTTTCCAATATCTTAATCCGAATTTGTTCTGAATGTCAAGTTCTTGAATAGATCCGAAAATTTGATGAAGTTAGAGACTTTATTCGGTTTCGTTGTAATACAAAGAAGAAGTTCCTACACCAAGACAAAGCATTCAACATTCATATCGTTCGGCCAGAGAAGTAGTCCCTATACTTGACATAGCGCCCGATATAAGGCTCAAGACTCAAGAGATACCGTAAAGCTGTTCGGTTGCCTCGATGTAAGTGCATAGCTCATGGATAATGACAAGGGAAAAACAGTGGAGACAATATTGAGTTTTCGAAGCGTTAAATTCCTCACATTTGATAATTTCCTATTTGACAATGCCGTCAAGGTCAGAATTGAATTATTTGAACATATTCTGAGCGTACTGTTATAATATCAGCGTAAGAACTCAATTGGCTAGAAGTTTCATAATATGAGATCATTCTGAAATGAAGAAGAGAGTCGGAGAGATAATGGAACCTTGGGGCACACCAGCATTTATTTCTGAAAATCGTCCATAACCATGAAATTACAGTGGTCTATTCTTCAACCATACTAAAGTAAACTGTGGTATCTGTCAAACAAAAAAGGTGTCAATTTGTTATTAAGAAAAAATGAATTTTATAAACAAAATTCGGTCCCGTATTCCACAAAATAAATTCATTTATACAACTTTCAATTTTCGAAACCAAAACCATTACTCACCTCTTCCGTAACATCCTGAAATAGTATCATCGAAGGATATATCAAAGAGGGTGCTATGAAAATGATGCCAGCATTACCAAAAGTCAAAACTGCATTACTGAAACTCCAATTGATCCTTTCCCATGCATATTCCATGTAAAACGGTCCCGCTGGTATATTTAAAAGTGACGGTGTCAACAATAAAATTATTGGAATTCCATAACACCAACTTAAGTCTTTTTCACATAATCCAACAATTTCTTGTCGATCTTTAAGCAATTGTCTTACAAGACTCCTGTGAAGTAGTACACTTTTTGAATTCACGACATTTTCAATTCGTTCATTGGTGCAACAAACAATTGCTTTTATCAGATACAAAACCGAACTATAAAATGTGGAAATTATTCCGTTGAAATACATCTGTAATACGTAATTGACAAATTGCCAAGCATGTAAGGTATCCCAGTCGGTCACAAATGTTGACACTATAATCGCGTTTAAAACACTAAAAATAAAAATTAATAAATTGACAACAAAGAAATTATAAGAAGGGTCCTTAAGGACATCATTCAAATATAAAACCGAAGAATATTTATTTTTCAAGCACAAAACATTATCAATTATCCTCAGATTTGTATCCTTTCCGAAAAATATAAACAAGTTAACCGTCACTTGTATTAGGCCGCCCATGAGAAAAAATAAATACTCAATGGCGACACCAGTTTTATTGTAATAAGATTCCTCCACATTGTGTGGTAATAGTGAACATATAATACTGGTAGCTAAGAGGATACTATTTGATAAAATAAACACCATTAAAGTGATCCAACGCTGAAAATTTGTGGTGTCGAAAATTTTAGAATTATTTTTACAACGATGATTTTGAGGGAACGATAAGATCCCTGAGTATTTGAGATACTTTATTTGAATAAGTAATCCCGATTCAATTGACATTGTCTTGCTTTGTCCAACAATTTGTTTAACCAAATGAATTTTATTCAATTATCTATATTAGCCAAGCAACGTGTTATAAAAAAGGAATTACTTAATTTTTGTAATTAATGCACATTTCGGTTGGTTGAACACTTATTTAGTTGATACTTAATATGCTTTTAATAAAATTTAATAAAAGGGAAATTCTTCATTCGATTTTATTCGTTTCAAGATTTCATAGTGAACTCGAAGAAATGTTCTACTTCACTCGTTAAAAAGAAGAAGAAATATGAAAATTGTTGACAAAAGTACGAAGTCATCGAACCCACTCTAAAAAATTGGTGTTATTTTTGGACTTGTTTGTTGACACAAAATATACTATTTTTGTGTCACTACGTCACTAGTTTTCACCCGAAGATGTCCATAGACATGGACGAAATGTATGTGACACAAACAAAATTGTTTTATTTTTTACCTGAAGCCCAAAAATCATTCAACAAACATTCCAACAAAAATGTCACCTATTAGGGTAAAGTCGGGTGATATGGCACCCTTTCAATATCTCCCACATAATGACTTCTTTTCAAAACAAAGAGAACAACATATCAATCAGAATAACGTAAGCAATTAGGTTGTCCAGTTCAAATCTCAGCAGCTCTTGAAATACTATAAATTAATACTAAATACAGCCGAATAAAAAAAAAGTGAGTGTGTATTAAGCAAAAAGTTTTTTTGTGTATTAGTGAAGTTCGTGTTAATACGCCAGGCTTTTAATTTTAAAAGAATAAAAAAAGAAAAAATCGTGTTTGATTGGGTTTTCTTACTAATATAACTGTGCGTGCTTGATTGCTCATGATATTTGGAATAGCAAAAGCAAGGTCATAGAGGTGAAATGGCACCTTAGAAGTTCGGGAGATGTGGCCCCACCCTGGTGCCATTTCTCTCGCTCTTACTAAACTTTTATTTTGAAGTAGGCATTTACTTAAATTAAAAAAAAAAAAAACAATTCAAACAGAAAATCAACGCTACGAGGACAGTACGTCAGAGGACAATGAGCAAAAATATGATTGCAAGGTGACTCAGATGGCCCCGAAGATTTCGGGAAAATTATTTGTATGAGGATTATGCCCTTACAACAAAACCGGACGAGTGGCTTAACTACATAATATGTAACTTTTATTCACATGAATTCCTGTACATCGTATTATCAACACCTGCAACAAATGTGGAAAAAACAGCAAGAAAAAGTGAAGTACCATTCTACCCGCAAGCAGGTGCCATATTGCCCTCCATTTTTTGAGTCGTCTTTTTTTAAGATTTTTATTTTTGGAAAAAAAATATTCAATTGACTGTGAATTTCAAAGAAGTTCTTATTTTTTGCTTATAAACTATTTTTATAAAAAGTTTTTTTGGTTTGAAATAAAAATCTTTTTTAATTTGGAATTTATATGGAAAAAGAAAAATGGGTGCCATGTCCCCCGACTTAACCCTACATACAGTAAAATATATATAACTATATCTATATATCTAGAGAACTTAACTATTAGTTTCTGAGAGTATTTACTTTAATTTTCGAATGCTTTAGGCTCTCATTTCTCTCTCATTCCTCCAGCCTGCTCCATCTTTAACCTGCCTTCTCCCATTTTGAACATTAAACAGTCACCGATCTCACCCTACTTGATCACTCCAATGAATATGAGGTCTACCTTCGCTTTTAACTCTATCTGGTAGGGATTTAAAATATTAATGAGCTTGTGCACTGACGTCCATTTTCTCTTTACTAGCCAGCCATCTAACCGTTGACTAAGCTCACTTTGCTGGACAGCAGATATAGGTCGTCGTTGTATATTCAATCTACCAATACTTTCTTCTCGTTTACACAAAAAAAAAAAAAACTTTACTCTCAAATATTGCAAGGGATTTCCAATCCGATCGAGAGGGTCAATGCTTTTTCTACATATGGCAGGACGCAGGACCGACCGGGAAGTGAGTGTTCTCTACAACTTCGTTCTCTTCGAAAGGGCTTTATCTCTCAATTGCTTATACTTAGCTCAAGGAAATAGCGAGATATATTCTGCTTTTGATTTCACAATGCGAATGCATATCAATCTCTCCATAACCCACGTCTTCAGCAAGCCAATTACCCCGGCACCCCGCACCGCTGGTTTGGACTGCCATCCACTTCCAAATACCTATACCAGAGGAATAGGCAAAAACATCCATCATGCAAGAAGAATTACACATTTACAAGTATTTTTAAGATTTGGTGTTATAATTCACATTTTCTTTTTTCAGAAATATTTGATAAGTAGAAGTACAATTTGTATGGGAAACCGGACTTGACCTCCCTACCATTGGAAGAAGATTCTATTACAAATAGTGTACCGCGAATAGAAATCTCACGAAGGTACGCTGCGGGGAATACCAAGCAAGTTTTTTAAATAAAACTGTTGGGGTGTTAGGGAGGGACCGTTTATTGTCGTGGAGCGCTTCTTTTGGAAATCTCTACAGACCACCATTTATTGTCGTGGAGGAAACTTCACAGATCTTTAGTATTTAAGATATTATATGAATTGAATTGTTATTTTAAGTTTATCATTAAGCATGTGAAATAATCTGTTAGATAAGAAATATTTTGGTAAGTAAAAAAATTGTTGTTTCGGAATGCAACACTCTTCAACCCTGAGTTTTCGATTTCTTTTAGGAACAACCCTGGAAATCGACGAGCTTTACCTCAGCCTAAGTACAAAAAAGCATCACAAGCCTTTTCAGATTTATGCTGTCTTTAAACTGAATTTGGTGAGCAAAAATCGAATCCCTTCCTGTTCTACAATCAGTCTTTTAAAAAGGTAAAACGAGTACGTGAGGATAGACCAAAACTGCTAGGTGATCACTAGCCTTGAGACTATTCGAATTAAATCGGGAAATCGCCCTACCAAAAATTTTGTAGTAATACGTTGGAACTGTCACTACCTATGTCAGCAACTAACTGACATTTTCTGTTCTAACTTTTGCTGTTCTGGTCTATTCTGATAAATACAGCTAAGGTCAAATTCTGGGAAGTTTCTGTTCAGGACGTTTTAGTAAGGAGCAAACAAAACTCGATGAAAAAACCCTTCTTGGTAGCATTAACAACAAATAACTGTTCTATTGCCATAAATACTATTGCACCTTACTTGATTTCAAAATGACCACAAAAAGCACACTAACCAATCATATTAGTTGATTAAATTTTAATCTAGTTCTTCATCATTCATTCTTCACACTGAACTCTGAACAATTATAACTGAGCCACCATTATGGCCTTTCAATCATTGCTGGGTATTCGTATTGCAAAGTCATGCATATCCACCGAGGGTTCCTTCTTCAAATAAAATTGTTAAGCTTCTTGGGGATTTTTCCGGTATCTTATAGAAAAGGTCATTTAGAAATGCTTGCACCCGATTGGCAACAAAAGGCTTCATTTTCGGTCTTCTGCGCATTAAACCTTTCTTTACTAAGTATTGCCATAAGCATGCTGATTCTTCCAGTTTGGATTACAAGTGAAAATCCTGAAGCCGGACACAAGAACTATAATCAAACCGGTATCTTTTACGAATATTGTGCTCATATTTTTTCGTCCTTAACTCAAATTGTTGCCAATATGTGTCTATTCCATGCCAAGCATAAACATTTGAAAATCGTCAAAAGTGTTCTCAGGTTCGAAAACAAGTACGTGGTGGATTTCAGCGAATCGAAAAATATTGGCAAAATTACTTTTCAACTATTAAGTGTGTTTATTGCAATGATTTGCATGATTCTCTGTAATTTGCTAGGAGTGTCCTTTAAAATGGGAAGTTATCCTGTCAGTTATTTCGTGCTGAATATATCATATTTTTTACAAGTGATGTCGGTTGGAGTCGTGTCGACATATTATTCAACACTCATTGCTGTTTCCAATGCGACAATAGCATGTATAAATAAAAGGATTACAAGTGAATTAAAATTTGATATCTTAGACATAAAATTTAAAGAAATGCTGGAAGATCGAATGGAAATAGTTAATCTTTGTGAAATTGAAATAAGTACTTTGTTTGGCATACCGTTGTTGTTCATTTTGACAAATGTATTGCTAAATGCACCGTCTGGTCCGTTTTATGTGATTTCGGTGTGGGAATTTATCCCGTTTACGTTTAAGGACATTGCATGGATTGTTCTGCATGGCGGCCTGTCATGGTTATTGCCACCATTAGTGTTTAGTTTGCTGATATTCAAGCTGGATGTTGGTGAAGAGGTGAGATTAACTTAGTTGGAATTTTTATACAATTTTTTTTAAAGAATTTCACAATTTTCCACAACTCGACGATTTTCCCATGCGGTCTGTGCGAACGTCAAATTTTAAACATGGCTTCAGAATGGATTTGAGATATTTTAAAGGGATTTAGTACTAGGTTTTGAGGAAGTTACTACCAACACACCCTATGATAAATAAATATACGATCCACAAACTTTTGTTAAAAATGTATGGGCTATGTGGTGCGGTTAAAGGTAAACATGCCAAGTTCACGGTGGTATATTTTAAAGAAATTTCAGTTTTACTCAACAACTTGCTCTTCATGACAGAAATATAAGAGACAATTTCAAGTTCAGCTCATGTCGATGGCGCCCTCTTACACACGATCAATTTTTATTGTCGTTTTTTTATCAATATTGATCTGGTCATTGATAATTGTCAATAAACATTAAAAAACAAATGTATTCCGGTTCTTATATGGTGCTGAAAGACAACAAACGCAATATATTGAACGATTTAAAAATAAAAATATCTTAGCTTTCTATTGCGCAAGCCGAAATTATTTCGCAATAAAAATGAAACACTTATACGCTTAAATTCTTGCGCAATATCATGTATTTAAAATGTATATTCTGTAGGAATAACTTAACTTAGACGAAAACTAATCGAAGCCTCTTAGAATGTATAACTACGAAACGAAATTTCGACACCAAGTATCGTGTTTCATTAACCCCACGCTTACGCGGTGATTGATTTCGTCTTCTCAAGTTGCTTCGCCATTTTAATCAAAGATCCCAGGTATAAAAACATTTCGCAAGTAAAAATCACTGTTCCATTCAAACAGGCTCGTGTGGATCTTAAAATGGGCAGGACAAGTATTTTGAGGACTACCACTTTACCTCCTAAATGTCCATTCAAACGTCAAGTGGTCGTTGCGAATGTGGGGGAAAGGAACAATTGATTAAAAGTGTTTTTTTAGACGTGTGGTTTTCAATCTGGCAGTACTTTTTTCCGAGTTTGTCTTTTTGACAGCTGTCACTTGATTTATGCTCAGTTTCGTTTGCCATTTCATAATAATAGACTTACTCCTGAACAACGTTTGCAAATCGTGCAAATTTATTACAAAAATAATGGTTCGGTTCGCACGACGCATCGCGCGTTTGTCCAATATTCGGTTGACATAATCGCCTAGGAATTTATTCGAGCCAGCCGCGGCTGCCACTTGCATGAAATCATTTTAAAACATAATGGCAAACCCTTATCTTTATAATAAAGTTAAATTTTTGGCCATAACGTCTAAAAAAACACCCTTTACTTTGGGATCCGTCATTTTACCTTCAAGCAGGTAGTCCAGGACTTCTTTAAAAGAGCAAGTGACTCAAGATGCTTCGCTGGTGTAAACCAACTGTCACTTAGAATTCTTCGGTAACTCTCGGGGAGGTGGTTGTGAGAAACCTAGCTTGTTTACACAGCTGCCACTTCCAGAGAATGCTTGAAAAATGTCTTCCTTCAATAGCAACATGATCGATTTAGTTCCAGTTTCGACAATCTTCAACATTTCTGAGCCTGAGATTATGTGGTCAGAAAGAAATGTTTTCGTGTAGGCTGTTCAGTTGCATTGTCTTATCGAATTCGGCCTTAATACGAATTAACATCAATCTCCCGCTGACTTCGCAAAAACTCATCAAACGCTTTACCTTAGTCCTCGTTCTTTACGAGATCACAGTCACAGATATAAAGACACAGACCACCAACTCGTACTACTCTTGCCTGTAACGCCCTTAAAATATTTTATTCACCATCGTATATGTATATCTCTGTCTCTGCATTTTACTTTTCCGTGTATTGGTTTCCCATTTAAAATGAACGGGAGAGCTGAAGAGAGAGTTTCCACATACGCAAAATAAAATGCACACCAAGGTTGTAAGCAAAGAGAGAAGATATAAAGAGTTGGCGGTCTGTATCTGTATGTCTGTGATAATAGTTTTCTGTTTCCTAAGGCCAGTCCATCGTGTACCTCTGACTTGTTGGTTGATGCCGAGGTCCATAAATCATAATGGATTGTCTGTTTGATAAAATTGTTGTTCAAAGGGAAGCAATCTTCAAAAAATGTCAGCTGATCAATCACTAGACTTTTGACTATTCAAAAGAAAACTGGAAATTATCCAACCAAGAGTTTTGTAGTTTTACATTGGAACTAGAGCAAGTATCTGGCATATTCCGTGCAAACTCGCTGAGACTGCCTGGTTTTCCTTGTGCTGTTCTGGTCTATTCCAGATCTAGTTTTCGAGCATTGATCACAGTTAAAGTCAAGTTCTGAAAATTAAACTTTTTCAATCCAGTTGCAACTGAAAAAGGAAGTTCAAAGTCTTAGATTCTGTTTGGGACTTAAAATCGGTCTAATAGCTATAACTTCTGATTGAATGACTAACGACATTCTATTCAGAAGCAAAACCCCCGTGTACTTTTTGAAAAATCGAAATAAACTTAAAAAAACGATTTAACACAATTATTGGTAGCATTAACAACAATCAACTGCGCTATCGTCATTTACTATTGCACCTTACTTAATTCGATTCCAAAAAACTAACCAATCAATTTAGTTGATTAAATTTTAATCTAGTTCTTCGTCATTCTTCACACTGAACAATAACTGAAGAGGAAATTGCTAACCCCGCCATTATGGCCTTTCAATCATTGCTGGTTGTTCGTATTGCAAAGTCATGCATATCCACAGAGGATTCCTTCTTCAACTAAAACTGTTAAGCTTCTTGGGGCTTTTTCCGGTATCTTATAGAAAAGGTCATTTGGAAATGCTTGGACAGGATTGGCAACAAAAGGCTTCTATTTTTGTCTTCTGCGTCTTAAACCTTTCATTACTTAATGTTGCCATCAACATCTTGATACTTCCATTTTGGTTTACAACTGAAAATTTCGAAATTGGAAACAAGAACTATAATCAAACCGGTATCTTTTACGAATATTGTACTCATGTTTTTTCGTGCTTAACTCAAATTTTGGCCAATATGTGTCTGTTCTATGCCAAGCATAAGCATTTGAAAATCGTCAAAAGTATTCTTAGATTCGAAAACAAGTACGTGGTGGATATCTGCGAATCGAAAAATATTGGCAAAATTACTTTTCAACTATTAAGTGTGTTTATTGCAATGTTTTGCATGTTTCTCTGTAATTTGGTGGGAATATCCCTTAAAATGGGGAGTTATCCTGTCAGTTATTTCGTGGTGAATATGTCGTATTTCTTACAAGTGATTTTAGTTGGAATCGTGTCGACATATTATTCAACACTCGTTGCTGTTTCCAATGCGACAATAGCATGTATAAATAAAAGGATTACAAGTGAATTAAAATTCAATATTTTTGACATAAAATTTAAACAAATGTTGGAAGATCGAATGGAAATAGTTAATATTTGTGAAATTGAAATAAGTACTTTGTTTGGCATACCGTTGTTGTTCATTTTGACAAATGTATTGGTAAATGCACCAGCTGGTCCATTTTATGTGATTTCGGTGTGGGATTATATCCCGTTTACGTTCAAGAACGTTGCATGGATTATTCTGCATGGGTGCCTGGCATGGTTATTGCCACCATTAGTGTTTAGTTTGCTGATATTCAAGCTGGATGTGAGGGAAGAGGTAAGCTTATTGTTGTTGTAGATTTAATTTTAACTAACCATACAAATCTATATATTTGGATTTATTTTAAACTAAGCAATTCTATAAAAAATTATCCGACTGTTAATTCACGGTTGTTTTTCTAAAGCTAGCATTAGACGGTCCTTGTAATGGTCATTGCAATGTCCATCTGACGTCATTATCTCGTATTTATCTGCCCTAAAGCCGTCATTTCGTTTAATGGTCATTGTAAAAGACCTACACAATGGTCAGCACAATCTCACGAATTTTTGGGTCCTTGCAAATACCCAATACTATGACCGTGTAATGGCCCTGTCATTATTGATGGGACGCAATGACCAATTTTTTTTACAAGTGGTCTTTGCAAAGAATATGACCCAACAATGGCCAGGCAGGAATTTTTGCATTGCCATTGTTGCTCGGAAAAACCACCATGAAGCTTTTATTGTTGTTCAGTTTCAATGAGCTGCCAAAGTGACAGATCAGATTTTGACAACCTGGTGTGTATTTCGCTATGTTCCCACTCTGAACTTTTTGTGATACGCTACTTTTTTAAACATCAGTAAAGAAACAAAGATCCAACCAAAGAGACAACTCAGATTTTGACAACCGCTTGTTGCTGTGCACAGATGACGTCACGAAACGTGGTCAAAATTGCAACAATCAACCAAAATTTAACATTTAATTGCTCAAAGCATTCGCGAGCACTTTTACTTACACTATTACTGGCGTTATTGTTTTTCTACACGCGTAGGCCCGCCAACAAACATTTTCCGGATGGTCAACTTTTCCATACTATAAAAGTATCGTGAAAGATTTGCAGAGTAAGTTCTGGTGTATCGGGACAATTATTGAAATTATTAATTGAAAGATATTGTAATCAGTTTTAAACGTTAAACATATTTGTTTCCTACATTATTTTGCTACCTTGTTGTTTCGTGTATTTTTGTAGAGTCTGGTAGTAATTTTATAATAAATCTTGATTCAATTGGTATTATTTTCCAATAAAAATAAATGTATGGATAGTAGGAGAGATTTGTGATGAGAAGTTTAACATCGCCATGTCCTGTGGAGACAGTGATTATCTGCAGAAAATCACAAAACGTCACATTTCCTTTTAACAATGACCAATTTATAAATGTTGTGGATATGCACCGCAAACAATGACCTTTATCAATGCGGTTTCAAGAACCAAGCGGTCATTGCGTTTAATGGCCATTGTTATGCTTGTCATTTCAAGGACACCGAATCGCAAAAGTAACAACGACTTGCTTGTATTTTGGGAACACAATGACAGATTTGGTTCTTTTGTGTAATGGTCATTTTAGCTAGCAATGAAACTGTGAACAATGACCATGCACTGACAGCACAAAGAAACATTTTTTCTGACGTCAGAATGTCATTGCAATGACCATTTAAAAGGACCATCTAACGCTAGCTTTGAACAAAACACAATTCTTAAACAATGTCACGTACTTTTCTGTATTGCTTATGATTTTTCGATGCGGCTGTGGACCATTTCGCAGTAGACGCTCCGGCCGCTTGCATGTGAACATCACTCACCACAGTCGATCAGTGTTGCGCACCAACTTCTATGCTAAAAATAATTTTAAAAATTTTAATTGTCGATGCAATTCAAAGAACTACATTTTAAACTGTCAACTTTTTTTCTTGTCGATCAAACATCAGTCGACATTTTGACAGTCAAGGAAATTTGTGTTTATCCAGTCGACATTTTTTTTCGTACGCTTCCCTTTATTTAATTGTTGAATTCGTAATTGAAGAAGAACGAAACTAAAACGAATACTTAATCAAAGAAATGTCATACATTCAATATTGGTAACGGAAAAGAACATCTACGAAAGTAAAGAATTGTGGGTTCAAGCCCCAGGTCGGTGATTAATTTTTCTATATTCGCCCATTTTGGGCGATTTTCGTCATTTTCGAGAAATGTCACCTAAAAATCTATACCACCAAAAACTGTAACCTATCTGCACTTATCCACCCTAGATTTTTTTCTCGGGGTAACATATCAGAGCTGTCATTATTTGTAAAGATGTCAGTTAAAAATGGATTTTGAAATTATTTTTTAGGTAAGGACACATAAAACAGCGACATTTTACATGCACTTTTCCGAGCAATAAATTAATTTAAATTTATATTTTAAAAATTCAGGAATATAATAAATATTTCATTTTGTTTGGCACTTGGAAAATATTTAATTGGAATGGGACGATGCCTTATTCTGTTCGATGTGAGACGGAATTCGGAGTAGCTTTGTAGATTTTTGACATTTCACGGAGCTGCACTGACATTTCTCAATGCGTACTGCGGCAGGGGCCATCGAACAAACCAAATATTTCTAAAACTTGATTGTGTCGTGTTTTTTTTTTTTAATGCTGCTACCTAATTTGCAAGGTCAGAGGGATGGTATCTGTGAATCTGTCTAATATGTCAAAACATATTAGGGGTATTGAGAATCTGGTGCAAGTGGTCTGTCTTGTATCATTACAAAAGTGAGAGTTTTTCTTGCACCACATCAAAAAATTATACTGCGATGTCATTTTGTTGCACTTTATTTTTACCTCATTCCCTACTACAACAGATAAAAATATAACGGCGCAAAAATGATACTTTTGATTCGTACTTGATTTTGACATTTATGTGAGTTTTGCTGCAGACTGGAAGAGGTGCGTTCACGATTTGCAAAAAAAAAAATATAATTTCACACTATTCCAAACTATTTGCACTAGATTGTGAACACCCCTATTGGCGCTAGTGATTATGTAAAGAAAAGTCAAAGTCAAGACGACATTTCCAAGGATGGGGATGTGTCTTCAAGAAAGTGACAAGTGGAACTCCGTCAAAAATTTATTAGACTATTAATGAGTGAAAACATTGCATTAGTTAATTGAAATTCTATGTCTACGTACAGTGAATAGGGTCATTTTTTATTTTTTATAATAATTATGCTTGGTTATTCCAGTATTGCAAGGCCATGCATATTCACAGGGGACTTCTTCTTCTAATAAAATTACTAAGTTGCTTGGGAATTTTTCCAGTTTTTCATGACAAATGTTATTTGAAATTGTTATCAACTAATTGGAAACGAAAGTTCTCACTTCTAATTTTAAGCGTATTAAACATTTTAATACTATTCGGTGTCATTATCGTTTCTGTTCTGCCATCTTGGTTTAAAACCGACGACTTAGCAATGGGCTTTGACACTTACAGTGACACTGGAACATTTTATGAATTTTGTGCTCAGTTTTTGTCCGGGTTAACTGCAATCGCAGCCAATTTCAGTTTATTCCTTGGCAAGGAACAACTTTTAGAAATTGTTAAAAAACTTATTTTATTCGAAAACAAGTATGTGAGTGATTTAATCCAAATAAAATATATAAATCTCATGATTTATAAAATGTTGCTTACGTTCATTCTTGCATGGGGGATTTTTATATTAAATTTAATTTTATCGGCGTCAGGAGTGGCGGAGTTTTCATTCGATTATTTAGTTCTGAGTATATCCTTCTTTTTACAAGTGTTTTTTATTGGACTGATTTCGATATTCTACACTTCGCTATTGATTGTTTCCAATACAACAATAGCATCCATAAACAATAGAATTGAAAGTGATTTAAGATTAAAAATTTGTAAAATTAATTTCAAGCAATTAATGGAAGATCGTTTAGAAATCATAAATCTTTGTGAAATAAAAATAAGTACTTGTTTTGGCATTCCGCTGGTTTTTATTTTGGCAAATGTGCTAATTAATGCACCGACTGCTCCATTTTATGTGATGTCTGCATGGGATAATACGCCGTTAACTTTAAAGGATATGGCATGGCTTCTTTTTAACGGATTTATTGGTTGGATGTTGCCACCATTTTTGAGTTGTGTGCTGATATTCCACCAGGAAATCAATGAGGAGGTGAGTTTAACAATTTAAAATTTAACATTGGTGTGTATTTTAAAATCGTTATCGAAGGGAAACATTGAGGCAGGAAGAGCATTCCACATTCGTGTCGTGGGGCTAAGAAAGGAATCTCTGTTCTTTAGATGTATACCACTCATAGAAAGTGGTGTATGAGTAATAGTTTGTTTAACGACAAAAGACAGCATTGAGTTTTTTAAACTTTAAATTCAACATGGTTTATAATTCCCCATTGGGCAATCCTGCCAAGATCAGAAAGTAATGAGCAATTACGCATCCGAAGAACAGGGTTGCGAATATGGGAAAGAATATGAGAAACGGTGGGTACTCTCGTCTGCAAAACCACTTAACGGATTTGAAGTCTCAGACACAGCAGAATATATTCTGTGAATATCAGACTGAAAATCTTCAAAAAAAAAAGCCGAATGAAAGTCCGTAAGGCCCCTATTTATCCATCGAAGAAAGGTTCCGTCGATATTAAAGACACACATTTTTGATAAGAAAGCTTCATGCTTAATACTTGCGAATAATATAAGACGAAATAATTCTTCAAAGCAATGCATTTATTTTATTTAACAAAAATATAAACACACAAATAAGAAACCTTTGTTGCTAAATGTTGTCATTGTATATATGAAATCTATAGTAATATGGAGAGCAGGATCGACTGTAGCTACAGCGTGAGTCTCCAATTTTTTTTTTTATTTCTCGTTTTGGAGAGATAATGTTGGTGGAAATCTTTAAATATGTGATAATTATCAGCGACATCTATGTGTCTCCAAACCCCGTTATCTCTTACTCGTTCCCCAGACTACTATAGATTTCATATACAATGGTACCAGTTACCAGTGATGCCACCCTATAGATGATTGAGCGTAGTATATTTGAGAAACAGAGATGTAGGGGAGAAGGGGGCACCTTTGAACACGGGGTACCTTTGAACATTGCTATTAAAATCTGATTTAAAATGTATTTCCGAACTAAATCAGAAATTTTTCACTTGTTAATACTGTTTTGTTTAACCGTCAACGACTTTCGCTGGTCTCTTCAGTAGCCGTAGCCGCCTGAAAGGAGTTTGATATGAACGTTGTTCTGCTGATATTCTAATTCTTTTGGAAGAGAATCCATATTTTTTGGTGAGTGTTTTTATACCTTTAAAAATTGTATGAAACATTTTCTATGACGGGGCATGCTGGGGCAGGTTTGAACAAAACGGGCGGGTAACGTTTTAACATTTTAATGTAAAGGTAAATAATTTATGAATGGGATTCTTAATTGGTTTATTTTTTTGTTTTTCTTAAAATTATTTGTGACTTTTAGTTCCTATCGCTACCTATTATATTTTGTTCTGCTTATGTTTGTTACCTTCGTAATTTTATTTTATGAATAAAGTTAGTAAAATTACTATTATTAAAGTCGTTAATGTTAAGTGTTTTACCTTCTTTATCAACAAAATAAAGCAAGATTATTTAATTTAGAAAAACAAAGCGTCTTTTGTCTCTTATACGAATAAAAACCTTTAGAAAAGCAGTTCAAAAGTGCCCCAGCCTTGTTCAAAGCTGCCCCACATGAGCCTTGTTTAAAGCTGCCCCACATGAGGGGCACATATGAACTTAATTCTTTGCTTTGCATTTCAAAAATGATTATGAATCAAAATCATTTTTAAAATACTTAATTTATAGACCCAAACTAAAGTTTATATCCATTCCTATCAGTTAAATTATGATATATATGTCAATGGTTCGAAAAATAAATTTTTATGACAGTTGGAAGCAAAAAGTGTTCAAATGTGCCCCCTCTGCCGTAGATTCCATTACACCCCCGCAGATCTAACAAAATAAAATGTACCTTCTACAATAACTCGAACTTGCTCTTATATGTGATAGTCTTGGGTCTTGGAGATTTTGAAAACAAATGAGCAGGGAAAAAATCATATGAAATTTTATGCATCACTTAAAAATCACTAGTTAAAACGTTTTTTTTTTTTCAAAAATTAAGGAAGCCATCTGATTTCTCTTACTGTTTTAAATTTTTAGAAAACATTTTTTTTAATTGTTCGACCAGTTTTGTTTCAAAAAACGTTTTTTAAACTTTTCGGAAACGTATTCCATTTTTTGTTACGAATGTGAATTCCTAAAAAATTGTAGTTCTTATCAAAGATACATTTTAAAAAATTGATCAAAAAGTTTTTGAAATAACTAAAAATTTAAAAAAACAAATAACTTTTTTATTTAAATCGACGGTGGTTTCCGAGAATATCTAATTTGAAAAAAAACCGATCCTATGGGAGTGGGAACTACCGTTATAAGACTTTTCCTGAAAAGCCTGTTCCGCAACCAAAACATATAAAGTTAACCCAACAATTTTAAAAAGGTGTTACAGCTAGAATGCTAATTCCAAAACCCGCAATTTCATGTCTAATTCTTAGAATTTTTTTTTTCACGAATATGCATGTAACTATAATCGCAAGTGAAAAATAACACCCAATCTATTTAAAAATAAAAAAAACGAGAATCTGGCAAATCTTTTCTAAAAAGCTAATGCGAATTATTGTTGTTTCTTTGACATCCTGAGGTAAGTCTTTTTTATTGGCTTAGGCTCTAACCCACGCTACGCCACTGGTCAGATACGAACGAAAAATTCTTTTCCGACCTTTCAAATACATCAGTATTTGCCATAGTAATAATAGCCTTTAGAAATAAGAAGCATTTGTCTGTTTCTTTCTCTTTGAAACAAATTAAATGTCAGATTTTTGTGCAAAATGTACGTACGGAAATAAAAGTGAACGAAACTTGCCGAAACTTATCAAAAAGTCATCTCGGGTTGGGTATACAAATCACATGTATTTCTACTGTTTCGTCCTTTAATATTTGAGAGTTTAAAACCCCATGTTTTTTGACAACTCTTGCAGATGTCATACGAGCCTGAATTAAGTTGAAAAATCAAACCTTGTTTAAGCAGGATTTAAGAAGGATGAACATAGAACAAAAAAACATGGTTGTCTGTAAAGTCGGTTTACGGACGATAATTTTACGTGATAACCAGTTCACAAAACACTTCATGTGTATAGGTTTCTCTCCAACCACCAACCACCCTACCTACCTACAACCACCCACCATTTTTTAATTTTGTTCACCCCTTGAACACCAACCCCCCACCCCCACATACATCAACAAACCAACATCCCACCATTTTTAAACATTTTTTCCTCCTCCCACACACAGTAAATCCCCCCTTCCTAACCACTACCAATCACCCACACCAACTACAACCAACCACCCAATGTTTTTGACAATTTCACCCCAATTGACAATTTTTTCCTCACCCCCACCCCCTCCCCAGTACAACTATTTTTGACTATTACCTTCACTACACCCTCAACCTAAATCCAACCACCCATAACACCTACTAAAACGTGCCACTTACCCAACACCGCCAACCACCCATCACACCTACAGCCACCAACCAACCACCAACCATTTTTGACAATTATTTTTCCCTCACCCCCTCCCAACACCAAATCCTCCAAATCCAACCACCTAACCCACCTGCCACCACCTTCCACTCACCCACCTTTTTTGACAACTTTTTCATCGCACCCCATCAAATCAACCATCCCCACCACCAAAACTGCCAACCAATCAACTAACCTGCAACCACCAACCAACCACCCACCATATTTGACAATTCACCCCCCCCCCCCTCCCCCAACCATACCAAATCCCCCCAACGGCAAACACCCATCCCACCTACCACCAAGGAACCACCCATTAGCTTTGACAATATTTATCTCACCAGTCACCACCCAAACCAGCTACAACCACCCACCATTTTGAAAAATGTTCCTCTTCCCGACACTACCCCCCCCCCACGCCTGGCCAACACACACTCCCACCACAACCAAGCAACCATCCAACACCCTCCCCTCCCACTTTATCGATTTTCTAGGCTATGAAAGCAGCTAGGTAACGTGACTGTGACTGTGACATTTTTCCGTGCGTGCTGCCCATATTTTCCAAACCGATTTATAAGACGTTATCACGTCAAAAAAAGGTGGTTACTTAAGTTTTTAACGCAAAAATAATACAAAAATTGAGGTTGCTCTTCAAATATACATACAATTCAATAAACACTCTTGATAGATAGCAAAATCACCCCTTTATTGCATTTACATTAACCTTATTGAAATTATGTATCTTGTATTAATCTACCTAATTAAATTTTGCCAGCGGAAAGTTTAATTAGTATAAAAGAAGTCAGCAGTCACATTCGGTATGTCATTTCGACAGGACTCGCGTTCACTCTTCCTGTCCTTAAAGTTTTTCGGAATAATCTCAATTTCTTGTGACCAGGACAATCGGATATTTTTCTCTCCCAACGACTCCATTTTGATGGCTTCATTTCAAATTATCAATCAGTCAAGTTTAATTTGTATGTTCTATGTGTTATTTCTCGATCCGAAACTCAATGACGATTCCTTATATTCATCAATTACAACTAGTTCTGCTTACCACAAAATGCAAATAGCGTTAATACTATTTCAACGTTCATTTATAAGTTTTTGGTTTTATTACCAGCGACACCAAAATCTGGGTGTCATTCAAAGAATATGTAATGAACATGATAATGGGTGTTCCTCAGTTAAAAGAGGGTGTTCGAAGAATTATTACCGAATATACATTTTAATGTTTTTTTTAAATTTATTCAACTGGACACATCCGGATTCTTTCGTGATATCAGATTGGAGATCAATATGTGCGATGGTTATTTGCGCTTTGCATTTTCTTATGAGTGGAGTCCTGATGATTGTTTTTACACTTTTCATGGAAGTCATTTGTAATTCAATTAGAGAAATTCGATTTAAATTAGAAGAAGAACTTATTCAACTCAATTGCGAAAATGATGGACCAAAGGAATGCGTGATGGAAAAAATTACAGAACTTCTCAAAATGCACAAGAATCTTCTTACATTCTGTGCTATAAACATAAATCAAGTATACGGTGTTATACTGTTACTCATTTCAGGATATATTCTTTACACAGCACCATCATGGCCATTTTATGTGTTTACCAGTTTAATTGAAAGTGAAACCTTTGAAATTGCAATGTTTCTTAAAGTCTTACAAATTTCACTTTCTTGGGTTGCGCCACAAGTGACGATGTATATATTGGCTTTATTATCATCAAATGCCATTGGAGAAGAGGTATGAAACATTTAAGTATTTTAGTTGAAGTGTATTTTGTATATAGGGTTTTTCATTTGGCACGGGTAGATTTCGACGTTCTGTTTGGTGACATCTGTCAAATCCATATTGTTCATTATTCAATAACTGTTGTCAAATCATAATTGTAAGTTACTCGGTTGATTAGCACT
Source organism: Platycheirus albimanus (assembly GCA_916050605.2). Classification (NCBI taxonomy): domain Eukaryota; kingdom Metazoa; phylum Arthropoda; class Insecta; order Diptera; family Syrphidae; genus Platycheirus; species Platycheirus albimanus. The sequence continues at coordinate 21,676,218 of OU696698.1, read as the reverse complement.
TCCAAATAATAAAACTTTATTACCATTTGAACATCTACCCGCCCTTATTGAAAACCCTGATTTTGATGCATTTTAAGATACAGGGTCATTCACTTCGTGGTTTCATTTTGGTAGCGCAGGCATTTGACAACTGTCACACTCAGCTGCCATCTGAAGTGTCATAATATTTGTTGAATGTTTGACAGTTACGAAAATGGATCATATAACGATCAAACGACGCACGAGCTAAAATTATTAAAACATAGGTGCTACAAAATTGGGTGTTCGAACAACAGGCAATAAATTCCTTTTTTTCGAACAACATTTTCGTGTGTAAACAAACGAAATTGTTGCATATGGAGCTCAGAAAACCCACAAGTGATCGAAGTGACTGTTTGGTTTTCGGAAGGTGTCATTGGTCCGTTTTTCTTCGAAGATGCCAATGGGCAGATGGTTACAGTCAATCCGGAGCGATATGTTCGAACGATAACTTTTTTTTTTTGGTCGGCGCGCGATTGAAGATCATAACTTGGAGGATATGTGGATCCAACAAGACGGGACAACAAGCCACAAAACACGATCTAGTATGGCTTTATTGTGGGAGAAGTTTGTTGGTCGCGTTTAATTTCACGTTTTTTCGACGTCAATTAGCCGGCATGATCATGCGATTTTGAAACCGTTATTTTTTTTTCTAATGGACTACGGAAAAGACCATGTTTATGCGAATAATCCTCAATACTGTAGAAGCATTAAAACCCAACATTACTCAAGTTATGGCCGAGATACTTCCCAAAAGGTGCGAAAAAATTGTTAAAAAAGTACTTTAAAAGAATCACATGCCGCAAACCTTCCCGGGGCAGCCATTTGAATGATATTGTTTTTCATACTTAAAAGTCCAAACTTTATAATGAAATAAAATTTCCATCGAAAATGTATCGCTAAGTGAGTGTGTATTTTTGAGAAAATAAAGTGTGTTTTTTTAGAGGTATATAGAACTATAAGTTGGCAACACTTTTTTAACTGGTGGCCATTTTGCCAGCTGTCAATTGATTTATTTTTAATTTGGTTTGCCATTTCAACATGAATTGACTGACGTCCAAATTTATTTTGAAAATCATGGTTCTGTTCGAAATACGTATCCCAATTTTTATAGGCGAATTTTGTTGAATGGATACGTCAATAATCAAAACTACCGTATTTGGAGTGATGATAATCCTCAAGTGTGTGTTGAGACACCGTAACATCCACAAAAACTGACTGTTTGGTGCGCTTTATGGGTTGGTGGAATAATTGGTCCGTACTTCTTTAAATATTAATGCTGGCTAGAACGTTAGTCAATGGTGACCGCTATAGAGCTATGATTACTGATCTACGCTAAGCCCGAAATGGATTGACCACTTGGAGAACAACATTCGCTGTGTTGTTGTCGATATACAGCCACAAATCTTGGAAAAATCATCGAGAATTTGACCTCCAGATTAGACTACGTCCGAGCCAGGTCATATGCCAGAAATCATATTTATATTACAATGACAGACGATTATCTTTCGAATAAAGTGAATTTCATGTTAATTTAAAATCATCTAAAAAGTGTCACGTTCCGATGAAGTGTCACGTTCCGATTAAGTGTCACGTTCAGATGAAGTGTCTTGTTACGTTTGAGCCAAGCATCTTCATATCTTTCTTCCACTACATCGACCGGTGTGTCCGAGTAGAAGAGAGACAGAGGCAGCACATATCCTAAGCGTAAACCGTTTTGTCATCGTCCGTAAACTGACTTTACAGACAGCCATTAATTTTTTAATCAAAAGTTCAGTTCCAGCAAGACATATCGAGGGTAAGATAAGTCAAATAAGTGAATCCAATTTTGTAGAAAAGTGTACTTCCGAAAAAGATATCTAAACTCTCCTGGAACTGAAGCATCCGGAAATCTTTTAAAACTGTCATTTTGGCACCAAAATAACTCTTCTGACTTTGAATAGACTAAAAAGAGAACTTTTTTTTTGATTTAAAGTCAAAACCACAGACCGCCAACTCTTTCTATTTTCTCTCTTTGCCTGGAAGGTGTTATGTATAGATAGCACATAATTTTGAGTATTAATATAAATGTGCTAACGCTTTCTCTATGTGCACTAACTAGTCTTAAGAACAATGAATTAAATAAAGTCTTCAGTCTCTTGTTAAGTAACTCAGCGGTCGTTTCATTTGGCAACAAACATAATAATTGGCGACGAGGACAAAAAAAAAAAAAAAAAAAAAAAAAAAAAAAAAATATTGTACATATATTATATACATATATGTCATCTGATTCAAAAAGTTGTTCGGTGATCCCAATTAAAGTAGAAAACGAAAATCACATGACTCAAAACGTGGTCAATTTTATCGGCGCGATTGAGTTTTTCAATCCATCCGAAGACGAATTTGATATGTTTTTAGAGCGCTTTGAAAATTTAATGACTTTAAATAAAATCACCGATGATAATAACAAGAAATCTTATCTTTTGAATCTTGGAGGAAAAGACCTATACAAAGTAATAAGAAATGTATCCAGACCAGACAATGTTGAGACTGTCGAATACAAGGATTTGAAAACAAAGTTAAAAGGTCATTTTAATCCGCAAAGAAACATCACCGCAGAACGTTTCAAATTTGGAAGTCGTAATCAGCACCAAGGTGAAACAATCAGTGACTACGTCATTGTCTTAAGAGAACTAGCAGACACGTGCGATTTTGCCACTTTCTTGGACGATGCTCTTCGAGATCGATTCGTGCTTGGAATCATAGATAACCGTGTGAGAGCAAAATTGCTCGAAAAATCTGAATTAAAATTCCAAGATGCGGTAGAGACAGCGAAGAGTGACGAAATGGCAAAGAATCAAATGAGGTTAGTGCAGCCAGGGACACTGGCATGTGATGACGTCAATGCTATATATCGTTCCACGAGGCAAAATCAGCCGAAAAATGAAAATTATGATAGATATGAGAATCGAGGGAGATCGAAACCACAATTCGAAAACAAAGAAATACAATGCTATTATTGTAAAAGGTATGGGCACATCAAAAAAAATTGCTTTAAATTAAAAAATCGAGCTGGACATAGAAGACTGCACTTTGTGGATAATGCAGAAGCAGATGGAGCCGGGGCTGACGAAAGCTCTGATGATGGGGCTTGGCTGGGTATGCTGAATTATGTAAATGAGGTGGTTTCGGGAGCATTAAAGGTTAAGTTATTGGTTGATGAAAAGTATGTTAAATATGAATTAGATACAGGTGCATGTGCTACGGTTATTTCTGAAAATGACTATTTATCTTTATTTAAACATATTGAACTAAAAGAAATTTTCAAACCCATAGAAGTTGTAACTGGAGAACGCGTGGTCGTATTGGGAAGTATAGAGGTAATGGTCAAATCAATGAGATGGAATAGTCCAATGCAGTTGCCAATGCTAGTCATCAAAAGCAAAAATAAATTTGCACCTTTGCTGGGGCGAAATTGGTTGGACCATTTGTATCCCAACTGGAGAATGTTATTTGTCCAGGATATAACAGTAAGTCAAAATAAAAAAATATGTTTTGTTTCCGAAAATTCTAAGAATAGCGAAAATATTATTGCCAAGTTAAAACTTGATTTCGCGAGTGTATTTGATAAGAATTTAGAAAAGCCGATTGTGGGTTTCGAAGCTGATGTGATTTTAGATGAAAAGGCAAGACCAATGGTATATAAGGCATACTCAGTTCCGTTTGGGTTACGAAAAAAATATGTTGCAGAGCTTGAGAGACTCATATGCATAGGCATTTTGGAAAAAGTTAGGCATAGCGATTGGGCAAGTCCATTGATAGGCGTCATGAAGAAGGATGGTGAAGTGAGGCTGTGCATGGATTGCAAAGTATCCATAAACAAATATATGAAGACCGAACACTATCCACTTCCTCATCCCGAGGATATATTTTCGGATTTAAGTGGATATACTCACTTCACAATTCTTGACTTGACGGGTGCTTTCCAGCAGTTAAAGTTGACAGACAATTGTAAAGAGTACTTCACAGTTAATACGCATTTAGGGCTTTTGAGATATACCAGACTTGTATATGGAGCAAAAGCATCTAGCTCAATTTTTCAGGAAGTCATCGATAAAATTTTAAAAGATCTAGCTTATGCATCAGGATATATAGATGATATAATTGTTAAAGGTACAAATTTTTTAAATTGTGTTAAGCGAACAGAAGTTGTTTTGGGAAAATTACAGAAGCATAACGTCAAAATTAATATTGATAAATGTAAGTTTTTTGAGAGTAAAGTCAAATATTTGGGATTTATAATTAGTTCAGAGGGACGTCATCCTTGTTCAGATAAAATTGATGCCATTTTAAAAGCACCAAGGCCGAAAGATGTTTCACAGCTGCGTTCTTATTTGGGCCTGGTTAATTATTATTCGAATTTTCTGCCTAATTTATCTTCGGAACTTCATGATCTATATAATTTGCTAAGGAAAAATGTTGAGTTTTCCTGGACTAAAAAATGCGATGAAGCTTTCGAAAAGACCAAGCATATGTTGACGGGTGAACAAGTACTCGTTCATTTTAATCCACTTAAAAAAATAGTTTTATCTTGCGATGCAAGTCCCTATGGCATCGGGTGTGTCTTATCGATTATTGATGATGGTGAAGAGAAACCTTGTATGTATGCCAGCAGTTCGTTAAGTCCGTCCGAAAAACATTACTCGCAATTGCATAAAGAGGCTCTAAGTATTATATTTGCAGTAAGAAAATTTAGGAAATTTATTTTTGGCAGAAAGATAACTATCTTTACAGACCATCAGCCATTAAAACAAATTTTTGGAGAGAAAACACCTACCCCACCAGTTGCAGCTTCCCGATTGCAAAGATGGGCAGTTGAACTTTCAATGTATGATTATTGTATACTATATAAAAAAGGTGCAAATAATTTGAATGCAGATGGCCTATCCAGATTGCCATTACCTCATAAATCAGGAGATGAGGAAATTTTTATAAACACCTTTAATTTTTCGGAAGAAATTCCATTAGATTTGCATGCAATAAGAAAAGAAACCGAAAAGGATAAAATTTTAAGCGAAATTAAAATGTGCATGGAAGTAAGTAACTGGCCAGAAAGAAATAGTTTCGAATTAAAGCCTTATTTTTTAAAAAGAAATATTCTAGAATTAGAACAGGGATTTATTTATTATGGCATGCGAATTGTGATACCTCTATCTTTGAGAAATTCAATTTTAGAATTATTGCACGATGGACATGTAGGAATAGTTCGCATGAAAGAACTGGCTCGTTCTTTGGTTTGGTGGCCTAGAATTGATGAAAACATAGAAAATTATGTAAATTCCTGCCAAACTTGTGCAGTTACAGGAAATCAATCTTCAAAACAAAAATTACAAGAATGGCCAAGGTCAAGTTTTCCCTATGAAAGAATTCATTTAGATTTTTTTTTCTTTGAAGGACAAACATACCTTTTAATCGTAGATAGCTATAGCAAGTTTGTTGATGTGTACATTATGAAAAACACAACCGCCAATTCACTTATTGAAAAATTAAGAACAAATTTTGCAATTTATGGTCTACCAGTAAAATGTGTTACGGATAATGGTCCGCCATTTAATTCCTATGATTATAAACATTTCTGTGAACTTCATTGCATTGAAGACTTAAAATCGCCAGCTTACCACCCACAATCAAATGGCCAAGCCGAAAGGCTAGTCCAAGTGGTCAAAAATAATTTTAAAAAGGCGTATATTGACCAAAAGACAAAACTACTTTCGCCGCAGCAAAGAGTGGATAACTTTTTAATAAAATACAGGAACACTCCAAATACGACAACGCTCGAAACTCCAGCTAATTTAATATTCAGTTTTAAACCTAGAACTAAATTAGACATTTTAAAAGAAGACAAGCACAATGAAAATAAAAATAATGTATTGTATCCAAAATTTAAAAAAGGGGAAAATGTATATTATAAAGGGAGTTTCGAAAAATACATTAAATGGTATCCAGCGGTGATCGTTAAGCAAATTTCTCCTTGTGTATATCTAATTAAATTCAAAGACAATTTAAGACAAGCGCATATTAACCAGATCAAGAGGAGGCTAAAAAGAGCTGCGTTTGCTCCAGAGCACTTATACATACAAGGAGGTTTGTCAAACGAACACAGAGCTACCAATGGAAAATTGAACAAAAGGCGTTCATACACAAAGAATTTATATCCAAAACGATCATCCGAAAGAATTAAAACAAATTTGAATAAAAAGAAAATAAGTTACAAATGCTAATTAAAAGTAAAAACAAACAAAATGAAATACATATATACATATATCTTTTAATGTGTAACTTCTCTTTTTGAACTTAAAATTTAAATTTAATATATATAATGGATTTATTGGGTTACTATATAGTTATTAATTCATAAAGAAAATATTGTTTTTCAATTAAAAAAAAAGGGTGAATTGTTATGTATAGATAGCACATAATTTTGAGTATTAATATAAATGTGCTAACGCTTTCTCTATGTGCACTAACTAGTCTTAAGAACAATGAATTAAATAAAGTCTTCAGTCTCTTGTTAAGTAACTCAGCGGTCGTTTCATTTGGCAACAAACATAATAGAAGGTTGGTGTGTAATGTGTATTTTATTTTGAGTATGTTTAAGCTCTCTATTAAGCCTTACCATGCATTTTCAATGGGAAACCAATACACGAAAAAAATAAAATGCACAGGCAGAGATGTAGGTTCATATCCGGTAGTGAATAAAATATTTTGAGGCTGTATAAGGCAAGAGGAGTACGAGTTGGCGGACTGTATCTGTATGTCCCTGATCAGAAACCACTCAAGAAACACAAACAATTATTATAAAACTGAAATGTCCACCACAGACTATTTTTCGAGGGGTCTCTTTTCGCGCGCAGTAGAGGCATCACTTTCATTGCCAACACTGGTGACATATTTTTGAATAAAAAGATTGTTGATATAGAAGGCGAGGCCCGATTGGCCACACTTATGATACATTCGGGAAACTATTTCATACAAAGCAGAGCAACAATTTAGCTTGATTCAATGATTTTCAGAATGAGAAGTGTAGTAGAGAAACAAATTTTATAAATCCAGGGGTGGAATCGGCTAAGGTGATTTGTGATAAGTGATAGTCACAATCAACAAATTTCGCTTGGCTAGATGATTGTCACATGTGACAATCACATTTTTGTGACTTTTTTTTGTGACAGCTATTTAGGTGTCACAAGAAAACGTCACAAAAATGTGATTGTCACATGTGACAATCATTTAGCCAGACGAAATTTGTTGATTGTGACTATCACTTATCACAAATCACCTTAGCCGATTCCACCCCAGGTTTTTGGCTCTTCGTCTACAAAAACGTTCACACCGAAAATTTACTCGATTTCGTTTGATATTTTTATTGGTCTGTCTGTTTAAAAACAGAGGTTTCAGTATATTCTTCTGTTGTTTTAACGGAGCAACAAATAAATATAAGCACAACTTATCTGCAAATCTTCAAAATAGCTTTAAATTATACCTAAGCTAGTGCATCCATGAAATTATTGTCTAATATTCTTGACAGCAAGTTTTTGAATCTCAACAATTAAAACTTGTTCAGAGAATGAGGTTTCCTGAACGCACTTCTATTGACAGCTACCTGTCAGCTGATTGTCTTCTGGTAGTGTTTATTCGCAAGCAGTAGTAGCCAAAAGATATGTGAGCCGAAGAACTATTCGTTTTTAATTCGTTTTATTAAAAAGAAGAACAAAAAATAAATGAATGCATTGCACAGATGTTGATATGATATTTTCAGTTAATCTAATTTGAGTATGCAAGTGCTCCCATTTGACCCCTCCAGGTCTTACCACAATAATGTTCAATACAAAAGAAATCTTCTCATTCTCAACGTTGCTCACTTACTCAGGACTTTTGATGACACATTTTATGCCGTCTTCAATACTCCACATTACGGATGTCATTAAATATGCATTTGATTTTAATTAAATTGTGTGTATCTTTGGTACTTTCTTACTACGATATTAATTGCACAATACTATACCAAGAAAGACAGTTTCTTTTTCACCTGTCTTCATCAATGAGCGATAAGCATCAGAATAAAATAGTAAAACATTAATTAATTACGAAACTTTTGTGTGATAAGTTTTCAAAATTGTTAGTTTAAATCAAAATGTCTCTCCAGCAGGACTATCCAAAATTTCTTAAATTGGCGAGATTAATTTGTGTTCTTTCAACAACATATGACCGAAGGACATCGCAACTTTGTGTTACCAAAGCCGACAGTATTCGGGAGAAAACAGCTGTGTTTGTACTTATTTCATCACAAGCGCTCTCAGCCATTACATTCTACAAACTAACATTAAATAATCATTATGGAAAGGACGAGACAGGCGACAAAACTATAAGGATTCAATGGATAATTGGTTCGCTCTCTAGAATTCTGATGATATTTTCCATGTTCATCTATCGCAAAAGATCATTCAAAATAGTCCAAGCCGTATTTGAATTGATTAATTCAAAAAAGGATAACAATTGTAAAAGTCTTCGAATAAACTATCGTCTCACTCTGATTGTAATATTTTTAATTATTATAAATATTTGGTCCATGGTTATGACCAGATCGCTGAATGGATATTTACTAGTCATAGTTTGTATATCCCAACTCTTCCCCAATGTATACATTTGTACATATCAATCGTTGTTCACATGTACAGTTATTTCAGTGCGTCAAATTTTTGACATTCTTAATGAGGAAGTACTATGTTTAATAAGTCATTCGAATTTATTAGATAAGCGGAGGGAAATTGTGGAGGTCCTTAGGAAGAGGACACACCTGGTTAATATGTGCAATAGTGATATTAATCAAGTTTATGGAATAACAATGATTTGTTTTACGGTTCAAATATTTATGTTTATTACAACGTTTCCGGTTCTAATAGAGGAAACACTCCTCGAATGGAAATTGCCAATTTTATGGAAAATGTTGGTAACTATCAATGTGGTGTTTTGTTCGATAGCACCAATACTGACTGTATACAGCATGCCGTTGATAGCAAACGATTTGGAAAGTGAAGTAAGTTAAGTAAACAATTTAGCACAGCTTGCTCTCAAAGATTAAAATAAATCCTTAAAATGCTGAGTATAACAAACGTCAAATTGACAAGTCGAATTATGAGGGAACAAATTAAAATGTGACAATAGACTCGATAAAATTTGAATTCTATGTATGGATTGTTTTCTCATTCAAAATAAATGCATTTCAAGATGGCGGCCATTATTATGTGAGTGGGGTGTGTTATGGTTAGCCATCTTATTGGATTTTTCAGCAACAAATTCTTTGCTTAGAGTATATTTTATTTTTTTTCTGATGGTGGTTTATTTTTAAAAGGTATAGAACTTTTAGTTGGCATCACTGTTTTCATTGACAGATATTTTGACATCTGCAATTGTGTAATCTTTAGTTTTTAGTTTGGTTTGTCGTTTCATCATGAATCGACTGACGCCTGAACAACGCATGCAAATTATGCATGTTTATTTCGAGAAAACATGATTCTGTTCGAGAAAATCATCGCGCACTGCATCCATTTTATGGTCGACACAATCGTCGAATGGATACTTTAATAAGCAAAACTGACACTTTTGGAGTGTAGATGGTCCTCAAGCTATAGTTGAGACGCCGCGCCGCGCCGTTACATCGAGAAAAAGCACAATTTATAAACGTGGCCGATGTGCGCGTAGTTGAAACTGATAAGTCCTGCAAGTGCTTTTTGAATAAGATCAACTTTCAAAATTCCAAGAACTTAACTTGTCAGTTTTAAAATACATATTTCAAATACAATGTTGAACAAAAGTCATCGTCCTATCAGAAGATGCTGTAATTTTTGCTTCGGCTTTGACATTTGTGAGTAAACAGACACAAAAAATACACGATTTGACATTTGTCGCCATTTGCAAAAATTATAACATCTTCCGATAAGGTAACAACTTTAGCGGCATCTTGTATACCACTTTACCTACTACAAAGCCCGTTCGTTGGTTGCTTCTACAAACCATTTCTTTTTGATGCTTTGGTGTTGTTGGTTTAAAGTTTAGTAGACATTCGGATAAGCCATACAAAACTGCAAGTAATATGACATTTTGAGAGCAATACGTCATCTTTTGCTTTTTGTATGAACTGAAGGGGTGTCATAACAATTGTTTTGAGAGGAATATTGGAATTCCAACTTCATTTTCACGGAAGAAAACAACACGGTTTTGTTTTCTTATATAGTATAAATCTTACCGAACAAACAGTGGCAAACATAAGGCTAGTAGGGTCTCTTGAAATTGGTTTATAGTCCTTAACCTTATTGGAGTCGACCTATTAACCTACCCCTTACAATTAAAATGAGAAAATTACTAATTTTCGTTTTTTAGAGTTCAATTAGGAAGTTAAATACTCAATTCAATTAATAAATCTATTTCTTGTGACCTGATATGACTTTAATGGCATTTAAAATGAAAGTTTCTAAGGGACTACTACTTCAATTTAAGTGCTTAAGATACTCGGGACTTTTACCCATTAACTATTTCGAAGGTGAACTGATTTTGATTTCGAAAAATTCTGAACGTTATGTTTGTCTTCTAGGTCTGGGAACATCATCCTTTCTGGTGCTATTCGGAACTTTATTTTGCATGTTGGATCCTTTGTGGGAAAAATCATTAGGACATTTTAACCAGACCGGTACATCGTACGAATGGATTTCCACTCTAATTGCCGGAGTTGGACAATTAATTACTCATATGTGTTTATATTATGGCAAAAAAAGTAATTTAAGGATCACACAAAATATCCTGAAACTTGAAAATAAGTACATTCAAGAGAGAACGCATGACGAGACTCTACGCTTATTTCGTGTGTACCTTGGAATATGTGTTTTGTGCAATTTGAATATGATTGTTTTATACATAACAATTCCACTCAACTGGAATACAAAGTACTTTTTTCAAACTGTTATATACATCATACATTTGAGTGTTAGTGGACTTATTTGTGTGTTTTACTCATCATTAATTGTTATTTTAAATCAAACAATGATTTCCATAAATGAACGAATCTCTAAAATTGTTTCAGTTCCGAAATATTACTTTAGAGGAAAATTTCGGCTTACAAATTTACTAGTTGATAGATTCAAAATTGTCAAAATATGTGAATTGCATTTAAGTTCATTTTATTGTGCGCCGATGATATGCATTTTTGCATGTGCCATTACCAATTCTCTAGTTGGACCTTATTTCGCGGTATCCTTGTTTGAATTGAATGACATGAACGACACCAACGATTTTGTGTTTCTGTTCTTTTTTATCGCAGGCGTATGTGTGCTGTGGATGTTACATTTTTTGTTTATTCCAATGATGGTTGTTCATCTGGATTTGATTGAAGAGGTATGAACATTTTTATTTAGGAATTCAGTCGTTAATTTATATTAAATCCAATCAAATATGAAGAGTAAGAGTTGTTTTGACAGAAGTGACACAATATGAAGCTTACTTCACTTTAAATTGACCTTCCCTTAAGTCAGAATGACAGAGATGTCATTCTTTTGACAACTTACTCGTATATTGCAAATTTAATACCCCATTCATAATGCGTGATAACCTTGATTGCAAAATGACATTTTTCAATATTCCTCTATGGTGCTAACCTAGAACAGTTAGAGTAGTAAGTAAGTAGGAAGGTAAAGCAGTTCCGTTTCAAGGTTTAATCAGCCGCGTGACGTCAAAATGTCATTTCATCTAAGCCTAAACTCATTTTACAATATTAATTATGACTTAATTAACATACATTTCTCTTACAGGCGAATAAAACAGCAAGAATTCTTTCGAGAATATCCCGGAGAGGCACAGGCATTGATAAAATGGTAATTAATTTAATTTTTTTCATTTTAGTTTTAATATTTTTTGAGAACCGTAAAACCTAGGGTAAAGTTCAAAATACAAAGCTATTGTATATAGTTCTTAAAATATTATGACACAAGATGAAATGCAGCGGTGGAAGTTCCCCATTAATCACTGCAATAGGCCAAATTTATCTAATTCCTACTAAGCACCACTTTTTGAATAAGTACCATAATCATCTGTCAGATCAGAATGTCAGATCTGACAGTACTCAAGATCACAACACAAAAGTGCTACAAAGTTGGAGTGGCATATTTTATGGGAGCTTCCATCAATGTGTGAATGAAATAAATTATTACATGTTTTCCTATTCGAGTCTTCATTCATGTTTTTTGTTTCTTTTTAAGGTTGATAAATTTCTCATGAAGAATATGCAACAAAAACCAATTTTGACAGCATATGGATTTTTTCCACTAAACAAGCGAACATTGTTCAAGGTAAAAACTTTAATATTTCTTTACAAAAATATGAGCCTTAATTCACATTATGTATGTTTTTATTTTTAGATCTTTGCTGCAATTTTTACATATATGGTTATTCTCATTCAATTTAAGGACATGGAAAATACCAACAAAAAAATTGCTAGTGCAAGGGCTGCTGCAACGGCCCCAAGTCTATCAACAAACACAGCACTTGAAGGATAAAAGTCCTGATCGTTGATAACTGAAGTTGAGCTGGGGTCGCGACAAATCGTTTTTTTGAAAAACCTCTTTTCGCCCGAACGAAAAAATTCTGATTTTTGAATTTTCTGGTCACCCTGAAGTCGATCTAGGTATTTTGCAGTGGCGAGTTGAAGTAACGAATCAGCTGTTGATGTGACGTTTGTTGTCAAAAATTTCTTGTGCATTTTAATATTGTTCATTTAATTTTCTCGAAAGAATGCATTTATTTTAATAAAAGTTCATCAAAATTAAAGAAATAAAACAAAGAGGAAAATGTTTGATATTGCGAACCGAAGAACCGAAATTAAAATTGTCAAAAACTACTATTCTTGTGTCTTAACTGAAATGGAATATTGGGTACAGAAATCGACTCACGATTTGTTTTTGAGACCTATAAAAGCCCGAAATTTGGTGTTCTATGAGCAAACATATTTTCCCTTTCTGTTCCTATATCTGTCAGTTTGTTTTATAATGAAGTGTAACTCACTTTAATACCACTCTAATAGCATTTTTGTTTAGCAAATCGGAACTGTTATACAAAAAAAAAAAACTCTCTGATTCCGGATACCAAACGAAAAATCAAACATACTTGCTTTGATTCTGAAGTTTCTGTCTCATTGAATTTGTGAAACGTGAATTACACAATCTTCATCATCAATTGAGGAAGATGATGATGGTGAAGAGTATGATAACACACAAAGCCACAGTATACAATTCCTTAAATTCACTTTTGCAAAACTAATAACCAAATGGTGACATTTCACGATTATGACGTATAAGTCTGTACTTGATGTTTAGTATAAGCAATTCTGATTGGGACTTCAAATCCGAAATCGATTCTGTTTTTTTTTTTCAGAACAAGAACTGTCATTAAAAATATTCGGAATGTTTCAATCTCTGAAAAATTCTAACAACAAGTTAATTGATTTCGAAATTTCAAATGGTTGGATTTGACTTCTCTGTTCTAACTTGGTACATGTGCTCTTCTTATTTAGTTTTTCTTCATTAAACATAGCTGATGTAGAGTCAAGGTACATAAAGTGCAGATGATATATTCTCGAGAAGTTTTTTGGTTGCGTTCTGCGCATCTGTCAAAATTCAACAAAATGGTGATGAACTGTGACTATTGAGCACATTGAACATTAAAATAACAAACAGAATAGAATAGAAAAGTCACAGAAAGCTGCCATTGTTGTTTGTTTACTTTTTTAATACAGATGCCCAATGTAAAAAGATCTGTTATACCGTGATGTGCAGTCTTGTTTGTCGATCTTAAAGAAATACAAATTGTATGCTGTGAAGTCTCTGCAACATAAGAAATGCAATAATCTTTTGTTGCGAAAAAAATTACAACAGTTGGGCTCCCCCGTTTAGTATAATTATCTGAAGTGATTACTGTGGGCAATATTGATTGCATCCAAACTGTTCTTTGAATAAAGTAGTGAATGATAGAAGCATCGTCTTAAAGGTAGTTCCACACTATCCCGCAGTGTAATACGACATGTCAATGTGTGATGAAACAGATGTATAATAATGTGGAAACAGAATATGACAGCGCAGATCTCATACGATTTGACATGTGTTTAGATCTGAAATATTTTCTTAGGATTGAATGCAAAACCATTACGCATTCCTTCACACTTTTTTTGACATGTCGTACTACACTGTGGGATAGTGTGGAACTACCTTAAGTAAGCAATTTGTTTAAGCATCTCCTGCTCTTGAACCTCCTCCATTATTATTATTTATAGTACTTTAGCGGACACTATAGGTGCAACATTTATAGACGAGAAATGAAAGCACCAGGTTGAAGGAGAAGCAAAAACAACAATAAAAGACATTTGATGTAAAGTAGATAAGCGCTGCCATTGACGAAGTTCAAAAACAGAAAAACATGTTCCATGAAATTACTACCAAAATATATAAACAATGCCTCCTACAAAAAAAAATTAAAATGCAGCCAATGGGTTTGTTTATTTTTTCGCCGATACGTCACAATTGTCCGGAACGTTATCGAAAAGCTTTCACAAGAAAAGATGTCGCTTTCTGTACGCAAATAAATCATGGGTTCGGCAGGGAGGAAAACCAATATAACTATTTTTTGTATGACCTTGTGGCTTTCGATAGGAAAGAGTCGAAATAACACTACCTTTATTTATCCAATAAACCAATCACATTAGTTAATTGAAAATGCAATAAGCCGGCACTCCTACATAATGGAAATGAGTGTTCAATTATTTTGTGCTGTCCGCATTGCAGAGTCATGCATATCCACAGAGGACTGCTTCTTCAAATAAAATTACTAACCTTTCAAGGACTCTTCCCGGTTTGCCATGATAAAGGTCATTTAGAATTGCTAACAAGTATTTGGAAACAAATACTAACAATTTTAGCCTTCAGCACAATAAATTGTTTTCTTTTTTTTGGTGCGCTAAGCATAGTGTTTCTTCCATTTTGGATAAATAGTGATTATTTGGATGTTGATATCAAAAATTACAATAAAACTGGCTTAACTTATGAATTGTGCATAAATGTTCTCTCAGCTTTAACCCAAATCGCAGCTAATTTAAGTATGTTCCTTGGCAAGCATAAACATTTGAAAATTATCAAAAGAATCCTGAGATTAGAAAATAAGTACGTGATTGGTTCCTCCGAATTCGGAACTCAATCCGAAACAAATATCATCAGCAAGATAATTTTTCAGTTGTTGATTGTTTTTATAGTGATGTGTGGCATTTTTGTATCTAATTTATTGACGGTTTTGTTGAAAATGCCCAGTTATTCGGTTAGTTATATAGTTTCAAATACATCATATTTTCTACAAGTGAATTTTGTTGGAATTATTTCGATATATTATACATCAATTATTGTAATTTGTAACAAGACAATGACATGCATAAATACAAGGATTGCAATTGCAAGTAATGTTCCGGAAAGTAATATTTTGAATAACAAAATCAAACGAGTTCTAAAAGATCGAACGGAAATAATAAATATTTGTGAAAATGAAATAAGTACTTTGTTTGCCATACCAATGCTCTTTATTTTGGCGAATGTACTGTTAAATACACTGGCTGGTTCTTTTTTTGTGATTTCTGTGTGGGAACGTACACCGTTTACTTTCAAGGATATTTCATTGCTTCTCTATCAAGGATGCATTGCATGGATATTACCATCATTGGTGTTTTGTGTGCTTGTATTCAACCAGGATATTAAAGAAGAGGTGAGATTTTTGCATGAAATTATCTATTCTAGACTTTGACCTTATTATGGCTAAACTAGAACGTGCGGTGCTCCTATTCGTTGCTTAATATGTCTATCAAGCCGGCTCGTACTCTAGCCTGTCGTCTCCAATCTCGAATTCGAATTTTTCTGGCCAGGCTTATGTCGATACGATAATGGATCACTTAATAATCAAGCAAAGCGTTTAAATTATTAAAACATACTACAAAAGTGGTTATTCAATCGTAGCTACACTGAAAAAAAATATCGTAACAATCATTGGTTCGATGTAACTGCATTCATTGAGTGATTCCCGTACAAAAAATTGAGGACTATGAATGCCATTTTGACTCCATGTATTTTTTCGTTCGTTAATGTACAGAATACAATAACGACACTGAAAGTTTGTTCATTGTCTTCAATGTTTTTACATCTAAAGCCAATGTAAAAAGGACGGAGCACCAACGAGATTTTTTTTTTGTACAAAGCAGTCAAATAAACGAAATACATTGTGCGAATAAAAAAAGTACATTGGGGCATTGTACAAAGTACATAATATCAATGTTTGATGTAAATGTTCAATGTTAAAATGTGCATTGTGTCAATGTACAAAGTACATACTATCAATGTACGATGTAAACTGATCAATGTAAAAAGTACATAGTGGCAATGTACAAAGTGCATACTATCAATGTACGATGTACACTTATCAATTTAAAAAAGGACATTGTGGCAATGTACAAAGTACATACTATCAATGTACGACGTAAATGTTCAATGTACAAAGTACATACTATCAATATACGATGTAAACTGATCAATGTAAAAATGTACATTCCGTCAATGTACAAAGGACATTCTATCAATATACGATGTAAACTCATCACTGTAAAAAAGTACATTGTGGCAATGTACAACGTACAATACTATCAATGTGTGATATAAACTGATCAATGTAAAAAAGGAAATTGTGGTAAAGTACAACGTGAATACTGTCAGTGTACGATGTAAACAGATCAATGTAAAAAAGGACATTGTAAAAAATTACAAAGTACTAACAATATACGATGTAAATGTTCAATGTAGAAAAGTGCATTACGATGCAAATGTTCAACGTAAAAAAGTGCAATGCACAAAATACATACTATCAATGTACGCTGTAAACTGATCAACGTAAAAAGTACATTGTGGCAATGCACAAAGTACATACTATCAATGTAGATTGTAAACTGATCAATGAAAAAAGAACATTGTGGCAAGGTACAAAGTACATAATATCAATGTAAAATGTAAATGTTCAATGTGAAAAGTACTTTGTGTCAATGTACAAAGTACATACTATCAATGTACGATGTAGACAGATCAATGTAAAAAGTACATAGTGGCAATGTACAAAGTACATACTATCAATGTACGATGTACACTTATCAATTTAAAAAAGGACATTGTGGCAATGTACAAAGTACATACTATCAATGTACGACGTAAATGCTCAATGTGCAAAGTACATACTACCAATGTACGATGTAAACTGATCAATGTAAAAATGTACATTCCGTCAATGTACAAAGGACATTCTATCAATATACGATGTAAACTCATCACTGTAAAAAAGCACATTGTGGCAATGTACAACGTACAATACTATCAATGTGCGATGTGCGATATAAACTGATCAATGTAAAAAAGGAAATTGTGGTAAAGTACAACGTGCATACTGTCAGTGTACGATGTAAACAGATCAATGTAAAAAAGGAAATTGTAACAATTTACAAAGTACTAACAATATACGATGTAAATGTTCAATGTAAAAAAGTGCATTACGATGTAAATGTTCAACGTAAAAAAGTGCAATGCCCAAAATACATACTATCAATGTACGCTGTAAACTGATCAACGTAAAAAGTACATTGTGGCAATGCACAAAGTACATACTATCAATGTAGATTGTAAACTGATCAGTGAAAAAAGAACATTGTGGCAAGGTACAAAGTACATAATATCAATGTACGATGTAAATGTTCAATGTGAAAAGTACTTTGTGTCAATGTACAAAGTACATACTATCAATGTACGATGTAGACAGATCAATGTAAAAATGTGCATTGTGGCAAAGTACAAAGTACAAACTATCAATGTACGATGTAAATGTTCAATGTAAAAAAGTACAGTGTCAATGTACAAAGTACATACTATCAATGTACGATGTAAACTGATCAATGTAAAAGAGCATTGTGGCAAGGTAAACAGTACATACTATCAATGTACGATGTAAATGTTCAATGTAAAAAGTACATTTTGTCAATGTACAAAAAACATACTATCAATGTACGACGTAAATGTTCAATGTACAAAGTACATACTATCAATGTACGATGTAAACTGATCAATGTAAAAATGTACATTCCGTCAATGTACAAAGGACATTCTATCAATACACGATGTAAACTCATCACCGTAAAAAAGTACATTGTGGCAATGTACAACGTACAATACTATCAATGTGCGATATAAACTGATCAATGTAAAAAAGGAAATTGTGGTAAAGTACAACGTGAATACTGTCAGTGTACGATGTAAACAGATCAATGTAAAAAAGGACATTGTAACAAATTACAAAGTACTAACAATATACGATGTAAATGTTCAATGTAGAAAAGTGCATTACGATGTAAATGTTCAACGTAAGAAAGTGCAATGCACAAAATACATACGAGTACTATCAATGTACGCTGTAAACTCATCAACGTAAAAAGTACATTGTGGCAATGCACAAAGTACATACTATCAATGTAGATTGTAAACTGATCAATGAAAAAAGAACATTGTGGCAAGGTACAAAGTACATAATATCAATGTACGATGTAAATGTTCAATGTGAAAAGTACTTTGTGTCAATTTACAAAGAACATACTATCAATGTACGATGTAGACAGATCAATGTAAAAATGTGCATTGTGGCAAAGTACAAAGTACAAACTATCAATGTACGATGTAAATGTTCAATGTAAAAAAGTACAGTGTCAATGTACAAAGTACATACTATCAATGTACGATGTAAACTGATCAATGTAAAAGAGCATTGTGGCAAGGTAAACAGTACATACTATCAATGTACGATGTAAATGTTCAATGTAAAAAGTACATTGTGTCAATGTACAAAAAACATACTATCAATGTACGATGTAGACAGATCAATGTAAAAATGTGCATTGTGGCAAAGTACAAAGTATACATGCTATCAATGTACGATGTAAAAGTTCAATGTACAAAGTACATACTATCAATGTACGGTGTAAATGTTTAATGTTAAAAAGTACATTGTGTCAATCCACAAAGTAAATACTATCAATGTACGATGTACGATGTAAACTATACACTATAAAAAAGTACATTGTGGCAGTGTAATTACCAATTTACGATGTTAACGGACGTGTAAAATACATTGTGGCAATGTACAAGCAAACATTGCCGCAATGTTGTATACAAAATCGAAGTTTTATTAAAAAAATCCTTTTGTGTACAAAATTAATTGAGTCAATGTATGTAGTGTGCCGGACTGCCTCACCGACCCCTGACTCCAACTAGTTCTTTTTTCCGCCCCTTGCGAGGATATTTCAAATTCTCCAAGAGTAAACCTGTTATGAAATTGTGATATATTAGGTCCCTTCCCTTTCCCTTCCTGCAGAAAATTAACTCATTCACAAGAATGGTTGAAAGTGTAAATCACAGGCACCGGCCTCGCTTGGAGCAGTTGTGCCAACGTTTCTTTACCAATTTATCTCTCGCTGTTTTGAAGACCTTGGCCGGTAAGCTTTATACTCCAGAAATCTTGCTGATTTGTCCGGTTCAATCTACGGAAGTCATGCTCGTCATCGTAAAAATCAAATGGATTCTTCTTAACCCTTTTTACACATAGTCTGCAGTGTTCTTTACCAGTACTCAGCAATCACTGTGTATCTTCTATCTACATATCGAAACGAATCTTTTAAACGGGATATAGGAAAGTGGCCTCAACACAGAACCCTCAATCTGGAGGACCAGGCCTGCCCCTTTCGGGTATTATATCCACATGTAATGTTTGCATCTATTTGATTGACATTCCATCAACCTTTTTGTGTATCTTCTTCTACTTAGATTGATTAATTTATTTTACTTACTTTACTTAACCTCAATAAAACTAAATTCCAATATACATATAGTCACATTCAGCATGTCATATCGACATGACTTACATGAAGCCTTAGTGTTCTTAAAGTGTTGCGGATTAATCTCGATAACTTTTGACCAAGACAATTGTGCATTTTTTTCTAAGAATGATTTAATTTTTATGACTGCTAGTCAAATTTTCATTCAGTTGACTGTGATTTTTGTGTGTTTTATAATAGTTATCGACCCACCAAACGATATTTTTAAATCTTTTTCAAAAACAACTAGTGCATACCAAAGATTTGAAATAGCTGTTATCTTACTTCATTGTTCATTTGTTAGCTTTTGGTTTTATTTCCTGCGGAATCGACATCTCCGATTCATTCAACGAATGTACAATGAATACGTCATAAATGTAAAACGAAGATCTCCAAAAATCTATTTCCGCATCTATATTTTTATGTTTTTCGTAAACGTACTGAACGCGATACCAAAAATGTTGAAGGATAGTCAGAACTGGCGAATGATATGTGGCGTGTTTATTTTTGCTCTGCATTTTTTTGTACTTGGAGTGTTGCTGATTGTGTTCCGATATTTTATGAATGTCATTTGTGATTCGATAAGAGGGATAACATCCAAATTGGAAACGGAATTAGAAAATTTGAATTCCAATAGTGAGGAATCTAGGAAGTGTAGCGGCAGAATCACAAAGCTCCTCAAGATGCATGGCAAACTTTTAATGTTTTGTGCCACTGACTTCAATCGTCTTTATGGGACTACAATGCTTTTTGCTTCAGGATATATTTTAGCAATAACACCATCATCACCATATTATATTCTCACATCTATTCTTGAAAAAGAAGTCTTCGAAATCACTGAGCTTCTGTATAGGGTCCAATTTTCACTCTGCTGGATTGTACCACAGTTGACAGTTTATATATTGGCTCTATCATCAAACCAACTTGACATAGAGGTATGATACAGAAACTATGATAATTGTTAAAACACATTACGCTGCGCCGTTCTCTTTACATATTTTTCCACCATAAGCGCTTCAATCGATTTTTTACATCGGAAGTCTCCTTAAAAAAGAACAGTATACATTATATGGGGTTCGTCAATAAGTCCCAGAAAAATGAAATAAGGAACACTGTTTTCGGCATACAAATATTTTCTCCTTTTAGCTCAATACACTTAATCAGACGCTTCTTCAATTTTTTGATGCCCTCAAAATGATACGATTTTTCAGGCCCCTAAAAAAATTACAACTTTGACTGGTAGCTACCCTTTTTTTATACAGAACCCAGCACGAGGTTATGTTGTTTACATGGCCATTGAAGTCCATTGAATAACTTTTTCCAAAAATAACCAATTTCCCTATCGTTGCAATATTTCCGCTGTATACCATTGTCGACTGAAGTGCCACTGCGTTTATATCCAAATATACCTGGAAAAGTTCTGTCTCAGCAGAAAGTCCCTTTCGGGTATTATATCAACATTATATGCATCAATTTGATTGATATCCTATCAATCTTTTTTTGTATCCTCTTCTACTTAGTTTAATTAATTTACTTTACTTAACTTGAGAAAAACCATTCCACTATATAGTCTCATTCAAAATGTCTTATCGACATGACTTCCGTGAAGCCTTGGTGTTCTTAAAGTGTTCCGGATTAATCTCGATAACTTTTGACCAAAACAACTGTGCATTTTTTTCAAAGAATGATTTAATTTTTATGAATGCTAGTCAAATTTTCATTCAGTTGACTGTGATTTTTGTATGTGTTATATTAGTTGTCGACCCAACAACCGATATTTTTAAATCTTTTTCAAAAACAACTAGTTTATACCAAAGATTTGAAATCACTGTGGTCTTACTCCATTATTCATTTGTTAGCTTTTGGTTTTATTTACTACGAAATCGACATCTCCGGTTCATTCAAAGGATGTGCAATAAATACGTCATAAATGTTAAACGAATAAGATCTCCAAAAATCTATTTCCGCATCTATATTTTTATGTTTTCCGTAAACGTACTGAACGCGGTACCAAAAATATTGAAAGATAGTCAGAACTGGCGAATGTTTTGTGGCGTGTTTATTTTTGCTCTGCATTTTTTTGTAGTTGGAGTCCTGCTGATTGTGTTCCGATATTTTATGAATGTCATTTGTGATTCGATAAAAATGATAAGATCCAAATTGGAAACGGAAATAGTAAATTTGAATTCCAATAGTGAGGAATCTAGAAAGTGTAGCGGCAGAATCACAAAGCTCCTCAAGATGCATAGCAAACTTTTAATGTTTTGTGCCGCTGACTTCAATCGTCTTTATGGAACTCCAATGCTTTTATCTTCAGGATTTATTTTAGCAATAGCTCCGTCATCACCATATTATATCCTCACATCTGTACTTTATAAAGAAGTCTTCAAAATTACTGATTTTATAAATATGGTCCAAATTTCACTTTGCTGGCTTGTACCACAGTTGATAGTTTATATATTGGCTCTTACATCAAATCAACTTGACATAGAGGTATGATACAGAAACTATGATAAGAGTTAAGACACCTCTTTTCAATTGCTTCAAAACAACAATACGTATATGGTGTTCGTCAATAAGTTCCTGAAAAATGAAATACGGAACACTGTTTTCGGCATAAAAAATATTTTGTTTTTCAACATAGTCTCCTTTTAGCTCGATACACTTCATCCAATGCTTCTGCAATTTTTTGATGCGCTCCAAATGATACGATTTCTTAGCCCCTAAAAAAAGGGTTTGTTTCAGCGATTGATTCAAGTCGGCTTCAAACAGCTCTGCGTAATTCTGCGCTGGCGATTGTTTTACCCTTTAATAATCGATGTAATCGATGTTCAGTAATCGATGTGAATAACAACACGCGCATCCCTAACACACCTGATATTCTTTAGCTTTGATTCGCCAGGAGAAATCCACTGTTTTGACTGTTGCATGGTTTCTGGCGTAGTGTTATGAATGCAGGTTTCATTCACGGTTGCTGAACGGCGAAAACTCAATAATTTTTTTTTTTGGATCATCGCCAAACACACCTTTAAAGTTGTCAAACGAATGAGGTTGTGGTCGATTGTGAGAAAACGCGGCACCTTTTTCGCGGGAAGCTTTTTTGTGTCCAAATATTTATTTGAAATCGAAATCACGAAGCTGTGTGATAAGCCATTATCAAACCATTGATTTCGTTGGCCAGTTATCTGGTGTGGTGTGGTGACCTTTCGATGGTTAAGAGTGCCCACAATATTTGTCAAGCTTTTGTAAGGTTTGCATATGCGTGATAGTTTTATCTCGCAAAAAATTGTGTTTAATGAAAACTCTAAACAACAAAAGTATTTGACAGATCCGTCTGCAAATTTGGGTGTGTTCTTTTGACAGATGATTCCTGACAAAAAATAAATGATACATTTAAGGTTACGACACAATTTTTGCTAGTTTTCAGGGACTTGTTGACTTACCCCCGCATGGATAAACTTTTCTTGATCTATGTATTTTAATAAATATCCATTTTTTTTTCTTGCAGACAAATAAAACAGCAAGAATCCTGTCGAGAATATCAAGGAGAGGTACTGGAATTGATAAAATGGTACAAGAACTCATGCAAGCACAACAATAAGTACACAATTTAAGACTATACGTTAGAGCATAAATACGCCTGATAAGTAGTAAAATGTTTAATACAAATGTATTTTTTTTTTTTTTTTTTGATACTATTGGATTTTTTATTATGAGAGATAAATTTGTAAAATAATTTCTTTATACAAAAAACTATTAAGTCCTTGCATGGAAACATTCATCAACAAAAATATTCTAAAAAACGTATATTTTCGTACCAGTATATCCAACGTAAACTAATGTAATCTATATTTTAATTTAAGGTTGATAAATTTCTCATGAGGAGCTTGTACCAGAGACCAATTTTGACAGCATATGGATTTTTTCCACTAAACAAACGAACATTGTTTAAGGTAAATGAAATTTTTTATAGAGGAAAGTGGGAACTATTCGCACGAGGGGCACATTGGGAAGGGAGCCCTTATTATCACGGAAACAAAAAAAGTACCTTTTGCATAATTATGTTCCCGTTGAACACTAAATACGACACACAGTTGAATTTGTTTCACTCAGTTCAGATTCGCTTTGTTCTTAAAACTTTACGCAACAACGATGCAAGTTTTCTTGACAAGCCTAAGCACTGTACACCAGCTGTGACTAAGCTCCCTTCTAGACAGTTGACCTCCATGTTTTCTTTGGTCTTTCAAACCAGCATATCCCTCCAGGATTTCTTTGAAAGCACTACTTTCCTATGGTTTTATCATCAGGTTTCTTCCGTATGTGACCATTCCAGCGCCACTTTCTTTGCTTTATGTCATCATCCATACTCCTGTTTTTCCAGTACTAAGCTACAGTTCCTATTTGGAGATGGTTTCGGATTTTTAAGATGTAACGCAGATAATGGTTGATAAATGCTTTCAACCTAATTGAAGTGTTGTTAGAGCATTTCTTCTTTACAAAATAATACATGCAGCGCATGAGACCACCAGAAATATTGAAAACTAACGTCAACTACTTCAACTCGATTCAGCAAAGTACCAAGATCAACTTTAGGGTGAATTTAGAAAAACGAGGACGAGTTGAGGTTTTTCAAAAAATGCAAAGCGACTTCAGGACTCAAAGAAACAATTGTTTTGTTGCGTTAAGTTGACGAATCTTCCCTAAATGTTCCCTTTATTTTTTTTGGCAACAAACAGTAAAGGCTTGAATAATATTTTCATTTAAACTCCGCTTTAAATGCTGTTGCCTTAAATGTTAGTTTGCTCATACTACTCTGTTTTTTTCCGATAGTTTCAACAATCAGAATAAAGTTCCCCAACTATTCTCTGATGCTATCCAACCCGTAGGGTACTTTGATTTCATCAAGGCGTTCTTTCGTCAAATTGCTAAAATGTCCGGATGGTTCCCACTCTCCCCTATATATTTATGTAAATTAAATATTAACAAATGTTTGCTTTTTTTCAGATCTTTGCTGCAATTTTTACATACATGGTTATTCTCATTCAATTTAAGGACATGGAAAATACGAATAAGCAACTTGCAAGTGCAAGTCCGCCTTTAAAAATGAAACAGGCTCTCGATTCTGAGAAGAAGTGTTTTTGAGAAAAAGTAATTGTTTAAGTATTTAGTTTTTTTTTTTCTGAAGAGCATTTAAAAGAGTTGTACTGAATATTGTGTAACACTTTGGCGAATGTATACATACCATAATATGACACCAACCGAAGCTACTGAAGAGCTCCATAGCTTTGGAGTAATAACTTTTATTTTATAATCAAACTGAAGAATACATTTCGGAATCTACTAGTGAAATCCCGCACCTACTAGAAAGTGCTAGTGACTCTGGAACTAAGACATATTTAAGAGGTTTAAAAGTAAAAGAAACAAGTTTTATAATTTTAATTCAAGACCGATCTAAGTGAGGTCACAATAAATTGCTTTTCAATAAGGGTGAGTAGATGTTGAAATGATGTTGATGTGGCTGCTGGCTGCTGCTATTTAAAATTCAACCCCTTTTTAATTGATGTGCATTCAGAGTTACCAGTGTTCTTTTGGTAACTCGTTCAACTTTCTTTCCTTGGGGTTCTGCTGATGAGCTTTTGGTTTTAGAGCTTTAAATTTGTTTTAAGATTGTTGCTTATTTGAAATGCTTACTACGGAAACCCTGCAAGAGCTTTTGTATGGAACGCCCTTACAGAAAACAAAAGAGTGCTAATGAAAGACAAACATTACTATCTTCTCTGTACTGCCTGTTTATGTGGAATAGAGTATAGCTGTGTGTTCATTTAAAAGGCCCATGGAACATGGACCTAATGTAAGCTTTATAAAATAATCACAAACAAGAATGTCACCATTGTATATAAAATCTATAGTAGTCTGGAGAACGAGTAAGAGATAATAACCTAAATTTTTTCTCCAAAACGAGTAATTTGGAAAAAAGGTTTGGACACTCACGTTGTCGCCACAGTCGATCCTGATCCATATTACTATAGATTTCATATACAATCATGTCACCAAAATGTGGGATTTGAAAAAAATTTGACAAAGAATTCGGCGACATCTGGCTTGGCATACGTAATTGAATAAAAAAACAAACGAATTTGACAGATGTAACCAAAAACAAAATGGCCGCCACAAGGCGCAAAAATCTACCAGTGCCAATTTTGGAAAAGATTAAACTGCCTGGATGAATGGGAATAGCCAATACAGGAATGAAAGAAGCTCGCTTTTCATATCAGCTCATTCTTTCCTAAGTTTCGGATGATTAAATTTAAAATAATAAAAGATCCCCAAGGAACATGAGTCTTAAACCAGCGCTATTTATTAGAAAAATTGATTGTTCGTGACATTTTCATCTTAAAAAGCTTGCAACTTTTATAAATCCGAATGTGATAGTTTTTTTAGTTTCTTTGTTAGGCTTTTACGCCTTAACTACTCAACCGATCATCATGAAACTGCTTACACACATTGTCAGAGGCACAGAAATGGCACCCCTTTCCCCTGAAAGATTCTTTTTGCGATGGATAGAAAAAGGTTTTACTAGTGAAAGCTCGTCATTATCACATTAATAGGAATAATCCCTAGCTGGACTCGCTCAGGCAGGTCAGCTATAGTGACGTACAAACAAAAATGATTGCATCCTAATTTATTTTGAATGCAGAACTATTATAATCCGATTTAAAATTAATCAATATATTCAATTTCATGAGCGCTATGTATATTATTGTGAACTACCTTTAGGAACCTTAATTGCTTCAGTGTGCTTCACAATGTCCTGCCCGAAGGACTTGCTTGTATTCATACGGTTCGCTAAATATATTGGTATCCTCCCAGCAAGCTATGATAAAAACTCTGCCAGCCTTTTATCCAACAAACTTGATGGAACAATTTCAACAATAGTTACTCTCATATCTTGTTCGGCATCAATATTCTCCGTAGTATGTTACTTTTTGATAACGAAATATTTGGAAGCTAAATACGGTCACACTGATACAAATGCAGTCGCCATAAGGACCCAAATGGTAGCTTCCTGTTCGATCAAATTTATAATCGTAATATGGATGTACTTCAATAAACAACGAACCCTAAAAATTATGAAAAAAATCGTAAAAATCTTATATTTTTTAATAGTTCCTGAGAACAAAATTTTTATTCGTACAACGTTCGGAGTAACATTGATTGTGATAATTTTTGTGGCCTTGGATCTTGTGGTGCAGAATTCGATGCAAGCATCGTTGTTTTTTATGGCATCATTTACATGGTTCATGATATTGATTAAAACAATTTATGCCAGTTTATTTTTGAATTTCAATACGTGTTTGGTAATAATAATTCGTAAAACTTTTGAAATATTCAATTGGGAATTGAAGAAGTTGATCCAAGTAAAACATCCCTTGGATTCGAAGCGAATAAGAAAACTTTTGAGAGAAAGAAACAATTTTTTAAAATTATGCATAGTGGATGTTAGCACTGTTTTGGGTGTGGCAATGCTCTTTATGACACTTCAACATTTATTGCATATGGTTACAATACCGTTTCTCATATTGACATATTTCGTTGATTTTAAAATTCAAGATTGGGCTAATATTGCACTTTTTATAAACTTTACTGTAGGCTTATGCTTGCCAAACATAATTTTTTATTGCATGGGACTTGTCGTCAATACTGTGGATGAGGAGGTAAGTTCAGTATTATAGATTTCAATTATTGATGTGTCAATGGTACGATAATGCTAAAACCATACTATGCATAAAAATTTAGTTCGTACAATTGAATTCGAATTCTTTATTTGATTAAAAACAAACTTTATATAAAGTAAATCAAAGCTGATTCTAAATTCCACTCAGGAATGGTTTTTACGTGCACTATAGTTTGTAAAGAACTGTCAAATTAAGATCGTAAGATCGTAAACGTCGTCGTAAGCAATCTGTCAAAGCGTGAATGGGAAATCTTTTTTAAGAAGGATATTCATGCACCGTCGAAAACTTGGTGACGCCATGCCATAAGATTGGACAGTGCACGACACACACTTCATAAATAAACATAATCCACCTAAATCTGAAGTAAAACTTCAAAACATCAAAACAAATGACAGCTGGAAGAGGCGAAAACTATTGGCCCATGTGAACACAACTTTAATGTCACCATAGCCGTTTAAAAAAATTGCTACGAAAATTCTTTTGGGAAAAATTTGTCGTTAAGGACTTTCCATTCAAACTTTTACAGCTTTCGTAAAATAATTACGACGTTTACGATGAATTTATTAATTTGTGTTCAGCACTACAGATAAAAAGATTGCATCTTCCAATTGTCAACTTAGTAAGTACTTTCAAAATTTAAATCAAATTCAGTTGTCAATTAATTAAAGTCAGCCTAGTTTCTGTGAAAAAACACCGATGTAAGGGCTTTTCTTGTTCTACGATGCAATTAATGAGCGCTGTGAGTTATGTCAGCTGTCAAACGTCATGTAAATGTCAATGATCGGCACAGTTTGGTTTCCATGATAATCTGCATGCATTTATTTGCAAATGTGTTTCAGATCTTTAATTTAATAAATTTAATTTTCAGGCAAAGAAATCAACGAGAATTTTGTCAAGGGTGTCCCAAAGAGGAACAGTTATTGAAAAAATGGTAAGTAAGTCAAAGAATTTCCTCACAACCCTATACAATTAATACGACATATGTCATAAATGTGAAATGGAAAAAAAAACTTATGAAAAGGTGGAAACATATGATCTGACAACATCTCAAACATTTTGACAAGCGTTTAGATTTAGAAATGTGTACAATTGATTCAAAAGGCAAGACTGCACGTATTTTTTGTATGAAATCGCAATAGGTGCAGCGGGACGGCACTTCAGCGCCAATAAAAGGCATCGTTGGTATAGTTTACCCAACTAATGAAGTGCAGTTCTTAAAAGACACACATTTTGAAGTCAGAATGAGTTCTATCATAAGTTTTTTTTTCTGACATGTTGTATGTATGAATGGTGCGTTCTTTATCTAACCATAGTTAACATTTGTTGTTATGTCAAACAAAATTTGTTGAATTGTCATTGTTACAAATCATTTAGGAACTATTCGTTGTTGGATTTTGTTACTTCTAAAATTTTTTTGTTAATCGAGGAACTAATCAAATTATTCTCGTTCATCCCTCAAAAATTCGTCGAAAAATCCATCTTATTCTTTTCTTTTGATCACGCAAAGAAAATAAAGACGTTTTTGCTGCTCAAATCGAGAATTTGAAATGTTTTGGGTTTGATTTAAGGACTTTGAATTGTTTAAAACAAAACGTTCAATTTGACAGATCAACAATCTCAACTCATATCATGGAGGTGAATTGGAAATAGTAAAAATTGTAACTATTTGACACTTAAACTTGAGTGTAGGAACGCTGTTATAACGTCATATTGTTACAAATTGTAAATAATTTTAATTAAGGGAACGCGGTTTTGTTGATTATTGTTAACAATAGTTGACTATGGTTAGAAAAAGAACGCACCATTGCGGGAATGGTTGGAAATATTTTAAACTGGTATACTTCATTTATTTCTTTAAATAAATTTATTTTTTCTTCTTTCAAAGGTTGATAAGTTTTTACTGAAAAATATGCGACAAAAGCCTATTCTAACAGCCTATGGTTTTTTCCCACTCGATAAACGTACACTTTTTAAGGTATTTCATACTTATGTCATAATTTTCTCCATGTTTGTAATTTATCGTTACTGTTTTATTTTTTAAGATTTTTGCTGCAGTTTTATCATATGTGGTCATTCTAATTCAATTTAAAGACATGGAATACAAGAAAAAAATATTTTCATCAAAAATATAATATAATAAAGGTGATTTGACATTAAGTTATCAATTTTGACAGTTCTTATGAATGATTCGAATAATAATTTTAAATAAATCAAACAGAACTCATACAACAGCTGATACCAAAATATCACATTGACAGTTTCATTGCCAGACTTACTTCCGAGTCTCGAAGAAATGATTGCAAACGTGTCACAAGTCTAAACATTATGTAGAAAATGGGCTATGAGCACTTCAAAAATTAAATTATAAAATGTCATTTTGCAATAAAATAATAATAAATAAATAATTTGACATATTGATTGATAAAACAAAACTGCATTCATTCATCATTAAAAAAAAAACACACAATTTTTACCTGCATTAATCCACACAAGAGCTAATGTTAGTAATTATTGAAACATTTAATTCAGTATTTTTTAATATGCCGTGTCCGAAGTATCTAACCTATTTTCTGCTATTGGCAAAATTTATTGGAATTATCCCGGCAACATACGACCCAAGGTTATCGAAACTTGTGCCCAAGAAAATCGATAACATCATTGCAACAATTGTACCAATAGCCATAAGCGTCATCGAACTTATTTCGGTTGTGGTCATCTTGGAAATGATTCTGCAAACCATCTTCGACAAAACGGGAAAAAGTGAAATCAATGTTACGACCATGCGAATCCAATTTACTTCTGGGGCCTTTATAACGACTATAACGTCATATTGGATGTATTGTAATCGAAAACGAAGTTTGAAGATAATGACAAAATTATTAGCACTTCTTGAAAGCTACCAAACCCTAGAACAAAACGATATGATGAGAACAAAATTTTGGATTGCAATGTCGTTAATAGGAATTGCTATCATAAATGTGATCATCGCAAATAGTTTGTTTCCAATGCCGCCAGCCATGTTTATTTTATCAACGATGGTGGGAATTATGCAACAACTCTATAAGAACGCTTTGCTATCCTTAAATATATGTAATATTGTTGTCATTCGAAGTGTCCTTGAGTTACTTAATAGGGAACTTTGTAATAGGACGAAACATGGCGGACTTGGACA
Source organism: Platycheirus albimanus (assembly GCA_916050605.2). NCBI lineage: Eukaryota > Metazoa > Arthropoda > Insecta > Diptera > Syrphidae > Platycheirus > Platycheirus albimanus. The sequence goes on along the minus strand of OU696698.1, from coordinate 21,645,284 downwards.
TGCACATAGAATCAAGATCAAGATCTTGTTAGCCCAAAGAAACGAATTAATACGATTGTGTCTAAATGATGTGAACTATGTCCATGGTATTGGAATACTCATTTTAACTCTTTATCTCATCTTAATGACGGCAGGAGTACCGCTCTTAATATTTACATTCGTGTACGCTTGGAAAATAAAAGATATTTATAATATTTTTAAACTTTCTTTCGGGGCTTTAAGCTGGGGCATTCCAGCCTTCATTTTGTTTTACATGATTTTTTCGTCTAATACTGTGAATGCTGAAGTAAGTTTGATCAGTGGCGGATTTAAAGACGAAACGGGCCGGGACTACTTAAATTTTTGTTTTACAAAAACTTTTATTTTCAGAGTTATAATACAAAAATAATTTTGTCAAGGATGTCTCAAAAAGGATCTGCTTTTGATAAAACGGTAAAATGAGAAGACATTTCTATACATAGTAAAGCTCTGTTTTTTATGTATATAATTAAGCCTTTTACGATATATTTCACAGATTGATCCTTTTTTACTTAGAAATGTGAAACAAGAACCCATTTTGACAGCTTATGGATTTTTTCCAATCAACAAATCATCACTATTTAAGGTATTTAGACAATTAAGGTTCATATTTTGTTTGCAAGTATTGTAAGCCTGGTTTTCTTTACAGATTTGTGCTGCAATATTTACATACATGGTTATATTAATACAATTTAAAAATATGGAAAATATGCTATAAAATGTTTAAGAAATAAAAAATTGCTTCACCTTGTAATTTTGTAGGAATATCCTTAGGGGTTATATACATGATACAACTAATAAAGATATGGCATTGCGCACGATGCTATACAAAACGCCAAACCATTGTCAAACTTCGTGTGTTCTTATGACGTAGAGCGCAAAACTACATTGACATACTATATACATGTATATTATGTCAATGTGTAGAATGTATAGAGGGTAGGACGAAACAAAAGTCAAACGGGAAGGCGAAATCGAGAAGGCGCGAAATTCAGGTGTTCTTATGACGAGATGCGCAGAACAAATCAAAAATGAAAATTGGAAGGCGTTATCTCTAGTAGTTGTATCATGGGTTATATAGGCACTCATATTGATAAAACAGTTTTAAAGTTTAATACACTCACACTCAAGGGGATATGAATACCCTTATAATGAATTTTTCATGTGTTAGCAAGGGGAGAAGGAGTATAGAAAGATAGGAAACAAAATATTTTGTGGTACATGGTGCGTTCTTTTTCTAACCATAGTCAACAATTGTTGTTATGTCAAAACAAATTTGTTAAAGAGTCATTCTTAGGCGCGGTTCCACTAGAAATATTTATTCCGGACATTATGTCAGACATTATTTCTGTACTATGCGGGCAAATTATGTCGTGAAATTTTATTCTTCATCACAATCTCGGCCAGTGGATCTTGTTGTTTAATTTTAGCGCTTTAGAAAAATTAGAAGAAGCAGAATACGAAAAAAGAAAAAAAAACAATTTTTGGGTGAATCCATTTTTAAGCAAATGAGAATTGTACGATCTCGAAGCTCATTTGCTGCAAGACATCTGTCGGAAGGATGAAGTGACTGCAATTTTTGTGTAGAATATCAATGAATTGCAAACAATAAAAAAACATCAAATTATCAACAAACAAAAAAATTAATGCAAGAGCAAATCATTAAACTGTCAAAATTTTTAACAAGAGAACACGTTTTGTTTGATATGTATGTATGTTCAGTGAATTTAGAATATCATAAAATGTCAAGTTTATTTCCGAATTTATTTCTTCTTCGAAGACAAGAAATAAATACAGAAATCTATGTCTAAAAACATCAAAAATCCAGGCATAAGGGGACTCCACAAGAAATAATGAATACATGACACATTTCTTGCAATCGTTTATTTCTAGTGGAGTCCCAGGGTTAGGATTCGTTGGGTTTTTACAAACTATATAGACGTTCTTGCTGCTCAAATCGATAATTTATAGGTAATTTTTTAATACAAAACGTCCAATTTGACAGATCAACAATCTCAACTCATATGGTGGAGGTGAGTCGGAAATAGTAACAAATCGTAACTATTTGCCACTACAAAGTGAGTTTATTAACGCTGTTATGAAGTCATATAGTTAGAAATAGTACCTAACTAATTTGGATTAAAGGAACGCCTTTTTGTTGACTTTTGTTAACAAAATGTTGACTATGGTTAAAAAAGGAAGTCATCAACAGTAGATTGAGATTTTCCGGTGATACTTGGTATAATAATACGGGCAAGTGCGAGTCGGACTCGCGCACGAAGGGTTCCGTACCATTATCTATAAAAACGGCCAAAAAATCACGTTCTTCAATATTTATTTTATTCAAAAAAACATTTGCTGAAATTTCTCATTGTATTAGGCGATCAGGATTAGCAGAAGACAATGAACTGATAGTTTGTTTAGGAAAGATCGCTCCAAAAATGATCTTGTTTGTGTGAGTGAAGAAAATGTAGCAAATCAGCAAAAAGAAGAACAAACAGAGACAGCTATGCATGTAAATTCAAGAATTCTAGAAATCCCTAAAGAAGAAAAGAGCCAACAATACCGACTTCTTGTTCTTTATTTGACATTCGTTTTGTTTTCCATTTTGTTTTCCGCTCGAATTTGAATTCGAACACGAATAGAAGAAAACTGAGCTTTAAAAGAATTTCTGGAATTTACATGTATGTAAAGCTGTTTCGCACTCACACAAACGAGAACATTTTTGGCGTGATCTTTCCTAAACAAACTGTCACCAAGATGTCTTTTGCTAATCCTGCTCAAATATTTCACTGAGAAATTTCAGTAATTTTTATTCTCAGCATAGTGTTTTTTTTATTATTTCTAGAAATCACTCAAATCACCTCCAATGACAATAAAATAAAGAAGAAAGGCATACTCACGTTTGAAAACCAATACCGACTTGTTTTTGTTTGTCATTTGTTTTTTTTTTTGCTATTTTTTTTTCTATTCGAATTCGAATTCGAACACGAATAGAAGAAAACTTGGCTTTAAAAGCATTCATAGGTTGCCTCTTTTCTTCTAAAAGAATTTCTGGAATTTACATTTAGGTAAAGCTGTTTGTGTGAGTGAAGGAAAAGTCGCAAATCGGCAAAAAGAAGAACTAACAGGGACAGACTTCAAGAAATTTCTAAAGAACAAAAAAAAGACAACCTGGTGATGGACGGGCAAACATAGCAAACAATTACGTTTGTTGTATGGGAGCCCCCATACATTTTTTATTTTATTTAGTTTTTAGTATTTGTTGTTATAGCGAACACAATAATACATCATCTGTCAAAATTTCAACTGTCTAACTATCATGGTTCATGAGATACAGCCTTGTGAAGGACGGACAGACGGACAGACGGACAGACGGACAGACGGACAGACGGACAGACGGACAGACGGACAGACGGACAGACGGACAGACGGACAGACGGACAGACGGACAGACGGACAGACGGACAGACGGACAGACGGACAGACGGACAGACGGACACCCTTTGGGTACGGAACCCTAAAAATCACACACGTGGCATCCAGTTGAAACTGGGGGAATAAATACAAATTGGTTTAAACTCACAACTCTAGGTTTCGCAACCAAGCACTACATCCACTGTACCATTGCCAGACGCAATGCCATGTCATGGTAATTTGACATCAGTAACTAATTATAATAAAGTAAACAGATTTGGCAGATGTCACCAAAACAAAATTGCAGCGTAGTCAATGTCATCTTTACTTCACAATTCACGTCTTCGTGCAAACCGACGGAGCTATGACTGACTGTATTGTTAGGTCAGGTATTTTTTCAGTGAGCCCACCCATAAACAGCTTAATAAACTTTCCGCTTTTCAGCAGCGTCTTCCAAGCTGATGAGGAAGACTCAATTCACTTCCTACTTCCTAAGTCTAAAAATGCACAGACTAGAAAAGCAGCCTTCGGGGAATATTTTTCAACGAATTGGGCGATATCTCGAACAACACACTAAAGAATATCCTTAAGTTCATCCAGAACTTGAGGAATAGCTTATCTTGACCAATTATATCTACGCTCTACAAGAACTTTCGACCTAAGCAATCAAAGTATTGGCAGAGGACCCGTTTGAGAGTTATACAACTCGCTTAGGTGTCGGGCTATGATTTTTGGAGGATTTCTAGGCTGAACCCGCTTACTTGACCGACTACTTTGACGGATCCAATGTACCCTTACCAACCAGTAACCTGGCTAGGAGGCATAATGTCTGGAGAACGGTTACATGAAATCGTCCTAGGATTGATTTTCCAGATTGAGTCTTTTTCCAGGAGACTGCTAGCTCATCCCGTACTTCTTTCCCATTCCATAAAACCCCATAGTGTCTTAAACAACAAAATGTGGGCAGAGGTACCATTCCGGAAATCATACACTTTATAAAGGATGAAGGTTTATGACTCTTTGATGACAACTGAACCGACTCGTGGACCAAACGATATTTCTGGCGCAGCATAAGGTCTGGGATCTGATTAGTCGTCCAGAGGGCGAGAGTTTCTGGCTCATTCCCAACAAATTCAACTCCATAAAAATCAAGGGCTGCCAGAGAACCCACCTGGGAACCATACATCATGCCCAGGTGGTGAATTATGATTTCAGGGATGGACAAAAATTAAATCAAAATCTGAACGAACTGTCTGATGTATCAAATGTTCCACAACAAACCAGAAACCTGCCTAGATATAATAAATTTTGGAGTGTATGGTCAATTTTTTTTCGTCTACGAGATCTTCCTGCAGATTAACCGTCGTAAGTTGACCAACCACTGGCTAAAATCATTCCCTAACACCCCATTTGTTCCTTCGTTAAGTTATGCTAACACAACTTGCTTTTCGAGCTTTCCAAATATCTCATCCAGAACTTGGGGGTTTTCAGGGTAATCACATGTAGTTAAAGACACAACCTTAATACCTAACCTACCTAATCCTGAGGGAGCACAATTGATTCGAAATATTGGTAAAAAACACTGCCAGTACTTACTTGCAAGCTTAGTTTGAGGAAGGAAGAGTACTGCATAATCCCAATCCCACTCTTTCATTAAAATATGACTGTAGGAAAGTTTGTGGGCTTGGTAAATTGAGGAAACAGTATACCAGCTCTCCCTGAATCGACAAATCAATAATGAAATTTAAATATAGGATAGCAATAGCAACTTCTCTGCGAAAGTTCAATCATTAACCTATTAAAATAATTGAACGAAACATAATTAAAGTCATTGTGCCAACACTTTCTTTTCTGCTCGGTTGTCCACCTTGATAATTATTTTCGGTTCACAAAGTCAGAATGATAATTAGAAAAGGACTATTCCTTCAGTTGAAGTGTCTTCGGTTTTTTGGATTTTTACCTATAACTTGCCACAAGGAACACCTAGAATTTCTACCAAAAAATTTAAAATACTTTGTAAGCTTAGCAACCTTCTCATCAATAACTTTGGCTCTATTTTCGTGTGTTTTTTTGCTCGTGTTGGGTCCTTACTGGTCCTCGGAAGACGACAATAGTGTAACCCGAAAAACTCACAAGTTTTATGCTAACATCATAGCCGGACTGACACAAGCCATCACAAATATTTGTCTTTATTTCGGCAGAAAACTTAACCTCCGAATAATCAATAGTGTGTTGTGTTTCGAAAACAAGTACTCGTTTGTGGAAAACGCCAAAGGAAACATTTCCAGTGATAAAACCTTACGTCTGTTTGTTATATTCTTAACAGTCTTTCTAACCTCACTTGGGACTATGATATTTTTGTATTTAAAAACTCATGACGTTTCGAATGTAATTGGAAGTTATCAGTTTATAATGTATTTATTGCAATTATTTTTGAGTGGTTTGATTTCAACGTTTTATGCATCGCTAGTGGTGGTCATCAATGACGTCATCATTTGCATTAACAAAAATATTTCTAGTATTGTTTTAAGTGATCAGAGAGTGTTTTTGAAAACTCAAATGAAAGAAATTTTGATGGATCGCGAAGAAATTATCGAGTTATGTGAAAAAAGTGTAAGTTATTTGTATGGTGGAACTATAATATCGATCTTGAGTGCTGTATTGGTTAATGCTCCTGCTGGACCATTTTATACGGTTTTAATGTGGGACTCGAAAAATGCACAACTTAGTGATTTCTTTGTGACTTTTAAAGGCGTGGCAGTATCGCTGCCATTGATTGTGTTTCCTTCGATGATATTCAATCTAGACGTAAGAGATGAGGTGAGATTTAAATGTTGTTGTCTTTAATATTCAAAATGTTCTATTGGCTTTGTTTTGGGACATTGTAAACATCCAGATCCGCCGTCGAATGTTTGATACCTCTTTACGGTTGACTTGATCTTGGACTTAAGGTGTGGTAAGGTTAGGCTGGCTATTAACTAGGAAGGGAATACTCGCTAATACCAAAAGAGATCCGTTGTGATACCACAGATGGGGTTTTAATATTGCCAGCCTTACATTCTTCTGTCAGAATAAATAAACAAAAATAGAAAGGATGTTTCGGCTCTTGGCCCCAATAATTAGATTTCGAAATAAATTTCGAATCCCTTAGCTATTCATGGCCTCAACACATCTTTCATGAGTCATTAATAATCTGCTGACTAGAATCGCCTTTAATAACACTGCCGTTGAACTTTTTGTTGCATGCCCGATTTTATTTCTCGGTTCACTACCTGCACACTTTTTTTCTTTGGTATGTATAATGTCGTTTTCGTTTGACCAATCATCACAAACATATTTATTTCCTGTAGAATTTTTACAGTTCCACTTCAAATGAAGCATTGCAAGTTGTAAGGAGTATCGATTCCGAACAAAATATGACAGCACAAAATGGCGTCAAGGGACCTCAATCACTTTAACAAGGATCATTTATTTTTCAAAACATATTTGTCTATGTAATGACTTCCCTCTTTCAATTAATTAGCTGGAGTGCTTCATACTTGCCACTTTCATTCTAAGCATAAATTAAAACTTAATTTAGCAATTGTTATTGCAGTAGCGTTTTTGATTCGACAGCGGAAGAATGAGTGTGTTCATTCGGAAGGGGTTAAGTTACCAAGTGATTTGCCTCAAACTTATTGGGTTACTGCCAGTCTCCCAAGATGGGTCTTCCTTAAAAACTCAACTATATTATTGGACATCCTTGTGTGTTTTTGGAGCACCAAACTGTTTGCTTTTGATTTGCACAATATATCTCTGCGTTGCTGGTAGAGATTGGATGCAAGACGAGGTTATAAATCACACTGGAGTAACCTTTGAGTTTTATGTTTTTATCTTTATTGGTTTCTCTCAAATAACGGTCAACTTTTTAATATTTTTTGGTAGAAAATATAATTTAAAAATCATAAACAATTTGATACGAATTGAAAACAAATATCTTACAAATGAATATCCTTCAAGTGATAAGTCCTTGTTGCTGTTTAAAGTGTATCTATTGGTTTGCATCGTATGCATCCCAAATGCTTTCTTCGTCTATGGAAATTTGATTTTTGGAAGTGTTTTTTGTCAATTTTTAATTTATACGTGTCAAACGATTTATGGGGGATTAATTGCTACATTTTATTCAACATTAGCTGTTATATCAAATGAAATTTTAATTAACATTAATAATAAAATGGAAAGTAGTGTTGCCAAGTTAAAAACTTCACCAACTATTTTTTGCCGTAGTATCAAAGAAATGATTGAAGATCAAAATGAAATTATCAAAATTGGTGAAAATTGTATAAGCTCATTTTTTGGAGTTCCACTGATGTTTGTTTTATTAAATATTTTGTGCTCTGCGCCAGCTGGACCATTTTGTATGATTGTTGAATGGGATCTTTTTCCAAGAACCCTTTCAAATGCACTATGGATTGTGCTGAATCAATGCGTGCTATGGACACTGCCTTCAATAATATTCCCTATTGTGATATTTCATCAGGATACACTGGATGAGGTAAGCAGAAAGATTTTAGAACCCCCTCGATAGCATTTTATTTAGAGTTGGAAGTATGATTGGACGCAGCACGCGATGCGTTGCGCGAACCGAACCATTATTTTGGTAATTAATTTGCACGATTTGCAAACGTTGTTCAGGAGTAAGTCTACTCATTATGAAATGGCAAACCAAACTCAGCATAAATCAGGTGACAGCTGTCAAAAAGACCAACTCCGAAAAAAGTATCGCCAGATTGAAAACCACACGTCTAAAAAAACACCCGTTATAAAAAAAATTCTGCCTAGCTTTATAGGGGTTTTCATTTAGGGCGGGTAGATTTTGAAATGAATATACCTATTCATTAGACGTGATGTTTGATGGTGTAACTTGTAATGGTGATTTGGGAAAAGTAATTGAATAATGAAAAGAGATTGAAAAGATGTCACCTAAAGTGACATTTGTCAAAAAATATTGTTGTTCTTTTTGTTTGGTAAGTTCGTCTGCTTTGCAGTTACCTGTACCGTGAGTTTTGGAGCTAGAATGCTAATTCTAAAAACCGCTCTGTAGGACATAAAAAAAAACTATATACCAAGTTTGAAGCGAATTGGTCCAGCCGTTTAGGCTGTAGGTGCCGATACAGACAGACGGACAGACAGACAGACAGAATTGTCGGACCCACTTTATTAGGCTTCTCTATCATCGTAATGTTATGTTTGATTGTTGAAAAAAACAATTTTTTTTACGAATGCATAACTTGCCTTATAGTTCCTATAATCGCAAGTAAAAATAAACATAAGCGAGAGCTACAGTACGTTTGCAACGAACTGAAGGATACCATATTCCCTATATTTTTGTATGCCGATGTTCCAGTTTCAGAAACAAAATTCTTTTTTAGCAGACAGAAAAAATTCAATAACATTTATTTTGTGTGGTGTGATGTTGCATTAGTGCTGGCACAATAAAAAAAGGCGTGTGCCCCGCCCAAAGTTAAGACTTTTTATTGCCAAGGAAAGTAGTATGAGCTAAGTGACATTCAATTTTATTCTTGCAGATCGATTTGATCTCACTCTCAAATTGAGAGTGCACTCTCAATTTTTCCGAGCCAAACAAAAGTAACAACGCAACGCCAACGATTAGTGACAATGGTTTTTTTGGCTTATTTTATTAGCAACAATTTAAATACACCCTTTTTAGTTTTGCAGAGTATATAATATACACACACACAGCATTGTAGAGAATCACGATTTGAGAGCCACTCCAAAAATTTGTGAGCCAATCTAAAATTTGTGAGCCACTCAAAATATTCGCTGCCTTATGCGGTATTCAGGCACATTCCAGTATATAGAAAAGGAATCACTGCCTGAATCTCATTCGCTTAAACGAATATGAGCGCGGGCTCGGCTCATTCCATTTTAGCGAATACATTGCTTGTATTGCCTTGGGTGAAATGGAATGTGCTGGAATACTGCATTAGGCAGCGAATATTTCGAGTGGCTCACAATTTGAGCTACTCGTCGCAGTTCCCTGATCCACACTCTGCTACGTTACCAAGGAATTTAAATCTAGGTGTTCATCTTTTTACTTCAAAACTGCGACCGATAATTAAAAAACGTTTAAAAATTAATGCATTATACGGCTTTCGATGAAAACGCCCCTTTAAAGTGGACGTGTTTTAAAAATTTGAAGCTCTAACTGAACTTTGATCATTAATCAGTATTTAGGCATATATGTAAAACTACAGCTGAATCGAGTAGTTTTTAAACGACCTTAACTGGACAAAGATATTTTATCAAAATCACGCCTTTAAAAGTGGGCGTATTGAACAAATGTACACAAGAAAATGTAGAAATATATTTTTCATAAAACGAACGGAAGGGAAAAAGGTTTAAATTTAATATTGGTGGTACCTTAAATTTTCAAAAACTATGGTTTTCGTTCTTTCATGAAAAGTGGGCGAAAGCCACGCCCAAAATTCAAACATTTCTTTTCATACACAAACGTTTTAGTTTCTACTAAGTGACGCAAAGTTTTGGCTTTGGGATTCATTATAAATACCGTTTATTTGCAAAAACAATGCAAAAAAGTGGGGGTCAGCCACACCCAAAATCAATTTTTTTGATTTCACACACTATATGTTTATGTGCAAGTAATACCCACAAAATTTAATGTTTTTCGCTTTAATATAACAATTGTTATTTTATAAAAACAATATAGATGGTTTTGTATGAAAAATGGGCGTCAGCCATGCCCAAACTGAAATATTTTCATTTAATTGGAAGAAGGTTTACGTGTTCAAAATTTTAGCGTTATTCTTTTATCGTAACTGTACAAAAAACATAAATACATTTTACCAAATTGAGGTTGTTCAAGAACTTAGCTTTACTCTTGAACCAAAGATTATATGTACTAAATTTCAGCTTTCTAGCTCAAAAATTGCGACCTCTAGAGAGTATACATACGGACGGACGGACGGACGTGGCTAAATCGACTTGGCTTTAGATTCTGAGTCAGAATATATTTATATACTTTTCTATACCTAACGGTATTATTTCTCTATGTTAAAAATTCCTAACCAAATACAATTTACCCAACCCATTCATGGAATAGGGTATACAAAGGATGTATCGGCTCTTGGCCACAATATTTAGATTTTAAAATAAACTTCGAACCCCTAAGATATGGATGGCCTCAGCACATCTTTCATAAGTCATTAATAATCTGCTGACTGACTAGAATCGCCTTTAATAATACTGCCGTTGAACTTTTTGTTGCGGGCCCAATTTTATTTCTCGGTTCACTACTTGCACACCTTTTTTCTGTGATATAATGTCGTTTTCGTTTGACCAATCATCACAAACACATTTATTGCTTGTAAAATGTTTATTGTTCCACTTCAACTGAAGCATTGCAAGTTGTAAGGGGTAAGGGAAGTATTATCGATTCCTAACAAAATATGACAGCACAAAAGGGCGTCAAGGGACCTCAATCACTTTAACAAGGGTCATTTGTTTTTCACAAACATATTTGTCAAAAGAATTACTTCCCTCTATCAATTAATTAGCTGAAGTGCTTCATACATGCAACTTTCATTCTATGCACACATTATTATAACTAATTAAGAATTATTATTGCAGTCGCGTATTTTACAGCGGGAGAATGAGTGTGTTTATTCGGAAGGGGTTGAGTTGCCAAGTGAATTACCTCAAACTCATTGGGTTATTGCCAGTCTCCGAAGATGGTTCTTCCTTAAAAACTCAACTATATCATTGGACATCCTTGTGTGTTTTTGGAACATCAAACTGTTTGCTTTTGATTTGTACAATATATCAGATTGGATGCAAGAAGAGGAAATAAATCGAACTGGAGTAGCATTTGAGTTTTATGTTTTTATCTTTATTGGTTTCTCTCAAATAATGGTCAACTTTTTAATATTTTTTGGTAGAAAATATAATCTAAAAATCATTAAAAATTTAATACGCATTGAAAACAAGTATCTTAAAATTGAATATCCTTCAAGTGATAAGACCTTGTTGCTGTTTAAAGTGTATCTATTTGTTTGCATCGTATGCATCCCAAATGCTTTCTTCGTCTATGGAAATTTGATTTTTGGAAGTGTTTTTTGTCAATTTTTAATTTATACGTGTCAAACGATTTATGGGGGATTATTTGCTACATTTTATTCATCGTTAGCTATTATATCAAATGAAGTTTTAATTGAAATAAATAAGAAAATGGAGAGTAGTGTTGCCAAGTTAAAAACTTCACCAAGTATTTTTTGCCGAAGTATCAAAGAAATGATTGAAGATCAAAATGAAATTAATAAAATTGGTGAACATTATATGAGCTCAATTTTTGGAATTCCATTGATGTTTGTTTTATTGAATATTTTGTGCTCTGCGCCAGCTGGACCGTTTTTTATGATTGTTGAATGGGATCTTTTTCCAAGAACCCTTTCAAATGCACTATGGATTGTGCTGAATCAATGCGTGCTATGGATACTGCCTTCAATAATATTCCCTATTGTGATATTTCATCAGGATACACTGGATGAGGTAAGCAGAAAGACTTTAAAAAAAACCTCGGTAGCATTTTATTTAGAGTTGGAAGTAAAGGGTGTTTTTTTTAGACGTGTGTTTTTCAAGAAGAAATAAAACGCATGATGATGATTTAATGTTATGGCTAAGAATTTAGCTTTTTAATAAAGATAAGGGTTTGCTATTATGTTTGTATCGTAGCTCAATGGACTGTATAACCATCTCAAGCAATAAATATGTGAAAAGAAATAAAACACGATAATTTATAGTGGAAAAAATGTTATAAAAAAACCACTTAGCACATTTATTCCTTCTCAGTTCAAATCCTGCTTAAGACTAACCCTCATTCATGCTTGTTCGCAGAACAAGCACTCTTTCGTTAAGTTCTTACGTTAAATTTTATTTACGTTTAATTTTACCTTCTTATACATATGTGGCCATCGAATGCAGAGTAACCAGGACTCATGCGATTCGATACAGAGTTTATCATCCTTCTTATCAGAATTTGGTTGATCAACTAGCCAATAAGTAGGCTTTTTATCCTTAGAATTGAGAGTACATTTGCAGATGTGTTGGCTTTATAAAATGGGCATTTTCCTTATCAAGAAAATCCACCATTGTGTTTTGGAGAGATGCTACTAATTGACGTACAAAATTGTAGAAGACGTATCAATCAATATTGTGATTAAAATGTCAAATTAGAAAGAAACTATGTAGACAAAGACTTTGAAGCTTTAGGCAAATGGCCTCCATTGACCATCATCTTTCACTTTGCTTGATTTTCAGTCACTGTGAAAATAAACTTCCGTGAAATGTCAACAAATTATTATTTTTGTATAGAACATATACTGCCCCCTAAAGTTAGTCAGACAGTAAACATTTTCTGATTAAAACGTTGGAAAACCACGAACCATTTGACTTACGCTGAAAGATCCTTTTAAAATAATTGAATAAAATTTATTTGTTCATGAACGTCAACAATTTACCCTGTTATGTAAATATATTCAAACAGAGACATAATGATGCACACAGTCAGTGCAAAAATATTTATGTAAAATTGTCATTCACTTTAGAAGTTTAAAATGAAAATTAGAAGAGGAATATTCATACAGCTGAAGTGTCAAAGTCTTTTGGGAATTCTTCCCATATACTTTGATGGCCAACAGCTAAAATTCTTGCCGAAAAATTCGAAATATATTTTTAGCTTAGCAGTTTTTTCAGTTTTGAACTGCGTTTTGTTCGTGGGTATCTTTTTGTTCGGCATAAGTCCAAATTTCTGGTTTTCGGTAGAAAGTGAAAGTGTTACCAGGTTGAATCATAAATTCTACAGCAATATTATAGCAGGACTTACGCAACTAATAGCTAATCTGTATCTTTATTTCGGCAGAAAAATCCACCTCGAAATTGTCAATAGTGTGTTGTTTTTCGAAAACAAGTATGTTCGAAACACAAAAGAGAACATTATCAGCGATAGAACATTGCGTTTTCTAGTGATTTATTTGACAGTGTTCTTATTGTGTTTTGTATTTGTCTTGGCCCTGTTTTTCAAGATTCATGTTCGTAATCTACTTGGAAGCTATCAATTGTTAACTCTTATATTGCAATTGTTCTTCGGTGGCTTCATAGCGACGTTTTATGCATCACTTAAGGTGATCATCAACGAAACTATAATTTCGATAAACAATCAAATTTTTAATGTATTGTGTGAAAATAGTGAATTTTTGAAAATTCAAATGAACGAATTAATACGGGATCGAGGAGAAATACTAAAATTATGTGAAAACAATATCAGTTCACTGTATGGAGTGCCTATTATTTCGATTTTGTGTGGTATCTTGATTGAAGCACCAGCAGTGCCAATTTATACAATTTTAATGTGGGACTTGGAAAAGACGCAATTTAGTGGGTTGTTTGTTAGTTTCAAAGTTTTAATATCATTCTTGGTACTTATAGTTTCTCCTTTAATGTTGTTTGGTCAGGATTTAAGTGAAGAGGTAAGTTCAACGGATGTTTATGATTTTAAATTTTTTGAATATTAAATGTTTTAAATGTACATTTCAAAACCTTGTGAACAGCGCACTCATTTTGATTATATTTTTTATCTCTACAATAATTCTTAGGGAATTACACTTTTCTAAGAATATATTTTTGTTTGGACAGTATTTCAATGATCTTATACCGAAACAAGTCATTTTTATAAAAGTCACAACAGAGTTTTGCTTTAATTAGTTTTGGTATATATTGCTTTACTTCCTTAATCAGTAGGATGATTTATTCTTCCGCAAAGTATAACGTCATCAGCATAAGTAAGGAAAGGATAGGTGAATTCCGCACAGCAGAAAATAAGTCATTTATAAATGAGACTAACAATAGAGGCCCCAAATGCCTGCCTTGAAGTATGTCTGAATAAGCAAAAAAACTGGCTTGAAATTCAAAAAACCAAGTCGTTTACAAATAAGACTAACAGTATAGGTCCCACATGGCTGCCTTGGGGAACACTTTAATTTATAATAAACTGAATTGAAAATTCGTTGCGAAAACTACGCTATAGTATTAATATTGTTTCTAAATAGGGAGGGCAAAATCAATTCACACGCATGCTTATTGAGCATAATACAATGTTTGAAGTAATCTACATAGAGAAAAAGAGAAAGCATTTTACGAATGCAAAAAAATAGCCTAGTTTATTGTATGAATTTATGTTAGTTTAGAAAACAAAAATAAAAACACCTAATGAAAAAGTAAATCATAAATATGATTTGAAACTGGAGAATTTTGTTCACATTTCAGTTAACTATTAAACTACATTTTTATCAGAAGAACTCACAATAAAGTTTCTAAAATGTTCCAAATTTCGTAAGATTTTGATAGTTTACAGAAGCAAAATTTCAAACGAACATTTTTGAATGAAACTCCCTTTTAATTTCAATTATTATAGATTTTGGCGGCTGGCTATGATGTTTTGGTGACATCTGTCAACTTCAACTGTCAGTTACTTATGCCAAATCTCCATGGCAAAAATTGTGCTATTCAATTATAAGGCTTTGTAATCATAATGAATGTTGACAGTTTGGTGGTCAAACTTGAAACGACCAATTCAGCTGGAATTCCTACGTCAAAGGAACAAAAGGTCGGAAGAGAACTTCACCGCGGTACGTGAAACTAAATAGTAGACCCCTATAGCCAGTCGATTTAATGCCGTGCACGTGAACTCGGTCTTTCGCAGACTGGTCAATTTTGAGTGGGGACTTGCACCTACCCCCAGCTTAAACATCTAACTGAACCAGAAACTCAAAGTTCAGACCGTAGACAATGCCCAACGCCGCCGTTTATTATCTAACTGGGCTTTGAAGAGTTTTTCGAAGAGAATTGAATTTTGGAATAAAAATCATCTTTAACGACGAGGCACATTTTTGGGTGAGCAGCATTGATATGGGGCGACATACACAACGTTCACCAGGTCACAAGTATTAGCAAAAAGTCACCGCTTGGAGTTAATTTCGGGGTGGCGCCGCGCCGGCCGTACTTTTTTGAAATCGTCGCAACAACTATACAGAACAATGACAACCAATTATTTCCTAAAACTATAGAGCTAGAAGACATGTTGACCGATGCTTTTAAGGTGAAAATGGCACAGGTCATCGCTCAAATTCTGTCAAGTCTATGAAGAAGAGTCATTGAAACACCGTAAGAAAAGAAGCCAAAGCGGACAGTTGAAATGCACGATGGCACATAAACTTAAAGCTCGTCAGCAGTTGACCGAACGATGAAGGATTTATGAGGTTATTTAAGAAAAGAAGTTGAAATTGGTTACGACCATAAAAGTCGCATTGCAGAGCGACCCATCAGCTGCCGAATTCTTGGGACAACTGCTGGTGCAGTTACAGCTGAAAGTGGGATCGATCATAATCAAGTTGCAGAATATAAATCATCTGAAATTGTGCAACGGTTGTAGTTGTCCGTCAAGAAACTGATGAACAATGGCTTCAAGCGAGTGGGAGTGGAACTCCTTATCCCAAGAAATCCGATTATTCCAACTGATCTTGCATTCCAATTCAAGCGAATTCAGTTCCCCTTTAGATTGACTTTTGCGATGACGATCAATAAATCGCAAGGCCAATCGTTGGAAGTCTGTGGTATTAATCTCGAATTTCACAGTTTTTCGCCCCAAATTCTTGTGTGCCCAAGGGTCCCGGTATGGCCTAAGAGGGCCATGTTTAGAAGCTCAATTTTAAACGCGCATTGCGGAATGAAACTCTCTTTAAAATTGAATTATGTATTGTCTTTTATATAAAGGGTGTTTTTTGGAGGATAGAACCATGATTTTCAAAATAAATTTGCACAATTTGGAAGCGTTGTTAAGACGTCAGTCTATTTATGTTGAAATGCCAAACCAAAATAAAAATCACTTGACAACTGACAAAATGGCCGCCAGTTAAAATAGTGTTGCCAACTTAAAGCTCTATACCTCTTAAAAAATCACCCGTTACAAAAGTTTACGTACAGACAAATCGTGCTCAAATAAATGCGAATTAACTTTATTTGTAGAGCGATAAGAAACTTTAATATGAAAATGGATGTTCTTTTATAATAAATTGAAGTTGATTGAATATCTGCAAAAGTGAATATCTACTCTATTATGGTTCATGAGTTATTCTTGCTGAGTAAACTTCTTCCATAATGAAAACCACTATTTCCATTAAGATAATTAAATACAAAATTTAGTCAACTGTCCCTTCCAAAGGACGTCAATACTTGACTAAAAAAAAAAAAAAAAAACATTAGAAATTCAAAATGATCATTAGAAAAGGACTTTTAGTTCAGCTGCAGTGCCTTCGATTTTTTGGATTTTTTCCTATAACCTACGACAAAGAACAGCTGGAGTTTCATCCAAAAAATTTTAAATACTTTGTTAGCTTTGCAGTATTTTCAATAACAACCTTGACATTGTTTTCGTGCGTATTTTTATTTGTCAGTGGTCCTTTCTGGTCATCGGAGGACGATGATAGTGAAACAAGAAAAACTCATAAATTCTACTGCAATATTTTAGCAGGACTATCACAAGCAATCGTTAATATTTGGTTTTATTTCGGTATTAAAGTTAACCTTCGAATAATCAATAGTGTGTTGTATTTCGAAAAAAAGTACGTTGAAAACGTCAAAAGACACCTTTTCAGTGATAGAACCGTGTCATTCTTTCTAATTTATTTGGCAGTTTTCACAAGTTCTCTAACAATTTCGATAATTTTTTATTTGAAAACCCATTCCGTTTTGAGTGCAACTGGATGGTTTCAATATTTCATCTATGTTATGCAATTGTTTTTGAGTGGTTTGATTTCAACGCTTTATGCATCGCTAGTAATGATCGTAAATGAGACAATTATTTGCATTAATACAAAACTGTCTTGTGTTTTATGTGAAAAAAGTGATTTTTTAAAGAGTCGAATGAAAGAATTACTGAGTGATCGATTGTCAATAATAAAATTATGTCAAGTTAGTATAAGTTCATTGTACGGTGTGCCGATAATATTGATTTTGATTGTTGCATTGATCACCGCTCCAGCTGGACCATTCTATATTGTTTTAATGTGGGACTTAGAGACAGCGAAATGGAGTAAATTATTTTATACTTTTAAAGGATTTATGGTATTTCTGCCATTAGCAGTTTTCACATCTATGTTTTTCTATCAAGACGTAAGAGATGAGGTAAGCTGTAAATTTTAGTATATACACATAGTCTAAAAAGTCTCCGTACAGCAGTTTTTTTTTTTTTTTTAATCAGCTGTTTGGTACTCAATATGTTAGATATAATTTTATCTGCGAACTTGTGGTTGAGTTAAAAAAAAACTTTTTCGTTCTTTTTTTTATTATTTTTTTGTTTCTGTATTATTATATTTTTTTTTTATTCTTCTTTTATTAACACTTATTTTTTAACAAATTAAATCCAACGAGAGAAGCCGCTGTCCATCCCAAAAGGCTGCACTTCTCAAGTAAGTTGGCGAGTTATGATTGACAACATGAATGCTTAAAGTATGCTTTTTTATACTATCTTAACTATGGAACTTCATAAAGAAAATGCTTACTTAGCTAAATTGAACTTTTCCACGATTTTTATGTTCTTTATTCGAAATGTGGTTTTAAATATCCGCGCGTTGCATAACGGGGAAAGAGGGTGTATTCGTTTAGAATTAGTTTTGCAGTGTATGCAAGAAAAGGTGTGGGAAACAGTAATGAATTATTATTTTCTGTATCTTGGAAAAGGTGTGAATTTGCAACGTATGCAAAATGGTGTTGGATACAGTTATATGTTATACAATGGAGAATATGGGAGGTGCCAGGGAAACCGGTTTTGGTGACGTCTCAGACGTAATTATATTGATTAGAAAATCATCAAAAATGAAGATTGCAGGAAACAGTTATTTATTTCAAACCAAAAACCTGTAAAATTTTAGTAACGAAAAAGAAAAAAGCAACAATTCAAATAATTTAAAAGAAAAAACAACAAAAAAGTCTCCGTACAATGCAATTATTTTTTAAAACTTAAGCAAAATTTCTGAGAAACAACAATATTCAATAGCTTGTTGGACCTCCCTTGTCCTTAGAACTTCTTAAAGGCGGTTTTTCATGGAGTGCACTAATTTCGAAGTCGTATCGGAAGTGATTTTATTCCGTTCCTCAAGCAAGATGCACTTCCGCTGAGTTTTATTGGAAATTGGATGTTGGCGAACTTTTTTTTCCAAGTGATCCAACAGATGCTCAATGGGATTGAGGTCTGGGGATTGCGCAGGATGTTTTATTTGCGACGGAGCATTGTATAGCAACCATTCTCTTACAAGAAAGGAAGTGTGCTTTGGGTCATTATCTTGTTAAAAGATAAAAGTGTCCCCGAGACCCAGTTTTCTTGCACTTAAATGTAGGTTTTCCCGCAGAATATTAAAGTACACACGTTTGTCCATTATACCATCAATGAATACAAGCTCACCAACGCCGGCCATAACATGACCACCACCGTGCTTCACAGTAGGAGTTAAGTTTTTAATGTTCATCTCAGTGTTTGGCTTCCTCCTCACCATGCGACGGCCATCTGAGCCAAAGATGTTATATTTACTCTCGTCTGTAAATATAACTCGATCCCAGAATAAATTTTCCTTCTCCAGGCGCTCAATAGCGTAGTCCAACCTAGCTTTTTTATTGGCTTTTCGGATAAATGGTTTCTTCCGGCTAACTCGACCATGAAATCTACTCCTGTTTAGCACGTTTCGTATAGTCTGGGGACACACATCAATTCCATCTGTTGTTTTCAATAAACCGGCAATTACAGGTGCACTTTCCTTTGGATCTTCTGTTACACTTCTAACAATGCGTTTCTCCAAACGGTGGTCAATTTTCTTTAGGCGGCCAGATCTTGGCTTATTGGCTACTGTTTTTGTTTTGTTTAACTGTTCCAAGACATATTGAATTGAAGAGCGAGGTGTTTTCACTATTTTAGCAATTTCCTTAAGAGACTTTCCTTCTTTTCTTCTTTCTCAAAAAAACAAAACCACCTAGTAAAAAACAGTTACAAGAAGTTAAGAACACTATAACTTACCAAAAAATAAAGCTTTTTTCTTCTTAACACACTTTATATTTGTAATTTTTACAAGCGAATGGCATCTGTATGGAGACTTTTTTGTTTTTTTTTTTTTACAAACATCTTGACTTATTATTATTATAACGGTATTCAAAGTGCAAGAAAATGCTTGTAGTTTGGTTGAAAGGTAAAGGGTTAACACCTTCTCTTTCTGTGTTGTAACTTTAGCTTTAATGTTTAACCTTACCATTTTTATTCCAAATATATAAAAAATAATTAACTGTACGGAGACTTTTTGGACCATGTGTATATAGATATAAATATAGTCCAATCATGAAAAATTATACTGATAATGGTCCAGGTTTTTTAATTTATTTATCTTGAAATATATTCATCCTTAGCTTTTAATTTAATACCCTTTTATTAGAGGACAGAACCATGATTTTCTAAATAAATTTGCACAATTTGGAAGCGTTGTTCAGACGTCACTTTATTCATGTTGAAATGCCAAACCAAACTAAAAATAAATCATTTGACAGCTGACAAAATGGCCGCCAGTTAAAATAGTGTTGCCAACTTAAAGTTTTATACCTCTAAAACAAATCACCCGTTACAAAAGTTTACTTACAGACAAACCGTACTCAAATAAATGGGAATAAACTTTATTTATAGAGCGATAAAAAACTTTAATATGAAAATGGATGTTCTTTCATAGGTAATAAATTGAAGTTAATTGAATACCTGCAAAAGTGAATACCTATACTCTATTATGGTTCATGAGTTATTCTTGCTGAGTAAACTTCTTCCATAATGAAAACCACTCTTTCCATTAAGATAATTAAATACAAAATTTAGTCAACTGTCCCTTCCAAAGGACGTCAATACTTAAAAAAAAAAAAAAAAAAAAAAATCATTAGAAATTCAAAATGATCATTAGAAAAGGACTTTTAGTTCAGCTGCAGTGCCTTCGATTTTTCGGATTTTTGCCTATTACCTACGACAAAGAACAGCTGGAGTTTCATCCAAAAAATTTTAAATACTTTGTTAGCTTTGCAGTATTTTCAATAACAACCTTGACATTGTTTTTGTGCATATTTTTGTTTGTCAGTGGTCCTTTCTGGTCATCGGAGGACGATGATAGTGAAACAAGAAAAACTCATAAATTCTACTGCAATATTTTAGTAGGACTATCACAAGCAATCGTTAACATTTGGCTTTATTTCGGCCGTAAAGTTAACCTCCGAATAATCAACAGTGTGTTGTATTTCGAAAAAAAGTATGTTGAAAACGTCAAAGGACACTTTTTCAGTGATAAAACCGTGTCATTCTTTCTAATTTATTTGGCAGTTTTCACAAGTTCTCTAACAGTTTCAATAATTTTTTATTTAAAAACCCATTCCGTTTTGAGTGCAATTGGATGGTTTAAATTTTCTATTTATGTTATACAATTGTTTTTGAGTGGTTTGATTTCAACGTTTTATGCATCGCTAGTGATGATCGTTAATGAGACAATCATTTGCATTAATACAAAACTGTCTTGTGTTTCATGTGAAAAAAGTGATTTTTTAAAGAGTCGAATGAAAGAATTACTGAGTGACCAATTGGCAATAATAAAGTTATGTCAAGCTAGTATAACTTCATTGTACGGTGTGCCGATAATATTGATTTTGATTGTTGCATTGTTCACCGCTCCAGCTGGACCATTCTATATTGTTTTAATGTGGGACTCAGGGACAGCGAAATGGAGTAAATTATTTTACACTTTTAAAGGATTTATGGTATTTCTGCCATCAGCAGTTTTCACATCTATGTTTTTCCATCAAGATGTTAGAGACGAGGTAAGATGTAAACTTAAACATATATTTATCCAAATCATGAAAAATTTTACTGATTACGGTCCAGGTTTTTTAATTTATTAATCTTCAAATATGTTCATCCTTAGCTTTTAATTTAAAACCCTTTTATTATCACGAGGCAGTAATTTCTGTCGCCAACGCTTACTGCTAGCGGCCGTTACTGTCCCTTCGTGTATTATATACCTATGACCGTTACAAAGAAATTATACCCTATCCAACATAAATTGGCAGTGCAGGCAAGATAAGGATGTTTGTCTCCTCGTTTTCCGTAAGGAGCTGTTATAACAAAAGCTCTTACAGGGTATCCATAGTTAGCATTTGAAATTAGCAAATGTCTGAATGAAAAGTATATAGGGTTACCAAAATTTTATTTTCCATTTCACAATTTTTAACAAATATGGTTAAAAGATATTTGTTTACGTTTTTTTTTATCAAAATTTTGAGTTTGAATGCGAATATTTTGAAAACTATTAAAACTAATAATTTAATTAAAATGTAGGATTAAAGAACAGACTTCTGGTTTTTAAAACCCTTATAGTACCTAATGTATTCTAAGTGTTTTCGTTGTTTTTTAATAATTATTTTTCCATTCAAGACATTTTTTTCGAAAATCGTCTCTACCTCCTAAACGGGCGAGGTAGACTCCCCCGTAGAGTACAAAAAACTTGTATTTGACACCTCTACATAAAACCGTTATTAAATCTTGGCGCCTCAGTTATCGTACTCTCCCCAAAATTTCATTGAAATCCGTCAAGTTGTTTACGAGAAAATCTGATTTCAAAAAACCGGTCCTACCTCCCACCTACCGTTATAAGACTTTTCCCGAAAAATCTTACTTACTTAAGGTGGCGCAGACAGTCCATTGTGGACCACGGCCTCAACCAACAATCCTCGCCAGCTAGGCCGGTCCCTAGTCAGTGGCCTCCAGTTGCGCACACCAAGTTGGTTGAGGTCGTTTACCACTTGATCGCGCCACCTTAGATGGGGTCTTCCAGAACTGCGTCGGCCCTCCGGGTTGGAATTGAAGACTCGTCGGGCAGGAGCGTTTTCGTCCATACGCTCCACATGGCCCAGCCATCTAAGCCGCTGAATTTTCAGCTTCTTAACCAAGTCAATGTCGCTGTATAGCCCGTACAGTTTGTCATTGAATTATCTCCTCCACACTCCATTGATACATACAGGCCCGAATATCACCCGAAGAATCTTTCTCTCAAAGCACCCCAGCCTGTATTCATCCGATTGTGTCAGTGTCCACGCTTCTGCCCCATACAGCAGGACTGGGATGATAAGGGTCTTGTATAGTGTCTCCTTGGTCCTTTGAGAGAGGGCCCGAAGAAACAGCGATTGGCAAGAGTGATTCTTCGACTGATCTCTTCACTGATGTTGTTCTGAGAGGTTATAGTGGAACCCAAATAGACAAAGTCCTTGACAACCTCAAAGTTATATCTGTCCATTGTGACGTTTTGTCCGAGCCTACGGTGATGATCTACTTCACCCGAGGACAGCATATACTTTGTTTTATCTTCATTTACAGCCAGACCCATTCGAGCCGCTTCCACTTCAATACTTGCGAATGCTCCACTGACAGCGCGCTTCGTTCTTCCAATAATGTCAATATCATCAGCATAGCCAAGTAGTTGAACGGATCTAAAAAAAATCGTACCGCTGGTGTTGACATGCGAGTTGCGTACGATTGCCTCAAGAATGATGTTGAAGAGGTTACATGACAGCGCGTCACCCTGTCGTAAGCCTTTCTCGACATTAAATGAGTCGGTGGTGTTCTTACCAACCTTGACGGAGCAGCGAGAGTTCTCCATAGTCATCCTGCACAATCGAACGAGTTTGGCAGGGATGCCAAGAAGCGACATGGCTCTGTATAGCTTGTTCCTGTTTACGCTGTCATAGGCGACTTTAAAATCGATAAAGAGGTGGTGAGTATCGATCTGGAATTCTTGGGTCTTTTCCAAAATCTGCCGAAGTGTGAAAATTTGGTCGACGGTTGACTTACCGGGTCTGAAACCACACTGATAGGGGCCAATCAGTTCACGTGCGAAAGGGTTCAGACGTTCACACAGAATGGCCGACAAGATTTTATAGGCGACATTTAGGAGACTTATACCTCTGTAGTTGGCGCAGCTTAGAGTATCTCCTTTCTTGTGGATAGGGCACACAAATCCCGAAAAATCTATTCCAACCAAAACATAAAGTTTGCACAGAAAACACTATTCAGAAAGTTTTATCAAAATCGTAGGAGCCGTTTTTGAGAAAAATCAATTTTTCACTAAAAATCGTATGGCAGGTACCGTTAGTTTTAGAGCTAGAATGCTAATTCCAAAAACCCCTCTGTAGGACGTCATAGTAATACTATGTTGAAGCAAATCGGTCCAGCCGTTTAGGCTGTAGGTGTCTATACATACATACAGACAGACAGACGGACATAATTTTTTGACCATCTTTTTTCGTCTTCGCTATCATCGCAATGTTATGTTTGATTGTCAAAAAAAAATACTCAATAAATATTTTTTAAGATGAAGTTCTCAAGGCCCCGACCCCTTAAACCGTATAATCCATTGCCGCAAAGTAAGCAATTTCAAATTCGTCTTGCATTCGAGAAGACAATCAACAAATCACAAGCCCAATCCATGAGTGTTTGTGGTTTGCATTTAGAGAATTCATGTTTTTTAATGGTCAATTGTATGTGGCGTGGTCACGTGTCGGCAGAGCCTCACTTTTATTTTTACCTGCGCCTGATAACAAGAAGAAAAATATCGGTGCCATGAACATGAATACAAATTTAAGCCATAATGGCGTAAATTCACATCTAAGTGCGAATTAGTGCCATAATCAGGATATGGCCTCAATTCAACTTAAAAGAAGAACCTAAGCCGTATGGCGTTAGTTCATTTTGAAAAATGAACGTTAGGTGGGTGAGGAGATGGACAAGGAGGCAGACGAGGAGGCAGACGAGGAGACAGACGAGGAGACAGACGAGGAGGCAGACGAGAAGGCAGACGAAAAAAAGGAGAACTTAAGCCGTATGGCGTTAGTTCATTTTGAAAAATGGACGTTAGGTGAATGAGGAGATGGACAAGGAGGCAGACGAGGAGACAGAAGAGGAGGCAGAAGAGGAGACAGACTCGTCTGCCTCCTCGTCTATCTCCTCACCCACCTAACGTCCGTTGTTTTCTTGTACTAACTGTACCCCAGAGATCAAAACATTTTATGGCATTAGTTCACATTGGACTTATGGCTATAGTTCTCATTTAGAAGTGAATTAAAGCCATAACTTGGATATGGTGCTAGTACACACTTAAATGTGAATTAACGCCATTATGGCCTTAATTCGTATGGCCTTACTTCATATCACCAAAAATATGGTATATACATCAGAAGCTGCTTTAATAAAAGAATTAGCCAGAGTGCAAGTGCAACCCATGCACCGAAAACATAGATAGCTTTAATAAAGCATGCCATTAGAATTCAAAATAGGTATTTGATTTTTGTAGTTTTAGTTCAAATAAATTGTTTAATTATAAAATAGAAAAATGCAAATCAAATCATAAATTAATATAAGCCAAATGTTAACACGAGATTAATTGACTGGGGGTTCGAAGTTCAGCGGGTCAGCTAGTATAATATAAAAATGTATTAAAAAAACTCACCTGATCAAATTCTTCATCCTTAACAGTCAAGGAGAAAGCGAATTATTTCAAATAATCCCTTAGTAACGCCACGATATCGCCACAATGCGAAATTACATGAACACTTTTTTTTCATTAAAGATACGAACTTTTTAGGGACTGCAATATTAATTTAACACAATATGAAGCATTTAACGAACAGACCAACAACTTTTATAAATTATAATTTTATATTTCAGAAACAAAACCAAATTCTAGCTTTGAAAATGCGCACTTTATTTCATTCACGCGAATATGCCAGAAATACATAAATCGAACTTTTCTCCGACTCCGACCGCACTAGGAAATAATATACTGCGAGGACCACCCCAAAAACCGTACCGCAACATTTACACCACTTCAATGAAAAAATACGAAACATTCACGATTTATTTTATATATATTTTCATTTAAACAAATTACAGAAACTTCAGGAGAAACTATTTTATGAGATGAACAAGGTAGAATTCAAATTTATAAACACGTTGATTTCGCACATTCAAAACAAATTCCGTTACCGACACAACTTTTCTAGAAAAAAAAATCGACGAAGATCATGGCAGCCATAATTATTTCGCGAATCCCGTTGAAATACTTTTAAAGGTCAATATTTACCTTTACCTACCGCGGCGAATATATAAAACAATATGATTTAAGTGCACAAACGTTTAAATTAACAATTTAAATAAATTTTTTTTATGAATATTCCGGACATGAGCTAGAAAATCGTGTTAGCTGCGGCGCGGTTGCGGACAAAGACAAAACTGAAAAGGAATTTTGTTTGGTTGATCTTGACTTGACAGTCGAGACTCGAGACTCGAAAAACACTTGACATGCCGATAGAAAATTCCAGGGATGGCGTGTTATCATTGTTCGTAGTGAGTTAGTTGTACGTATTGGCAATACATTTTTTCCATATTTATTATATAATTTGTTGTTGTTGATATTATTTATTATTGTAAATAGATTATGTTTTATTTTAAGAAATAAGAATTAAGAATTAACTCCACCAAGAATGAATAAGTATTATGAAACAAAGATTTATTTGTTTGTTGGTTATATGCAATAAATTAACATTGCCTAAATAGGTAAAGAGGGAGTTAATTTTCGGTAAAGGAATATTGAATGTTTCAATTAACTTCAATGAATAAAGTTCCATTAAAAACTAAAATAGATTAACTTGTGAATCGGGAAACAAAAACTGTAATGTCTCCAAGTGACAAGTAAAAGAGATTTCAATGTCAGAGAGATAATATTATTTACTAGGAATGTCTTTAATTCATAACTATAGACGACTCTTGGGAATTTTGTTCATGAGTTGGAAATTTTGTTGTGGGTTTTTTTTTTTTTTTGGGGTTCATCCATTTTTTTTCCGTGATATCTATTTCAGTAAAAAATATGTGCTGCAATTAGTTCTGAGCTTTATAGTTTATTAATAAGCATAATGTTTAGTTGTCTAAGGCCGTTTTAGCAATTGCCTTAAAAATGTGGCCTCAACTTAATCCCACGGTTAATTTTTGTGTTATATGTTGCGTCTTAACACTACTGAAGACTTTTTTCGTTCCGGGATACAAGATACAAGAAATAGTCCTAAGATTGATCCATCCACACTACTGCTTGACTTCTTCCATCATTTGGCATCGAAAAGTACAGTGGTAGTGGTACTACTTTTATGTGTTGGAGGTCTAGCCAACTCGGGAGATAAAAGATAAGTTGTATAGAAAGTGGGAAGTCTATTCTATTAATCTATTGCTCCGTTTTTGTCTGACATGTATGATTTTGGAACACCAAGGTCGCAGAATGTACAATATTCTCTCTTTGGTTGAAAGTCAAACTAAAAGTAAACATAAAGGAGGGTAGATCTTTTACTCGAAAAAGTCACTTATACACATGTAAGGACTATTTTTTGAACGAAAATCCGCATGTTTTGACGTGTCAATCATATGAAATATCTTGTATTTCTTGCAAAGGTAAGTCAGGCTCGAATAATATACTCGTTGCGATGTGGATGGTATGTGGAACGCAAATAGAATTTGACAGTTCGTAGCAAACATTTTGCAGTTTATTTATTTATTTAATGCAATTTTACTTATTTAAACAATAAAAATGAGCTATTTAATTATACTAACATATTTTAAATTTCAATCTGTATCAATTGGTCTAATTTTAGCTAAGAAATAAGCGATAAAAATGCTTTGAATCTCAGTTGTTCGTTCATTCATTAGTCGCTGTTATATGAACACTCCTTTACACTTTGCTAAATTGAATTCTATATTATTTGCAATACACCATTTTGAAACGTTGTGCAAGATGACTTCCCTGAGGAATACCAGAAAACTCAAAAATTAAAATCTTGGAATGAAATATATTAGCGATTATCTTTTTACTTGCCATCTTAAAAAAACGAGTAATCAAAATGTGGATAATCAAAATTGATGGAATAACTAAAAAAAGCTCATGTGTTATTCTTGAAAAGTAAACTTTCCTTATCAAATACCTACCACTTTTTTAATTAAAATAATTGTATTTAATTAAAATAATTTGTAATACAAAGTTGAGTTAGTCAACATCAACACAGCTACTGTCCAGTGTCTATTTCTGTATTGTCAGCAATACTCAAGTAGGAAACTATAGTTTACCTAACGAAACAGGAAAAAGCAATTTATTACGCATCAGAAGTTCAAAATGACAATTAGAAAAGGACTCTTCTTCCAGCTAAAGTTCCTCAGTTTTATGGGGTTTTTGCCGGTAGTCTTTGATAACGAACAGCTTAAGTTTTTGTCAAAAAACTTCAAATACTTTTTAAGCTTCGGTGTATTTTCAGCTACAAGTTGTACCTTAGTTTTGTGCATATTTTTGTTTGGCAGGAATCCATATTTCTGGTTTTCGGTAGAAAACGACAGTGTTACCAGAATTACTCATAAATTCTATTCCAATATCATAGCAGGACTTACACAATTAACCGCGAATGTTTGCCTGTATTTCGGGAGAAAAGATAACCTCAAAATTGTCAATAGAGTTTTGTTTTTCGAAAACAAGTATCTTGGAAATACAAATGAAAACATATTTAAAGACAGAACATTGCATTTGTTTGTGATTTTTTTGACAGTGTTCTTATTCTGTTTCGCTACTGTGTTGTCTTTATTTTGGAAGATTAAAATTTGGACTGCAATTGGAAGCTATCAATTTTATATTCTCACATTGCAGTTGTTTTTTGGTGGTTTAATTTCGACTTTTTATGCGTCACTTGTGCAAATTGTCAATGAAACTTTAATTTGTGTCAATGAAAAACTAGCCGGTGTTTTAATTGATAACAGTGAACTATCGAAAATTCAAATGAAAGAAATTCTAATCGATTGGACAGAAATAATTGAATTATGTGAAGTTAATATAAGTTCGTTGTATGGTGTACCTATTTTTTCGATTCTGACTGCTTGTTTGGTAACAGCGCCAGCAGGACCATTTTATACTGTTTTGATGTGGGACTCAGAAACTACACAATTGAGTGGATTTTTTATAACATTTAAAGGATTCGTGTCGTTGTTGCCATTAGTTACTTTCCCATCGATGTTATTCAATGAGGATGTTAGAGAAGAGGTGAGTAAAACAACAAGTTTAGGAGCCATGAATGTACTCGACGAAACACAAGTTTTTGTAAAAACATTATATATATGCCAATCTTATACATATGTAAACATTATCCAGCTTCCTACTTATTTTTATTTTCGATGACGTGGATCTCCTGGGCCTCAGCTATTATTCCCATTTAGATGGTCTTTAGACTGCCATTTCCAATTTTGATTGGTTGGTCATAGCACGAAATACCTCTTCCTTTAGTTGGTGATCGATTTTCTAGGTCTGACACCGAATTGGTAAGGACCGATTAGACCATCAGCAAACGGCTTCAAGGCAGATAGATGTAGATATGAGAGATGGTACTGAGATTCCAATAGTCGTGTATTTTTAAGTTCAATCATATTCTGCAGACGAATTTGTGTAGTGTACTAGATTCTAGTTCTGCTTGTAGGTCATCGGCTCCGGCTTCGTGAAACTTTTTCCCGGAAGCGTCAATTTTCTCTTATGTAAGGGCATGTGAGCTTATTAGACTTAGTTGGTTGAATAAGTCCTTGAAACATACTGTCGCTCACCGCGCGGAAGCTCATGAGTCATGACACTTAGGCTTCCTGTGACAGAAAATCCGCATCCAAAAAAGTGCGAGTTCATATCTAAATTACGTTTCTCGTAATAGAAGTCCTAGTTATCGGTTTTTCTAAGGCCCGCATACAATCCAATAGTGGGTGTTATGTTGTCAAAATGTTTGGCTCGTTAATCTAAGGTATAATATGTCCTGAATTTTTCATCACAATTTAAATATTACACATTTTTTACCACATGAACAATTATTTCTTACAGCCAGTCGTGCATTTTATTTTTTCAGACAAAATAAATAGAACCCTTACTATTATTCTAATAACTACGCATCTCAGTATTTGTACACTTCATTTTTTCTTGATTCTGAAATCAAATTAACATATTGTAGGTAATACATAACTTCAGCACAATAACTAAGTAAAATAATAGCTGTCAAGTTCGTTTTTCTTATTTTTTTTTTTTTTTTTCAAATCACGAAATCAATCGTGCGAAATATTATCTTAATGAAACAAATGTCAAAAACTGATTTAACCGAAGCCCCCTGTCAGTTATGTTTTTCCACTTCTTCAGTGGATATCGAGAAATCTTTGTGTTAAGTCCTTAAAAAATGTTTATACAAAATGGTCTCCTTCTTCAACTTAAATGGCTTAGTTTCTTGGGAATTCTGCCAGTTAATTTGCAAAACCAAAATCAATTAAATTTTCTACCGCGAAATTCAAAACAATGGTGGACAGCTTTTGTTGTCTTTTATTTCTCTGAACTTTTAATTGTTGTGTGCGTTCTTTACTCAGCTATGAGTAAATGTTGCACTGTTCCCAAAAATGACGAAGAAAGTGTGATGTTTGGAGCGTATGTACTATTAGGCAATATTATATCTGGTACAACACAGATCCTTATGAATATCATCATTCGTCGGTGTGAAGAACTTAATCTAAAAATTATAAACAGTGCTTTGCGATTCGAAAAAAAATATTGTAATAAGTTAACAGATAACCTCTCCGTCGACTTTAGTTTTCGTTTGTTTTTGACATTTTTCGTATTACTTGTCATTTGTTCGTCAAACTTGATCTACATAAACAGACAAATACACTGTTCAAATATTGTAAACTATTGCTATATAATATTTGGCATTTCAAAACTATTATTCGGTGGATTATTGCTGACGTTTTATACGTCACTGGTAAAAATTGTCAATACAACATTAGTATCGATAAATAAGAACATAGAAAGTTATTTAAAAGATGACAGTGATAACAAACTTTGTACAAATCACATACGGGAAATGCTGACAGATCGGAGTGAAATTATGAGATTATGTGAAAATGACATTTCCTCATTGTACGGCATTGTAATACTTTTGAGTTTAATGTCTTTGGTAGTGAATGCACCAGCTGCGCCATATTATTTAATTAATTTTCTAAAAATTGACTTGGGCCTAGCTCTTATTTTGCATGTTATTGTGAATGGATTCCTAATATGGATTGCGCCCCTAATGGTTTATGCTGGTATGGTATGTCATCAGGATGTAATGCAAGAGGTAAATATATTCACAATTTATTAGAAAATTGTTGTTGACACAAAAATGTCTTTATGACTGAAAACCGCCAATGCCAATACATAAAATGACAACCTAACGGAAGATGTTATAATTTTAGCAAATGGCGGCAAATGTCAATTCTACTTTTACAAAAATATGTGAAGTTATCATACAAAATAAACGTTAATAAACGTTGACAAGAAATTAATCGCTAATTTAAAAAAAAACGCCATTTGCAAAAACTATAGCATCGTCCGATGCCACCTTTGATTGACATGAAAAAATATTAAGTCTGCGAATTAGGTTCAATAAACGTCGAAGGGGCGGCAATACATCTAAATATCAAGGGCGCAGTCTACTTGACTCTGGCACTGGTTAAACATCGTCCCTTGTATAAATGTATTGATACCTAATTGATTGCTTAATTAATTAATGTATATTGCTGACATTGACATTTAATCAATACAAATGCACATGAATATCTCCAATAATTGAATTACACATTTAATTGTCTCTAGTCTAAATCATAATGTCACTGTTGCAAGACTTCAACAAATATCTCAGTTTAGCTAAATGTTTCGGTGTTGTTTCAACAACCTACGATCCTATTAAATCCCAACTCCTTGTGACAAAGTTCGATCGAATTTGGGATAAACTCGTTGATATATTTATATTTGGCTTGTGTATCTTTGCCAGCATTTCATTTTATGGACAGTCGTTCAATGGAAGTGATGGAGCAGATGCAAATATTGTAAGAGTTCAATTCATAGTAGGCTCGGTTGCTAGAAGTCTTATGATGCTTTCCATATTCATGAATCGCCGAAAGAACTTAAAGATTATACAAACACTATTCGCGTTGATTCTTTTAGTTGAAAATAAAAGCTGTCATGGAAGAAGTCTTCGTTATATTTATTACATTTCGATAACTCTTATTTTATTGATTGGAACAAATCTTTGGTCTGTTCTTATGACCAGATCATCTAATATATTAGTAGTTCTCATAGTATCTATTAGTTCCTTGTTTCCAAATGCTTTTGTTTTCGTCTACCAATCTTTGTTTACTTGTATCGTGATTTCAATACGAAATGTTTTGGAAATTTTAAATGCAGAACTCCAGATTTTATTGGAGTCTCCACAAAATAGTGTTCTTCTAGAGAAACAACGAGTCGTAGAGATCCTTCGGAGAAGGTCCCATATTATTGCGATGACAGTTGATGATATTAATCAGGCTTATGGATTATCTATTGCTATGATTGGTGTTCAGTTTTGTTTGTTTTTAATATCAATTCCGGTTTTGATAGAAGAATCCTTATCAAAGTGGAGAGTTTCAATTTTCGGACAAATGCTTCTAATGTCAAATGTCGTTTTGTGTGGAATTGCTCCGGTAATTGTTATATATTGTATGCCGCTGATGGTGAACACATTGGAAATTGAAGTAAGTTAAGTATATTTATGAAATATAAAATTGCATTGAAAATTAAAACTAGCCCATCAACGATATCAAAAAATTTGCAGTTGCGAACACACTCATTTTAATATTCATTGGAAAGTAAGATTTAAAAAAAAATAAGGTTTTTGAATAAACAAAAGTTACTAATTCGAGAAACACAATACTAAATTGCATTGGTATTTTGTGACGTCATCATAATCATCTCATCTCGTAATTAAAGTTGTTTTACGATTTCAAGAATTACTTAATTCAAAAATATACTAAAAACTCGGCAAATTAAGTTTTTACCCTCTGCAATTACATACTTATTTGTGAATATGTGTTCTTTGTGAAACGCCAAAAAATCTGCGTTTCATTGTAATTGCAACATTTGCAAATTCGTGTAAATTCAATATTTTTGCATGCTATGCGGTACACAACTGTCAAAATGGCATGTTAAAATGTTCTAAAATACAGACTCACAAAGAATTCGCTGTAATGCACGCATTAGGCTTTCGTTAAGTTTCGTTAATAAAGTGCTATTTAACTTTAAATCGAACGTAGAATTTAAAAAAACCATTTCTGTCAGAACTACATTTATTGTTCAGTTTAAAATTTTCGAAATTCAACGTCAGAACTCGAAAAAGAAAGTATCCTTATGATTTATGAATTACGAGTAGCATGTAAAAGTATCTAAAAATTTAAGGGAAAGAACTTCTTATTCCGATTTCATAGAATATTCAAAAAAGAGCGGCCATCTTTTCGCAAACCATGGTTGCCATCTATTTTTTTTACGCTGTTTACAACAAATGTTCCCTTATTTCATTACGCTAAAAGCCAGTTGCAAGTAAAAAGGCAATAAACTGTAGGCTGGAAAACCAAGTTTGCCAACAAACTTGCAATATAATTAATTAATTATATTTATTGTTTGATTGAGGTTAATCAGCTGTCACTAAGAAAGTGAGTATTATTGCTTGTATTTTTATAAAATATCCTCTTGCATAGGTTATACAGAGAGGGAAGTGTTTTCATTCGTGCAATGACTTAATGAAAAACTTTTGCTTAAAGAGCGGAAAGCTATCCTTTTCATTTAAATTATTTATGCTTTGTTTTCGTGCAAGAGTGGTGACATATCAATTTAATGTGACCAGTGACCACCCTCTATTATAACTATTTATAGAAATGCCACCTAGTTGCCCCTTCACAGTCCATTTCGAAATAGGTGTCCTTTTCTTTTTAAACATAATCTTTTTTGCTGTTTGTTCGGTTGGACTTTGGAAGTATTCGCTCCTTAAAATAAATTGTTCATTATCAAAAATGTTCGTAAATGTTGCTGCTGAATTAATATAAAAATTTTACTGTTCTACAATGTTCATTCCCAAGGGACTGATAATTCAATTGTCGAGTCTCAAATTTTGCGGGCTCTTGCCTATTCAATTCCACAAAAACGAAACAAAATATATTTTAAATAAATCTAAAAACTGGCCAATAGTGTTGTCCTTATGTCTGATAAACTCTGTGATACTTTTCGCTTCAGTCACTTGTTTTTTAAGTCCCTACTGGTTAATAGTGGGTAATTACGACCTAACTGGTGTTGCTTATGAACTTATTGCTAACATTATTGCTGGCTTGTCACAAATTATTGCCAACTCTTTGCTGTATTTTAGTAAAGAACTCAATATTCGAATAATAAAATGTGTTTTGAAATTCGAAAACAAATACATTCGAAATAGAAATTCCAAGTTCACAAACAAAGTTACATTTCGTTTAGTTTTAGTTTACATAAGTATATGTGTTGTTTGTGTGTCAAATATGACATTTGTTTTCAAAAGTCTACCTGATTGGAATGCAGTTTATTCCTATCAATTTATGATACTCTTTTTTCAATTGCTCTTAAGTGGACTTATTCAAATATTTTACTCATCATTAATTATTATATTGAATGAAACATTAGCTTGCATCAATAAACAAATAAAGCACTTAATTATTTCCAATAATTTTGACTCGAGGCTTAAATATCAGTTGAAACAGATGCTTTTTGACAGATCTGAAATTCTTAATTTATGTCAAATTGACATAAGTAAATTATATGGTTTAGTGATGTTTTGCATTTTGATGGGTGTTCTTGCAAATGGACCGGTTGGACCTTATTATGGACTTTTTTTACTTGACAATACCGGAGCAACGAATCATACAAAAAATTTTGTTGTTTTGTTGAATGCATTCGGATTTGCGATGTTGCAATTTATGGTTTTTCCTATCATTGCTTTCAATCAGGATGTTATGAATCAGGTAAGGTTCTTTCTAATCACAGTACACATAATATCTATATGTTATTATATTGCGCATCTGTCAAAAAAGTAAAAACAAAAATGGCGGGTCTTTGTGACTCTCTATTCATGTGCTTCAAACACAATAATATTTGTTATAAGTGTTCAATGTGTTGAATAGTCACGATTAACCCTAATTTTGCAGAATTTTCACAGATGCGCAGAACTGTACTTGTATGTTCAAGAAAAGGTATATCAAAGCCATTGTGTATATACCCTATAGTACTACCACGTGAGGTGCGCCATCTATGGACGGAAAACTAAGCTCTTGATTTAAGAGGTTTTTGTCTAGATTTCCATGGGAAGCAACAATAACAATTAAAATTGTGGAACGTAAAAAAAATTGTTGTTGTTCCTCCCCATGGTAATCTAGAAAAAAACCTTTAAAATCAAGAGCTTAGTTTTCCGTCCATAGATGGCGCACCTCCAGTGGTACGAGTAATACTATAGTTTATATCATTGTTTTGAGTTTGGAAGTAGTTCGTTTTTATAATATACTACGAACAGCAGCACTTGATGGATTAATGTAAATGAAAAGTGCGGAATATAATTACAAATTTCCGAAACACCGCAGTTCCAAATACTAATTGTTTTTATATCCTTCTATGAACGACATATGTACATTGTACATACATGTATGTGTGTCTGCAAACAACGAAATTAATAATTAATTTTTCAATTTTTCCTTATATTGCAATTCGAAGCTGATAGCAGGAAAGGTATGCATACCTAATCTAAAATCGATACGACAAATGTTTAGTTACGGAAAAGCCTTTACATCGGTACAATGCATATTCGCAAAGGATTACTCTTATCTTTGAAGGGTCTGAAATATCTCGGCCTGTTTCCCTGGAGCTGTGACATATCAACATCCAAAATAGTTTGCCGGAAATCAGATACCATAAAAAGTCTAGCTGCATTAATGTTCTTCATTGTGATATCCTTTTATTGTATTATATTGCTTTTTGAAAACCAATCTGTAGTTCTGAAACTCATAGTAGAAGCGGATGAAACAGGATTCATCTATGAGAACATTGTCATTTTTGCGGCAACTATAACTCAGATTATAACGATCGTTTGCTTCTGGATGACACGAGCGCGCACTTTAGAAATTGTTGGATATTTGATTGATCTTGACAACAGATTCTTTTTTTCGAAGAACAACTTGATGGATGACGTAACACTTAGAATATTTATAATTTGGCTGTTTTTTACCTCAAATACTGTAGGTTGGGGAATTTTTATTTTAAAGTTTTTTCTTGTCGAAGTTAGACTGTTGCATGTCCTTTCGATTTTTCTGCGTACAATGCCATTAATTTTTATCGGACTTATAATGAATTTTCATGCTTCAATTGTCCTTATTGCAAAGGATGTAATTTTTTCATTGAATTGTGATATTGAAAGTGTTTTATTTAAAAAAAGTGAACATTTTAAAACTGACTTGAAACCACTATTAAAACAGAGATCATGGCTGCTTGATATGTGTTCTCGTGACATCAGTGAATTGTACGGGATTTGTATTTTGTTCAATATGTTGTTCACTCTGGTAACACTAACAAGTGTTCCCCTATCGTTTGAATATTTTGTAAATGTAAAAAAAAATATAAGACTGAGTGAGTTTTGGGTTTTCGTTGGAGTCATTTTGAGTATTATTCCGACGGTGTTGAGTACGGTCATAGTATTTAATGAGGAAGCTGTACTAAATCAGGTGAATATGTTTAAAAAGCCAACTATTTAATGATAAGAATGGGTTATTTTTTTTAATCTTTCACGTTTGAAGATGGTAATAAGAGAGTTCATTCAGTCAATCAAATAGGACGTTGAAACATTTTAGCTGGCAAGACCCGGTACGCTGAAGTGTCTGACTGACAAGATGCCAAAAGTCTTGTTATATTTGTATATTCGAATTGTTTGTATGAGCTTTTAAATTAAAGTTTTGATGTTCTTGTATAATTTGTCAGTTGTTTAAATGCGGCATATTTCTCTTACACTCCGCCAGGAAAATAATGTAATGTCATGCTATATGTGCAAAACATACATTTTGACGTAAAAGATTTCCATACAAATTTTGACAGTTCTTTTACGACATCGAAAAATTCCCGACGATTGCATGCTGTCTCCATTGGCAGGAAAACTTTCGTACCTTCTGTTTTATTTGACAAATGGAGATTACCTAATTGCAGGCAGAAAAACTGTCACAACCAGAACTATCTGACATTTTGTCTAGACAGATTTTGACATTTCGTTGTCCTCAGCATTGCATTTATGTCAATAATAAAGTTGTTCGGCTGGTTATCCGTGGAGCCGCAAAAGAAAGCGGGGAACAAGGAAGTTATGGAAGGGAGTGCTTTAGCAGCGTTCTTCAGCGGCAGAACTGTCAATGTTAAAAACTCGGAAGTCAAATTACTAAAAGATATACAAGTATGCAATGTTCTTAGTAGTATAATTATTGTGTGTCTTCTTTTCCTCTAAAAGAATCTCAAGAAGCACAAATACAAATGTGTCTAAAATTTTAACTACAGAATATTTGCTGGGAAATGTCTATTCACATGCAACGCTGCCGAAAGCTTTGTCGTAACAGGTGACATTGTTTTGAACACAATTCTGATATAAAATAAGCGCCGAAGTCTATAGCAAGGAAGTTGCGTGCGTGGTACTGAATAGTACAGGATGAAGTAATAATTCATGTATCCCGTGATTCGGGCTGCACACACCAGTTTGACATTTGAAAAAATGGAGGTGCATGCGAATAGACACTGCGTCAGAATTAAATAGAAGTGATTTTTCTAGTTCCCTTGGTTTACAGAATGAGTGAAACCAATCGAAAGTGTTATAAGAATGCCCTAAAGTAGTCTTTAACCAATTTTAGGAGTATTAGGGAGTTTATATGATGTAACATTAATTAACGCCTGTCCCTGCTTATTTCTAGAACTAGATCATTTCAATTATTTCGATAGAGTAAATAAACTTGAGGGCACCTGCTTTCCTTTCCAGAAGTGTCATAATTCTCATCTAGTCAATAATTTCAAAGTTGAAAATGAAATGAAAAAATTGTTGAAACTTTTCAT
Organism: Platycheirus albimanus; assembly: GCA_916050605.2. NCBI lineage: Eukaryota > Metazoa > Arthropoda > Insecta > Diptera > Syrphidae > Platycheirus > Platycheirus albimanus. Next base: position 21,607,677 of record OU696698.1, on the reverse strand, counting down.
TTCACAAGAGGTTAGAAGTACATTCAAGGCTTCATGTGCTAACAGCTTTTTTAATACCTTCCCCAAACAAACAGTACCCATACCCATCTAAATATGAAAGCCTTTGCTTATATGAAAAGTCCATTATAGAAGGGACAAAAAAACCCTCTCACACCTCCCCCCAATCAAATAATTTTTAAACTTATTGATTGCCCAATTTATTTTCATGTCACATTGCAAATTAAAGCGGATTGGTAATCTACATTGGATAACTTAACTTATTGTTTAGTTTTGTAAGGACCCTTAAGCCTGTGCAATGCAAATACGTAAAGGATTTCTTTTAACGCTTAAGAGTCTAAAATATTTCGGTCTATTTCCATGGTCCTACGATAAAACAACATCCGATATAGTTTGCAAAAAGTCAGATACTAGAAAAGGTCTTGCTGTATTAATTTTGTTCAATTTAACATCCGTGTATAGTATTATCCTGATTTATGAATTCAAAATGCACATTAGTATTTACGAAAAAAATATGGGTACAACTGGATTCATTTATGAAAATATTGCCGTTGTGGCAGCGGCGCTAACTCAGACAATTATTAGTACTTGCTTCTGGCTGACACGGGTGCAGACTTTAAAAATAGTTAAAAGCATAGTTAACCTAGATAAAAGATACTTATTCCTGAGAAGCAACCTGAAGGACGATGTTACATTCAAAATATTTGTACTTTGGTTGTTTTTTCTCATGTTGGCTGTAGGCCAAGGAATTGTTCTTTTGAAATTTTTGCTAGTCGACATTTCACTGCTGCAATTACTTTCGATTTTTTTTCGAACAATACCGCTCATCTTTAGCGGACATATAATGATATTCCATGCTTCAATAGTCCTCATGGCAAAAGAAGTAATTTGTTCATTGAACTCTGACATAGAAAGAGTTTTGCATAAGAGTAAACACTTTAAAACTGATTTGCAACCACTTTTAAAACTTAGATCATGGTTAATGGACGTTTGCTCTTGTGACGTCAGTAAATTATATGGTATTTGTATTTTATTGAATACTTTATTAGCTCTGGTAATACTTGCCAGTGTTCCATTGGCAATTGAATATTTTATAAGTGAAACTCATCAAAAGGATATAAGTGATATTTTGGTTACTTTTGTTGTTATTTCATGTGTTATGCCGTCTGTACTGAGTACTGTTTTAGTATTTAATGAAGACGCTGTACGAAATCAGGTGAGTTAAGAACTAATAAAATTTTTAGCCTTTATTCGGAAAATGGGGAGGTAGAAATTTTATGTATGGAAGAGTTTCACGAAATTCGAGATTTTACAACGCGAAATTTCGTTAAGGAACAATACTTGGTTTTGATTGGTCCGTTTTTAGTATCAGTTTCAGTATCGGGAGTTCGAACTCCTCGCTGTCCAAAAATTGAGACTTGTTATGATTCATCGCAGACAACTGAAATGACTAAGACAAACTCTGGAATCCAGACTTGTGTCGCTTTCCTACCTTTTTCAGAGACCGATCTAATTTGTAGTCAAATCTGCTAGTTACCAATAATGAAACGTCGTAAAACCGCTAAACTTCGTAAGCTTCGGAAAGTTTCCAACGGAAGGCATAAACGAGCTGTCAAAATTTGTATGGGATATCATTAACAACAAATTGTAAACCAGAATTTGTGTCGTATATACGTCGTAAGTTAGTTTGAAATTGTCTTCACACAGGCCCAGGACATATGACAGGAGTGATTTTTGTGGTCAACACAGAAGTTCTACAATTTTCGTACTTCTTCAAAAAATCACTTATGGGTACAGTTCTCACATACTTTCTTAGTGTAGGTACCTAAATTTATGTTTTTTCAACAATTGACAATATACCAGAATTTCTATTGATCTTCATTTTTGACATTCGAAAAATCCCAAAATGGCAGACATTTTGACGACTTGTCAGTATTTATAGACAGATCAATTAAAAACAAAAAAATTCCCAAAGTAATTTGAAGGGTCAATTGTATGTTTTATTAATTTAATTATTATGTAGGTTTTACAATATGCGGGGTCACCCTATATTTTTTGTCTTGATTTCTACATTTGGCGTTAAAGTATAATTTTTAATTGCAGGCAAATAAAACAGCAAGGATTCTTTCAAGAATATCAAGAAGGGGAACGGATATTGAAAAAATGGTAAGATAATATTTCAGCTATTATATCATCTATATATATAAAAATGGTGTGAAAAATGTATAGTAGTTCATGAATTAAAAACGGCTGGGCCAATTTGGCTCAATTTTTTTAAGTTGTTCGTATATGCCATGAGAAGGTTTGTATGAAGAAAAATTTTGGAAAAACCTTCTGGAAAAGTTGTGTTATGCGTGCGAAAAAAATACACTAAAAGCTCACTTAGTAAATCTGAAAAGTCATTTATTTGAAATATAAATCAGTCATAATTTTATATAATATTAATTTTTTTGATTTTTGATTTGTAGTCAAATAAACGTTAAATACAAAAACAAAGTATGTTTCGTCGTTTAGTATTTTAAATTTGTGAACGCTATATAGATTTCATTTATATGTATGAAGTACTACATACGTACATACGTATATGTAGGTATTCCAAAAATATTTACTTCGAAAAGCTTTTCCAAAGAAACACTTTTTGATAGGAGAAGATGGTAGATGGTGGAAGATGGAACATGGTAGATGGTAGACTATACGGTAGAAGATGGTAGACGGTAGAAGATGGTAGATGGTTGATGGAAGAAGGTGGTAAATGGTAGAAGATGGTAAAAGATGGAAGAAGATGGTTAATTGTAAACGATGGTAGATGGAAATAAATGGTAATAGACTGTAGATGGTCAAAAATGGTAGATGGTGAAAGATGGTAGAAGATGGTAGAAGATAGTTAGTAGTATAAGATGGTAGTTGGTAGAAGATGGTAGTTGATAGAAGATGATAGATGGTAGAAGGTGGTAAATGGTAGAAGATGGTAGAAGATGGAAGAAGATGGTTAATTGTAAACGATGGTAGATGGAAATAAATGGTAATAGACGGTAGATGGTGAAAAATGGTAGATGGTAGAAGATGGTAGATGGTGAAAGATGGTAGAAGATGGTAGAAGATAGTTAGTAGTATAAGATGGTAGTTGGTAGATGGTGAAAGATGGTAGAAGATGGTAGAACATAGTTAGCAGTAGAAGATGGTAGTTGGTAGAAGATGGTAGTTGATAGAAGATGATAGATGGTAGAAGGTGGTAAATGGTAGAAGATGGTAGAAGATGGAAGAAGATTGTTAATTGTAAACGATGGTAGATGGAAATAAATGGTAATAGACGGTAGATGGTGAAAAATGGTAGATGGTAGAAGATGGTAGATGGTGAAAGATGGTAGAAGATGGTAGAAGATAGTTAGTAGTATAAGATGGTAGTTGGTAGAAGATGGTAGTTGATAGAAGATGATAGATGGTAGAAGGTGGTAAATGGTAGAAGATGGTAGAAGATGGAAGAAGATGGTTAATTGTAAACGATGGTAGATGGAAATAAATGGTAATAGACGGTAGATGGTGAAAAATGGTAGATGGTAGAAGATGGTAGATGGTGAAAGATGGTAGAAGATGGTAGAAGATAGTTAGTAGTATAAGATGGTAGTTGGTAGATGGTGAAAGATGGTAGAAGATGGTAGAACATAGTTAGCAGTAGAAGATGGTAGTTGGTAGAAGATGGTAGTTGATAGAAGATGATAGATGGTAGAAGGTGGTAAATGGTAGAAGATGGTAGAAGATGGAAGAAGATTGTTAATTGTAAACGATGGTAGATGGAAATAAATGGTAATAGACGGTAGATGGTGAAAAATGGTAGATGGTAGAAGATGGTAGATGGTGAAAGATGGTAGAAGATGGTAGAAGATAGTTAGTAGTATAAGATGGTAGTTGGTAGAAGATGGTAGTTGATAGAAGATGATAGATGGTAGAAGGTGGTAAATGGTAGAAGATGGTAGAAGATGGTAGAAGATGGAAGAAGATGGTTAATTGTAAACGATGGTAGATGGAAATAAATGGTAATAGACGGTAGATGGTGAAAAATGGTAGATGGTATAAGATGGTAGATGGTGAAAGATGGTAGAAGATGGTAGAAGATATTTAGCAGTATAAGATGGTAGTTGGTAGATTGAGAAAGATGGTAGAACATGGTAGAAGATAGTTAGCAATAGAAGATGGTAGTTGGTAGAAGATGGTAGTTGACAGAAGATGATAGATGGTAGAAGGTGGTAGAAGATGGAAGAAGATTGTTAATTGTAAACGATGGTAGATGGAAATAAATGGTAATAGACGGTAGATGGTGAAAAATGGTAGATGGTAGAAGGTGGTAGATGGTGAAAGATGGTAGAAGATAGTTAGTAGTATAAGATGGTAGTTGGTAGAAGATGGTAGATGGTGAAAGATGGTAGAAGATAGTTAGCAGTAGAAGATGGTAGTTGCTAGAAGATGGTAGTTGATAGAAGATGATAGATGGTAGAAGGTGGTGAATGGTAGAAGATGGTAGAAGATGGTAGAAGATGGTAAAAGATGGTAGAAGACGATAGATGGTAGAAGACGGTTAATTGTAAATGATGGTAGATGGGAATAGATTATAGAAGAAGGTAGATGGTAGAAGATGGTAGACATAATGTTCTCAAGTTTGACCACTATTCTTTTTAGATAATTAAAGTTAAAACGTCGCGTCGTTGCAATTACTTAGTAATTTTAGATCATAGATGGTAGATGATGGTAGATGGGAGGCGCTCTGATTCTTTTTGCAGGTGATTTTCTCCAAACCTTGCAGGCACATAGCTGTATATAGTGAAATGAGCTAGAAGAAAAAAATATGTTTGTCTGTAAAGTCGGTTTACGGACGATAATTTTGCATGATAACCAACCCTCAACCTCCCAACCACCACCGCAACGACCCAACTAAACACCCACAATTTTTGATGAAAGAAAAGAAAAAAAAGTTGTATCCGGTTTTAAAACATCTTATTCTTTATTCTTATTCGTACTTCAATGCTTGGGTGATGCTTTTTTAACAAGCTGTTATAAACAGGTATTCTATTGATTTTTTTAGTATAATACACTTGGGCGTATTTAAAATAAACTATATATCGTCGTTTATATCACTGCGATATCTGCTCGGAAGGGCAGAACAACGTCTGCCGGGACAGCTAGTGTAATATAAACGTACGCGTATCAAAACTCTCCACTTTTCCAAATGTCTGAGGCAAGACATCCCTACACGGAACTGCACTTCAGCAGACCTACACTGCACTTGTTGGCTATCAACTATACCCTTCTATTGTCGCTGAAGTGCAGATTCGCTGAAGTGAAATGCAAGTTTCATACAAAGAATACGTGTAGATCAATTGCAGTACAGTTCCGCCTAATGCGGTGTGGCCTTTAGAAAAAATCAAAGTTAAATATTATGCAATAAAATTATAAATTAAAAACTATTCAATTAAACCCTTTTTTATATAAAATTTACAATGCTTTTTAATTTATAAACTATTTCTTTTCAGGTTGACAAATTTTTAATGAAAAATATGCAGCAGAAACCCATATTAACTGCATACGGCTTTTTTCCTCTCAACAAACGAACGCTTTTCAAGGTGAATTATTTTAACTTTAAAAACAAAACCGAAAAAAACTTTTAAATGATATTTTTAATTTAGATTTTCGCAGCAATATTTACTTATATGGTGATTTTAATTCAATTCAAGGACATGGAGAATACCAACAAAAAACTTGCTAGCACCAAGCCAACAACTATTTCAACAACTACAGTGTCTTAATATCCGGGAAGTTCAATAAAAACACGATGTTTATCAAACTGTCCCCTTTAAATTTTTGGAATTTGTAATTGATTAAAAATAAAAATATTATATGAACATATAATCCAATAAAGCACTTGGATTTTTGTACATCTTGATCTTATTCTATCGGGGCTTGTTACTCCTTCTGTTATGAGTTATCTGACTGCCCATCAGCTTAGGGGCCATTTTACAGTTTACAGTGGCTTTTTTTTCAGCAAAGGATAACAACTGTGAACTTTGGAATCCGTCTATTTACCTTCAGGAAGGTATTCAAGAATTGCCATAAAGAGTGCATGTAGATGATTTGGAGTTCTTGGGTGGCTCCTGCTGTACATCTTAGATTTGTAACTGCTTCTTGATACTTTTCTGGAACTCACCATCATCTGATGGTCACCCATATCAATTCTGGTGGTTCATCAAATTTCAACAAACACAATTCGAAAATCCTTAAAGGAATCTCGTTTTTTTTTTGTATACGACACACGCGCTCAAGGGGTTTGTTATAGCCTTTTGAATGGTAAGTCACAGCGCGAGCGATAGGAAGGGAAAGGAGGTATCGATGAACATTGGTCTTGAATATTTGAAGATCAAAATGGCAAGGAAAAGTTGTGCCAGGCAATCCATTCTACATTCGTGTTGTACGGCTAAAGAAAGAATCTCTATATTTCACGGTACGTCCGAAATTGGGCTCATGTGCAAACTGATGAGCGTTCCTAGCAAGACGAGTATTACGGGGGAAATGTTTAAGGGGTGGAACGCAGCTGGCTACCTCGAGTGAGCATTTTTTGTAAAAGAATCTGCAAAATAAGGAAAGACATGAGACATTTCGACGATGTTCGAGTGACGGAAATGTTTCCATAATGTTTCTCTCTCCTATCAATTTTAACGCTTTTCTCTGAACTCTGTCGAGCAGGTGGAGAAAAGTTTGAGAAGCACCTGCCCAGAGATGGGAGTTATACTCGAGTTTAGGGCGTATAAACGCTTTGTAAATTGTAGCCAGATCAGAAGGGGTGAAAAACTTCTTGCATCTATTAAGAAAGCCTAAGCATCTTGCAGCATTCTTGGCAATCTCAAGTAAATGATCATTCCAACGAAGGTTGTCGTTGATACACATACCAAGTACTGATAGCTTTTCGGCCTTCTCGATGCAAGTACCATTCATGGATAATGGCATAGGGGGTATGTTTAGCTTCAACGACAAAAGACAGCATTGAGTTTTCGACGCATTAAACTCCACACGATTTCTAATACCCCAATTCACAATGCTGTTTAAATCGGAGTTTAATGAGCTTATCATACGGTGTCGTTGTAATAACACGTCCGAAGGCGAAGGCCGTGAATTATCAAACGTATATGAAAAGCTGAGGGTTGAGTCGTCAGCAAAACAATTTAATGGATTAGTTTAGAAATCACAGACAAGAGATCATTTATAAAAATGAGAAAGAGAGTCGGAGACAGAACGGAACCCTGGGGCACACCAGCATATATTTTGTGGAGATCAGACTTGAAACCGTCTAACACAATTTGTATTGAGCCGTCGAGAAGATAGCTTCTAATCCAAGGAATAAGAGTATCATCGATATACCAAATTAATGCATTTTGGATAAGAGAGCTTGAAAAATCAAGGGCAATAATCTTGCTTTTTGTCAAAGTGATGCAAGGATTTGTTCCACTATTTGGTGAGATATGCCATCAGATGACCAGTGGAACGATTGCTGCGAAAGTCGTAATGTCATTTAAAAGCTTTCGATCTTCGAGATATTTCTTGAGCTGACGATTTATCAGCGTTTCCATGACCTTGGAAAGAAGGGACGTAACACGTAAGTGCAATTGGTCAGTAGGAGGAGGGGGAGGAGGAGTCACATTTTTTTGGGACGGGCTGGACAAATGCTGTTTTCCATCTACTAGGAAAGATTCCTGAACGATAGGAGCGATGGAAAAGCTTACGCAGTGATTTTGCCAGCGATGCAGAACACCTCTTCAGAAGTATAGGAGGTATACCATCCGGGCCAGCAGATTTGTGTATATCAAGATCTTGCAGAACTCTTGCTACTGTACAAGTGCGGAAAAATACCTGGCCCATAGAAAAATTAACGTTCTCAAGTACAGGAGGGCATTGTTGCTTGCAGGCAACGTAGAACTTGCAGAAAAATCAGCTGCGTTTTCATGTTTTTCATAATGATCTGTATACCTTGACCTACCTGCTACAATCTACAAATACCCACTGGTTATCAGATAGTCGTTGTTTTATTTTTCAGCTGGCTATCTGAAATCCCCTGCAATCGTAGAAACAAAAATCAACCTGTGGAATATGTTTGAAACGTAAGAGTAGACACTCTATTTCCTGTGAAAAGGGGATAGGCTAATGGAAAAAAAAAATTCAGTTACTTATATACCAGGTATCATCTCCTTTTAATATAGCTTAACATAAAAAAAAGTACTCCATTTCCCCGCCAATAAAAGTACTGATGTTAGCTTTTTCAAAGTACTTCATAGCTTGTGTAATTCTAGTTGCAGAGCAAGTTCATAGTAAAAAGTATTTCAACTGTTCCTCGAAACAGGATACAAGCATTTTAACCTCACTATTAGCCAATAGCTTTGTTTGTTGAACTTTACCCAGGGTCGCCCTGGGTTTTCTTGACAACTCCAAGAGTTGTCAAAAAAACCTGGTTTTTTCGGTTCTCAAAAAACGCACGACGGCTGCTGATTGTATATTTTTCACAACGCACAAAATCAAAAGTTCCCATTTTGCTTTATTTGTTCGATTTATATTTACTTTCATCAAAATAAATGCATTCACTTGCATTTCATTTAGTTTTATCGGAAAAAAGACATGAAAAATCAAATACAGAAGAAAAATACACAAGAAATGCTTGACAGCAAAAGTCACTTCAACAGCTGATTCGTTACCTCAACTCGCCCCAGCTAAATAGCAAGATCGAGTTCAGGGTAACTTCAGGGCGACCCCAGGTTTCAAAAAACAGAGAATTTTGTATTGAGGGCGAGTTAAGGTAATTCAAAAAACGCGCTGTGGCGACCCCAGGGTGACTTCAGGGCTCAACAAACAAAGCTAATGTCTGCGACAGTAATTACTGTCTAGTTCATAATATTCTTCACTTCAAGTTGGTTCCAAACTAGCACCACAAGTTCAAGTATGTCAAATATTGAGACCAAATGATAGAGGAAATCAATGCAGAAGACATGGACCTAATAAGTGTGGACTGCTAGGAGCCAACTTCACGTTGTTGGTTCCAAATTAGCGCCTTACTTTCACGGCCGTCAAATATGAAAACAAAAAGTTTCTCAAATGTTCTGCTTGTTATAATAACTTTAACAAACAAAATATTAATTCATCGCTCATTTTAAGTAAAAAACGACAAAAACCTTAAGTTATAGTTCCATGTGCTGTGTTTCTGCCAAACATTAAAAATATGTTTTTTGTAGTTAAATATTTCACAACCTGTAACGCAAGGCGCTATTTGGCGACACAGTTTTCTCAGATAATGTATGGAAACGAAAATCAACTAGCAGTCCATGCTTATTAAGGGCAACAGACTCCACTCAACCTTAAAAATATGTATAAATCATGTATGTATCCAATAATTAATTTGAGCTGAGACATTAAGTCACCCATCTAGGACTGTCTGCTAGTCGACCGTTGATACTTTTTCATCCATTTTTGCTAAAAAGGAAATTCAAAAATGAGTACTTGCCTAAAATGGCACTGTGCCGTTTCACCCAAGTACTGAGGAGGCCATTTTGCTTTTTTGTTAAACATTTAACCCAAAAAATACTTTATACTTACATATACATTTGCTTCCTTCTACAAAATTAAATGTTTTCAAGAGTTTCACTGTTTTAAAAATTTCACAAAAATACCTTCGCCATTATTTGGTAAAGCCAAGACACAGTTCGACCGGTCAAATTTAAACTAACAGCTTGAAGTTGGTAACATTTCGTTTGTGTGAATGATGTTTGACAAACTAAAGAACTGTGTTCACAAAGTATGTTAATTATGTTCGATTGTAAGTTTTCTAGCAAGTGTTCCATTTTACCTTAGGGGGCCATTATATGCCACTACCCTATTTAGAACTGCGAATTTCGAGGACTTGTTTCGTTGGCTACACATATTTCGACTGAAAGGAATTTCTAACAATATCGTTTTTTGTTTTGCTTTGGTTTACTTGGATTTGTTTAATTAATTACAGGGATTTAAAACCTGCAGATTTGCTGCTCATTTTTGCTTTTGTGTCTCACAACACAGTGTTTTTATTTACAAATTTAAATCCCTGCCCGCAGTTAGCGAATTCAATCCCTGCCCACTCCACTGTCATTCAGTTTGAACGTGCCTTAAGCATTTGAATGAATTTCCAAACACTTCCCAAAATACTTTCTTTTCCAACTGTCGGAAAAATGAGCGCACCCACACATACCAAAACCGCGCACATGTACACACACCATGACCTTTTCACCGAATATATATTTTTTTGTTTTCCACGAAACGACGAAAACTTTGATATTTTATTGAGGTAGTGGTGTCCGTGGTCGTCGTCGTGGTTTGTGTGTGGGAAATCTGAAATCGTGCACAATTTTTGTTCTGATTTCTGATGCAATTTTTTGATTAATTTTCCACCTTCAATTGAAATTCAATTTATTAAAAAAAGTTCAAAGAAAAATTAGTAAAAATGCCAACAGAAAAGTTAAAAAACTTAACGCTAGGTAAGTTGTTGTGGTCTCTCTGATAGATTGGACGACGAGTCCCGAGTTTGAGGTTAAAAAAATAAAACTAAAAAAAAAAAAGAATTCAATTTGCCAAGTCGGCAGTCGGTCGAGTGTTTTTTTTTTATTTTTAAAAAGACAATATTTTGCAATTTTACCTTTCCAGAAGCGATATATACGTCGGAAAAGAATGGAAACGATGAAACTGGCAAGGGCACTCAAGAGAACCCCTACAAAAGCATCCTCCAGGCGATGCGTCATGCCAAAGTAGATCCATTTCCAACAATTTACGTGGATGCGAAGAACCCCGGAGATGGTCTGAAGTACGAACCAGCTGCCAAGTCGCAATTGAAGAAGATTCACAAGATCTGGGCACGTGAAATCAACAAGAATGCTGACAAGGAACAACGTGAGACTGATGATGCCGAAAAGAGGAAAGCAAATATGGACGAGGCTAAGAAAATCATCCTAGCCGAAGACCCAAGTTGGCCAAAAGCAAAGCGTATCCGTATCGATGATGGTCCAGATAATCGTGAGACTCGTGTGAGAATCTATGGTTGGGTTCATCGATTGCGTCGCCAGGGAAAGGGTTTGATGTTTATAACGCTTCGTGATGGAACCGGCTTTTTGCAGTGCGTCCTCAACAATGCACTTTGTCAGTGTTATAACGCTTTGATCCTGACTACTGAGAGTTCTGTTCAGCTGTTTGGAGAACTTAAGGCTGTTCCTGAGGGAAAGACTGCCCCTGGAGGGCACGAATTGCATGTCGATTATTGGGAATTAGTTGGTTTGGCTCCAGCAGGAGGTGCAGAAAGTATTCTTAATGAAGAAGCTCTTCCTGATGTCCAATTGGACAATCGTCACATCATGATTCGCGGAGAGAACACCTCAAAGATCCTTAAGATGCGTTCTGTGGTGTTGCAGGCCTTCCGTGCGCATTACATTTCTCGCAAATACAATGAGGTTACCCCGCCAACTTTGGTCCAGACACAAGTCGAGGGTGGAGCAACTCTTTTCAAGCTGCAGTACTTTAGGTAAGAATGCTGCTTTTTTGGTCGATATGATGACGATGATGGTGTTTGCTAACGACTATGTTGACTTTATTTTAGCGAGGAAGCCTTCCTCACACAGAGCTCTCAACTCTACTTGGAAACTTGTATACCAGCTCTGGGTGATGTCTTCTGCATTGCCCAAAGTTATCGAGCCGAACAAAGTCGAACACGTCGCCATTTGGCTGAATACACCCACGTCGAGGCTGAATGTCCATTTATTTCGTTCGATGATCTACTGGATCGTTTGGAAGATTTAATTTGCGACGTTGTCGATCGGGTACTCAAGTCTCCAGACGGTCACTTGGTCAAGGAACTCAATCCAAGCTTTGAGCCTCCCAAGAGGCCATTCAAACGAATGAACTACTCAGATGCCATCAATTGGCTTAAAGAGAACAAAGTAACCAAGGAAGATGGAACCTTCTATGAATTTGGTGAAGTATGTTTATTTTTATTCATATCATAGAGTGAGACGTATTTACTATAACGGTCTTGTTTTAGGACATTCCCGAGGCTCCAGAACGTCGAATGACTGATGAAATCGGTGAACCCATTATGCTGTGCCGATTCCCTGCCGGCATCAAGTCATTCTACATGTCCAAGTGTCCAGAAGATGCCGAACTAACTGAAAGTGTTGATGTCCTTTTGCCAAATGTGGGTGAGATCGTTGGAGGTTCTATGAGGATATGGGATAGCGAGGAATTGCTCAAGGGATATGCTCGTGAAGGAATTGATCCAAAACCATATTACTGGTACACCGATCAGAGAGTGTATGGATCTCAACCACACGGTGGCTATGGACTTGGATTGGAACGCTTTGTTTGTTGGCTGCTCAATCGCTATCACATTAGAGAAGTTTGTCTGTATCCAAGATTCTTGGACAGATGTGCACCATAAGCAGATCATAGGCTTAAACATTAAATTATACAAAATCAAACAAAGATACAGAAAAACAGAGACAGGCTTTTAGCGTTCAGCTTTGCATTTATTGAAACAGGAACTTATATATCAGCATGACTGTCTTAAGCTACACAAATGTTTTTTGTTCTTTTTTCTTTTCTTTCGCATAAAACACTAGCCAATCAGCTTTTGAAGAATATAATTGTAAAATCTATTGGTGTACTTTACTCATTAAAAAAAACAACAAAACTTGGAAAAATGTATCTTAATTTGTCTTCTGGGGGAACCACGGGGAATTTGTTAGGATACTGCTCCGTCTTGACAAAGACTAAATAGTTTGGCTACTTATTTGTGTCCCAATCCCTTGGAAACCGCTGTTCCTTTGGGCTAAGTATACCATTGAAACTTTCACTCATCATCCTCCGGTCCTGCTTTATAGTCGCCTTACCCTAGGGAGTCAGGAGACAAGATAGACCTCATATCTGAAGTTGTGCACAGGTATAGGGAGATCTCCGACCGCTTGAAGTGCTAGTTTGGACAGAGTTTGAAATGCTTGGCAGATCAGTTGAAAGTAATGAAGCAAGGAGGACCCCCATTCAAAGGTTAATCATGTGAAAGTGTAAAGCAAGTACTGTGTGGCATGTACCGCTTCGCTTTAATTACGGCTCCTCCTTCCAATTGGGTAGGGGGGAAATGAGGCAGCTTCAGCATCCGGAAGACAGAAAATAAAACAAAGACTTGATACCATCTGTTGCATCCAAAAGAAAAGAGATCGCTAATCTCTCAAACAAAAGAACTAGACTTTCAACATCCCCAAGGATTTGTTGTCTAAGATTTGGTTATGAGCTCGAGATCAATGATTCAAGTCTAGAGGCACAACGTTTTGTAGTATCAACGAAAGTAAGTAGTCAAACTCAAAGCACTGAAAAAGAAAGTTATAACTCAACATTCCTGCTCCAAAACAAAATACTTTATGAACGCATGTTAACAATTTATTAATCTGAATTATTTTCTATTCTGTCCACCTGTGGGTGCAGTTTTGATTTGTACAGACATAATAAAGTCTCATTTCTTCTTCAGCTCGTCGAGTTTGAGCTTGAAAGAATACAGCTTCGCGATGAGTACACTTGGGACAGGCGTGGTCTTCTGTTCTTGGAAGTGTTGGGTCTGATATAACATCCGGTACAATATGTGTTAATTCACTAGAATTAAGTTTAAAAAAAAACACTGTTTTAAAAAGAAAACAAAAAAAGAAACTTCAAGAACATCTCTTACTCGATTTCGTGCATAATTTTGTTCACGTAGATACAATTTGAGTCGGCCTCTTGTTTGTAATCGCAATTTCTGCACGCGTATAAGAGAATTTTATTTTCTTTGTCTTCTTTTGGGTATAACATGTTGTTGCTGGCATTTGAATTTAATAAAAAACAATATTATTAAAAAATAAAACATTTAAAAGCCGAAAACAAACCATTCTTGACAAAATCGAATGCCAACAAATCCGGGTCCTTCGTTTCCACCAACTTCAAATGCTGCAGCCATTATTGGGTGAGTTTAAATTGTTATATATTTATTATTTTCTTAAATTTGTGAGTTATTTTTATTTATTTAAGTCTTATTATCTTTAAAAACTTAATTAATTGTTAAAAGTTAAGAAAAACAAAGCACAAAAGTTGAATTTTCAGCCGGTCGCCTTTTGACATTGACAGCTCAATTTTGCTGTCATAAAGAGATCTAGTACAAAATTTAGATTTGACGTCACTCGTAGGCAGTGTGGCCAGCCATGAAAAGCGAGTTTACTAAGGCCGCGCCTCCACGAGCAATATTTATTTCGGACATTATGTCGGACATTATTTCTGAAATTTATATTTCTGTACTATGTGGGCAAATTATATCATGAAATTTCATTCTTTGTTATGATCTGGCCGAGTGGATCTCGCCGTTTAATTTTAGCGCTTCAGGCTTTAGAAAAATTAGAAGAAGCTGAATACGAAAAAATGGAGACAAAAACACAATTTTTGGGTGAATCCATTCTCATTTGCTACAAGACATCCTTCATTATGATGAAAGATACTAAATTTTTTTTGTAGAATGTCAATAAAATGCAAACAATTAAAAAACATCAAATAATCAACAAACAAAAAATTAATGCAAGAGCAAATCATTAAAATGCCAAAATATGTAACAAGATTGCACGTTTTCTTTGATATGTATGTTCAGTGAATTTAGAATATCATGAAATGTCAGATTTATTTCCGAATTTATTTCTTCTTCGAAGACAAGAAATAAATGAAGAAATCTATGTCTAAAAATATCAAAAATACAGACATAAGGATACTCCACAAGAAATATTGACTACATGACACATTTCTTGCAATCATTTATTTCTAGTGGAGGCCAGGGTTATATGGAGTGTGTTGTGTTTCTTTATTTTTTCCGGATAAGGAATAGAAAAGACAGAAAAGATCAAATATCTATCCAGAATATCCAGAATAGAATAAATAAAGAAACAGAACTTGAATAAAAAGAATAAACAATAGCTGACAGTGAACTGCATCAGTCAAACTAGAGAATATTCCATTTAAACCACCTCTTCACTTGGAATGAAAAGAATGCGTTCCAAATATTCCAGATTGTATAAAGAAACAAGGAAATAGTTTATCCGGAATATTCCATTGAATAAAGAAACGCAAAAAGGGCGTTCCATATATTCCGAATATACGGAATGAATAAAGAAACACACCCATGGTGGTGGTTACATGTACCTTGATTTGATCTCTTGGACAAATTATATTAGAAAGAAAGAAATAATTTCTATAAACGGATTTTTTTTCACTAACACACTTATTCAACTTCGTTAACTTGCAAAGACTGCAAAAGTATGCAACGGAAATTCAAAAATTTGTGAGGAAAAGCTTACGAATTGTTATGAGTTTCGAATTTTGATCCAGACCTACATGTTATTTGCAAGCAAGTTGCTACTTATGTTTTCTATAAATATTCTATATGTAAGATTTTGTGCTGCAGACTGCACAAGCAAGTTGCTGGGAAAATCCTTTTTCTATATTTTGGCAATATTTTCCATTGGTGTATCAGATCAATTTTTTTAAATCGAATCAAAACAGTGTTTACCTATAACACAGACCAATACAGACCGCCAACTCTTACTCCTCTTGCCTGAAACAACCTAGAAATATTTTTTTCTGTCTGTGCATTTTGTAATGGCAACCATACCTGCGTATGTCATTTACTTTTTTGATGTGTTTGCTAAATGGGTTTAAGAAGCAAGGGAGAGCGCCACACTCTCAAAATAAATGGCATATCAGCTGATTTTCAGCTTGTAGGCAAAAAGAGAGACCATACAGTGAGTTGGCGGTCTGTGTCTTATTGGTATATACATACATACATCAATAAAAGTCTAATCAAATTTTAACGGATAAAGAAAATTGTAATTATACAAAGTCAAATAGCTTCCAAACAAAAATACTTACAAAACGAATCTGCCACTACTTGCTAACCAGTACCTAACTTGCACACATGTGACTTCTGGGTAACATGACGGCTCCATTGTATGTAAATACCATTTATTTTGTAGGATCAAAGAATCAAGGATCAAATACATAGATACAGCGTACAGATAGATATGCTTAAATTGTAAGGAACATTTCTATTTATGGTAGGATTCATCTGGGGGAAATTATCAAAAGGAATTTCGTCAAATTTATCAGTGAGAAGAACTTAAGGCGAAAATTGTCAGAACCAGAGTTGGATTTTTGTATTGTACATGTTTAGAAAAAAAAGAAGAAAACTTAATAGGTAGGGGAGACTGGGGCAATAAAGACCACTGGACAAAAAGAACCAAACCGATTTTTACCATGGTTCTTAATTGCATCTTATTTTCAATAGTTAGAATTAATAAGAAAATTTGAAAAACTGAAGTTAGTTGCGGTTTAAATGATGAAAGTGTGAAAACGGCCTATTTTTAAAAAAACTTCCAATAAAACTTCATAACTGTTGGCCTCGATATTTACTTTGGTCCTTCAACCTGCATAAAGGATTCCATTTAATTCACTGTTTGCTATGATGCAATTGGACTTCCACAGTGTACGATGTCAATATACATCAGTGTTGTTTGTCTAGTCCTTAGCCACAGCTCGATTTGGATATGAATAAATAAAAGCTTTAATAACTTGATCGAGTATTACCACGTTCCACACGCATGAAGCAGCATCAGGGACTTAACGTTCTATTCAAAGAGTTCCAGCTTGGTGCGCAGCGATATTATTTTGAAATTCGACACTAGAGAAAGGTGATGAACATGAGTTAGATCCTTACCAAAATAGGTTTGTCTGATCTCTCCCTCCCCAGAGCGTATGAGGAAATGACAGTGCAGCTACGTGAAGTGTCGGAAAACTATGAAGCTAATCTGACGTTATTATGTATATCCATTATTCCAATTTGCACCCAAATAAATTGACCCCCCCCCCTCTCCTCGTCAAAAAACGTGAGCATAAGAAACAGAATACAGAATAGTCTTCTGTGAATTCTGGTTTTTAAGAGGCTATGTACCTAAACGAAACGTAGCACAACCACCCCATTTACATGGCCTCAGGATTAGAATATGGAACGTGCAGGTTGACCCGCGACAACTTTTGTTTCGCTAGGTAGGTAAAGCACAGATTAGATGATCTAATGTACTTCTGCTTCTGACCTGGTTTCAGGCGGTTAATTTTACCTAAGATGACAAAAGTGCTTTACGTCAAAACGTCGTCAGAGTTAGATACATGAATAAATATCTTGTTTTTAAAAAATGTCGTCTAATCCTAGCCTTCCACTAGGGTTCGAGGATCAATTTTTGTTTTAAATAAATAAGCGGGAGAGTTACGAATAACAGTAGAGATCAGAACATCGTCGTTGAAAATTGAAGTGAAAATAAAAGCCATTCTTATATAATTTTTAACCAAAAGTATCATTCCAATCTTATACTAGCTAGTATCAGTGTGCTTGTCTAACCTGAGATACCTTCAGGTACTGCTGATGCATTAAGGGGAAGTTGAACATCCTC
Source organism: Platycheirus albimanus (assembly GCA_916050605.2). Classification (NCBI taxonomy): domain Eukaryota; kingdom Metazoa; phylum Arthropoda; class Insecta; order Diptera; family Syrphidae; genus Platycheirus; species Platycheirus albimanus. The sequence continues at coordinate 21,590,128 of OU696698.1, read as the reverse complement.
AATGTCATAAAACTCATTCAAAGGACGATCGACGGAAAAATGCGTGTGCACTTGATATGAGCATTATGCACTTTTATCGGGAATTCAGAAAACTCAAATCAATATGGATGCGTCGTCGGCATCGGTGCCGCGACTGCCTTCGTCTTTTTTTTCGGCTCGCGACTTGCGACGTGTTCTGATTATTTTGTTATCGTTTTTTTTTTTTTTTTAATCCACAAAACCATGAGATGGATGCAGAAGATTGAAGAGCGGATGGGGACATGGGACATGAGTATCTTAGTGGATTCTTCTTCTGCCGTAGTGCAGTATGTACACACATTCACCCATCAGTGAGTGATACACACGATTGCTTGTGTTTTATTTTTGGGGGGGCCAGAAAGATCGCTGCAGTTGCAAAAATCAGCCTGCAACCGGTTTACACGCCGAGACCGAGTTCGATGTACCAACCAAGCAGTAGGTATAGTGTTACTTGGGATTCAGGCAACTTGACAAAAAAAGCGGAAAGGGACGCAGCAGCAGGCAGCAGCGCGGCCGATGCTTTTATTTCTGGTTTATTGAAAATATTTTTTGTGTTGCTCTTTTGTTTGAAAGTCATCGTATGGGCCTTTGTAGTTGTTGTTGTTCTTGTTGTTCTTATGTGCTGCTAGCTGTAGCTGCTCCAACAGAAATGATGCAGTGAGCTGGTTTGGTTGGACGCTCTTTATACTTTTTTTTTTGTGTGTTTTGATATTATTAAAGATTTTTTATTTTTCTTATTTATTTTGAAAAATAAAAAGAAATTACATCGACATCGAGGAGATATTTAAAAGAAAAGTTTTTGCAACAGATGGTTGCTTATAATATTTGCACAGTGATCTGATGGTCTACCATTTCTGGGCGCTTGGTTGAAAGAGGATTTGCAGAGGACAATAGTGCGTCTAATGGTGACCCTTGAGGAGTGATATTTTAGACTCGATCGGGTGGATTCGTTGGGTGTAACCTTGAAATTAAGGCTCCTCTGAGTTCCGAGGAGAATAAAATCCTTGGCATTTGCCATAAGATCACCTCTTCATATTATATGCAGGCATCCAGGCATACGGCGACGGCGATGCACATCTCTATATTATGTATAGGAGCGCTCCGGAGCAAAGAGGTGACTCCAAGCACTTTTTGGCTATTTTGGTTTGTTGGTGTTGTTATACCTACTCCTTTCGTTTTGCCATTTAGTGACGCTACCAAGAGAAAATCACTGAAACGTTTTGTGTATTTCCATTTTTCCGGTTTTGTGTGTCCATGAAGGCAAGGGAAAAGATAGTCTGATGAGCTGGTAAGGAACTCCGCGATGTGAGATGACTAAGAGATTTTTTTTACTTTGCATGTCTTGTAGATTGTGCATTTATAAAAAAAGCAATCAGTGCAATTGGATTTGGGGGATCCAGTAAAGCCAAGAAAATTTTTGAGTTTTCCTTTCGTGCCAATTTTGACTGCCTAGGTTTGAAAAGACGTAATTATATTTTTGGTGTCATTTTGACTTCACACGGCTGATTTCGCAGTGAATTGACAACTCAACTATCTTATGTCAAAATGACAGCTCAATTGCTTTCGTGTCCGTAAATTCTTATACATATTGTGCAAAACAAAACTATAAAATTTCCATGAGGCCAAAAATAAATCTAGATTTCATCTCAGATTGAATCTAGATCAATTTTTGCGAATCTCGATTCAGAGCCTGATTTACAGATTAGACTTTCACACACACTATCAGAGTTGACATTCACCAAACGTCAGTTGGAAATTTGTTATTCTCATTGTGGTGTTGTGAAAAGAAACACATTTATTTGTAAAATATTTTATAGTTTCCTTAAAAATGGAGCGGCAAATATTACCTAATTATATTTCAATATCATACCTACGATGATGGAGAATTTTTCAAACTTGAAAATTTGTTAAAGAAAACCGGCAGACATTCCGTAAAATTTTTTTTGAAAGATGTTGCATATCATTCAGATGAAGATGTGGGGGCGATTGTTTCGTTTTAGCGCCGTTTTTAGGATTTGTGCAAAAGGGGGGCAAAAGTCTAATTTGGCGCCTACCTACCACCATTTCAAAATTGTATTACCATAGAATTTTTGCCCCCTTAATAGATCCGGCTCTATATTTTGATATTAACTAATGTAGGTATAGTTGGTAAAAAGTTAAATGTATGTAAATCGTATTGCACGGCTACAATGTGAACTAGAAGCTGCAGCAGAGAGAGTCGCTGAAGTACAAGAATAGACTTGAACTTCATGAACCTGCTGCGTTGCAAAACAACAACAAACCAAAATGGCAGACGTGATTTTTGTTTGAGTTCAGTGCTACACATTGTATTCGTGTATGCTGCTTTGTGAGCTACTTTTTTTGACATTTACTTTGACATTGCTGCCTGCTACTGCTGCTGCTACACCAAAAAAAATGCTCCAAGCTCTTTGTACATTACCTAATTGTAATCTCCCAAATTGATGAAAATAATGGCAACAATAACAAAAGAAACAAGGAACCGCACAAAACTACTTAAAAATTGTAGGTAAATACAAACAAAAAACTATTTGCATCGGCCGGGAATCGAACCCGGGCCGCCCGCGTGGCAGGCGAGCATTCTACCACTGAACCACCGATGCTTATGCAATTCGGCCTTAAAAAAATTCACAACTTCATTCGAGTTTTTCATTCCAAATAGCCCCAACCAGTTCGAGTCTCCAGTTGCTGTAGTTACGAAGTACCATCCAAACTTTGTTTCTATCGACCTACCACACCATACAAAAATTAAGACCAAAACAACACACAAAAAGTATAGAACAGATACATACACATCGGTACCAGCATTTAATACCAATACCAATATTGTGCATCATCATCTTCTTCAAAAAAAAATCTAATCCTCCTACTTTAATGAAGCGCGTAGCGTGCGGCCCCATCTGAGCGCCTAGTAGCAAACGATTAAATTCAGTTTAATCATCCACTAAGCAGACTTGCCCCAGGCACAAATTCAAAACAAACAATTGCCCTGAACGCCAAATTAAGAGAGTCAAGAGATAATCCCTTATCCGATTCAGATGCTATTTGTGCATGTTCGTTCAAACTTAATTTACCAAGCCAATAAAAGCCATTAGGAACGGTACGGTGACGGTATATCATAAATGTGTGTACCCACCAGTTTCATCATCAGCACACACATTCACATTCTTCAAAAGGGGTTGATGAAATTTTACAGTGCTCTGATAAGAAATCCATGCGCCATGCCATGCCCTCTTCAGCCTAACCAATAAAACATTTTAGCTATAGGCCTATGAAATACAATAAACTCTCTCCACTCCACACACAGACTGTTTGTTTTTTCATTCGTGCAGTGCACTCTTCAATCCCTGAGCCCTAACCAAGCTGAAAAACTTCCCAGCACTACGTTTGTTTCCACTTCCATCCGTTTGTATACCTTACCTAGTAGAAGTTTTATGTTTCTAATATTTTTCTATTGAATTTTCCTAGGAAATCTAATGCCTCAATCTTGCTCTAGGTAACTATTCTCAGTTATGTCATCCTGGTAACCATGTTTGTCGAAAAGTAAGAAAGAAAGAATGAAATAAAATATATTATCGTGTGAAATGAACATGATATACAAAAAACAACACATCATCCTATCAGTTTGTTCGCCAGCTCTCCTCAACGGCCTTACCAAACCCAGCGCCGCCGCTGTCCTTTCTAAACATAACCAACAACAACAACACCCCACTTCTTGCTACTTCAGTTCAGGAGATGACAGGAACTTCAGCTTCAGACAGAGCGAGAAAACAAAAACATACCCAACAGCCAACAAGCAACAACCACAACCGAAACCCGCCAAGTGCCACCAAGTTCAATGAAACCTTTCCAGGAGTCACCAAATGGTTGGAGAAAAGACTATCAACCGATAGTTGCTTGTTAAAATTTCTGACAGCCCAATACAATGTGGAACATTAGACGTGCTCGACGGTTGAAAGACTCGATGATTTTTCACTGGTGCAGACACAGGCGTGCTTTCCGGCCAGTGAGTTTCTTTTCCCGCCACGCCAGACACCACAGAAAATTCAATATACAAGTTGCTGTGGCTGACTAGAAGTGAGCGTGAAGTGTGTTGTGCGCGGAACTCGACCGGCACGCGGCTGTCAAACTGAGTTGAACCTGCATCCACCCCTTCCTTCCATTATTCAGAGAACATTCCAACAATTTTTGTTCGAATTGCATTGCAGGCTAGTGGATGTTGAATCATCAGGTTGGTATGGTTGCCAATACAACAAGAAGCAAGGAACTCACAGCAAGCAAATCAAGTTTTATTTAATTTTACGTCTCTATCACTATCAATCCTACCACCACCCTACCCTCTCGTCATCTCTTTTCAACTTTAGAGAATTATTTAAAAAAAAAAAAACTTGTTTCAGTCACATAAATTTAAAATAATAACAAACAGACCCCTTCCATTGATGCAGCTTTTGCTTTTTTCTACGGCTGATTGCCTGTTTTCGCTTGGTCGACTGCTACCAACTGGAATCGAACGAGCCTCAATTTTTAACTCTGTCTTCTTCTTTCCTTCCATGCACTTCTTCAGAGTGAATCAGAAAGAATAGAGATGACACGATGAGTTGAGTATGCGACGAAATTCATTGGTTGCTTTTGCTGTAGTTAGTGAGTGACTGCCGCTGCCGGCTACTATAGTTCCGTGCCGTGCAAGTGCCCGCTGTGCGTCGCGTCGTGTCGGTGCCGGTGGTGTAGTGTTTTTGTGTTTCGTGCGGCATTTCCGATTGGAAAATCCAAAAAGCCTCGAAGATAGACCGAATTCTGTGCGAAATATGACACTAAATACCAGGCTAGCAGCGTGTGTAGTAGATTCTCAAGCTGTTTAGTATTTGATCGCGCATTATTTTTACAAAGAACATAGTACGAATGCTATCACTCTCGCTCTATCTAGTAAGAAAGTGTGTTTGTTGGTAGTGGTGGTGGGAAGGCACGTCGCTTGAATACTTTTATAACAAAATGGCAGGGCGACCACGTAATTTTTTGTTTGTGTTTTTAGGTATACTATCAAGATTTTTGACGGTTGATGCTGACGCTGATAAATGATGAATTGATGATTATTACAGCGAGTCACGTCACAAGACTTGGATCGAGAAATCGTTGCTGTGTAGTATGATTGTAGTTAGCGAAATGATGAAGGTCATCGGACAATGAACAATTCAACCTGTTTCTTTCCGTCACTATCGTTATACTAGGTACGCAGACGCAATAAGATGGCTCAATTAAATGCCTGGAAGGCTTGAAGATTCGAACGAACATAATGCATTCATGAACATAATCATACATACCCTGTGCTATAGGTATAGCCGTATATGTAGTGGTTGGAGAACATGGATTCAATGACTCAATCAGTTTCATTGCTGCTGGTCGGTCAGGGAGAAGTGTTCATAAGGCTTGGATTGGATGGAAGCAAGGATATTATTATGGTGTAGAACATTCAAAATTAAAACCTGTTGACGTTGACTAAGACGTTGGAGTTCTAAGAATGAAAGGAGAGTGAAAAAAAAGATACCAACCGGGTACCGGGGCATAGAAATGGGATGTAAACTTTACATAATCGATACATGATTAACACAATGCGATTCACTGATTGTGCATGTGCAGTCACATGCACACTCGAGGCGTTTTATTGTGTTGAGGATTATATGGCTATTCATGCGAGGCATGAGTGAATTATTCAAATGCGAGATATTAGGTATGTTCGGAAATATTGAAAAAGTTAAAAACTGTGTTACTCAAAAGAATTTGGTATTTCAAAAGAAATACTATGCAAAATCGGGCGAAATTGGTTAAAAAGTCATTAAAAACCGCAGAAAACCTAAAGCTGGACCAGGAAAAGGAAGAACATAGGTACCTACACAACGAGAAAAGCTGAAACTCCAAAAATGGAAAGAGCCTTAAACAGGTGGTTTCTCGATGCACATAAAAGAAATTTTCTAATGAACCTTATGATAGTAAATAATGGACAATTATTGAACTTCTACAAGCTATGTATGGTTTCAAAAATAGAAACATACATTAAGCGGAAAGAGTTACCTAAGCGGTGGAAACGGAACCAAGCAAACCATTCAAAGAGAGCCGTCGCGTCGCGTCGAGATAAAGTTGCAGCGTTGCAACTTACAACGCACCAGATTTATAATATTGATGAAACTGCATTGTTTTGGAAGATGATGCCAAAGAAATATGGGTTTCTTGATAAAAGTGCTCATGGTAGGAAGGACTTCTGTAAATGCCTGGACGATAAGACGATTTTTAAAGAGTGGTTCTTTAACATCAGAAGAAGAATTGAGGGCTTAAAATGGAAACATGCACCCAGTTCGTGGAACTAAACTTAACAGCTTTGATTTAACCAATGAATCAAAATGGAAGCCGTATAATAGGTAAGTAAAGCTTCATTATTATCCCTGTCTGCAGTCGTTATCGTTATCGTGCAAAAAGTTTTTGCTGATAAGGAAACAATATTGAAACCTTAATTTCAACCTTTTTCAAAACTTACAGTTCGCGAGTAATAAACATGTGTGCAGTTCATACCCGCGCTACAAGTGAAATAGAAAATTAAACTGCAAGATAGTGAAACAGCGTATGGCACTCAAGAGTGGTTTAGACCATTGAGTTTCATCACAACTCTGATCTGATCTGGAAGTCTCCCGATTAGAAAAAAGCATTTTATGGGAGCACTGATGTGAAGGACTGACCATTGCAGTGTTTCAATTCATGTACCTATTTCTATGTTTCGTCCTTAATGGTAATACGTACCTAGTTATTGTTGTTCCTGAAAACAAGGATTTTCCATTAAGTGAATTATTAAGTTTTCTTATTGTAATCTTCAATTATAATCTCTATTGCACAGCTCTAATGTTTAGTTGTGTATATCCCTTTTCAAAGTCAAGCTGTGAACAATAACCCACCACTTTAAGTGAATGACATTCCCGTCATGCGCGGAGCGCGCTATGCTATTGGAAATTGAAAAAGTGTCAGCGACAGTCGACAACGAAGGCATGGTCGGGTACGTTATTATTTTAAGTAAACGAAAAATTTTAACCGCGAACCGCAAGCAGCCTGAAAACGAAGCCGAAGCGTGGCATAAAAGGCAGTTACAAGGAATGCCATTCTTTGCTTCTCATTCTCAGATCTCAGTTATAGCTTATCCTTCAAAGAGATTAGGTACACACTAGTAGATAATGGCAGTTGGTCTGGATAATCAATTCTGGCGTGAGTTTATTTCAATGTTTAAAGAAATGCCAGAACTATGGCAAGTTTCAAGTGAAGCTTACAAGGACCGGAGACGAAGAAATAGTGCATATGAAAAATTAGTAAATTTTTTGAAAATAAAAGACCGAAACGCAAATGTCGAAACCGTTAAAAGGAAATTAAATACTCTTCGCGGTTCGTACCGCAGAGAAAGAAAAAGAGTACTCGCAAGTTCCGAAGAAAGATATGTATCATCTCTGTGGTATTACCATGACCTCGAGTTCTTGAATGATCAGGAAATAGATGAGGACGTAAGCAGTTCTTTTGAAAGTGTTGATGAAAAGCCCATTTTAGTAAAAAGTGTAAGTACCTTGCTTTTGATTTGAATTGTATTCCAAAAATTCATATGGAAAATATTTTTTAGGAAAGCTACGGCCGAGCTACAAAGTGTCAAAAACTTTCAAATGACTGTAGTTCTCAACGACCCACAACAGATGGTGACATTGACGATTGTGCTGATTTATATGCGAAAGCGTGGGCAGTACAGTTTAGACGAATTGCCCCAGATCAACAAATACATGTCAAAAGGGCTATGGAAGAAATATTATACCAGGGACTATTGGGAAACCTTTCTCAAATACAATCTATACCTCACAATGGTTATAGACCGAAATCTCCAGTTGCTACAAGCACACCTTTATCTCATCATTCAACCGCATGTGATACACATACATTTAAAATGCCAGATTTTGAAATATCAACGGGTGACGAAATTGAAAAATCGAGTTTGGTTGTACAGTGCGAATTAGTTTATACTGAATCTGACAAACAGACTTATCAACAAGTGTCATCAACTGACCACAGTTTTTTCGATAGCTCAAATCTTAATTCATTCTGATTATACAACTTGAATAATGAATTAATAACCCTGTAAGAACAATATCGATTCAAGTCTTATGTAGGTATTAAGCTATACAATTTGGTTTAACGTGCATTATTCACATTATACCTTTGTATATGTATGTTAAATTATAACTTAACTTAAATTATAATCATTTTTGTAGATCTTCTCTGCATGAGCAACAATTAAATTTTGATCAATATGTCATGCATATAGGTAGCGTTTTTGTTTGGCATCCAGAACCAGAATCGTCAGGGAAACATTCCGACGTTAGTTTGGTAAAGTAGGTACTAGCTGTGAGTTCTTTTAAAGAGACAGCAGAAGTAGGTAATCACTCTTGCATATACCTTTCCAGTGTCACACTCCTTGTTATTGTTTCAATATTTCTTGTTTTTGGAATTCAACCATAAAAAAAAATTTTAGTTATGCACAAAAAGTAAAAATTTGATGTTTGGTGAATGTCTAGACTTTTAAAAGCACAAGTAGCGATTTTCTTTTTTAGCTCACAGCATAACCTGAATTGTCAAAAAAAAGGTTTTTTTTTATTCAGAGACTTCAGAGTGCGCTCTACGAGCTACAAATAAACAGATTGAGCTAAAAGCTGGACAAAAATATAAACGTCAAAAGTGATTACGCTTCCAAACCAATTCAATTGATAAAAAGAAGTTTTTAGCGGCGGCGGCCGGCCGAGCGGCTAGGTAGTTCATACTTCATAGCGAATACAATTTGTTCAGGAGACGTTCAGAGCGAACTCGATTGTAGGTATAGGTACCTAGACCTACTCGAAGTCTGTTCAGAGCTCTTTTCTGAATAAAATAAAGTGCACGACTGGGTCGCACGAACTTGCTCTAATGTTTTAAAATGGTCTTGGGGCTTGAGATTTTCGGGAAAAAGCATTGCAAAAATCATATGAAATTTTATTAATCACTTAAAAATCAATAGTTAAAACGTTTTTTGGAGAAAATGAAGTAAGCCATCAGATTTCTTTTGGTTTTCTAAATTTTAAGGAAATTTTTCTTCAAAATCGTTCGAGCAGTTTTTTCAAAAAACGGTTTTTTTTGAAAAACTTTTCGAAAACATTCCAAATTTTTTTTTGAGTATGCCAACTCCTAAAACTTTGTAGTTTTTATCAGAAAAATAAAATTGAAAAAAATTGATTAAACCGTTTTTGGAAAAAACAAAAACTTAAAAAAATTTTTAAAACTTTTTTAAAAAATTCAAAAAAACTTTTTTTTTGAAAAATTTAAATTTTTTTATTATTTTGTTTATAAAAGGGCTTCTACATTAAAAATTTCATCGAAATTCGTCAAGTTGCTTACGAGAAAATCGGATTTCAAAAAACCGGTCCTATGGGAGGTACCGTTATAAGACTTTTCCTGAAAAATCAATTCCAACCAAAACATAAAGTTTGCACAGAAAAAATTATTCAGAAAGTTTTATCAAAATCGTAGGAGCCGTTTTTGAGAAAAATTAATTTTCCACTAAAAATCGTATGGCAGGTACCGTTAGTTTTAAAGCTAATATGCTTATTCCAAAAATCCCTCTGTAGGACGTCATAATATTACTATGTACCAAGTTTGAAGCAAATCGGTCCAGCCGTTTAGGCTGTATGTGCCGATTCAGACAGACGGACAGACAGACAGACAGAATTGTCGGACCCACTTTTTTCGACTTCTCTATCATCGTAATAACACCCAACTCAAATAGTTGATCTTATTTCACTTTGGAAAAGAGAAATAAACGCCAATTTATTTTGAGAAATAACACCAAGTTGACGATATTTCTCTCTTACAAAGCGAAATAAGGCCAACTTTAGAAATTCTCAAGTCTCAACTATTCGCCTTATCAAGATATAATTTGAAGATCTATGCCTATGTCCTTACATTACAAAAACAACAATGGTTGTTTTTTAATGGACTCAATCAATAGAATGTTATTTTTTTTGTAAAATAAAATAGACATTTATGAACATACCTTAACTGGGAATCATTGACACAAAATTAATATTTTCGATAAGTCACCTAGAAATAACAAGAAAATAGAAAATGTTAATAAATAATTTATTGTCGATTCGATGTTTTGTAAATTTAAGACTTATCGTAATTTTATATTGCTTAAGGTTTTGAATAATCAGAATTAAATATCAAAGGGAACATTTGTTTAGCTTAATAATTATATACCTTCCCATTATTCATCACAAAGATGGGTTTTCTGCATTTCCTTTTCCTATGGGATATTTGACATAACACATAAGAGTCTTCAACACTGAGCCGCCAACGAAAAGCACTGTTCATCTGATACCGGTAGGTAACTAGCAAAAACACGAACGCGAACGCGACGCCATGACACAATAAAACGAATATCCAAATCAAATTGAAATTGAAATTATTGAATTTGTATACTTTAACTGTTAAAATTAAATGTTCTTCTTAGCTAAACTAATTCCACCACCATTTAAATAAACAAGTCAACTATTTACAACAACGCACTTTATGAATTAAAATTAAAATTAATATTTTTTTCACAAACCGATCGCGGACCAAATCGATAAGGTAAACAGAACGGCACAGACTATTATTATTATTATTAATGAACTTTCTTATGAACAACAAAATCACCGCTGTAACTGTAACCTGCTGAGTGCACTTGCCATGGTGCATTGAAGTCGAAGTCAGTATAGAACATAAAAATGATAAGAATGAATGAAAAATAAATAATGACAGTTGATCTATGCAATATGGCGAATTTGAGTGAAGGTCAGAGTGAGGAGGAGGACAGGATTGGATCTAGATGCAAAATCCGTATTGCACTTAGTGTTGTTTTGTGTCAAGACTCAAGAATTTGCTTTTTGAAAATAATAGTGTGTTGAATAGGTAGGTTGGTTTTCTTTTTGGATAAATTTGAATTTGAATATCGAACTCATCGATTACTTACACTGCGAGTCATTTATACCTTACCAAGCCTAAACCAAAATTCTGAACTTCCTTATTTGCATAATGTATTTAGCCAAACACTAAAAAGGAAGTATTTTTTTAAATACTTTAGTTTCAACAAATTTTAAAAACATAGGTAGGTACAAAATATTTGCTCTAGCCATTGTATACCTATATACGTATATTTTTATAGTAATTTCATGGCACGGAACATGTATTTCTGTTTTTATATCTCGTCAATGGCGGCGCTTTTGTTGTTTTTGCATTCGTGCGAATTTTAACTGTTATTTCATGTTCTAAAACTCCTCACAGTTGCAGCTTTTGAGACTGTTAAGAATTTTAGAAAATAATAGTTAAATATTTTTTTCGATTATTTTTTCTTGACTATATATGTATATTCAATTTTCAGCGTTAGTATAAAATACGCTTATACCTACCCTCATAAAAACATTATGGGGGCATATCTCAGTACCTATATCAACTTTTTAGCTCCTTTAACCCAAATTTTACCAAATTCATCAATATGAAAGTGTAATAAGGCCAACTTGGTATTATTTCTCTTTGCCAAAGTGAAATAAGACCAACCACCTATTTGAGTTGGGTGTGATTACACTTTTCCAAAGTGAAATAAGGCCAACTTTCAAAAGTTGACCTTATTTCACTTGGTCTTATATTTCACGGCACCGCCATATGCCTGGCATTTTGTTTCTCATACTTTCTTGTACAGTTCTGTTCTGTTGTAGAAAATTACATTACCCTCCGCCACCATATGCTTCCATACCTATATGTCAAGAAAAATGTCATTTTTTACAAAGAAAATATTTGAGGCGTGTGGGTAGGTAGGTAAAAAACCTTTCCCTGTGCAGCCATTCCTTTTTTTAAATAACTTAGGTATCCTTAAATGAAAGGGTGGACATATAGGCAATTTCCACACCTAGACCTAGAACACAAATTAATTTATTTTCGTCGTCCATTATTGTAGGTACCTTCATAAACAAAATGCGCTTGTCAGTGTCAATAACATTGTATGTACCTACAGTCGTGAGGAAATTAATTTGAACGAACACAATTATTAAAAAGTCATGGATCGCTTAAGATATTTTGAATTTTTTTAAACGAATTACCTACAACATTTTAAAGCTGTTGTTCGACTTCAAGTGGGCGGGCAGGATAATTACAAGTCTCTTTTAACGGACTCTTTCGAGAATCTGCAACACTGGAGAAAGAATAACAAAAAATGGTTAAGGGAGGATTGGACAAAAATACCTAGTTTGTTTTTGTCCTGGAAACCCGAAGCCGATGGAAGCCAAGCTGTTTTTGACATATTATGCCACACTTGACACTTGGGCTGGAGTACCTTGGCTTGACAATTGATCTGACGTCAATCCATTTAGGTACTTGCTTTCAAACACAAACTTATATCATAGACAGTATAATGTTTCTACCTACCTACCTTACCTATCAACAATAATAAATGAGGCGTGGTTGTTTAATGACGGCCTTTCTAATGACGGCACATCGTGTTTCGTGTATCAGCAACGCCCAAAAGTGTAAAATAAAAATAAACTCAAAATGCATATGCAAAGTACTTATAGGTACAATCTTCTTACAGCAAAGAGCAAGTTCTGTAGCCGGCATCATAATAATTATCATGTAATGTATTATATCAAAATTAAAGTGTGGCCTTTCCAAAAAATGTTCACACCACTGTAGGTACCTACGAATAGAAATAGAAATTAAATAAATCGAAGATGGCGGATGTGGATACAAAGAGTTGGTCGATTGTATATTTAATTTTTGATCGGAATATTTGGGACTTGCTGGATGTGGA